>JAULUF010000052.1:11232500-12682500 GCA_031834385.1 Semotilus atromaculatus | reverse complement strand
ACAGTGGTAATTCAAAGTGCTTTACATAGAAGAAATTTAAAATAATCAAAAGAAATGTGAATAATTAAAACAGTTTAGAATAAAGAAATTAAAACAATCAACAGAAATAAGAATAATTAAAACAGTTTAGAATAAAAAATTAAATAAAATACAGTTCAAACAGTCGGACACATACAGTGGCACAGTGCTCATTCAGTAAATGCATAGCTAAACAGATGTGTTTTCAGTCTGGATTTGAATGTGACTACTGTAGGAGCACATCTGATCTCTTCTGGAAGCTGGTTCCAGCTGCGGCTGGCATAGCTAAAAGCGGACTCTCCTTGTTTAGAGTGAACCCTTGGTATTTCTAGCTGACGTGATCCTAATGATCTGAGTGATCTGTTGGGTTTATATTCAGTGAGCATATCTGCAATATATTGAGGTCCTAGGCCATTGAATGATTTATATACCAGTAATAATACTTTAAAATCAATCCTAAATGTAACTGGGAGCCAGTGTAAAGACCTGAGGACTGGTGTGATGTGTTCATATTTTCTTGTTCTGCTCAGGATCCTGGCGGCAGCGTTCTGTATGAGCTGACACTGTCTTATGGTCTTTTTGGGAAGGCCAGTGAGGAGTCCATTACAGTAATCCACCCTGCTGGTGATGAAAGCATGCACTAGTTTCTCTAAGTCTTGACTGGAAACAAAGCATCTAATTCTTGCAATATTTTTCAGATTGTAAGGCTGGAAATTGGAAGAACTGGTTAAAGAATGACCACTGATCTATGAAACAAAGAACCTTGTGGGAAAATTAACATTTGACTCCCTCCCCCTCTTCCTTTGGGACAAGTCTCACTTCATCAGCATTCTCTCTGTTTCAGTAACACTTAACTCACACAAGAATATATGGTTTTAATGTGAATGATTAAGTATTGTGTTTAGTATCATTTTAAAGGTCTCAGTGTGACTGGTACAATGGTCTCATTCCCAAAGAGTAAAACACAAGGTACTAAGGTTTTTAAGAGTTTAGAGATAACTGACTCAAAGAAAGGCAAATGGTCTCTTTTCCCCTCACCCAAAGAGGTGTAACTTCTCAATGCAAATTAGCAGGTTTTCCATGTGAAAAGATTCTGGCTATTTAATGGACTGCAGTGAAAAGCTCGAGGCTTCTCTGTAATTCTGAGAGCCCATGAGGTTGAGTGTCCAAGACTCAGCCTCATGTATTTCTTAAAATGTTGGGTTTGCATTTCTCTTATCCTAGAGCATTCGATGTTATTGTATTGATTATCTTTGAACTGATTGTGAAATTGGCATGATACTTTACCCGACATAATAAATTGTTACATTTGATTATTCTAATTGACTTTGACATTGTTCATTTAGCTAATGGTTACAAGGAATAGTCAAACACTCGCTCACATTTAATGATGCACAGATATCATTAAAACCCTTTTATATATGGAGTCAGATGAAATTACGAGTTAATACATATGAGAAAGTGTATTGCATTTAATCCAAAATCCCTTTAGCCTGGAAAGGACGGAACATGCGCGAGACCTTCGCCGCTGATCGAATGCCGCCATTGGTTCGATTTAGCGGGGACTTACAAGATGATAATATGCTGATTTAGTTATTGCTTTGACATGACTACTGACTACATGACTAATAGTGGTGAATGGGAGTATGGTGGTAATGTAGTGGTGAACTACAGCAAATATGACTTTGCATCCTAATTTTTCTCCAAGTTATTTTAGACATTTTAATGCCAATAGCACAAATCATAGTGTTATAAAATGTTACACATTTATAAGAATTTTGGTAAATTTACAATGCTAATAACCATGGAAATGCATCATTGCAGTCTGTAAATATTTCTTAACATCACAATACAATCACTAGTAAGACTTCCTGTTAATAAAGTATCTGGAAAGAATCTGTTCTATATTAACTATGCATTAAATCACATTACACATTAATAAACCACAATAAATAAAACAAATTAAGTGATGTCTCATGTCTCAGGTCAAGTGAATTACGGGTCATTGGACAGGCATCCAATCACAACTGACTTCCGGAAAAGGGAAAGTAACCAATGACATTTGAGATTATTAAAACAGAAAGTCCCCTCGACTGCCAAAAATAAAAGTGTTCCAGCGAGCAAAAGCAGCAGCAGAGCCTGTCTACGAAGAGCCTGGCCACTCCCTATTAAGTCCTATTGTACCGAATTTTGGTTGTAGTTTCACCAAAGTTCCACTGGGGGCGATCATCCATGAGTGCAAAATGAATGGGAGTCTATAGAGCTAGACGGCTAAATTTGTCTCTTTCACCTGATTGCCGTTGAGAAATCTCAGATTTGATTATAGGTTTTGCAAGTTCAACATGGGTTATAGGTCGAAAGTTGAATGAACGAGTACTTATGTCCTTTCGATTTATTACAGGTTGAGTTGTTGTTGCCCATAACACATAGCATTCTGCTAATGAACGCTGATTGGTCAGTGAAGGACTGATTACGACCAGAGATACCGCTTGATGGCATCGTGGCATCCGAAGCAGGACCAGAATGTTGAGGCGGACTTAACTCTTCTAGAACGTGTATTTACCTGTGTCAGCTGTCGATGCCTCGAGAGAAAAGAAAGTGCAGAGCGCGAAAGCACCAAAGTGAATGAAGGATTGCCGCAAAGCAGTATCTCTGGTCGTACGATGTGTATGACGTCATTGACATTTTAAAAAACTATTTAAATCAAATAAGGGTCTCTAACACCCAGCAGTGCGTAATTTCTTTGCATCTCCTTTCGAATACAACATTCAAATTACTATAGACAAAAAATTATATCCTGAGAAAAGTGGATTTTGAGGGGTAGCTCCATAGACCTCCATTCATGATGATCATGCGCACGCACGCGAAGGCTTGTATTGCACGCAGAGATGTCATGAGCGCGCACAGGGTTTGAATGAGCTCGCGAGTTCCCGTTTCCTCGCATGTAGATCTGTTATCCTTTCATGGAGGTCATTTACCGTGCGCGCCAGCATCAGTTGTGCACTCGGTTCTTTTAAGCATTGATTTTCCGCCATTAATTTCAATTTGCACAAGTTGAAGGATAGAGCACACACTGATGAAACTCAAGACTGTCCTGTTACCATAGCTAATGTTACACCAATAGCATATCTTGGTTCTGTGAAACCTAGCAAAAGAATGAGTATGAAGCAAATCAACGAAATCTCTGCGTCCTTTTTCAAGCCTTCCAGCTTCTCCAGCGCTGGAAAGCTTTTCTAATATTAACGTGGGTCCTAAGGCTCTTTTCTGATCATATCCATTTTTCCAGTGATATTCCTCTGACCTTTTCTCTTTTGTAATGTCTCTCAGCCATCTCTATTTCTACAGTCTTTCTTCAAATGTCCCTCTTGCTCACTCTCTCTCCTCTCCCATAATGAGTGGGCAAGCCCCTTACTACTGATTGGCTGCAAGTGTGTTGTTGTGCTTGGCCTGATCCCCTTTCATTAAAGGTCAGGGTTGAACACAGACTTTTTAAAAGTGAAATGTGTATATCTTTTTTTATGATATAAGATATACAAATTTGACTGAAAAAAAACTGAACTCATTTGGGGAAATGTTTGAAACCCTGTTGAAAAGTAATTTTTTTGCAAAATCACTGAGTTTAAATAAGCATTTAATACTTTCACTTAAATGTGAAGACCAAGATTTACAATTCATACATCAGCTAGAACAAATAACGAAAATTACAATAAAATCTGCTTAAAAGTTACTACATTTAAACCAGATATTAAAAGAGCTAAAACTGTTAGCAAGCAAAATGAAGTGTGCTTTAGAACTCTGCACAAATAAGTGAAAAAAACATGTTGTATAAAATAATCCCGTCATAATCATACAACCTGTTTAGCTGAGGAAACAGCAGACACCTCTTCCCAGGGGGTGCTGAGTTAGAGAGAGCTGAGTGGGAAGAACTGAGGTAAAGTAGGATTAAAATAGTGCAGAGAGCGGACGAGAGAAAAAAGGTGTGTGTTCTGGCAAGATGTGTCTTCAGATGGGAGTTCAAACCGTCTCCTAATGAGATCTCCAATCAGGTTGTTTTAGCTGCATTTGACAAATTAGCATTTTTCATCTTGCCTAAGCTAGCCTGTGCCATCTGCTCGACACACACGCTCCCCATGGAGGCCGTGTTAATTAAGCTCCTGACTAAAAGATGGAAAATGCTCACTTTTAAAAAAGAGCCTCATCAACCCTGGGGTTGACTGCCACATGCAAACTTAAGACTGATATAGAGGTTTTGGTAAATATGTAATGGACATGGGCAATGAGAACTACCTGTGAATTAATGAGTGAATCAAAGTGTAGAGATCAGGAGCACCAATTGTGTCTACATCCATTAATAGAGATTTGGATGAAAGTGAACACAGATGCAGCCCACCGACATCAACCACAGGACATACGCTAATAACTTTTCATATACTGTCTACTTTCTATGTATAACAGTTCTATCTAATAATGTATTAGACAGGACTGTTAGACAGATCGTAAACTAATGAACCTAGAAGATTTCAAGCACTGTGAGCGCAGTCGTTCTCAGCGCCGTCAAAAGAAAAGTAACAACAACAAGCGCGGCTTACGTCACTTCAGAGTTCCTACAGGCGGTGCGAATGCAACCACGAATACGTTCGTATGGGAACCATTAGTTCTACCAGAAAGACTTGGGAGATAAAATTATGTAACAAAGCATTCATTTATTGGCAGCCCAGCAAGCAATTATTTATAAAGTTCTTTGGCGTAGGCCCCGTCCATAGATTGTAATCCGAGGGTAGCGGATCAGCATCTCCTGCCTGAAGACGAAGGCAGGGGCGCAGCCGACCCCCCAGGGAAGTATAGATGGGACCATCCTGGTGGTGGTGGGGAGGGTGGAGGTTGTTTGTCGCGTCAGCATCTGCGAACTCAAACATGTGTAAGTACCGATCTTTTATACGATAAGAATAAGGGCGTGATTGGATAAACTTGAAGGTAACGATTGACGCAGTAATTAAGTCTTCCTGGCAGAACTTATGCTGAAGCTTTCATTTCTCAGGGAACCACCATGTTTTTTTGTTGTTGTTTTTTTTACAGAGAATAGTGTGATTCAACATTCTTTATTCAACAAAACACTGAAAGAACAAGCACTTTTGCATTTTTAAATTAAACTGTTTAGTTATTCAGCAGAGTAAAATATTTTATTTATCAAGTTGTGATATTTTACCATAACTTATAGGCTCCTTTTTTTCAATTTTTAAATACCATAATACATGTAAATGTGTTTATTATTATTATTATTATTTAACTTTTGTGAATAGACAATCAGATTATAAGGGGTGCAAACATTTTGGAGTAGGGTGTCACCAAAAGTGGAAATCATTGCTTTATGGATGCACTGGAGATTCTAAAGGCCTTAAGAAGTAGTACTCAGACTAGCACTTTGGTAAAGTGAATAACTTTTCACCATATGGCAGACACCACCATCCATGATGTACCCCTGTCTGATAATCACAAGCTGCTTGTTCACTCCAAGTGTGTGTGTGTGTGTGTGTGTGTGTGTGTGTGTGTGTGTGCACAAGTGTTTGTGTGTGTGTGTGTGTGTGTGCCTGCATGCTTCCATATCAGCAATGTTGTGTCTCATACATATGGCCAGCCTCAGGTTCGTCAATGCATGCTCATGTATGAAACAGAGAGTTCATCGGCAGGCAGCCTCTAGTTTGCGACTGCTTGAAAGCATAATCAATGTTTCAGAGGGAGGAGGAGATAAAAACAGATAGATGCTGTAAAATGGGCTGAAGATGACGATGTGGAAAATTGCTACAAGAGCACAGAGCCAGGAGTTGTTATGTGAGAGCCATAAAAGGATGAGGTAATAGTTGAAATGTGTTTAGATGATTATATGGTAATATAAGCTTGGGTGCTCATATGACAGACTCTACATCTCATCCAGTAAGCCACATCTCTCAAACTCCAAAAGAAGCATGTTTAACTCTACTATGATTGTTGCCTTATAATTAGGGATGCACGATATATCGGCAACCATATCGTTATTGGTCGAAATATGTTCATTGATAATGTTACTGTTATCGGCTCTAAAAAAGAATTTGGCCAGTATATTAAGCCGATAAATAATAGTTATATGTGTGTGTATGTGTGTGTGTGCACAAGTGAGCATGTGTACCCTACACATCTGTCTTAACCTGTCACAATTCATCACAAATTGAAACCAGAGAGATCAAAAAGGCACAAAAAGAACACAAAGATGTATTTGATAAGCTTTCACTGCTTTGAAGCTCTTTTCATTCAATAACGACATGCTTCCCCCCCCCCACACACATTTCCTTTCAAAAAGCCATCATCCTCCAAATGCTTTCTTTATCATTAAAAAACAAGCCTAGACAGGAAACTCATGCTGCAGACAAGCTTCCATAAAAGGCAGCATGGCTACTGAACCCTCTTGTCCGTCTGATGGCTCAGAACAATTTGATTCTGTAGCTGAAAGCTGCCTACCTGTCACCAGCCCTTTGATTGTTCATTTATGTGACAGAAAGAATCATGGGAATATTTTTGTGATCAAATCATGATGAAACGGTCTTTGCATGCACGCTTTTTTAGAAGAGATGAAGAGAGGGGCTTATACACATATGGTAAGTCCAAACAGAGTGTATAACTTTCTTTTATGCATGTTTCAGAACTTTTAAGCTCTTCATAGTCAAACAGTAAAAGAAAGGGAGAGAATATAAATTAAAAGATAGGAAGCAAGCATTGTTGTGAATTAAGTTGTGTGTTTCTCTCTTCAGCAACAGCTAAAATGCCGACAGCAACAACTGAACAACAACTATTAACTCACTTACACCTCCATCCTCTTTCCTTCTCCCCATCAATTCATCTCTTTCTCTCTGAGTATGGTGTAATATTAATCCTCATTATGTACCGCCATGGGTTTGATATTACCAGCACTACCCCGGTGTGAGATCACATAGCATCATGCTGATATCAATATACTCAGCATACAAATGTGACTCCATTTGCGATATAAAAGTGTTTGCGTGTTTTGTCCTCCTCACCACCAGCTGTTCCCATTCACTCTGCATCCTAGTATGTTAGGGATTGGTAATTGGCAATGAGCACATAAAGCTACATCTATGCACGCTAGTGTGCTGGGTGTAATTGAAAACAGTTTGACTCAAATTGGTATATTTCTTTGTTATGATTTCCTCCCTCTGGGCAGCCTGGCTGTGAAATCTAGTCCAAATGTTTCAAAGGTTTTATACAAGATAACCGAGGAACTGGTGGAGTGAAGGAGTGGGGATGACATTACATTACTCTATTAGAGTATTTGAAACAAACCTCATCTTTACAATAAGTAATATATTGCATAATGCATCCAGAATGAGCATTTCAATATTAATTAATTGGTAGGCAACTCTTTTGCATCTAAATAAGAGGCTAACCCTTGTTTCAAAGACAAGGCTTGTTTTAACTGAAAACAACTTGCACTTGTCACAGTTATAGTCTGCACCTTCTGTCTTCATCTGCACTACACTTCCCAGAATCCTCCTTGTCTCCACACCTGAACTCACTCCCTCAATCACCCACCTGTTCTTCGTCATCATCATCCGTGTCACCTGTCCTCAGCTCTTTATTGTTCATTGGTATCTGTATTTAGTTTTCTTCTGTTCAATTAATCTTGGTCGGTTCTTGTCTATGGTTATGTCTATAGGTATATTCACGTTGTGAGTTTCATCTGCCTGTACCTGTTTTGAGTTTATTATTAGTAAATGTTTGCATTGGAGCCTTTCTGACTCTGACTTCTTCAACCCGCACCACAACCCGTGACAGCACTGACATATCTTAAAATATGTCAGTGCCATTGTTTTGTCTCAAAATGCACACCAGTAATGTTTTTGGGGATCTTCAAATATCGTGTTGGACAGCAGGGTTCAGTGGTTCCCAAACCTTTTCTTCCGGGCCCCCCTTTTGTAGAGAGAAATATTTTCAAGCCTATACATGCACCCACATAAAGACTGTCAGGAATTTGTAGAGTATTCGTAGTGTAGACAGCATCACTGATTATAATGGGTTCTATTTGTTTTTGTTGCATTGCTCTGCTCAAGTCTGGTGTAGACACATTGTTTCTGCAACATTTAAAGTATATTAATTGTATGTTTACCTGCCACTGCCAGTCCTACCTTGTCCATGCTTAGTGCAGAAATATCATGAATTGATATTTCACACGGCTCCCTGCGATACTCAGATCTGATTCAATCCCACCATCTAGTGTGTATTGTGAGTAATCTTGAGATAATAAAATGTCAAATTAATATTTTGTGTTCAATTATTTACTTGTGCGACAAGTAGCCGCATAATAAGCAGGATAATTTTGCATCATTTCTGACTCTAAACTATCCCTTGTACTGTTTTTAACTTTCCCACTGGGAACCACTGTCTTTTTCAAAAAGGTTGAGAACTGCTGGCCTACAGGTTAGCAGTAGCTAAAGTCATTGAACTTTCCCTGTTTATTGTGCTGAATTTAGTTTGTGTTGTAGGCTCTGTCTTTGTCCATGGTACTGAAGCCAGACCAGACCATATGGCTCTTTAATGTGCATAGAGTGTTGTGGTCAATGGTGCTGAATCAGTCCTGCCAATCTCGCTCTCTGTGGTCCTGAATAAGAGACCTGCATGTGGTTTGTTTTCTCTACATGTGTTTTTTTCAGAGTGGTAGGTATTGTGATGTCATTTTGTGCCACTTCCAGCAATTATGTTCCTATTTTATTGCTTACCTTTTTTACTATCTCAGATCTTACTGAATAAAGGACATAAAAAAACAGACAAATTATCTTGTGTTCCTTGCATTTTTATTGAATTTCTCTTTTTTCTCTTTTGTTTTCATTTGTTTCTTTCGTCTTTACAGCTTTCAAACTCTCAAGCGGTCTTGTCTTCTTTTCCTTGGGAATCTAATAAGAGCTTGATTGCTTTTCCTAATTATCCTGTTTATTGGTCCTGCAGGCTGCTCCTGTTATTGGTGTAATTAATTTCAGAGATAACTTCTTTTCCGTCCAGATTAGAAATGGCGTACGATAACAACATGTCAGTGAAGGTGTGTGTGTGTGTGTGTGTATGTTAATTAGCCAGAGGAACTGTCCCCATGGCTATGTTCCCTTCCATACTATCACAGTTTTGCAGCCTCACCAGAGCTTGACAAATGTCCTCTCGCTCCTTCAGTGAGTAAAAGCGATACCACGCACCACAGCTTCCATTTGTCAACTTTCCCGGGAAATCGATACCTGTGCATTTTTCTGCCTTGTCTGGATATTAGAAAGGTTTAATTTGAATAAGCAGATGAATGGCTTTTGTAGACAGAAAAAAAATGCAATGCAAATATACCGAGTGAAACCGATTGGCTTAAAGGGCTTTTGAGATAATTAAGAGCGATATTGATAAAATATGCAATGTATAAAGCTGCTCACTAGCATCCCATTAGTGAGATGTGAAACATTTAAAACATCTAAAACTGCACTCTTATAATGCACAGCCTAAAGGTTTTTTAACACCTTACTCATATTTCACTCCTCTCAAGCCACGGCCACCAATTTTCACAGTTACTCTCTTGCCACTGTTCATTTTCCCATACCGTTCTCGTCATAGAAAGAGCTAATAAAATCAAGGAGGTCGAGAATGGTTGCTGGGATGGTGTGTGTCACTGACTTAGGGGGCTTTGATTTATTCTACCACCTCCTCCTCTGGGGCAGGGAGGCAGGTATGGAGAGTGAAAGCTGATCTTTTGGTAGAGCTGGAGATTCATAAGCAATGACTCCCAGTGCTGAGCTACCAGCAGGCTTAAGTTGAGTGAGAGATGGAGACACACGTAGGGAGGCTGGGTGCCCGGGCCCCCAGGGCCAGATCAATCAGCTATGTTTAGAGCTCAGACAGTAACTGAGCAGTCGAGAAAGAAAAGGGAGCGAGAAAGAGAGAAAGGAACGGGGTAAATGACAAACTAGATGGAAGATCATAAGCGACAGACAGTCTCATTCACATGTGCTTTGATTTGATAATCTGGTTTGCTCTTTTCACAGTCTCTCCCAAAGTAAACAGAACAATAAAATGTGTTGCAGTTCAAAGCAGTAAAAATGCAAAATCGAAAATACAGCATTGCCATGACCGCTTGGTTTTCACAACATCAACTATTTATGAAATTGAGAACATCAGTACGGAAGTACACAAGCCATGGTTAATTTCCGCAGAAAACTCAATCTGTCCCTGCGAGCATTTGCATTTATATCAGCGGCAACGAAAGGGAAATTATTTAGAGAAGTCAGTTTATTATGCGAAAAAGTACAGTTGCACATCAGTGCACCCTGTAAGTTTGACTTAACACACATTTGCAGTGAGCCATCGTTTAAGATAGCTGTATGGTCTACTGTTTCAAAATAATGAGGCCAAATCATTAGTCAGGGTAAAAGAGATTTGTAAATGCAGTATATCTCCAGCTTTTGGGGAGGGGGAGGGGGAGGGGGAAGGGGAAGGGGAAGGGGAAGGGGAAGGGGAAGGGGAAGGGGAAGGGGAAGGGGAAGGGGAAGGGGAGGGGGTGGGGTTGCAAATGGATATTAGTTGTAATCCACCAAGCCACTTTGTTTCTGTTCCCCTAAATGTCACCAGCGAAATGCCTGCACAATTTAATTTAACAAACAGAAGTCAACCTTTAACATCTGCTGTACTCCTGTTCATTAAATCTTTGTCGATACTGTGGCAAAACTAAATTTTAATCAGCATCTACTAACTTGAGCATAGCTTATTTGATTTAGTTTAAAATCTATGTATTGCTTTTGTTTGAACTTGAGAGCATTTTTCTTAGATAATAAAACAGCCCAGTGCTTTCAATTTCAGTTTGGATAGGACTATCAATAGCAATAGCAATAACAATAGCAACTTTATTTATATAGCACAATTAAAACAACACAAGTTGACCAATGTGCTTTGTAATGTGTGGTGTGGTGAGCGTTCTGGCACAATATGGCTGCCGTCACATCATCCAGGTGGATGCTTCACATTGGTGGTGGTTGAGGAGATTCCCCCCCTTCTATGTAAAGAGTGCAGAGAAAAGCGCTATATAAATGTAATGAATTATTATTATTATTATTATGATGTCACACATAAATAAATAAATAAAACATGACCTTGGAGTTTTAATATTATGACTGTCAATCACTAGCTACTGTGAAACTTGTTACTTGTAAGAAAGTCAATAGGTATTCCAATATTTTTTTCAAGGAACAGTAAAAGTTTTTATGCATACTAAGATAAGCATGAAAAGAAGCACATGCCAATTCCATTATAATTACAGTTCTCAATGGAGACATTTTGGAAATTGCAATACTTTCAGGATTCACTCAAGTCATTTAATTTATTTCAGTTAACTCAGATTACAAGACAAGGCAATATCTATCTGTTTATTATCTATTATTTTATTATGTATTTATTTTATTCCACAATACTTTTGTAATGAGGGGTCGGAAGCATTTGGATCCATTTGCAGATTATATTTAATAGTCAAGATCAGGGTCAAAACAGGCAGTATTCAAACAACAGTGGCAGGCAGGGGCGGACTGGCCATCGGGAGCACCAGGACTTTTCCCGGTGGGCCGCTGGCCAATGTGGGCCGGCCCACCAGGAAATCTTGACGAAAAAAAAGACTGAAATCATTACATTTCTTTTCTACGCAAATGGATGAATGAGTCGATCACGCGGGCGCGGCCGACAAGTGTTTTGTGTTCAGTTCATGTGAGTGTATTGCCCTCCCTGTTAATCAGTTTGGTCTTCTCCATTGCGTATCTTGAAACACGCCCCCTTTCATGTCCTGGAACACACCAAGCCGACGCCGATGAACGAGCGCTGTTGAAAGCCTGAAGAAAGCCGACTGTGTTGTTGTCGCACTTTGAACACACCGAGAGAACTACAGCCGACCGTCAGCTAGAATGCGCGTTCTGCGCCTGCGTGTAAAGGAGACAACTGTCTATTTACTCGCGTAAAAAAAGAAAATTAACAGATTATACATTTGGCGTGAAGAGCAGCAGTTGAGCAGCTCTGATGGCTCTAGCTCCCCTTGACTAGCTGATATGCTGTCTTGCTAGTTTTATATCAATAATGTTGTGTCTTAATGTTCTTCTGTTTGTTTCCCTTTGTTTTACAAATATGACCTAATGTTGTGTTACTTAAAATAAATGTTTAAATAGCATTTATTTTTGTATTGTGTTTTATGCTATAAGTGGTGTTAAAAATTACTCTGCACATTAATGTGCCAATGTGTTATGATATGGGATGTGGTGGGCTGCTGTGGGCCAGAAAGTCCAGGGCCACTTTTTGGTCCCAGTCCGCCCCTGGTGGCAGGAATATCAGAGGCAGAGCAGAAACAGAAACGATACCAGTCAGGAGTCAGGGCAGGCAGCAAAGCAGTCGAAGTTCCAGAGAGCAAGATCACAAAGGCAGGCGGCAGATAATCAACAGTAGATTAACAATCCAAGATCATACACAGAAGGGTCACAGAATATCCAGGTAAACACTTAGAAATGTCAGCCGGGGCAAAACAAGACTTTGCAATGAGTATGAGTGTAAATGCTGCTTAAGTAGAGCAGATAATGGTAAACACCTGTGCAGGTGATTAGTCTTTGTACAGGGTGCATGGGAAATGGAGTCCGAGAAAGTCAATACTCAGGTGAGAGTGCCCTCCGGTGGCCATCAGAGACAGCCACAGAGGTCTGATTCATGACAGAGCCCCTCCCCTGCGAGCGGCTCCGGACGCGAGGGGCATTTCGACGCTGAGGTTGTCCACGAGCATGTGGCGCAGGTCTGTCTGGATGAGTTTGGTGGAATTCAGTGGTAAATGTGGGATCCAAGATGTCACGGGTGTTGACCCAGGATCTTTCCTCTGGGCCATATCCTTCCCAATCAATCAGATACTGCAACACTCGTCCATGGCGTCGAGAATCCAGAATCTCTCTGATCTGGTAAGCCTCCTCGCCGTCCACAATGATGGGAGGGGTTCTCTCGTCAGTGACCTCCTTGTCCCTCTCTCCTCTGGGACCACCGGCGGGCTTAAGCAGGGAGACATGAAAGGTGGGTGAGATACGATAATTGGCAGGTAAAGCTAAATGATATGAAACGGGAGTGATTTGTCTGAGTATTTTGAATGGACCCACGTATCTGGGACTTCTTGCTTGGCAGTCGGAGTCGTAAGTCTCTAGTGGAGAGCCAGACCCATTGTCCTGGTGTATATTCAGGTCCCTCCCTTTTTTGACGATCGGCTAGTTCCCTAGTTCGTCGTACAGCTAGTTGTAGATGTACATGAGCAGTATTCCAAGTATTCTCACTCCTGATTAGCCAGTTGTTGACTGCAGGGAGTTCAGAGGGTTCTCCTGACCAGGGAAACAGGGGCAGTTGGAAGCCGAGCACACACTGGAATGGGGTGAGATCGGTTGAATGTTTGCGGAGCGAATTCTGGGCGTACTCGGCCCATATCAGGAACCGACTCCAATCGTTCTGGTTTTGATGGCAGTAGGATCTTAGAAATCGGATTGTCTCTTGATTGAGTCTCTCCACCTGGCCATTGGATTGTGGATGGTAACCTGAGGTGAGACTGACGTTGATGTTGAGTTGTTGACAGAAGGATTTCCAGACTCGTGACGTGAATTGCGGACCCCGGTCTGAAACAATGTATTCTGGGAGTCCATAGAACCGAAAGACCTGTTCTAAGAGCACCTCTGCAGTCTCGAAGGCTGTGGGAAGTTTGGGTAAGGGTATGAGTCGGCAAGACTTGGAGAATCGGTCAATCACGGTCAGAATGGTCGTGTAATTCCTGGAGTTGGGGAGGTCAGTAACTAAGTCAATGACAATATGAGATCATGGACGCTGAGGAACGGGCAGAGGCTGTAACAACCCAGCGGGGCGTTGGTGAGTTGGGGCGTCTAGTCCTTTATTTAATACATTACAATTATAGATCATGGAAAAGGGTTCTACCTCCATTTGTGGATTCTGATATATTCTGACTAATTATAGTGTGATAGAAGATCACTTAATTACAGAGGAGCAAGACATTTTAGCTTCATAAAAAATACTGAGCAGCCAATGTAGTGATGATAAAATAAGGCTGATATGATCAGATTTCTAGACCTGCTAAGAACTATCGCTGCTGTATTTTGAATCAACTGAAGCTTGTTTAAGGAGACTACAAGGCATCCAGCCAGTAATGCAATACAATAATGCTGTCTTGAGGTCATGAATGCATGAGCTTTTCTGCATCAGGAACCGAGAACATGTGTCATAACTTAGCAGTGTTTATAAGGTGAAAGAATGATGCTCTAGAGACATTGGAAATGTGTTTTTCAAAACACAAATTGCTTTCAAGCATGACACCCAGGTCCTTGCCTGTAGAAGATGACATAACAGCACATCACAGTACGGAGATTTTATATAGTACAATAATCTTTATGAGTGCTGAGTTCAGTGAATACCGCTGGTGTGTCAGAATTTATGTATTCCGTGGTCTGGAGCAAGAGAGCAAGGGTTGTTTTTTCTAATTAAATATATTTTGATTTATTTATTTGTTTGTTTGGTGTCCTTTTTTTCTCCCATAAAACAATGCATTATTGTCTAACTATCTATCTATCTATCTATCTATCTATCTATCTATCTATCTATTGCCCAGTTAGCCCCTGCTGGTAGATAACATTACTACACCACTCTGAACAATTAAAACATATTTCTCGGTACTCTGATTTTCATTGTTTTATATTAAAAATGCCAGTGACCATTTTGGAGGGGTCTTAGTGTGAAATATATTTGTATATTTTCTTTTTTTTTTTAAAAGCTGTGTGTCTTCAACTTAAACATAAAAGGTAATTCCATGTTTTTTAATTTTATGTATCTATGATACAGTTACAGGACTTTTTGTACTCTATTAACTTTCTGAAACTGTCCCATTTACCATTGCATAAACCGACAGAGCAAGAGAACAGACACATTCAAAATGTTACAATACAGAATAAAGAAGTGTTTCAACAGCCTAATCCTTCCATAATCCTGCTGCGTTAGCTCTGTCTTAATCAAATGCACGATAGAATGAGAAAAAGTGAAAGAGTATAATGGATGACACCTCATCTTAACCTCATAATACATAAAACCACATATTTCGTATTACCATTTATCTCTTTTTATTTTTTTCTCATTGGGAAAAATACATATTCTGCTTCACTATTCATTACATAATTTTAAAATGCAGCGCAAAGCTAAGCAGCAATATTTGAAGAAAGTGAAGGAAGCATTAAAGGTCTATCCAAAGGGTGAATCAGGCCTTGGTTGTGACCTCAGGTCTCTGTCTGGGTTGAGGTCTCGGATACCCAAAATAAATATATAATTTCAGTAGAACAGTGATATTTAACACACTTTTTCTTAATGTTCTAGACTTACAATACATCTGCCCTTAAGGTCACAGCAGAAATTTGAGATGAATAGTGATCTACGTTAGCAGTGAAAGCCTGACCAACACCTTCTTGATGAATTCTTTATACTTTCAGATCACACATACATACACAGACATTCATACACATAGGCAAGTCATAGCATGTAGAAATGTATTTTAGCTGGGTAAACCCGGGTAGAACTGAATGGATTCATCCTTGAAATCCAAGTCTTGACAGGAGCACGACCATGAAATGAATGCAGAAAATGGGCTTTGAATGGAGCGAAGCATCTTGTGTAAGCTCGGGAGAGAGAAATGCTGGGAATCTCTAGTCAAACAGACAATCCTCACAGCAGGAGGCAATGAGAGGGGAAAAACGCTCCCACGGTACACTCAACTCACCAGCAGACAGTAAAGGATCAGATCACACCCATGTAAGGACAATACTGACACACACAAGTACTTACACCAATGCCTTTTTGATACATTACAAAATGCACATTGAAACTTTCCAAACTAACTCTGCATGTCTTAAATAAAGGATAAACTACTTCAAATTTCAAAAAGGCTAATGAATTTTCATGGTAATGAGGGAATATAAGCTTGCCTTATTAAAAGTTCAGAATAGTGTGTCATAGCATATTCAAAGATTTTCTTAGATAATTTGGCGCTTCAGTGTGCTTTATGCTCCTGAGACACAGTTGGCACAACTTTCTTGCTATTTTGCTATTATTAATATTTACTTCAGCTTCACTTAGATTGCCGTTTATTGCATTTTAATACATTCAGTGGGTGGCAGTATAATGTTTTTACTGGGTACTTTGGACTCAATCCCACAACTAAAGGCCAAATCCAAACTTTCATTATATTCTTGTTCAAAAGTGAACCAAGGTAATTATGGTTTCCAGATATTTATCACTGATGCAATCTAAGAAATTGAATGTTTAATAAAAGTGAACTTTTAATTACCATCAACATGCCTGCTTATTAACATGGACCACTTTGAGATTAGATCACCAGAGGATACTAATAAATAAGTTGTAGAGTTTTATTATTTATCAATATAAGACAGAGCAACTTTTAAATCTTTACCTAAATTACTCTAGGTGCAAAATCAGTAGAACTTCCCCCTGGTGGTGTAGCTGCAGTTCATCTAACATCTCTCACTCTAAAATAATTTATCAAATATTTGGGGACAGACCCATGCACAGACCTGTAACATCCACGGGTGAATCTGAGAGACTCGATCTTCTACTTTTAACCACCCAATAGTCTCAAGATGAGAAGTATCAAGATGAGATATCATGGGGAGGTTCAAAATAAGCCTTATAAGTCAAGTCAAGTCAAGTATATTTATATAGCGCTTTTCACAATACAGATTGTATCAAAGCAGCTTCACAGTATCAATCAAAACAACATAACAATGTTTGTTTATTAGTGGAAAACAATAAAATAAAAAAAGACATCCAAGTTTGGAAGGGCTGATCAATGTTATTAATGATTGGTTAATTAATTTGAATATCCCCAACTGAGCAAGCCAAAGGCAACAGTGGCAAGGAACCGAAAAACTCCATCAAGTGACCTAATGGTGTCCTAAAACTCCATCAAGTGACCCAATGGAGAAAAAAAAACCTTGGGAGAACCCAGGCTCAGTCGGGGGCCAGTTCTCCTCTGGCTTTTATGAACTAGAGGCCGGATTTACAGTAACTGTAAGTTTTAAAATTTTATATGAATGCCTGGCTGAAGAGATGCGTCTTTAGTCTAGTTTTAAACTGGGAGAGCGAGTCTGAGCAACGAACAATATCAGGAAGGCTATTCCAGTGCTTCGGAGCTAAATGTGAAAATGCTCTCCCTCCTTTGGTGGATCTGGATATCCTAGGTATGACCAGAAGCCTCGAATTTAGTGATCTTAAAGAGCGCGATGGATTATAGGGCGATAGAAGGTCCGTTAAATAGACTGGAGCTAAACCATTTAGGGCTTTATAGGTCAGTAGCAATACCTTGTAATTAATACGGAACTTTATAGGTAACCAATGAAGTGATGATAAAATCGGTGTTATATGTTCATATTTTCTTGGTCTAGTAAGAACTCTAGCGGCTGCATTTTGGACTAACTGTAGCTTGTTTATTGAGGATGCAGGACAACCAGCTAATAAAGCATTACAATAATCTAGTCTCGAGGTCATGAATGCATGAACTAACTTTTCTGCATCAGAGACTGATAGCATATTACGTAGTTTAGCAATGTTTCTAAGGTGGAAAAAGGCAGTTTTTGTAACATATGAAATATGCTTTTCAAAAGACAGGTTGCAGTCTAATATAACACCCAGGTCTTTTACATGTAGAGGATAAAGTAACAGGGCATCCTACTATGTTAAAGTAGTGTTGTGAGAGGTTTTGTGGACGGTTTTTAGAACCGATAAGTATTACTTCTGTACTTCTATAACCTTGTTTTGGGCAGTCTGAAGCCTATGTTTCAGGTGGTTTCAGACACCATTGTATCAAGGGCAACATGTGTAGTCAAAATAAGTCATTTTTGCAAATCTTTTGCACTTGGCCCACTCCAGACAAGTGGCAGTCCAGCACACAACCAAGGTAACTAACTGAGTCCTTTACATTAATCTCATTATCTCCAACTAAAACGTCCTCGGGTTACGACTGTAACCCTTGTTCCCTGAGAGGGGAACGCGAACTGCGTAAAATGACACTTTGGGGGAAGCCCCTCAGCGTAGCGCCTCTGAAGTATGAATGAAACTAAGCCAATCTCTGATTGGTGTTGCGTCATGACGTAATGTGTGACGGCATACATGCGGAAGCTATAAAGGGACGCCGGCACACATGAGATGTCAGCTTCTGTGATGAAGCAAGCGCTCCCAGGTAGGCATGGGAAGGCATGGCGAAGGGACCAGGGGTGGAGTGGCAATCGGGAGAGTCGGGAGTTTCCCCGGTGGGCCGGTAGTGTTTTGAGGCCGCGAGTCTGATAGTTATACATTGCAAGTTCGCCATGCGCACTTGTGGCCCAAGCGAGAGAAAAAAATAGTTTTTTTTTATATTTTCGTTAACGGAGCGTATATTTGCACTAAGTGCCTGTGTTTTCAGCACAAAGACGCCCAACATGAAATAGCTACAGTGGCGTAGGTCGTAGGGCGTGAAGTGCTAGAAAGTAGCTTTTAACGCGTTGGACCCGAGTTCGAATCCGCCTTTTGCCGAACTCTCTCTTCTCCCTTTTCCCAACACATATGAGATGTAAAATGTATAGCCCATACCATAAAGGTCTCTAGCGTTATATTTTGCCAACAAACTAAAATCGAAACCATGATATGGCTTTGTGCCTTTATAAAACAGCACAAGATTATAATTAAGTAGGCTATAGGCATTCTGTTTGTGCTGCGTGATTGAAAGAAAAGTGCGCTCTTTGCTCACGCGATAAGCATGGTGATCTGGTGTTTTCTCCAAAATAAAAGCTCAAGGGTTTATTTCTTGCAAGTGAAGAAATTAGGACAAAAGTATTTTAATTTTCCTATACTATAGTGTAATATAGGCTAAAATATACTTTTGAAATATTCATTTTCATTTAAACAGTACATTTATAGGCTATATGATTTTACGTCATAGGAATAATTATATAAATCATTATTACATTATTATAATAATTGTTTGGCATCCTAAAACACCATTGATAATGTAATGTAGACTGAGACTCTCTGAAAAGATGTTTGAGCCCTCTGGTACAAATCAATGCTTTTTCTTTGTTCAATGAGCAGTTCATGCGTTGAAGCTCTTAATTTTGATCTCTCAGAGTGCACCAGATTGATGCATTTAACCTTAAAATGTACAAAATTTTCTTGCAGGGGCGCATGCCCCCGAACCCCCCTAGAGGTCCACCCAACATAGTTTTACAAAATCCTATGTGAAAGAACGACCATTTATGAACTTTACTCCAGCATAGTAGGCCTACAACAAAGTTCCTTTTAAGTCAGTAAAACTGTAAATGCCATATTATAATGTCCTTGGACAAAATATACATTTGGCCTGCCTAAGAGGGGACCTACAAGACATTGTGCCCAGGGGCCTCTGAACTCTTAATCCGGCCCTGCCGGCGACGAGGGCCGGTGGTCTACGAAATTTCCCGGTAGATTTTTTGATCCCACTCCGCCCCTGGAAGGGACGCAGTTCTCGTTCCCCTCTCAGGAAACAAGGGTTACAGTCGTAACCCGAGGACGTTCCCTTTCGAAGGGAACTCCAACTGCGTAAATGACACTTTGGGGGAACGAGTACCCACTATGCCACAATGCGTCCTGCCTGTCCTAGTGTGAAGCTGCTCACAGGCACACTTAGGACGAGAGCACGAGAGTGCCAGGTGTCGACGGAATGTCCAGGCTATAAAACCTAATAAAGGTATGAGGGGTGGCCCATCCAGCTGCATCGCAGACCTCCTGGATGGGGGCCCCCGCGAGAAGGGCTCTAGAGGACGCCATGCCTCTCGTCGAATGAGCCCTCACGGCCAAAGGTGAAAGCAGATTGCGCACCTGGTAGGCCATGGAAATCGCTTGGACAATCCAGTTGCTGATGGTCTGCTTGGAAGCGGGAAGCCCCTTCTTGGGCGACCCGAAACACACCAGCAACTGGTCCGACTTCCGCCATGAAGAGGACCTCTGGATGTAAAATTTAAGCGCTCTGACAGGGCAGAGCAGATGAAGTCTCTTCTCAACCGCCGTCACGTGAGGCGGAGGATGAAAAGCCTGCAGATCCACCGGCATGCCACATTAGACCTTGGGCAAAAAACCCATTGGATATAGAGAGCACCTGGAGATCTCCTACCCTCCTCAGAGAAGTAATGGCCAACAAAAAGGCCACCTTTAGGGAAAGGTTCTTGGCCTCAGCCAGCCCTTCAAGAACCACAGCCAGGTCCCATGTGGGAACCCTGGTACGAGCCACAGGTCTCATCCTCCAAGCCCCACGGAGGAAACATATGACCAACTGGTGTCTGCCCAGAGGCCCATCACTCAGAGGAGCGTGGAAAGCCGCAATGACAGCAACGTACACCTTGAGTGTGGACGGGGTAAGACCAGTGGAGAAGCGATCCTGGAGGAACTCCAGCACTGAAGCCACTGGGCAGTTAACTGGGTCCACCTCACGCTCTCTAATGGTGAAGACATTCCACTTCAAGCCGCACAATTTCCTCGTGGAGGGAGCTCTAGAGCTGAGTATGGTCTCCACCACTCCTACCGACAGGCCGGCCTCTCGGTACTGTGCCCCCTCAGGGTTACATGGGGTGATAACCTCAGCAGCATCACTTAAGAATCTTAGTGATTCTTAGCTTTGGAGCTATTTAGGTTTTTAAGCTTCTCAAGCTGTCTCTGACACCTTTTTAAAAGAGAAGCCATCTGCTTTGAACTCTTGCTGAGAATAAAAGTCATATGTGACTTTCACCGTACTGCCCTGACAGGTCAAGTAGTTTTTCCACTAGCAACTGATGAAAAGTAGTTGTTAAAACTATCCGCCAGTCACCTTTTCTGCTGTGACATTATTCCCCAAATGTTACTAGTTTTTGTTTTTAACCTGTTACTGTAGCCAAGCGCTTGATGGACTTCCATAACTTACTTGAATCATTTCTATATTCCAAAATGTTCTCATTAAAATAGGCCTTTTTAGCATTGACCACTAATCTGCTCACTTCATTTCTCACCTTGTACTCTGCCCAATTCTGATCATCCTTGTTTCTCTTGAATGTGTCATACTTCTTATTTCTCTCCCTAATTGCCTTGAGAATATCATAATTTATCCAGGGTTCTGTCCTCTGTTAACTCTTACAACTTTAAATGGGGCTAATTTGTCTACAACTTCTAAAAACATAAATTTAAAAAAGCACCATGCTTTTTCAACATCCTTACATTGTAACACAGCAGACCAGTTTATTCAATTCAAGCTGTCATCAAGTGCTTCTTTGCTATACCTTTTCATCGACCTGATTCTTATAGAGCTATGACAATTGAGCACTGTTTTCTTTATCTTTCAAATGCAGAAAACAGTAGAATGATCACTCAATCCATAATTAATTACCCTACTTTCTGCTATCCTAGACTTTTCTGACACTAGAACAAGGTCAATAATAGTTTGAGTGGAAGAACAGACACGCATTGGTTCTTTGATCAGCTGATGTAAACTAAATAAGCAATAAAAATTCATTAGCGCCTTATAGCCAGAGAGTTCCATCTTTCGAGGATCAGTATTAAAATCTTCTATCATGATAACTTCCGATTTGACAAAATCTATACACTTTGAGCAGACTTTTTCCAGAATTTCATAAAACATTGTCTGGTCATTGACTAAGATAGGCTTGCTCTTCGGCTACAGAATGTTTAACCAGACCGCTTCAATTTGATCATTATTCAAGTCCGTTCTCTGATTAAAACCAATGTCCAATCACACATAGACACACACACCTCCACCTTTAGGGTTTCGGTCTCTCCTGATTAAAAAATAGTTCTCTCCCAGCGCAGTCACTCCAGAGCCTCATCCTGTCATGGCCGCCGAGCCTGAGCTTCACATCAGTCCTGCCAAGCCTGAGCTTCTTCATGTCATGCCTGCCGAACCTGAGCTTCTTCACGTCATGCCTGCCGAACTTGAGCTTCTTCACGTCAGGCCTGCCGAACCTGAGCTTCTTCACGTCATGCCTGCCGAACTTGAGCTTCTTCACGTCAGGCCTGCCGAGCCTGAGCTTCTTCACGTCAAGCCTGCCCAGCTAGAGACTGTTCACGTCATGCCTGCTGTGCCTGTGTCTTTGTACAAGATGGCCACCATGCCTTAGTCACCTCTGGAAGATGCAGCGCTGATCGTAGTGGCCACAGCTATTTTGTGTGTGTGGGCAGCAAACACATCAGCTACAACCCGTGAGCCCTCAGCCAAGATGGGCGCCGCCGTTCCAGAGTCTCGTCTCGTCCCGAGATGGCCGCCGCCGTTTCAGAGCCTCGTCCCGAGATGGCCGCCACCATTCCAGAGTCTTGTCCCAAGATGGCTGCCGCCCCGCCAGAGTCTCGTCCCAAGAAAATTTTGGGGAGGGGCAGTAGGTACCTGATTAAGGCCTCAGAGGCCATGCCTCCTTGGCCCCCTGATCTGTCGGCACCGGCCTGGCTTCCTGCACTACCGGCTCCGCCCTGGTCTTTCAGGCATCCAGCTCTGTTCTCTCAATGACTCCATGCACTCCTCCACCCAGGTCGGCTACACTCATGGACAAATGTTTGCTCCCATCACTGCGTCGACTGGAAGGCCTACATACCAACACACCTGTCGCACTTTCCATCGTATTCTTAGGTCCAAAGTCGGGCATTGGACCGGGACATTGATGTATATCCCCAGACAATCAAAAGCAAAAGACCATGAGTTCAGTTTTTGAATATGCAATGAAATACCTTAAAATGCACAAAGTTTCCAGAAAAATGCATACATGTAAAAGAAAAGATACAACATTGTTGAATTGCACAGTAATTGTTTTTATCCTGACTGTGTCAGCATTGATCAAAATGCTGTAGCATCAACCTTATAAAAATACCTTTGACCTCAGCATTAACGTAAACCATCGCACATATGAGAGCAAAGGGTGCCATTGATTAAATAAAGCCAAGTTTCATATGGGTAAATTGAATTGTTCTGGCCACACAGACATTTTGTGGCTTTGTAAAACTAGGCTAAATCTGCCAAGAAAGACATTAGAAAGTAATTTGCAAATATGAGCTGGAATAAAGGTAATATTTAAATGTGAACAAGGTGAAAGAAGAAACATTACCTGTATAAGAGCTGCTCATTTATTAGCAGGGATGTTTTTTATGAGGTGCTCAGGCAGTATGGCACACAGGTGCACAAAGATATTTAAGCAGTCCCTAATCTTCTTACTTATTTATTCAATAAGACCTGGCAGCCTACATGGTTAACACTCATTACAGTTCTGTTCCCTTATATCCCCTTCAGCAGCTTCCCTAATCTCCCATTTACCACGTAGCATTGCGCAGCGTAGCTATGCTAATGAAAGCTGAGTAACGAGAGAGGGCTTAACAATGGCTCAGGTAATTTTTCCAAATCATCTGCTTTGTATTGTTTGAAAACTCAGAACAAATGGTTTTATGGAGACATTTCTCTGTAACAGCTGATTATGTGTCAATCAAGCAGCAATTAAACAATACAATCTTATTAGCTTGTGGCTCACGATGAAATCAACATTCATTTTCAGTGGAGTATGGTCATAGCTGTCTGATGTCATTATTTACATGTAGATGAAATAGCGCACAGGGAGTGATCAAATTTAATGACAAGCTGGTATACTGTATCTGCATGGATCAGCCTGATGGAAGTCGAATGGCATTATGTTAAAAGCTGTGACTTGCTATTGAATTTGCATTCGTAAATGATCCAGTGCAGAACAGAATTGTTGTTTAGCGCTTCTTTTAGACTCACAACAGCTTCTCTCTAAGAATCAAAAGTGCCTCGTCCGAGCCAGCAGCGACAGAATGAAAATGATGAAACACTTGAACCAGCTGAGCAAAAACTCTTCAAAGACAAATCCATGTCTGGCTGTGATCCACATTAGTATAGGCATGATGCAAGATGATGTGAAGACATGTTTACAGCCTGAGCGCATTAACCTAATTTTTATTCATGTTGGATTTTGACCCACAAAATAATACCACATTATTTATTTTTCAAACCTTCTTGTCGAATTAGCAACAGCATAAGTCCACCCACTAAAATGAAAATGTCCAAATTCGATTACAGTAGTGGCCAAAAGCGATGTCCAGCCATAGGAAAACTCGCATCTTTTCCCTTTATCCAAATATTATTAAAATATAATAAAACAAAAAAATTTAAGCATATTACGTAGTTGTGTTTAGAGTCAACAGTTTTATTTGTGATAACGGAATGAAACATGGCAAATTGTGCAGAAATCATATTTGGCCAGGCTGTCATACAAAGAAATTATGAACACATGCAAAAACAAGAGAGAACCAATGGAATACGAATAACTGATTATGTTGCAGTCAATGTACATAAATATACTGTATTTGCAAAAAAAAAAAAAAAAAAAAAAAAAAACAAGATCAAACATAAAACAAAAGCATGGCGTGGCATGGCATGAACTTAAAGGAGAACTCCGGTCAATTTTAACATTGAACTCATTTTTTTGTAAATTTGGAGTGCTGTCAGTACAGAGAACAACGACAAAAATCGGTGTTGCCTACACCGTGTTATTTTCTTTTTAAAATTTGTACCCTGTTGACTTCAATGGGGCAAGTTTTAAACCTGTTTTTAGCCTCTTAACATCCTTGATATGTCATTACAAGTGCACAGCCATGTGAGTGGTGTTATTAAGAGTGAACACGGTCAATCTGACTGCAGTAGATGTGAAAGATATTAATAAAAATGATGTTAATTCAGCCAGCTCACATACCTGTATTTTCTTCCTGTTTTCGGTCGAAGTCCAAAGTAGTCGATTATCGAGTTGGGAGAATGGGATCTCATACAGCCTGGCCGCGCACGCGAACTCGATAATCGACTACTTTGGACTTCGACCGAAAACAGGAAGAAAATACAGGTATGTGAGCTGGCTGAATTAACATAATTTTTTAAAAATATCTTTCACATCTACTGCAGTCAGATTGACCGTGTTCACTCTTAATAACACCACTCACATGGCTGTGCACTTGTAATGACATATCAAGGATGTTAAGAGGCTAAAAGCAGGTTTAAAACTTGCCCCATTGAAGTCAACAGGGTGCAAATTTTAAAAAGAAAATAACACGGTGTAGGCAACACCGATTTTTGTCATTGTTCTCTGTACTGATAGCACTCCAAATTTACAAAAAAATTAGCTCAAAGTTAAAATTGACCGGAGTTCTCCTTTAACCTAAAATAAACGTGAACCTGAACATGAAGCTTACCCAAACAGTGGTTACAGTGGAACAAAACTTGACAAAGACACATAACAAACATGAGGGCTTATGGTGCGTTCTATTAT
Source organism: Semotilus atromaculatus (assembly GCA_031834385.1). Classification (NCBI taxonomy): domain Eukaryota; kingdom Metazoa; phylum Chordata; class Actinopteri; order Cypriniformes; family Leuciscidae; genus Semotilus; species Semotilus atromaculatus. Next base: position 12,657,037 of record JAULUF010000052.1, on the reverse strand, counting down.
TGCGTCAACAAACCGACTCGGCCCTCAGATATGACGCCACTTCCACACTTCAAGCGTTCTGGTATGTTTTGCATGTCCGAGTCGGAGAAAAAACATGGACGCCACCCGGAAACCTGTTGCTATGGTAGCACTGGCCGATTATCAGGCGCTTATCAAAACGCAGCCATTTGAATTTCTAAAATTTTCACTTTATTTCATGTTTTAGTTTATCTTCTGTTAGCAACGCTAGCCACGTTAGTAACACTCGTTTGAAACAAGGCTTCATTCAATATTGCACTCACAACAAGACCGATTCCCATGCCCACAGGCAGTGATACAGACGCAGTAAGGTATTGCAGTAAGACGAGTGATTAAAATCGTCATAAACAACCAAAGTGGTCCAACCAATTCATACTTACAAATCACAAAGGGCGCAGCCATCTTACATTCCATTTTGGGGATAACAGGGAATCACATGACAGACATGGAAACATGACATGAACAAACCCAAAACGTGACACTAAATCGCTTTTGAGATTGAAACATCTTTGCTCACATGGTCAATGTCACAAATTTCATTTCTGTTAAAACTTCAAAGATTTCATTTATTTGGAATATATATATTATGTAAGATCAAATGTCATGTTCTGTTTTATGAGGCCGCTGATGCCATTGACGTTCTATGTGGCCTCATGGATGAATGATAGTGTGTTCTTGCTGACCAAACATGTCTCTCCAATCGAGGCCAAACGGATCGATGCAGAACTGTTGGCGCTTCCTATCCTAACAGACTTTTCCTTTTCTCTGACCCCCCGCTCTTATATCAACATATAGAATGACTTCTCCAGACACAGTTTTAATACTGTCCCTGGAGCCAGAGGGCTAAGGGCTATGAAATGATCTCCCATGAAAAACAGAAGCTCAATCTTTTTTCATGAGCGAGCTCTTTGGGGTCACCCAGTCTCAAGGCAGGATGATGAATGTCACTTTACCTGTAGGACATCGGTGCGTCACTGTCACATTAGTCCTAAAAGCTTTCCCTGGGGTTCCCACATGCTCGCTGTGCATGCTAACATGTACGCCTGGAAATCACTAACTGTGTAATGATTGTGAGAGAAGCCAGTTGGGAGCGCTGCATGAAGCACAGAGAAATCTTCTCAGCTGACTAAAAATGTGTTGGTCTATTTGGAACGACAGGTCAAGAGGATGAAGGTGACACTAATTTGTTTTCATATGGGGGCTTTCTGTTCTCCCAGAGCACTTTATAGCCAATTGGAAGATGTCTTGCCCCCTGGCTACATCACAAAATACCTTATCTGCCAAAACACGCTTCATTGCCAAATCCTTAGCTAGATCAGACGATATCCAGACTTCTGTCAGCTTTCGGCATCATTAGCCGATGCCCCAGTGTACTAGCAGCAGGTATCACAGTGGGACTTATACGGCGAGAACAAGAAAAAAAGTGTGGAAAATATCAGTGGATTGACATAAAATGTTTGCAAAAACTGCTTCAGCTTTTGTAGTGGAAGGTGTCATTGGGCAATTTTTTACAGGCATGTTTTAAAATTTGTTCACACATCAGTAGCTGTTGTTAAACACCATCATTTGCTAATTGACTTCATGTGTATTCAGAAATGACTTGCCGGTAATTGACTTAAAGGTTTGTGTGATTAAATTAATTGTGGCATTCAGCAGCAGTGATTCATTGATGTCAATTAGAAAAAGATCATAAACAATCTTAAAAAATGAAAACTTAATTAAATGAGCACCTCTTCACATAAATAAGCATCTTTTATGTTTCTAAAAGCCCACAACACTCTCTGGGTAATTATATAGGGCCTACCTTTGGTGCAGTGAGTATGATGGTCTTTGGCGACACCTGCAATTTATAAAACTTTTTTTTTTTTTTTTGGAAAAAGTGGAAGGCTGTGAAAAGAGAAACACACCTTTAGGACTATTTGCACATGATTCATGTATAATTATTATTATTGATGATGATGTTAATGTTACTTTTTATTTATGTTATTGTATAATTATGATTATTATTAAGCATTATTATTTATCTCATCATTATCATTATAATAGTATATACAAATAATAATATATCATAATTATCACAATACTCCCAGCACTGCTAATTATACTGTTAATTATATCTACATAATTAATTAGTAGTACTGTTATTATTGATTATTTTTATTAATAATGTACAATGATGATAATGAATAATTGTAATTATTATCACCATCATTATTGTAATAATACATACAAATAAAAAAGTATTATGATAATATATCATAATATATTCTTATTTTTATAAATACAATGAATATTTAATATAATAGATTAATAATAATACAAAAACATGGTAATAATAATAATAATAATAATAACATTAACAATAACAATAATAATATGGACCGTCCTCATAATAACACTCTTTGGGTGATTAAACACTTACAGTATGGTGTGCAGGGCAATCCATATGGTAGGCTTTATGGTCTATCAATAGTGACACCTGCAAATCATAAAACTCAAGTGCAAGACAATATACTTTATACAGTAACTCACACCTGATGAACCACAGAAGGAATCATCATAGGTGTTTATTAAAGTATGAGTAGCAGGAAGATGACAATTAAAAGGAATACTAGAGAGAGAACAGCATTGAATGACAGCCAACTTCATTCTTTCCTGTCATTGCTCCTGCCCGGCCTGAATATTGATGCACAGCAGGAAGAGAGAATGAGTGGGAGGACGCCGTCCCTGTTGGCCCCATCCAAGCCCCTGTTACCACTCAGGCCACGTCTCCTCAGCAGGGCGGCAGATACATAATTGACCTGCATAAGAGCCATTTCCCTCATTTGATTACAGCCACATTAACCAGATCAGACAGGCAGCCCTGGCCTAGTTGCCCTTGGAAACTGTTGCGGGAATACAAGGCTGGTATCCGGATGAGCATCAGAAGTATTAGGCTGTGCCAAGACTAGTTTTGTATGAGGGAGGGTGCAGACCCGGGGTCAATCGCTCTTCATGTGACATTTGCAATAAGGGTCTAAATGAAACCTAATTGGCTGAGCTGTTTTGCTGGACGCTCCATTACAACGAGAAGCTCTTGCACAAGTGGAATAGCAGTTATAATCAGGGCTGTAATATCACAAGCTGCCTGCTGTAATTGCAGTATGGCATGGGGAACAATAACAAAGGGGCTACTGAAGATGTTTGTGTTGAGTAGTTAATGAGAAAACTGCTTTCATTTACGAGAAAGAGAGAGTCGATGTGCTTAAGTTCATGCTCGGGTAAACCTTTGACTCGAAATTGTAGACGCATTTTCAAATCTGGATACTTATATCACGCTAAGTATTTTTAAAAGATAATGAGGAACGCATAAATACACACAGAGTCTCAGAGTCTTTCTTCTGCTCTTTTTATTTACTTTTTGTTCTGAAAAAAATCCTGAAAAACTGTGAAAAGAGGAACACAATATGATTTAATTGAGTATTAACAGATAATTAATCATCATCATCATCATCATTATTGTTATTATTACTTTTATTATCATTATTATTATATTTATATAATATATTATAATACATTAATATATATATATATATTTTATTTTAATGTAGTATTATGACAATGATTGAAATAATAACGCTTAATAATCATCCTCATCATTACCATAATGATAAATATAATGTTCATAATGTCATCATTATATTATAGTCAATAACAATATAACTATTAATAATGATAAAATAATAATTGTGTGTTTCTTCCAAAATAACTGTCTTACCAACACGTCTAATACTTAATAATTTAGAAATATTAATAATTATCCGCTTCATCATCATAAATCAAATTTTAATATATTTATTTTTATTAATTTGGTTTCTATCAAATGCCATTATGACCAATAAAATGAGCCATTTAAAAAAGCTTCTGAAACAAATGATCATCTTTCCTTCAAGAAACGCACAGAATAATTATGATAGCACTGTTTTACTGAAATGTAAATTTCAAGAATCCTGTCAAGTGTGATTAAAATACTATTATTTTCTCTTGAAATCTGTTTTACATCCATCCATGTATAAAAAATGTAACACAACCCAAAAGGTGCTAAATACACCCCTGAATGTGGCAAAAAAAAAAGACAAGAGAAAAAAAGGAAACCTATAAAGCCACCTAGAACAGAATTACTGTAGTGTAACGGTGTACGTGTGGGTGTGTTTTAGCACTTCAGAAGTAGTGGGATGAACAGATTAAACACATATTTGCTCATATTTGAGCCTCATGTTTGAGATACACTCAGGCCATCTCTCTCTCTCTCTCTCTCTCTCTCTCTCTCTCTCTCTCTCTCTCTCTCTCTCTCTCTCTCTTTCTTTCTCTCTCTCTCTCTCTCTCTGAGTATTTCATAAGCTAAACTGCTCCCCATGAAAAGGTCCCAGCAATTGATTTCTAATGAAAGCGCTTCCTGCGGGTCATCGCCTAGCTGAGGCCTGACCTTTACACCAGCAAAGAGGGCTCACTTATGGGAAAGAGGGAAAGCAAGGGGGCTTTTGGGTAGAGAGAGATAAGGAGAGGATACATGACTGCAACTCCAAATATATTTTATACATTTATGCAATAAATCCTTGATGAAACTGCTAACTGAGTTTGTCTTCTTACTGGAGAAAAAATGACTTAATGTTCTAAGGAATTTGATGTGTGACATTACAACCTAGAAAGAAGCGACTTTGGAAAAGAGAAATCATTCCCAGACCTTGGAAAAAGAAGACAAGTCAATTAACAACAGAATAAGCATGAAGCTTGAAAATAATCACTGAGCCAGATCTAATGTATTAATTCATGCTCACATGAAGCAAAATATTCAGAGTTTTTAATATGAAAACAAGACAAGCCTCCCTAAAACAAATAGTTAAGATTCATCATCTTAATTGCATCTTTAGGCCATTTCTTTAGGAGGGTTTAGTATAAAAAAATGATCTGCTATCTGGCTTAGTTAGCCCCTGCTGGTGGATTTCATAATTACATCATCTGCTGTTAAAACAACAACAACAACAAAAAAATTCTCCATTGACACCCATTAAGAAATTGCTGTATATTGTGATGCAGTGTTTATGTGTGTATGCATGCATGTATTTATTTCATTTCTTTTTTTATTATTATTTTATTTTTGAGGGGTATTACGTAATATTTGGGGTGAAAAATCTGTGGAACTTGAAATTGTTCTGTTGGATTTTGTGCCAGACAAGCATCAGCCACTGACCTGGAATGAAGCAGATAGCTTACTCCAGGTATTATAGAATTTATTTATCTGTTTATGCAGTATTTTGACATTGCATTACCTATCAGTAAATGGAGAGAAAAAAAAGACTGAGGTTTTATTGAAAACATGCGGCACTGGACCTAAGACCACCTACTTAAAGATTTTGAGCTCGTATTTAAAGTGAATTTTCAGTGGGATTACATTAAGCAAAGCCAAAAAGGCCATCTGCTTTTCTGATCCTGCAAAAGGCAGAGGATACAATAGTAATGGAGAGAAAGATGAAAGGACAGTGACTGGTTATTATTATCATTACAATAAGAAGGGAAGATAAAGCTGCTGAGTTCACCAGATTGGATGAGATTGCAGGAAAGGATTAGTTCCCGCTGCCAAGGATTACCAATATAAACTTACTAAAAACAGCAAAACAAACATGTCTGCATGCACCCTTGGACTTGCATTTGCTTTGTACATTATTTCTGAATATTATTCATAGTTTTTCCTCAACTATGGGCACTTGTTCAATAAGATTTTTTTGTAATCTTTGTTATATTCACGTTTTTACCATCTCTTCATCATTCACCTGCTATTTTTTTTTATAGAATTTATTATTTTACCCTAATCCCAACCATTATGAAAAAATATGTTATAGCCTTTCGAACTATGATAAGCTAAACAAAGAGTGAACTAAACATAAACCCTTGCACAAAAAACTATTGTGTAAAAATGATTTCTATCAATATAGAAAGATAAGTATAAAAATTACAACTGACATATTTCAGATATACTCTGTTTTATATGTGCATATGCAGTCTGACTGGTCCGTCCAGGGTGTTTCTCTGCCTTTAGGGTCCATCATCCCTGCGACCCTACATAGGACAGGTGGTTTGCATGATGGACTGATGCATAGTCTGCATGTGCTATATGTATTAATATCTGTGAGTGGTGTGATATTCAACCCTATCAACACAGAAGAGTCTTTGCATCTCGAGCTTTCCACACTGCCATCTGATGATTCATGTTCCAACAGAGCAGGTGTTGTGTTGAACTCTCACTCCTCCGCCTGAGCAGGTGTTTATGTCTACATGTTGCTATCTATGAGCTCTGCTATTCTGATTCAACCGAATAAACCCTTTTCTCTCAAAGCACTTTGCTAATCAAATTCCATTTCAGGGATGTCTACCTTTTCACTATATTTGCACTCTTAACAATAAAGGTTCCAAAAGTGTGTTTTCAGTGATGGCATATAAGAACCATTTTTGGTTCTCCGAAGAATCTTTCAGTGAATAGTTCTTAGTGTAAAGAATTCTAAAGTACTTTTTCCACTATAAAGAAAATGTAGTGTAATCATGGTGTCACGTTCTTGGTAGGAGAAAGCGCACGACAAGGAACTTGGAATTGTATACAGGGACTTAATAACAACGAGGAGTACCACAGACACGTTTTGCACAAACAGAAACAATAACCGACAAGGAATACAGGCATGGGAGGAACTTATATACACAGAACAGATTATGGGAACAAGACAGCTGGGGCAAAGGAACATGATAATGACAGGGAGACAAGTGAGGGAGCTAAACACTAATGATGAGCGGGAAAACTAGGAACAGGACTAAACCAAAAACACTATGACGGGGGGAAACTCAGAAACACAGAAACGGGGCAGACAGAACTCTGACAAATGGAAAGGTTCTATGGATATTAAAGGTTCTTCTTCTTCTGGAAACAGAAGAAGAACATAAACATAAACATAAATACTCTTTTTAAGAGTGTGGTTAATTCATATTATTATTATTATTATTGTTTTTTGTTTTGTTTGTACTTTAAATTTTTAATTTTATTAGAATTTCGGTATTTTGTCCCTGTACAATACATGCTTGCACCCGTCTAAAAAGTTACACGTTTTGTTGCCAGACACAACAAAACTAGATTGCTCCAATCAATGGATCTGTAAACACTTTGTGATGCGCTTGTGATTCCGTTGCTGGAAATAATATTTTCTGTTTATTACTGCACAGGTAACAGCTACTTTATATTTTGCCTATACGACTGAATATTTTTCATTTTAAACGTTCATTGTGGTATTTTAGTCTTATATACACCCAGTTTTAGTTTAAGACCCCTGCTATGCCAAGTCAATTATAGTAATTATAATCCAAGTATCATAAGTATTTTCAAAAATATGCTGAAAACACAAATGTAATTGGAAGCACCACTGAACACATTCAATTTGGAATGGGTACATTTTTTACAATAGTCAAGAACAGTATTTTGGATAAGAAATATATAAGATATGAGAGTGCAAAACATTTAATAGTACAAAAGTATTTTTCAACCTAGAAAAGATTCAGTGCATGGGATTCTTAATTCCATTTTAAAGAACCTTTATGCCAAAAGGTTCTATATAAGGAGAGTTTTTTTTTTTTATGATTCCAGAATGCTAGTATGATAAAGTTTTTTAATTCATAAAATGTAATTTAAATGAAAAAATAATTTAAAAAACAATTATCCTTGATGGGAACCCCTAAAGACCCTATACAGTATGTATGAAGCACCTGACAGAAGCCTTCAAAGTTCTATCCAGAACCTTTTCTTTATAGTGTATAATGCATTCTATTCTGTAATAAATTAATCTAATTTTTCATTGTCAGACTGATACATCAATGCATTTTTTAAACCCTGTAAATAAGCACACTACCATAATTGATCCTCAAACGAGAAGGTAGTACAGTGTGTTTACTGGAGCTAAAAACTCTAACAGGTTCTATCTAAATAGCTCATGGACATGTTACTCCTTCTCATGTTGTTCTGGCTGTGATGGAGAAGAGCACAGGGAGTGTAATAAACAGTAAAAATCTCACACAATCTGCTCAGCTACAGAGGGAGGCGAGTCTGTGCCAGCTGTTTTTTTTTGTTGCCAGTCCCTAAAAAATAATCCCCCTCAGAGTTATGGAGTGGGATTAATTAATTAATTATTAAGATCGCCTTGTGTGTACACGATTAAAATCTTCAGATCAGGTTTTACAGCTATTAAGCTCTTCTTTCTGCAGAAAAGGTTGTTGTAGGGAGGGTCAAGTGGGAGTTGTGTCATGCAGTCTTGGTTAGGGCATGTCAATTGTGTTTCCGTGCGAGTCTCTCTTAATTTTTCAAGTTTTCCCTGATGATCTTCGTATATAAATAGAAGCATTATTTTGAGGCTCTAATACATTTTGTTATACTTGCAGATATATTCACAATGACAGTTCTCGGATCATTTTGTGAGAGGTTTAACAAATTAACATTGACAGCGTTTAACATTCATTTGTTATAAGTCTCAATGCAGAATTATAATCAAAAAGCAAATTAAACTGTCTTATCTTGAAACTTTTATAAGTGTTATGTTTCTGATTGCATGAAAAGCTGATTGGAAATTTCATTGAGTATTTCCTCTTCGAGGCGAAGCGAGAGAGAGAGAGAGAGAGAGAGAGAGAGAGAGAGAGAAATAAAGAGAGCAAAAATTATAAATTGAATCAAAATATGAGGTTAGTTTTAATATTTAGCACCACATTATTAGATGCCAACAGTTCTCCCACAGCATGCAGTTGTCTACCAAATTAATTAATTTGCATTAATTTATTTTGAAAACCAAGCAATATCATTTTGCTTGCAGTAATTAGTAGGTGTGATATGATTTCAGGTTCAGTAAACTCATTATATTGCCTTTACAGGTTGCAAACTGTGCATTATGCATATTTTAATCTCAATAAATAAGCATTTATCTTGAAATTGCTGACAATAATTCCTATTTGTATATAAAGGCAGATGATGTAGAAAAGTCCATTATCAATATTAATTTCAGGTTTCAGTTCTTCTCAATTATTCCTGTTCCTTGACACTTTATTATCCATGAAGGATTAAAGCATTTTTTATAGTGTTTTCTAAGGTCCACTTATAATGTTCTCAATATTTTTACATTAAAAAACATCCTAATTTAGAAGTATTAAGCTAGTTTATATCATGTTTTGACCATCTCTTTCATTTGTTCCAAATGCTATGATAGAATGTCCTACCTGCCTCTCAACCTGTATTTCCATACCTCCGTGTACCCCGCTTACGCAGACATCACACATCATCAGCACGACACCTTTTACAGTTCCTCCCAGTACAGATGCTGTAACTATCTGTGGAGAAAAAACATTTATCCATTGACTGTCATTCAGAAATGGTCCGTATTCAGTTTTTTTTTTAGAAGCACTATAAATCGTTATTAAAGTAGATTGCCAATGATTGGTTCTGAAAGTCTTAAGATAAATGGAAACTCTAACATCTTTCTCCAGGTTTTATAGACCTCCATGCCATTTAAAAACATAATTGTACAAAATCAATGCACATGATATATAGTTTCAAGCCAATATAGATCAAACATGCAAAACCTTCTTGTCAACACCCCGGGCTCAAAAAAAGAAGAAGAGTAGTCCCTTTGGCCAGGAAACCGCATCCAAAAGTGGATCTTTACTCAGTGATGCTTGGACTGTCTTAGAGCGGCTAAACAAAAATTCTGCCCAATCTCTTCTCCGCAGGAAGCTTTTTAACGCATCCTCGGTTCCACTCTCCCCCACAATCGATATTCATGTTCGTTCGTCTCCCTTTTTCAATAAGTACTGCCTTTCCAAATACAGACGTCAATAATGGGAAGAAGACCGGCTTGTTGATGCCTTGTGAGGTTAATTCTATCGACCTCGCAGTTGGCGACAAGGTGGTCTATATGCTATCCTATCAACCCAGCCACAGCAAGAGATCTACTAACACCAATTGTGAAGGCCTTTCATTGTGGATTTATGACACAGTTGTGTGTGTGGGGAGCAGGTCACAGATATCAGATTATGAGGAAAGTGTGGATAAGCGTGTCTTACATCAGATTATAAAACTTAAAGAGCTGATGGGGAGAGGAACAATATACGTTTGTTTTGTTTAGCAGATGATTTTGAACGGTCACCACTGTGAACTGGTTTTCATTTTTTTTTCTTCACTTTTCTATTACCTTTTTTAATGTTAAACAATTTAACCAAATGGTCGGCAAATTATAGTTTGTGTTGAACTTTTCCTAAAGCAATCAATTACACTTTAATTATTCCAAAAAAAATCTGTTTGACTGTCAGGTGGGCATTTTTCAGCGACTGAGACGGTCTAGAAAATGCGCATGGCTACATCACACATGTCCCTGCCCCCATGGTCACGGTACGAAAATACTATTAAAAATGTATTTTGAATTGGTGCCGATAGCCTCGTGGGCAAGTGTGCCAACATGTAGTGCCGTTGTGCTTCGGAAGACCTGAGTTCGAGTCCCGGCTCATGGACCTTTCCCAATCCTGTCCCACTTCCTGTCTAGCTACTGGCCTATCCTAATAAAAGGCAAAAACACCTAAATCTTTATATTAACTGGCTTTTTAATTAGTGTAATGCTGTGAATGATAACTGTCTATAGTCTGACATTGGCTTACATTTTTTTTTTTTTTTGTGAATTGGAATGTGTGCAAAGAATTGTGTGTGATTGAAGGACGCGAATGATAAACTTAATGTATCCTTCAAAATGAGCTGAAGGATGCAAAACAAAAGTTGCCTTCCAAGGATCCTTTAAATTGAGACGGCCTTTAGCAGCGCTTGATGTCGTGGCTGCTGAGATTTGCAGCCTTACCAGGACGCAGCCTTCCGTTTGAGAAGCACCCTACATAAAGGGTCTAGATAGCGCATCCTCATAATACACATTGTCGACTGTATAGTACATGTTTATCCTGAATAGACTTTTTGAACTATAGGGGTAAGGAGTCAGAAAAAATACAATAATAATAATTTATAATTAGAATATTTTACACACCGTGAAGAAATATCAGTTTTACAATTGTCAAGTTTCTTTAGAGATCTCAATGACCTGTAGGTATGCAAACTCCAGAGGGTGCACCCTTCAAAATGATAGCAATGCCCGACTGGTGAATGATTCACTCGAGTCGGTTCTGTTCAAATAAACTGTCAAACCCGGAATGTGTTCATAATTGCCCCCTATACCCTCATTCACTATTCCTTACATTACTCGACTAATATAGTTCACTTGAAGGAATGAATGAAAACATGTGAGTGAATTTGGACACTGAGTGTGCCAGAAGAGCTAGTTTGTGCTTGCTGTTTAATAATCATTTGAAACTTAGCAAGCTGTCAGCTCCGGTAATAATGAAAACTAGAATGTATAAACGTTAATTAAACAATTGAATAATCAATTAAAAATGAATTTATGCCTGTATGATATTATGCTGTAGCCACATTAGAGTATACTCCACTATAGTTTCGGACATCACTACAAATGGCAATCCCCTCAAATAGTTCTCTATTTAAGGGTATAGGGGGGCGATTTTGGACACATGCAGCCCCAGCTAGTAAAATGGTCTAAATTGCTTCATGATTCTGCCTAAATCAAGACAGTTCATGCACACAGTGAATCGGGTTGGGTAAAAATATAATGTGATAGAAAGTATAAAAGACGCAAGATAAAGTTGTTTGCAATGAAAGAGGTAGGCCTATTTATTAAGAACACCTGCATGTACAGCATGACCGACTCAGGTAAAGGCATAATCAAAACTAAAAAAAACTACACAAAGCAGCAGTATAGTACCCGAAATTACCACGGAAAAGAACATTGTAAATGCATCAAAATCAGTACCGTGTTATTTCACATCTAGGCTAGGTTAGACCATGGTATCCTTTCAACCACCTTTTTTTGTTTGTTGAGTTTTTACCTTGACAGTATGCATCTTGTTTCTAATTCATTGGTTTAAACACCTACTTTCTCTTCTCATTATACTCTACAGTTTTTTTGTCAGGTTTTGCTATCCTCAAGGACATTTAATCCCCAACAAACATGGTGGGTAATAACACGTTTAAATTTTAGAGATTTTCTTTTTAAAATATTATTATTTTAAGACTTTAATTTATTATATTTACAGCTTCCTTTTGCCTTCATATTTATGAAAAATAAAATAGCCTTGCTTAAATGTAGCAAACATGTAGCTTGAAATTTGCAATTCTCTCTCTTTTTTTTTTTTTTGAGCAACTTGCCAAAACTAGAGTTGTTTTGCAAGACTAGACACATCACTTCAATGCTAAGATTTAATGAACTTTAGGTTGTATTTCTGCTCAAAATTCAGTTCAACATAATCCTCTTCCTCGAGACGCCACTGCAAAACCAAGACATCAGAGAAAAAATGGGATGTAATGACACAAGATGGAGGGGAAGGTATTTTAATTAAAGATTACAAGGACACATGCATTTTAAATAATAATGATGTGCACGGATAAATAATAATCACTACTGCAATATTCCATAAAAAAAAAAAAAATAATTGTCAACTTTGATTTCATGATGATTTTAACCGATCTTAAATGTTACTTAGCTATAGACCTTGCGACAACTTATCTAAGTCTTCCATATTTATATTTTTATGGTATGATATAATATATCATATCGGTAACACTTTATATTACGACCCACAAACAACTGCGTAAGTAAACCGAAATTACGGTGTATTTACAGCCCGCAGGAGTCACACTTACCCTGTAAATACACCGATGAAACGGGTAACAACTTACTATGTAACAATACGAAACAACACTATTTGCACAGTAATTTCAGAGAAAGGTACTCTTATTAAGAAAACAATAATAAAAAAAAAAGTTTTAATTACACAGTATATTTGCCCAGACATTTAAGTGTCATTGCAATACAATGTGATAAGGTAAGTAGGCCTACTAAATACTCAACGCATTCTCATCCCAAGGCGTCATATTCTGACACTTTGACAAAGCGTCTAAATCCAACGCCCATGGAACCCTTTAGCGTCAATATAACACGCAGAGAGATGGGTAGGTTTAGGTATGGTGTAGGGTTAGGGTTAGACCGCTAGGAGGCGCCTTCTGACCCATATATTTCGGCGTCTCATATTGACGCTAAAGGGTGCCATGCGCGTTCGATATAGACGCTTTGGCAAAAGCGTCATTATATTACGCCTTGGGATGAGAACGGGCTGAAATACTACATGGTACGTTCTAAATTAAAATCATAGCAGAAATTATTATTATATATATATTTTTTTTTTGCTTAACGTTAAGTAGTTTAGTAAGAAAAGACAATAAATTAAAATTGTATCATACTGTGCTTACATACAGCCATATATACGTTTAATTTACAACCCACAGATGTCAAAATTACCCTGTAACTACATTGCACAAGAACATATTTTTGCCAGAAATGTGATAAAAACTTTTATACAACAGACGTAAAATTTTTGCCTGGAATATATTAACAGAATAGGTACCTATTAGTTTTAAAATAATTACATTATAAATAATTTGCTTGTAAATCTGGTTGTACCCCTTTACCCAAAGCGTAATTTGTTCCCTTATACCTACACGGAAGTAAACTATAATTACAGAAACGTTCACCGTAATTTCGGTTTACTTACGAAGTTCTTTGCAGGTTGTATATCTGCTTGTTACCCCTTTATTACCCAAAACTTAACATATTGTTCCCTTATACTTGCACGGAAGTACACTATAATTACCGAAACGTACAAAATTTCGGTTTACTTACGCAGTTGTTTGCGGGTATCAATATGATTTAATGGAAATAAAATTTGTGACATTTGGAATGGTAGTTTTTCATAAAAATGGGATCATCTTCTAACACTGTTTTGTAGGGCTGGGTAATAAATATCGATTTCTCGATATTAATCGATTCTCATTTTTACGAACCGACATCGATTCTTAAATCTCAAGAATCGATTAGTCATCCTGTTTCATTTGAATGAATGGAACATTGTAGCGCGCATCCAAAACATCGCAATAATCTTTGTCCTTTGTTACTATTGATATGAAACAGTGTAAATTTTCAAATTAGCCTACGTCCATTTTCTTTCGAAATTCAAAAACATAAATACCGTTTTGGCGCTGTGGCGTGAGATCACTCTGGCGCAGCTCAAGAGAAGATCTCTTTTCCGGCTTAATGATCTCTTTTGATCTCTTTTCCGGTTTAATAATACCAATACAGCGCAAAATAAACATGATTGAGCATCTGAAAATGTGTTCAAAGATAGAGTACAACTTATCGAAATCCGTATCATGTCACATTGATTCGCTCAATCAGTGTTTCAACCGTGGAAAGACGTCAGTTAAACAGCTTGTAATCAATGTCATGTATCGTTATATTTACCTCAGAAAAACCACATGTGACCATAAACTCGTTAGTCAGCTAGAAAAATTAACTCTAGAGAGGAGCATTTTGCTAAATATATGCACCATATTACATATGCATTATAATCTTAATGTTCTTCAATATTTAATGCATATTTGAATAAATCTGGCAAGTTTTTATGACAGCCACATTTAAATGTTTATATTTCATATAATCTTCTTATTATAAAAATAAATAAAAGTGTAATTTAAAGTCCCTGTAAAGGCAATGAAAAAAATTTCTAAACACATTATAAATGTTAGAAATCTAGCTATTGCTAAAACATATTACAAAGACTGTGAACTGTGAAGTACTGTTTGTATAGCTACAAAACCGTTAATTATTACCTTCATATTAGGCTAATGAAGCCTAGTAGGCTACAACTAGACTCCCATAGTTTACAGAATTGCCATTATGCCATTTATTGTAACTGATATCCAAAATAATCAATATTGAATCGAATCGAATCGGAATCGGAATCAAATCGAATTGCAAGCTTGTGAATCGAAATCGAATCGAATTGTGAAATTTGTGTCAATACCCAGCCCTACTGTTTTGGTCCTCCGACTTGCCAGGGCAGGCCAGAGTTGCACCCCTGCCAAACTTGCATTTAACCTGCAGCCAATTCACAGCCTTGTCTCACATTTGCTCCTTTGATTTTAATTGTCTTGGAGATACATCATCAGTACCAGCAAGAGTGGCATTTTCTTTTCATCAAGGCTTTTTCATGCCACTGCTCCCCATGTGTCCTCATTGATCAATGCTCCATCTCTTCCCTAAAGGTTACATCACCGCTCTTTTAATTGTGAGAAGAAAAGAGTTTTGCAGTCAGAAGTTGGACTCTTCTCTCTTGGGGGTGTGGCATTGATGAGCTCCTGGCTCTGTAAGAAAGAGCAAATCAATGTTGGTCTGGGTAAATGGGGAAGAACACGAGCACTCAGGGGGAACTCACATGATTAAACAAAAGAAAGTGGCGTAAACGAGAGTTTACTAACACACTGCCTTTGAATTTTTTTTTTTTCTTCAACAACTTTTACTTCAAGCCCTCTTTCTCCCAGGTTATCTCTCAAGATAAATAGAAATATAGCTTTTGAAAATGAAAAATTTTGCAATCGAGGTGTGTTGTATATTTTATATTTATTTTTACAACTACCTACATCCTTGGCAAAATGCTTTCTTACCTTAATGTATATGATTTTTATAAAAGTTTATGTATCAACCAAACATTTCAAATCAATTTTGCAACATCTGACAGACATGTTATTTACCTCAGTGCCATTTCTATTTGTAAAGCTAAATTATTATTATTATTATTATTATTATTATTTTTTTATTTATTTTTTTTTTATTCCTTTATAGGAAATAAGTAGAGGATTTTAAGTATTGAAATATTACTGTCAAGGTCTGAATCATGTAAACAAGCAGTATAATCCTATTCCTAGTGCCTTATATCTTATGGTAACCTGGTTAATATTTGTTAGTATTCTTTGCATTAATGTCCTACATTAATTGCAGCACTTTCCCATTAGCTTCAAAGTAGCTCACGGACATTTTACTAGGGTTGTTGGTTATATGTCACTGTTGAGATCGGCAGATTCAATAAGGGAATAAAAAAAAAAAAATGCTGTTATGTAGCAGCTGTCCAACAAATCAATGTAGTTGGATTAGGGAACGCTATTGCTTTGTTTTCCTCACCATGTTCATTCAGCAATTGCCTCAGTGATTGATGTAATCCAATGAAAAGGTCTTAGATATTGTTTATAAAGTAATACATCTGCTGTATTTCAAATTCGTAATGAACAGAGGGGAAGGAGGGAGGTCTTTAGACATTTAGAGCTGTTAGACACGTCCCAGCCCCCCACTCTTCTGTATGTCTCCCAGCAAAGCAATCTGTTTCTAACTTTCAGCATCTGGATCCACATGTCTGGTATAACCCTTTACAATACAGGCTTAGTGAGTGCCAAGCTGCTCAGGGTCAGCAAAGAGGAGTTAAGCAGGAAGACTGTGGCTTTAAGAAGTGTTATAATCAACATATTTTATTATTGTAAAAACAGATTTATGATAAAAGCAGCTTTTGAAAATATAATGAAATGAGAAAATTAAAAGGATGACAAGTCTCACATGCATGGAAGAGGTCATGGTTGGACACAATGAGTGAATGAGTGGAAGATTGTAGTTTATGTACAAGATTATCATTATAACTACAACAGCAGGGTTGACTGAGTTTCTGCATTACAGAGTTTTCGCATTGGTGCCTGCTCCAATGTTGTTGTTTTTTAAAATAGCAGTAGAATGTAATAAAGCTCTATGTGGCGAGCAGGACGAGGCCGAGGGCAGTGGGAGAACGGCGCGAGGCCGGTGACGTGATGGATAAAGAGTGACACCTGCGTGATGCACAGCGGAAGCATAAAAGGAGGAGCGACAACGGTGAAGGACAAGAGAGGCCAGGCCTGGATTTATGTTGTGTTTTGTTATATGTGACAGAAGTCGTCCGTGAGGGGCTGCTGTCTTTCACTTTCGTTTTGTATTTGTTCATTTATTTATTAAAATCTGTTGATTGTTCGCCGGTTCCCACCTTCTTCTTCCCATAGCATCAAACATTGCTACACTCAATTATACAGATAGAACAGGGAAATAAATAATAATAATAAAATTGAAAGTTATCTAAAACCCTTTCACTCACAGGATGCTTTTATAGAGTTTTTACAGTATTTTTTTTATTTATATTTGTGGTTGAGAGGGGGAATTTACCCATCATACAATTAAAATGAAATGTATTGTATCTTTATTATTAAAATCATGATTGTAAATATTATATTAAAATAATATATTCATATTAAAATGAATAATATTATAAAACACACGTTCTGCCCTGACAGTCTTGTCTCTGTTCAATGTTTCTTTGTCTGTCTTGTCCCTGAGCACATGGCTTTGTCTTTGTTTGTGTTGGCTATTTGCTCCTCCTGTCCCGTCTCCTTGTTTCCCGTTACCCCGCCCCCTTGTTTAGTCCAGGGCTGCGTTCCAGTCCACTTTTAGAGACGCACTTGCAAACTTCCCTAAGCACTTCTCCTCGCGGGATCCCTGCCGCCATTTTGAAGTGGCCAATGAAATTCTGCCGTCAGTTTGAAGGTCTGACTATGCAAGACTACACACAGTGTGAATGCTGTAAGCTAAAACTATTAGCATAAAAAAGTGCTGTGAAACAGACATTGATTATGATAAACAATATTTTGATCTCTGAAAGTTTGTGTTTGGGGGAAAGAGCCCGATCTCATGAAAGTGCGTATCAATACCACGAATGTTATTTCTCGTGCCATTTATACGCCAAAAATAGTTTTTGCGTGTATATGATACGCAGTTTTCGCGTGCATATGATACGCAGTTTTTGGCGTGTAATACGCACGCAACCCCCTTCCCCCCTCCCCCTAACCCTACCCAAGCGGTTTTCAGTGCGTAGCATTTACACGCAAAAACCATTTTTGGCGTATAAATGACACGAGAAATAACATTCGTGGTATTGATACGCACTTTCATGAGACTGCGTTGGGGGAAAAGACAAAATGCGTAATTTGCAATATTCCCTTCTCATTCTAGTTCCAACATTCTCTCTCTCTCTTTTTTATTTTATTTTTTATCTCTGTATTTCAAGGTATCTCCTGTAGGAGATGTTTGTTTCTCCTCCATTTTAAGAGTAGTTTAAAGTTATGAAAGCAGAGTTCACAGAGGTGGTTTCCCACCTTTAATTACATTCCTTCCTTTAGAATCTGTTTAGGTGCAGAACTCCGGCCAAAATGATCATCTAATTTTGGCAAAAATCTGAAGAGGGGAGCGTACAATCATGCTTACAATCTATTTCCCTCTTATTCACTAAGTCACTCCTTTGACAGCTAAATGGATCTGAATAAAGAAAATCAACATCTTAAAAGCAGAATTGTACTTCAAGTTAAAAGTTGAGTTATTGATTATTTTGTTGTTAGCATGCGTATTTCAGTTTTTCAGCATTTCGGTGTTGCATAAATGCATGTTTTTTCTTTGTCTGTTTTCAGATTGTTCTTAGCAGCCAAAAAACTTGTTAAGATTCTGTCTGGCATCTTAACAAGTAGATTTGTCGAATAGGGTTGCTCTGGTTGAAAGTAGTACACAGTCGCACATTCACAAAACAAGGCAAAAGGAATCTAAGTGTAAGTTTCTTCCTAAATTTGTTAATGAACTGATATCTTGTATGCTTGTATGTTTTCAGTGTATCACTACTCCAATTTGCATAAGTTACATTGATGCAACACTATTTATATGTTGCCAGGCAATACATTCATCAAATGTATTGATCAGATATGGGGACCTTGTTTCCTTTTGCCATGTCAAGTGTAAAAAGTGAAAGTGGTATGTATGAATGATACTTGTTCACACTTCTTTTTATACAAAGTCTCATATCACATTGAAAAGCTGGGATTTGGTTCATTTAATTAAATGTCTCATTTGAAGTACACAATTGTCTTCTAATCTGTAACGTCTTGTCTTGTTTTGTTTTTGTTTCACGCTCTTGTTTCATGTCTGTCATGTGATCCTCTGTTCTGGTCATGTGATCCTGCCATGTGTTCTGTGTTGTCATGCTGTCATTGTTTCATTGTTCACAGGTGTCCCTTGTCTAGTTATTAGTCTTGTGTATTTAAGCCCTCATGTTTGCCATGTGTCTTTATCAAGTATTGTTTTCTGTTACCACTTTTGGTAAGCGCCATGTCCATGTCCATGTCCATGTCCATGTCCATGTCCATGTCCATGTCCATGTCCATGTCCATGTCCTTGTCCTTGTCCTTGTCCTTGTCCTTGTCCTTGTCCTTGTGTTTGTCCATGTTCTGTAAATGATCTGCTCTTGGGTTCTCTACACAAACTTGCCTTCAGTGGACCATCATTACTGGATCATTTTAAAATAATGTTAGAGAACATGATCATCAGGTTTGTTCATGCAGCTTGAGTAGGCTACAGCAGTTATTAAGCAAAAAGGGGAATATACCAAATGCCAAAACATTTTAAGACATTTTTTCATTCAAGTTTATATTTGTCGCTGCACTGCTGCTGAACTCGGAACCACATTACTACTTCTGCCATATGACAACATGGTAACAGTAGTCTGCAGTTCAGAAACAAGAAAGTCATTTACAAAACCTCTCCTGTGAACTTAGGATAGTAAAGTGTCCATTGGATGCGCATTTCAGAAATAGACGGAATTAGAATGTCATTGCGTCCCCTTGGAATTATAAGGTTCTATCTGCGTTCTGAGCAGTTTTGAGATATTGAGCTTCAAAGTTTTTGCATTACATATAGGAAAATGTATATGGGGAACAAGTTTCTTTCAAACATGAAAATAACAGGGACCCTAAATATATTCTAAATATACAATATCAAAATCCTCTCAAATTTGTAAATGTTTTTTTTTAGAATGGGTCAAATGCAGATAGAACCTTCTAATTCTAAAAAAAAAAACACTTATCGATTAGAATTATAAGGTTCTATCTGCCAAACCATTATTTGAACATTAAATATAAAATTAATGTTGTAACAATGTCTCAACGTGTTAGAAAGTAAAATTGTATCATTTCTATGACATTTATTTCATATTTTTTAGCACTTCCATGTATTTAGGACATTTCAAATTAAGCAAGGTAGGTCTAAATATTTTGTCGAGTGCAGAATCTTAATTTTCGTTACCAATTTGGTGGGTAATTAAACACATTATTGCAGAAATTGTTACTTTAATCTTTCTTTTGTTTAGACAGAAAGCAGATACTGTAATACGTCTAAGCAGGACTTTATTCCAGCTAAAGTGGGCCATGTAAAATGGCTTTCTACATCAGTATGACTGAAATAACATGCTAATGTTTATTGTTGTAATTAAGACCCCATCAATTAAATTGTTAACTATTTGACCTTTAAGTCTTAATATTGTAAACATTAAGACATTTTGCTTCAGCAAATTAATTCATAAAGTTTCTCTCTCCCTCACTCACACACACCCTGTCACACACTTTCACACACACACACACACACACACCCACACACACACACACACACACACACACACACATGTCTGGTTCGCTATCTTTGTGGGGACTCTCCATAGGCGTAATGGTTTTTATACTGTACAAACTATATATTTTATCCCCTTACACTACCCCTGTCCCTAAACCTACCCATCACAGGAGACATTCTGCATTTTTACATTTTCAAAAAACATTACTTAGTGTGATTTATACGCTGTTTTCCTCATGGGGACCGCTGGCTGGTCCCCACAATGTAGGTGATCTCAGGTTTTACTATACTTGTGGGGACATTTGGTCCCCACAATGTAATATAAACACGAGCACACATATGCACACTTTCTCACACACACATACACACACTCACACACGCACACACACACACACACTCACACACACACACACACTCGCGCACACACACACACACTCGCGCACACACACATTCGTGCACACGCACACACTCGCACGCACGCACACTCGCACGCACGCACACTCACACGCGTGCACACACAAGTGCGCGCACATGCACACACACACTTGCATGTTAAATGTTTGTTTTTAAATATTTAATTTACTCACTGCATATTTGTATAATTCAGATAATAACTATAATAATAATAGTTATTAATAATAACCTTATTAATAATTAATAATAATAACCAATACACTATAAAGAAAATGGCCAAATATAACGTTAAGTACATTTCGCCTATATTCTTTTATGAATACTGTGAATTCTGATATACTATTTTCACTAACTGTTTTTCACCTATTATATATTAGGGAACTAGCCATATTAATGCAGCCAAGGTCATGCTCAACTGTGCGAGCGCTACACCTGCCAGCTGAAGTGCCCAAGATTACCACTCCTTCGGTCTCCTTGGCTATCTCATCATGAACTCCATTTCCCAGCATCCATGGCCTGTTCTCGTGTATAATTACATTCAGCCGTGTGTCATTATCTGGTTTGCTCACCACATGGTGCCTGGTGTTTTCACTCATTCGTTGCACAGTCTTGTGTGTTGCATTATCCTGCTTTCCTGTGTGTCTTGGTTTATTTGATTCTCTGGCTGTCCTCTAGATTACCCTTTTGCCTGTGGTAGAGCACCCACTGCCCTGTTGCTATTTTGGATTGTTTGCCTGTGTCTTTGACCTTTTGCCTGTAATATTGATTAAGATTATGAATTGTCCCAATACAGCTGCATTTGGATCTTCAACCCAAATTGAAGAGTCAGTAGTCGGAGTCTGAGCAGTTCGAAACGGAGAGATGGAGCGAAACACAGAAAATTATGTATACCAGTTTGAGCCATAGACTATATCTATGACAGGACTATTTTAGTTAGAGTTAATATTAACAATTCTAAAAATTAGTTTAAATCATTAATATCAGTCCGACATCATGGAGGTGTCGACCTTCTGCTGCCATAAAACATTTAAATAACATTCCGAGGAGCAGTTGGGTAGCTCCCCATTAGCCTGATTTTAGCGATAACTAGGAGGCCTTGGCCCCCTTGAGCACCCCCTGCCGGAATTCAAACACTATCTAAAGGTAACAACTGCAACCTGCAGACAGAGAAACCTGAAGAAGCATTTTTCCTACTGTCGCTCTATCTGTACTTAATGCCATGTAGAATCCCTTTAGGGCTATTGAGTCAGCAATGAACTCTTTGTTTTTGTCCATATTAAACCTTAATCACCTTTAAAAAAGAATAATGCTTAAGATGTTTGGGGTCAGACTGAATTCAAATAAATTCAAATAAGGGAATTTTGTCTTTGCTTCTATTTAAATGAGTCTTTGTGCACCTGCAATATTTTAGCCCTGATGAAAGACTTTGTGCTGAAATGTGTTGGTGAAATGAACAGAATTTCTAATTATTTTGATATCTTCAAAAAACTTAAAGTGTTACTGGTATTCTTAAAAAAAATATAATAATTTGACAAACTTACAGCTGGAAAATTAATAAAAAAAATTACCAATATTTCCTACATTTCTTCGAATATCTAACTAACACAGTTAAGGAACAGTAATTCATGTGCAAAAGTGTACAGTACAAGTAATTTTCACACAATTATTGAAATAGTTTGTTTATTTCACTTTGTTTATACTTGTTTGGATTATCATAGTTTTTTTTTAAATATATATTTTTACAAATATATATATATATATATATATATATATATATTATATATTCAAGATTGATGGTTTGGAACTGGGGTAAAGCAAAATCTTTGTATAAAATGCATTTTAAAAGTAAAACAATAGTTTCCAAAGCTATTTGAAAATGCCACCTATAATACCAAAAAGGCAAACATTTATATAAAAAACATCTCTTGGTCAACCCCGCTATGATAAAATGCACACTGAAAAATTTTAAAGTCTGATGGTGGTGTTACTGATCCAGAGCCTCCACTGGCACAATAGAAAGTAAATAGCAAGCAAATTAATGATGAAAAATTCCCAAGGCAGGTGGAAAGGCCAGCATTTGATCATCAGATGCAAGTTTGATGAATAGTCCTGAGACAATACCTCACCACCAATGCATTGCAAATTCTTGATTAAGAGTTGCTAGTCTCCCCATGTGGTCTTTCTACTGCTAGCCATTATCCATAACACAACAATACAATGAATATAGAATTGAACAAATGTGTCAGTGATGCTGGAACTGGACCAAGTCTTGGTCAATCCCCTCATTTAATAGACTCTCAGATTTATTTTTTAATTAATCCGAAAGTTTAAGTCATCAGTCTTGTGGTCAGGATAGAGGGTGTTAGTAGCAGAATTTTCAAGGATGTGTGTAATGGCCATTACTTTTATGATTAGTCTTAAAATAAAGAAAAATTCAAGTTTTTAGTTGTCACTGCACTGCTGAATTCGGAACCACATTACTACTGCCGTATAACAATATGGTAAAATAGTAAAAGTAAAAAAAACAAAAATAGAAAAGAAAGGAAATAGGAAAGAACAGAAAAAAATAAAAAATAATTATAAAAACTAAAAGACCCTAACACAGTGTGAGCAAATAACCAAAAATAATTACAGCAGTACTCAGTGGAACAATAAATCATTATTTAAATTTGCTGTGCTATTCCCTTGTTTAGCCATAGCATGTTTTATTATACACTTGTCTGTAAAGTCTTCAGCTATAATACAGTACTACTGTAGCGTCTGGACCAATCAGACACACACTAATTATTCATTATATTTAATGAACAATCCAGTAAACTCACTCTCTCAACACAGGTCTATGAAACTCCCCCGAAACTAACATCCCAAATGAAACGAACAGAACTATACTGGCAGAACCATAGACTGATAAAGAGACTTTTTCAACCTCAAAAGGAATGTTTAGAGAGTGGTGACTCTCTCTTAATTCTAACTAAGGAGGAGAAATGAACGCTGTCAATCCTATATATTCTATATTTATATCCACTTGAGAATTGTATAAACATGTATCTAATTTTCCCATCAAATTATTTTCCTTTTATGTGGTTTGGCTTATGTTTTCTTGAAAACTCTAATGGGTTAATGTTTCAAACTTTGCAAACTATGGTTAACTAAAATCACATGTACCATGTTTGGTCTCTATAAATTGGTACTTTGAAGATCGAAATGAATGTGTACATGATATGCTGATAGCTGCACAACATATTAGCATTACAAGAATCTTCCCTAGATTCTTCATCAGAAACCAGTCCAGCCGCACATGCAAATGAGCATGCTTAAGACTCATAAATTAACCAGAGTAACTTTCCCGCTGTCGAAAATTTCACCTTTCTTATTGGTCGAGTCAACCCATAGGGGTTGGACCTTTCTCAGACTTTAAATGGCATTCACGCAAGCCCTTCCCTCTGTAGGGACTGGGCTAAGAGTGAATCTGAATAAATAAAAATATCCGTGCTAAAGTCCCAAAACCTTCAGGCACCGAAAGACTGAATTTTACACACACACACACACACAAGCCCTTCCCTCCCCCAACACACGAGGGAAGCTCCTGTTACGAGACTTTATAACCCATCGGAATGTCGCAGAATGTCTCTGAACAAAGAGACGGACATTTCTGTTGTGTAAAGACATAAAAACCATTAAATATATTTTGTTAAATGTATGTGTTTTTCCCCATGTCACAGTGAAATATCTTTGTTTGGCCACGGCATAAATAGACATTAGAAATACCTTCTTTATGCATTTTAAATACCTCTGTATTTTTCCTTTGACTTTCATTTGATGTGTTTGACACCTCTAAAATGCTCATGGAACGGGCTATCTGAATATGCACAGAGATATAATGTAAAGTGTATTTTTAATAGGTTTTACCGCCAGTGAAGATTCAAACTGTTAAACTATACACCCTCCTTGAACACACCCCTGTACCACGAGGGGCATGTTCTCCCAAACAAAGGACAATAAACCGAGGGTTCCCGCGTGCAACATCCATTCCCCGATTGGCCCCGTGAACAGGAAGGGGATGGAATTCTACAAGGTGATAAATGTAGGAGCGCGGCTCCGCCCAAGTCTCTCTTGAACTTTCCAGCACGTCAGAAACATGTAATTCACGCGGAGGTCCCCTCAGGGGATCAGATCATATCCTGGATCTTTTCTTTACTTTCTAGCCTAAAATCTGTTTTCTGTATTCAACTTGTTTCACTTCCACGAAGTGAAATGACCTGAGCCGAACTATTTCCGTTGGTAACGTGACCTAAAAGTCTTCCGACCGCTGTTCAAAGACTCGCGCCGCATCACGTGACTCCACGGAACCAAGGACTCAGCTCACGCACGCAGCTAAACCATGCGGGCCGCACGCGCACGGAGAACAAAAGATCTGCCGTCCAAAACGCGGCTAGACCATGCAGGCCGCTCAAGGAACGCAGCAACACATGAGAGAACCCTTCCACATGCAAGTAAATTTGGGTTACCCTGTTTTCAGAGCATTAAGAATGTGTTTTCGTGTTGTTTCAGGAAAGTTGACTGTCTAGGTGAACGTAACCCTATTTCTCTCTCTCTTACCTGCTCTCACGCGTGTAATTTATCCATATCTCTATATCTCACACACTTTCTCGTTCATTGATGTCTTATTGTGTTGTTTATGTCTTTTTTGTTTGTAAATATATATATATTCCTGTACCGTAGTAAATATATAAGTAGACATGCCTTTATTAAATCCATTATATTCATTTTGATTGATGTTACTGTGTCTGCTCATACTCCAGGTCTCTGAAATGACTAGATCAAGCTACAGCTTTATAAATTAAAGATACTTTAAAGAGTATGTGTTTATAGGGCAGAAAACCCAGTTCTTCTGGCCAGAGAATTGCGTTTCCTGAAATCCTATGAAGTAAGATGATATGTGGGATTCCCCCAATATTAATCTGACAATTGAGCTAATTAAATTTTACCTGTCTGTAAAACGTGATCTATGCAATCAACTTGTAGTTGAAATGCAAGGATACACGTATGCATGCAGGTAAAAGGACAGATCCTCCCTTAGAGGGAGATTAAATTTGATGTAAGACTGATCTAATCCAAAATTGTATGAATAATGGTTAATTACCAATTATTAACTATGATATGCAAAATTCCCCACGGATTAGATCCGCCCCTTAGTCTTTACACCTCTCTTGTTCGCTGGACTTCACGGCTGCTTCCTTTAGTTGGGTGTCTGTGGGACCCCCTCCCCCAAACGGCCCATGGCCCCTGCAGGCTGTGACCACAGCCTGCTAGGCCTTGACTCACAACCAACCATGGACTCATTCAGGAGAGAGAGAACCCTCTCTCTCAACCACAAAAGAACCAAGGACAATCTCAGGAGTTTGACACAACGACTCCAACCATCAACTTTTCCGACTTCCGCCATTCTCCTGGGTGCTCTGTGTGGCCTCTCCGTGGCCTCTCAGAGGCCTCTCCTCTGCGTGGCAAGCAGGCATCGTTTCACAACCAGCCATGCGCTCATAGAGAGAGAGAACTTTTAACTAACTTCCACATTTGACACTCACGGAACCATCAACGCTGCTCTGATGGTTCTTTTCATAGTTAAAATGGATCTTCTCCATAGTTCCATTCCCTGCTTCCAATTTCATTCTATCACTCACCCTTTTACCTATATATATATATATATATATATATATATATATGTTTGTATGTATGTATGTATGTTTGTTTAGTTTAGTTATGTTTGTGATTTAGTTGATAAAACAATATGTGCACAATATGTATTTGGTTCTGATTCAATGCTTGCAAACAAAGTCTCTTTTACGATCTTGATCTTGTTACATGCTCAAAACATGCTAAGAAATAAATATTTTTCTGTGGCCATGGAATGAATAATCAAGAGAGTTTGTTATACACACTGATTAATTGATTGTAATATTAATTTAGCCACATCAAGTTAATCCAATTAACTGACCCAAATATTCATAATTAATCATAACAAGTTATTATTGATTATTAATATTACATAGAGCTCATTTGTTACACTACAATGCAATACATTTCTTGAAATGCTACAACATTAAAGTCACGATGAAACAGAAGCGACAGATGTAGAGGCAGATTGAAGAGTTGGTCAAAATCCCTTGTCTCTTCAGTACATATATCTCTATATTCAAATATCCTTTTGAGTACTCATATCATACTTTTATAAAAATCAATAATCAAATATATGCATTGTCACATAATCATTTCTATATTCTTTGTTAATAAAATTATACTTTGAATGCATGTTGATGTAACCAGCTTTCTTCTAGGTACATTCCACTTTTGCCCTTGGACCTGACATGTATGCTAGTAGGCCACTTGTCTCTTTCTCTAATAGGAGGGAGGTCCCTGGGGGACCCTAGCAGTGGTGTGGACACATATGGTTTCTGCTAAAGTTACACAGATGTCTACCTGTTGTCTTACATGTATTTTCTCCAGCACGTTTCTCTGGTTAGCAAGTTGCATATTATCTGCTTCTCTTCCTGTGGAATGAATGTTTTATCGTCTTGTTTTGGTTGACTGCATTGATAAGAAGGAGCTCAGGCTCTCTTCGGCCTTGATGAACTGTTATGTGGTGGAGCTTTGTGTGTGCGTTTGACACTCTATGTAGGTTCTGGACGTGGGGATGATCAACACTCAGACACACAGGTGCCCTTCCCCAAACCTGTGAGGTCACCACCGAGTGTAAATCCAGATTCGGACGACAACTATCTTGACTAATGGCGATAGCACCTATATCTGATCATATGTGTAAATCGTTTAGGTTGTTCATGTTCTTTTAGCCAATCAGGAATGATAATGATGTAATAAATGCTCTTGCAAAATGGTATAATTGGTGTATGATTTTGTGTAAGGTAGAGTTGGCTTGCGACCTCCTCGTGAGACTTTGACGCTCGCTCTACAGATGAAACTGCAAACTACTCTTCAGTAAATTTGTATCTTTTTAATTGAACCTCACGACTCCTGGTCTTCTTTTACCATATCTGGTCCTGGGTCTTATAACTGTTACCCCCCTAACAAGATGAACACGTTGTGGTGTTGTTTAAACGGACAAAAAGATTGCCAGTCCCGTATTGGACCTTTTTTTAAGAGCATACTCTCAATCAAATCAATAGGTATTAATATTTCAAGATAGATCTCCCTTTAACTTTACGTTTAGCACAGAAAGTCGACAAGACAACACTTTGTAATAGAAGTGAACAAGCAACAAGTCAAAAAACAGAACAAAAAAAACAACCTAGGAGAGAATACATAAGACTGAAAGTGAATAAAAGCGTTAAAGAGAGTCAAACTAATGTTATCATTGTCTCTGCACCATTTTGAAGGGTCCCATGGTTTTTGACTCAAGAGGTTGCCAAGCTTTTTGATGAATGCTCATATTGATTCCTGCAAAATATGCTGCATTGTTATTTCACCTTCACTGACAGAGGCTGCAAAAATACTCTAAAATGGAAAATGGAATGACAACTCTGTAAAACCGAATGGAAATAATGATTTCTCTATAGGCAGTCTTTGTATATGCAATGAACATAAAAACTCAACACTTGAACATCTGTACACTCATAATTCTTTGATTCAGCTGAGCTTTTAATACAGATCTAAAAGACATTGAACTTTAGATCTTGTTTTGTAACATTGCAGATTAAATGTACTGCTGGAGGACACCAATATGTCAATGTCCTTGTCAATTAAGAACATGAATATTAATGCCGATATATGTTGAAAGTAGTGGTGGCCCTGGGATATCTTCAGAGAGAGAGATACACAGACAGAAATGTAGCTAGCATAATGTATGCCTTTTAGTCATGTTGAGGATCCCTGCATGACATGTCATATCGAAAAACCTGTGCAATTAGGCTAAAAAAAAAAAAAATCCACCCAAAGGCAATTGTAACCAAAGGCCAAAGCTATTTTATGTTCTGTAAATTTAGATTTTCTGCAACAAAGAACCAAACTCATATGCAAACAATTCAGTTTTAATATAGACCCCTTTTGCGCCGACGTCACAGTTACGTCACGGCGCTAGCTGGAGGCAAAACAAAGGGAAAACTGGAGGCGGCAAATACATACCAGGACAAATTCGGCTACATAATAAGGAGCTTAAATTGTTATTATTATTATTAAATGTCCTTTTGTTGTGTTGTTGGGTGCAAGAATCGATGAAAAATGAATATGCTGTATCTGGAATTTTTATTTCTAGAAAATATTCAGATCATTAAAATTGCACCGAAATGTCACTCGACATTGTCGTCTTCTTGGCGCTGGCTATAGGCAGAACTTCCCATCATACCACACAAGTCTTGTACATGACCATTCAGCACATAGTTATAGATATGTAAAGATTTACATGCCCTCAGTTTCTCTTTACGCTTTGTTTCTATATCAGGTAGGTGTAGAAGTCAGGCCACTCAACCGGAGGTATCGTTAGCGTTAATCTTGTGAGCGTGTAACGTTACGGGTTGGCCAATCTGGTTCCGTCCGTTAAAATTAACTTTTGCAAATAACAATCGCGGTCCTGGACAGTGAGTGACATTGCACATTAAGATAAAATCAGATTTTCTCCCGTCATTGTTAAAAAAAAAGCTAACAAAACTTGCAAACTTGCGTTAGTGAAGCGGCCAGAGGGATCGTTCTGCCTCCACCTAAGCTCCGCCCACATAAAACCATCACAATGTTTACCAACTGAAAAGGGGTCTATTGTAGCCAACTGAATTTCTAGTCTCACAAAATTAAATCAAACCTCTGAATTGTTTGTAATAGATTCATGGTTCTTACAAAATTAATAAAGTTTTTTTTTTTTTTTTTTTTTGACAGAACCGTAAGATGTTTAAATGTCTATGCCATAATTAGGAACTAAGTAAATGCCAAAATATGATAAACACACTGTTTTTAATGCTGTGCAATGTACATGACTGAAAATAATGAAACACTGAAGATCTTAATCTAATTAGGGCACAGTGAGATATAGCCAGCTAATTACAGCACAGTGAATAACAACATATAGTTGGGAATCAGTAGCTGGCATTACTAGCAGTATTTTCATCTGAAACTATTTATTTTGTGGCTGGCTATAAGTTTTAGACACTCTTAAAATATTGTGCTCTATTTTTCCGTGAATTATGTTTCTGAAAATTAACAATGGAAGGCCCTATTTGTTGTCATTACAGGGGCTTTGTCATTACAGGGGTAGAGGATCATCTGTGCATGTTATTTTAAATGTCTTTATGATCTTAAGTTCATTCTTTAGCTAACACAACTTTCCTCAGTTTTCTTTTTCTCACCTTGACAATGTGGGATGTTGTATTTTAGACTTACATTTGCATTGAAGTAAAAAAAAAAAAAAGACTTACATTTTGACAGAATGTTGCTAGAAGCCACAGTACAACTTTTGCGTTTCCAAGCAACACACTAGTGATGTTTTATTCCTGAATAGACCAATGAATTAACCAATAACTTGAGTAAATGATTCAATGACTCACTCTCAGTCTATGTGTAAGCCACAAAATATGAATTTATGAAAATGGTGAAGTCATGCATATTCATAATACGTGTTCAGTCTATAGTGTTTCTTTACAAAGTGACTGCCAGCTACTGGCATGGCATGCATAATACAGTGTTTTTAGTCATTTTCACAGATCCATGTGAACGGAGATCGCTTTGACAAAGTTGTCGTATGTGCAAGAAAAACGCATCCATTTTTAGTTGGTGCTTCATATATAGTACTTATTAGGGATGGGATGATACACTTAAACTCACGATACGATGCACCTCGATATGCCAGGGTCACGATACGATACGTCACGATACGATATCAAAAAAGAAAAAAAAAGAAAAAAATATTACTGTATAACAACAACTACCTAGTCTAGAGCGAGGACTTTTTTAGTTCCCTTTCCCTAGGTCTAATGCCGCGTTCCAGGCAACCTGTAACCCGTGTTTTTCCAACCTTAAACCCGTGAAAGTGCACTGGAACGGCGGTCAAACCCGTGACTCCCACCCGTGAACTCGTACTACATCGATGTACTCCCAGTTACGAGCTCTGATGTCACGGGTATAAGGTTGGAAAAACACGGGTTACAGGTTGACTGGAACGCGGCATAAGTTCAACTTATAAGTCACGCCCACTGTCAACACATTTTATTCACTGTCTGTTGCAATTCGCCTATGTAGGCTATGCTAACTCATAACTTAAGACAAACATAACGCATTCAACCAGCTTGCTAATGCTTGCTAAACTTACCCGTCGTTTTGTTTGCCTCCTGCGCTCTGCTCTTCTATCTTCTTCCATCATATTACGCTGGAGCCTTCGTCTTCTGTGTTTCTCTGTACAGAACTCAAGAATAGTCTTTAAACGCCGCTGCTCATACTCCGTTATTAAGGTCCCGACAAGGCAGTACAGGAACATTGCGATAGCCTCCTCCATGCTGGTTTGTTGTTGTTGTATGTGGCGCCGCCGCCGCCGTGCTTGCGTCACTCCCTTAGCCCTCCTACCAGTTCCTATGGCCACTTGGCCAGTGCGAACGCAAACAGCAAAACCGAGTTTGGGGGAGAGTAGTTCTTAGAACTGTTTAGAAGTGGACAGTTCCTATAACTAAGTTCCTGTAAGTACTTGGTCGGAAAGCAGCTTATCTTTATTTCGCGATCCATTTTTTTCGACCTCGATGCGTTTCGTCACGTTTTGTATCGCGATATTTTGTCAAACGATATTTCGTCCCATCCCTAGTACTTATATAGAACTTTTTTGGCATAAAGGCTTCTTTAAAACTGAGTCAAGAACCCTATAGTTCTAAATAGAACCCCATTGATTTGTTTAAGTTTTGTGGGGAGTCATAAATGGATATTCCAACCCGATCTCACGACCAATTCGTACGAATTTGTACGAATTTGTAGGATTTTTGCTAAATCGTACATATTTTACGAACTCGAAATTCGTATGAATTCATACGAATGACCTACCCCTGACCCCGCCCCTAAACCTACCCATCACGTGGGTTTAGACAAATCGTACGAATCCGTACGAGTGAGGTCGTATGAATTCGTACGAATTAGCCACCTTTTAATCACTCGTTCAAATTCGTACGAATTGGTCGTGAGATAGCGTTGGATATTCCAGGGCTGTTCAAGTTCCACCCTGAAACTACTGCAGTCATGGCAGAGGCCTGTGGTATCACATGCTGACAATGAGTAGTTAGCAAGCATCATACTCTCGTATAAACTAAAAGAGGGAGCTACAGAGGAGTTGTTAGTAGAACAGGAGGATGCTACACTTCACTGCTCTCTTTCTCCAGAACGCTTCTGTGAAAGTTTTAAAGCGTCAACAAATGAAGCTTTGAGGTAAAATTGCTGTCATTTGTTTTCAGTCACATCTGTTGCTAATGTTGAATTTTTTAGACCCATCATGCTCTGCACTGTAACACAAAAAGGTCTAACACAGTGCCCATGAATCGAAAAAGTCTAACTCAAAGACAGCCCTGAAAGCATCAAAACCCAGAAGTACTTTTTCTTCACTTAGGACAATTTAACATGTGTCATTCAATGACAAAGGGAATTCAGATTTTTCACCATGATAACCAAACAGTGGAAGCTGAGTTAATAAGATTCCCATACTTGGCTCGCAGCCAAAACCCCTGAACCGATAAGGACTGAAATCTCAGAGTGAAAAGAAAAAATGAAGGGATGAATGAAAAAAAAAGTGAAAAGAGAAACAAATTTTATTGCTTGTGCCAGCAGGTTGAATAATGATTATCAGCAGTCTATCTTTTATGTCTCAGTCTCAGAGGAAAAAGCGAGATTCAAAACTCCTCAGTCTACCGCTACCGCTTTGGTGTGTTTCACAAGCCACATTTGATCTAATTAATAATGAAAGTGGCTTCTATTTCAGGCACAAAGAAATATTGAAATGACAAATAACTCAAAGGCACACAGCCATGGTTTAATGCACACACAAATGCATACTATTTTTCTATACACTCTCCTTAGGTGAAACCTGTGCACTCTCATTTTTCGTTTAAATATTTTTGTCCTCTTGTCCAACTGCAATAATGACTCTTGTATATGAACAATAAAGGAGGAAGAGCGAGAGAAACAAAGAGGGCCTTCTTTTTGTGCTCTATGACGGCAGGAAGACTAATGTGGCAATCTTCCCTGGCTAATTGTATTATGATTCTGCACTGTAGCGAGCTTCCTGCTCTGTTCATTTTCAATCAGGCACATTAGGGTCTCCCGCTGGGTCCTGGCTGTCTGTGCACTGTGAGGGAGATCATTCATTTAAATGACTGATATGTTTCTGTGCTCATGAAGGGGGAGGAAAAACTTCCTGTGCCCCCACCCTCTGTTCTGCTGATACACTTACAGCAGGTAGTTCTGAGTCTGTTGTCAGAAGGCTTTGCGACGACATTTGATGAACGCTATATGATAGTGTCATCAATACAATAACAATAAAAATCATCATGTCGGTATATACATTGGCCCCAAATGCATTTAATCCCATTGTTTTGCTTGCAATGGCACTTTAAGTAAAAATACAAGTGACTTTCTTTTTGAATTAATTAATGAAAATATTTTCAAACAAAGCTATACAGTAGAGTTTACCGTTGTGTGTCTTTGAGCAACAGAAGTCTAGTGGTGTTTCTTTCCGAAATGAATCAGTGTTTTTGAATTAATCGCTTAAGTGAGCAAGTCAGTGATTCAATCACTATTTATACTATAAAATTTATTTATACACTATTTATTCTACTATTTATACTACAAAATGGCTTAAAATAGTGGATATGCACAAACTTTATTCGTAATAAATACGTGTTTTTCAATTAATTAATCATTCCCCCAATCGATTAATTCAAAAATATGTAGTATATGGTATAAATAGTGATTGAATCACTGACTTGCTCACTTAAGCGATTAATTCAAAAACACTGATTCATTTAGGAAAGAAACAATACTAGACTTTTGTATGTTGCTCAAAGACACCCAACGGTAAACTCTACTGTAGCTTTGTTTGAAATTATTTTCATTGACAAAGCAAAAATAGACAAAGTAACTGACAATTGTATTTAAATGTAAATTAATCAATATTGTCATCTTGTTAATTGAACTTTTGTAAAGCAATAATTACGCTCACATTCATGCGGCTGAACATTAACATAGCTGTGAATACCTGCATATACTACTGAAATACACAGGGGTAAGGTACTTATTTACTTAAACAGCTCATTAAAATAGCTATTCATTTTATGTCAGTTTGACTTTTTCATTTTGAAGTTAAATGAAAGCATTGATTTAAATATATTCTTAACCTTCTGCTCTCATCTGCCAGAGTCACTATTGATAGCATGATAACAATATTTATATCTAAAAAAAGAACATATATAGCATAATACATCTATAAAAGTAGATTATACATAAAAGACCACTGATATATTTATTTATTATTCATAAAAACATATTAATTTACTATAATGAATTTCATGACAGTTTAACTAACCTTTCTGATGTTATTTCTCAAAAGAAACACCTTTGCTCAGCGAGAAGAAACAAAATATGAAGTCGTCCCAAATGACTTGACCTTTTCTAGTGCGTTTTTATTTTTTCAACACATTTTTGCCAATTACTGACACAAAGGCTACTTGTTCTTTATATGAGCTGAGATGGTTTTAGTACATGCAATGAAATAATTGTCTTTCTCTCTCTTTCTGTAAATTACTGTTCTGTGATTTAGCAGATGTGGATAGTTTACTGGAGGTTCACTAGCATTTTTTGTGTGAGTGATCCTCCTCTCACTCATAAAATATCACCACAGCCAAGTTCGGGACCACCATCTGCACCATCCAGTCCTTCTATACAGCCATCCCTGACCTCTCGCTCTATTTCAACACACTCACACAGACACACACATAGAGAGATCTATCTGCTTTTGGGCCTGCCCAGTCTGACTCACACTGGGTTAATATGCAAGGTGCCAAAGGTTGGCTGAGCTGACAGGGAGGGGGGAAATTTTGCATTATAATCATTATTATCGCATAGATGTGTAGGCATCCATTAGGCACAGGAATATGCAACGATATGCTGATGCCTCCATTTGCATGGATCATAAACCCCTGGAAGATACATTCTGCATAATAATCTATGATAATGGTTTACCACAGCAACCTCTTTTGTCGTGCAACAAATTGAACTTTGCTAAGTGTAAATTTGTTTCTGCCCTGATTCGCAAAGTGAGGCTTTCATTAATTTTCACCCCTGGTGCAAAAAAGACACTAAAGGCTTTATATAAATACGTATTGCCAACAACAATAATGGGCATGTCATCTATTCCTTGGATCAGTACTTATGACATTGCCCTGAGTACATGACAATCCTCATTTCGCCAAGAGTAATGCAAAGGATAAGGGGATGTCACTCTGATACTGTGTGGCTTTCACAAGGTGATTTAAGGTCTCACAACCATCTGTGCTGTAACACATGAAAATCCCCATATTCCATAAATGTTTAACAAAATAATTTTGGATAAATTAGGATAATGTTTACATGAGATCATAGATATGCATATTCATTTTTAGAAAAATGTTCAACAATTTTTTTTGTTTTAATTAAATGTCAAGTAGTATAATAGCCATTGAATAGAAAATACTTGAGAAAATATATAATTCTAGTCAAAAAATGGCTTTCTGTAAGTTTATTTTGAAAAGAAATATATGTAAAATAGTCAAATAAAAAAAAAACTTCATATTTTGAATACATATTTTATATTTTAAATAAATACAAACTAATACAATTGTTAAAGACCTCATTACAGCTACAATACATACAGTTTACAATATTGTTATTTTAAGCCCTCAAACAATCAGAAAAAATATAAAATTATGGACGTTTAACTTTTCATTTTCATATTTAATCTAAAATTTAAAACGTGCATCATAGTTTGTGATTTAACTTTTTTTAAAAGAACATGAGAGCAAGTCATTGAAATACAAATATTTTCAAATAAATGCTTAATATATTGGCAATGAAAGACACTATGAATTCATAAAGCAAAATGTAATGTACATGCAGCTGAAAGAATGACATCACGTGCATGCAGTGCAACTTTCAGTTCTTACTCTACAGCGATTTACCTATGTATATGCACTGGTATATACGTGTAATTTGATATTTTTTCCATTCTATTTATTATTTCAGATTTCAAATTTTAGTTATTTTTGTCTCTCTTATACCATTTTTGCTTCAACCAGAATGCTAATGGTCTTCTGAATGAGCCATTATACACTTTCAAAACATTTATAAATTACCACACTGGTGCCACTCTGGCAGCTTTACAATTAAACCCAAAGCATCATCCAGTTAAATGTGCAAATCAGCCCTTGGAAATCAAGTATAGCAAATAGTTCAGCCTTTTAAAATACAGTGCTTTAGTGTTGGTGAAGGGTTCTAAAAAGTACAGCAACTTACAACAGAACATGCAGTTTACATCACTTCATCATTTACTCTTTTTATTTGAATTCACCTTTATTGGAGCTCATGTAAAAGTTTAAAATCCCAGCACAAACTCCCCTGGGCAGCATTGTTCCTTTGTTATGTTTCTATTTTCACCCATATATACACACACATTGTGCAGTGAAACAATGTATAATAATAATAATACCTTAAGAACAGTACAATAATCCCAGGCACCCAAAACTATTTAATCAAATTCCTCTCTGAACAAATGTACATGCACCTTTTCCTTTTCTGTTTGCCAGTCTAACTGGATGATACTCATCATTGAAGAGAGAGAGTTAATGGAAAGGGGGTGGATTAAAGGGAAAAGCATGTGGCCCACAGTTGGCATCAATATGTAAGTTGAATTGGTGTAGCTTTAATGCATTTCTCCACATTGTGGGGGCGAGGTGTAGAGCGGGCCATTAGCAAAAACACATCCATTCTAATGTGCCTGTGAAGAAAGAGGATGTTACTGAGGGCAGCAGACACATGGCTGTATTCTGGCAGAAAGGTACAATGGGTGAGTAAACGGCCTGTGTGCTAGATGTCAAACAAGACTGTAACATTTCCCTTTGAAGGAATAATTATAAAAGATACAGAATTTAAATGGTAATGTTGTGCGAGGGCACGATGAAAAAGCAGCATTTTGGTTTAATGGTCTCATATTATGGTAGAAATATTGTCACGCTGAGCAGAATGCATAAAACACAATGTGTTCCTCTGGAGGAGGCTGGAGGACTCTGGGTCAGTGACGTTCTGCTTTCTCATCACTGAAGGAGCTGAAGCAGAAGAATGTCTCAAGAGTGCTCTTGAAAAGAGACCTTTTTTTGGTATCATGGTATCATCTCACATCCCTCGCTTGAACAAGTCTTTTAGTGTTATTGATTTCTACCCATCATTCCTTAGTTCCCCCACTTACAATTACCCATCTGTGAGCATGGGTGGACCATGTCATTCTCGCCTGTGGCAATGTTCTAGGAGAAGTGACATAATGAATGGAAAAAGCACAAACTCAAAAGCACAAACTGGATCTTTGAGTAATAATTATAATTTTAGCAGATCAAATTTAGTCACTTATTTCCCATTTGACAGCTCTGATTATGAAATGAAGGCAAATGCTCTTTGATAATGAGTTAACATAGGTTGTACTGCAGGTAAACTTGTTATAAGCTTGTCCAATGCTTTTTTGAAAAATCAAATAATATATTATACAATAAGTTAAATAACAAACCTTTTTTTTCTTGTTCGAGAAGCTGTTTCACTCGGATATATGTCACAATAGGTAAGAAAATACACAACTTCCATTTCATGCTGACTTATTGACTTTTCAAAAGTATTTTGTTAAAATTAGTAATAACAAAAGACCATATTAATGGTTTCACAGTATATTTGCTACGGGATTACATCTGGGGGAAAAAAACAATAAGCACTAATCTAATTTTAACACTTGTAACACAATTGTAACACTAAAAAATAGGACTTGTATGGGGATGAACTAATGAATTACATCCTTATAATTCTCCTTATAATGGTATTATAAAAACATGCATTTGTATGCTTCATGTGCAACTAATTTAGCAAGGCATCCAACATTAATGTTTACTTTCTTGTTATTCTGCATGCATGCTTATGATTCTCTCTCTCCCTCTCTCTCTCTCTGGGGTAATATTCCACCCATCTCCCTTCTAATGCAAATTGGCTGAAATATTTGTGATAAACTGTAATTGGCCTCTTTTGTTTTGAGATTTTGTTAACTCTTGCCTTTGGTCAGTAATTGACACCAGTGGGATCACTGCGATCATAAATACTCTACTAACTGTCACTTCAATCGGTTTCATTAAAGCCAGCATTGAAATGTGCAAAACTGTGTTCATAGAGCTTTAGAACAACGAAGGCAACATTTTGCACAACTTTCTGGAAATTAATTCATTATTTTAAAAGCCTCTGACTGAAGTTAATAGGCCAAGTTTTAAAAGTTAGAATGCAATTTTCTCTTTATGTTCTTTTTAATATAATGTGATTCATTTAATGTTTTCTTTTAAGACATTTTCATGGAGAGCAAAGTGATTTAAACTATCATCACATAAACACTCATGAGATAAAACACATGAATGCCACACACAGATCTAATCAATTGCTGCCAAAGAGATTACAAGGGTAACAATCAGCAGATTATTGTGGGGAGGAGCAAACTCACCCTGACATTGTGAGACAACAAGTTTCTATGAACGTGACAGCAAAATCAGCAGTGATGTAAATAAAAATGGCAAATGGTCAAACAATGCCACCATAATTAGTCATGCCCAAACCCCAGCACCCTGAGAAAACAGCATACATACAGCAAGTTAGCACATAGAAGAAACATTTGCAGATTTCTGTCAAGAAAGTACAGTGGAGAAACAATAAATCATGGCTAAACAACATGATCTCATTAATCTGAGGTATTTGTTCGTAAAGTGTGGTTCTAGCACATTTGCAGACACAAATTAGCATGTTTCTATCATGAATTACTACATTAGCAACATGCTAAATCACGTTAACAAAATGCTAATTCATGTTTGTAATGTGCTGTCATGCTGTAATGTTAATTTTGTAGTATCATGATAATTAGTTTTACTAGCATGTTTTAACACATTGGCAAAATTATTTAGCATATTTTGTTGATATATTTTAACACATTGCTAACATTAACATTTTTCTATCATGTTTTACCACATTGCTAGCATGATTTTGTACTTTGCTAGAATGAATTAACATTTTGCTAGAATGAATTAGCAGATTTTACACATTGATAACCTGAATTATAATGTTGCTAGAATGTGTTAGCACATCGTTAGCATGAATTAACATGTTGCTAGGATGATTTAACGTGTTTAAGCATGTTGTTAGCATGAATAGGAATGTTGCTAGTATGATTTAGCACGTTGCTAGCATGATTAAACACATTGCTAACATGTCCTAATCTAGTTGCCAAGTTTTGCTAGTGATATATATAGTTGACAAAGCTTAAATACTCTATTAGAGTTACTGGGCCCTATCTTGCACCCGGCGCAATTGACTTTGTACACCGACGCATGTATCATTCCTATTTTGCACCCGCGCAAAGCGGACTTTTCCCTCCACAGACACACGTCGGTTAACTAATAAATACACTTGCGCTCCCCGGGGCGGTTCAGCGCAAAGAGGAGGCGTGTTCCGGCGCAAACTTTACCTCATGCTATTTTGCAGTTCCAGAAAACAATTGCGCCACTGACCAGAAAAAACCTAGTCTAAAGTCATTGGCGCGTTGCGCGTACATTCAGATGCTTTTTTAAGCGCGCGTGCTTGGTCATAATACAGAGTGTGAACAACGCGCATACACTGTAGATGATTCTCTTATCTACACAGATGCATTTTCCTTTTTGCAAATGATACATTATTATAAGGAAAAATATTAAAACACGAGGGAAATCATTGTTGTCCAGTCAAGTCAAGTATATTTATATAGGCTAGTGCTTTTCACAATAGAGATTTGTATCAAAGCAGCTTCACAGTATTAATATGTTGTGTCCATGACGATCGGAAAAATAGGCATAAAGCTTAGGCCTACATATTTACCCAAATTATTAGCCTACATGCATGTATAACCGAAGCTAATTTGGGTGGGTTTGTCCCATCTCCAATGCCACTTCTCTTTCTTTTACGGCCCTGACGAGAACATGGATCTCCTCGGCTGTGAACCGATTCTGAAGCGCGCCTGGTAAATGCGCAGTTATAATAGTATTGCGCCATGGAACAAGCGCACCTCGTTCATCATGCTCTTAAAGGGAATGTGATATGACACTCTGATTGGTTTATTTCATGTTACGCCCAAACCACACCTATGAATAATGAAGCTACTTCAGACCAACCCCTTTTAGATTTGCGCCAGGCGCAAGAGGCATTTATCCCGCCGGGAAAATAGCAACAGCGCCGGAATCCGCCCACAAAGTTACTTGCGCTTTGCGCTTTGACACTTGCGTTTCAGATCGTGCGCTGAGTGAAAGATAGGGCCCACTGTGTTAACCCTCTGGGGTCTGAGATCACGCCGGCGTGATCTGGTCGCTTTTTTTCTTATCAGTGCAAAAGAGACTTAAAATACTCGGTTGATTTTGATCGTACATATAAGTGTTGTACATCATTAGATCGTGTTAAGTGTCTATTTTTTTTGTGGATACTCACAATAAAAACAAAGTGTTGTGCTTTTCACCAAATAAAGAAAAACAAACATGATGCGAGTTCTGCGTTCTCTCTGTCTGTGAAGTCCATTCTGAAACGCGTCCTAAGATTAACTGTAACTCCGCGATTACTTGTCACACAGGCACGAGATATTTTTCTTTATGAAGCTTGAATTCTCTTCTTTTAAATGAAGTAATTTATATAAAAAACAAATATTCTCAGTTTATGCAATCCGTTTGAAACCAAGGAGAGGTCCTGTTTTTTCTTTCTCCCCTCATTATTTTTAATGAGTTGAGGCCGCCACGCCCCCGGCGCTATTCACATGTAAATAGTTTAGGTGATCGCACACGCCCCCGATCAATGCCATAAAAACACAAAGATTCTTCATGAGATTCACTGATAGTTCATCGCGTTTTGAGGATGGCACGCTACTCCGGTGAAGAAGCTCGTCAGATGATTCTGGACAGCGAGGAAGAATTCACCTTTTCCTCAGAGTGCAACACAGACGACAAACGGCTGCATTTTGAAGAGCGAATTGATCGAGGATACAAGTTCAGAGTAAGTTGTTTAGTGTTATATACTTCTTTTTCTGATAATATAGAACTCATATGAATTTTCAGACTATATTTTGCTTCGTTTTGGCTAGCTTTTGACATACTACGTGAAAGATTGCCTTACAATATCCCTAACATTCGTGTATGCTCAAGTGTAAACTTTCAATGTGATAACGTTACTCTCTAAACATTTGTATATTAAATATATTTCACTCAGTTTTGATTAGCTTATGCATAATGTAGCTTATTTGCGAATATCTGCTTATGTGGCAGGAAAGGGCGTTTCTGTCTTCATTGTGATTGATGGCCAGTCTAGCCTATCAGATGCGCTCCTGGGCTTTAAAACAGTCACGCAGTTACTGCTCGTCAGGCGTCACGTTTGAATTGCGGCGTCGTTAACGCGCTTCCGTCATTGCCTCCTGGAAATCGGATGCGAGCACCCGAGCTGGTAAGGAGTATGCACTGTTAGTTGTTTGTTTAGCTCCTGAAGTGTACGTAGTTACGAGAAGTGTTCTTGTAATGTACCTTTTAGAAACACCGTTGCGTTGGAGAGCGTGCTGCTGTACTTTTGCTGCACGAGCTCGTTGCGATTGGTTATTGTTTGCGTGTACTGGATGCGGACGCTGGACGAGGTAGGGAGAGTTTGCTAATCTCTCAATAATCGTGCTCTGTTGGAATGCGTGTTTGTGAAGTGCTAGTTTGTATTTAAGGATGTGTCCTAATCTATACCCTTTCTCAGTGGTGAGAACCTGAGTTCCCCTCCAGAGAAAGCTACGTTTCATTTTCCTTGACGATCGGTACGTATTAGTTTTATGTGCGTGCATAAGTTGGAGAATTGATCTAGCAGAGTAACAATCTTGTTGTTTATAGGTCCGTAAAGGACGGCGACTACATTCGAGTCGGGGTGCTCCGCGTTCATTTACAGCTGCACTGCTGTCCTGTTTCTGTCCACTGCTGTCCTGTTTCTGTCCACTGCTGTCCTGTTCTATCCTGTTTCGACTGGACTAACTGTCCACCGATTCTATTGAACTTGGGACTTCAGTTGATATTTTCTTCAGTTTCTTTTTTTTTGCTTTCACGTAGTTTTCATTTTCTTTTGAACTGATATTATCTGCAAGGATTGGTGCTGGAATTTGAGCTGTAGTCCTTGCTCTTTTATCATTCTAATTTCTTTTGACGTTTCTATTTTCTCATTTGTATTTGATTTTGTTCTGAAGTTGAATTATGTATTTTTTTCCCAATTATTTCTCTGAAATAATAGTTTATTTCTTTATATTTGCTTTATTTTTGCTCCCAACTGCTTGATTTGTTTTTTTTATTAATAATTTTGACCGAAGTTTGGGTTGTTTTCTTTATATATTTTGCTGCCGCTGTCATTTGGGTTTAATCTCAACTCACTGTTTATTTCAAGTTATTAATTGTAATATCATTTTGGGTTTCTTGATTTGAGCGCTAATCCTTCTAGTTATTGAATTGACTTTTATCCGATTATTTATTTCTGTATCTGATGTATACCCTCTTTGTGTGTTAGCAGGGCCTGAGTACCCGGGGGCAGAGGATTCTTAGTTGGGTGACGGTATCTTTCTCACCGTGTGCAGTGTCTGGTATTAACGTGTGTGTGTGCGTGTGTGCACAGTGA
Organism: Semotilus atromaculatus; assembly: GCA_031834385.1. NCBI lineage: Eukaryota > Metazoa > Chordata > Actinopteri > Cypriniformes > Leuciscidae > Semotilus > Semotilus atromaculatus. The sequence continues at coordinate 12,614,162 of JAULUF010000052.1, read as the reverse complement.
AGTGCAGTGGTCCTGCACCTATGGGTGGTATGCTGCGAGACTCTGCCTCTGTGTCTCTCGTCCCAGTCTAGACCTGGTCCTAAACCTTTAGGGGTTCATTGAATTCGGACAAAGCGCCCTATATCCTTTTTATACTGTCTCTTTTAAGAATTGTCAATAAAACTTATTTTTGTACGACAACCCATGTCTCTGACTCTATTAGGTGATACGAACCTGTGTGTGCCTTTTGTTGGGGCTTACTCTAATTCTTTGGGTGAGATTCCCAGAGTGGCGTAGTCGGAGTCTGAAGGATACAATCCTATTAATTATAATTCTTTAAGAAACCCTCTCGTGTCGTCCGTTACATTTTGGCGTATAGTCGGCAGGATCACCATAACTTTGCGTCAGAGACATTGGGTGTTTTGTTTTGTTTTGTGTGTTGTGGGTTTTTTTGGAAACAGGACAGCAGTGCGTTGTGCCGGAGTTGTTCCATTTGGTGGCTTCTTCCTTGCAGTGGTAAGTCTCCTCTTTAAAAATAAAAAAAATAAATCAATTAACATCAAGATGGAGGATGAATTACAAGAATTGAGAGATTTGGTAGCCCAGTTGAGAGCTGACAATGCAAGGTTGCAGCAGGCACAGGCACCAGTTGGTTTGCCTAGTCCTGATGCAGCCTTGCCTGGTACCTCTGCCTCTACTGTTCCGCCTGTGACACCTCAACCGCTTGGCGCTGTTGCGTCTGAACGATTTGTTTTTGTACCGCGAGATCGGCGCTGCCCAAAATTCAATGGCAAGTCGGGTTTGGATATTGACGAATGGGTTGAGGAGGCACAGGCGTGTATGAGGTTGCGCCATATGTCAAATGCAGATCAGGCTTTCTTCCTTTTTGATCACTTGGAGGGAGAGGCAAGAGAAGAGATCAGGTATCGTCCTGAACTAGAACGCGGAGACCCTGACAGGATTATTAAGGCGCTCCGTGATCTTTATGGGTGCTCCCAGTCTTACGTAGCGTTACAAGAGGCCTTCTTTTCCAGGAAGCAACAGGAGGGTGAGACTCTGCTAGAGTTTTCTCTTGCACTTATGGGCCTTTTAGAAAGGGTTAAGAACCGGGCGCCACACGTTATCCAAAATGCAGAAACCCTGTTGCGGGACCAATTTGTTGAGCACGTCGCTGATAGCACACTTAGGCGAGAGCTGAAGCAGTTGGTTCGTCGCCAGCCTACTGCTACCTTATTGGAGGTTCGAGGTGAAGCAATTAGGTGGGTACAGGAGGGAATGCCTGGAGGGTCGAGAGGGCGTAGCCAGTCAGTCCCACTAGCATATGGCATTCAATATGGGGTACGTGGTGGGGCACCAGTTGGAGCAGCTGGGTCGCCGCAGCAGTCAGAGTTTGGTGAGCTGAGGGAAATACTACGACAGCAACAGCAACAGTTGAATCACCTTACTCAAACCTTCGCCCGTCTCCAACCATCACAGGTGCGTTGTCGATCCCCTCGTTCTGGTCCAGTTATATGTAGGCGGTGTCAAAGACCGGGCCACTTTGCTCGTGAGTGTGATGGGCAACGAAATTTCCCAAATCCCTCCCAGCCGGTGGCAGGCCCCTCTACAGCTGAGAATGGACGGCTACGTTCCTCCCGGCCATCGGAAAACTAGTTCCCACCAGGTCGCAGAGTCACCGCCTGGGTGGGGAAGTAATTGACTCAAGTAGGATAGGTGTACGCAGTTCAGTTCCCTATTTAATCTCCTCCTGTCCACATGTAGTTGCCCTTATGGGGGGTGTTTCAGTGCCCTGCTTAGTGGACACTGGTTCTATGGTAACAACAATCACTGAAAGTTGTTTTCAACAACATTTTGAACCATGGGGTCAGGATCGTCTTCAAAATTGTCAGTGGCTACAGCTTCGAGCAGCCAATGGGCTTACTATCCCGTACATGGGATATTTGGAGCTAGATGTGGAGATTTGTGGCAGGCTTGTCGGTGGTTGTGGCGTCCTGGTTGTTCGGGATCCTCCTGGAGGCATGAGCATGGATGTCCCTGGGGTACTGGGGATGAACATTCTTGGCCGGTGTTATAAGGAGCTTTTCGGGCAGCATGGCACCTCCCTCTTTGACCTACCTGTAGTTACACAATTACCAAGTGTGTCGAGTGCACTGCAATATTGTCAGCAAGTAAGTGCTAGAGAGCGCTTAGATCAAGTAGGGTGTGTACGGGTGCGTGGACGTGGGGTGTGCCGCATACCAGGTGGCACAATTAAGCTAGTGGCAGCAACCTGTTCGACCCAATACGTTGGCAGTACTGTTTTATTTGAGCCCCCTGAATCCGGCCTTCCAGCTGGGCTTTTAGCATCACCTGCTTTGGTAAGGGTAAGTCAAGGGACTGTCTATGTGCCGGTAGTGAACGTCGGCACAGTGGATGTAACACTTCGCCCTACAACAGTGGTGGGTAACCTTAGGGAGGTTTATGTAGTCAGTTTGCCAACAGGAGTCGTTGAAGTAAAGCCAGTAATGGCCACTGTCCAGTCCCATGGTGTGCAGGGGAGTCCCTCTTTGTCCCAACAGATGGAGTCTCTTGAGTTATCTGTTTTGTCAAAATCAGAACAGGATCAGGTTAGAGCTCTGGTGCAGAAATATGAGGCAGTATTTTCAGGTCATGAGAACGATCTAGGTTGTACGCGCCTCATTTCCCATGACATTCCTTTACTGGATAATGTTCCAGTGCGTCAACGATACCGACGGATACCCCCTTCTGAATATGAGGTGGTAAAAACTCATATCCATCAGTTGTTGGAGGCCGGAATAGTTCGCGAAAGTTGTAGCCCCTATGCATCGCCGATTGTGCTAGTCAAAAAGAAGGACGGTAGTCTACGTATGTGCGTAGACTACCGTCACCTGAATGCCAAGACTAGGAGGGATGCATTTCCCCTTCCTCGTATTGAGGAATCCTTAGACTCACTAGGGGGGGCTCGCTGGTTCTCTACACTGGATCTGGCCAGCGGGTATCTGCAGGTTCCTGTTTCCGAGCAGGATAAGTCCAAGACTGCGTTCTGTACGCCGTTTGGATTATTTGAATGGAACCGTATGCCTTTTGGACTTTGCAACGCTCCAGGTACGTTCCAGAGGTTAATGGAGAGACTATTTGGTGATCAGCGGTGTCAGTCCCTGCTCCTATATCTGGACGATGTTGTTGTGTTTTCCTCCTCCGTAGCCCAACATCTAGAGAGGTTAGAGATGGTCTTGAGTCGGTTGGAGAGAGAAGGACTCAAGGCAAAGCTGGAGAAGTGTGCTTTCTTTAGGCCAGAGGTCAAGTACTTGGGACATGTTATATCGGCGCAAGGGGTAGCAACAGACCCAGGTAAAATCGAGGCCGTTGCACAATGGCGTTGCCCTGAGACTGTCTCTGAGTTACGAACATTCCTTGGCTTTGCGAGTTATTATAGGCGCTTTGTGGAGGGGTTTGCCAAATTGGCAGCCCCTCTGCATAAGCTAGTTGCTGAGGTGGTTGGAGGCAAGTCAGGCAAGCGACGGGGGCAGAGTTTGATTCCTGTCTGGACCGAACACTGTCAGACAGCATTTGAGGCCCTAAAAATCAGGTTAACATCTGCCCCAGTACTGGCTTACGCAGATTTTTCCAAACCCTTCATTCTAGAAGTAGATGCTAGTCATGGGGGACTGGGGGCAGTTTTGTCCCAAGAATTTGAAGGCAAAACCCGACCCATTGCATATGCCAGTCGCAGCCTAAGGCCCACTGAGCGTAATATGACCAATTACAGCTCAATGAAACTAGAGTTTGTAGCGCTCAAGTGGGCCATGGTTGAAAAATTCAGGGAATATCTTTTAGGGCACAAGTGTATCGTGTTCACGGATAATAATCCCTTAAGTCATTTAGCTACAGCAAAGCTCGGCGCCACGGAGCAACGTTGGGCCGCAGAGTTAGCTGCTTTTGACTTTGAAGTGAGATATAGGTCCGGAAGGAGCAATGGTAACGCAGACGCTCTCTCTCGCCAGAACCCAGTCGTTCGAGGTCAGCTTGAGGGTTTGGCTGCAGGTGTTGTAGTCCCCGAGTTGTTACAGCAGGCTATTGGCATAGGCTGTGAAGCACAGGCAGATGTGAGGGCAGTGAGTGCGTTGCCAGGCTATTCTGCCCCTGACCTGCGATTTATGCAGGAGACTGATCCTGTTATTGGACCAGTAATCAAGTTCTGGGAGCGGGGCCGGCGCCCAGGACCTGAGGAGCGGCATCAGTTGAGTAAACCATGTTTGACCCTTCTCCAGCAATGGAATCGATTAGAGGCGAGGGAAGGATTGTTTTATCGGAAAATATTTCGTCCTGACGGAGGTGAAGAATGTTACCAATTAGTTTTGCCTGATGTTTTGAGGGAAGAGGTTTTGATGCAACTCCACCAACAACATGGGCATCAAGGGGTGGAGCGCACCAGCGAGTTGATTCGGCAGCGGTGCTATTGGCCAAATATGTTGGCTGACATTACCCTTTGGTGTCGAGAATGTGAACGTTGTCAGCTCGCCAAAGATAATCAGCCGGTAGCACGGGCTTTTATGGGCCATTTACTGGCTTCAAGGCCTAATGAAGTCCTGGCGATTGACTTTACTGTGCTTGAACCCTCACACTCTGGACAGGAAAACATATTAGTGATGACTGATGTGTTTAGTAAATTTTCTATGGCGGTGCCTACACGAGATCAAAGAGCTGAGACCGTAGCCCAAGTTTTGGTTGAAGAGTGGTTTTACAAATTTGGTGTTCCGGGCAGAATTCATTCAGACCAGGGCCGGAACTTTGAATCGGCTCTTATTCGGCAGCTTTGTGAGCTTTATCAGATAAAGAAATCTCGTACCACTCCATATCATCCGGCCGGTAATGGGCAATGTGAGCGATTTAATCGCACTTTGCACAACTTGCTGCGAACATTGCCTGGCTCTAGGAAGAGGGACTGGGTGTCTTGTTTGTCACAAGTTATATTTTGTTATAACACCACCCCCCATCAAGTGACAGGTGAGTCACCTCATTATTTAATGTTTGGTCAGGAACCTCAGTTGCCGATAGACTTTTTGCTTGGTAGAGTAGCTGAACCGGTTGCCGGAAACGTACACAGTTGGGTCATGGAACATCGTAGGCGGTTGCAAGTTGCCTTTGAGGGAGCGCGTCAGCGGTTGAATGCAGCGGCGGACCGTCGAAAAAGGCAGCACGACCAACACGTTCGGGATCTACCTTTTTCAGAGGGTCAGTTAGTCTATTTACGAGATCATGCAGTGCGGGGTCGCCACAAGATCCAAGACTTGTGGAGTTCAGTGACTTATCAGGTGACTCGGGCCCCAGAAGAGGGGGGTGTTGTGTATACTATTGCCCCGGTTTCAGATTTGGGCAAGGTACGGCGAGTGCACCGTTCTCTGTTGAAGGCTTGTGTCCGGAAGGACGGTTTGCCTGTCAACCAGCCTACTGGTGTTGTAGAAGCTCGAGATGACCCTCAAGAGTACGAAGGGGCAGACTATGGTGATTTGATGGTGTTGGTGCCAGAGACTCCTCAGATTGTTCAGGGTATGGGACCTTGGGGTGTTGGACGCCCAGTACAGCTTGAGGTGCAGGAAGAGCTATGGCCGGCGGACCTACCTCCTGGTGGTGCGGCTCTGAGGGAGTCAGAGGAACGGGAGGTAGAACCTATAGTGCGAGAAAGTGAAATTCCTCCCAGTTCCCATAGTGAGAGGGTGGCCTCCCCTCGGCGCTCACGTCGAGCCGGAGCAGGTCAGCATCCGAATTTGCATCATCTTCCCCGGGCCGCTGGAGAGGTAAGGAACAGAGTAACCGGTGATTCCGGGATTGTAACCAACGGCATTTCAGCTTTGTTTAGACCTTGGAGCTAGTAAATTGGAGGGGTGTCTTGGTAATTGACTTTGGTCCATCGTCGGGGCGCCGATGCAGAATGGTGGGGTAGATGTGGCAGGAAAGGGCGTTTCTGTCTTCATTGTGATTGATGGCCAGTCTAGCCTATCAGATGCGCTCCTGGGCTTTAAAACAGTCACGCAGTTACTGCTCGTCAGGCGTCACGTTTGAATTGCGGCGTCGTTAACGCGCTTCCGTCATTGCCTCCTGGAAATCGGATGCGAGCACCCGAGCTGGTAAGGAGTATGCACTGTTAGTTGTTTGTTTAGCTCCTGAAGTGTACGTAGTTACGAGAAGTGTTCTTGTAATGTACCTTTTAGAAACACCGTTGCGTTGGAGAGCGTGCTGCTGTACTTTTGCTGCACGAGCTCGTTGCGATTGGTTATTGTTTGCGTGTACTGGATGCGGACGCTGGACGAGGTAGGGAGAGTTTGCTAATCTCTCAATAATCGTGCTCTGTTGGAATGCGTGTTTGTGAAGTGCTAGTTTGTATTTAAGGATGTGTCCTAATCTATACCCTTTCTCAGTGGTGAGAACCTGAGTTCCCCTCCAGAGAAAGCTACGTTTCATTTTCCTTGACGATCGGTACGTATTAGTTTTATGTGCGTGCATAAGTTGGAGAATTGATCTAGCAGAGTAACAATCTTGTTGTTTATAGGTCCGTAAAGGACGGCGACTACATTCGAGTCGGGGTGCTCCGCGTTCATTTACAGCTGCACTGCTGTCCTGTTTCTGTCCACTGCTGTCCTGTTTCTGTCCACTGCTGTCCTGTTCTATCCTGTTTCGACTGGACTAACTGTCCACCGATTCTATTGAACTTGGGACTTCAGTTGATATTTTCTTCAGTTTCTTTTTTTTTGCTTTCACGTAGTTTTCATTTTCTTTTGAACTGATATTATCTGCAAGGATTGGTGCTGGAATTTGAGCTGTAGTCCTTGCTCTTTTATCATTCTAATTTCTTTTGACGTTTCTATTTTCTCATTTGTATTTGATTTTGTTCTGAAGTTGAATTATGTATTTTTTTCCCAATTATTTCTCTGAAATAATAGTTTATTTCTTTATATTTGCTTTATTTTTGCTCCCAACTGCTTGATTTGTTTTTTTTATTAATAATTTTGACCGAAGTTTGGGTTGTTTTCTTTATATATTTTGCTGCCGCTGTCATTTGGGTTTAATCTCAACTCACTGTTTATTTCAAGTTATTAATTGTAATATCATTTTGGGTTTCTTGATTTGAGCGCTAATCCTTCTAGTTATTGAATTGACTTTTATCCGATTATTTATTTCTGTATCTGATGTATACCCTCTTTGTGTGTTAGCAGGGCCTGAGTACCCGGGGGCAGAGGATTCTTAGTTGGGTGACGGTATCTTTCTCACCGTGTGCAGTGTCTGGTATTAACGTGTGTGTGTGCGTGTGTGCACAGTGAAGTGCAGTGGTCCTGCACCTATGGGTGGTATGCTGCGAGACTCTGCCTCTGTGTCTCTCGTCCCAGTCTAGACCTGGTCCTAAACCTTTAGGGGTTCATTGAATTCGGACAAAGCGCCCTATATCCTTTTTATACTGTCTCTTTTAAGAATTGTCAATAAAACTTATTTTTGTACGACAACCCATGTCTCTGACTCTATTAGGTGATACGAACCTGTGTGTGCCTTTTGTTGGGGCTTACTCTAATTCTTTGGGTGAGATTCCCAGAGTGGCGTAGTCGGAGTCTGAAGGATACAATCCTATTAATTATAATTCTTTAAGAAACCCTCTCGTGTCGTCCGTTACACTTAGGTGTAAATATAATGTGATTTAGTGCACATATATTTCAGCCTCCGGTAAAATACTGTCTAAATACTAGACATTATATGTTTATATATAAATGTTCTGTTTTGGTTAGCCTATGACACTGCTTATCTTGCTACAATACTGCCTTATGCACAGATGATTGTGAATACAGTGTAAATGTTTGAAATGCTCTAAATGTGTGCGGTCTATATGGCCCATCAACACTCGCGGTGTATAGATATTTCGCGGTGTATAGATATAGATATTTCTCCGTCCTATGGCCCATCAACAGATATACATTGTGCGTCCATACCCATTAATTGCCCATCAGTTTACTTTGGATTATGTATGCTAACAGTTTTGTTGTTGTTGTTGTTTTATAGAAATGTGTCTGCATCACGCACTCCTTCTCCAGCACCTCGCAGAGGGGAACGCAGGCGTCGTTCAGTTCTCCGTGCGATCGAGAATCATACTGAGTAAGTGCACAGACGTAATATTTACATTAGTGATCAGTGTTGTGCTAGTTACTAAGAAATTAAGTTTTTACTACATGAATGAATATTTGAGCAATACAATTGTACCTCGATCATTCTTGTTAGTTCATAGTAGGCCTACATTATCTAAGGTAATAACAGATACAATAAAAAAATTAAACTCAATTTAAAATGTTTAAGTAAATGTTGAAATTAAAAAACTAACAATGAATGATACTTCTACAACATTTATTAACCCTTTAGAACCTGAAGCTAAAATAGGTGTTTTTCACATATTTAGATTTTTGGACTGTAAAATTCTAAAACAAAGTGCTATCTTCATGTGCAAGGTGTCATTTTTTTCAGAAACAGATTAGCTTTCAGCAAATTACAGTTATTGACGTGTGTGGTGAGTTTGTAAATAGAATTTAAATAGACAAAAATAAAAAAAACTAGAATACATTTTCTGATTTTTATTTAGAAAAAAACTGAAAAAAATCACGAACGAAAGACACTTCATACACATGCACCACATGCACACTCCGTGCAGCTTGTAATCTCCGTGCTCGTGCTGCCTCACGTGTTAACGTAAACAACTCAGCCAGTGAGTTTGTTATGTGTCCTCTCGCTCTGTATAATGCTAGCAGTCTCTTCAGTGCTCTTGTACTGTGTAACAGCGCACACTTGTTTTTTACAGATGTGACAATGAACATGTCCAGGCACCTGTCCCGAAGAGAGCCAAGGCAAACAAGCAGGCAAGCAACAGGCAGTCCACTCTGTCATGGAAAACAGAGACTGATGTTGACATGGTTCCACAGACTGTGCGATTCCTTCCTGCACGGGAAGCTGGACCGCAACTGAGTTCTGTAGACTCGCATTCGCCCATGAGTCTATTCAAACTATTTTTTTCAGAAAGTGCTGTGTCGACTCTGTGCCACAACACCAATGCTCAGGCTGCTAAGGCAGCTGCAAAAGGCTGCAAATATAAATGGACAGATGTCATTCAACGGGGCATAAGCATTTACTGTGAGATACCTGCCTTTACTTTTGTTTATTTATCGCTCACAATTGCTTTGTTTATAGCTGACTGATTATTTATTTATTTTACTCACATTTGATTTGCTTAGAGCAAATTTAGAACATTTAGTTTCTCCACACAGAGGAATTACAATAAAACAGATTGAAAAACAAAACCTTTGAATCTCCTCTCATTCTTTGTTCAGGCTGCTTCACCCTAATGGGCCATTGGGGGAGTGTCTGTCACACCCCTGGTCTGAATCTCATTAATATTCATGGGCTATTACCACTCCCACGCATAAACCTCTTCAGACAAAAAAACTGTCATACAAAGTATAAATTAGTGTTTCGTTTTATGTGAACGATTAGATGGGATGATTTTCACATCATTTTGAAGCCAGAACTCGAAGCTACAACATCCATTTGTCAAAAGTCTTGTGGACACATATTTAGTATTTGTTTTGTGGTCTTATTTCAGCAAGTTTCATTTTTATTTTTTTCAATAACCACGCATAAACATTATTCTCTTAAAAATACAAACATGTACGTAGATGTTAATCACATATTATCGTAACCCCGTTTGTGCTATATAGAGTGAATTTACACCTTTGCCATTAACATGTTTATAAATAACTGAAAAAAGCACAAATGTCAGAGCATGTCAGAACATCCCAATAGCCCCAAAAACACTGCAGACCCCAGAGGGTTAAAGTTCTGACCCCCTCAATGAAAGCATCCTTTTTGTAGTTGATCATCCATTTAAAGGGAGAGTTCATCCAAAAATGAAAATTCTCTTATTAATTACTCACTCTCATGTTTTTCCAAACCCGTAAGACTTTTGTTCATCTTCGGAACACAAGATCTAAGAGCTTTCTCTCCATGGATCCATGAAAATTTGATGCTTCAAAAGTATATAAAGATATCATAAAACTAATCCATATGAATTTAGTGGTTTAGTCCAAAATTTTCTGAAGAGACACAAAACACTTTTTATGATAAACAGATTGAATTTAGGTAGAACCCACTGTGATAGTCTGTTCAGACAGTACAAATGCAGTCCATCTTGATGATTTATATAGGCAACTACCAAAGTGTTGTCCACCCACACTAGGACATGGTAGCTCCTTCACTGCTGGAGGGAGTACTTCAGGGCCAGAATTCGAGGCAATTGATGTGCCAATCGAGATGATGACCTCTCCAGATTCCTTGGGCTGGACGGCCATCTAAGATCACTCCCCAGCCTGTACGGGAAGCATTTGTCGTTAACACCTTACAATGACAACACGCACATAGAGTAAGACCCAAGGTGAGGAGCAGGGGTATGAGCCACATAGAAAGGGTACGAAGCCCGCGGCATGTAACGCTTATTTGCCTCTGGGAAATGGCCCTTGGATGAAATGTGACTTTGAGCCACAATTGAAACGGTCTCATGTGCAGAAGGCCCAGATGTATCACTGTGGATGCAGCTGTCATAAGACCTAGAACTCTTTGAAAGTGATGGAAAGTAATTTCCTGACCTAACCTGACATCACTCAGGGTGTATAAGATGGACTCGACACGAGACAGCTGTGCCTGCATGGTGACCGAGTCCCATACAATCCCTAAATATGTTATTCTCTGGGCAGGAGAGAGAACGCTTTTTTTGGCATTGAGTCTTAAGCCCAGAGATACAAGATGAGCAAGGACGACATCCCAAAGTCGAAGCGCAAGTTATTGAGGCTGGGCCAAAATGAGGCTGGGGAGGGAGTTACAGAGCCTGGGAGCTGCCCTGGAGAAGGCTCTGTCCCAAAAATGTGGAGGTTGGACTTGTGGATGCAGAGGAGACCGGCTGAGATAGATCTGAGGGACTGTGAGGGTCGGTAGGGATAGAGGAGGCCAGATGGTGGAGGGCTTTGTAGGTGAGGACCAGTATTTTGGATGTGATCAGGTGGGAGATCACATACAAAACAGGTGGGAAGCCAGTGTAGTTGTTTTAGGACTGGGGTGATGTGGTGCCAGGATTTGGTGCAGGCGATCAGTCGGGCAGCTGCGTTCTGGACCAGTTGGAGTCGTTGCAGGCAGGTAGAGCTAATGCCAAGGAGAAGTGAGTTGCAATAGTCTAGTCGGAAGGAGATGAAGGCGTGAATGATACTTTCAGCAGCAGGGGGTGTGAGAGAGGGGCTGATTTTGGTGATGTTACGGAGATGAAATAAGGAGGTTTTAAGGACATGACGGATGTGAGGCTCAAGGGAGAGAGAGGAATCAAAGATCACGCCAAGGTTACGGACCTGGGGAGATGGGGAGATAATAGTGCCGTCGATGGTGAGAGTGGGGTTATTGATCTTGCCAAAATGTGGATTCGGAGCCTGTGAGGAGACATTCTATTTTATTGTTGTTGAGTTTGAGGAAGTTGTGCTGCATCCAGAAGTGGCGGAGTATCTGACCAAGGGGGAGGATGTAGATGATGAAGAGGAGGGGGCCGAGTACGGAGCCTTGGGGAACACCATGGGTGACAGGGGCTGAGACAGAGGTGTGATTATGAAGAGAGATGAAGTGGGATCTGTTGGAAAGGTAGGAGCGGAGCCAACTGAGTGCAGCCTTCGATACCAAGGTCTTTGAGTCTGGTGAGCAGGATGTTATGGCTCACGATCTCGAAGGCTGCACTCAGGTCAAGGAGGATAAGGATGTTGAGGGAACCGGTGTCAGCGGAGGTGAGGAGGTCGTTGAGGACTTTGAGGAGAGCGGTTTCTGTGCTGTGGAGTGGGCGAAAACCAGATTGGAGAGATTCAAATTGGTTATTGGCGAGAAGATGGGTTTGTAGTTGTGAGGTGACTATACGTCCCAGGGTTTTAGACAGAAAGGGGAGGTTGGATATTGGGCGGTAGTTGTTGAGGGAGGAGGGATCCAGTTTTTTTAAGGATTGGGGTGCCAGCGGCAGTTTTGAAAGCAGAGGGGACAATTCAAAGGGACAGTGAGGAGTTGAAGAGGTTAGTGAGGTAAGGACATAGGATGGGGAGGCAGGACTTCAGGAGTGGAGTAGGGAGGGAACCAAGGGAGCAGGTAGTGGGTTTGAAAGAGCTGATGAGTTTGGAGATTTCAGGAGGGGTGACCGAGTCAAACTGGGAGAATTGTGAGTGTGGAGGAGGTGGAGGGAGGTCAGGAAGGATGGGGAGCGGAGGGGCAATGGTAGGTGCTGGAGTAGATACTGGGAGGTCAGATACAGGGGATAGAGATTGGTGAATGATGTTGATTTTGTCAGCGAAAAAGTGGAGGAATGAGTTGTAAAGTTCCGGAGTAGAGGTAGGGAGGGTGTTAATCCCAGGCTTGATGAGGTTGTTCATTATGGAGAAGAGGGTTCTGAGGTTTTGACTGGGGTTGGTGAGGATGGTGGAGAGGTAAGCAGATTTGGCAGCAATGAGGGCGTCTTTGTAGGCAGTGAGGTGGAGTTTATAGGCTTCATGGTGAACTGTGAGAGATGTTTTTATTGTCAGAAGTTCAAGTTGGCGGCCAGTTTGTTTCATTTTCCGGAGCGCAGTTGTGTACCAGGGTGAAGAGGTGTTAAAAGTGACGTTTTTTGTTTTGAGGGGGGCCAGAGTGTTGAGGGAAATAGACAAGGTGGAGTTGAGGTGGTTTGTGAGATCATCAGATGAGGTGCGGGTTGAGTCCAGATGGAGAGTGGTAGAAAGCAGGTCAGAGAGATGGTGAGGATCGATAGATTTAAGGTTGGTTAAGATAGATTTAATTTCTCTGAGGAAGTGAGGGAATGGGGCTGGAGAAGGGATGGTGAACCATATCAGTTTGTGTTCAGAGAGGGGAAAGAGACATGGATGGAGGTCAAGCACGGGTTGGAGTATACCAGGTAGAGTGGATTTGAACTCATGATGCCGAGCGGTTGGACTAAGAGCTCCATGACAACAGCTAACTGTGGACTGGGGGCTCAGAGGTGGACAACTGATGTGAGTGCCAAAATGATCCACGGTATGAAGGGGGGATGAAAGTCCAGTCTCTGTCATGGCTCGCATCTGGTGGAGGTTGCCTGTGAGAAGGAGGTAGGCAATCGGGTTAGCCGCTGTAGCAGCTGCAGCTGGGTCAGCTGTCACGCGTTGGGTGAACGAGGGCAGCCAGCAAGCGGCTAACCGACAGTCCGGTAGAGGAGCCCAAGCAGCTTCAAGAACCAGCTGAGAGGTTGTCCAGAGGTAGAGAGGCTGTACAGTGGTAAGGGTACAGCGAACACAAAAAAACAGAAACACAGGAGGTAATAGCAGACGGAGAAGCGGCGAATAAAAAGCGCCAGCATCCCCTCGCGTCACCGAAAATATGCGTCCCTGAGATAGATTGTGACAAACCAATCTTTGTGTTGGATCTGAGAGAAAATCATCTTGATCAATCATCTTGAACTTGTTCTGAGAGAATGGTTCAGACCACTGAGACATAAAATCGGACACAACCCCCCATCTTTTTTTGGGAACCAGAATGTACCAACTGTAATAGCCTGACTGTCTCTCTGGGAGGGGAACATGTTCTATGCCCCCTTTGCCCAGAACAGTTTGCAGCTCTTGTGACAGCAAATGTACCTGCTCCAGTTTCACGGTAGAGGGGACCCTTACTGTCGTACTTTCTACTGTCTTTAAGAACCAAGACATACTTGGCAGTAGTTTATATGCTGCCAACTTCTCTGAAAAGGGTACTAATTTCGATACTTCGTCTTGTTGGGGGGATTTAAAATGTTCTGTGTTCTGGGAGATAGCAGGAAGCAAAATAATGCAACATTTCGCAGGAAACCACTGCCCCCCGAAACACAGAAGATGGCGAGGATGTAACCGCAGTGTTGTGAGGGTGTTGGGAAAGAGCTACTTGATTTATTGTTGCCTCCTTTTAGGCTGCTGAGCATGAGCTCCTCAGAATCACAACTTGTAAGTATGATTAATTATTAATGTATATATTTTCTACTAGGTGTTTAAAATATGTAGTTTTGTGTTTTATATTGTGTAGGTCTCTGGCTAACCGGCTAACTTTCAGTTATTACTGTCTTACAGCTAATCAGCTGTGCACCCACTATTACCTAAATTGTGTCTATTAATAGATTGTCTGTCGTTCTTACTACTTTAAGCACAAACTTTAATGTTATATCAGTCATTCATGTTAGTGCTTGGTTAATGTATGTGCCGTTATTGATGAAATTCCCGAATGTGCACTGCAATAAATTAGAAATATGCACATCGGTTTGTTGATGAACATACACTTGTTGATGCTGATGGTGAGGAATTACAGTTGCAATGAAAATGTTTACCTTGGATGCATGTAAACCTGTTGTAGGAGACCTCCAAATCAAAATTAGGAACCTTTAACATAACATAATAGGGGCATTTTAACGAAGGCCTCCTCGTGCCTCTTCGAATCCCGGAACCAGCTGACGACTGTGTTCATGGAATCACCAAACATTCTAGAAGGCAAGATGGGGGCATGATGCAGTGAGTTTTACCCAAAGATGGCGACCAAAGCCAACATAAAACGGCTGATAGCGCAGACCGTCTGCTTAGTCGCCCGGAGAGACAGATCTGTGCCCCGGCTTAGTTCTGAGAAGGCTGCCTCATCTATACTCCTGCATGCACTCAGATCTTTCAGCATGACCCACAGATTGAGACGATTTTCCCACCAGCGTTGATGTCATTCTGCATGGCTGGTGGGGAGTGCTGGCTTTTTTAAATGACAATGAACTCCCGGGAGAGATAGCCTGCAAGCATCTCGTCCACCTGAAGCATCATCGTATAACAAAGTCTAATAAGTAGACGTCAAGGGCACAAAGACACGCGATGAATATGGTTTCCTCACGATCTTAACGTGGGGGCTTGCCCTTGAAAATAAGAGAGACAAGCACAAAGCACTTTAATAGAGAATACCTTACAGTGCTTGCACTCACCATGCTTGAATGCAAGAGCAGCATGCTCTTCCCCCAAACACTCAAAGCAGTACTCATGTGTATCGTACTCAGGGATGGGCACGCAATGATCAGAGAGGCACACATCCCCTGATTGTTTGGGACATAATGCTCTTTTGCCCTTTTATTTACTCTCAGAAATGTATGCACACTGACAACTGGAACTCTAAAGCCCGGGACACACCAAACCGACGCCAAAGAACTAGCGTTGATGAAAGCCGAATGTGTTGTCGCCTTGCATCGCCTGCGTCGGGGAAAAAGCTGCACTTGAACACACCGAGAGAACTACAGGCGACTGTCAGCCAGAATGCGCGTTCTGCTCCTGCATGTAGATGAGAGTTCCATCTTTCAACGACAGCCCGACGCAAAAACCCAACGGCATCAGACTACAGCCAACGGTGCGGAACACACCGGGAAAACTACGTTGGGCCGACGCTCAAAAACGGTCCGACATTACCCAATGGCCGATCGTCGGCTTGGTGTGTCCCGGGCTTTACTCCTAACAAAGTGGACTGATTGGGAGGAAGCACACATGCACAATGCAGTCTCTGAAGACAAATAAGGCCCACCTGTTTCACATCTATTTATAGCCTCTCACGAACGCACATTCCTAAGACGTCATCGTCAGAGGTTATTTAAAGCCATGTCTTGGCGTGTTTGCCACACATGCTTCACAACCGGTAGAATACGCAGCATCGAGAGTAGCTTTTGACAGGGAACCAACGTACAAAAATGCCTTCAATCTTGTTACAGTATTCAGTATCAACTACAAAAAGATGATAACTGTGTCTGTGAGTGTTGCTGTATGTTTTAAGCTGGAAGGTTATTCAAACTATTAAAAGGCAATCAATATTTTGCTTTCTTTACTCAAAAGTAATTGCTCACATTCATTGAATCCTGAAGGAAGAGCGATGGTCTGTGTCTGTGACTCTACTTCCAGTGGAGCCACACTCTGGATAACCACAGAGGAGGAGACCACAGCATCATTCAGACATAAGATCATTTGATTTTCAGACAGGACCCATTTAGCTTGACCATCTATCTCTGCGTCACCCTCATTACATCATTGCATGCAGGAGTTTTAAGCCTGAAAGCCAAGAGGTTGCCTTTTGTAACCAGACTGTAAATCATAATGTGAGCACCTCCGGGAGGCTACTGATCCAACGGAGGGTTTGCATCAGACTTCTTTGTCATATAATTTATGAATTGCACATATAGGAGTCATAATGGGATGGAGCGATGCTAAGTGATTTAAAAGTGCTGAGGGAGACTATGCGGCCTGAGCAGATCGATGCGTGGCCTGCCACGCTACACGCATGCATTCTGTTAAAAATGCAGGGTGCTGCACGACACTAATTTAAAGTCGCATACAGTACGTGTCAGTACTCAGTAAAAAACGCAACATCTTTTGGCTTAGCTGATTGTAGCCTAAGCAAGGTTATTTGAATCTTTATTACTTTCCCCCCACCCACTTGTGTATCTTGAGTCCTCTGTCAAAGTCTGTTAGGTTGCCTCTCTGTATTGCCGGTTGAACATTGAATAATTCATGTTATCTGTATTATTTGTGCTTTTGCTTATTTATGAAGGTACGATGGAGTGTCTCTGGATTGGTTTCAGGGACTGGAGGCAAATGAAGACATCTTGATGCTGTGTCGAAGCCATGTGTGGCGAGTCGGGCTGCTTGATTGTAAAAGTGTAATAATACTGGATTCTCTATGAGTCGTCATTTCTGCCCACTTACAAAGGGCCATGTCCAATCGGTGCTACACGGCACAGAGAGGCGATTGTGCTTGCCGTCCCTCGGTGTCTTAGTCTTTTTCCTCATATCTTCTCCTCTCACAAACCCCGGCCCCCTGTAGGCAAAATCCACCAACACCAAGTGTCGTAATCTCATTTCAGCAGGGTCCCTCCAACAAAGAGAAGTCGAGAGGGAAAGGAAAAACATGAGCGATTGTCTTTGCTGTTTGTGAAATGAGTTCATGAGGACAGGCAATTGGAAGGCGTTGGCAGAGATTTGAGCTGTTGGATATTGTTGTAAGTAGCCGACATGAGCCGCAGGGCTGTGTGAGGGTTTGAAGTGTCTCTCGTTTTCTTCTAATTTTAATCATTACATTGTTCTTTTGTGTACGCATAGGTGTTTCTTCCACTGAGGTTTTTGGTTTGCAAGTTGAACGCAGTCACTTGTTCATTTCAAAACTTCTGCTTCTGGCAAGTTGTACTGTCGGTGTGTGTGTGAAAGAGAGAGTGATTGATAGATTTAACTAAAGGAGGGTGACCCAAGGGGAACATTGGCTTTAAAACTGTGCTTTAGTCATCAATAACAGACTGTAATTTTGCAACAAGGCAACACAAAGAGAGTGAGAAGGAGAAAGTGAAATATGTGTGGGAGCAGAGAGGAAAAAAGATGAAAAAAGCAATGGAAGGAGAAGGAGAGAGTGGGCTGGCACATGAATAAATGAGAAATTTGGGATTCCCAGGGATATGTGAGCTATAAGCCTCAAGAGAGTGGAAGAGAGAGAGAAAGGAGGGTTAAAAAGAAAGGAAATAGGCAACACAATGGCCTGCCTTGACGAGGGGGTGGAGGTGGATACCAGGCAAGTCAGAGTCAAACAGCTGAAGTAAGAGTTAGCCTACGGCACCAAAATCCTGTATATGAATGCCACACAAACAGACAAGCAGCCCACGGCCGACCTAAATCTTTGATTTTACCTGAGGCCCTAATGTTCAACCAATCACAGGAGGGGATCCAACACCTTCAATATATTTCCACCGATAGAAACCCAGTGTTAAGATTTGTCAAGCTTCCCAAAACCTTGAGGTTTAATCAAGCTTATGTTAGAATTATGAAAAGATCTCTCTTTCTGTTGTTTGTTGTTATTTTACATGTTGACCATGTCATTGTATGTGTTAGTGTGTTCTTGCTGCTATAGTATACATTTAGGAGTTAAGGCCCAATCAAACCAATAATGATAACTATACAGATAACTATAACGAGAACTATATTAGCGTCCTCAACAACTCACAGTATTGATCTAAGAACGTTGGCTGTGATGATTCTATTTTGAAAACTTAAAGCAAGAAAAAGAGATACATACCCTTTAGAGGCATTTGCCTCAAACTCATTGTCTATTATTGTCCAACAAATTCAAATCAATATGAGACTTTGATCCCTGCAGTAGGTGAGCTTAAGTGTATACCCAATTCATAACCGCAGAGTGAGCTGGAGCTATTTCAGGAGGCTTAATTGTCACTTCAGAGTCCTCACTGACAGATACAATAAGCTGGCAGGCTGCAGTGACTCACATTTGAGACTCTCGCCATAGGGAATGAGGGATAAAATGAGAGAAGTACTGAATAAATGAATCACCAGGAAGGTATGAGTGAAAGAATGAGTCAATGAGTAAGGGTTCAGACTATGTCTATTATTTTATTGTCAGCGATAGACACAGAATAGTATTTTATTTTATTTTTTTCATTCGGAAAGAGGACAATAGAGGCTCAAATGACCACAGAATGCATACTCAGATATTGCATATGAAAGCCCAAAATCAAAACAGATAGTTTAAAAAAAAGAAAAAGAGAGTTGTCTAAGGTAAGTTTGGGTTCAGTAAAAAAAAAAAAATAATAATAATAAGAAAAGTTACCCTTATTCATAAAGGATAGATTTAATTGATCAAAAGACTTCTAATATTTAAAATACTTCTATTCAAAGAATCAAAAAAGTCTGTCAGATAAACAGGAGAAGGAACACAGGTATCGTTAAGCAGGAACTTTATTAAACAGGTAGCAGAACGCATGAACAGCAGACAATCAGGTAAGTGAGTAATTTCGAGACAAGTTGCAAAGAGTCACACTTAGCTCACTGATCTTTCTTTCTTTCTTTCTTTTTGCAGGTTATGAAGGAGCACACAGATAAGTTGGGGAACTTTGCTCAAAGGAAGCCTGTAGCAGGAAGAAGGTGAGCATAAGTCAGGCATGATCATTCTCACATAGATCAATGAGACCAGACATGCAGACAACAGGTCTGTGTGGCTGGTGAGCATAATGTAGAGAGGTAATAAAGTGGAGACAGGTGAAACTGGTTAGAATTCGGGTGATTGTGAGCGGATGGGTGGAGCTGAAGGACCTGGGGCCTCATTTATAACGGTTGCGTACGCACAAAACAGGCCCTGAAAGATGCGTACGCTACTTCCGACGCATAAGTTGTGATTTATAAAAACAAACTTGACGGGAAAATGTGCGCACCTTCACGCAAACTCTGACCCATGCATACGCACGTTTTGGAGACGGAGCAGTTTGGTGACACCGATGGTGAGCTGGAGTTAAATGTCTTTTTTGGTCACTTTTAGACCGGTCACTAAAGAAAATTATACATATACAGAAAGAAAATACAAATATGATTTCACTCACCAAGGTTGAGGTATGATTTCACAACACTTAAACTAGCCTACATGAAATCATTACTGAGATTATATTCAATAAATATAAATATTTGCTGTGGATGCAATGTTTTTCAACACTTTTCCTGTGGCATGCTGTGTTTTAATGTTTTAACTACAGAGATAATTGCTTATCATGATAATAGCAGATTGTCTGAGAAAATATTTTCGTGCAAATAATGCACAACAAGGTCTATCTGTTTCCATTAAAAAATATAAATCAATTAAAAATACTATTCGGCCAGTGGAAAAGATTGAGAAAAACTTTCTCTGAAATGTATTTTACACTATTTGATTTATGTATTCAAAAACAAGTCAAAGATAGGCTACAAAATGATTTTTATTAATGTAATGTGACTGCACATCCGTATTTCATATTTTCTAATGTCTTGTACCGTTAAACATGTTATCACGTGGATGAATAATCATATGCAAATGATATGCAGATGAGGATATGCATAAAAATTATTAAGCAACATATCTTATTATCTAATATCTAATATTAAACGTATGTTGCTTCGTGTTTGTTGCTGTCATGTGGTTTGAGTTTGGAGCTTCATTAATTTGATTCCTAATCCTCGGTCTCTTATTTAAATCAATTGTATAACCTACTCTTTTATCTTTTTACAGTGGGTGAACGTATCCCTGAAAGTATTCTATATCAAAACCAACCGTAATTCACTGATATCGCTAGTTTTATCAGACTTCCCGTACATCCGCTACAATAATAATAATTAATAATTCATTACATTTATATAGCGCTTTTCTAGACACTCAAAGCGCTTTACATAGATGGGGGGAATCTCCTCAACCACCACCAATGTGCAGCATCCACCTGGATGATGCGACGGCAGCCATATTGCGCCAGAACGCCCACCACACACCAGCTTACTGGTGGAGAGGAGACAGAGTGATGAAGCCAATTAGTATATATATTGGGATGATTAGGAGGCCATGATAGACAGAGGCCACTAGGGCAAATTTGGCCAGGATGCCGGGATTTTTTGTGACCACAGAGAGTCAGGACCTCGGTTTAACGTCTCATCCGAAGGACGGCAAGCCTTAGCATCACTAGTGTGGTCTCGTCGGTTTAACGTCCTCGGTTTAACGTCTCATCCGAAGGACGACAAGCCTTAGCATCACTAGTGTGGTCTCGTCTACCACTTGTTTTGTTTACACTCTTCACACTCAGGAAATGACTGTGATTGTTCGAATCGCAAATGTATTGGATGTGTGTCTACCTTTGAGTACAGGTGAGGAAATGTTCAAAGCTGGAGGCCGTGGAGAAACAGACCTGCAACCTATTAGAGAAGCAGCCCGAGCTACGGGAACAGCGATCAGCGCTAGAAACGTCTACTGTCCGTGGTAAGTCTGTGTTAAGTTGTTGTCACGATGTTAACACCCCGACCTGCTCTACTTTGTGTGTTCCTTTGCACAGGGCCTGTGAACCCAGAACACAATCATTCCAGGCCTCCTTCACTTGGGGGTCGACACACAATGGACCATGGGTGCATCAGCTGCAGAAAACGCGAGCCAGGCCCCAGGCCCGAACCCCTTCAGGTTTTTTCTTCAGTTTTCTTGGTGAGCATAAGAGACTTCTCAAATGTTCTTCAAAAACCAAACCAAACTTTTAAATGCTAGTGTAAGTTGACCAGAATTGCAAAGAGTTTGCTCTAGCAGTAGAATGTTTGGTTAAATAGGTTATATTATTAATTGTTACACAATGACAAAAGCAAGTTATGTGTTTCTCATAGTTTGATAGAAAAGTTTAGATTAAAGCGTGTCCTTTAAGGGAATGGTTCTACTAGTGGATTACATTTTTCATTAATCAATTTTAGCGTTTTAAGAACATTTTTATTTACCTTTGCACAATAAACAGTTTCGACACTGTGTTGTGTTAAAACACTTCAAGGCAATCCTGGGTTGACATCAACTTAACTCCACTTTGCTTGTAGATTGCTAAAACAGCTTTTACAGCCAGTTGGGTTAATTGACTATTAGAATGTGGGTAACAGATGAACTTTCATTTTAGGTCAGGTTTTGCACAACAAATTTTGCGGCGTGATGTTCAGTGAACACTGATTATGCTATAGTTTAATTTCTTTGAAGACTAAGATAAGAAATTGACTGCAATAGATATTGCAATATTCCAAGACAAATGAGTGATTAAGGTACTATAGATTTGCTGGAGTAGAATGAAGGAATAGTTTGCCCAACATTAATCTTGTTTGCTCACTATAAATTTCCTGGCTCTAAAGCCCTATGTTCCCTTTCAAGGGAACTCGCGATAATTGACGCTAAGGGAACGCTTTGCGTGATGATGTGTTGAAGTACATGTGAAATCAGTCCAATGGTTTGATGGAACGTCAGAGGCGGGTGACATCATGAACCAGGAAACTGTAAAGTCTGCCCAAAACAAAGCCAAGTCAGCTTCTGTGTCTTCACAAGCGCTAGATGCGAAACTGTCTCTGTATATTTGGTGTTGTCTGTGATATATATATATATATATATATATATATATATATATATATATATATATATATAGACTATGGCGAGCAAACAGCAGTTTAGAGTGTGTGTGCACCCCTGCCCGTGTTATTTAACGGGTGGGGACACACACTTTAAGTGTTCTTTGTTTGGGAGAGGAGCATGCACGATCAGCGCTCTAGGGCGCTGGGTGTGAGCACTGTAATGTGCTTCCATTGCGGACACTCCGATCCCGCCTGCCGTTCTTTAGCGAGGACGCCCAGGCTCGCGTCTCCCAAGGCTCAGTTCCCACTGCTGCTGAGGCACTGCGAAGGGTTTAGAATTGCGTCAGACTTCAGACAGTAAATTCGGTCGTTGAGAGGTTCCAGGAGTCAGCCAAACAAGCGGCTGCGTTTCAGACACTTCTCCCTCACCAAACTCATGTCTCCGGAGCTGTTGAGCGGGAGCAGCCCCAAACTTCAAAAGCCAGCTCCTCACACCATGCTACTCAAAAGAGTTTACATTATTTTTATTGTTGTTATTAGCAAAACCTTTTCTTTCTCCCTTTAGACAATCAATTCAGCCAGGATGCCGCTGAGGGGTCTGGTTCTGATAATGCGCCTTCAGCCTGGATGCCACTGAGGGGTTTGGTTTTGTCAATGCCACCTTCAGCCAGGATGCTGCTGAGGGCTCTGGTTCTGAGAACGCTACATTCAGCCTGGATGCCGCTGAGGGGTCTGGTACAGTCAATGCCACCTTCAGGCAGGATGCTGCTGAGGGGTCTGGTTCTGTCAATGCCAACTTTATCCAGGACGCCGCTGAGGGGTCTGGTTCTGTCAATGCCAAATTTAGCCAGGACGGCGCTGAGGGGTCCGGTTCTGTCAACGCCACCTTCAGCCAGAATGCCGCTGAAGTGTCTGGTTCTGTCAACACCACCTTCAGCCAGGATCCAACAGAGGGGTCCGGTTCTGTCAACGCCAACTTCAGCCAGGATGCCACTGAGGGGTCCAGTTCTGTCAATGCCACTTTCAGCCAGGACGTCGCTGAGGAGTCTGGTTCTAAGAATGCCACCTTCAGCCAGGATGCCGCTGAGGAGTCCTGTTTTGTTTTGGCCCTTTCTATTTAACTGTTAAAACATGCCAAGATTCTGTGTAACAAAATAAAAGGATGTCTCTTTGAATGGGTTGCTTTTGTTTTTTGTTAAAGTGATTTCACCTCTGTTAATACACCACAGAATTATGTTTGAACTGATTCCATAGACTAATCAACTCTTCTACAGATTCAGTCACTAATTCAGCCCAACGCTGATCCTGTCTTGAGGCAACTTGAACTATTTTGAGCATTTTTGTATATTTAAAAAGCACTGTTGAGATTGATATGATTTTACTCTGAATAGCCGAGGAGAAAGAAGCTCAAACATCAATAATACATGCCAAGATTCAATCTGTCTGCATTATGTAGTGTTTTCTTTGGTGAATGAGAAGCAGCACACTTGCCCTTCACTTTACAAAACAGATCTTTTCAGCACACGATACCATGCTGGAGTGTTTCCTTTCCTTATAGGTCTCATGCAAAGGGGAGGGGGGGCTTTCCACAAGAGGCTGCTAAATGTTTATTCTGGGATCTTTGTGTAAAATGGATAGCATTGATGTATTTCTTAACTGAATTGGGAGACATTACAACATCAAAAAGCATTGATGAGACTACTAGATGTTTGAGAGAGAAACCGTGTGTTAATTCATTGCTTGGCTTGTGAATACAGTGCTTGATGAATATGTCTGGTGGGAACTGTTATCGCTATTGACTTTTTCCAAAAAGGAGGTATGTTCAAGTTTGAATGATGTGGCAAAGACACAGAAGACTGACAGACTCAACACCAAGAATATATCTGAAGTCTTTTTACTTCAGGTCTCAGAATCGCCATCAACAGATTGTATGTATTAAATAAGAAATCATGAATTTACATGCACTGTTCAAAAGCTTGGGGTTGATCAAATGTTTATGTTTAATTAAAAATACAGTAATAACAGTAATATATTACAATTTAAAACAACTGTTGTCTATTTGAATATACTGTATTTTAAAATGTAATTTATTCCAAGAAATATTTAATTGAGAAACATTTAATTAAAATGAAAAACAACTGCTGCTTAATATTTAATCGTACACCGGTACACATTTTTAAGGATTATTTGAAAAATAGAAAGTTTAAAAGAAAGCATTCATTTTAAATGGAAATCTTTCCTAACATTATAATGTCTCTACTGTCAGTTTTGAACAATTTAAATCATTCTTGCTAAATAAAAGTATACATTTTGTGCATAAATTCCCACACTTTTGAAAAGTAGTGTATACTGAGGAAGTTCTCTTAAACTTGTGAGTGCACATTCATTTGCACCAAAGGGATTTTTTTTATACACTTGGCACCCACTTCCATGGAAAACAATGAAAAGAGCCAGAAGAATATAACTATAGTGTATTTCGAGAAGTAAAAATGTAAAGGGAAAGAGAAAATCAAGCCAGATGACATTCCATAGGGCTTTAATAACCCTTAAGAAGTAGGATTTGGGCTGTACAGAGTGCAGACTTGCCTCCAGGGCAGGGATATGACCTTCTCTCTAAGGCCTCCATGATCAATACAGGCCTTTCAGCCAGTGCTGGACCTAATCCCAAGCTAGTCCCGTCCACACTGGGACAACAAGGGAGCATGCCAGAGCAGCCAGCCCAAGGCCATGCATCTGCTCTAGAGATAGTCCTCACAGACAAGCCACCCCCATATTAAAAGCCCCTTTGAGGTGGTTATGAGCTCTATGGCACAAAACAAAGATTTCATCCATCATGGGAAAGCCCATGGTACATTTAGGAATGAAAGAGTCTGAGGAAAGTTGAGGATGTCTCTTCAAACATTTGAAGGAAACAGATGAGGGTAATCAATGAAACATGAGGTGCAGAAATATACACTGAAGGCCGTAGACGAAGGAGTCCACCTGGAGACGTGGAGTTTGTTTTGACCTGAAGTGTCAGTCTCCCCCTTTAGTCTATGGCTGGATTTATCCAGTGAAAAACTTTTAGTTTTTAAGTGTGAAGCGCATATATGCACATTAACCAGGCCATAATCCTTCCACACAGGGTTCGTTTGCAATATGTGTCTATTTTCTCTCTTGGTCACAAACACATGATAGAGTGGGTAAAATGCATTTATCATTATAAAGATATAGGTTGCTTGTTGTGGCGGGAGGAGCAAACAACAGACACAGTGGGTGTGGCGTCAGACCTCTGAAAGGTGTTTATTAAAATAAATAGGGGATATGGTGTCATCATTGTGCCTGGGCATGTGCAGGCAAGGTATAGTTCTCAGATGGGTTGGTCTAGGTAAAGGGTGCGGGGTCCCTGCGGCTGCACGCATTCTCCTCTTTCCATTCATTCTCCAGTCCGGGACACTAGGGGCGGCAGCTTCTCCAGGGACTCATCCAGGTTGTTGAAAGTGTAATGGATGTTTTAATTGCATTATTTATTCAAAGACAATGCTATTACATGATGGAAATAGACTGGATCAGCATATTCGCTATTAAATGCAGTTTGAAATTGCTCTGGGGATGAGGAAGTGGTGACATTTGACAAAATGAGCTTGGAAGAGAAGTGAAAGAAGATCAGACATCTTGCCTCAAATATCTAATTGGATTTGGCAATTAATAGGTAGCCTAATTTCCAGATGACTGTGCAGTTGCTTGGACTAAAAGTACCACCAAAAATGGGATAAGCCCTCCCCTTAAATGGAGAACTAACAGAATGCCTGACAAGGCAAGGCAATATCTAGATTTTATTTGTTTTTGTGTAGGAAAAAAGCGCATAGAAAAGGCGGTAACACTTTACTTGAAGGGGTGTGCATAAGACTGACATGACACCGTCATAATCAGAATATGAAGGAGGCCTTATGCATGTTTATGACAACTGTCATTAAGTGTCATTCACTCAATTATGGCTTTTTTAATGCAAATATGACATTGTGTGAGATGTCTTTATGACAACTTTTACATTACCAAGACAACAAAACCTGTCATAAATATGTCATAAACATGACATAGCAGATTAATTATCAAACTTAAGAAACCACTTAGCTTTATGGGTTAACATGTCATTAAACGGTCATGTGGTTGGCTTTGACATTGGCTGTCATGAAGCCATTATGACATTTTAATGACAAATTAAATTTTTACCACTGTAGTTGAGGTCAAGAAAAACATTCATGACACAGTTATAATGGCCTCATGACAGTCAAAACCAACAACCTGACAGTTTAATGAAATGTTAACCCATAAAGCTAAGGGGTTTCTTAAGTTTGATAATTAATCTGCTATGTCATGTTTATGACAATTCATGTTGTCTTGGTAATGTCAAGTTGTCATGACAAAGACACTGACAGGTTATAATGTATTGGTTTATGTCAAGTTGTCATAACAAAGACATCTCAAACAATGTCATGTTTGCATTAAAAATTTCATAATTGAGCGAATGACACTTAATGACAGTTGTCATAAACATGCATAAGACCTCCTTCATATTTATGACATCTGCCATGCATGTCATGATTATGAAGGTGTCATGTCAGTCTTATGCACTCCCCTTCAAGTAAAGTGTTACCGAAAAGGCTATGTTTTTTTTTCTTCTCACTTTTCGGTTTCACAAATACAGGGAACTTTGCCTACTAAAGTCAAACTTTTTAGTTAAGCACAGCTGGCTAGACATGCACACTTCTCTGGACACAAAGTACAGTAGATGTGTTTCTGCTCAAATAAGCTTCTACAGTCGTTGAGACATCAGAATTTGTTTGCTTATCTGATTATTATTATCTGTTATTATTAGGAAAAATAATCTTTATAAAGAAAAGGGTTTTCTGTTTCTCCCTGGATCTGTCTAATTGAAGAATATGCAGTAAGTGTTACGTGTGTCCTGTGTTTCCCCCTGCATTGTGTTTTGGTTTAGTCCTGTGTCTAATTTTTTCCCGCTCCTCGTTTGTGTTCAGTTCCTTCACCTGTGTCTAGTTAATTTGCCCAAGCTGTGCCTTGTTCCCCTAGTCTGTTCCATAGACAGTAAAAGAAATGGACATAGCGACCCCGTTGATTTCAACAGAGAGAATTGAAGCCCTAGAAGCACTCACGTCCTGATAGCCAAGCGTAATGCGCAGGCTCAAACTGAGCTTGATGACGTAGATGTGACGTGAGCAACCTGTCTGTCTTCTAGTAGCTGTGCCGAGGGAAATCTGAATAATTCCCTTCCGAATCTCGCAGAGACGGAGAGCGTGTGTATTAGCTGTCCATGAACTAGCAGCAGGATCAACTTTATGACTCTCTATGGGCTTCTCCCTTTACTTTATCGAACTTTATGCCTCCACGTCCCCCCGATTGCCTGGGAGCTTCTCCTCCTGTCTATACGGTAATTTCTCGACTGTGCGACATAGAGTCGATTGGTTATGACGCAATTGTTAGTTATTTTTACAAAAACGGCTTCTACGGGGCCATAACGTAAGATACAAAGTAATGGAGCCTTTTATACATTGTCGTGTTTCTTTAGAAATAAATAATGGACAAATGGAGTCTTTGGACGCCTCCGATGTAAAGTTATACGCTGTCAAAGTGACGCCAAAATGAATGGGAGTCAATGGGATGCTAACAGCAGGTGATAGCCAGCTAGAATGGCATCCCCCCGAGGAAGCTTCAGTTTCCGGCGGATGGATTACCCAATTGGTCTGTTCTCTGTGTATTTAAACCCTGTGTTCTCCCTCACTCCTTGTCGGTTATTATGTTTATGAAGTTGTATGTGTTGATTTCTGAGTTTTAGTATTAAATCCCTGTGTCCTGTATTCCTCGTGCTTCCTGCCTACACACACACCCGTAACCGTAAGCTTGTTTTTTTTCTTTTTTTCTCTCTCTCTACTTTTAGAGGGTGGTAAAGTGAGAGCAAGAGGAGAAACTACTATGATATGCAATATTATTATTTATTTTTTTACTAGACAAAAGACAAAATAATTCCACCTATTGCAATTAAACATAAGGCAGGTCACAATACTTTGAATTAAAAACAAACAACCAAATATACTGTAATACCACAGAGAACCTTTAATGGGAGAGTCTCCCTTTTTGTTTATCAAAACGTTTGTGGTCATTTGCCTAAATGGCTCCGGGTTCTCTACATCAGCCCAGATTTAAAACACAGCTATTGATTTTATGAAAAAACATGTATTTAAACAATATTGGCAGGTTGCATGATTAAGCTGTATGACTATGTAAAGAGCTTTCTCTGTTTCTGTCATGCAGAATCATATTCTTCAGAGAAGATAGATGGTCCACATTTTGCTGAGTTATTCAATCACTTTCCTGTTGAGAAAAATCTTTGAGGAAGCCCAGTTGTTGCTGTTGAGATTGTAATGTATGTTACCATCAGAACAAAAGGTTGCTGGTTGAGGACTAGGTGGCAGACCGTACCAGGCCATGATTGTCAATAGGCTAGACAGAAACTTTCAGTCTCTTGAGTTGTTGATCTTGGAAAAGCTGGAAGGCTCAAGAGCAGAAACAAGTTAATTCTACAAGTCTTTTGGCTTATTGGTTGCCTCAGAGGACAAAATTAATGTACTGTAATAGTTTACGTCTGTTTTAATACTCAGTAGTGTCACAACACAGAAGGAAACAGACAGGTGTATTAGTGATAACAGTGTTTATTGAGCAGAGTGGTGAGAAACAGTGGGAACCAGACGATGGTGAATTGTTGACTGATGATGGTGACTAAAGCTGCTGAAGACTAAAGTGGATTCCCTGTGCAGGTGACAAGTGAATAAGAAGACATGAAATCTGGATCAGGACGACAGACGGACAGAAGACTGGAAGCTTGACAAGACGAATCACAGCAAGTAGTCGGGTAAGGTGTCTGACAGTAAGCAGTGGTAACTGCGACGAGACCAGTGGATGGTGAACTGTGAATATGTAGGCTGTGTTGATGAGGGAGTGCAGGTGCAGCGAGTCAGTACTCTGGTGATTGTGAACGAGTGGTCGGTCGGGTCCTGGTGATTGGGTGATGATTGGGGCTGTGACGGTGTGGCTGACTCTGTGACAAATAGATGCTGATAATATTTAATTGAATATTGGCTTAACCTGCTTAACGGTCTTTGTAAGTTTTTTTATTTTTTTTATGATAAAGATGTTTTATGTTTTAAGATGCATTCATTCCCTAGTTATATCTTGCAATATGTCCATCAACAAAACATTAACATTATCTATATGGATTATTGAATTTAATTTTTGATAAGTGAGTATCTTTTTTTTCTTTTCTTTTTTTACAAATAATTTGTGGGGCTTTATTATCTAAGAGGTCTAACCACATAAGCTGGAAATGTTAAAACAAGAGTTTTATTGGTTTTAGCTAGAGGTGATGTGCATTTTTTCCTCACATTTTTTATTTTTGTCAATATCAATTATATCAAAGTGTTATGTCAATTATATTTACGGATAGATAATGTCATTTTTTTTTGTGAAGGTGTATTTAGCTTTACTGACTGAAAGAGAACCATGAAAGATTAAAAGTCTCTCACTGTTGCTTCAGCGCTTTGTGTTTCACAGTCAGTTTGAGTGTGTGGGAGAGTCACTTTTCAGCAAGATGGAATGAAAAGCTTTGACCTTCTCAGCTGTGATTTCTCATAAAACTGTTCGGTAAGTGCTCTTTCATTCTCCCTCTCTTTTTCTCACTCAGTCCAGTTTATCAGTTGCTTTATTGATGTGTCTTTTTATTGACAATAACATTTAAGCATTAAATAATACAAATGTGTGTAAAAGCACAGCCATAAAAAGATGAAACACACACACACACACACACACACACTCTCTCTCTCTCTCTCTCTCTCTCTCTCTCTCTCTCTCTCTCTCTCTCTCTCTCTCTCTCTCTCTCTCTCTCTCTCTCTCCTTTCATTCAATTTCCACTTCAACAACTTTCGACAGCATCGGCAGTGTATGTTAGTGTCAAATAATCTCAAAATTTTCCCATGCTACATAAAGTAATTTTGCTGTGCTGATGTTTGAAAAGTGTATTCTGTCTAACATACAGGTGAAACTCGTAATAAAAGTTCATGTATTTCAGTTATTCAAATTAAAAGGTGAAATCAATATATTTAATATTTATACTTTTCAGAGGGCCGACATTATTTTCTGAGATTTTGAATTTGGGGTTTTCATAAACTGTAAGCCATAAGCATCAAAATTACAACTTTTGCATGATATTCAAATTTTTCGAGTTTCACCTGTATATGTCAGACTGAAAAGGAGAAATGGATTGATTTATTATGTGTAAATGTAAAATACTTGTATAGCTTGCAATTACAGCTTAAATAATACTTCTCATGGTGTACCTCTCAAACCTCAACTTTCATTAAACTCTGAGAATGTTTTTCATTGGCCATCTGCACACCGTGATGATGGCGTATGATAAAGTCTGAGTGCATTTAAACAGACGTTTCCCAGAGGTTGTGCCGGATTTGTGGTGCCCTTTTATGTGACATTTACACAGAGGATATAAACAAGACCGGGACGTATATGGAGGATGGCAGAGAATGAGCTTGCTAAGGAATGAAACAGAAAGGGAGGTTGAGAGAAGAAAATGAAAGGGGAAATGGAAATGAACATGAATGCATCGAGCTGGGCTAGAAGACCGCAAAGGCTGCGAAAAGCTCAAGTAGGAAGCAAATAAAAGAAAGACTAACTGGCCTTTAAGGATGGAGGAATGGAGAGTTTAACCAGCGAAATAAACAAGAGCAAACAACAAATGAGCCAATTACTGACTTTTAGGGTTGTTTAAATCAAACACATTACCAATGTTAGTATACTGTTGTCCTAAACGGTGACATGTTGTCCTACCACATCAGTATTTCCATACACCTGAAAATGAACCTGCACTATTGATCTCCATTCATCGATTTCACTGTAGGAAGGCGCTGGGGCCGCTTGCCATTTGTATCTACTCTCTAGTTTGCCAATGCCCTCTTAAATGCACAGTGGCAATCTGCTGCCACCTCTACAATTTATGGGTTGCCCTCTCACTTCTGAGTGAATTGGCTTAGGTAATTACTCCACTGCCAACAGCTTGTAATAACGGCACCCGCCCGCTCATATCTGCTCACTGGCGACATCATTTGTCCTTCAAGGAATAGTTCAAACACAATACAATGCTGTTCCAAATGCACATGGCTTCCATTTTGTTTGTGGAAAAGAACTTTGTATATTTTGAAGAATCTTCTTGTTTATTTATTCTGAAGAAATTCAGTGTTCAGACTTATGAATGAGTCATTCAATTCTAATTATAAACTGAATCAACATGGTTCATTGAAAAGAAACTGCTCAAAATGATGATTCATTCACTAAAAAGCTTCTCAAAGTCAACTCACTGATTCAGTGATTCAGCAGCAAATAGTTTATTTAAAATGTGGTGTTATACACAAAACAATGCTGTTCCAAATGCATAACTTCTTTTTTTGTGTAACAGAACTTTGAATTTCTTCAAAATAAATAAACAGGAAGATTATTAAAAATATCCAGTGTCATGACTTGTGCATGAGTCATTCAATTCGAATTATAAACTGAATCAACATGGTTCATTGAAAAGAAACGGCTGAAAATAATGATTCATTCACTAATCAGATTCTCAAGGTCAACTCACTGATTCAGTGATTCAGCAGCAAATAGTTTACATAAAATGTTGTTCCATAACGTTATGACTATCTTGTTTTTGTAAAAAAATAATAATAATAAATAAAAAAGACAAAAAGAAAGAAGGTATTTTCAAAAAGCTTAATGTCTGTAGACAGTTAATAGGCTTGTAGTGACCACCAGATCATTGAATCAACTCATCGGTGATCAGTGAGTTGAGCTGAGTCAACTCAATAGATCAGAAAGTTATACTGACAATAAATCAGTCTAATTTGTAAAGAAATCATTCAGTTTGATTTGTGAAATGGATTAAGTGGTACGTTTAAAAGAACAGGCTCAAAAGAACCGCTCATTCACTGATTTTGTTAACCGATTTAATGATGCGGTAGCAGAGATTCAGAAGTCAAAAGCTCACGAAGTGCTCATCCCTCTCATCATTTATCCTTTAAATAATAATAATAATAAAAAATATATATATATATCAGTCAACTGAATGGATCAGTAAGTTACAATTCTAAATAAATCAGTCTGTTTTGTGAATGAGACATTCCAACGCATTCTCATCCTAGGGCGTCATATCTGACACTTTTGACCTTTCGTCTAAATCCAACGCGCATGGTACCCTTTAGCGTCAATATAACACGCACAGATATGGGTAGGTTTAGGTCTGGTGTAGGGTTAGGGTTAGACCGCTAGGAGGCGCCTTCTGACCCATATATATCTGCGTCTCATATTGACGCTAAAGGGTGCCATGCGCGTTGAATGTAGACGAAATGTCACGAGCGTCAGTATATGACACCTTGGGATGAGAACGGGCTGGACATTCAGTTCTAGTTTTGTTAATTTGGTTCACTGAAAATAACAAGATCAAAAGAATAATTTGTTCACTGAACAAGTTATTGATCAAGTCACTGACTTAATCTTTGCTGTGTCAATCAACCAATCAACCAATCAACCAACCAATCAATCAATCAATCAATCAATCAATCAATCAATCAATCAATCAATCAATCAATCAATCTGTCTGCATGTCTGTCTAATCTATCTATCTATCTATCTATCTATCTATCTATCTATCTATCTATCTATCTATCTATCTATCTTCCAGTTTTTAGCTCCAATCATTCACTGTGAATTGAAGCGCTAAAAGCATCTGTAGATGGATGTATGCTTGAGGAAAGTTTGAACCACAGCAACAGCTGCTTGCAGTCCCAGAGTTTAATGTGGCAGTGATGGTGAAGAGCGTGAAGGGGAGGTGTTGCTGCAAAAGCTTAGAGCAGATATGGGGAGAAGAGAAGAGAACTAGTGCTATCGGTCTAGGGCAGGCAAGACTGGCTGGCAGGATGCAGGGTACGAAAGGGCGTGAGGTGCAGTGCTGGCAGCCCAACTACAGCAGTCTCAGAGCCCCGTGGCTCAGCTTAGAGAGAATATCGACAGCCTCACAGAGGACTAGGTGACATGGGTCAGTGACAGGCTGCAGAAGGACTGATGTTTGTGTGCATTTGTGTGTGAATGGGGGTGTGTTATCAAAGCTAAGCGGGGGCAGAGGAAAGTATAGTTCCAGACTGCGTGCAGTGAATTCAAACTGCTTTTAATGGGTATAAAGTGTGTACAAAACTTCAATGATGTAGCTGTCACTGAAGAGAACAGACAGTCTGTGGTTATGAAAACGCCTCAAATTGCATGGTAGTGGCTATGCAAATATTTGAAAATCACAGATTAAATGCATGTTTCAGTACATTCATGTCAGTTTAAAACAGTAATGTGTGTTATTTAAGCAAATATAATAATGCACCTTAACATCACATATTATTACTCACTGACAAGGTGTTGACGCCCTCACTGCATTTCCAAGGGAAAGAAAAACAAATGTTCAGTCTTTTAATAAAGCAGCTCCAGGGTTCATGAATTGTAATGCATCCACTTGATTTCTCCATCTAGCATTTATTATTTTGTGCCTGTGCTGTGACACTAGTCCTGATGATCAGGAAAGGGACAGGCTGACAGGCAAGAGGAAAGGGAAGGTCTATGGACTCTTCACATATCAGAAGACTTTTCCCCAGAGCACTAGACATGCCACATATCAGTAGTCTCATACGTCCGTCAGCATGCAAATAAGCACTTCGCCTGGACTAAATAATACATCAGCATGTGTTTGAGGCTGGGCCACTGCCCTGTGGGTACGAGTTTTGGGCACTAAATGTCAGTTGGCTGAGCTATGGTTTGGTGATGCCACATCCACCTCGGTTTCCCATGGGCAGAATGTTATGTGGTCTAAAAGCACGTAGAATCTGACAGTGAACATGCAGAATTTAGGCACAATTAGGGCACTAACATGCACAGATATGAGTACAGTGGAACTGTCACCTTACATTTGTGTGCATACGTGAGTTTAAGTCACAAACAAATATCAGTTAATTTAAACTAAAGCGACTTGATCAATGATATGAAGTTTGATTTAGTAGCCTGTTGCTAATTTATAGGCTTATTTACATTTTATTTTTGTAAATTGCAGCAAAAGATTCCATATATCGCATACGATCATTCTTATCATTTTATGTTATTGTTGTTATTTTTTTTCAACCCTCGAATGTAAGTTTCATAAAGAAAACTAAATATTTTGAGCAAAAAGCTGAGAAAATCACGTTTTTAGACTATCCAGATCTAATTCAAAACGAAGATCAAAACATAGATTGAATAGATCGAGTCAATCAACACTAATGCTTGCACAGTCCTACAGCTCGTCTTGGGTCGACATTTCACTCAGTAACATTAGGTAGTTTTGATTTATATGCTGTTTAATGTTGGTGATTGTGTTATTTTACATATGAGATCACTTGTTTCTTCTTCGAATAGGTTTTGATCAGGAGATCCAGTACTCTTTCAGAAGATGTAATAGCATCCCCTTACCGAATATCCCCTTACCGAATTCCATCAATGGCGGGGATGCGTTTTCTCACAGATTATGGACATTTCCACCAATAGCGGGGAAAGAGTCAATAACTAAAGTGACAAATAGCTTCACTATTTGCTGCCTAACACTATTACTAACATAGCTTAAGTTCATGGGCAAATATTATAATCTAATATAAAAAGTGAAGTGCAACTAGAACAAAACAAAATTAAATACATGCCCTATAGCACTGAAAAACAGCAAGGTCTATGTCTAAAGTTCGCATCCAACCTCTGACCCCCTTAACCCTGAGTTGACACCCTCTGTGAGATTTCAGAGTTACTTACACTCACCCAGATTTTAGCGCTCTGTGTAAAGGGCAACCCCTTGGGCCAGAGCTATGTTGTAATTGCTGTATTTACATTTTACCAGCCTGTGTGCCTCATTATGGGAAAAGAAGGAGCGTGTGGGTTAAGGATGGTGCTGTACTGTACATGAAGCCCCGCCCTGCTTTTATGACCCAGCATTCATCAGTCCTAACCTTTTGCCATGGGTGCATCTACTGGAACAAAAGAAGAACAAACAGAAACAGAATGCATTTGTTTATCTGTTAGAGATGTGTAGCTCATTATGATCTAAGAAAACGTGTCTGCATATTTGTTTCACGACAGTTTTACTTCTGTATTCAACCACCTGTTTAATTTCCATTTATCTAAGTTAGTTCAGAAAAGTTATGTTCCATAAGTTAGTTTGTTGTTGCACATGTCTGTTGATGCACAGAAATAACATATTCAGGAGGGGGACAGAAGGGCAACATGTTTTCATGACCTGCAAAAAATGTCCTTTGGTTTCCTTGTTTGCAAAGAGAATATGTTCAGCCTCTGTTTAGTCTCCATGGTTATTTGAGTCTCAGAACAATATGTGGGCCTTTGTGATCTGTGGTCTTGTCATAATATTTTTACTTTCTTTAATTTTTCTTAATTAAAATTGAGTATTGCAGCTATGCAGTGAAAATAAATCTGTTACTTTGCGTTTTTATTAGACTTGCTGCAATAAATTAGAACAATGCTGCAATATTGCAGGTCAAGTTCTTTTTATTTATTTTTTGCTTAGTATTTATTAACTACCTTATAATTTACAGTGAAAGAGTAACAAGACAATACATCAACAGTCAACACATAATTATAAATAGCTTTATTAAAATAGGAACAGTATATTGTATTTACAGCCATTTTAGTTATCAATAACATTTTATTTTCCAGTTTATTATTAATTTCGGTTTCACATGTGTTACCTGATGGTGTTTTGTCTTTGTCTGGTCAAATTTTATGAACTTCGATGAAGTCGTAGTGCCCCATCATACACCTGCCACAATGCAGCGTGGCGCAAGTGTGTTTTGCTGGTTTCAGCCTGACGCAGTAATAATTTTCACGTCCTGCCCCACGTTGTTTAAATAGCAAATGCATTTGCGCCCATGGGCGTGCTGGTCTAAAAAAAGGTGTGTTCAGGCGCGTTGCTATTTTGAGGCAACTATAATAGAATGCGCCATTGACCAACTCGCGCACGAGCAGAGCCGTTTGCGCTCTGGAGACTCGTTCAGTCTTTCTGCTTGCAAATTTCGCCATGTAAATAGCGAATCGGCCATGGTACGAGCACAACTGCCTTTTAAAGGGAATTGGAGATGAGACTCTGGTCAGTTTATTTCACGTTACGCCCAAAACACACCCATTAGCTGCTCATTAAGAGAATAGGGACAATACTTTTAGACCATGCGCCGTGCATGCCTATCATTTTACCCGTCGTTAAACTAGCAAAATTGTATTTGGACACGCCCTAAGTGCACTTGTGCCGTGCACTTGACCATGCGCTTAAATTGTTAAAATATTATGTGGCCCATTATGTGGTCTTTTATTTTACCACCTAAAGTTTATGATTATGTTGGTTACCAGTACAAACCGATTAAGTGTTTTTGTCTAAGAATATTTTAGTCAGTAATTTATTTATTTTTAAATACAATATGCTCCAGCACATCTAAAATAAATTTCTTCTTTTTTTCAGTACCACAAAATGTAGGCTATTAGAGAGTGTAAAATGTACCCAAGAGGGCCCTTATAAGCAATAGAAGTACAGATGCTTCAAATACCATCAAGGATAAGGTCTAGAATATGATTGATCAGGAAAAAAGCAATGAATTAACAGTCAATGGGTGTACAATATTAAATGCATTCCCTCTTTAAGCATTTAAAGGCCTATATTTGATCCTATATCCTACTAGCATTCTGAGATTAAAAATAATCTCAGAAAAATCAAACACCTTTGAATATTTCAGAACATTTTCCAAAGTCAAAGCAATGCGTAGAGCAAGCAACAACTGAAGTAATCAGTGTCAGGTAATTGTGATGGAAAAAACGTATCCGTTCAATTATAGTTATCCTGTTTTACACATTTTCTTTCTTTCTTCTACTGTTATTTTTGCTGTCACTGATAATGAGGTGAGAGTGCTGTAGCGGTGACAGAGGAGACTCTCCTGTGGCGTCGCGAACAGAAATGGCACTGGTGAGAAGTTTACAGGTATGTATACCTTATCCCACTAGATTTCTTCTTTATTTCCTTCATAGGTTATGTACAGTTGCAAGAAAAAGTATATGAAATGGATTTCAGTGTAACATGGTCCTAAAATTTGATCTGATCCTAAAAATCCTAACAAAACTTTAAAAAAATGCTGCCTTCAGAGGATGCATACCAAGGTGGGAAGGTCGTGTTCGAATCCAATGTTAGCTTCACTTCCTGTCTCCTGATATACCTTCATCTGATACATTTTTGAAGGCAGCATAGATTTATCCTTGCTGCCTTTTGATTTCCCACAATCCCGTGCGTTCCGATCCGTGACAATTGAGCTAAAAAAAAAAAATTTGTGAGAAATTAATGTTATAGTAATTAGATATTCACATAGTTATCACCAAAGTTATCACTCTATTTTGTAAAACAAGTAATGCAAAAAGGGCTTCTGCGGGGTTTAGAATCCATATCCCGGTGCTCTTTGGGTGTAGGGATAGTTCAGCTCATAAAAACATATCAAGCCAAGGCACTCGAGATTTTGAGGAAATATATAAAAAGCCTTTAATCAATAATGGCTTAGGCAATTAAAAACAGGTAACAGATAACCACATATCAGATAATGAGACTTCATCAGGGTGTCCCTATTTTGCTGTAGATCATTAAACCGTTACGCTGCCTTAGAAGTCTGGCCGAAATCAGTTTTGTGAGGTACTTTCATAAACTCTCCCTGCAAAGTCATTGCCTAATAGAGCAGCAAGGCAATAAGTCAGCTGCCTATATGCTTTCAGATACAGCCCTTGTGTCCTACACTCACAGGAAATAAAAATAAAAAATGAGACCTTTAACATCTCAAATGTTTTTCCTTGATAGAAATTAGGTTACTTTAAAGCTGCCGTCGGCAACTCTGGCTGATTGAGTGGACTTAGGCAAAATTTTGAATGTTTACAACTCTCATGCCCCTCCCCCACTATCAACGAATACCCTCTCACCGAGTTCGTGCTCGTCAGTGCGCCATCACTCTTCGCTACTTCGCGAACTTCAGGCGTGTGCATGTGATTGACGTGTGCATGCACGACTTGTGATTGACAGTCCTATCTCACACCCCCCTGCGCTGATTGGACACAATGAACCGGGAGCGGTGGATTATTGCAAAACAAATAACACGCTCCAGGTGGAGTTAGAAGCTCGGGTTTTTTTCTAAAACCACTTTATTTATGTTGTTCTGTCGGAATATAGTGTCGAATTCGCTAAATATGATAAAAAAAAAGTTGCCGACGGCAGCTTTAACATTAAATGGAGCATTTAATTCAGATTTTTCTCCTGAACCAAAGACTCAAGTAGTCTCATATTTGTCTCCTCTATAGTTTCAGAAGAGATCTGTACAACATCAGATAATATGATCAGATTGTTCTCCTTAGCTAGAGACTCTGGTCTTACATATGTATCCTCTAAAGTTTCAGAAGATATCTCAATAACATCACACACTGTGCTCATATCTGCTTCCTTCGCTTGAGCAACATGACATCATGACTTTGCGTAAACATACACGCCACTTTCAAATCAAGTGGCGTGTTATCTATACGCATTTTCAGCTATCCGCGTGTATGTCCACGCCGCGTGTATGCAGTGTCTGAAGGCGACTCGAGTATTCACGCGCACGCCCATTAAAACGCGTCAAAGTCACGCAGCGCTTACAAACATAAATATCTAGAATTAACCCTTTCGTGCATGAATTATGATAACCTCAGTCAGGATCCTATGTTTTTATTGCTCTTATGGCATGAAAAACAAGATTTTATTTTATTATTATAATTTTTTTACAAATTTGTCAAAGAGATTTTCAGATGTCCACTTGAGTGGAATGCATGCATTTATGGTTTAAACTGAAGAGATACAATAATCAAACAGATAAAGTATGTGTATTTAACAAACTAATCAATACAATTAGTGAAAACTATCAAATATACAAAAATATATAAATCCGAAATATTGCAAAGGCAATTGAACTTGAGTACAAGTTGCACTTCGTGTATCTTTGATATCAGAACATGAGGACTTGATTCCATCAGAATTTTCTACAGCTGTCCACTGTGACCTCTATGCATGAACCTTGAACAAAAATAGACAGTGTCTTTTATACCAGCAACACTTACAGCCATTAGGTCAGTTTCACAAATTTTCAACTGAACTGCTTTCAGATTCTTTTTAACTGTAAAAAATAAATTAAAATAAATATACAGTTATAAAGATGTCCTGTAAGCACTCAGAAGTACTGGACCGACTATCGGCTTTCCACTGGTGTACCGGTGGCCCAGCCGCGGCAAACCGCCGGTGGCGTGCCACCCAAAACAAGCTGGCGGACCGACGGCATTTTCAGATTGGTCGGGTTGCCGATGGTGTGCCGCCGGAGGTCCGACCGTGTCAAGCCGCTGACTTTGTGCCGCCAAAAAAACGCTGGTGGACCGTCAGGTCATTGTTAGCTGGGTACGCTGCGTGTATGTCCACGCCGCGTGTATGTGTACGCCGCGTGTATGTCCACGCCGCGTGTATGTGTACGCCGTTAAATTTCCGAGCGAAACTAAGCTAAATGAATATCTACATCTGGGGAGCGATATTTTTTTCCCTAGGATGGTAGGGGAAGAGTCATAAATGCTAATAACCCAAGTGACGGGTAGGTTTAGGGACGTCGTTGGGGTAGGTCATATATTTATATATAGTAATGTAACGTTAAGTCAATGGCGTTGATAAACACGCTGAAAAGCGATTATGCGTGTTGATAGCACGCCAAAAATGGAAATACGAATTGGCGTGTCATACATACGCTATTTCATGAGATCAGTCTGGCTTGAGACACTGTGTGATGTTGTTAAGGTCTAAAGGTAGTCAAGGTTTAAAGGAGACCATTGTGAGAGTGTTCGATTTTTATTTATTTTTTTCTCAGGAGACAAGTCTGAGAAGCAGGAGACTCAAGCAAACTATAGTGAAAAAAAGTATACTTTATTGTATTTGAAATATATTCCCTTTTTCAATACATTGCAAATATACTAACACAAATTGTACTATCTTTACATATTTTAAAAGTATATTAGCATCATGCTTTTACTTATTTTCACAATACAACTTTTAACACACTTTAAAATAATTGCAAAAATATATTTAGAAAACCATTCTTGAAGTTAAAATTCAATTAATTTTTAAAAGTGTATTTATTTGCACTTTATCAAAAATATATTTTAGGTATATTAAAACTGTGTGCTGGAAATGATCATTGTAACAATGCATTGAAAGTATACTTTCAAAATGCATTATAGTATACAATAGTATTTTGTACAAAGTATAGATAAGTATTATTTGTCTATTAATGTGCATTTGTTAGAAGTGTGCCGACATGTTGCGCTGTTGTGCTTTGGGAGACCCGAATTCGAGTCCCGGCTCATGGTCCTTAGGAAAAGCAACCACCAAGCAATACATTTTTCCTCTGGGTAAACACATAACTCATGTTTTCTTGTTTTTAATGCATTTATTGAGCATGCCAAGTAAACATTCACAGTCTAAGGTGGAAAAAACTATATGAACCCTTAGGCGAATGACTTCTCCAAAGCTAAAGAGACAACATTGGAGGTGGTCAGAGTTGGTCCTTCCCTATAAAAACACTCACTGATTTTACAGTGAACCATGAATCAGGTTTATCATAAGATTTTTCAGGAGAATGTAAGGACATTTGTCCATAAATTGAAGCTCGGCAGAAGTTGGGAGATGCAAAAAGTAAATCAACAATGACTTCAGCAGGAGAAAACACACCTTCTGGAGTGGCCCTGTCAGAGCTCTGACCTCATCCTGATGGAGATGCTTTGGCAGGATCTTAACAGAGTGTTTCACACCACACGACCCAAGAATATTGTTGTTTTGTAAAAAGAGATGGTGCATTCTTCCTGATTATTGTGCAGGTCTGATCTGCAATTACAGAAAATGTTTGGTGAAGGTTGTAAAAGGTCAACCAGTTATGAAATTACAAGTTTACAAACTTTTCACGCCCTTAACTGTGAATGTTTACACAGAGTTTTCAATACAGACATGAAAAAGTGTCATTGTGTATTATTGCGACAGAGTAGATCAAATTTCATGGCAGAAATCCATAGTAAAATTCCAGCAACTGTACACAAAATTTGCCTGGAAAGAAGAAAACGGGATTAGGTGTTTAATTTG
Source organism: Semotilus atromaculatus (assembly GCA_031834385.1). Taxonomy (NCBI): domain Eukaryota; kingdom Metazoa; phylum Chordata; class Actinopteri; order Cypriniformes; family Leuciscidae; genus Semotilus; species Semotilus atromaculatus. The sequence continues at coordinate 12,572,864 of JAULUF010000052.1, read as the reverse complement.
AATGTAACCCTCCTTATGTTAAATCTTCATTGCATGTTAAAGATCATAGAAAGAAAATAGGATTTGTTCCTTGAGGCTAAACTTGTACTTGTAATTGGCCAATATATAAAAAAGATATGCAAATGGGGTACAGTATCAGTTGAGTGCTTTGATATTTGTGTCTATAGCAAGAGTCTTCAACCATATTGTGGGTGTTAGCTACCTAAAGTGATAACATAATTCAGACGAGTACTTTTTGATATACATGAAAAATATACAATTACTGTTGCTTCATCTTAATTTTCATGCAATAACACACAGCTATTTTTTTCACTTTTTGATGAGTTTTAGATTATATTTCCAAAGAATAATGACAAAATCTCCTGATGTACAATGATATGGTGAATGAAAGTTTGTATAACGTATTTTAGCTTTTATAATAGAGACAGTGGTCATACCAATCAGAAGAAAAACAAAAACAAATAAATGATATGTGATTAGATAGATAGATAGATAGATAGATAGATAGATAGATAGATAGATAGATAGATAGATAGATAGATAGATAGATAGATAGATAGATAGATAGATAGATGTTGGATGTTAAATAAGCCATAAAATGTCCCCAGTAAGATATCTGTATGTCTATATCTGTACAGTTCCATGTACACAGTGCTATATCTAGAGATGTACAAACATTTCAAGACAGGATATGACCAAAAAAAAAAAACAAAAAAAAAAAAAAAAAAAACATTGATATGGAACTGAGGCCCTTTGGGCAGGCTGGTATAAATATGGATAGTCAACCAGCTGCTTTGTGGCCTACTCTCTGTTTGTGTAGGGGCCAGGGCTGTGTGTTCTAGTGTTGCATAACATTAACAGATCCCAGACATTCTTTTGCATGCCAACGTCATTAATAAACATCATCAGATGTTGCTAAATTTCCTGTACATAGGAAAGTTTGAATGGGAATACCTGGAGAAAATGATACAGTAAGTGTGGATATGCAGTAAGATACAGTTTGAATCAAAACCATTTAAAATAAGTATATTAATAACTACTGTAATAGCACAGAAGATATCTAGGCTACATTTGACCTTTTTGTTTATAAAAATAAAAATCACAATTTGTAGTCAGTGATGTTTAGTATTATACATACTCTTAAAGAAATGGAAACAATACATTCATGTTCAAAAGTTTGGTGTTGGATGAAAGAAGTCTATTATGCTCTACAAGGCTACATTTGTTTGATCAAAAATACAATAGAAACAGTAATATTGTGAAATATTATTACACTTTAAAATATATATATATATATATATATATATATATATATATATATATATATGAAGAGTTCAGATGCAAAAGCCTCTAAGTGCCATTTGAAATTTTCTTCTACAATGATAATTTTTATCAAGCTTGTATATTTAAGATCAGTCATTTCACTTACATGACAATTAATAGGTAATCTTCATTGCCATTTAAGTGAAATGACTGAACCTTAAATATACAAGCTTGATAAAAATTACCATTCTAGAAGAAAATTTCAAATGGCACTTAGAGGCTTTTGCATCTGAACTCTTCATATATATATATATATATATATATATATATATATTACATTAACATTATCAATCTAACATTTGGCAAGCTAGATATAACTGCAATAGTGCAATAATATTTGTAATGTTGCTTGGCAAATTCTTAACCTGGCATATTAGTAATGATATGGCTGTTCAGAAACGTATGAACAAAAAATTGAATAGAAAAAGGAAAGACCGTGAATAGATGGGTGATCGATTTCTTGCATGTCTTCCAACAAAGGAGAGGTGCTCTTAACAGTGAACAACCAACATCTTACTGGAAAATGTCATATCCACTAAAGAAATTTTAAAATCAATAGCATTGATCTGGATAGGACTGGCTTATTCATTAGTCCATCAAAGTGACTGATGCACTTGTCTGGCCGTAGTTATAAAGACCTGCTGTCATATAAGCTGTTATAAGCTGTTATATTATTGTTATAAATTGTATTTATTCGTGCAGTTTTTTGGGTGTCATTGAAAAGAATGCAGAGGCGTGGGTGTCCAAGGCATTCTGAAGTCACAGTTAGTGCTAATAGGTTTTATAAGTGGGAAAGTGCAAAGTATTAGGCCTTGGAGAACCTAACCTTACCCACCCACACACAATCAATGAGCCCGGCTCAAAATCAATGACTGTTCTGTTTCATGGCATGACCCAGTCATATGTTTCACAAGCATTTATGGTAAATTGTCACTGGAGTAAAACTGCATGTGTTTTCACAAGTGTCTGTACATGAGCTCATGGGTGATCATGATGCAATGTGTCCACGCATGTCCATAAAAGCTTTGTTCTGCTCAATTTAAATGTATTACCCATTATGTTATAGATTAATGAATAAGAGATTGACGACCCCTGGGAAGCTTTGTGATCACTGTCTTTGACATTCTGAGCCAAAAGGTTAAAACCATGGAAATCCTAGCTTTCATGCCTGACATTCGGCTCTATCGATTGAGCAGGCCCCTGTTAAAGATACCATCTGGTATTTAAGCCTACTGAAATTAATACAAAGCCAACTAGTAGCTCTTTCCTTATGAGAGCAAGTGCACAGATAGTCAACATATTGAAAAAAATCAAATCACACAGAGAGAATGAAACAAACCAATCGAAGGAAAAAGATGGAATAAACGTAGTGTATATAAAAACAGAAATACATAATAAATGGTAGAGCGGATGACTGGGTTCGGTTCAGCTGACTGCAATCGGACACACATTTCTAATAGACACATGGTGCAATGGTAGGTATTTATTTTTTTAGTTTAAGTTTTAAAGGGTGAATTATAAGACACTAGTTGAAGTTTTCCTAGAGGGTGCAAACTATCTAACAATTAAAGCATGATAATTAGAGCAGCACCACTCAACGTATCACAACTATTTGGTATGTATTATGTATATGTTATAAACGTAATAGTTTGGGATCAGTATGACAACAACTGATATTCAGCAAGGATGAATTAAGAGAAAGATCTAGTAGTCGGCCTTGGTTATTAGACAACTATTTAACCATTGTGACCCATCACTAAACACTGGAGAATCAAAATGCAGCTTTTTCAAGAAAGATTTGGCTTTAGTGACATGGAAAGGTGAGAATGAATGAATAGAAAGAAGCAATTTTCCGAGTAAAGACATGGTAATGTAAATCCAGTGGGAGGTCTTTAATGGTGAGATGGAAGGTCTATATAGAGATATTCAGGTAATATGTTGTTTGTCTCCATCTCCAGGCATGAGGTCACATGAGGCAAACACTAGATATGTTTATAATGCTATATTCTCCATAAATAATATTTTTTTTTTTTTATAAGTCTTGTGACAAAATTCATTTCTGCCTGTTTTTCCACAATACATCACAATAAACTCAAATTGTTGTTGTGCGACCATCTTAAGTCTGCCAGTGTGTCGCAGTCACGGATATCCAGGTATACGTGTTTCGAAAGATGGTATCAAATTTAAGATTGACTTACATGCTATCTGTCATACCCCTAACAAAAAAAAAAGAATTCCCCCCAAGTAATGGACTAGCTATATGAATCAGCAATCTAAATGTGTATTACTACGTGGTGGGCAATAATTATTTTTAAGTAATCATATTAATGAATGTGGCCAATTGCTAAGGCTGGATTTCTATGACGAAGAATGAATGGAGTGGCCAAATGAACTTTATTCTTAAATAGCAGTCTGTGGGTGGAAGCCCAACCCACTTTGTATTATGTGATAATTAACCAACTCTTGAGAGACTTTAGCTAACAAGCTCTGGATAATTTTAACCCTCCACATGGTGGGAAATGAACTCACCAGACTGTGCCTATGCACACACACATACATGTTCCACATGCTTCTCAGAAGTCATGCTAATTGGAAAGGTGGCTCACTTGAAGTCGAGTAAAACACTCTCTGCTGTCTTTAAGCACGCCGGAACCCTTTACACTCACTACACAAAAAGGGGTTCAAGAAAAAATAATGCTCACTTTTAACAGCTTCGGTAATGTAAAAGGCCTCACAAAACCGTGGCCTTCACTCTTGGGAATTTATGGCTTCCATGGAATCCCAATAATTAGTCGGAGCATGTAAATGACTAGATTCACCCAAGAGACCATCTGTTCACCGCAGCATAATGAGACATAAAAAAGAGGTTATAAAATAGTCAAATAATAATTAAAGACATTGAAGGGAGACATGTATTCTGTTTTTTTTTTTTTTTTTCTTCTAGGGGAAGGGGTTGTGAGAGGCAGACGGAGAAAGAGACTGTGAATCTGAGTGAATTGAGGACTCTCGGCACTGTCAGTCTCTGTTAAGTTAGCTGTCCATTGACTCTCATAGGCTTCTGTACTGTGAATACTGTGACAACTCTTGCTTATCCGTGGAAAATTCCATTACATCGCTGTTACAGAATGACTAATGATAATGCCCTGTCTTCAATTGCCGCGAAACAGACTCAGACAAACGCTTTTTTGTGGACGTCTGTGTGGGTGTGTGTTTTCTGTCTGCCATCTATGTAATTTAAAGAAGAGCAACACATTGGTGCAAATCTGCACAATGTGGTTCAACAGAAAAGTTTTGTTATTAGTGCTTGTTAGGATTTAGATCATTTTCTCTGCAGGTGGTATGTGACAGGCAATATTGTATATTGTCTGCTAGTGCAATTGGGAGAAAGAAAAAATATTTCAAAGAATAGACTGAATTAGATTGCTGACTGGATTCTTGTCCAGGCCTATCATTGTTGTCTAGATAAACTGGGATGTGGGATGTTCAGGGGAGCCTACCTACAGATGGATGGTGGTTGACTATGCATATTAAACTATGATGGAAAAGCAAATTTGTAAACACTGAAATGTTTTTAAATCGTCATATTTTACTCATATTCATTGTGAGCAGTGTCCTTCCAATCAAATGGACAGTGACTGTAATTTGTAAATGCCACTTCGAAAACCGTCATCAATATACCTGGCGAGTAATATTACAAGTCTTTTGGAGCCAAAATAACAGTTGGAGTGTTAGGAACAGACTGAAATTAATTATCTGTTTTTTTCAGCGATCGGTCACCTGGCGGTCTTGGTTTGGCGCTTGCTGTCAAAAGGTGCATTCACGCCATGTTTCTCACGACAGGGCGCATGTTTGAAGAAGGAGCAGAGAGAGAGCCCAGGTCGCGCGCGCGCACTCTTTCTCTTCGAAACAATTAAGGCTTCACCGGCGAAAGTAAACAATTAAGGCTTCACCGTCTCCTAAGCACTGTCTTGCTCTCTCTCCTTGGCACATATTAATCAAAATAAATCGACACAATGGTAAAAGGTCACAAGACCATATTTCATGTGGAGCATTCGGATATTTTTTCCTGAATTACCACTGGGTGTAACAACAGAAAACTGTGTCAACACAGAAAACATTTAATCACTGGATAGTTTTTTTTCCCGTTTATTTAAAGTGTGGTTTATGTCAGCTGAATGTGCGGAACGCTTTTCAGAGAAGATAGCTGCCGGGATAATCACACAACGCGTACACATCTGATAATGACACGTCCAATTCGCGAACTATGACTCCTTTGAACCGATTCATTTTAATGAATGGTTAACAATTGATATTTGCAACACCGAACTCACGAGATGTTTGAATCAGTAACACTTTACAATAAGGTTCCATCTATTACATAGATTACATGAAAAAGTACAGTTCGATGACTCAAGTGTAAGCTTTAAAACAAATAAAACTAGCCTACTTGTTTTTGTTTTTGTTTTTGCCGAAAAAGCACACGTCTACTTTTTTCCACACATTGCTATCAGGAATCGATAAGCAGAATCGTCAGTGGCATTTATATTGATAAAATCTTATCAATTCCCATAACTAATTAAGACATGGCATAAATGCAGCAAAATCTACAGTGGCGCACGCCGTGACCAAAAGGCACCATTTTTTAATTGAAATGACTGGTAATGAAAGTTTCAGAAAATAACGGCTTACAGGCGGCCTGACACAGGAAGCTGGTGTAGGCTATTGCCTCAGAAAACTTGGAATATTGCTCACCAGTCATATGGATTATTTTTATGATTTTTTTTTTTTATTATTATTTTTTAGTTCGGATATTTAAAATCAACATCCATCACTTTCATTATGAAAGAGAAGGTTATTTTAAGGATATTCCATCTAAGATCTCCTAGAGTGGGTTGGAGCAGCAAGGGTGAGATAATAACAGTGTTCATTTGGCTGAGCTCTTGTTGTAATTTATGGTGAATATTCAGTCTACAATGGTATAGGTATATACGAACATAGTTCTATATATTTACTTTTTTTTTTTTTTTTTTTTTTTTTTACAAGAAAGGCTTAAACAAATCAAGAGAGAGAAGGATGTAATGTTTACCTTTTATTATTAATATAATATTTTCTTGTAGGGAGGTATGAGAACTTAATCCAAATTTCAAGCTGTACAAATATCAAATAGACTTTTGGAGGCAAATGAAAACTACTATATTCTGTTTTCCTTGTTTAATTTTTTTTTAACGTGACAGTATGTCACAAGGGCATTTTCCTATTTTTTTCAATGTTTGATTCTTCTGAAACAATTGACTTAAAGCAACGGGGGACTTAATTCAAAGTGAAAGCTCTACTCCATTTGCTCACTACTTCCTTTGAAGTGATTTTTTTTTTTTTTTACCCTTTCAGATTACTTTCTGCAGTCATGTAGGCCTATATCTTCACCATGGTGCTGTCGTTGATTTTTCTTTCTTTTTCTTCCATATTTAAAAAATACACTCTGTGTTTCTGATTATTCTGAATATTTATTCAGAAATTGTTGGTGTCTTGGAAATAAGAGTAGTCTGAATCAAAAGAGAGGAAATGTTAGTGTTTGATTCAAATATTATTCATATTTTTGAGTCACCGCATGCTACAGTATGTTGTCATGTCTTGGCAAATGGTTAATCTACTTTCAAAAGTGAAAAAAACTGAAAGTGATTTTAAAGTTATATTTACTTGCATTTACATACTGTTCAAACTTAACCAAAGCTGTAGGGTGATGCATAAAGTAAAATCTACATTTGAGGTTCCTGTAGCTCAAAAGGTAAAGTATGACATTAGCAACTGGTCATGAGTTCGATTCCCAGGGAAGGCATGACCTTATAACACAAAAAACGTGAATGCAATGTTAATGACTTGCAGTTTTCTTCATAAATGCTTTACAAGAGAGTAATGACCCTGCATTCAACATGAATTATGGAACTGGTTGAATGTGAGATGCAAAGGCCTGAAAGTACAATACCTCAAATTTCCCTAAACTGTAAAGGGCAAGCAGAATAATAAAACAATTGATTACATATCACTTCAGTTTCATCATCAGTGTCATCATTAGTTTCCATTGCAAACAATATCTCAAAATAGCGTGAAGGTGGCTTGTGAGGCAAAATATGAAAACACTTAAAAAACCTCACTTACACTGCATGAAATACAGCACAATCCAATAATAATACTAATCTTAATCTTAATATCTGGTGCAACAAAATAAAATGCAGGAAACGGGCAGAAATACACAAAGACAGATGGAAAACCTGGCAGTAAGGTAGAGAGACACATGGGATGAAAATGTGAAGAAGAATAAAGCTTGAGCATCAGTTTTGCACTTGCAATCCGCCACGGTTCGCAAACCTCTTGAGAACCAACCGAACAGCTTGACATGTTTCCAAGGCAACAGCAAGCAGGCATCAAAGCAGTGGATACTATTTATGTCAATCACATAGGTGTGACAGGCAGATGCTAAGCATGACAGATATAAGACAGAGCATGGGCTTTCTCTCTGTGTCCATACAGTAATCAGGCCTTAATATTCTCTGCTTTAACACATGCACCTGAATGCTGTCAGCATGCTGTGGTACCCTGGTTCAATCGACTGCTTTTTCTGCTGCTGTAGCACTTTACTGTACTACTCATACAATTTTAGAAATATGTATCATGGTTATATTGTGCCACGTATGCAAATGTTCAGTATACCTTGAGGACATTTTCCAAAATGTACAATATACTGGAGAGAACACTGTGTGGCATACAGTATCCCACAAGGCACTTCCATTTTGAGAGTGACTAATAATGAGTTTTTTTAAAGGACTGGAATAAGTTATTTTTATATATAAAAAAATAATAATTGGATAGCCCTTGCTGAATGTAACATGTAATTTAATGTATTCCTTTGGAATTATTTGACAAAATAATTACATTTTACAAAAATAGTATAGTAAGCAAATGTATTTTATTCCGGAAGGCACTTATGTCCGAGATGAAATGTTACATGAACCGCAGCATTGTGTTTACATTACATTATATTGATTTAATTTAATTGACATGTCTGCATAGCCTGACAAGCCAGACCCACATCAAGATGTTGGGTCTGGGAACACACCATTGACAGGGCTCAATCCGAGGGGCGGGATAAACGGTTGTCTTTCAAATTCCCTCTACACGCAATAGGATAGCGCTACAACCAACCAGAGCAACGAAGAAGGTAACATAGTCAGAGCGACGGACTTCAGTGTCATTCTTTGTTCTTTTCTCAAAGAAAAGCTTAACTCCAAGTCTTCCAGAGTCGCGGCCAAGGCCGATTTGAAAGACCGCTGTTCGCCAGCAGCATCAGCCATCTTCTTTGTTTTCAAGTAGCAGGATATTCACACGGAACCGTCACAACTCTGCCATCATTATGTTTAGCCCGCCCACCGACTCTATACACGATGTGATTGGCCTGACTAGAGTTTGTTTTTTCAACGGAGCCAACGGAGACACAGGCTGCAAAATAAAATGCCTAGGCTAATGTCTGCATTGAATACAGCCCTTTGGCATACTGAAATTGTGTCAAGCACAACCCCAGTTAACCCCTAGTTATCACAGCTTGAGAGAAATAATTTGCAACCATGTGTAAGTTAATCTGTCTTGTTGGTTGATGTTGCTTGATGCCAAACCATCCATGTAGTAGAAACAGATTGCTGGCCATAACAGATGCAGATGAGAAGGACACAGCTGATTTGCTTTACAGCATGTAGGCAAAAGGAAGGAGGCAATCATAACCTTGGAAAGTCCAGGTGCATATGCTTGCATAAACAAAGACACAAAAATAATAATAATTGTAACAATGGTTAGTTCCAGTCCTTGAATTTGATTGGTTTAATGTTGTTCCAAGAGTGCTGACGTGATAGCATTTATTTAATTATTGGTTTCAATATTCATTATTCATATTTCATTGAACTTTATTATATTCAATTGTCCAAGATCATTTCCCTTATTTTTCTTATTTTCCCTTTTTTTATATATATATAGTTATTCTCTGACTCACATCAGTATATACTACAATATACTATATACAGTGTATATATATATATATATATATATATATATATATATATATATATATATATATATATATATGAAGAGTTCAGATGCAAAACCCTCTAAGTGCCATTTGAAATTTTCTTCTAGAATGATCATTTTTATCAAGATTGTATATTTAAGTTCAGTAATTTCACTTAAATGACAATTAATAGGTCATCTTCATTGCCATTTAAGTGAAATTATTGAACTTAAATAAACAAGCTTGATAAAAATTATCATTCTAGAAGAAAATTTCAGATGGCACTTAGAGGCTTTTGCATCTGAACTCTTCATATATATATATATATAAACAGATATATTATATCATATTATATTATATTATAAATTCTCTTGTAGCCTTTAAATCTATTCAGAGATAATGGTATAGAACATGCATAGAACTAAATAATTATCTGTGTATTTGTATCAGCCAACATTTTATTATAAATGCCTTAAACAACTCACTTGCTCATGTGATTTTGCTTAAATACACAGTAAAAGTGTGGAAATACACATTTTGTTTCCCAAATCCTGATCCTCGTTTGGTTTTATGTGTTTTACAGGTTATATATAAAAAAATTTAAAAAAAAATTTGATAATATGTATAACCAACATAACTGACAGGCTGCCTCCGGTTGTGTTTTTATGAAGACCATTTTTCTAACAGGACATTTTCCAAACTTTATTTACACTCTGCTTTGGGCTGAAGACTTATGACTTTGGCCTGCAATGTATGATTAACTCGTCCATGTCGTTAACACAACACAGCACATTCTTTTAATTACAAATCTTGTGGTCCGTCATGCTCTACAATGAAGCAAGAGTCTGGCAGCCGGCTAATGAAATTCTGATTTATCTGCACTTTGATTTGTGTTTTTTACGAGTTGAGTTTCGCTTGTTTTGTAGCCGGGATTACTATCATTAGAGCACTGACGAAAAGAAAATGGCACATTCCGCCATGTTTAATATTTACACTCCATGCAAATGGAATGCTAATTATTGTCATGGATCAAAGATCAATGGCTTCAGTCATTTTGCTTCCACCCCATTCCCCAACCCAACCCCTCCTCCCTCACCGCACACTGGCTAACCACTCTTGCGATGAGGAAGTATTTCGGTAATGAACACATCGTCTGCATTTTGTTTTTCCCAGGCCTATGATGATCAATGGAATGCCGGATGGGCCTTAATGATGTTCCAGCTTGGGCAATCTTCCCATTTGATCAACGGTGGAAAAAAATGACGTCTTTGCCTTTGGATAGAAGGAAAAACTACAAATGAAGACAAAAAGATTTTCTTTCACGCCATCTCTTGCTCTGCCAGCGTTAGTTTCTTGTATTTTGTCTATCTCTTTGTTTCAAATAGCAGAGGAGTTTTCTTAATTTTAGAAGCTGTAATGTGCTATTAGCTGGCTAGAGTCTGCCAGGTACATATTGGTTTGGTTGTCTTCCCCATTCAAACTGTTTATAAAACCAGTGCAGCCAGTTAAAACGGCGAGCATATTCCTTCGTCTCTCTCCTGCTCTCTGTCATTTCCCTATCTCTACAGGCCAAGCAGAGGTTTTACCCACTCTGTTCAGCAGAATGGTAATTCTTAGAAACAATTCTGCTTTCACGTTCAGACACTCAGCTTTTCACACTTGAAAAAGTTAACCCTGGATAATCCAGGGTTTTCTTGCTTCACGTTTTACACTGCTCACAATTAACCTGGGGTTAACGATTAATCCTGGGTGTTCATAAAATGACATTTCACAAAGATGAAACATAGCCTACTATACATGGTGTTTTTGTGACTGTCCAAAGCATGTGAATATGAGGAACGCGATTAGCTGTCAGTTGCACCATAAAAAATGTTGCTGCTTTAAATTTTCAAGTATAATCAACATGTATGTTTAAGTAGGCTAATTTCAACTTAAATTACATTAAACTGACTTAAAAATTAGTTTAATCTTGTTCAATTATGAGTTAAAGCAATCCAAAAAAAATTTGTTATCATAACTTGTTTATCATATAATTTTTTATAGTGTAGTTGTAACATTCTAACACTGCATCGTTTCATACTGTACACGTTTGGCACCACAATGTGGGGTTAACACTGCAAAAGCGAGTGCAATGAGGAGTTTTGTCCAGGTTGGAGATTGAAGGGTTGGGATTAAAACCAGCTTCTGGAGCTGGTCTGATTCTGAATTCTAGATAAACAAGGAACCTCTTTTTAATAATCCCTTACTTCAAGCAAAAGTGCTTGATTTAAAAAGTCTTCAGAAAACAATGGCAAGAGCTGGATGCACAAGGGCTAAGGACTTAAAACATCATGACGAGTGGAAAAGTCCAGCGGAAATGAGTAATCTGACAGGAAGTCCGTCAGATTTATGAAACATGTAATTAATGAGATGTTATCATCTTTACCTTCTGCTTATCATCAGAAGTCAAGAGAAGAGAATTTGAACAAAGAGGAGGAAGAGAAAAAGGAGAATTTTCCTGATCTTACTGTTTCAGCTTTTGTGGAAAAAGAACCACAAGAAGAATAAATCCTCACTTAAGACTCCGGAGATACATTGTTTAAAAGTTTGTATTTGACTTTGAACTAGAGAACTAGTCTCTATAGTCTCTGACTAGAGAAACGAAGTGGACAGATGTACTGGGGCCAAACTCTTCTCCTAGAAGATGCTGGAGGTCCTTATATAAATCTCCCATTGAAAAACGAACTGCAGATCTACAATGGAGAATTATACAGTAGCTACGAACAGACACGTGGCACATTATTGACCCCACTGTAGAAAATAAATGTCCCTTTTGTGATTTAGAAGAATCAATTGATCATCTGTTCTTACAATGCTCTAGACTGAGAGGTGTTTTCCAGACATTAGAAAACTGGATTGAAAAACTAGGTAAAGAGTTTAATGATCTTTTAATAAATAAATAATGATGTTTTCTTTATGGACCGAATTATAAGGCTTCTGAAAAGAGAAGAATTGGCATAATTCTTTTTTTTTTTATAGCGGAAACCAAAATGGCAATATGGGTAACAAGAAAAAAAATGATAAATGCTTTAGTAGATCCAGAGAGAATGTTAAGAGTTTTTGTGACTTCAAGGATCAGAGCAGAGTTTGTTTATTTTAAATTGACAAAAAAATCTGTTTAGTTTTAAAGAAACATGGGGTTTAAGTGAAGTCTTGTGTACTATCAGATCATGAGGAAACCCCAATTCAGAATTTTTCAAAATGGTGGTAGGTAATATTTTTAATATGTTGTGTAGCAATATATGTATGTAATTTTATTTTATATATATTTTTTTGTATGTGTTTTGAAATTTGATGCGATTATGTGAGATGTTTTTGTTCAATTCTGTAAAAAAAAAGGAAGAAAAAGAATAATAATAATAAAAAACTTTTTGGTATAAATAAAGAGATTCAAACGTCAAACCTCTCTCTATCTCTCTCTCCCTCTCCCTCTCTCTCTCTCCCTCTCTCTCTCTCTCTCTCTCTCTCTCTCTCTCTCTCTCTCTCTCTCTCTCTCTCTCTCTCTCTCTCTCTCTCTCTCTCTCTCTCCTTAATACCCTGTTACTGCTATTAAGCCTGAAGCCCACCCACCATAACCATAGTATCCTGTTAACTGGTTGTATTGTATGACCACTACTGCCACTGAAATTAGGTTTTCCTTTCACTTTGATCCATTTATTTGTTTATGCATGTCATGTGCATTGAGTGACATTTCTCATAACTTGCGCTGCTTTTTGTAGAATTGTCATTCCAAAAGCTTCAGAGGAGGAGGGGGGAAGGGGGCAGTCATTTAGAGAATAATCATGTAAAGATCATATTCAAAATGATAATGGTTATTTGGAATTGTTATGACTGCAGATAGCATGCAAGACTGATGGACTGCTAATGACTCCCACGTAACTAATGGAACTTAGCAAGATGATACACATGTTTAGAACTGTGTTCTTGCAGACAAGAAGAAAGCATGTTCTTTTTGTTTTGGTAGCAGATTGAGGGACACTGATGTGCTAGTTATTTCATAATGTATTGGATACATCTCAACTGATTTTATTCATAAAATCAAAAAGTCTCTTATTCTCACTAAGTCTGCATTTCAAAAATATAGTAAAACCAATAACATTGTGAAATATCGTTACAATTTAAAATAAAGAATTTACAGGAGATATCACACACACACACACACACACACACGCACACGCACGCACACACACACACACACACACACACACACACACACACACACACACACACACACACACATGTTGTGTTTTCATGTTTTATGGGGACTTTCCATAGACATAATGATTTTTATACTGTACAGACTGTATATTCTATTCCCTTACACTAACCCTACCCCTAAACCTGCCCATCACAGGAGACATTCTGCATTTTTACATTTTCAAACAACATCACTTAGTGTGATTTATAAGCTGATTTCCTCATGGGGACCAAAAAATGTCCCCACACGAACAAGGATTTCGGATATTGCCATCCTTGTGGGGACATTTTGTCCCCATAACGTAGGGTTTACCAGGCCACACACACACACACACACACACACATACACACACACACACACACACAATGGCAATCTTCTGGTTGCCATTAGAGTGACTAGATAACAAACAATGTCTTTGTCTTACAGGGATATCTGGAACGCTGGAGGGACACGGGAGCCGGAGAACAGATGAGAGAACAAGGATACAGGAATTTGGAGAAATCGCAGGAGGTAAATATCTCAGGTTATTCTTACTGACCCCAAACTTTTGAATTGTTATACAATATTTTATTTACGTGTTGTTGTTTTTTTTTCCCACACAACAATATTTTGATATATTTGTGCATGCTGTCTTGTAATTGTTAAAAAAAACTATTATGAATATCAATTATATAACGTAATATAAAGAGCCTACAATAATCAAGCGTAGAGTCAGTTCTGGCAGGTCACGTTAGTCAAGCTCGCATCAGCTGACTCTCACCTGATACCCGTTTACCTATAGGAATGTGACACCTATCACTATATACATATATTAGCTCCTTCAGTATTATCAGCTCCTATCGCGTTTCTCAGGAGCTAATTACCCTCCTCCATCCCCAGCTCCTCCTCTTGTCCAGTCAGGATTTGGCATTCTAATTCCCCTTGAATTCTTGAATTATGTTGTACTTTAAAATCTTGAATTAATGATATCTGCAAAACATTCATGTTGGTTCTGTTCTGTTTACCCTAAGGGGGGTTATTGCTGCTCTCCCTGCTCTTATCCATGCTAGGCTGCTCAGGGAGTTCTACCCCAGAACAGAACCAGACCGCCAATCCAAACTGTATGCTAATTGCCAATCGTATTCGACGATAGTGGTCCTGCAGAACACCGGTTCTGGTGACAGCAGGTTCTGTTGTTACAAAATGTTTGTTTTTCTTTTTCTTTATTAGCCAATGTAATTTATTAGGCTATTAAACATAGCTTGACTTGACTTTAAGGCCTATATTGAGAAATATTAATTGAAGTTTAATGGGAGTTTAACCAAAAATGGTTTCTTCTGCTGAACACAAACGAAGATATTTTGAAGAATATGGGTAATCAAACAGTTGATGGGCCCCTTTGACTTCCATAGTAGGGGAAAAAAAAATACTTTGGAAGTCAATGGCTACCATCAACTGTTTGATTACTGACATTCTTCAAAATAACTTTACCAAAATACCAAAATAACCTTCTGGCTTTCTAAAACAATCTCTTGCTGACATGTGGTGAACAGCTCACCGTCACAGTCATGATCGGTTGGACTGATTTCATGTCAGGTGGAGCTTGTTTTGATGAGTGGTTGTGACACAGAGTTTTAGGGGAAGGAGACACACAGACCCTCTGCTCTCACTGGGAGAAGTGGACGTAGACACAACTGCACTAAAGCTCAGGAAGAACATCTTAAACCCTCAGAGAGAGAGAGAGAGAGAGAGAGAGAGAGAGAGAGAGAGAGAGAGAGAGAGAGAGAGAGAGGACAAACAGACAGACTCAGGCAGGAGCTTGAAGTGGATGGCTGGCAAACACTAAGATATGCAAAGTGAATGTTAATTATGGAGCGCCATAAGGGGCCAAACGTTCATTATTTCAAAATTAATTACTGCTATTTTTTTTGATTTTTTTTTTTGACCCAGATAGACACCTTACTTGAGGTTATAGACTGTCTTTAATATAATTGCTTTGGAGTGTTAGGGAATGTGTAAAAACTAAATAAATGGAAGTGACCCATCCCTCATTTCAGAGAGCAAGTGCTGAGAAAGAAAGAGGAGTGAGACTAAGTGAGACAGAAGCAATCTTGTAAAATACATTTAATATGAAATAAAAGACTTTCACACAAAGTGGCACCATACCATAATTTACTGCAAATTGAAAATGTTGTCATGTCATACCAAACTTTTGACTAGAGACTGAGAAGTTTTAAAGGACCTTATTGTTGGGTTATCAGTATTCTAGTGTTGTCAAAAGTACCGGTACTTTGGAAACAAGTCAATACTGAAATGTAAAAAATATACACTCACCGGCCACTTTATTAGGTACCCCATGCTAGTAACGGGTTGGACCCCCTTTTGCCTTCAGAACTGCCTCAATTCTTCGTGGCATAGATTCAACAAGGTGCTGGAAGCATTCCTCAGGGAGTTTGGTCCATATTGACATGATGGCATCACACAGTTGCCGCAGATTTGTCGGCTGCACATCCATGATGCGAATCTCCCGTTCCACCACATCCCAAAGATGCTCTATTGGATTGAGATCTGGTGACTGTGGAGGCCATTTGAGTACAGCGAACTCATTGTCATGTTCAAGAAACCAGTCTGAGATGATTCCAGCTTTATGACATGGCGCATTATCCTGCTGAAAGTAGCCATCAGAAGTTGGGTACATTGTGGTCATAAAGGGATGGACATGGTCAGCAACAATACTCAGGTAGGCTGTGGCGTTGCAACGATGCTCAATTGGTACCAAGGGGCCCAAAGAGTGCCAAGAAAATATTCCCCACACCATGACACCACCACCACCAGCCTGAACCGTTGATACAAGGCAGGATGGATCCATGCTTTCATGTTGTAGACGCCAAATTCTGACCCTACCATCCGAATGTCGCAGCAGAAATCGAGACTCATCAGACCAGGCAACGTTTTTCCAATCTTCTATTGTCCAATTTCGATGAGCTTGTGCAAATTGTAGCCTCAGTTTCCTGTTCTTAGCTGAAAGGAGTGGCACCCGGTGTGGTCTTCTGCTGCTGTAGCCCATCTGCCTCAAAGTTCGACGTACTGTGCGTTCAGAGATGCTCTTCTGCCCACCTTGGTTGTAACGGGTGGTTATTTGAGTCACTGTTGCCCTTCTATCAGCTCGAACCAGTCTGGCCATTCTCCTCTGACCTCTGGCATCAACAAGGCATTTCCGCCCACAGAACTGCCGCTCACTGGATGTTTTTTCTTTTTCGGACCATTCTCTGTAAACCCTAGAGATGGTTGTGCGTGAAAATCCCAGTAGATTAGCAGTTTCTGAAATACTCAGACCAGCCCTTCTGGCACCAACAATCATGCCACGTTCAAAGTCACTCAAATCACCTTTCTTCCCCATACTGATGCTCGGTTTGAACTGCAGGAGATTGTCTTGACCATGTCTACATGCCTAAATGCACTGAGTTGCCGCCATGTGATTGGCTGCTTAGAAATTAAGTGTTAAGGAGCAGTTGGACAGGTGTACCTAATAAAGTGGCCGGTGAGTGTATATAATAATAAAATAAATAAATAACAATACCAGCCTTACTTTTGAGAGCATTCTCTGAAGTGTCAAGGGTTTCTATTTATGTTTTTTGAAGTGTATAGCATTGTAGCTCAGAGTCTACTTATATTTATTTTACCATAACCAGCCAAATTTAAACACAATTAACTGATTAAACAGATCAATTGTGTTGTGTAGATTTCATTCTCACTATCTGTGTATGGCCCTTGCCAATCATGGCCTCCTAATAATCCCCATCCATTGAATTGGCTCTATCACTCTCTCTCCTCTCCACCTATAGCTGGTGTGTTGTGAGCGCATTGGCGCCGTTGTACTGTGGCTGACGTCGCATCATCCAAGTGGATGATGGACACTGGTGGTGGTTGAGGAGAGACCCCGACATGATTGTAAAGCGCTTTGGGTGTACAGTAGTACATATGAAAGCGTTATATAAATGCCTCATTCATTCATTCATTCATCCTGTTCACAATTAAATTTTTGTTTAATTTATGCTGCTAACTATTCACTGCAATGTTTCATGAGTGACAACCATATTTAAATACAGGACTGAATCCAAAAGTGCAATGATTGACATTAATAACCTTGGCAATGGATGGTACAAAAAGAATAGACTTGTCACTTCTGTCTTCTGTTCTGTCTTTTCACGCCTCGTCCAGTGTAGACAATTTCAAAGATTTTATTGGGGACTTTGTATTGTGGATTTTGCAGTGCATCACTTGTGCACAGTGTAGACACAGCTATGTGTTTTATGCAACTTGTCATTGGACTGATATATAATAGCAGCAAATATATCAGTTATCAACTTTCTTTTTTTTTTTATCAGTTAACAGAATTGCCCGAAATTTCCATATTGGTGCAGTTATAGAAAACGTCTCGGGTTACGACTGTAACCCTTGTTCCCCGAGAAGGGAACGAGACACTGCGTCGTCGTCGGACGACACTTTGGGGAATGCCCCTAGCGTAGCGCATCTGAAGCATGAATGAAATCTGTCCAATCCTGATTGGTGCTGCGTCATGACGTAGTAGATGACGGCATAACCGGAAGATACAAAGGGATGCCCAGCACACACACACATTAGCTCTTTTGCGATGAAGTAAGCGCTCTGTCCGTGATAGGTGTGGCGACGAGACGCAGTGTCTCGTTCCCTTCTCGGGGAACAAGGGTTACAGTCGTAACCCGAGACGTTCCCCATCGAGGGAACTCCCACTGCGTCGTCGTCGGACGACACTTTGGGGAACGTTATGCCCACTATGCCACACCGAAATCACCCCCGCCCCAGTGTGAAGCTGGGAGACCAGGCACACTTAGGGCGCGAGCACTCTGGCGCCAGGCGTCATGGGGAGTTGCACACTGTAGAAACGTATGAAGGTGTGTGGGGTAGGCCACAGATCTTCTGAAGCGAGACGCCAGAAAGGAGGGCCACCGAGGAGGCCATGCCCCTGGTGGAATGAGCCCTCACGGCCATAGGTGAAGGCAAATTGCGCACCTGATAAGCCGTGGCTATAGCCTGG
Organism: Semotilus atromaculatus; assembly: GCA_031834385.1. Taxonomy (NCBI): domain Eukaryota; kingdom Metazoa; phylum Chordata; class Actinopteri; order Cypriniformes; family Leuciscidae; genus Semotilus; species Semotilus atromaculatus. The sequence goes on along the minus strand of JAULUF010000052.1, from coordinate 12,554,195 downwards.
ACAATCCAATTACTGATTGTCTGTTTAGATGCAGGCAGCCCTTTCTTGGGTGAACCAAAGCACACCAACAACTGGTCTGACTTCCTCCACTGAGAAGAGTTCTCCAAGTAAACCCTTAGGGCTCTGACTGGGCAGAGCAGGTGAAGTCTCCCCTCTTCCGCTGTCCCATGAGGTGGAGGATGGAAGGCCTGAAGAACCACTGACCGTGGTGTACTAGACGGCACCTTGGGCACATAGCCCGGTCTAGGATGTAAGATGGCTTTAGCACCGCCAGGGGCAAACTCCAGGCAAGTTGGCGTTATAGCCAAGGCCTGGAGATCCCCCACTCTCCTCAGAGAGGTGATGGCAAGAGAAAGGCCACCTTGAAGGTCAGGTTCTTTGCCTCAGCCGACTCCAGTGGCTCAAAGGGGGCCTCAGCCAACCCTTCAAGAACCTCCGCCAGGTCCCAAGTTGGGACTCTGGAGTGAGCCGCAGGCCACATCCTCCGAGCCCCACGGAAGAAAACGTACAACCATATGGTGCTTTCCCAAAGGCCCAACACCTACAGATGAGTGGAAAGCCGCAATGGCAGCCACATACACCTTAAGTGTGGATGGGGTAAAAACGATCTTAGAGGAGAAACGATCTTAGAGGAACTCCAGCACTGAAGCCACTGGGCAGTTAACTGGGTCCACCTCACGCTCTCTGCACCAAGTGAAAAACACATTCCACTTCAGGCTGTACAGTCTCCTTGTGGAAGGAGCCCTGGAGCTGAGTAGGGTCTCGACATCTGCTGACAGGCCAGCCTCTAGGCACCGAGCCCACTCAGGGGCCAGACCCAGAGGTTCCACAGCCCCCTGCCTGCGACAGCAGATCCCTCCTCAGAGGGACCTGCCACGGGAGGCCGTCCAGCAGTGCTAAAATGTCGGAGAACCATACCCGGGTCGGCCAGTGGGGTGCTACTAAAAGTAGGCTGATCCCCTCACAGCGGACTCGCTCCAAGACTCCAGGGAGCAGAGCGATCGGGGGAAATGTGTACAGACGCAGCCTTGGCCACCTCTACATCATGGCGTCCAGCCCCAACGGAGCTGGATACCTGAAAGAGGACCACAGTGGACAGTGGGACGTCTCTTGAGACGCGAACAGATCCAATTCCACTGGGCCGAATCTCACGCACATGGCCTCCACCACACGCACATGGCCTCCCTGGGACAGGAACCAAGGTTTCCTCCATATGACAAGGGAACGAAGACATCTGCGCATTACCCTGATCATACGGAACGGATTTCTCCTCGGGGAAAACCCCTTGGGCGTCAACACACTCTTTTTTGTGTTGTATCTCAGCCCCAGGCACCTAATATGGGACAGAACGACATCTCAATGCCGAACTGCCATCTCGCGCAACTTGGCCAATATTAGCCAGTCGTCGGTATGATTGAGTATATGGATGCCCTGGAGTCTCAGTGGAGCCAGCGCTGCATCCATGCACTTGGTGACATGGAAGGATGGATATATGGAAGTACGCGTCCTTCAGATCTATCGTGATGAACCAGTCCTCGAACTGGATCTGACTCACGATGGCTGGAATTGTGAGCATCTTGAACCTGAATCTCCTCAGAGAACGATTCAAGTGCCTGAGATCTATTATTGGACCCAACCCCCATCCTTCTTGGGAACTATGAAGTACCGGCTGTAGAACCCGGACTCCCTGTCTGGCAGAGGAACATATTCTATGGCCTCATTGACCAACAGGGATTGAACTTCCTGTTCCATGACCCGAACCTGCTCTGGGCCGACCACAGTCCAGACCACCCCGTTGAACTTCGGGGGAGGGGAACTGAACTGTAGTCTGTAACCCAGCTCTACAGTACGCAGGGCCCACGCAGATATATTCGGAAGGCATGACCATGCGCCGAGATAATCTACTAAGGGAACCAGCCTCTCGAGGCTGGCCTCGGGTGTTAACCGAGACTCGTTCCCGACCCCCTGAAGCGGCTGACCGGCAGGGAGCAGTCGAGAATGATTTTCGGTGTGCGGACGCGTTCGCTGCCCAGCCACAGGTCTTACTAGAGGTGGCTGAGGCAGCGCGCGTGCGCGGGAAATCAGTGAGGCCCGAAGCGTACTGGACGGCGGGAACACAGCACTGATTTCCCGAGAGCTCCGGGAGGGGAGCGACCTCGATCGCTCCACCCTGGGGGGGGCAGCTCTCAGCGGTCCGGCCGCAACTAGGACCGCTTGGAGGAAGCCTTCTTTGCCTGCAGGACGGTCCTCAGATCGACCTTAGGCTCAGAAGGCTTGCCTCGAGATCGCCGCCTCCTTTGCCAGGCTCCTTCGGGAGGGGCGCGGGCGGCCTGAGGGCTCCGCAGATCCCTGCTATTTTCGTCTCGTTTTCGATTCCCTGAAGCGGAGGCCCGGCAGGGAAAAATCAAAAATGATTTTCGACGTTCGCTGCTCATCATATTAATTCCTCAAAATTAAATGCAGCCATATTTAAAGGAGAAATCCGGTCAGTTTTAACATTGAGCTAATTTTTTTGTAAATTTGGAGTGCTGTCAGTACAGAGAACAACGACAAAAATCGGAGTTGCCTACACCGTGTTATAATCTTTTTAAAATTTGCACCCTGTTGACTTCAATGGGGCAAGTTTTAAACCTGCTTTTTGACCTACGGTCAATCTGACTGCAGTAGATGTGAAAGATAGGAATAAAAATTATGTTAATTAAGCCAGCTCACATACCTGTATTTTCTTCCTGTTTTCAGTCAAAGTCCACAGTAGTCGATTATCGAGTTCGCGCGCGACCAGGCTGTATGAGATCCCATTCTCCCACCTCGACAAATCGACTACTTTGGACTTCGACCGAAAACAGGAAGAAAATACAGGTATGTGAGCTGGCTGAATTAACATCATTTTTATTCCTATCTTTCACATCTACTGCAGTTAGATTGACCGTGTTCACTCTTAATAACACCACTCACATGGCTGTGCACTTGTAATGACACATCAAGGATGTTAAGAGGCTAAAAGCAGGTTTAAACCTTGCCCCATTGAAGTCAACATGGTGCAAATTTTAAAAAGATTATAACACTGTGTAGGCAACACCGATTTTTGTCGTTGTTCTCTGTACTGACAGCACTCCAAATTTACAAAAAAATTAGCTCAATGTTAAAATTGAGCGGAGTTCTCCTTTAACACTGAATACGTGAAACACGATCTGGATGGTAGACTGAATTAAAATATCTTACTTCTTAAAGTCAGATATTTCATCATTTTAATTTCATAGAATTAAATGCAGCCATAATCACCAAACAATACTGTCTTAGTTTTATATACGGTCTCGTAATCTACACGTTGCCTCGGCAAACGCGAGATTCGAACTGTTATGATATATGCAGTACTGTGCAAAAGTTTTAGATCGGTAAGATTTTTTATGTTTTTAAAAGAAGTCTCTTCTGCTCACCAAGGCTGCAATTATTTGATAAAAAATACAAAAAAAAAACAGTAATATTGTGAAATATGATTACAATTTAAAACAGCTGTTTTCTATGTGAATATACAGTAAAGTGTAATTTATTCCTGTGATCAAAGCTGAATTTTCATCATCATTACTCCAGTCTTCAGTGTCACATGATCCTTCAGAAATCATTCTAATATGATGATTTGATGCTCAAAAAAACATTCATTATTATTTTCAATGTTGAAAACAGTTGTGTACAATTTTTTTTTCAAAATTCTTTGATGAATAGAAAGTTCAAAAGAACAGTGTTCTCAGAGCAGAAGAGACTTCTTTTAAAAACATAAAAAATCTTACCGATCTAAAACTTTTGCACAGTAGCCTACTGTATATTTGGCTTTCATCCCTCGGGAAGAAAGACAACGGGTGCGAGGCTGAAACATCCGAAAGCGCACGGATTTACGCGTCGAGATATTTCTCAATGAACACAGCCACCACCCTCAGGAGCTGACTGTGCATAACTCGCACCCACACAGAATGTTTATTGCAAAGTAGACCCGTAATCTACGCGCTGTCTCTGCAAATGCGAGATCCGAGTCGTACACAATATATTTGGCTTTCATCTCTCGAGAACAAATTCAACGGGCGCGAGGCTGAAACACCCGAAACGCACGGCTATGTGTGTTGAGATATTTCTCAATGAACACAGCCAGCACCCTCAAGAGCTGACTGTGCATGCCTCGCACCCACACAGAATCTTATTGCACAGTAGACCCGTAATCTACGCGCTGTCTCGGCAAACGCGAGATCCGAGCCACTACAGATTCTGTATCTCAGTGCGGACCTTGGCTAAAATCAACACGCTGCCTCGGCAAACGCGAGATTCCAGCCTTATTTGGGACAATTCTTATGGGACAAACAACACCAAATAGGACAGACAGTTTGACACAGAGCGCTTGCTGAAGAGCAAAAAAAGCTTATGTGTGTGTGTGCTGGGCTTTGTATCTCCCTTTGTATTTTCCGGTTATGCCGTCATCTACCACGTCATGACGCAGCACCAATCAGGATTGGACAGATTTCATTCATGCTTCAGATGCGCTACGCTAGGGGCATTCTGACGACGACGCAGTGGGAGTTCCCTCGATGAGGAACTTCAAAACATCTCTATTTATGTTGAGAACAAAGTTAGTCACGTTCATTATTTATATATATATTTGACCCAGAGTGACACCTTACTTGAGGTTGTAGACTGTCTTTAATATAATTGCTTTGGAGTGTTAGGGAATGTGTAAAAACAAAAATAAATGGAAGTGACCCATCCCTCATTTCAGAGAGCAAGTGCTGAGAAAGAAAGAGGAGTGAGACTAAGTGAGACAGAAGCAATCTTGTAAAATACATTTAATATGAAATAAAAGACTTTCACACAATGTGGCACCATACCATAATTTACTGCAAATTGAAAATGTTGTCATGTCATACCAAACATTTTTGGAATGAGCATCTGAGGTGATATGATAGGTTTTGAATTATCATATTTCTTTAAGTGGTTCAGTTCACTAATTTGTGTAGAAATAATGGATTTACCCTGAACCGAAAGTACATAGGGGAAATTTTAACCAGGCGTTTGTGCCCCCTTGGCAAGACAACTGTCCCTCCCATCTGAGGCCTCCCATGAATCATCAGCTGACCTTTATATGGAGATGTACAAATGTGGGTTGGTGGTTTTGATCTCGGACACTGACTGATCACTGTGCTGCTTGCGTATAATGCGGTGGCCTTTTAGCAACTGTGATTTTTGGGAAATGAGATGGGGGCAGAATGCCTGGTTTCAGATTTTTTTATTTCATTATTTTAAAAAAAAGTAATTAGCAATCAACTGGATGCCAAAGCAGGTGTCTCTCCAACATGAAATCTTTCCAACATTTATCATTTCAGTATTGTTAACAGCTGTACAAATAACTAAAGTAATAGAAAAAAAAGATCTTTTAAATATTAAAATTCTGGTATTTTTTTTTTAAACTCACTATTTACTGCAGACTCTCTGCTAGCTGTCCTTGTTGACAGAGAACGAGATATGGTGCTCTGTCTCTGCAATGAGCCAAGGAGCCAGATGTCAGCAAGAAAGAGTGTTTGGAGTGTTTTTTTCTGTCACTTGGCTGACAGAGGAGTCTCTGGATCTGCCAAATGAACAGACTGAGACTGGTCACGCTGACGACAGGTAGTCTGATTAGTTTGGACACACGGTCAGTGCAGGGAGAGAGGGAAGGGCTTTGGGGAGACATAAAGAGAGCCTTTAGCAGATGGAGGTAATACTTTTGAACAGACCATTCTCAAACGATAGCTTTCCTCTCTAAGTCAGTCCCCTTTGAGCTAGGGCTTTGAAGGCTGAGAAGTGGATATATTACTTTCTAGGACAGAATCCCCGACAACTTGGTGTCAGTGCAAAAATCTTTTTTCCTTAACAGTATTTTTTTTTTTTCTTGTAAAAAATCCAAATATATTTGAAACTGAATAAATGTACTTAAAGTTATCAGACACTGCATTTGAAGTTTATTTATTTAAATGCAAGTGTTTCTTTGCAAATGAGCTTGAATAATGACCTTTTTACTAAATGTACAAAATATTCTAAATTCTAAATAAACTACCATTCAAAAGTTTGAGGTAAAATTGCTTAAATGTTTTTGAAAAGTCTCTAATGCTCATCAAGGCTGCATTTATTTGACAAAAAAATATTGGTAATATTGTAAAATATTATTACAGTTTAAAATAACAGTTTTCTCTGTTAATATATTTTAAAATGTAATTTATTTGTGTGATGGCAGAGCCAATAATGAATTGTCACATGATTCTTTCAGAAATAATTCTGACATTTCTTATTATTTTGTATCAATGTTGAAAAAAGTTGCTGAAGTTGCATTGTGGAAACCATGATTTGTAGCAATGTAAAAAATAAAAGTCACTTTTGATTAATTTAATGCATCCTTGCTGTATTAAAGTCTTAATTTCTGTCATAAAGTTTTACTGACCCCAAACAGTAGTATATATTTTCTGAAATGTATAAGATGCTAAATATACTGACACTATATATCGGTTATTGTAGATTGCTTTTTTTATCGGCATTTGTAGATATAGATTATGTATTGTCAAATATTGCATGTGCATGCTCATTTCTCAATTGCTCAGTCTCAACATTTTCTTTTAAACTTTACGTCTTGATGCATAAATTATTTTTTAACATTTAAATAGCATTTCAAATTATTAAATTGTTTATACAATATGGTTTTTAATTGAAATATCAGCCATTCATCAGTATTAACAAATCACTTAAAAAAAATTCAGATTTTCACAACATTTTCACAAAATTTTACTTCTCAAATAAATGTGATTGTTGTAAGGATTTTTAGATATACAGATGTACTGGAAAAGTATATATTGGAGTTGTGAAGCTCAAACTTGTAGGGTTGCAGTGAGATTGAGGTCTTGCTAACAGGTTGAAAATGGAGCTGTGTGGTCCACACCTTCTGAAGTTCAGCGCACAATAAAACATAACCAAGTTGTGTGAATTTGAAATGAAGTATTGCGTAGTTGACAGTCTTTAAGGGCCATGCTCTTCAGTGGTGCTGGAGAACACATCCAGCTGAGACAGCTGTGATCAGGCAAAGGGAGTGAGACACTCACTGTGCACGCCGGTGATCAAAGTGGTGCAGGACAGGCAGCTGCTGCAGGAGATTCACTACTGGAGAAGATTAAACAGCTCTGGATGGATGAAGGTTTGCCAAAGTAAGTGCAATCTGAGTGGAGCCTTCTATGTCCATGAACAGAGATGGGGAGATGGAGAGGGTAAGATGACACACAGCAGCTGGTTGATGTCAAACTGCTCTGGCCACGCTAAGCGTTTGATGAAGAGCCAAGACTGGACACCAGACTGCTCTTTGACTCCCTCCAATCTTCCTCCGTCTGACTGACCACGGGTGTGAGACAGTGCGCTGGTGACTTATTGACTGTTAGCAGCATGCTAATTTCAGTGCGAAACATAAAAGTGGACCACAGAAAAACATTTTAATGACCTCATTATTTCAGGTTGCAATTTTGTATTTATTTATTTTTTTACACATTTATATTATTGCATCTCTATATGTGGCCACAAGGGAAAATGGAATAGTTTATCATCTCCCAAAAACAATATATCATTTACACTAGTAATGCACATTATTTCAATATTGTATCTAATGCGTGTGGTCTGGGATTTATCTGTAGACCAAAGCTTGTATACAATCTCCAATTTAAGTAATTTAGCCTAGGCTGCTCTGTTATATGATAACAGTTATTGTGAAGAACAGATAGGAAGGTGGTCTGTTTAGCTTTCTAGATGGTTTTAGAGATGACAACTCTGCCCAGAGAGGATAATCAACAATGATGGATGGAGGAAAAACTGTCCTCCATTAGGGACTTTTTTTTTTTTTTTGTGAGAGTTCTGATGCGCTTTACTGAATGAATGTTCTAAAACTGAACTTACAACAGAAAGGGCAAGACCAGGTTTTCAGGGCCCTATGGGATCCGCCCTCAGGCAGATATGAATATACATGGATTATAGTAATAGGTCTTTGATCTGTTCTTGTGGTCTGGTACAGTATCTCTTAAAAGCAAATCAGGGGCAGAGGGCTTGGATATGAAGGCGGATAATGATGGTTGATGGCTCTTAAGGACACAGTTGAAATGTTTTCTCAAAGAGGACTAAGGGAAGTAGTCAGTAGATGGAGTAGTAAGAAGGGGATGAGGGACTGAGTAACTTGAATCTTTTTATTTCATGAAAAGTATGGAAACAGGTTAGATTTTAAACTTTATATGAAAGAAGCAGTGTCCAAATGTTTCCCAACTTTCCATTCTAGGGTTGCTCCAATATAAAGAAACAAAGGAGCAATATACCTTACAGACCTCATCAACCATGTAAAATGGGCTTCTAGTTTTAATTAAAATTCCAAAATCTTAAGTAAAAAACAAAAACAACAGATTATAAGTGACATATGAGTATATACATTTATTTTAATTAGTAGGGAAGTGTGAAAACCATTGTATTAAGAAATTACGAAAACTTAATTTGTTGAGCGAACTGATGTGCATGGGACAGTGTTGTTAAATAAAACTATTGAAGTAGTTTGTTTAACTACTGAAACCGAAGTTTAAATTGAAATAAAAATGACAATCAACAACAAATATAAAATGAATAAATAAATTCACTATTTTTATGGTCCCCTTTGAACATTCTGTTGACTAGAAGTAACTTTGTCAATACACGTCAACTAACTCTCATTAGAGTATTAGTGTTACGGAACAGAGACTTGAGACAGAGATAAAATCAATAGTTGTTTGTTTATTACACAGATGAGTAACAAGTAAATGCAGGCGAGTCTGTGCAGACATATATGGCAGTTTGTGGATGAAATAATGGAGAGATACTGACAATCTTTGTGTTTCAGGTGGATTGGAGATTATGGATGGGTGAATGATGGAGCAGACACTTAAGTGAGGGAACAGATTTTCAGGAACTGGGAGACAAGCCAGAGAGCAGTACAATGGCTTCAGGAATTTGGAAAAAGCAGGTAAAGTAGTACTATTGCTCTAACGAGACCAGACTATGTGAGTGTTTGAGTGTGTGCTCATATACAGAGGTGATTGGTGAGGGAATGAGATGCAGGTGTAGGTGATTCTGGTGATTGAGAGTGTTGTGATTGGCTGTTGGTGGAGTCTGGCTAATCCTTGACAATTGACCCTTCGCGTGGAGCTTGATTGACATGTAATCTGACCAATCATACTTCGCCATCCACCATTTTGTCCGACAAAGCAGTCAGGAGAGATATTAGATTTACATGGGAGGATTTGAACTTGAAAAACGGAGTGTACTGACGCCTTTTCTCGGTTAAAACAACATTCCTTCTTATGTTCATTCATGTTTATTTGATCCTATAACTGAACTAGAAGGAAGAGATGCTCATTTAACTGATGCTCTACAGCGATCTGTCACGACACATTAAAGAGCCACAAAACGGTATTTATTGTTTAAATTTCTTTTAAAAAATGACCAAATTTGAAAGATGAGACTTTGTTTAATATGTTTAATATCAAAAGTAACCGAAAAGTAACCTGGTCTGTCCTGTCTGTCAGCGTGTTGTCAGTCTCCTCTCTGCTCCGCGATGTATTTTTCACTGCGTGAGAACATGAGAGCGGCGTAGCTTGTCGGACATAGCGACAGTAACTAAGGGGGTCTTTGCGAAGGGTCAGTTAGTTGACTGTCTGCTTAAAATCTGCTAACTCTTTATTGTGATGCTCCCAAACAGACATTCTACTGACTATGGGGCTGTACACCGTTTTCAACTAAAAAATTAATACTTTTTATGCATTTTGGGCGTTTGTTTACACGACAACGACAAACGACTTTTTTTTGAAAAGTGCAAGTTTTTAAAAACGGTCTCCATGTAAACAACAAAAACACAAATCTCTGAAGACGACGTCATGCACATGCATATTACATGTTTAGTCTATAGGGTTTCATCGCCATCCAACGGCCTGGCAGCAGAATACAGCGTTTTTAGTCATTTTCACGGTGTCATCTGTACGCGGAAAACTCAAAGAAAAAAATCTCAGTTTTAAGCATATCATTGTCATGTAAACGTACCCTATAAGTATCTTTGCAACATGTCAATTTATTCTACTAACCTGAACCCTATCAGTCTACTAACACTCCAAGGAGAGTTAGTAGACACGCAGGTGCAGCGTCACTTATAGTCAACAGAATGTGTTAAAGGGACCATCAAAATAATGTGAAACCATAAAAAATAATTCAAAGTAATAATAAATACTATAAATAATACTAAAATAACACTCGGTTTATTATTGCTCCACAACTGTGACTCTAGATGCCCAAGAGGTGGATATTTATTCCACGGCAAATGCCACATGCTAAACTAACATGCTAATTTTAAGTGTCAGTTGCACACCTAGTGGGAAGGATTAGCTGTAAGAGCTAGTTATGTCTGATTATTATGTGATATCATGCTCTGGAGACTTTAAGGAGAAAGGAAGGAGCAGTTACAGTCCACAGCAGGCTCCATGTTGCAGGATGATTGATATGGGAGCTTATATTTCTAACTGATGGAACAAAATGACTAAATTAAGTAAATTATTACACTATTAATGTGATATGCAGTTTTTTTTAGTTTTTTTTTTTAGAAGGATATGTTTTGATTATACTTTCAGGTGTCAAAGCCTTAAACAAAATTCTCAATTTCTCTCTAGCTGCACCGCAGCACTGCAATTCAATAACGAATAAGAAAGCTGTTTGTGTGGATTTCTGAGTCCCATAAGTGTTTTCATCCCATACACACAAAAAAAAAAAATAGAGGGCCCTGAGGTAAACTAGAATGACCCCCACTATGTTCATCAATAAAGGGAAAGTTTATGTTTTCATTGTTGTGCTGCCCCACCTCAAGAACTAGCTTCAGCAGCCTCGAGGGATATTAACTGGTATGTTCAGCTGTTGAGAGACTCCTTGTTTTTACTCACCAGACATGCAAGGGAAGTGAAAAATAAAACTGTGTCATTAGGAATACAGTGAGATGTCAGACTTTAATGTGTCCTGTAGCCATGTCAAGCTTGTCAGGGGTAATGAGTGTAAACTGTGAACTGAGAGAGACTTCTGAGTCAATGGGGAAGAGGAATACTGTGCTTCTCAATTCAGTTTTCATAAGACATGCATGCTTTTCTTTTAGGTTGCTGAAATGAAAGAAAAATACTCTCTTTTTTTGTTTGGCTGGGAGTCTGGTTGGGGAATCCTTGGGTCTGTCAAGACTGAAAACCTCTGATTTAAAGTAAAAGTCACGTAATCTCAATAAACAGTGTGACAACAATTAAGCACAGTTAATTAATTGAACACCAATATATCATCCTTATCACAGCTCATCAACATATGTTTTTGTCTTATAATCACCACAAGTAAGACAACTTTGTAAAACAAGAAACACAAAATTTGTGGTCTGGCAATGTGTACACCTCAGGCACACTAAAACCAATTTAACAGAGGAAATGAGATACTCCCATTTATTCTAATTTGGGCATTCTGCCCATCCATCCCACCCCTTATCTCTCTACCTCTTTGTTTTTCATTATTCTGTCCATGCAGTCCAGGTTTGTGTGATATTAGATGGAGAATCTCTGTTGGCTCCTGTGTCCATTTCCCTATAAATGGCACATGGCACTGTGTGCAATGTCATAAAAGAGGAGGAAAACACTAAATTGTTTTCCTTTAATCTCCTCAAATTTGATAGAGCTACTTCAAAAGGATTTTCAGTGGCTAATTTGATCCTCCCCTCAGTTCCAGTAACCAGTGTAAAGATGAAAGACAAAGGAGAGTGAGGCAATGTCAGTGGCATGTCAACTTCGGCTACTGAGGCCACAGATTACGCATACTCTGAATTAAAGTATATTATAAGTGCACGCTCTCAGATAAAATAATCATAAATTCTAAACCTCAGTCTCTAATAGCAGTACTAAGAGTGCAGTGATTCTTATCAAACTGAAAACTCGCACCTGTATTAAGAAGATCAAATAATTCAGTCAACATTTTATCTGTTACTTATATACTTCCTATTTTTGTTTTAATATTATCTTCTCATAATGTGGAATGTCAGCAATTGGGTTAGTTCAATTGGTTTGGTCAGGAATTGGAAAATTCACGGTTCAGTTCAAGTTCAGTTCAACAGCATTTGTATTTGATTTTATCATAATTAGTAAAGTGGCTACAAAATGTGATGTTCATATATTTAAAGGGTAACTAAACCCTAAAACAACTTTTTTTAGTTAATGATCTGTAAGAGTGGGGCTTTATTAATGCTGTTCATTGATTCAAGTAATTATTTTGACATTTGGGTATAAAGTGTTTTAATTCTACAATATATGGTGTAAAAACGTCTGAATGCTGCCCTCTTCAGGTTGAATGGTGGCTACTGCAGTTGTATTTTCCTATTGGAAGTAGTGGTACCCTGTGATGCAAGAGGGTACCAGCTAACCACACCCTTGCCTACAGAGGGACACGTCTCAGGTGGACGCCCCCCTCCGCTGGGCCAAATATTGCCAGTGGGTGGAGTCAGGCTCTGACAGGAGTTTAGTTACCCTTTAAGCATTTCATTTGGTTAGTAAGTGATTCTATTGCATTTGTCACATGTTAACCAAGTCTGGCTATAATAGAACTAGTTTCAAGTTTCAAGTTTATTTGTCATGTATGTCAGTGACAAATTGTACATTGAAATGCATACAATTTAAAGAGAGAAGAAAAAAAAATGAAGCCAGTATATAAAGTATATATACAAAACAAATATATGTGTATGTTTTAATATTAAATCATAGAATGAGTGGTATGTGTACAGTGTGTCTTAAAGTGCAGATGTTGTTTGTAAACAGTGGGAAAAAGAAGGAAAATAACACAAACAAATTATGAGGATATTTACAGTGAAGTATATTCACAAAACAAATATATATGTATGTATGTTTTCTTAGTAAATAATAGTATGCATAATGTACAGTATGTTTTAAAGTGCAAATGTTCTTTGTAAACAGTGGGAAATTAGCATATATGTATTATCTAAGGTTTGTGTGCAATGTACATGCAGCGCAAAAATCTGGAGTAAACAGTAGGAAAAAAATACTGTCATAGTACATTAACAGACAGTACAACGAGGAATGAGTGAAGTCTAAGTTACAGTGTGTTAAAGGGATACTTCACCTCTGGAAAGATGAATGTGTATTTAAAATGGGTCATTTATGTAAAAGAAATGTGAAATTATTTTTGAATTTGGAGCTTTCTACACTGAGAAAAGCCAGAAAATGTATTTTTGGCTTATGTGGATGAAAGACAACAACTCCCAGAATGCACTTGCTTCACTGCCCTAGGAGGCCACGCCTACCGGTAACAGAGCACAGTAGTTAAACAACAAGTCTAGGCTACTAGTGAGTCTCCGTGATGAGTCTGCCCGGGATTACGAGATCGCCCAAAGTGTCGTGGATTCGGCTTTTGCCTTCTACAGTCGCCATTCATTATGTTTACTGTGGCGAGCAGGACGAGACTGAGGGCCGTGTGAGAATGGTGTGAGGCCGGTGTCGTGATTACTGATGAGCGAAACCTGTGAGACGCACCGCATCGTATCTCTCACGGAGGAGTGGGAATTTGTTAACAATGTTAAAACGCACATCAACCGATCACTTGTTTAGCATTCATGTAAACACTACATTCAGATTGGAACTAAAGGTGTGCATGTAAACAATGAATGGCGACTGCAGAAAGCAAAAGGTGAATCCAAGACATTTTGGACGATCTCGACGGCCGGACATGTCAGGGAAAAAGAGGATGTATGGTAACCCCTACTACTCAGCTTTCTCCACAGAACAAGAGCATGCTAGCTTAGCTTCCAAAAAAAAGATGGCTGACACTGTGTACATTCTGTGACTGAGATCCCACCCTCTATGGGCGGGTTGAAAACATGCGGAACAGCCCTTACTACTGGCTGTAGTCTTTAGCCTCTGACCAAAAAATCCTCAGATGACGCAAAATGACAATAAATCGCTCGTCTCAGGGGGATATGAGGGTGGAAAGCGTGGTAATTCGAAAATACTACAAGTTTTCTACTAATACAAAGCTTAATGCTAAATCCTAAAGTATCCCTATAGTTTTTAAGGTCTACAGGTAAACGCTGTTATTCAATTTGTTGGTTCTGCACTGAATCTATCTGTATCGAACCGACTGCATGGCAGTTTCTATCCAAATTGTCCAAACTAAAGGACTAAGTTGTATAATAATAATAATAATATTAATAGTTATTGTTGTTGTTGTTGTTATATGTATTGTGGTAATCAACATTATGCCAGAAATGCTGTCGACTGAGCATAACCTGCACTGAATGTGGAACATTCCTCCATAGCAGCTCACGTCACCCCCATTTTCACAGGATAAAGATTTGTTCACTCACATTGTCTGAATTTTCAGCATGAAAATCATGCATGACAGGTTATTAAAACTAAACAATACAGTTTTGCAATATTGCAATATTGCATTATGATCTGTTCGTTATTTTGTATTCAGAGGTTAGTTTCATGTTTTAATTGTTTGAATGCTTTGGGGGGAAAATGCTCTTGTTTGGCTATTCAAATCTTTTTTTCTTCAGACAATGATGAAAATTACTGGTCTAACTATGCCACGTTGTCATAAACGAGAACCAGATGCATCAATGATTTCAATAAAATCAAATCAGCAGTGTCTATTGAACTGTAGCCTTGAGTAAGCTGTAATTTTAAACTCCCAAATGCTGAATTCCAGATAAAGCCAGGGAAATCCAGGGGTATAGAATGTGTCTTTCCCACCAACCTATTCAAGTAATAAAACAGCAAATTGCATGGAAATAAGCCAATTATGACAATAAGACACACACACTTAATCCAGCCTGTCTTGGGGATAACATGGTTTGGTTGTTTTTTTTTTTGTGCGGTTTTTTTGTGAAAGTCTTAATACGGTCTAAGCCAGTCATCTGCACACAGCAGTAATTTCAATAGTTCTTTTAAAAAGGACTTTGTCTTAAAACACCTCACTGCCTAGTCCTGAAGCAATTTGTAGGCTGTCAATATATATTTGGGTCCAAGACATACGAAGACAGAGAAGGAGAAAGAGCAAGATCGAGTGAGTTAGAGAGACGGTTGGATTGAGAGAAAGAGAAAGAGGAGGAAATTGAGATGTCCTTAAACTGTCACTCTCTGACCTCCACAGTCTACTTTTCAGTACATGTTACAATCTAGACAAGGCATGATATAAACAATCTTCTTTGAGATATAAATGAGTTTTAAATGAGTTGCCCGCAAGTGTACCGTGGGTTGCCAACTCGTGTTGTCAAATCTGCTGATCCACATACAGAAGGTGTTGTCACATTTCAAATCAAGAGCATCAAGAAGAAACTGCCCTTTTTTTAAAGTCGAGTTAAATTGCTGTCTGCACCCCATTTCATTTCCGTAATTTTCCCAGAGAAACAAATGAGAATGTAGAGCGGTACTTGATTTCATTTATCAAGACTGAATACTAAAGGCTGGAGTAATTTCATAGAAAACATTTTAACATTTCACAATAATACTGGTTTTATTGCATTTTTGATCAAATAAATGCAGCCTTGATTATAAGAGACTTATTTAAAGACATTTAAAAATCCTACCAAAACTTTCGAACATCAGTGTACCAAAATGCAAGACATTTTTAAAATGTGCTAATAGTTAACACATTATCCGTCAGAAGTTTCAAACAACCCGTGGAGGATGTAAAAGGATGTTGGGGATCAACAGAAAATGAGAGGGAGAGAGAGTATGTATGCATCTTTTACAGTTTCAGTTTTCAGATTCATGTTTTTCCTGAGAATCGAACCCATGGCCTTGGCATTGTGCTAGTGCAACAGAAGTGCACATTAAGCAATTGGATAATTTTTGATTTCATGTCAACTTATGAAAAAACTCTTAACATATCCACTTTTATTCGTTTGAAGGAAGTGCTTTTTGTGGCTTTTAAATTGAAAGCCCACAGCCCGACAGATCGCTTTTAGCTCCGATGTTAAACTAACAGAGCTAAATCAATTGGTTCAATCTGTGGTCTTCAGTCAGCACTTGATTAATTGAGTGATGCATGGAAGGCCAGGATAGGAACAAAAACATTCTGTTAGGGGCGCCCTGAGAAACAGGATTGAAAACCAGCGATCCAGATCAACTAATGAGATGCATTTACTTCTCTTCCTATCCTGGGACTACAGAGGTCAAGTTGTTAAGACTACAATACCCAGATGGAAATTGCCTGGAGTAGACCCAAGGCAGCTGCTGATTGTTTGTAGTTGGCCTTAACCCCGACTTCAGTGCCAGCAGCCTCAGGTGTGTTTGTGCCAGTCACGCACAGGGCAACAGTTCCGTATTGAGGTGCCTGTCTTCATGACCTCTGTGATTGTAATGATTTGAGAAGTTGTCAGAGTCACAGATGTCATTCTAAGGTCAGTTAGATGTTCAAACAGTTGTATTGATATAGTATGTTCTATGATAAAAGTCATGTTTTTTTATGCTTAACACAGCTGTTTTCCACAAGCTTTTGTCGACTTCCATTCTGCTTTCAATATTTTCAACACAAACAACATTGGTGTGCTCCAGTTTCTTTTTTATTAGCCGTTTATGTCAGTATTTTTCGTCATGTGGATTAAACATATGTGTTTTTGTAAGTCTTTACGTGCTGTTTTTCAGTCACATGCAGGTCTTAAAGAAAGAAATGGCTTAATGCTAGTCTACTTAATCCACAGGATGCCATTATGTACGGTGGCTGAATGCCATCTGAAGGGAAAGGAGTGGTGAATGCTATCTAATGCGCAGGATTTTCTTTAGATTAACTGTTTGTACATAAGAGAGTTTAATCCCGCTTTTGCTGGGACAACAGGCGGAGCGAGCTAGGGATATAACATGCTGTATGTGTATTCATCCCGACTGCTTGTAAATGTTCTGCTTCGGATTTCAAAAGCAGCGAATTTTCAAAACATGCAGTTGATTGTTTATTGGGGTAAATTAAATTATAACTAGACTAGGTTAAATGACTTAATAGCAAAAACTCACAGTAAAACTTCTAATGGTTTTCACTTTTTTATAAAAAGTTGCTTTTAAATCGTGTTAGATGATTTTTATTTTTCCATATTTTATTTATAATCTTTTATATATACACAATACAGATTTGAGCATCTATGACTTTAATGCAAATACTAAATTTTTCTTCTCCATTATTGGATTCGAAGCTGCTTGCGTGGTGGTGGAACCGAGCTGCTCAGAATCCACATACCACATTTTTATTGCAAATGTTACAGAGAGAGTGCCAAAAAACAAGCCGATTGACAAGAAATGCGAGATATTATTATGTTTGCCCTCAAAATAAGCGTCTACATTCTAATTCAAATGCAGGCAGCTTTTAAAGACCTGCTGTGATTCAAATACTGCATTTAGCACTCAGTTTTGTGCATTGATTATGAAACCAGGCTGAAGAGTTCCATGGGCTTTTAGATAGTTGGAGTTATTATAGAAGCCATTCACACAGAATATGTTTTTGCATTTAAAAAAGCGAGATGCGGGGTAGTGGAATAAAAGTCAAGGAAAGTTAAACTTCTTTTAACTTGAGCACCATATCGTTAGAACACTGCATGTGTCGTGTGCAATATGCTGCAAAAATGTGAGAGACGATGCCTGTCGAGCACATATTTGCATTGAAAAACAATGGAAAAGTAGCACATTTGAGAGACATTATTGTCTAGGTGGTTTTGATTTGATCCATTATTGTCCATTATTGGCATGAAATGTTTGAGAAATGCTCAATTCATGAACTCAAGAAAATATAAGGAAGGTTTCCATTCATTTGAACTAATATTGATATAAAAACTATGGACCCTCTGCATACCCTCACATCATGTTCACCTCATGTTAGGCATGAACTTCATACTTCAGCATGACCTAGATCTGAATATTGCATGTGGAAGTCCCTTGAGAGATGAATCCAGAGTAATAGCTTCTATCCCTACATCTCTCTCTTTCTGCTTTTCCATCCATTTCTTCTTTCACAATCTCCAAATCAGATTACTGATGGCATATGCTGCAGCCATTAAGGTCACACACACGGCCTGAGGCTCCGTATGCCACCAGAACAGCCGTCTGGAGAACAAGTGCGCACACACACACGAGACAGCACACATCCTCCCATCTGCTTGAGCATGTTCAGTCAATCAGAAAAGCATTACACTTCTTGATTTACATGATACTGCTGAGGGAAAGTATTATGAGGGAAGAAAAGATCAAAAAGAATTATATTTAATGATCGTGAGTCCTTGTTTTGACTAACAGGACTAGGTTTACTCGTAATGCCGGTGGATAAGAGTTTTGAGATTTAGGTTTGTGTGGCCTGGCAACTGAATAAGGAGCTTTGGAGAATGACTAGGAAGCTGCCTGCGCTGAAAGTTTTTATGCTAGTTTGCATGCATGCAATCTCACGTCAGAATAATCTCAAACTATACCATACCATTCAAAAGTTTGGGGTCAGTAAGGGGTCATATATATAAGTAATATATATATTCAAGGATGTGCATGGACGGAGAGAAAGCACCGACACCTGCAGGATTTCATCTGACGGTACATAAGCATATTTAGTCTATCTATTCCGTGAGAGCAACGGTACCACAGAACGAGTGCATGGTATAATGCGTGTACTGAATTTTATTAAATAATCCTGAAAAAAGCACAAACACGGCAGAAGTGGCCTATTATGTGAAGTGTAGGCTGACAACAACACGCGAAATGGTGACGTGAAAGAACTTTTATTTTTTACAATTTTTGATCATTATTATGCAGCAATAGTATATAAAATACTATGCACAGTACCGGTCAGAAATGTGGACACATTACTATATTTTATGTTTTTTAAAGAAGTCTCTCATACACATCAAGCCTGCATTTATTTATCAAAAAAAAAAAATACAATTTAAAATAATGGTTTTCTATTTTAATACTTTAAAATAGAATTGATTTCTGTGATGCAAAGTTGAATTTTCAGCATAATTTCTCCAGTCTTCAGTGTCCTTCAGAAATCATTCTATGCTGATTTATTATCAATGTTGGAAACAGTTGTGCTGCTTAATGTTTTGTTTTGGGTTTTTTTTTTTGGAACCTGTGATACTTTACCTGTGAAGTCTTTACTATCACTTTTTATCAATTTAACACATCCTTGCTGAATAAAAGTATTATTTAAAAAAAAAAAAAAAAAAGAAAGAAAGAAAATGACAGACCCCAACCTTGAGGCGGATGGGCTACAACAGCAGAAGACCCCACCGGGTACCACTCATCTCCAAGACAAATAGGAAAAAGAGGCTACAATTTGCAAGAGCTCACCAAAATTGGACAGTTGAAGACTGGAAAAATTGCCTGGTCTGATGAGTCTTGATTTCTGTTGAGACATTCAGATGGTAGAGTCAGAATTTGGCGTAAACAGAATGATAACATGGATCCATCATGCCTTGTTACCACTGTGCAGGCTGGTGGTGGTGGTGTAATGGTGTGGGGGATGTTTTCTTGGCACACTTTAGGCCCCTTAGTGCCAACTGGCCATCGTTTAAATGCCACGGCCTACCTGAGCATTCCCTTTATGGCCACCATGTACCCATCCTCTGATGGCTACTTCCAGCAGGATAATGCACCATGTCACAAAGCTCGAATCATTTCAAATTGGTTTCTTGAACATGGCAATAAGTTCACTGTACTAAAATGGCCCCCACAGTCACCAGATCTCAACCCAATAGAGCATCTTTGGGATGTGGTGGAACGGGAGCTTCATGCCCTGGATGTGCATCCCACAAATCTCCATCAACTGCAAGATACTATCCTATCAATATGGGCCAACATTTCTAAAGAATGCTTTCAGCACCTTGTTGAATCAATGCCACGTAGAATTAAGGCAGTTCTGAAGGCGAAAGGGAGTCAAATACGTATTAGTATTGTTCCTAATAATCCTTTAGGGGAGTGTATATGGCCCTTTTTTACATTTGAGCCCCTGCCCCTGAGGAACTCTCTGCATGTCCCTGCTTCTTACTGACCCCAAACTTTTGAATGGTAGTGTACCTATAGTGTGGAAGAACAAGCCTGCAAAGTGAAATGCATAAATATATTAAAGGTTCAGGAGCCAAGATAATCAATTTGTGGCGATGTAAAAAAAAAATAAAAAAAACTGTGCCTGCGTATAATGCATTCTGCTGTGCACTGAGTTAATTTATCAAATGACTATAATGTCAGGGTCATAAGCACAGATATAACAACCCTGAAGGAGTTTTTCCCATCTAGGTCTAAAAGGCATGAAAATGAAACCTCAACAAAACACGCAGTCAGTGGAGCAAAGCCCATTCATAGAGTTATTTTAGCAGGTGATTTTGTGATTTTTGGAGGCTTTGAATTCTTCCTGTCTAAGCCTTTTCATTCTCCTTTTCTTTCATGGCCAGAATAAAGGGATTAAAAAGAGCAAGGATGAGCATGAGACTGGGGTATTCTCCATATTCTTTCTTCTGAAGTGTTCTTAAGAAGATGTGTTGAAAAATGTTGGTAACCAGACAGTTGACAGTACCCATTGACTTCCATAGCAGGAAAAAAAAAAAATACTGGAAGTCAATGGGTACCGTCAACTGTCTGGTTACCAACATTCTTCAACACATCTTCTTTTGTGTTCAGCAGAAGAAAGAAAGTCATACAGGTTTGGAACAACTTGAACCATTTTTGAGTGAACTATCCCAAAGCACATTCAAACATTACTGCAAGTGCACTGTAGTCTAATGAAAAGACTTTTGGTGGCATCTTGTGCTGATCGAGCTGCAAGAGAACTTTCTGGAATACCTCGAATGTAAAGCAAAGTGGTTTTGGACAAGCCAGATTGATGATGTATATCATTCCGAGAAACAAGGCACAAGTTGATGTGAACGAAGGCAGTTCATTCAAAACTTTAACACACTTGATGATGACACCTATATGTCAGCCGGTGGTTTGTGATGTTCTCCCCCCTCCTTCCGAATAACATACACCGCCATGGTGAGCTGCTCCAGCTCACCCTCACAATCATCTTGTTGGTTCTCCTAAAGTAGTGTACATAAAAAAAAATATAAAAAAAACATAAACAAATAAATAAAAGCATTTTGCATTCATAACTACAAAACACAAATTTAAACTTTCTGAAAAATCAAATCAAAATAGTCTATATGGACTTTCAACTCACAAGGTACTCCTTGATAAGGTCTTGAGGATTTTCCCCCAGGAAAACTATGAGGGCCTTCTGGACACACTCTTTTCATGTGAATGCTTTCAGCCTGTGATAAAGCAATTGTGATCATTTTTCTTATTTTAAAATTCTGAGTAATCTGCAGAGAATCAGATTTCGCAGAGGATAGCAAAAAACAAGAAAATATAAACATTTGGAGAAGTATTTAGAAGCCACTTTATTAGGTACACCTGTCCAACTGCTCCTTAACACTTCATTTCTAAGTAGCCAATCACATGGCGGCAACTCAGTGCATTTAGGCATGTAGACATGGTCAAGACAATCTCCTGCAGTTCAAACCGAGCATCAGTATGGGGAAGAAAGGTGATTTGAGTGACTTTGAACGTGGCATGATTGTTGGTGCCAGAAGGGCTGGTCTGAGTATTTCAGAAACTGCTAATCTACTGGGATTTTCACGCACAACCATCTCTAGGGTTTACAGAGAATGGTCCGAAAAAGAAAAAACATCCAGTGAGCGGCAGTTCTGTGGGCGGAAATGCCTTGTTGATGCCAGAGGTCAGAGGAGAATGGCCAGACTGGTTCGAGCTGATAGAAGGGCAACAGTGACTCAAATAACCACCCGTTACAACCAAGGTGGGCAGAAGAGCATCTCTGAACGCACAGTACGTCGAACTTTGAGGCAGATGGGCTACAGCAGCAGAAGACCACACCGGGTGCCACTCCTTTCAGCTAAGAACAGGAAACTGAGGCTACAATTTGCACAAGCTCATCGAAATTGGACAATAGAAGATTGGAAAAACGTTGCCTGGTCTGATGAGTCTCGATTTCTGCTGCGACATTCGGATGGTAGGGTCAGAATTTGGCGTCTACAACATGAAAGCATGGATCCATCCTGCCTTGTATCAACGGTTCAGGCTGGTGGTGGTGGTGTCATGGTGTGGGGAATATTTTCTTGGCACTCTTTGGGCCCCTTGGTACCAATTGAGCATCGTTGCAACGCCACAGCCTACCTGAGTATTGTTGCTGACCATGTCCATCCCTTTATGACCACAATGTACCCAACTTCTGATGGCTACTTTCAGCAGGATAATGCGCCATGTCATAAAGCTGGAATCATCTCAGACTGGTTTCTTGAACATGACAATGAGTTTGCTGTACTCAAATGGCCTCCACAGTCACCAGATCTCAATCCAATAGAGCATCTTTGGGATGTGGTGGAACGGGAGATTCGCATCATGGATGTGCAGCCGACAAATCTGCGGCAACTGTGTGATGCCATCATGTCAATATGGACCAAACTCCCTGAGGAATGCTTCCAGCACCTTGTTGAATCTATGCCACGAAGAATTGAGGCAGTTCTGAAGGCAAAAGAGGGTCCAACCCGTTACTAGCATGGGGTACCTAATAAAGTGGCCGGTGAGTGTATATATATATATATATAATTTTTTTTTTTTTTAAAGACAGATTGTTTCACTAGATAAGACCCTTATTCCCCAGCTGCACTGAAACTGTTGAACCCCAGTGAAGTCCACTATCCTGGAATGTTTTCCTCAAAAACCTTAATAGTAACAAAACATAAGTTACAAATAAATTACTAAAAGTAACAAAGACATAAACATCTTGGATGACATGGGGGTGAGTAAATTAGCAAGAAATTAATTCTAAAGTGTAGTAATCCTTTAAGAAATTCATCTGAGTCAGTCGTTGGTTGCCTTTATAATTTAGTCTGAAAATAAAACATGCATCAACAAATAATTTATTAGCATTATGCCCTAATATATTTAATCATTCTTGATTAAAGTAATGGTTCACCCAAAAATTCTAATTTGCTGTTCATTTACAGGCCATCCAAGATGTATGTAGGGGACCTTTTTTCTTCAGTATAGCAGTTTTTGAGATTAAACCATAGTCCTCTGTGATTCATATAATGCAAGTCAATGGCAACTGATCTTATGACCTGAAATGATCAGTCTTTGCAAGAAACTGAACATTATTAACATGCAACATTGCCATGAACACACTCAGGACCGTTTGCTGAGGTTGTTGATTACAGGTAATAATATTGTAAATAATGTTCAGTTTCTTGCATAGGCCGATCGTTTCGCTTCATAAAACCTCAATGAATCGTCAGGACTCACAGGTATTAAGTTTGTTTTGCCTGTATGTTTTTTTAGTTTTTTTTTTTACTTGCAATATATGAATCACCATGGACCACAGTTTCAGTCTACTGAAGAAAAAAGTCACCTAAACAACTAAAACACACATCCAAAAGTTAAATTTTCGAGTTTATTAATTAAATCAAACTTCCAACCTACTTTTTTCATGCGAGTCCATGGAGAAACAGAAAATGGCGGTTGAGCAGAAGTTCAAGACTGGCTCGTGCGTCATGTTAGATATTTGAGTGTCTGTGTCAATAATCAATAATCAATTACGATTAGGAAAGCAGAAACACAAAGTAAATAGTCTCAAACAGTTCTAATAATCCAACTTACACCCATATTCACTTTTTACAGTGCACAAGCTTCTTTACAGATTTTTGTGGCTTACTGAAATTATTGACATACTGTCAGTCAAAGTGAGACAAAGATGAGTTGCATCCCCAGATATTTATGGTGTAAAAAATAAGATAAAATGTGTTTAATGCAATCTTCTGGGACTTTTGTGAATTTTTTTTTTATCCCTTTTTTTTTCTTTACCAAATGTGCTTTGGACTTTGGAAACCCAGGTGTTTTGTAGCAATTGCCAATTCCCTTTAATAAACCGCAAAGATTAAACTATGTTGCATGTAAAACAGCAAAACAAATGGCCTTGACATTGTACAATCAGTAACAGATCAAAAATGGGAAACATCAAAAAGACAAAATGGCCATCCGTGCTGGATGCCCTATAACCCATGTTAGGGAGTCGTGAAAGGGCTGGCCGTCTTGGCAGCAGCAACAGGAAATTGTCTGCATGGGTTATATTTATGCCACATTTCATAAACAGACACTTCTCTGTCACAGGGTTAATAGTTGCAAATTGCATGGAAGCAGAGAATGATGATCATTAGTGTGTGTGTGTGTGTGTGTGTGTGTGCGTGTGCGTGTGTGCGTGCGTGTGTGCGTGTGTGTATAACAGACAGTGGAAAAACATTGCATGTCAGTGTACATTATTCCTTACACAGGGGTGAAGAACAGATGAAAAATTGTCACTGCCATCCTGAAAAATATATAATAATACTAATAAGAGAAAGAATAATATTTTCAATACATCATCATTATATTATATTATATTATTTTTTTCAATCACTTCCCCTATCCTCTATACTCCCCCTTACACTGTTCCTAAACCTTTGCTCTTTTAATCATGATGCCTTAAAAGGGTCCTATTGTGCTTTTTAATTTTTCAGTTTTAGTTAGTGTGTAATGTTGCTGTTTGAGCATAAAGTCTCATGCATATCGGGATGTTTATCGCGCATGCTTATCGCCGACATTTAATGCCTCGGGACTAAACAAAGGGCGTCAATATATGCACACCGACGTGAAAACCGTCAGGGGTAAAAGCGTTTTTTTTTTTTTTTTTTTTTTTTTTTTTTTTTACCGCCTCGGGTTAGTTTTTTTGATATGATGCTCCGTGTTAAAAACTGGCCGAACATTGAGATTGGCGCTTTTGTTCACGTGCCTGGAGCTGCTGAAGTTACAGTACTTGGAGGCGCTCAAGCACAAAATGGTCTTGCCGAGCACATATTGATGGAAGAAGATGACGAAGAGGAAGTAAGTAGACGAAGAAGAAGATGCAACGAGGCAAGATGAATGTAGAGCTGCTGGTCTCTTTGGTGTCTGAACACAAAAATCCTTTGGGACAAACGCCACAGTGACTACAAAAATCTCGCTAAGAGGGAGTTGTAATGGAGAGGAATTGCAGTGTGTGAATGGTTTTGGCAAGCACGTAAATACTGGCTCTCTTCTTCTTCTGTGTGACAAGCGAAAGCGAGTGTCAGAAGCGTAAAGTTGCGCAGCTCCACCTTGTGAACCGGGGTATTTCTGTTTTTCAATAAGCTCCATCTACTGTCAATGAGTGAATTTGCACGTTCACTCGGCGCATTGCCAGTTAAAATCACTTGGGTTGAACACAAAGACGCGTCGAAAAACTCCTCAAAAAACGCTGGCGATAAGTGTGCGCAATAATCACCCCGATGTGCACAAGGCTTGAAAAAAGATCTGCAAGTCCAAAGGGAGATATTATATTTAATAGAATCCACTTTTCAAGAAGTAAAACAAACGGCTCGTTTGGACTACAACGCGATTTTTACTGGGTTTTTGAACAATAATGTTACTCATTTAAATAATATCCGCCCACAGAATACACAAAAAAGCGGACGAAGCCTGGATGAGCTGCTGCTATGCCAAAGAGACACTGTTTTTTCCACAACTCATTTGTTTGATCTTCCTAAGGCTGACGAACTCAGAGTGGTGAAAATTTATTTTAAACCCTGTTCCTGAACATTATAATCCAGATGTTTATCTGCGCATTTTACGGAGAATAGCTTCCAGAACCACAATGCAGGTTATGCATAAAAGCTTCTCCTGATGTAGCAGTTTCCACTTTGTCAGGACAATCTGTTGTTGGATCACAACTTGTAAGTATTTCTTATTAATTGTAGTTGAATTTTCTCTTAACAGTTCTACTTAGAAGTTGTATGTTGTTGCTACGATCTCCTGCTAGCCAACATTAGTGTTGATATAGACTGTTGTTTACTATAGATTTTTTAAGCTCTCGCTTTTGTAAGGCCGTTACCCGCCCCTTAGGAAAATTAACCATGTTTTTGTGATTGATTACTGTTTGTATAACCACAGTTTTCCGACAAATATTATGATTAAATGTTGGATAGCATTGTATCTATGATGTATAAGAAAAACCTACCACTCTAAAACGTCCCGTGAAATCCGTGCTTGCAAAGAATTGAGTTGAAATTGCTGCCATCTTCCTTTATATTTACACTAGAGCAGAACTCGTGGTTATGGAGGGGCGGGACATTTCCCGAACACATGCTACATGCTGACGATCACAACACATGGGCCAGCTTACCAATCACAGCACATTTTGTATTTCGGAAAGAGAGTGTTCATCGAAAATGACTCCTTCTGGAAAGACTGGGGAGAGAGGAGCAGTCGCCTAATAATGTAAAATATGTGAAAAATAAGGTGTTTTTTTATTCAAGTACACCCCAAAATCAAGACTTCGTAAGAGGGCATAATAAATAAGATGTCAAGTTTAACTTCAAACATCATTGGTTATATCACATCTTGCGACGATAATGTGCAACGCATTCTCATCCCAAGGCGTCATATTCTGTCACTTTGACAAAGCGTCTAAATCCAACGCCCATGGAACCCTTTAGCGTCAATTTAACACGCAGAGAGATGGGTAGGTTTAGGTATGGTGTAGGGTTAGGGTTAGACCGCTAGGAGGCGCCTTCTGACCCATATATATCGGCGTCTCATATTGACGCTAAAGGGTACCATGCGCGTTCGATATAGACGCTTTGGCAAAAGCGTCATTATATTACGCCTTGGGATGAGAACGGGCTGTAATGTGACGTGACTTTGCAAGGTTGAATTCGTTTAATTCAATGCAAAGTGTAAATAAGATTTGAGAGCTATGGTGAATGATGAGAGGTTTCAGCCATTAATGATTCATATGTTGGCCTTTCCCTCACACAAAGTTATTTTGTGGTTTCAAATGTCACAAATGCACAACAATAATCAATGTTAAGTTTTTTTTTTTTTTTTTAGCATGACAACTGTCACTTGATTCACATAAACAGTAAATGCTCAAAGCCTGGACATCTCCTTTTCTATATTAAATGATAAAAACAAATCCTAGAGGTTTGGAAGAACCTGAGGGTGAGTGAATGATGATCAAGTTTTAATTTTTGGTTGACCTATACTTTTAATGTGTGCATAAAATCTAGTTTCCTGAGATACCACAGATACCAGACAGTACCCACAATACTGCCAATCACCATAGTGGCAGGAGAGCGCCCAGCATCACGCTCACATTTATTTTGAGGTACGTAACAAAATAATAGGCAGCTTTTCCAAAATCTTCTTAACCCTAGACAGATTCTGAAGTGATTGTTTGAGGATGAGAAAGAGACATTGCGCAAGTTTGATGATTGTCATTGTGCATTTATTTGTTTTAACCTCATCCCTGTATGTGTATGTGTTACTTTGTTTGTGTATATAAGAAGGGAAAACAATTGTGTGTGACTACGTGCGTCGCCCATGTCAGCAGTAATGAGGGATATTGTTTGCTGCCGTCTGTCACCTAATTAGAGTGACAAGGCCACAAGGGAGAGCCTTACAGAGAGGCAATGAGGAGGAACAACGTGGGAACACGATAAACATAGACAAAATGCCAAAACCGCAGGGCCACATCTCACCTGCTATACCCCACTCATTCCTCCCAATTCCCCACTCCAAGCAGACGGAGATGACCCAGAGACAACAGCCATTGACAGAATTGCAGCCATCAGCATCCATCTGACCACTACGACCGCTGCTAATGAATCGACAACCAGAAAGGCATCTGCAAACACTTGCTAGGTGCACCAGATATGATAACCTTCAGACATCGTATAATGGTATGGCGGTAATGAGTTTGGGTATATCAGCAGTCACCACCATTTCTGGTGCGTCTAATTTGGGAAATCCCAGTGCTGCTGCCACACACAGCATATCTTCACGTCAAACGCACAGGTCATCCTGATGCAAACCATCACTACAGAGTCTCTAAGATGTAGCGTCCCTCAGGTCTAGCCCACGTCCATGAGAGAGGCCAGAAACTCTTGGACTATTACTCTCAAATCCATACTTATTACCTTTTAAACCCCAGTGACAAAGAGACCATCTGATCTTTGCTGAAGGAAAAGAAAATGTCATCTAACATCATAACACCGCATTATGTTCAGCACGGTTTTATTGATTCTCATCATAGGTGTTTTTCTTCATTCATTTAATGGCTCTCCGTGGGAGGGCTTCATCATAATCAGCTTCTGATTAGAAAATCAATCACACAATGGCACCGACTACGGCGTTCTGGAGGTACTTTGTATAATAGGTTCGGAAGAGCCACCCCAGGCCGCACGGCGGAGATTTATTTGGCTGTAATGCGTGAGTGACTGTGTCACCGTGACTGATAGATGCTCTTATCCTTGTATTGTAAACACAGACATCTCAAACGGCTCCGAATGACAGAGTCGGCCCCCGGGGAGAGGGAGGAATAAGACGCGTGCCTTTAATCTCTAGTGGTGTCAAACTGCCTGCCTCTTCAAAAAACCATAATCCCATGCTTAGCGGGAGCCCTAAACGCACATTTCAAACACCTGTGTTCAGACAATAAACCAAAATGTGTAGAGAAATGTGAATTTATGCATAGGAGATAAACATCACACTTTCATGATGTGTCAAGATGAAGTCTGGGAGAATGAAGTGAAGTGTAATATCTGTTCGTATTCTCTATGCACCTCCTACAATGTCTCCAGCCTTGTTCAAGGACCAATCAGGGAGCGGTTCGGCAATATAGCTCGTTGGCTCAACTTCATTCAGTTTGTTTTTTCCTCTTCCCTTTTTATCATTCTCCCTACCACTTAGTTGCAAATGAAGGGAATGCCCCTTCTCGGCAGCCCCGGCTACTCTCGGGAAACCAAAGCGGTCTAAATCCTAAATAATAATAATAAAATAGGGTATGACGGGATGTCATAACATAAGCGTCTCTGAAAGGGAAGGGAACTGACATTCATTTCCAATTCCTTTTGGCTGCCCTGACAGAACATTTCTCTGGAAGACAAATGAAGAATGGCCTCCGCCTGCCACTTTAAAGATATTACATGGGCCCACTCACATCAATCTCTCTCTCATACATCTGAAGCCTCCGTTCTGAGCCCCTCCTCCCTACTTTAGTCAGAGTTTCTCATTTCTCATGCCTCGCTTCTGTTCGGTGCACTCCCCTGTGTTTCCTGCTGTCTTGCTTTACTACTCTCATGAGGCATGGAAGTAGATGCTTTTTCATTCATTCAGGACATATGAAAATGCAGGACAGGTGTGTGTGTGTGTGTGTGTGTGTGTGTGTGTGCGTGTGTGTGTGTATGAGTGTTCCTCAAGGACCTTCTTCTAAAGAAGGTGTGCTTTTGTAATTTCCTGTTTGTACTTTTGGACTTATGCATATTTGGGTTTTGGTCTAGTGGTAAGTCTGGGCTAGAAATGTAAACATTCTAGGTACAAATTCAGAGCCAAGGGTGACCCGTGAACTGAAATACGCCTACTGGCCTTTAACCAATGCGCCCTCATCCAAGGTACTTAGCCTCAGGTTAATCCCTTCTGGCCCTTCAGTCATTTGTATACAGCCCTCCTCTGATATGCCAGATCACTCCTGTGCAAATTTTGAGTTTGCCACTCAATTTTTGGACTGGATTGTATGGAAGCTTGTTTCTGCCACAGAATACTTTTTATCTCACAATTCTTTTTTTCCTCAGAATTTACCTCAGAATTGTGAGATTTAAACATGCAATTGCGATACATATAGTCCATTTCTGAGGAGAAAATACTGACTTTTTTCTCAGATTTGCGACTTTATATAACTCAATTCTGACTTTATAACTTGCAATTAAATTTTTTTTTTTTACTCAGTGGTGGAAACAAGCTTCCATAGGATTGAGCTTGATTGCTGGTCATTGTTCATGTCTACAAAACAAGTTAAACTGATCATGTATTCCATCTGCTCATAGACCTATATACAGCCTATATATGTTTAACTAACATGTTACACTCTTAGAAGAAAAGGTTCTATATATAACCTTAAAAGGTTATATTGGCGCTACGTATTTAGAACCCCTAAAAGGTTCTATACAGAACCCTTTTTAAGGGTTCAATAAAAACTAGAAAAAGTTCGTCGAGACAAACTTTAAGTTGGCTTGTGAAAGTTTGGACCAATAAGTTTGAAGAAGTTTAAAGAAGTTTAAAGTTTAATTAGTTTATAGTTTAGTAAGAAAGAAAGAAAGATAGATTAGTTAAAAAGAAAGAAAAAAAGATTAGTAAGAAAGATAGATTAGTTAGAAAGAAAGAAAGAAAGATAGATAGATTAGTTAGAAAGAAAGATAGATTAGTAAGAAATAAAGAAAGAAAGAAATATAGATAAGTTAGAAAGAAAGAAAGATATATTAGTTAGAAAAAAAGAAAGAAAAAAAGATAGATTAGTTAGAAAGAAAAAAGGAAAGAAAGATAGATTAGTAAGAAAGAAAGAAAGAAAGATAAATTAGTAAGAAAGAAAAAAGATTGATTAGTAAGAAAGATAGATAGATTAGTTAGAAAGAAAGAAAAAAAGATTAGTGAGAAAGAAAGATAGATTAGTTAGAAAGAAAGAAAGAAAGAGATTAGTTAGAAAGAAAAAGAAAGATAGATTAGTTAGAAAGAAAGAAAGAAAGTTAATTAAAAAGAAAGAAAGAAAGATAGATTAGGTAGAAAGAAAGATAGAAAGATAGATAGATTAGTTAGAAAGAAAGAAAGAAAGATAGATAGATTAGTTAGAAAGAAAGAAAAAAAGATTAGTTAGAAAGAAAGAAAGATAGATTAGTTAGAAAAAAAGAAAGAAAAAAGATTAGTAAGAAAGAAAGAAAGATAGATTAGTTAGAAAGAAAAAAGGAAAGAAAGATAGATTAGTAAGAAAGAAAGAAAGAAAGATAAATTAGTAAGAAAGAAAGAAAGATTGATTAGTAAGAAAGATAGAAAGAAAGATAGATTAGTTAGAAAGAAAGAAAAAAAGATTAGTGAGAAAGATAGATTAGTTATAAAGAAAGAAAGAAAGAGATTAGTTAGAAAGAAAAAGAAAGATAGATTAGTTAGAAAGAAAGAAAGATAGATTAGTTAGAAAGAAAGAAAGAAAGAAAGTTAATTAAAAAGAAAGAAAGAAAGATAGATTAGGTAGAAAGAAAGATAGAAAGATAGATAGATTAGTTAGAAAGAAAGAAAGAAAGTTAATTAAAAAGAAAGAAAGAAAGATTAGTTAGAAAGATAGATTAGTTAGAAAGAAAGAAAGAAAAAAAGATTAGTAAGAAAGAAAGATAGATTAGTAAGAAATAAAGAAAGAAAGAAATATAGATAAGTTAGAAAGAAAGAAAGATATATTAGTTAGAAAAAAAGAAAGAAAAAAAGATAGATTAGTTAGAAAGAAAAAAGGAAAGAAAGATAGATTAGTAAGAAAGAAAGAAA
Organism: Semotilus atromaculatus; assembly: GCA_031834385.1. NCBI lineage: Eukaryota > Metazoa > Chordata > Actinopteri > Cypriniformes > Leuciscidae > Semotilus > Semotilus atromaculatus. The sequence continues at coordinate 12,522,675 of JAULUF010000052.1, read as the reverse complement.
GAAAGATAAATTAGTAAGAAAGAAAAAAGATTGATTAGTAAGAAAGATAGATAGATTAGTTAGAAAGAAAGAAAAAAAGATTAGTGAGAAAGAAAGATAGATTAGTTAGAAAGAAAGAAAGAAAGAGATTAGTTAGAAAGAAAAAGAAAGATAGATTAGTTAGAAAGAAAGAAAGAAAGTTAATTAAAAAGAAAGAAAGAAAGATAGATTAGGTAGAAAGAAAGATAGAAAGATAGATAGATTAGTTAGAAAGAAAGAAAGAAAGATAGATAGATTAGTTAGAAAGAAAGAAAAAAAGATTAGTTAGAAAGAAAGAAAGAAAGATAGATTAGTTAGAAAAAAAGAAAGAAAAAAGATTAGTAAGAAAGAAAGAAAGATAGATTAGTTAGAAAGAAAAAAGGAAAGAAAGATAGATTAGTAAGAAAGAAAGAAAGAAAGATAAATTAGTAAGAAAGAAAGAAAGATTGATTAGTAAGAAAGATAGAAAGATAGATAGATTAGTTAGAAAGAAAGAAAAAAAGATTAGTGAGAAAGATAGATTAGTTATAAAGAAAGAAAGAAAGAGATTAGTTAGAAAGAAAAAGAAAGATAGATTAGTTAGAAAGAAAGAAAGATAGATTAGTTAGAAAGAAAGAAAGAAAGAAAGTTAATTAAAAAGAAAGAAAGAAAGATAGATTAGGTAGAAAGAAAGATAGAAAGATAGATAGATTAGTTAGAAAGAAAGAAAGAAAGTTAATTAAAAAGAAAGAAAGAAAGATTAGTTAGAAAGATAGATTAGTTAGAAAGAAAGAAAGAAAAAAAGATTAGTAAGAAAGAAAGATAGATTAGTTAGAAAGAAAGAAAGAAAGAATGAAAGAAAGAATGAAAGAAAGAAAGAAAGTAAGAAAGAAAGAAATATAGATAAGTTAGAAAGAAAGATAGATTAGTTAGAAAGAAAGAAAAAAGATTAGTTAGAAAGAAAGAAAGAAAGATAGATTAGTTAGAAAAAAAGAAAGAAAAAAAGATTAGTAAGAAAGAAAGAAAGATAGATTAGTTAGAAAGAAAAAAGGAAAGAAAGAAAAATTTGTAAGAAAGAAAGAAAGAAAGATAGATTAGTGAGAAAGATAGATTAGTTAGAAAGAAAGAAAGAAAAAAAGATTAGTGAGAAAGAAAGATAGATTAGTTAGAAAGAAAGAAAGAAAGAGATTAGTTAGAAAGAAAAAGAAAGATAGATTAGTTAGAAAGAAAAAAGGAAAGAAAGATAGATTAGTAAGAAAGAAAGAAAGAAAGATAAATTAGTAAGAAAGAAAGAAAGATTGATTAGTAAGAAAGATAGAAAGATAGATAGATTAGTTAGAAAGAAAGAAAGAAAAAAAGATTAGTGAGAAAGAAAGATAGATTAGTTATAAAGAAAGAAAGAAAGAGATTAGTTAGAAAGAAAAAGAAAGATAGATTAGTTAGAAAGAAAGAAAGATAGATTAGTTAGAAAGAAAGAAAGAAAGAAAGTTAATTAAAAAGAAAGAAAGAAAGATAGATTAGGTAGAAAGAAAGATAGAAAGATAGATAGATTAGTTAGAAAGAAAGAAAGAAAGTTAATTAAAAAGAAAGAAAGAAAGATTAGTTAGAAAGATAGATTAGTTAGAAAGAAAGAAAGAAAGAAAAAAATATTAGTAAGAAAGAAAGATAGATTAGTTAGAAAGAAAGAAAGAATGAAAGAAAGAATGAAAGAAAGAAAGAAAGTAAGAAAGAAAGAAAGAAATATAGATAAGTTAGAAAGAAAGAAAGATAGATTAGTTAGAAAGAAAGAAAAAAAGATTAGTTAGAAAGAAAGAAAGAAAGATAGATTAGTTAGAAAAAAAGAAAGAAAAAAGATTAGTAAGAAAGAAAGAAAGATAGATTAGTTAGAAAGAAAAAAGGAAAGAAAGATAGATTAGTAAGAAAGAAAGAAAGAAAGATAGATTAGTGAGAAAGATAGATTAGTTAGAAAGAAAGAAAGAAAAAAAGATTAGTGAGAAAGAAAGATAGATTAGTTAGAAAGAAAGAAAGAGATTAGTTAGAAAGAAAAAGAAAGATAGATTAGTTAGAAAGAAAGAAAGATAGATAGTTTAGTTAGAAAGAAAGAAAAATAGATTTGTTAGAATAAAAGATAGATTAGTTAAAAAGAAAGAAAGATAGATAGATTAGTTAGAAAGAAAAAAGATAGATTAGTTAGAAAGAAAGAAAGAGATTTGTTAGAATGAAGGAAAGATAGATTAGTTAGAAAGAAAGAAAGATAGATAGATTAGTTAGAAAGAAAGATAGATTAGTCAAAACGAAAAGATGGATTAGTTAGAAAGAAAGAAAAATAGATTTGTTAGAATAAAAGATAGATTAGTTAAAAAGAAAGAAAGATAGATAGATTAGTTAGAAAGAAAGTTAGATTAGTTAGAAAGAAAGAAAGATAGATTAGAAAGAAAGATAGATTAGTTAGAAAGAAAGATAAATAGATTAGTTAGAAAGAAAGAAAGAAAGAAAGATAGATTAGTTAGTTAGAAAGAAAGTTAGATTAGTTAGAAAGAAAGATAGATTAGTTAGAATGAAAGAAAGATAGAGTAGTTAGAAAGAAAGAAAGATAGATTAGTTAGAAAGAAAGATAGATAAATTAGAAAGAAAGATAGATAGATTAGTTAGAAAGAAAGATAGATAGATTAGTTAGAAAGAAAGAAAGATAGATTAGTTAGAAAGAAAGATAGATTAGTTAGAATGAAAGAAAGATAGAGTAGTTAGAAAAAAGAAAGATAGATTAGTTAGCAAGAAAGATAGATTAGTTAGAATGAAAGAAAGATAGAGTAGTTAGAAAGAAAGAAAGATAGAGTAGTTAGAAAGAAAGAAAGATTAGTTAGAAAGAAAGATATATTAGTTAGAAAGAAAGATAGATAGATTAGTTAGAAAGAAAGATAGATTAGTTAGAATGAAAGAAAGATAGAGTAGTTAGAAAGAAAGAAAGATAGATTATTTAGAAAGAAAGTTCGATTAGTTAGAAAGAAAGAAAGATAGATTAGAAAGAAAGATAGATAGATAGATAGATTAGTTAGAAAGAAAGATAAATAGATTTGTTAGAAAGAAAGAAAGAAAGATAGATTAGTTAGTTAGAAAGAAAGTTAGATTAGTTAGAAAGAAAGATAGATTAGTTAGAATGAAAGAAAGATAGAGTAGTTAGAAAGAAAGAAAGATAGATTAGTTAGAAAGAAAGATAGATTAGTTAGAAAGAAAGATAGATAAGTTAGAAAGAAAGATAGATAGATTAGTTAGAAAGAAAGAAAGATTAGTTAGAAAGAAAGATATATTAGTTAGAAAGAAAGATAGATAGATTAGTTAGAAAGAAAGATAGATTAGTTAGAATGAAAGAAAGATAGAGTAGTTAGAAAGAAAGAAAGATAGATTATTTAGAAAGAAAGTTCGATTAGTTAGAAAGAAAGAAAGATAGATTAGAAAGAAAGATAGATAGATAGATAGATTAGTTAGAAAGAAAGATAAATAGATTTGTTAGAAAGAAAGAAAGAAAGATAGATTAGTTAGTTAGAAAGAAAGTTAGATTAGTTAGAAAGAAAGATAGATTAGTTAGAATGAAAGAAAGATAGAGTAGTTAGAAAGAAAGAAAGATAGATTAGTTAGAAAGAAAGATAGATAAGTTAGAAAGAAAGATATATAGATTAGTTAGAAAGAAAGATAGATTAGTTAGAAAGAAAGATAGATTAGTTAGAATGAAAGAAAGATAGAGTAGTTAGAAAGAAAGAAAGATTAGTTAGAAAGAAAGATAGATTAGTTAGAAAGAAAGATAGATTAGTTAGAAAGAAAGATAGATTAGTTAGAAAGAAAGATAGATTAGTTAGAATGAAAGAAAGATAGAGTAGTTAGAAAGAAAGAAAGATAGATTAGTTAGAAAGAAAGATAGATTAGTTAGAATGAAAGAAAGATAGAGTAGTTAGAAAGAAAAAAGATAGATCAGTTAGAAAGAAAGATAGATTAGTTAGAAAGAAAAAAGATAGATTAGTTAGAATGAAAGAAAAAATAGATTAGTTAGAAAGAAAGAAAGAAAGAGATGTATAGATAGAAAGAGAGATAGATAGTTGAAAGAGATAGATGGATAGATAGATAGATAGATAGATAGATAGATAGATAGATAGATAGATAGATAGATAGATAGATAGATAGATAGATAGATAGATAGATAGATAGATAATAAGTTTATTAGTACATATAGAATGGTAGTTTAATTGAGTCTAGGGCTTCAGGGAGTTTAGATTTGAGTTTATTTGGTGTCCACTGCTGGGCCACCGTAGTCTTGGCTCAATTTGAACTGTTGCAATGAAAGTCAATGGGATTTTTATGATTTTTAATATTAATTTTTAAGAAATCTGAAAGTCAAATCAGTTTGAAAAGATATAGCACACCGAGTCAGAACAGTCTGAAGGTCTGACCCGAGTTTGGAGTTTGTAGAGTTAAAGCTCTAGGACGAGTTAGAGTCAGAATTTTTTGGGTAAGAAAAATAAGAAGAAGAAGAATAACTAGAAAAAGTTCGTCGAGACAAACTTTAAGTTGGCTTGTGAAAGTTTGGACCAATAAGTTTGAAGAAGTTTAAAGAAGTTTAAAGTTTAATTAGTTTATAGTTTAGTAAGAAAGAAAGAAAGATAGATTAGTTAGAAAGAAAGAAAAAAAGATTAGTAAGAAAGAAAGAAAGATAGATTAGTTAGAAAGAAAGAAAGAAAGAAAGATAGATTAGTTAGAAAGAAAGAAAGAAAGAAATATAGATAAGTTAGAAAGAAAGAAAGAAAAAAAGATTAGTTAGAAAGAAAGAAAGAAAGATAGATTAGTTAGAAAAAAGAAAGAAAAAAAGATTAGTAAGAAAGAAAGAAAGATAGATTAGTTAGAAAGAAAGAAAGAAAGAGATTAGTTAGAAAGAAAGATAGATTAGTAAGAAAGAAAGAAAGAAAGAAATATAGATAAGTTAGAAAGAAAGAAAGATAGATTAGTTAGAAAGAAAGAAAAAAAGATTAGTAAGAAAGAAAGATAAATTAGTAAGAAAGAAAGAAAGATTGATTAGTAAGAAAGATAGAAAGATAGATAGATTAGTTAGAAAGAAAGAAAAAAAGATTAGTGAGAAAGAAAGAAAGAAAGAAAGAAAGAAAGAAAGATAGATTAGTTAGAAAGAAAGAAAGAAAGAAAGATTAGTTAGAAAGAAAAAAGGAAAGAAAGATAGATTAGTAAGAAAGAAAGAAAGAAAGATAAATTAGTAAGAAAGAAAGAAAGATTGAATAGTAAGAAAGATAGAAAGATAGATAGATTAGTTAGAAAGAAAGAAAGAAAAAGAGATTAGTGAGAAAGAAAGATAGATTAGTTAGAAAGAAAGAAAGAAAGAAAGAAAGAAAGTTAATTAAAAAGAAAGAAAGAAAGAAAGATAGATTAGGTAGAAAGAAAGATAGAAAGATAGATAGATTAGTTAGAAAGAAAAAGAAAGAGTTTTTATTTAGAAAGAAAGAAAGATAGATTAGTTAGAAAGAAAGAAAGAAAGAAAGAAAGTTAATTAAAAAGAAAGAAAGAAAGATAGATTAGGTAGAAAGAAAGATAGAAAGATAGATAGATTAGTTAGAAAGAAAGAAAGAAAGTTAATTAAAGAGAAAGAAAGAAAGATTAGTTAGAAAGATAGATTAGTTAGAAAGAAAGAAAGAAAAAAAGATTAGTAAGAAAGAAAGATAGATTAGTTAGAAAGAAAGAAAGAAAGAAAGAAAGAAAGAAAGAGAAAGAGAAAGAGAAAGAGAAAGAGAAAGAAAGAAAGAAATATAGATAAGTTAGAAAGAAAGAAAGATAGATTAGTTAGAAAGAAAGAAAGATGGATTAGTTAGAAAGAAAGAAAAAAGATTAGTTAGAAAGAAAGAAAGAAAGAAAGATAGATTAGTTAGAAAGAAAGAAAGAAAGAAAGAGATTAGTTAGAAAGAAAAAGAAAGATAGATTAGTTAGAAAGAAAGAAAGATAGATTAGTTAGAAAGAAAGAAAGAAAGAAAGAAAGTTAATTAAAAAGAAACAAAGAAAGATTAGTTAGAAAGATAGATTAGTTAGAAAGAAAGAAAGAAAAAAAGATTAGTAAGAAAGAAAGAAAGAAAGAAAGATAGATTAGTTAGAAAGAAAGAAAAAAAGATTAGTTAGAAAGAAAGAAACATAGATTAGTTAGAAAAAAGAAAGAAAAAAAGATTAGTAAGAAAGAAAGATAGATTAGTTAGAAAGAAAAAAGGAAAGAAAGATAGATTAGTAAGAAAGAAAGAAAGAAAAAAAGATTAGTGAGAAAGAAAGATAGATTAGTTAGAAAGAAAGAAAGAAAGATTAGTTAGTAAGAAAAAGAAAGATAGATTAGTTAGAAAGAAAGAAAGATAAATTAGTTAGAAAGAAAGAAAGAAAGAAAGATTAGTGAGAAAGAAAGATAGATTAGTTAGAAAGAAAGAAAGAAAGATTAGTTAGTAAGAAAAAGAAAGATAGATTAGTTAGAAAGAAAGAAAGATAAATTAGTTAGAAAGAAAGAAAGAATGAAAGAAAGAAAGTTAATTAAAAAGAAAGAAAGAAAGATAGATTAGGTAGAAAGAAAGATAGAAAGATAGATAGATTAGTTAGAAAGAAAGAAAGTTAATTAAAAAGAAAGAAAGAAAGATTAGTTAGAAAGATAGATTAGTTAGAAAGAAAGAAAGAAAAAAAGATTAGTAAGAAAGAAAGATAGATTAGTTAGAAAGAAAGAAAGAAAGAAAGAAAGAAAGAAAGAGAAAGAAAGAAAGAAATATAGATAAGTTAGAAAGAAAGAAAGATAGATTAGTTAGAAAGAAAGAAAGATGGATTAGTTAGAAAGAAAGAAAAAAGATTAGTTAGAAAGAAAGAAAGATAGATTAGTTAGAAAGAAAAAAGGAAAGAAAGATAGATTAGTAAGAAAGAAAGGAAGAAAGATAGATTAGTGAGATAGATAGATTAGTTAGAAAGAAAGAAAGAAAAAAGATTAGTGAGAAAGAAAGATAGATTAGTTAGAGAGAAAGAAAGATGGATTAGTTAGAAAGAAAGAAAAAAAGATTAGTAAGAAAGAAAGAAAGATAGATTAGTTAGAAAGAAAAAAGGAAAGAAAGATAGATTAGTAAGAAAGAAAGGAAGAAAGATAGATTAGTGAGATAGATAGATTAGTTAGAAAGAAAGAAAGAAAAAAGATTAGTGAGAAAGAAAGATAGATTAGTTAGAAAGAAAGAGATTAGTTAGAAAGAAAAAGAAAGATAGATTAGTTAGAAAGAAAGAAAGATAGATTAGTTAGAAAGAAAGAAAGATAGATTAGTTAGAAAGAAAGAAAGAAAGATAATTAAAAAGAAAAAAGAAATATAGATTAGGTAGAAAGAAAGATAGATAGATTAGTTAGAAAGAAAGAAAGAAAAAAAGTTAATTAAAAAGAAAGAAAGAAAGATTAGTTAGAAGGATAGATTAGTTAGAAAGAAAGAAAGAAAGAAAAAAAGATTAGTAAGAAAGAAAGATAGATTAGTTAGTTAGAAAGAAAGAAAGAAAGAAAGAAAGAAATATAGATAAGTTAGAAAGAAAGAAAGATAGATTAGTTAGAAAGAAAGAAAAAAAAGATTAGTTAGAAAGAAAGAATGAAAGATAGATAGATTAGTTAGAAAAAAAGAAAGAAAAAAAGATTAGTAAGAAAGAAAGAAAGATAGATTAGTTAGAAAGAAAAAAGGAAAGAAAGATATATTAGTAAGAAAGAAAGAAAGAAAGATAGATTAGTGAGAAAGATAGATTAGTTAGAAAGAAAGAAAGAAAGATAGATTAGTTAGAAAGAAAAAGAAAGATAGATTAGTTAGAAAGAAAGATAGATTAGTTAGAAAGAAAGAAATAAATAAAGTTAATTAAAAAGAAAGAAAGAAAGAAAGATAGATAGATTAGTTAGAAAGAAAGAAAGAAAAAAAGATTAGTAAGAAAGAAAGAAAGATTAGTTAGAAAGAAAGAAAGATAGATTAGTTACAAAGAAAAAGAAAGATAGATTAGTTAGAAAGAAAGAAAGATAGATTGGTTAGAAAGAAAGAAAGAAAGAAAGTAAATTAAAAAGAAAGAAAGAAAGAAAGATTAGTTAGAAAGATAGATTAGTTAGAAAGAAAGAAAGAAAAAAATATTAGTAAGAAAGAAAGATAGATTAGTTAGAAAGAAAGAAAGAAAGATAGATTAGTAAGAAAGAAAGAAAGATTAGTTAGAAAGAAAGAAAGATAGATTAGTTAGAAAGAAAAAGAAAGATAGATCAGTTAGAAAGAAAGAAAGATAGATTAGTTAGAAAGAAAGAAAGAAAGTTAATTAAAAAGAAAGAAAGAAAGTAAGATAGATTAGTTAGAAAGAAAGAAATATAGATTAGAAAGAAAGAAAGATAGATTAGTTAGAAAGAAAGATAGATTAGTTAGAAAGAAAGATAAATTAGTTAGAAAGAAAGATAGATTAGTTAAAAAACAAAGAAAGAGATTTGTTAGAAAGAAAGATAGATTAGTTAGAAAGATAGATTAGTTAGAAAGAAAGATAGATTAGTTAGAAAGAAAGATAACTTAGTTAGAAATAAAGAAAGATAGATTATTTAAAAAACAAAGAAAGATGGATTTGATAGAAAGAAAGATAGATTAGCTAGAAAGATAGATTAGTTAGAAAAAAAGAAAGATAGATTAGTTAGAAAGAAAGAAATATAAATTAGTTAGAAAGTAAGATAGATTAGTTAGAAAGAAAGATAGATTAGTTAGAAAGAAAGAAAGATAGATTAGTTAGAAAGATAGATAGATAAGTTAGAAAGAAAGAAAGAAAGATTAGTTAGAAAGAAAGAAAGATAGATTGGTTAGAAAGAAAGAAAGATTAGTTAGAAAGAAAGATAGATAGATTAGTTAGAAAGAAAAAAGATAGATTAGTTAGAAAGAAAGAAAGTAAGAAAGAAAGAAAGAAAGATTGGTTACAAAGAAAGATAGATTAGTTAGAAAGATAGAAAGAAAGATAGATTAGTTAGAAAGAAAGAAACATAGATTAGTTAGAAAGAAAGAAAGAAAGAAAGAAAGATAGATTAGTTAGAAAGAAAGAAAGATTAGTTAGTTAGAAAGAAAGAAAGATAGATTAGTTAGAAAGAAAGATAGATTAGTTAGAAAGATAGATAGATAGATAGATTAGTTAGAAAGAAAGAAAGATAGAATAGTTAAAAAGAAAGATAGATAGATTAGTTAGAAAGAAAGATAGATTAGTTAGAAAGATAGATTATTTAGAAAGATAGATAGATAGATAGATTAGTTAGAAAGAAAGAAAGATAGATTAGTTAGAAAGAAAGATAGATAGATTAGTTAGAAAGAAAGATAGATTAGTTAGAAAGAAAGAAAGAAAGATAGATTAGTTAGAAAGAATGAAAAAAGAAAGAAAGAAAGAAAGAAAGATTGGTTAGAAAGAAAGATAGATTAGTTAGTAAGAAAGATATAAAGAAAGATGGATTAGTTAGAAAGAAAGAAACATAGATTAGTTAGAAAGAAAGAAAGAAAGAAAGATAGATTAGTTAGAAAGACTAGTTAGTTAGAAAGAAAGAGATAGATTAGTTAGAAAGAAAGATAGATAGATAGATAGATAGATAGATAGATAGATAGATAGATAGATAGATAGATAGATAGATAGATAGATAGATTAGTTAGAAAGAAAGAAAGATAGATTAGTTAGAAAGAAAGAAAGATATATTAGTTAGAAAGAAAGATAGATAGATTAGTTAGAAAAAAAAGATAGATTAGTTAGAAAGAAAGAAAGATAGATTAGTTAGAAAGAAAGATAGATAGATTAGTTAGAAAGAAAGAAAGATTAGTTAGAAAGAAAGAAAGAATGATAGATTGGTTAGAAAGAAAGAAAGATAGATTAGTAAGAAAGAAAGAAAGGAATAAAGAACGATAGATTAGTTAGAAATAAAGATAAAGTAGTTAGAAAGAAAGATAGATAGATTAGTTAGAAAGAAAGATAGATAGATAGATTAGTTAGAAAGAAAGATAGATTATTTAGAAAGAAAGAAAGATAGATTAGTTAGAAAGAAAGAAAGATTAGTTAGAAAGAAAGAAAGATTAGTTAGAAAGAAAGATAGATAGATTAGTTAGAAAGAAAAAAAGAAAGAAAGAAAGAAAGAAAAATTGGTTAGAAAGAAAGATAGATTAGTTTGAAAGATAGAGATTAGTTAGAAAGAAAGAAAAGATTAGTTAGAATGAAAGAAAGATAGATAGATTAGTTAGAAAGAAAGAAAGATAGATAGATTAGTTAGAAAGAAAGAAAGATTAGTTAGAAAGAAAAAAGATAGATTAGTTAGAAAGAAAGAATAAAAGAAAGTAAGAAAGAAATAATGAAAGATTGGTTAGAAAGAAAGAGATTAGTTAGAAAGATAGATAGATTAGTTAGAAAGAAAGAAAAGTTAGAATGAAAGAAAGATAGAGTAGTTAGAAAGAAAGAAAGATAGATAGATTAGTTAGAAAGAAAGATAGATTAGTTAGAAAGAAAGTAAGGTAGATTAGTTAGAAAGAAAGATAGATTAGTTAGAAAGAAGAAAGATAGAATAGTTAGAAAGAAAGAAAGATTAGTTAGAAAGAAAGAAAGATAGATCAGTTAGCAAGAAAGAAATATTAGTTAGAAAGAAAGAAAGATTAGTTTGAAAGAAAGAAAGATTAGTTTGAAAGAAAGATAGATTAGTAAGAAAGAAAGAAATAAAGAAAGATTAGGTAGAAAGAAAGAAAGATTAGTTAGAAAGAAAGAAAGATAAGTTAGAAAGATAGATAGATAGATAGATAGATAGATAGATAGATAGATAGATAGATAGATAGATAGATAGATAGATAGATAGATAAAGTTCATTAGTACATATAGAATGGTAGTTTAATTGAATCTAGGGCTTCAGGGAGTTTAGATTTGAGTTTATTTGGTGTCCACTGCTGGGCCACCGTAGTCTTGGCTCAATTTGAACTGTTGCAATGAAAGTCAATGGGATTTTTATGATTTTTAATATTAATTTTTAAGAAATCTGAAAGTCAAATCAGTTTGAAAAGATATAGCACACCGAGTCAGAACAGTCTGAAGGTCTGACCCGAGTTTGGAGTTTGTAGAGTTAAAGCTCTAGGACGAGTTAGAGTCAGAATTTTTTGGGTAAGAAAAATAAGAAGAAGAAGAAGAAGAAGAATAATAATAAGTTTAAATAGGATTTCAGTAAGTTGGCTTTTCCAAGCCAACTTAACTAGAAAAAGTTCGTCGAGACAAACTTTAAGTTGGCTTGTGAAAGTTTGGACCAATAAGTTTGAAGAAGTTTAAAGAAGTTTACAGTTTAATTAGTTTATAGTTTAGTAAGAAAGAAAGAAAGATAGATTAGTTAGAAAGAAAGAAAGAAAAAAAGATTAGTAAGAAAGAAAGAAAGATAGATTAGTTAGAAAGAAAGATAGATTAGTAAGAAAGAAAGAAAGAAAGAAATATAGATAAGTTAGAAAGAAAGAAAGATAGATTAGTTAGAAAGAAAGAAAGAAAAAAAGATTAGTTAGAAAGAAAGAAAGAAAGAAAGAAAGAAAGATAGATTAGTTAGAAAAAAAGAAAGAAAAAAGATTAGTAAGAAAGAAAGAAAGATAGATTAGTTAGAAAGAAAAAAGCAAAGAAAGATAGATTAGTAAGAAAGAAAGAAAGAAAGATAAATTAGTAAGAAAGAAAGAAAGATTGATTAGTAAGAAAGATAGAAAGATAGATTAGTTAGAAAGAAAGATAGATTAGTTAGAAAGAAAGAAAGAAAAAAGATTAGTTAGAAAAAAAGAAAGATAGATTAGTTAGAAAAAAAGAAAGAAAAAAAATTAGTAAGAAAGAAAGAAAGATAGATTAGTTAGAAAGAAAGAAAGAAAAAAGATTAGTTAGAAAAAAGAAAGATAGATTAGTTAGAAAAAAAGAAAGAAAAAAAATTTGTAAGAAAAAGAAAGATAGATTAGTTAGAAAGAAAAAAGGAAAGAAAGACAGATTAGTAAGAAAGAAAGAAAGAAAGATAAATTAGTAAGAAAGAAAGAAAGATTGATTAGTAAGAAAGATAGAAAGATAGATAGATTAGTTAGAAAGAAAGAAAGAAAAAAGATTAGTGAGAAAGAAAGATAGATTAGTTAGAAAGAAAGAAAGAAAGAGATTAGTTAGAAAGAAAGAAAGATAGATTAGTTAGAAAGAAAGAAAGAAAGAAAGAAAGAAAGAAAGAAAGAAAGAAAGAAAGAAAGTTAATTAAAAAGAAAGAAAGATTAGTTAGAAAGAAAGAAAGAAAGAAAGAAATATAGATAAGTTAGAAAGAAAGAAAGATAGATTAGTTAGAAAGAAAGAAAAAAAGATTAGTAAGAAAGAAAGAAAGATAGATTAGTTAGAAAGAAAAAAGGAAAGAAAGATAGATTAGTAAGAAAGAAAGAAAGATAGATTAGTGAGAAAGATAGATTAGTTAGAAAGAAAGAAAGAAAAAAAGATTAGTGAGAAAGAAAGATAGATTAGTTACAAAGAAAGAAAGAAAGAAAGAGATTAGTTAGAAAGAAAAAGAAAGATAGATTAGTTAGAAAGAAAGAAAGATAGATTAGTTAGAAAGAAAGAAAGTTAATTAAAAAGAAAGAAAGAAAGATAGATTAGGTAGAAAGAAAGATAGAAAGATAGATAGATTAGTTAGAAAGAAAGAAAGAAAGTTAATTAAAAAGAAAGAAAGAAAGATTAGTTAGAAAGATAGATTAGTTAGAAAGAAAGAAAGAAAGAAAGAAATATAGATAAGTTAGAAAGAAAGAAAGATAGATTAGTTAGAAAGAAAGAAAAAAAGATTAGTTAGAAAGAAAGAAAGAAATATAGATTAGTTAGAAAGAAAAAAGGAAAGAAAGATAGATTAGTAAGAAAGAAAGAAAGAAAGAAAGATAGATTAGTGAGATAGATAGATTAGTTCGAAAGAAAGAAACGAAAAAAAGATTAGTGAGAAAGAAAGATAGATTAGTTAGAAAGAAAGAAAGAGATTAGTTAGAAAGAAAAAGAAAGATAGATTAGTTAGAAAGAAAGATAGATTAGGTAGAAAGAAAGATAGAAAGATAGATTAGTTAGAAAGAAAGAAAGTTAATTAAAAAGAAAGAAAGAAAGATTAGTTAGAAAGATAGATTAGTTAGAAAGAAAGAAAGAAAAAAAGATTAGTAAGAAAGAAAGATAGATTAGTTAGAAAGAAAGAAAGAAAGAAAGAAAGAAATATAGATAAGTGAGAAAGAAAGAAAGATAGATTAGTTAGAAAGAAAGAAAAAAAGATTAGTTAGAAAGAAAAAAAGAAAGAAAAAAAGATTTGTAAGAAAGAAAGAAAGAGATTAGTTATAAAGAAAAAAGGAAAGAAAAGATTGATTAGTAAGAAAGAAAGAAAGAAAGATAGATTAGTGAGAAAGATAGATTAGTTAGAAAGAAAGAAAGAAAGATAGATTAGTTAGAAAGAAAAAGAAAGATAGATTAGTTAGAAAGAAAGATAGATTAGTTAGAAAGAAAGAAAGAAAAAAAGATTAGTAAGAAAGAAAGAAAGATTAGTTAGAAAGAAAGAAAGAGATTAGTTAGAAAGAAAAATAGATTAGTTAGAAAGAAAGAATGAAAGATAGATTAGTAAGAAAGAAAGATAGATTAGTTAGAAAGAAAGAAAGATAGATTAGTAAGAAATAAAGAAAGATAGATTAGTTAGAATGATAGATTAGTTAGAATTAAAAATAGATTAGTTAGAATGATAGATTAGTTAGAAAAAAGAAAGATAGATTAGTTAGAAAGAAAGATAAATTAGTTAGAAAGAAAGATAGATTAGTTAAAAAACAAAGAAAGAGATTTGTTAGAAAGAAAGATAGATTAGTTAGAAAGATAGATTAGTTAGAAAGAAAGAAAGATAGATTAGTTAGAAAGAAAGATAACTTAGTTAGAAAGAAAGAAAGATGGATTTGATAGAAAGAAAGATAGATTAGCTAGAAAGATAGATTAGTTAGAAAAAAAGAAAGATAGATTAGTTAGAAAGAAAGAAAGATAAATTAGTTAGAAAGTAAGATAGATTAGTTAGAAAGAAAGATAAGTTAGAGATAGATAGATAGATAGATAGATAGATTAGTTAGAAAGATGGATAGATAGATAGATAGATTAGTTAGAAAGATGGATAGATAGATAGATAGATAAATTAGAAAGAAAGATAAGTTAGATATAGATAGATAGATTAGTTAGATAGATTAGTTAGAAAGAAAGATAGATAGATCAGTTAGAAATAAAGATAGATTAGATAGAAAGAAAGAAAGATAGATTAGTTAGAAAGATAGATAGATAGATAGATAGATAGATAGATAGATAGATAGATAGATAGATAGATAGATAGATAGATAGATAGATAAAGTTCATTAGTACATATAGAATGGTAGTTTAATTGAATCTAGGGCTTCAGGGAGTTTAGATTTGAGTTTTTGTGTTGTTCACTACTGGGCCACCGTAGTCTTGGCTCAATTTGAACTGTTGCAATGAAAGTCAATGGGATTTTTATGATTTTTCATATTAATTTTTAAGAAATCTGAAAGTCAAATCAGTTTGAAAAGATATAGCACGCCGAGTCAGAATAGTCTGAAGGTCTGACCCGAGTTTGGAGTTTGTAGAGTTAAAGCTCTAGGACGAGTTAGAGTCAGAATTTTTTGGGTAAGAAAAATAAGAAGAAGAAGAATAATAACTAGAAAAAGTTCGTCGAGACAAACTTTAAGTTGGCTTGTGAAAGTTTGGACCAATAAGTTTGAAGAAGTTTAAAGAAGTTTAAAGTTTAATTAGTTTATAGTTTAGTAAGAAAGAAAGAAAGATAGATTAGTTAGAAAGAAAGAAAAAAAGATTAGTAAGAAAGAAAGAAAGATAGATTAGTTAGAAAGAAAGAAAGAAAGAAAGAAAGATAGATTAGTTAGAAAGAAAGATAGATTAGTAAGAAAGAAAGAAAGAAAGAAATATAGATAAGTTAGAAAGAAAGAAAGAAAAAAAGATTAGTTAGAAAGAAAGAAAGAAAGATAGATTAGTTAGAAAAAAGAAAGAAAAAAAGATTAGTAAGAAAGAAAGAGATTAGTTAGAAAGAAAGATAGATTAGTAAGAAAGAAAGAAAGAAAGAAATATAGATAAGTTAGAAAGAAAGAAAGATAGATTAGTTAGAAAAAAGAAAGAAAAAAAGATTAGTAAGAAAGAAAGAAAGATAGATTAGTTAGAAAGAAAGAAAGAAAGAAAGAAAGATAGATTAGTTAGAAAGAAAGATAGATTAGTAAGAAAGAAAGAAAGAAAGAAATATAGATAAGTTAGAAAGAAAGAAAGAAAAAAAGATTAGTAAGAAAGAAAGATAGATTAGTTAGAAAGAAAGAAAGAAAGATGGATTAGTTAGAAAGAAAGAAAAAAGATTAGTTAGAAAGAAAGAAAGATAGATTAGTTAGAAAGAAAAAAGGAAAGAAAGATAGATTAGTAAGAAAGAAAGGAAGAAAGATAGATTAGTGAGATAGATAGATTAGTTAGAAAGAAAGAAAGAAAAAAGATTAGTGAGAAAGAAAGATAGATTAGTTAGAGAGAAAGAAAGATGGATTAGTTAGAAAGAAAGAAAAAAAGATTAGTAAGAAAGAAAAAAAGATAGATTAGTTAGAAAGAAAAAAGGAAAGAAAGATAGATTAGTAAGAAAGAAAGGAAGAAAGATAGATTAGTGAGATAGATTAGTTAGAAAGAAAGAAAGAAAGAAAAAAGATTAGTGAGAAAGAAAGATAGATTAGTTAGAAAGAAAGAGATTAGTTAGAAAGAAAAAGAAAGATAGATTAGTTAGAAAGAAAGAAAGATAGATTAGTTAGAAAGAAAGAAAGAAAGAAAGAAAGAAAGTTAATTAAAAAGAAAAAAAGAAATATAGATTAGGTAGAAAGAAAGATAGATAGATTAGTTAGAAAGAAAGAAAGAAAGAAAGTTAATTAAAAAGAAAGAAAGAAAGAAAGATTAGTTAGAAGGATAGATTAGTTAGAAAGAAAGAAAGAAAGAAAAAAAGATTAGTAAGAAAGAAAGATAGATTAGTTAGTTAGAAAGAAAGAAAGAAAGAAAGAAATATAGATAAGTTAGAAAGAAAGAAAGATAGATTAGTTAGAAAGAAAGAAAAAAAAGATTAGTTAGAAAGAAAGAATGAAAGATAGATAGATTAGTTAGAAAAAAAGAAAGAAAAAAAGATTAGTAAGAAAGAAAGAAAGATAGATTAGTTAGAAAGAAAAAAGGAAAGAAAGATATATTAGTAAGAAAGAAAGAAAGAAAGATAGATTAGTGAGAAAGATAGATTAGTTAGAAAGAAAGAAAGAAAGATAGATTAGTTAGAAAGAAAAAGAAAGATAGATTAGTTAGAAAGAAAGATAGATTAGTTAGAAAGAAAGAAATAAATAAAGTTAATTAAAAAGAAAGAAAGAAAGAAAGATAGATAGATTAGTTAGAAAGAAAGAAAGAAAAAAGATTAGTAAGAAAGAAAGAAAGATTAGTTAGAAAGAAAGAAAGATAGATTAGTTACAAAGAAAAAGAAAGATAGATTAGTTAGAAAGAAAGAAAGATAGATTGGTTAGAAAGAAAGAAAGAAAGTTAATTAAAAAGAAAGAAAGAAAGAAAGATTAGTTAGAAAGATAGATTAGTTAGAAAGAAAGAAAGAAAAAAATATTAGTAAGAAAGAAAGATAGATTAGTTAGAAAGAAAGAAAGATAGATTAGTAAGAAAGAAAGAAAGATTAGTTAGAAAGAAAGAAAGATAGATTAGTTAGAAAGAAAAAGAAAGATAGATCAGTTAAAAAGAAAGAAAGATAGATTAGTTAGAAAGAAAGAAAGAAAGAAAGTTAATTAAAAAGAAAGAAAGAAAGTAAGATAGATTAGTTAGAAAGAAAGAAAGATAGATTAGAAAGAAAGAAAGATAGATTAGTTAGAAAGAAAGATAGATTAGTTAGAAAGAAAGATAAATTAGTTAGAAAGAAAGATAGATTAGTTAAAAAACAAAGAAAGAGATTTGTTAGAAAGAAAGATAGATTAGTTAGAAAGATAGATTAGTTAAAAAGAAAGATAGATTAGTTAGAAAGAAAGATAACTTAGTTAGAAATAAAGAAAGATAGATTATTTAAAAAACAAAGAAAGATGGATTTGATAGAAAGAAAGATAGATTAGCTAGAAAGATAGATTAGTTAGAAAAAAATAAAGATAGATTAGTTAGAAAGAAAGATAGAT
Source organism: Semotilus atromaculatus (assembly GCA_031834385.1). Taxonomy (NCBI): domain Eukaryota; kingdom Metazoa; phylum Chordata; class Actinopteri; order Cypriniformes; family Leuciscidae; genus Semotilus; species Semotilus atromaculatus. The sequence continues at coordinate 12,505,435 of JAULUF010000052.1, read as the reverse complement.
TAGTTAGAAAGAAAGATAGATTAGTTAGAAAGAAAGAAAGATAGATTAGTTAGAAAGATAGATAGATAAGTTAGAAAGAAAGAAAGAAAGATTAGTTAGAATGAAAGAAAGATAGATTGGTTAGAAAGAAAGAAAGATTAGTTAGAAAGAAAGATAGATAGATTAGTTAGAAAGAAAAAAGATAGATTAGTTAGAAAGAAAGAAAGTAAGAAAGAAAGAAAGAAAGATTGGTTAGAAAGAAAGATAGATTAGTTAGAAAGATAGAAAGAAAGATAGATTAGTTAGAAAGAAAGAAACATAGATTAGTTAGAAAGAAAGAAAGAAAGATAGATTAGTTAGAAAGAAAGAAAGATTAGTTAGTTAGAAAGAAAGAAAGATAGATTAGTTAGAAAGAAAGATAGATTAGTTAGAAAGATAGATAGATAGATAGATTAGTTAGAAAGAAAGAAAGATAGATTAGTTAGAAAGAAAGATAGATAGATTAGTTAGAAAGAAAGATAGATTAGTTAGAAAGAAAGATAGATTAGTTAGAAAGATAGATAGATAGATAGATAGATTAGTTAGAAAGAAAGAAAGATAGATTAGTTAGAAAGATAGATAGATTAGTTAGAAAGAAAGATAGATTAGTTAGAAAGAAAGAAAGATAGATTAGTTAGAAAGAATGAAAAAAGAAAGAAAGAAAGAAAGATTGGTTAGAAAGAAAGATAGATTAGTTAGTAAGAAAGATATAAAGAAAGATGGATTAGTTAGAAAGAAAGAAACATAGATTAGTTAGAAAGAAAGAAAGAAAGAAAGATAGATTAGTTAGAAAGACTAGTTAGTTAGAAAGAAAGAGATAGATTAGTTAGAAAGAAAGAAAGATAGATTAGTTAGAAAGACTAGTTAGTTAGAAAGAAAGAGATAGATTAGTTAGAAAGAAAGAAATATAGATTAGTTAGAAAGAAAGAAAGATATATTAGTTAGAAAGAAAGATAGATAGATTAGTTAGAAAAAAAAGATAGATTAGTTAGAAAGAAAGAAAGATAGATTAGTTAGAAAGAAAGATAGATAGATTAGTTAGAAAGAAAGAAAGATTAGTTAGAAAGAAAGAAAGAATGATAGATTGGTTAGAAAGAAAGAAAGATAGATTAGTAAGAAAGAAAGAAAGGAATAAAGAACGATAGATTAGTTAGAAATAAAGATAAAGTAGTTAGAAAGAAAGAAAGATTAGTTAGAAAGAAAGATAGATTATTTAGAAAGAAAGAAAGATAGATTAGTTAGAAAGAAAGAAAGATTAGTTAGAAAGAAAGAAAGATTAGTTAGAAAGAAAGATAGATAGATTAGTTAGAAAGAAAAAAAGAAAGAAAGAAAGAAAGAAAAATTGGTTAGAAAGAAAGATAGATTAGTTTGAAAGATAGAGATTAGTTAGAAAGAAAGAAAAGATTAGTTAGAATGAAAGAAAGATAGATAGATTAGTTAGAAAGAAAGAAAGATAGATAGATTAGTTAGAAAGAAAGAAAGATTAGTTAGAAAGAAAAAAGATAGATTAGTTAGAAAGAAAGAATAAAAGAAAGTAAGAAAGAAAGAATGAAAGATTGGTTAGAAAGAAAGAGATTAGTTAGAAAGATAGATAGATTAGTTAGAAAGAAAGAAAAGTTAGAATGAAAGAAAGATAGAGTAGTTAGAAAGAAAGAAAGATAGATAGATTAGTTAGAAAGAAAGATAGATTAGTTAGAAAGAAAGTAAGGTAGATTAGTTAGAAAGAAAGATAGATTAGTTAGAAAGAAGAAAGATAGATTAGTTAGAAAGAAAGAAAGATTAGTTAGAAAGAAAGAAAGATAGATCAGTTAGCAAGAAAGAAATATTAGTTAGAAAGAAAGAAAGATTAGTTTGAAAGAAAGAAAGATTAGTTTGAAAGAAAGATAGATTAGTAAGTAAGAAAGAAAGAAATAAAGAAAGATTAGGTAGAAAGAAAGAAAGATTAGTTAGAAAGAAAGAAAGATAAGTTAGAAAGAAAGATAGATAGATAGATAGATAGATAGATAGATAGATAGATAGATAGATAGATAAAGTTCATTAGTACATATAGAATGGTAGTTTAATTGAATCTAGGGCTTCAGGGAGTTTAGATTTGAGTTTTTGTGTTGTTCACTACTGGGCCACCGTAGTCTTGGCTCAATTTGAACTGTTGCAATGAAAGTCAATGGGATTTTTATGATTTTTAATATTAATTTTTAAGAAATCTGAAAGTCAAATCAGTTTGAAAAGATATAGCACACCGAGTCAGAACAGTCTGAAGGTCTGACCCGAGTTTGGAGTTTGTAGAGTTAAAGCTCTAGGACGAGTTAGAGTCAGAATTTTTTGGGTAAGAAAAAGAAGAAGAAGAAGAAGAAGAAGAATAATAATAAGTTTAAATAGGATTTCAGTAAGTTGGCTTTTCCAAGCCAACTTAATAAGTTTAAATAGGATTTCAGTAAGTTGGCTTTTCCAAGCCAACTTAATAATAAGTTTAAATAGGATTTCAGTAAGTTGGCTTTTCCAAGCCAACTTAATAACCCTTTAGGTTCTATATGGAACCTTTTAAGGGTTCATTCATTATCATTTGTTTTGTCGTTTCCGGATTAAATATTTAATATTATTGACAATCATCAAGACCCTAAAATGTATTTATAAATGCATGTGAATGATCACAAAATTTTCTGTAGTTAATCAATATCACACGAAAAGTGCCATTTCAGTTTTTCTCCTCCAAAAATCAGCATGATTAAAATGTGATATTAAGTTACTACAACAGTTTAATAAACAATAATTTAAACTACAAAATGATACAGAATAATGTAATATATGAATGAATAATTGCCTATTAAGAACCTTTGTGCCAAAATAAATCAATATAGAACCTTTTTAGCATAAAAGGTTCTTTGGAGTTGAGTAAAGAACCCTATGGTTATATATAGAACCCCGATGAACCCTTTTTTCTAAGAGTGTAGCAATGAAATGACAAGATTTGATAATTTCTCAGAAACTTGAGGGAGGCCAAACATTTTTTCATCTGTATATTCTGGTGGGAAAAGAAAAGAGATAAAGATAGGGAGACAGGATGAAAGAAAGCCAAAGGAAAGAAAAAAAAACAGAATGTAAGAAAAAAAGTGAAAGTTACTGAAAAACAGAAAGGAGAGAAAGACAAAAGTATAAAAAAGAAAATTCAAAGGCAAAAGGAAGAAAAAGTGAAAGAAAGGGGAAAAGGGTGAAAAAGAAAGCAAAAGAAAAAGGAAGGGTAAATAATGAAAAAGGCAAAAATAAAAAAGAAAGGGTAAAAGCAAAAAGAAAAGAGACAGGATAATAAGAAATTAAAGAAGGGAAGGGGAAAGGATAGAAAAAAGAAAGAAAATTTAAAAAGAAAGAGAAAATAAAATAAAAAAGAGAAAAGAAGAGAGAAATGAAAAAGGATAAAAGAGGAAAAAAGCTAAAAAAAGAAAGGAAAAGGACAAAAGAGAAGCCCTGCTCTTGCTATAAATCAGTTTGGAAAAATATGCAGCAAACAACATGACAATTTTGAGACCTTTGCCAATTACAGTACAGAAAATGAACACCACCCTATAAGCTAATTCAGTGTACAGGTGATGCTCCACTCAAAAAAAAATGAAAAAAGAGAAATGCCGACAACACACACAACAAGAAGCCATTCTGCATGCTCCGCTTTTATTTATGGCAGCTTTTCACATCTTCACAGGAGCTTCTCTTGCTTTTTATTTTTATTTTGTGAATTCACGTTTAGCATTCACAGGTGTGTCCATGTAATCTTAAAATCTGAGCTAGCATAGCCACACTACTGGGCTCAGTGTTACTGCTACGTGAGGGGCTCAGGCAGAGTGTAAATTGGATCCAGAACCCTTAATAGAAGCCATCACGGAGCTCTGCACTGCAAGCGACGTGATCAGTAGAATATCAAACAGAATATGGCGGGTGCGATATTGAGGTGACTATGTGTGAACAATGACACATGATTTGCTTTGGCGTGACTCCCACTATTTCCCATGTAACACAGAGTCGCTGCAAGTCCACTGTGCTTTGATTGGCTTGGACAGAGAAGGAAGCTATCAATGATTAAGTAGCTGAGGGTGAGGGAGATATGACACATCACGGCTTATTCTGCAAAGGCACGAAACGCTCAGGACTGCAATACTGATCTGACCAGCCTAATCATGCATATGTAAAAATGTTGTGGGTAAGACTGGAAAAACTCTCTCTTGTGAAATTAGCATCACCGTTCGAGACGCAAGTCTCACCTCAGTATCATCCTAATCTACATCTCTTTCCCTCTTCCCCCATTCCTTCTCTATCTCATGCTGAGATCACCAAAATTCACCCAAAAATCTATATGGTTTAATGTGAACAATTATCAAACAACGCTATACATGTCTGGTATCGTTTGAAATGTCTCAGTGTGACTGTTACAAAGGTCTCATTCTCCACAGAAGTAAACCAAAAGATAATAAATGTTTAAAGAGTTTTAAAATATCTTCCTTACAGAGGAGGGTGTGTCTTCCAGGCAAATGGCATCCTGCTCTCAAAAGACGTAAACTCTGAATGGGAATCCCATTGTTAGCAAATGTTTCCATGTGAAAGAGGTTTCTGTCTCGGTCTGTGTATTCAAAGAAAGAGCACAAGAGGCTCAGGGCGATTTGTAATGAGATCGGCCCTTAATGCTGAGTGCCTTTCAGACGCTCAGCATTATGTATTTCTTGAGTCAGGTACATCTTTTACTCTTTATCTCTGAGCATTTGATGTTATTGTATTGATTATGTTTGAACTGATTTTGAAATTGGCATGATACATTTACCTGACATAATACATTGTTACATTTGATTTTGTTTTGACTTACTCTGAAATTATTTTTCCAAGTAGATTAAACAGATTCGTATGTTACTGCGTCAGATTAGTGACCGACTAGATTCCAGTTTTGAGTGGAGCATAGGGCACACCAACTGCGATTTTAGAGTTCCGGCTAATATTTGGCACTAATTCAAGTTTACTTGTTTTGTAAAGACTAAAAGGGAATTTCTGTTTAGGACAGTAAACTGCTGATCGACCAACCTAAATAGTGTGAGTCTTACCTCTGTTTAATCTAATGTTACTTTAGTCAAGTGTATGTGAAACCATGGCATGACCAAACCAAAGCTACTATCAGAGAAGTATATTGGTCGGCTTATATCTGTAGTAGTGGTCATGACCTCTGTCTAAAGAAAACGTTACTTTAAAGCTACAATAATGTAGGTTTTTTTTCACCACTAGGGGTCGCTAACCTGTTACAATAACAAAGGCGTGACGTAGTGATAAGCAGAATAATGGGACTTGCTGTCATGCTGATGGATCTAATAATGTTTATGGATGAGTGAAATCATTCATGTTTTTAACATGACTGTGGTGTGAAGCAGGTCGCGATTGTTAATAACAGACAGATATCAGTGCCACACTCAAGTCCCATGTTTATCATGGAAGAAGGACATTTCATTCCGAACTTCTCACACAGGTCACAGGTTTATTTGACGAATTAAACTTGTGAGGTAACGCAGTGCTGTTTCATTTGGTCTAACATTATGCTATCATACTAAACAGCATTTGAGTGTGTTGAAAGTTATGTTAATCTATGTGTTAGTTTGTTTGCCAGATGAGACTAGCAGTAAGCTAGATCAACATTAGAATAACATGCTGATCATATTCGAACATTTCATCATGATAAACTATATACCATTGATTTGTTTTAAGTACATTTGCTCACCTGTCTAATATAGTACATGCAAGAGCGGCGTCCCTGTCAAGTCGTGACTCGAAGCTCTGTCAAGTCCAAGTTAGTCGCGGACGTGGAGCTCTCGGCATCTTGAAAACGCCACGCTGATATTGATCCTCGTTTTAGTTCTCCTTTTGCCCCAAAGTCTGCTTGCCATGGTCCATAATGTTTGACCGAAACAACAACCGAGTGCCGCTATGCGATTGCACTAGCGCGATTTGCGCTATGCACTACGCAGTTGTCCACGTTTGTCGCCATGGTTGGCAGTACAAGCGAAAAAGACAGCGCAGTAACCTTCACCTGCTTATCGGAAACATTCTTTGGACCGATTGGACAGGCTTTACACTGCCAAGAGGATCTGTTGCATCTGCAAGAGCTCTTTAAGTTCCAGTTGTAGGCCGCAGTCGTTCCATCTTTGCTTGCATTCCTTTGAAAAATAGATGCTGTGAAATCCTCCATGCAACCAATTACAGGAATCCGACCTTGAGTTAAGTTGCAACAAATGGCTAAATACCAGACCTCAGCTCTTATTCAAATGCAATATGCTTTTTTCTTGCTTTATTTGTCAATCTACTAACCGCAGAGGGTGGCCCTAAACGTTTTATAGCTGAATTACAGTTTCAAGTCAGCATCATGCAAATAAATGGGCCTTTGTTGACCTTGGTCATGAAGGTCTTTCTTAAATATGCATGCACACCTTGCTTTAGCTATGCTTGTCTTTTTATATTAGTCAAATTACCTGATAAATGAAAATCCTTGATGGCCTGTGTGTGTGTGTGTGTGTGCGTGTGTGTGTGTGTGTGTGTGTGCGTGTGTGTGTGTGTGTGTGTGTGTGTGTGTGTGTGCGTGTGTATGTGTGCGTGTGTGCGTGCGTGTGTGTGTGTGTGTATTATGTGTGTAGTGAGTCACCACTTGCCAATGATTAAAGATAGCTTGACTGACAGATGTAGCTATCTCTAAACCTGTTCTTCTCTGGTTTCTTTTGAGGTAATGGAAGAATGTGGAGGAGGATTGAAAGAGAAAAAGACTGCATATGTATGTATATGGTAGAAAGAGAGAGTTTTTTTTTTATCTATGTTTTATTTTATTTTAGTTATGTATGTCTGAATGGGTAAAATGCAGTGGTGGAATGTAACGAAGTAAAAATACTTCGTTACTTTACTTAAGTACATTTTTCACGTATCTGTACTTTACTTAAGTAGAATCAATAGTGCATACTTTTGACTTTTACTTCGTTACTTTTTGCAGCAATTATTATACTTTCTACTCCACTACATTTCTACAATGTTTCGTTACATTTTCTGATCAGTTTTTCCCCCTGCCAAAACAGGGATTGAAAAAAATCTCCTTGTTTTCGGTGCTGACGCGTTCATGAAACATGTAACGGTGGCGCTGCCAAAAAAGCACCTAAAAGCTGTCACAAAGAACCGGCAAAAGTAATGATTATGAATATGTAAAATATAACAAGGAGACATTTTAATTGTTTATTAATAAACAAGTGTTTCCTGCTGTGTCAGTGTCAGCAGCAAAGATGAAGTTGACGATGCTGACGCGCGATCTTTGCAGTGAACTCGCCAGAGATCAATGCACATTTCAATAGGATTACATGCAGAGAACAGTCTGTTTTCTTTCTGTTTGAATTGTTCTGTTTAAAAGTAGACATTTCAGGCTTTCTATATACGTCTATACGAGGCAAGTCGCCTACAGACCTGAGTTTCGGTTTATTTCTCCAGTTCACGCGCTGGCGCGGCCGTGACCTGATTATCTATTTTCTGCTATATTTACTTATTTATTAAATCCAGGCAATTGGTTGATGTAACATTGATTAAAATGAAGATACAATTAATACAAAACGAAATTTACTTTAAAGAAGGGCTTTCTATTTGAGTTCTCTGTGAACGTTTTAAAGCAGTATTTTAGTGCCGCTTTCAGAGCGCTCACGTAATGGAGAACTGACATGTCTGTAACATTGTTTTTTCCTCATAAATGTGAACACAAAAAATATAATGAATATTTTATGTTCTGTGGAGAGCCAACCCTTCTTCATCGGATGTGTATATTAGCCTAGAAATTCACAGAATTACAAAAAAATATTTTGCCACCTAAAAGTTAAACATTTTTTTGTGTTACGTCCGTTATATATTTCCCTCCCTCATATTAAATATAAAACGCATGTGTCTGTAGACTGATATTTTTCTAATGTCTGGATAAGTTTCAAAATGCATTTTCTGAGAACTTATATTTCAAGTTTTTACTGCAAATGTCATATCCATAACGCTGGGATTGCCCAATTTTAACGAATTTATCCTAAACTAGTTTTGTGGTGTAGGTCTACGTATTGTATAATGTTAACTTCAAATAAGGGGTGTGTCGTCTGCCTTCACACCGCGACACAGGTTCGTGGATCTGAGTGTCGCGATTTCGGTTTCATATTGCATATGGTTACAGCCCTAATTAGGCCTATTAGAATGTAGACATTAAGATAATAAATTGTTATGCAAGTACTTTTACTTTTAATACTTAAAGTACATTTAAAATCAGGTACTTTTTACTTTTTACTTAAGTAGGGTTTTCATTGTGGTACTTTTACTTTTACTAAAGTAAATATGTCTCTGGTTATTTGTACTTTTACTTAAGTACTGAGATTCAGTACTTCCTCCACCACTGGTAAAATGTTTACATCCACTGAAATTTTGAATGTACATAAATTGGAGACAACTTTTCCAAAATTGTTTGCACTTAAAGGACAAGTTTAATTCCTCCACAATGGTTGCATAGGTGCACTGGAACAATCCTTCATAAAACGCATTAAACTTTAGTTTACAAAGACGTGAAACTCACCGAGTGGTCTGGGGTGTTCACTGATATGCTCACACAAAAATCGCTGCAAAAGATGCTTTCAAACAGGTTTTATCATAGTTTTTGTCCAAGTCCATTGGGTTACACTGTATTTCGATAGTCACTTTAGACATTCTACTAATTATAAGTAACTTTTCAACTACATGTCAACTAACTCTCATTAGAGTATTAGTATATTATAGTAGACTGTCTGTAGACTGTTAGGTTATGGTTAGGTGTTAGGATTCGGGTTAGGAGAATAAGTTGACTTGTAGTCGCCAAGTTACTTATAGTCAGTTGAATGTCTGTTGGGGGACCAACAAAATAAAGTGTTAGCAGATATTAAGCTGACAGTTTACTAATACTCTAATGACAGTTAGTTGACATGTAGTTGAAAAGTTACTTATAGTTAGTAGAATGTCTAAAGTGGACTAGCCAAATAAAGTGTTACCGTCCATTGATATGTATATCTCTAGGGTAAGTGACAAACACTGTTATAATACGAGGCAGAGTCTAATGGATATTAAAAAAAGCCTCTTTTGCAGCGATTTTTGTGTGAGCTTATCAGTGAACACCCCAGACCACTTGGTGAGTTTTACGTCTTTGTAAACTCAAGTTTAATGCGTTGAAGGATTGTTCCAGTGCACCTATGCAGCCATTGTGGAGGTGGGGGGGTGCTACCACAGAAACCAAAAATTCTCGGGCCAGCAGCATGTGTCCAAATTTCAATCTTAACCATTCTATTTCATCAAAAACGATCGTAAAACAGGGCTTTAAGTGTAAAATACCGAAAACCTATTCAGTGAATAGTACAAATACATATGTTTCCCTCAGATGTTTTCTGTTCTGTTTTCGTTTCATTGATATAAGACTATGTAATTTTTTTATTAAAGCATTTGTAAAACTACTTCGTTAAATTATGCTTTGATATGATTATTATAACTTAGAGTGGTCAAATTAATTTCATGACTGTATCCTTACTATTGCCAAATACAGTTGTGTGATGAATTGTATTTTGAATTCATTTTATCAAAAAATAGTGGTGAAATTTGCCCAGTGCATTTCTGCAACGTTTTTCAAATTACAGCATACCCCAATGTGTATACCCCGTTGCTCTGATTGGTTGTAGGTCTATCCAATTAAGTGCAGAGGCATTTTCGGTAACACTTTATTTCGATAGTCCACTTTAGACATTCTACTAACTATAAGTAACTTTTCAACTATATGTCAACTAACTGTCATTAGAGTATTAGTAGACTGTCATCTTAATATCTGCTGACACTTTATTTTGTTGGTCCCCCAACAGACATTCAACTGACTGTCTTGGCGACTAACTTGGCGACTACAAGTCAACTTATTCTCCTAACCCGAACCCTAACACCTAACCATAACCTACCAGTCTACTGACAGTCTACTATAATATACTAATACTCTAATGAGAGTTAGTTGACATGTAGTTGAAACGTTACTTATAATTAGTAGAACGTCTAAAGTGACTATCGAAATAAAGTGTAACCGCATTTTCTTTCCTGGTTCGGTTGAAACGCCCCATAATCACAGAACAATGGAGCAGTATCAGACTCACATTCTGACTAGAATCTGAGTATGACTCAGAAACGTAGTTTGAAAACGCTGGTGTTTCTGACAAACTACCTTGTAACCAATCACATCTACGTGTGATCGTCCCCGAGTGGATCTCTGAGCTGGTGAAAGTGGGATGGGGCGGGTCTAATTTGCATATTCATAGAACCGTGTATACTAAATGAGGCAAGGGCGTAGAGTTACATTTAAGCTTTAAGGCTTGAAGATTTTTTTTTTTTTTGTCAACGAAAAACTTTTAAATATGTAATTTTGGTGATCAAAGATGAGTTATAAGGGATAAAATGATTGACTACAGGGGGACTTTAAGATTGAAAGAACCTTTTTTGCTTTAGCATTGGCCACAAGTCACCTCCTTCCAAACCAATCTATTGAAAGATTTCTATAGCTCGTCTAAGATGCAATTTGATAACATGTTTTTTTTTAATTTAGAGTTATTATGTATAGAGCAGTCGAATAGACCAAATCAGATTTTGGCCTATTTAGTGATTCAAAACAGTGTGTATTTTTGAAAAGCTCGACAGCATCCAATTAAAGACCTCATTCTCGACAGGGACATCTCTATTTACTGGAACTCTCTCCAGGTTTTAATAACACAATCTGGTCTGTGAGTCCTCTGTTACGTCGTATTAATGTGTGTCATTTGTCACCGTGGCATGAGCAGACGGCAGTTTGTCTGTTGAACACATGTGAGTATTATAAAAAGGCACCACACAACTGTTAATACGATATGAGAGAGAGGATATGTGCCATATATACTATTGGACAACAGACAGAGTTGTCACTAAAGCGAGTGTCACTGAGCATAGAAATACATAAAGCCAAAAGAAAAAAAGAAACAAAATATATTTTAATGATTTTATTGAGTAGAGACAGAACTGTATGCGAGCTTGCAGCAGATTGAAAGAAAAGGGTGGGGTTAAAGCAGACTAAAACGATTGGAGAAATCCAGCACACGTCACCAAATTCACCCTGAAGATTACGCTGACATTCTGATGAAATATGAGGTCAAAAAAGTTTGAAAATGAAACATGCATGGTTGAATTGGTCACAGTAGCACAACATTAAGTTGCATTCAATGCATTCAGGCCTATTTATTGAGTAGGGCTGATTTGGAGCGTTTTAGATCTGTGAAGACAAGATGATCACAGTTGTGAGATCAAAGAGAGGAGGAATTGAGCATGACTGTTTTAGCCAGCTCTCAGCATCCTGCTGAGAAGTAAAGAAGCAAACACATGTATAGTTGAGTGAAGCAAAGAAGACAGTGGGTAAAGGAAGTGCAGGTGAGAATCTGCGTGATTTATAGTTTTGTAAAAGCACTGTTGAGGCTAAAGCCATTTCAGCCTTGTATAGAATGTCAGTGCAAATCTGATTTTTGTGTATATCAGATTGGAACCAGATCCCAGCAAACATTAGCCGTCATTTCACCATCTAGGTTAAATATAGACCCGAAATAGTCCGGCTGAGTAACCCACTTCTAGCCAAAATAACCTTTGTCTAATTTGTCATTTTTGCCAAAATAACTTGCGAGATGTATGATATTCCATCATATAAGCAAAGCCAACAGTGACTACAAGGTGTTTAGTTTCAATTCTTTGACATGTTATCTAATTGATGACTAGTCTATTCTTGGGCTATGGTTTGACATCTATTACATTTTCACTGACAGGCCAAATTTTGCCTGGTTTTAGCCTAGACATCAGGGCTGTGTCTTTTAAATGCAAAATTGCTTGCTGGGATCATATTTAGCTAATGTGCATGGTGAAATTCCCATGAAATCTGATTTGTACAAATCCTTTTCAAACTACATGTATATGTGGTTTGAAATCAAATTAAAATCTGGAAGTCTGACCACTCTGATCGGATTTTGTGTAGCTTTTTCGCTTATGTCACTTTCTCATGCCACGTATAACGCATTCACATCAGACTTCGTTGGAGAAACAAGGTTGTGCTGTCAATGTGTAGGTCGAGCAGATAATTATAATATAATGGCGACATCTCAAAAATAAAGCCATGCTTGCCAGCCTCCTACATTTCTGCAGTTGCTTTATTAGATGTAGCAGTATAACGCCACTGCTACACATTGTCATACATTGCAAATCCATACATGTTGTTTCTGGAATAGGCCTACCAACTTAACGTCATTGCTGTAGAAACCAACACAGATATTCCAGAAAACAAACGAATGCCACGGGACACACAAATCGGATTTGAACAGTTCTGATACACAGTGTCAATATTTCAGATCACATTCCAATCGGATTACACAAATAATCGTATTTGGACTAGTCTTGGTGATCTTTTTGTACGAAAGTGATGTTAGGTAATAAAACAGTGGTAAAGTTTTTGATGCTAAACGAAGCGGAAAAGCTATCTCACCAAAACAGCATGACTGAGGATTGCTATGCAAACATGCACACACACACACACACACACACACACACAAACTGCAAGCCAGCGACAGAAAAAGCAGCAGAAGAAAGCATCTTGAGCGGAAGTACGGTGAGAAGTGCAGATGCACATGTTCTCTGACTGCAGCATAATGAGGTACTGCGGGGCGTCGATTTCACTTACAGCACTCGAGATGTCACGAATTAAAAATGCATGTCCTCTTAACGAGGAAACAGTTCTAATTAAGTGAGAGTAATTCTGCGTTATTTCTCTGAAATAGAGACATGAATACTTAATGATTGGCGTAGTAGCGTTTAATACCTCATGTTAGGTGCCATATGTCTTACAGGTGCTTTCTAATGTTTTTACTCGTGTGCTAAAAGAGAGAGAGAGAGAGAAAAAGACTTCAGAAAGAAAATAGCATGGTGTGGTAAAAATAGCATATTATTGCTGTCTCTTTACAGAATACATCAGCATCTTTGCCTTTATGCCTTGCTTCATGCCTGGGCCTTGCTCAATGAAACAAACAAAACATTAGCATATATGTGGCTCGCAGCATGTAAGGAAAGTAGTCTTTATACATTATTCACCTATAGTAATAACAAAACTTAACATAAATGACCAGCACTGTGAATATTTAAATTAACAATCTTCAATGCAAACATGTCTCCTTTCCTTTTAAATGAGGTTCATTATATATATTTTTTTTCCAGATTTACAATAAATTTTGTAGTGTCAGAAAGTAGTAGCTAAATGAAAGTTTATTTAAGAAGACATTTTTGTTCATGGAAGCAGAAATTGTAGCCTGTGCGTGTGTGCGTGCGTGCGTGCGTGCGTGCGTGCGTGCGTGCGTGAGATTTTTTAGATTTATGATGGATATTCAAATGAAGAGTTCAGATGCAAAAGCCTCTAAATGCCATTTGAAATTTTCTTCTAGAATGATGATTTTTATCAAGCTTGTATATTTAAGTTCAGTAATTTCACTTAAATGGCAATGAAGATTACCTATTAATTGTCATTTAAGTGAAATTACTGAACTTAAATATACAAGCTTGATAAAAATCATCATTCTAGAAGAAAATTTCAAATGGCATTTAGAGGCTTTTGCATCTGAACTCTTCAAATGTATTATAATTAATCGATGTGAATTATTACATTAGTGTATTAACTGTTTTCTTTACTAAAAAGAGGTAAACGTGTAAATATGGAAATTTCCGTTACTTAATCTTTTGTTATTTCTCACGCGTGCATGTTCATGTGGCCTTTCATCCATTTATACTATTACCTTGCACATGCAAAATGCATTCAGATTGAGGCGACAGCCCCAATTTTGCCAGAAGACTATCTTGCGTCATTACCACATTTGTATTATTCCTTTTGCAAAGTATATGTGCTAAACTAATGCAGACATCTGGAATATCTACTGCCACCTTCAGTGCTGTCATCATGACATCTGAATGCTGTCAGGTATATGTGACTCCCATTACACTCACTCGATTTATGAACAGGTTTAAATGTCAGGGGCTTCTCACTGCAGATAACTACGAATCTTAGATAAGTGGAGAAATGTCGTCAGATTTAAATCCATGTCCAGGTGCTTGTACATTCATTTTGACAAGTATTAATGCGACCTTTAGATAGACTTGTCTAGACATACTAGATCTACTCTACTCAACTTCACCTGTTGATTAATTTATTTTTATTTTATAAAAAAAAAAAAAAAAACTACATATATATATATATATATATATATATATATATATATACATATTATTTTTTATTATTTTTTATCCATTTTATTATTTATTTTTATTATTATTATTATTGTTATTATTCGGTTGAAGAAAGGACACTCAGGGGTGCTTTTTATTCTTGGTCCAAACAACAGTTTGATTCCTCTGTAACAGTAGGTAATAACTTGAGAAGAAAAGATGCCAGCGTTTTATTCATGAAAAATGTCAACATAACAAAACAGACTAAACTCTGATGACCATATAATCTATGAATCTTGAGCCCCCTAAGGCGCATCAGCCTCTCCTTTCTGCCAAATCTGTTTACCTTCAGAATGACCCTCAAAGAATTCATGTGAACTTATTACACGTTCAATGAGGAAAAGGCTTTATCACAAGAGTGTCTGTTGTGGGAGTTGATCAATGTCATAGTTAGTTGATACTGGATTAATCGTATATGTTCTTATCCACCAATCACCACTATGGAAGTGAATATTGGGAATTAAGATCATGAATTTTAATGATGTCCTTTTTTCTTCTGCTCTTTCAAAATGTCTTTTGAGGCGCCCCCTTTGATACATGTGTGAGCGTGATTGCACACAGCATTTTAGTGTTGTAAAATCATTAACTGCAATTATTAAATTAAACATCTGCATGCATTTTGATAATCTAGAATGTCTTTGATGATGTGCTAACTGTGATAAATTGGCTAAAGTGATGGTTGCTTTGGCTAGATCACAGCTTCTATGAGGAAGTTGTTGCAAAGCCTTCTGTGACAATCAAATACCAAGTTGGGGATCACAACCAAAACGCAAGAGAAAAAATGTTTGACCAGGATCTAGGATCTCTCAGCACAGTCATATTTCCAAAAGATAGATTCCTCATCCATAGAACGTGTGTGTGTGTGTGTGTGTGTGTGTGTGTGTGTGTGTGTGTGTCATGCCTTCCTTTATCCATCAAAATGTGGCTTTCACATGGGCATACTGCACAGGGTGAAAAAACGGGGATAGCGATATATATTACGATTGAGGTAGAATAGAATAGAATAGAACAGAATATAGCTTTGATAGAGCATAGAATTGTGATGCCTTTCATAGATATGGTATTAAATCTTTATAATGATATGCCTTAACTAGCCTGACGTCGTCATACTCAGATTCTAGTCAGAATGTGAGTCTGATACTGCTCCATTGGGGTGTGATTATGGGGCGTTTTAAACCGAACCAGGAAAGAAAATGCCTCTGCACTCAATAATTGCATAGACCTACAACCAATCAGAGCAACAGAGTAAATGACGTAATATGTTGAGCGACGCATATGACTTTATCGCGGATCTCTGTTCCTCTTTTAAAATGAATGCGCTGTCTACATCTTCTATAACAGACGCGATGGCTTAATCTACACATCTAAATTCTCTAAAAATCTTGTAAACAAATTCAACCCAAGCGCTCTTTGGTGACATGGATGATTACGTTACTGTTGATCATCTGTCTATCATCGTATAAAGCTCGCCCTGACAATTTGATTAGTCCGAACAGCTTTGGTACGGGCATACTTGCTTCACAACGGATCCAGACCGAACTTCCCGACCTCAAATGTTGTGGGCGGGGTTATGTTCGGCTGGCATCCAGGCTATGCCTTCACTGATCCAGACGTTTGTTTTCAGACATACACATCAGGAGCTTGAGTTGAGCTATTGATTTGCACACGTTTAGATAAGCTAATTGCTGCTCTTTAAACTAACACCATGATCTCAGGTCTTGTGGGAGCTCATGAATTAATTTAGTGTGCATCACAAAATCTATCTAGTCATCTGTTTATCCATGTATCTAGCTATCTATCATCTGTCTGTATCTATGTGTCTGTCTATCTCTGTCGTCCTTTGTCTATCTTTGTTGTTCTATCTTTCTAGCTGTCTGTATGTTGTATACACAAGCATACTTTGCTTGTCCACGTTCCTCTCCATCTGAGTGTGAGCACAGAAATTGTATTATATGACTACTATTTTGGCTGGTTTGGACATAAGTTTTGAGTTTTTATGGAGTGACATGCACATCACTGTAAAAGAATTGGGTGCACTGGATTTATAACACAAGACAAAACAGGATTGCTAATTTTATTTTTGTTTAATCTCTTTATCTACAACTTTGCCTCAATAAACTTAATTTACTGATTATTAATATTTAGTAAGGTAGTTGTTGTAGTGGTTAAGTTTAGATGTATGGGGTAGGTCGGATTAAGGATATGACATTTCTATGCTTTATAACATAAGTAATAAGCATCCAAGATGCAAAAAATATGCAAAGCTAATAAGCAACTAGATAACAGTGAGAATTGGTCACTAAAGTGTTAACATCTTTTTTTCATAATTGTAAAATAGTAAGCCAAATTTATCAATCATTATTGAACATAAAATTGGATTATTAACCCACTATCGGGCTACCTATCTGACTGTTTGTCTATAATCGATAAAAATGTCAATTGTTTAAATAAAATGTATTTGTTTATTTTAATTTATTTACATTTATTTTTCCACATAGATATAGACATAGAGCCTATCAACTCCAAACATAATGTTAATTTGGTGCAAACTAAACACAATCTTTAAGTCATGTTATCTATCAAAACTGTTGACATGTGAGGGATCATGTAATGATATAAAAGTATTTGGTTTATTCTGTCAAATAAAAAATATTTTTTTGTTGTTGTTGTTTGTTTTTTGAAGAAAGACAAACCTTAATAGTGATGAAAGACAAAATATTAAATGTCACAGATGATTATTTATTGAATAATCAACTCTTTTGTAGAGTTCAAAATTACAATCAATGAATATTGATTGAGTAATTCAATGACTTTAGAAAGATATGGCAGCATCATTATTTTATTTTTACATAGAAATTAATTGTATGTCTATTAGTTAAACATGTTGACTTTAGTTTTCTTTGTTGCATTATATGGCGAGCACTTTTTGTGTCCCCCCCCACCCCTTGGAAAAGTTTGCATTCCTGTAAAAGCAAAGAAGATCTCAATCTGGTTTTAGAATCTGTTTCTTAACAAACCTTTATTTTGGTATCTTCTTTTTTAAGGGTTTTATATGGTTCAATCTCTGAGGTATGGGGATCTCAATGGGGCTCCATGAGTAAATTGTTAAATTGTGCACATTTCCAGTTATTTCTTTTTTTACTGTTTTCTTCTAAAGGAATATCCGAAGAACAAATAATGTTGAAACTAGAAATTATCTTGTTTCCTTCAAAACACTGCATAGAACATTACTGTCTGAGTTTAAAAAATATTAATTTTCCAAAGTTTGCCGGCCTGTAACTCAAGAAGTATTGAAGATATCTCAAAATCCTTTTAAAAAAATTCTTGTTCTTAAACTTTTCTTTTGGTAAAACATTTTTTTTTTTTACTGTCACCATTGCCATATAATGCAACAAAGATTGCTAAAGACAACGTAATTTATTAATAGACCTGCCTATGTTTAAAAATAAAATAATGATGCTGCTTAAAAAATAATAATGATGCTCTCACCTTTCTAAAGTCATTAATTATTTTGGCTTTAAATTTTAGGTGAAAAATGTAATTTTGACCTCCTCTACAAAGTATTGGATTACTCAGTAAATATTTACCATGGTATTTAATAGTTTGGCTTTCATTGATACTTATGTGTGTCTTTCTTCAGATAAAAAATATATATATATTTACAACATTAAAAATTTGAGACGGGGACCTCTGGTTGAGTTGACAAAGGAAGACCCATTTATTAATACAATGTCCAGGAATATACTTAATTGTGAGATTGGAGGAACACTTAAGTATAAATGACCTCGCAGTTCTAATTCTTCTAGAAATGTCAGTATTTTGCAACTATGTATTCAGCACATTTAGTAAAACAGATGGAAATGATGTGAAGAAACTGCAGTTTGGATAAAATGATGAGATTGCACTGGCCTGGCCTCTCTCAGACAAGCATGCTGGGCTTGTTGCTCCTCTCTGAAGGTCAGAAGTCAATTGCAGTAATGTGCTAGCAGCAGCCCACAAGCCTCCATTATCAGGACTAATGTGTGGCTGCATTATTCGCCCACACCCTGTGTGGCTTGGGCTGTGCTCCTTTCCCATCAACCTCAGTACACAGGACCCTACAGTCTCATTAGAGACAGCCACAGCCGTCAACAAAAGTGCCTATCTAAAAACACAGAACAGCATTTATGTTCCATATTTCTCAACAGCTTCAATACAAACAGCACATGCATTATGGATTTAGAGTGTCGTATGTCAAATTAGTCTATTGTGGCATGTGTTCACCGCTGTTAAGGCTATAGAGACCATATGCTGCATGTACAAAACGATTTCTCTTCATTTGCTATACAACAAGGTGTTTCTTCATTCATTCTCTAATGAAGCCAGTAGTGTGCTTGTCCAAGTCAATTTCAAATTGATCAATTTAATGCATCCTTATATGGAATAGGCAACTAGTATTACTGTTATAAGTAAATATTCAATGTATTAAAATAATCAATTATTCTTTCTCAATATTAATCATATAGGATATCCTATAATAGATATAATGGTCACAATTATGCTTAGTTTTGTTTTTGTTTTCTATCAGTCTGTTTAATCACCTGTCTGCCTGTGTTCCTTTGTTCTCCTTTTCACGCCATACTCAGTTTCCATGGATATTAATTTGTTCATCACAGCTGTTCATCATTTAGTTCATAGTGTGTTAATTTGAGAAAATGTAGAAATTCTGCACAGAGCAAATTTTGTTTTGTATGTTTCAAAGAGCATGAGAGATTTGAAGTCCAAAAATTAAAGCAGTTTAAAAAAACAGTCAGTGGACTGGCCTACTGTTCAAGCTTCACTAGACAAGCATCTATATGATTTGATTTGACAATCAATGGTCTTATATTTCCAGTGGGTGCTTTATGGTAAGCTGTGATTGTTGTATAAGACGTGCGTGCTGTCTTCACTCGTAACAACAAATACATTTTTTGTGTTCAGATAAGAAAATGACTTAACTTGGGTAGGTTATTCATTAATTTCTGGTAGGAGGTCCGCATGATTTTTCCCCTGCTATTGTTTCAATTCACAGCATCATTATTCACACTGTTATGATTGTTATGACAACACCTATAGTTTTCAATTATGCTAAAGAGATCCCTACTTTCCTGAGCTGTAATTGAAACACATTTGGGATTGCTTGTTGGAACATACATTCGCCACCAGCAGAGTTCACAATTGAAGCCAAGAGAGGAGTTAACAAGCAATCTGGACTGATTTTTTAGTATGATTGAGCTTTTTTTGGGCAATAATAAAGGGTTCTTGCTGTGAGAGGACATGCTAGGATTTTTAGAACAATTAAAAATAATGACTAAAATGTGCTCTCTGAAGATGTGAAAGCAGGTATGGCCTTTATGATTTATTTCAGAAAGTACAACACAAGTACAAAATTAGGAAGATCAGGCCTATAGGAAACCAGTTTATTTAGCAAAACATTGAGACCAATTGAACTATAGGTGTTTGAAACCAACATACAAAACCACAGCTAGAGAAAACATACATTTGTGTAATTGGGCTTTTGACTGAAAACCGTATTACTGAGATTGTGACAACTAGCCCCAGTCTTCTCTTCCCCTTAATAGTCAGAGAATGCACATTATCTGCTTTTGATATACATATGACTTTAACCTTCAATGTTCAATGTCAAAGTGTTGGTATGATTTAGTTGGCCTACTTGTGGTTTTCTAAAAAGTAGCAGTAAGAAGTCACTTTTAAAGGTCAGTTAATGAGCTTTTTCAGTCAGGTGCTGTGCACTCATTTCACAAAGCAGATTTCAATAAGATGGGAACCTCCCTTGTGAATAAGGATAAGAGTGACTTGAAATGAACAGCACTGTGATTTCATCTAGGTCTCCACATAAAGTTAGTGAAGCATGAGCCCACTCACAGTAAAACTTGGTTGGTCTATATTTCTTGCTGCCTCATGCATTACTGCATTGAGAGACTAGTCTGACTGCTCTTAAACGGTCATTTGATAAATGTCAACCTTTCATTGAGCATTACACTGAATTTATCCTCTCTTACTACAACGGAATGACTCTTAAAAATGAATTATGTAAGTGGAGCTTAATGAAGAGTTATTGATTCCCTTCTTTGTGAGGTTAAATTCTTTGTTGTATCATGACAAGGTGTAACTTTTTCTCAAAGTATTTTATTCCCCGTGACCGCCATTTAAAGAGGATATTGGCTGTTGTAGTTTAAAGCAGAAAAAAAAAAATCTCCTCTGCTATCTGTAGACTAGACAATCCTGATGATATATTACCTCTTGTGCAGCAGAGGACAAGTCACATTAAGAAGTGTCAGTGATGAGATCCAGTATCACAGCTGGCTCTGAAATTTGGTTAGGTTGCAGTAAACCAAAGCCTGAAGTGCTCTACAGTTACAGTGATCTTGTGGATTGTATTTCATTTGTTCTGGTACTTTGCTGCAATGAGCAGTTTTCTGAGTTGGTCGCTACCTTGCGTCCGGTGGAGAGGATCGCTTGGTCCTTCACTCTCTCAGTGTTAATGAACTCTTTTATAGATGCACTGATTACCGATACCAATAAGCCAATCATTTTGTTTCATGTTTGCTAAACTATATTCAATTTTAAATGCAACAAGAGAATTTAAGCATCACAGCATTATACTGTTGAATATACTGTATAATATAAATATGCATTTTAATATATATTTCATAATGTAACATTTGAATATTGCAGAAATATCATGCATCCCTAAACTCTACATTTATTTAAATGATTTTACAAATTAATACAAATGAAGCTGCAAGATACCCACATCCATAACAATCCCACAGTCATGTCCTTCACACTAGAGTTTAACAGTCTTGTAGCCAAAGGAACAAAATAATCCTATAGCAGTTGTATCTAAACCGTGGGGTACTGAAACGTCGGAAAGGTGGAAGTTGTTTGAATTCTGGATAGAGCTCATGAGAAAAGTAATTTTCCTTGCCTGTTTGAAAATAAGTAGGATGGTTTGAATAAAGGCATGATAAAACAGCAACAAGAACCTTTAAACAACTCCGGAAAGTCTGAGCCTCAGAAGAAGGTACAAGTTTATTATCAATATGTATTTGTACGGAAGAAAAAAAACATATAATGGGCTCATTGTTAATCATGATAGGTGAGTGGTTGCCTACTAACTTCGGAATTTCTTCTGTTTCTCTTCTGTCAATTACAAGACTGCTCTTTACTCCATGTAAAAAAAGTTAGCAATCAATGTATCATATGTTGAATGTCCTTATCCTTATACAAAACACCAAGAATGGCGGTATCATCTGAATATTTTACAACAATATTCCAAGGATGGTGACTTCTATACTCAATATTGTACATTGTAAATAGCAGTGGTGAACATACACACCCCTGGGGGACACCAATACTAATGGACCTACACTCAGAAAGAGTCTGACTATTAGTAAGAAATAAATGGAAGCATTTGATACTGTATGGATTGACAGCCATAATAATTAGTTTGAAGAGCATAAGGTGTGGCTGTATGGTATTAAAAGTAGAGCTCAGTTCAAGAACAAACAACCTGGCGTGAGTCTTAGGATCCTCCAGATGTTTTACAACATGATATAATGATAGCATCGTCAGTGTCACTATTGATTTGATAGGCAAACTGATCAAGATCGTCCTTAAAGCCTTCCTTAATGTTCCATACCATAATCCTTTTCAAACACTTCATCACAATGGAGGCCATAAGGCGACTGGGGGATGGAACTCTTGAGAACTTGCTCTTTTAGGAACTGGTTTAGTAGTTAAACATGACAGATGAGCAACATCAAGAACATTGACAATATTCAGTTGTCAATGTCAACAATTAGCAGAAAACATCCATGTATCTTTTATTATTTTTTTCACAAATAGAACAGAGGCTCCCTTCTTCCAGTAAATGTGACGGTGAACAAAAAGAAATCGCATACAGTGCATTGAAAAGTGTTGCTTGAAGGTAGGTGGAATATTCATCGTTAATTAGTTTAAGACACAAATCTTCTTTTCAGTCACGGTCCTGGCCTTGAAAGAAAGCTCACGCACCTGTTCCGTTTATTTATTTATTTATTTTTTTTATTTCTAAGCCAGTTTCAATAATTGCCTACCTGATTATTGCAATGCTCTGTTGCAGGATGAAGTTTCAAAACTTTGTTATTGTGCTTCATATATCCCATCATTATTACAGTGTTTGGAATTCACAGCTAACAAGACACATCCTCTTGTTGAAGGTGTTAGAGTTTTCAATAGTTTCTAGGCACTTTGCTGTGGTTTTCAAGTGATTCTGTTTCATTGATCCTTCCAAATGAACCGCACTTGCATGGGAAGATCATCTACTGTTAGGTTCCTCTGAGCATTTGGTGAGTTTCTCAGGTTTATCCTAACCATTTCAAACTGGATTATTTTACCAATAATGGTTATTAATGTTTATCGACTCTGGTTTAAGAGCAGAATGCAGGTAAGAAACTGAATGGCCTATGACTACACCAGCTTCCTGCTCTATTCAAATTGTTTAAACTTTAGAAGCAGCGTGCAATTATGTAACCTTTCTAAAGGCTAAGGACATAACTGAAATATTTGACTGTAAGAGTTGGAGAAATATTGCTGACCTTCAGAAAAGCCAGAACGGCGTCTAAGGTCACTGTAAAATGATGCTTTCATTTATAGACATTTCAGAGGGTAGAGGGGGTATGATTAAGCAGTTGAAGACAGATGGGATCCATCTTTTGCCAATAAAACCTTCATCTCTTATCAGATGGGGAGAGAGTCGTGTTATATAGAGCTTCTAAAATCAATCTATTTTTATAGTGACAGAGCATCGTTTGAGAATGAGAGTGAAAAGCAAGCTGAAACTAAAAAAACAATGCTGATTGATAATACTGATTTAAAATAAAATATAAGCTACATTCATAAGTAAAAATTGTCCTGTTCATACAACAGAAGTGGATAAAAAAAAAAAAAGCGTTGCCTTGAGTTATGTCTGTAACTACAGTGAAAGATAAGGATAGTAAATCGTCACCTTGGAATAGGGTTCTATCTGACATTTTTGTCAAAATTGAGTTATTCGTATATTCTTATTCTGTGACAACTTATTTACATTATGTGATATTTTCTTAGTTGTGCACATTTTGGAATTATTTAAAAATCAAAAGGTTCTATCTACAAAGTTGAACTTTTACTTATCAATCAAACTCGAATTTTAGTTGGGACTGCTGTAAATTTACGGTAGGCACTTTGATTCTAGAATTCAGTTGTCACACTGCAATGTGTCTGAAATGTATTTTTGAAGACATATCATTTATAGATTGTTCCTCTGGCTTTTTTTTTTTTTTTTTTTTTTTTTTTTGTCCCACTCCTTCCTCTTTTCTATGCCGTGTCATTAGCACCAGCTCTGGGGCGGTGAAGAGCACATTTATTTCTTCATATTGTGTAATGTGTCACCCCCTTTCCCCCCTCCTATTTCAATTCACTGAAATTTAGATTTCCACATCAAGGGAGCTGTGGCAGTGATGGAATCAAAGGCTCGCCTGTGGCTTTGAACCCTCCTGATGAAGAGATGAAAAGGGCCAGGTTGCTGGAGCTCCTAGTGCTCACCACTCCAGTTCCTGTCTGGCCAGGTTTGCCTGGATGAAAGCCACCTCTCTCCTGATCACTTTCTCTATCTCACTTTCTTTTTCTGTGTGTCTGTTAGTCGCTATCTCTGTGTCTTTCAAACATAGTCGTACTCTCAAATGCTACATTTCATCTCTCTTGGCGCCCCTTTTGCCCTCTTGGGCTCATGTCTTCCCTGTGTTTGTTTTTTGCTTCATTTTTCCTTGAGACATCACTCTCCCATGAGTCCCATCCACCCTTACCTGGGTACTTTTTTTGTATTAAAGCCATTTTGAAGATGGATTGATGGATAGATGGACAGATAGACGGATACATTGATTCCAAATATATTTGAGGAACATTTTCAGTTAAAATGTGTGTAAAATGTTCAGGTATTATTTTGAGTACATCTCATTTGATGTAGACTTTTTTCAACTACATAAAAAAATTCCTCATTATTACAAATTTTGACCGGTAGCAAATTTCCAACCCTGTTAAATCTTTGTCATCTTTAGTTGTAATCTCTCATACTGTACACTATAATATTTTGATGCCTAAATTCACTTCTGCCATTTTAACTTCTGATTTTAGAGTTTTTGGTGTTTATTTTCTATTAGAAAAAACTAAAATATCAATTTGTATATTCCATTAATTGTTTATCTGTTATAGTAATTCATTTGAATACAGATGCATCCCTTAAGCATGAAAATCTGCATCATATCAGTCATTGGCAACCCTGTTCTCAAGATATAAGCATATGTTTTAGTGGTTATTGAAAATCCCAATTAATATACAGTAGCTTATTTAATATTCATACATTATACATATCTCAGTACACTAAATCATGATGATAATTGATTTATTCATTTTTACTTTAAATTACTTTAACTACTTAAGACATTTTAATTAACTTGAGAAAAAAATGATTTCTTTCTATTGCATTATTTTAAAAATCAACCTGCATTTACAATTTTGAATGCAGGTTGAAACTTGATAGAGAAGAGGGTTCCCTTTACTGTCTATTACTGAAAGTTTCATTAAACCCTTTGGCTGAATGGCAACTTTATTCTTTTTTTTATTTCATATTGATCTTTAGTTGTTGTTTAGAGATGGGAGCTCTTTTATTTAGGTAATGTATCCTTACAGATGGTCTGCCTCCTGTGTGCTCAAAGCATCTTTCAGATTAGAGATCAGATTTCCTCCTGTTCCATATTAGCTTCAATTATAGGGGAAGCAAAAACTGATCCCCAGCTACTACTGTTACTGATAATTCTTAGAAAATTAGCACCTGGCATCAGTCAGTGCCAAGCTAACTAGCACTTTTATCAGACTAAAAAACAGCTTTAGGATCATATGCTTGAGCATTGATTTTCCCCACAAAGCTTTAATTTGCAATGGATTTCTGTAAAACAATCGCAGGAAGAAGCTATTACAGTTATTGTACATACAAGCATAATAGCCACCAATCAATATCAGAAAAAAAAAACCCTGTCTAATTAATGGAACATAATTGATGCTAAGAGTATATTACTAAATGTCTATTTAAGAATTGTTCACTGGTTATCGATCTCCTCCTTTTAATTGCACTTTCAAACAGTGTGTAATTTGCACTGTTATTTCAGCTCAGCAGGCTTTATCCCTCTTTTCTTTCGGTCTTCCCTTACCCTTTCTCCATGACATCCCTTAGAAGCTTGTGTACTTCTCTGATGGACAGTGGGAAAGAACAGAAGCGATGGCCAGGCTGACCCACGGCTGATGCCTGCAGGAAGGAACATTGGAAGGAATATTAAAATACTAATCCTCCACTGCTTCAGGAGGTCGGGTCGCGCTCGGCAGTAGGCAGAGCTCAAATGCAGACCCAGGAGCGTTTCCCAGTCTGCCATTCGAAGGTTCACGAAGGTTTGTGAATGCTTGCGTGCGTGAGTGGGCAGGATCTGTAATGGGTGAACAAGGTGGCATGCTATCTGCTTAAATAGTGTGTGGCGGATCCATAACGAGAGCCAAGGAGACAATCGGTGCTCAGTTACAGTGTTATGGGTCACTGCGAAAATCTCCAGAGAAAACATTAATTCAATCTCGCACAAAACAAGCAAGCGAGAAAAAAATCAGGTCTTCAGAAGGTTAGGCAAGACCCGAATTAAGCGCAAAAGTGCTAAAAGCGAGCTTGTATTCTTCATGCTGCGAGTTTCACTTATTCTTACGATTGGTTTCAATTACCCAGCTCAGTACCTATAAGCACACAAGAGACTGTAACGTGTTAGATTCTAGTCATTATTTCTGGCCAAGGGCAGTTTTCTTGTCACCGCTCCTTGCAAAAGTAGAAACAAATGCATGGTGTTTCAGTGACCCCTTTAACCCGTCTCAAAAGCCTCATGTGGCTCTGAAAAGTTGAAATCAGCTTAGGTGCATAAAATCCTGGAACGAGTTCAGGTACAATGTAGTCTTCTTGAAGTAAAAGGCCACGGATAGCTTAGAAAACAGTGTGGTTTTCATCTTTCGGTCATAGCACAAAAGCGTCTCGGCCTGCAGTGAAGAATGCAGATCAGTGACACAGTAAGTAAATAAATAAATAATTCAACAGAAGCAGCAAGTCAATCTTAAATCAGGCCTGCATCGCTCACCTGTTCAGTCTCACATTTTATTTCTGTTCCGTTGCTTCTGCTCCTCTCCATAGTCTTCACTCACACCTGAGTATGAAAAATCCCTGTTGTTTGTCATTCTGACAGATTCTTCTTATGTGGCGCAGGATACACCAGACAAAGAGAGATTGGGTGTTGGAGGACACTGAAGAATGGAATGGCAAGGGAGTGCCAGAGTGCCCAGGAGGGATCACTCACAGTGGGATTAGACATTCAGACACAGCTGGGTACCACTGTCTGGATGGGTCTCTTTCATCAAATAGATGGCTCTCTATTGTGAGTGGGAATTTGCTCTTAAGTATGGAGTGAGAAAGGTCCAAGGGACTGAGAGGACACATGCATTGAATGGCAAAGGGAAGTCAAGGGAAGCGAAAAAAAGAGGTAGTGGTTACAGGAGGGTATTGCTTTAAAAATACATAAACTGGGAATAGGAATGCGCCTTAAACCTTGACAATTGATTCTTTGTGCCTTGGGCAGCTCAGATTAAATTTGTAAGAAAATGCTTTAAAAAAAAACTTCCATTGGAGCAATAGTACTGGTTATTTTCATGATTATCATATTATATTTCATTACAAACATTATTATTATATATTTAGGCCTCACATTATATTTAGGGCCAATTAATCTCACGTGTTTCTGTAATCACGCATCAGATTAAATATAATAATAATCATAAATCATAAATTACATTAATCATAAATATATTTTCACACTGAATCTCCAAATTAATGTCTTATATTCAAAATATTTGTTTAATGGGATGTTTGATTATTATGTAACTTCAGTTAGTGTGTAATGTTGCTGTTTGAGCATAAACAACATCTGCAAAGTTACAACGCTCAAAGTTCAAAACAAAGAGAGATATTTGCTTTTACAGAAATCGCTTTTTAAGGACTACAACAAATGGCTGGTAAGGACTACACTAGCTTCCTCCTGGGTAAGTGACATCACAAACCCTAAAATTGACATAAACCCTGCCCCCGGGAACATGCAAGAAGAGTTGAGAAGAGGAAGAGTTGTTGTAGTAGAGCACAGTTGTGAGTCTGCTCAAGCTGTCGCATCTGTCTTTTCACATTTATTGCAATACAGAACGTAACAAATGTTACATCAGTTCCCACACTAGCGATTTATAGATTATCATGAAAGAATATGCTAATCAATGACTTGAAGATGGTTAACTCTACACCAGCTACATAAATTCATCAACTAACCATCCAGAAATGTCCTGTTGTATTCTACATGATGTCACTTCTTCTTGAGTCTCTCCATCATTGTCAGACTCCAGTGTGAACATAAAGGCAGAACAATTTCTGTTATTTTAGTGCATGTCTGCAAGCTGCTAAGGACATGAGCACCACCCTCTGTACCGGGAGCAGCAGCTCATTTGCATTTAAAGGGACACACACACAAAACGACGCCTTTTTGCTCACCCTCAAAAAGAGACAATATTTTGTACATAAAACAAATCAATGTTATATAGCTCAACATGACGAAATGTTAGAATATGATCAGTATGTTATTCTAATGGTGATCTAGCTTACTGCTAGTCTCATATAGCAAACAAACTAACACAGAATAACGTTATAACTTTCAACACACTCAAATGCTGTTTAGTATGATAGTGTAACGTTAGACCAAATGAAACAGCACTGCGTTACCTCACAAGTTTAATTCGTCAAATAAACTGACCTGTGTGAGTAGTAATTCAGCACTTGCGGATAGTTCGTTAGAATTAAATGTCCTTATTCCATGATTTACGTAGGACTCTCATGTGGCGCTGATATCTCTTATTAGCAATCGCGACCTGCTTCATACCACAGTCATGTTAAAAAACATGAATGTTTTCACTCATCCATAAACATTATTAGATTCATCAGCATGACATCAAGTCCCATCATTCTGCTTATCACTGCGTCATCAACCTACGCCTTTGTTATTGTAAGAGCCCTAGCCCTAGCGACCCCTAGCGGCCAAAAAAATGACATTGTAGCGTTAAGTTGAATTGCTGGCGGTTATTAATTAAGACACAGAGGGCCCTATTTTAACGAAATGAAACGCAGTAACTTTGTGGGCGGATCTCGGGCGCTGTTGCTATTATACCAGCGAGATAAATGACTCTTGCACCCAACGCAAATCTAAAATGGGTTGGTCTGAAGTAGCTACATTACTCATAGGTGTGGTTTGGGGCGTAATGTGCAATAAACCAATCAGAGCGCCATGTCACATTCCCTTTAAAAGCAGGCGCGCTTGTTCCATGGCGGATTGTTATTATAATGGCAGATTTGCCAGGCGCATGCCAGGAGCGGTTGACAGCCTCTTCAGGGTCGTAAAAGACAGAGAAGTGACATTGTATGGGGATGGGAGAAACCCATCCAAATTAGCTTAGTTTAAACAGGTGTATAATAATTTGGGTAAATGTGTAAGCTAGATTTATGTTTAGTTTTTCACATCCTAATGGACACCACAATGATTTCCCTCGTGTGGTAATATTTTTCCTTTTGTTTATGTATGGTTTGCAAAAATGCTGCATTTGTGTAAATGAGAGAAGCAAAGTGTATGCGCGTTGTGCACACGCTACATTATGGCCAAGCATGCGCCCTTAAAATAGCATCTGAATCACGCGCCACTGACTTTAGACTAGGTTTTTCCTGGTCTGTGGCGGAATTGTTTTCTGAAACTACAAAATAGCAACAGGGAACATTTGTGCCGGAACACGCTGTCTCTTTTCGCTGATCCGCCCCCCGGGAGCACAAGTTAATTCCCTAATTTACCAACCTGCGTCTGTGGAGGGAAAAGTCCGCTGTGTCGGGTGCAAAATAGGAATGATACATGCGTCGCTGTACAAAGTCAATTGCGCTGGGTGCAAGAGAGGGGCCAGAATGAGAAAGAAAAAAGCTGCTTTTGATTATTAGCTGCACATTGAGAGACATTTAAGATCGCATTTTTATACACTTCACAGTTGTTTGTGCAGGAGAAATGGAGAGAAGACAGGTCCAGCAAAAGAGAAGATTGGCATCAGTTATTACCGGTATGTTCTTTATGGCCTTCAATCAAAACAGTCAGTGTCCATTCAGATCTTTTTTTATTACTAACAATAACCCATGTACCCCTCCATTTGGCCAGACATTTTTTCAGCAGAACAGTTTCTAAAGATTTTTTCACATATGAAATGGGAGACAGAAAACAAAATTACAGGTTCCTTAGGTTCTTTATCTCAAGGCTGCAGGAAAGCATTTTAAAAGTGTGACATATTATGTGAGAGTTTACTGTCTCTCTCTGATTTCTCCCTGGCTTTGCAAGCCATGTGCTCTGATGAAGAATAGGTTGAAAAATAGAAGTGGCACTGATTGTTCTTCTGAGAATAAAGCAATGACAGGAAGTAGTTAATTGCATTTGATTCTCATTTTGCTTTGAAAAAACATCATTCAGTGGATTGCCATCTCATATGCCCAATATCCTGTCTAAAATACTTTAAAAACCTCTGATTTTCTGAGAACAGAAAAAGACAACATATTGCATGCTATGATTTTGGGGAACAACAGTATTATTTCTGCAGAGAGTATAAGGATTTTTATCTTCATGTGAGTCACACCTGTCACACCAAAGCAAAAAGTAATCTCTGTGAGACCATTACTGAGAAACATTTGTATTGACAACACCGGAAAAGCATATAAGCCCAGTCAGACATCACACATCTATGAATGTTGATGTGGACTGTTGTTCTAACAGTGAATTTTTGCCATATAGGATCATGTGGTGTAAGGAAAGCTTTCTTATGTTTGACCTCCTCCAGTCCTTTTACTCTCCATGGATTTGGTTTGCTTTATTTCCTTTTCTAAGGATGCACAATATTGTTACCATATCGGTTATTGGACAATTGTTTTCTTGCTTTTTATTTATTAAGCAATCATTATTTATTAAAGTCTTACCAAAAGTTACGGAATGACTGCCTCTCCCTTGTAATCAGCGCCACCCCATCCCTTAACTCGCCGCCCTTCGCCAGGTTCCTGACTGGAGTGGGTGTGATTGGAGAGGAGGGGTGCTGAAGAGGAGAGTAGCTGGGTTTCAGTCACGTAATTATGATGACGCGCGATTTTAGACGGAGGGCAGGAAGTAAACATGGAGAATACTACTATTCTATGGATTTAGATCCAGTTTCAAGACATAGATACAAGGAGTTAATTAACAGATATGTTGGACGTGACCCGTACCTCATGAAGATGAGTGAGTTTTCGGTAGAACTTAAAGATTTGCCGACAGTCGAGGCTGTTGACATCACCAACAATCTGGTCCTTCAGACATCTTACTGCATCGTACTACACCAGACAGCAAACGAATCCTTGATCATTTAATGCCCCACTCCCACTGATGCCCTCTGATTGTGGGTTGTTGTCAGCTGGCTGCTTTGGTTCAGAGCTCTCGGCAGTCTGCGTCAGATCCGGGCTCTCAGCTGACTGTTGGAGATCCAACATAGCCTCTGCACATTCCAACCGTTTTTGTTGGTATTCCTTGAGCTTCATCCTCTGCTCTCGTTGAAGAGATGACTGTGATTTGGGCTTAGTTTTTTTGTAACCGAGGTTAACCATCGGAGCACAGTCTACCGACTCAACATCACCCAAAGCGCTAGGGCAGCCTAAAAAGTCCCAATGTAGTCCATATTAGACTACCGGTAACTAAATTATCATTAAGTAAATGACCATTTAACGACAACCTAATGCTATATAAACACAGCCACAAAAACCAAGTTAGCTAGCTAACATACCTCGGCATTATGTTAGCAGACTCTGCTCCTCCCGAACGCAGACGTACGTTTAAAATCCACTGCATTACAACGCATTACATTTCTCACCTTTATGATCGACAATCTTTGGTACTCTATAAAACCCCTTTCCCTTTTCTCGGTTAGAACGATTGTAGCAGCCGTAAACTACACAAAACATGGGCATTTTTTCAGACGGCAGATCTTCTGCTACTTCACTTCCTGCCCGCCATCTGAATTTCGCACTCTCGTGAAGCAGCAATGTGACGTCACGTCAAACCAACCAGTTGGCGGCGTGATGATGAAGCACACCTGAAGAATATGAAGCCTCATCCCCGCCGCTGTTAAGAGCGCGCCTCTCCTCGAGAAACCGGTCTCTCTTCCCCGTCCATGCTCGCTAGTGTCCTTGTGGGTCCAGGAAGGTAGTGCGGAGGGATTTAAACGTTTGCAAATCTCAAAATGAATGTATATTTTCATACTGTACAAATTCATATTGTGATGCCTATTGTGATTTACTTTTTAGCATTTAAATTGATTTAAACATTTTATTTTAAATGTATTCATACAAAATAGTGTATAATTTTAATATCATTCATCAATCTGTCATTGGTCATAACCTAATTATTGGCTTATTGTTAATGGCAAGAGTTATAATAGCAATGTGTCAATACTTTGCTGTTTTGCAGCAAGAAACACAAAGTGTTCATAGAAAAAAGGTTCACACTTTGACACCTGCTTCTATATTCAATTTATTTCCTAGTAAATTTGCACATAAGGAATCTAATAAATTGTTTCACAAATGGCAGATAAATCTCTATAATCTTGTTTCCCAACTGCAGTGTGTGTGTGTGTGTGTGCGTGGGTGCGTGCATGCGTGTGTGTGTGTGCATGTGTGTGTGTGAAAGGGTGAGGCCAGCCGGTACACATGGGATTTACAGGCTGAGAGATCAGCCAAAGGAGAATTTGAAAGGCAGAGAGCAGTGAGCCATCGATTTCTCTCTCTCTCACACACACACACACACACACCATCACCAACAACCAGCACCACTGTGTTTCACCTCTGCTGCCATAGCAACAGCTCTGTTGACTTGTGTTGCTCCTGGGAGAGAACTGGCCAGAGGAGAGAGGAAAGCTTTACACTCAAACTGATTTTAAAGCACACTCATTTACTCGGTCACTCACTCGCTGTTGCTCTCCGGCACATGTGCTTTCATGCAGCTTTGCTGATGTACGATTCAAACACCAACGTATTAAGCCCACAAAATCCACAATTTTACATGCAACAAGTGAACGTAGGCATCACATAATTATTATGTACAGTTTGAAACATTAATGCTTAAGATTATATTTAACAGTGTAATCAAACAATTAGTGTTTTTAAAGAGGAAGTGAGTGTTAATTATGACATAATTGTTTTTAATTTTGTGGTTGATGACTGATAAATTCAAAAAATATTTACAACTAAAACGCACTTAAATTAAATTAATAATTGTGTATGGTAAAAGTGTTTTCAGATTACAAAATAAAACAATCAAACAAAATTTGAGCAGATTTATTTCAATAATTATTATAATATTTCAGTCGATAAATGGCTGACATTAAAATATGTTGATTAAGTATAACACTTTTAAATCTAAAAATGTACAAGAATTTTTTTTTTTATTAATTATTTTGTTTGCCAAGAGTGATTTTAGGCAACACAACATTATAGTGTCCAATATGACAAGTGTATATTCATTTTGAGATTTGTTAAATATTACATTTTATTTAAATGAGCAATATATGTAAAAACTGGGGAAATTAGCATGTACAATTAAATATACAATTTCTGCATGCTGAAAAGAAATCCTCAAAACAGTTGTCTGATAGCTTATATGCAACATATATTGTGTATCTCAAAAATGAATACAGAGGTATTTGCATAAAAAACATCAAGATACATCAGCCCACACATTTCAAATATACCTCTGTAGCTTGGTCACACATTGTGTATAGATACAGCTACTGTATTCACAGCAGAAAAGATGCATTGCTTCCTGCACCACATGGTGACCGGCATTAGGTTTTACTGTGCGCAGCATGGTTTTGGTTTTATGTTGGAAGATGAAGTGCTTGTTTGGTTTTTATTTCAGACGAGATAAGTCTGTGTGATCCATCTTTGCTGGAGGTTGGACTCAGAGTGTGTTTGGTCCCTACAGTGGGGAAGAGCGTGTGTAATAACCTCTTAAAGCCCCTTACACTCCCCCACATACTTTGTGTAGAGGGTGATGGATACTAGCATTAAATCCATGCAGCGACTCCATGCTGATCTCTCTCTCTCTCTCTCTCTCTCTCTCTCTCTCTCTCTCTCTCTCTCTCTCTCTCTCTCACTTGCATGCACTGCACACATTTCCCATTCTCATTCATCTACATTCTGTGCACTCTCTATCTAGAGCCTGCTGCTTTTGCCAATGTCATCAGTCACATTACAGTGGAACAGAATGCTAGGAAAAAAGATATAGCAAATATTTTTACTGTAACTACCACCGCAGCACTGGAACAAGCTTTTTGCCTAATCTAATGTGGTCACACAGGGAGTAAGCAAATAAGCCATGCTTGTGTGTATGTGAATGTTTGTGTTATTATTTAATCACATAGGCATCCTTTAAAGGGATAGTTCACCCAAAACTTAACATTTTGTTACCCCTTGCTCACCATCATGTCGATCCAAAACTGTATTTTTTCTGTGGAAAAGAAGATTTATTTTATTTTTTTGTTCAAACAATGACAACCCCAAACAACCCCAGAGTCAATGGGGTCCATTTTTTTTTAAAATATATGCTGTGTTCCTTATAGCATAAAGAAAGTCATTCAGGTTTGTATGACTTGAGATTAATGAGTTAATGATAGTTTAATGAATATTTTTGGGTCCTTTAAGGACTCTTTGATGAGGCAAATGTTAGCATACAAACTAAATGGCCATCATTCTATATTCAGGAAGTGATGTAAAATCAGAAAATCAGACCAGAAAAAGTAATTCTAGCAGATTTATTGCAACACATGTTCAATTTATCATCCCAGTGCACAGTAGATGGATGCTGCATGAGTAAGTGTAGTTTTCATAGATGTTTTTGCAACGTTTGCTTGGGTATGATGAATGGTGGGAATACATGGTGTTTTGAGTGTTTTCAGGGTGGTGTTTAGTTTGAAGAGTTACCTTTTTATCCTGTTCTCTCTTTCCTCTCGAGTTCTGCAACACTTGCAGCCACTGGTGTGTGTCTATCACTTCTCTGCACACCTGCAAAGCATCTATGCTAGCCCAGCTGGGCCACTGGCCATTTCTATCAAGAGGAGGGGGTCATCTGGGGATGACATGCAGAGACTCATATACACAACACATGCATAAAGACACATACACTGGCCTCAAGGCATTATATATATTATATAGGCATTATATAACAAAATATTTTTAGTACACACAAGTAAATACTTTCCGAAAAGAAATTTGTGCTAACAAATTATTATAATTATTTTTAAATGTTTTGTTTGGATATTTTCTGCTTGTCACATTTGAACTTGAGGGAAACTGATATCATCCAATAAAAGTCATATTTTTATTAAAATAATAATTGTAAAAATAGTACAAAAAAGTGAAGTTAGTTATGAGGGAGGAAAAAGGGTAATAATGTGTTTGCTGATACCTCTTGTTTTGAGATTATGTTGTTCAATGCAATGAAATGTATATATTAAATATTAAAAGTCTTTGAAAAAAAAAAAGGTCTATTATACTCACTAAGGCTGCATTTGTTTGATTATAAATACAGTAAAGCAGTAAAATTGTAAAATATGAATACAAATTAAAATATTGTTTTCTATTTTAATTAGCTATTTACTGTAACACGTTAATTTAATTAATTAGTTATGGAAAACTAACATGTTAAAATAATTTAAAGCATTAAATGCAGGCGCCCCGCCCCAGTCTTACTTTTTTATGCAGTTGATTGGTGATGAACATTATGCAGAACAACATCTCACTGTGTGATGAAGCCTTAGAATGCAGTTAGAATGCTTCTAAAAATGAAAGATATCAGGGCAAAAATGCCCCTGTAGGAGTTTTCAGCTGAAAGTTTTTCCAATTAAATTATTACCTATTTACAGAACTGTTGTGCATCTTTGAGTAATACACAGCGGCGTTTCGTTTCTGAATTAAGTGTTTTGAGTGAATGACCAATGATAGAATAGACCATTCATAGAGAGATATTAGGTGTGTTCGACTTGAAGCGGCGCTGCGCAGACCGATCTGTGTATGACAGCAAAGTACAGTGAGAGCGATTAGAGAGCAGACGAATCCGCACGCTTTCGAATCACTTTCGTGGTACTTTGATGTCGTACACCAATCGGTCTGTGCAGAGCCACTCCAAGACGAACACACATATTTATTTCAATCCTGAATGAATCAGACATTTGAACTAATCGAAAAAATTAATAAATGACTCAATGGCTGCATCCAAAAACTTAGCAAGCTGACTTGTCAGGCTATGCTTGATGCTTTTGCGTTTTGCCCATTAAGGTACCTCACGAAACTAATTTCGGACAGATTTCTGAGGCAGCTAATGGTTTAATGATCTACACCAAGTGAATATAAGTGAATATTTAATTACTACAATTTTCACATTTTCACTAAATTCCACTATAAGTGGAAAACGTTGGTCAAAAATGTACATTTACACACAACCTGACCAACAACTTTCAGACGCCTTTATTTTTCAGCTCAACTGTCATGGAATGGAACGCACAGGATTGTGGGATATCAAAGGCATCTATGCTGCCATCAAAAACCAATCAGATGAAGGTATCTAAGAAAACAGGAAGTGATCCTAACATTGGATTCAGACGTGCCTTGATGCCTTCCAAACATGGAATGCGTCCTCCGAAGGCAGCATTTTTTTCAGTTTTCTCAACCAATGACTTACTCAGATTAGACAGTAGAATGACACACTACTGGCAGTTTTTGTGTCTTATTTAGATTATTATTTCATTTTAATTTTATTTAATGTGGACTTATTCCTTTTCTCATTTACCACAATAATTATCTTTTGGGGTAATTTCTCTGCCAAATTATATGTGTAATTGATTTAATGCATTCTTGCTGAATATTTTTTTCTTTCTTTCAACAAACACACACACAAAAAAAAAAACGTACTGTCCCTAAGCACGTGAACGATAGTGTATACATTCTTGTTTATCACTACCACTTTGCTGTTCACACATGCACGGTGTGTCATTTTCCAGTGCGTAAACATGCCAACTATTGGGAGAGAAGTACCTATTGGCCACTTATATGCAAATAAGACACATGGAAGCATTGATTGTATATCTTAGCGTCGGTTTCTCCATGTTTACTGGTGATCAGGAATCAGATCATGCAGTAAAGATTACACAGACACATTTGTATGAAGCTCTTAGTCGGCAACATCATGCAAGGAATTTCTGTCTACATGAATGGATAAAAGATATTTTACTCTCTGTACGGAGAGTGATTTCACTATGGGCCTTAATCTGGATGGATCACAATAGAAAAATGAAATTTTCAGTTTGCTTGTGTGTGTTCCAGCTACAGTATGAATGTATATCTGAAGTGCAAGAGTGAAAGCCAGAGAGAGCTTGAAAATTAGACTGGCACATATGAGCAAAATCGATCATAGATAAAAGGCGTTTGTTTGACATTGTTTACAAGGATAATGGGCTGACAGGCAGCACATATAAATCATGCGGAATAAGGGCATGTGTCAAACAAACAAAGTGAAGAGCGACGGTCACGAATCCTCGCTTCACCCTGCTCACTACTGTTTGCACACCGTTCTTTCTACCTCCCTGGCCAG
This sequence comes from Semotilus atromaculatus, assembly GCA_031834385.1. Classification (NCBI taxonomy): domain Eukaryota; kingdom Metazoa; phylum Chordata; class Actinopteri; order Cypriniformes; family Leuciscidae; genus Semotilus; species Semotilus atromaculatus. The sequence goes on along the minus strand of JAULUF010000052.1, from coordinate 12,468,203 downwards.
GCTCAATACAATTAAAGCACTTTTCACATGACAATTAATGCTCATTTGCATACTCAATTGCACCTTTTTTGCATCCTGTCCTTTCAATGTTGTGTGAAAGTGGTTGCCATGGAGACTAACCCGAGGTAAGGTACAGATCATTTTTTAATGTTTGCTTTGCTTGTGTAAATGCAATTATTTTATTGGGGTAAGACAGTTTGAGTGTCTACTTTCAAAATGGACCACAGGTTATTTTTTAAATGCATTGCAGATTTATTAAAAGGAATCTCAAATTCACCTTCATCGTTTCGCTCAAAGTAAAAGCAGGGAAGGGTTCTCGAACGTGAAGTAATTATATGTATGTTTTCTACCTTACTTGCCAACATCACACATTCATCAGTGTATTAGCAGGTACAAGATAAAATTAATGTCATATATTAACCTGCAGTTATGTTTTACAGACTGTCTGTAGAAAGGTCAAGGCCTTTCAAACACTTCTTAATTAGACATCGCCTTTTCTCATTAATAATGCTTACATGGGCAAACTTCTAATGACTTGGTGTGATGTGGAAAGTCATATTTAAATCATTACACACACCCCCTGACAAAACAAAAACTCCAGAATTATCATAGCGTTTCATAAATCAGTTACACTGTGATGTACAGATAACATGAAAGGCTTTCGCTGTGAGCTTTGATCTTTATTGTTAGGAAAATTTATTATGATTGAATCTAAGAATATAGAGGTCTTTGCATGCAGTTTACTATTTGCTTTACTACTAAATGTTCTAATGTGACACTATCAGCATGGTTTTCAAACTGGAGTCCAGTGTGTGTGTGTGTGTGTGTGTGTGTGTGTGTGTGTGCGTGTGTGTTTGCGTGTGCGTGTGTGTGTCTGTGCGTCTGGTAAACCCTACGTTATGGGGACAAAATGTTTTTTATTTTACGTTATTAAAGTATTAACATTTTCGCCGGTTCCGGCCTCCTTCTTCCCATAACATCTAACTGCGTTACAGTGACAAGACAGGGTGGCAAAGGAGTTTGTAGCAGGGGCATAGAATTTAGTAGGGACGCTAGGGACGTGTCCCTACCAATATCCAGTGACACTGATATATCCCTAGCAATAATTTCGATCAAAACTTAAAATATGTTTCTATTTTAATGTCCCCATCCCCACCAATTTCAAAATCAAACCTACACTGTAAAAAAAGATATTTAAAGATATTTTCTGTTTTTTTAACATTACGTGTAAATGTCATTAAAATACAGAAAAAAACTTTTATTAAAAACATTAACCATAAAATAAAAGTAATAATCTGTAAATTCATATAATGAGAAATTATAGTTTTTTTACACGATTATTCTTTTGTTTAATTGGCTTGAATGTTAAATTACATTAAATTCTATGTAAAAAGACCAAAAAAATCGCATATTTAAAATTAAGACAACTATGTGTTTTTTTTACTGTGAAACCTTAAATTTAAAGTAAATACATGTAAAAAAACAATCGTAAAAAAACGGTAAAAAGTCTGGCAGCAAAGTTGCCAAACACTTACCGTCAAATTACAGTAAAAAACCTTAAGTTATTCTACAGAATAATTCTGTTTTTTTAAATACAGATATTTACTGTAAACATTTTCTGTATTTTTACAGTTCCACTGAATGAAAAGAAACTCTCATTAAAAAACATGTTCACAATATTGGGACCGACCTTCAATGTTGAAATATGATTGAAATAATGTCAGTCGTTGAAACAACGTTGAAATAACGTTTAATGCTAAATGGTTGAAAAAGGTTAACAAAAAAACACTTCTAAATCAACGTTGAATTTTTTTTACAAGATCTGTACGTGAAACAACGTAATGTTTTCAACAACATAAATATCTGCCTTTTAACGTATTATTATGATAATTAATTAGCATTTAATGTTTTTTTTATCATAACAGCTCTTCAATGTATATATTTGTAAATATAATTATTATCATTATTAATAATAATAGTTTCACCCTCTCAAGAGAGCAGTGCAGCATTTGACCAATTAATTAATAATACAGATTGCAAATAAAATGTAATACACAGCTATGTTAACTCGCGCAAACTATTGCTATTGTTATTGGTTGTTTCGCCGGTTTACTTTGAGCATGATTGGTTAATCTGTCTGTTTTCCAGGAAACTGTCCAATGAGAATGTGCGCGGCTCTGCGCGCCTATTTTAAATTTGAAAATACGTCCGTTACTCTCGGTCGGTGAGCAGCTGCTGCTTTGCGTTGATTACTCGGTCAGACCTGGATTATCTGCCTGTTGAATTCTTACATTTTGAGCAAATTTTAGTTGATATGTCAATGAAGAACAGAAGCTGGAATGTGAACAGAGGAAGAGGTCGTACATGGTCTGTAAAAAATACTGGCGATATCAGGTAAGAAAACATTTTTCATTTTTCATTCACGGGTAACTAAAGTTAACTTAACTGTCATAGGTTTAACGTTACTGCAACGTTATCAGAGATATAAGTTATCTCTGTGTGTGTTTTTGTAACGTTACTGCTTCACTATTAGCGCAGCGATATTATCACATATTTCAATGTGTTGGATTTGCCTTTCTTTAATCACTGGAAACCATTAAGGGATTGCTATCAAATATTGTTTACATAAAATAAACATGTGTATATATTGGAGAATTGCTTGTAATTACTGTCTATTAATGTTTATATAAAGTGAACATTGAGTAAATGTCATGTTGATATATTGGAAACTAATTAATTTTAATTAGTATAAGTTTAAGCAATGTTTATATAAAGTATACCTCATACATTGATGGTAACAGTATATTGAATCTAATATGTAGAAATATTGAAGAGTTGCTTGTAATTACTACAAATAATGTTTGTATAAGGTAATCCCCTGTACTTAAATAAAGTATGTAGAAATATTGGAGAGTTGCCTGTAATTACTGTCAAATAATGTTTAATATAAAGCAATAACTGTTAAAAATGTTTCTGAAACTTAATATCACAAGATCTTGTTTTTTTTGTACAGGATAAAACCAATATTTAACAGGATTTTACTGTAGATTGAATAATGACATAAAATTAAAGTTTAAATCAATCAATATACTGGTATTGGGCTTTAAATTAGGGTATCTGAAGGTAATTATACAACATTTTCTGTGTGCTTTACATAGAAAAGTCTTTACTTTGCCAAGGAGTTCTTGTAGATGGATTGGATTATCTTAAAAATATACCAAATAATACTGTATTAAAACCGAAGTCTTTGTTTTAATTATGTAATTTTAAGGTATTTCTGCAATATTTATATACATTTGTTTAACATTCAACAGAGATTTTTTTATGAGATTTCTTTTTCTTTCTACAGCAGTTTGACTGTAAAAATACAGAAAATGTTTACGGTAAATATCCGTAAAATAATTTAAGGTTTTTTACTGTAATTTGACGGTAAGTGGTTGGCAACTTTGCTGCCAGACTTTTTACCGTTATTTTACGATTTATTTTTTTACAGTGTACGCCACTGGTTTGTAGGGCTGAATAGTCCTTCTCAACCTGATTTCTGACTGTTTACAGGACCTTGCAGTAGTCAGGAACGCCTAAAAGGTCCATCCTCAGGAGCTGGTTTGATATTTCATCAAAAGCTGTGTCCAATTATCCAGAGGAAGTGATATTTGAGTGAATATGTATAAATATCCCATCGTGGATGTACAGTAGAGTACAGCACACTCTGTTCTGTCACCTGTGCCACTGTGGACTCATTCCTAGATCTCTCACTGATTCAATCTCTAAAACCATCCACTCACCTTTAAATCCTTCCTCCTCCATGATTTTCCTTCGTATATCTGTTCCTCTATTTCTGTCTTTGTACATGTGTTTTATCTATTCATCTCTTTCAGTTCACAGCTCTTGTCTCTACTTTGGTTCGCCAGGGCTGCTGTTACAAGGGCTTCCTCCCTATCCTCTCTTGGTTTCCCCTTACACATCTATCTGGCTTTCTTCCTTCATCTCTCCCCTCAGTTTCTCTCCGTCACTTCTCTTTTATCCCAGGGTTTCTCTGTTCTTTATTAGTGCTGGCCATCTCTAGGCACAAGATCAGTGATGTACCTAATAGCCTAATTAGGAGAATAAAACAGCACTCTACCAATACAATGGAAATGTCAGACCACAAGCTATAATTTGACTTCCGAGTCGCTGAAAGGGCGCAGTGAATTTACCCTGGTGACGGGCAACAGCTCAGCTGGGCCTTTCTCTCTCACCTTTATCTAAATGTCAGTCAGGAATCAGCGGAGAGGAGGGCGGCAGTGCCGAGATGGAAGATATGGGTGGTTGGTTCCCACATTCACTGACTAAAGGGGTTTTGTTGATGAGCGAGTGGGGTTTTGCACAAAAAAAAATTACACCCATAGAGTGTCTCCTGAGATGAACTCTCTCACTGATTAAACACAGATCACCAATCTCTTGAAAACTTTCTGAGGATCGCTCAAGTGAGCCTGAGGTGCTTTTTGATCGTTTGAGTGCTTTGTAACTTTGACCGCTCCGAGTCTCATGGGCTCAAGAATAACTGAATTAATAGAAATGTTCACTGTAGACGCGTTGCGGTCTGACCTGCTCGGTGCCTGTGAAAATAACTGTTCACCTGCATTACCCGTGGCCTTTGACTAGCTAAATGTCCAGGTTGGTTTCTGTTGGCAAACGGCCAAAAAAATTACCTCTGAAAACAACAGATTGACTGAGGCTCCTGGGAACAAACAACTTGATGAAAGACAAGACTATACATGAAAATGTTTTTTTCATGTGCACACGACTGCATGGTTTCCCTTAGGAGTCAACAGGGTTTATCAGCAGAGAGTTCTGTCCATAGACAGAGAAGAGATTGATTGATTTGCAATTGACCCTTTGCTAAGCTCCACCCTCCTTGCTTTAGAGAACATTCAATAGAATTGAAGTGGAGTTTTCTGTAAAAGCTGTGTGGATGTTATTCTAATGTGAGTTGAAATGAAGTGGGATATTGCAAAGCATTATTAACAATTAATAGAAAAATAAAAAAAAACTGTGAAGACTGTAGATTAGAGTTTATGCAATCACTTTTCACTGTCATCTGAAAAGAGAAAAGTCTTATTTGGAAGCGATTAATTATAACACTAGTGTAGATTAACACAATTATTCCTTGTTTCTACAACACATTTACTGTGGTACTATGAACTCTTTAGTTGCTATTAACACTACAATGACTAATGAAATTATCTGTATTTTTACTGATATTATACATGTTCTTTTGAAAATAAGGGGGACATACACTACTGTTCAAAAGTTTGGGGATAGTATGTTGTTTTGAAAGAAATTAATGCATTTTTTTATACAAGTATGCATTAAATTGACCAAAAGTGACATAAAAGCTTTTACGGTGTTAAAATATTTATATTTTAGAATAAATTGCATTCTTTTGAACTTTCTATTTATCAAAGTATCCTGATAAAACAAGAATGTATCACTGTTTCCACATATTAAGCAGCACAGCTGTTATTTTTAAATCGATAACGATTAGAAATGTTTCATGTGACACTGGATCATGTGACACTGAAGACTGGAGAAATGTCTGAGAAAATTCAGCTTTGCCATCACAGGAATAAATTACATTTTAAAATATATTGGAAAAGAAAATGGATATTTTAAATTGTAATATTTTTCACATTATTACTCTATTATTTGAACAATAGTAATCAAAACTGAATAATAGATAAAAAAAAAATGCAGAATTTGTGAGACTTCTTTCAAAAACATTTAAAAAAAATCTTGCAGACTGTTATGAACAGTAGCCTAGTAGTTTAATGCAGGACAAACTTATCACAATTTTTTTTATTTTTTTTTTATAAATTAGTTCTCTGTGTCACACTTAAAAATGACCTGTCAACAACGTTATAGCAGGGTCGTAAGCACCATAGACATTGAGGGGGGAAAGTCCCCCGCAATAATTAGACATTTTAGCTAGGCTAGTACATACACAGTTTAACATTGAAAGAGAGTGAGGTAAGTGTGATATAAATAGTGAAACATTTTGTAAGGGGTATACAGTCAAAGACCCAGAACCAGATATGAAGAATGAAGACCCGGAGTCATAATTATAAAAAATTGAAGAAAAGTTTTACTGAAGATAGTTTGCAGTTTCATCAGCAGAAGTAAGCTTCAAGACTCACACAGGAGTATAGGCCACCCCGCTTACAGTTACAAAGATCACAGCAGTTATACCCCTCACAGCTACGTCCTTGCTTACAGTAGGTTGAATGATTTTCATTGGCTAAGAAATAGATAAACATAGTAATTTCCCACACATAGATATACATATCTCCATCGATTATGCAGCTGACACTCAGACCCTGAAGTTAGGCACCTCATGACTTTCCAGGTCACAGATTTGGGTTGCTGCAGCGCCAGCCTGTCCAGAACAACTCAATCAATCTCCAATAATGCCAGTGGTTCCTTAACCTGCAACCAAGAAGACTAACACACACATCGACACAGCTTTTCCAAGGTTGGATTTGGCCAGGCTCTAACTATAAACAGGAGAGTCGTCTCAAAACATCAAGATAATGCGTTATTTCTCTCAAGGATAGCTAGACGTCAGTCTAACTGGAAAGTAAGGCTTTAACAAAGAAATGGTCCCTTAAACTATTGGCTTCAATGACCCCTATATGTTTGAACACGTTGAAGACCTTTCTCAAACATAAACCAAGTCCATATTTCATTTCTGGAAGCCGGGCTAAATAAGCAAGCACTGTTACTGCATTCAGATATCAAATACGGACATTAGAGAATGCATGAAAAGAACATTTCAGTAATCACAATGGTAACTTCTAAAACAAAGTAAAATCTCCAGAGAAGTCATTCAACTCTTTGATATTTAGAAGGAAAAGTATTGATTAATACCTTGATTATAATCACTACATATACATTGAAACAGCAGTGGATTCTAATCCACCCCCTTCAATTTAACAAGTCAACTTTTTTACAATAGAAATGTTAAATAACCGACAGTATGCGAACTAGCCTACTTGATTTTTTGAACTGAAAATTAATGTGATTAGACCATTTAACACCACACAGACAGACGCCAAAAACAAGTTGGCCATTGGATTTAGAATTTTATGAAAATAACTGTCATGTTTACACTGCCCCAACAGAGACCAACAAATGCTGATTGAACATGTTCAGTTGGTAGAAATCAAACCTCGACCAAGGGACGCGTTTCTCAGGAGCTAATTACCCTCTTCCATCCCCAGCTCCTCCTCTCGTCAGTCAGAATTTGGCATTCTGATTCCCCTTGAATCAGAATAAATTCTCGAATTATGTTGTACTTTAATATCTTGAATGAATGATATCTGCATACATTCATGTTTGTTCTGTTCTGTTTACATTAAGGGAGGTTATTGCTGCTCTCCCTGCTCTTATCCATGCTAGGCTGCGTGGATGCCCAGGGAGTTCTTGCCAAGAACAGAACCATATCGCCAATCCAAACTGTATGCTAATTGTCGATCGTATTTGACGATAGAGGTCCTGCATGACAGAAATGCGATTTTCTCAGTTTTTTGCTCAAAATATTGCTTTTTTAATGAAACTTACCCACATTCATGTGTTGATAATAAAAAGAACGCATGAAGTTAGAATAAAGCGTTTTTTTGTTGTTGTTTGTTTAGAAGCAAAGTCTGTTCTTTCTTTTGATATATTGCATGTCCAGATATTCATACAAAAAAAATATCTGTGGGCCATGACATTTTTGTGAAAATGATCAAAAACGCTGGCGCTGGCTGGCAACTTTTTTTCTTTTTTTTTTAAATGCTAGTGGGGAAAGAGTTAGCCTAAGTGAGTGTGTACAAGAAAATTTTTTTTTTATATATACAGGTGAAACTCAAAAAATGTGAATATCGTGTAAAAGTTATAATTTTTATGATTATGGGTTACAGCTTATAAAAACCCCAAATTCAAAATCTCAGAAAATTAGAATATTACAAGAAATCAATAATAAAAAAATTTATTTTAAATACAGAAATGTTGGCCCTCTGAAAAGTATAATCATGCATATGTATATAGTTATATATACTAAATATATTAGTTTCACATTTTAAATTTGAATTACTAAATTTTACATTAATGAAATACATGAACTTTTGGAAATTGAGTTAATAACTGTTAAAAGTCACAGCTCCTCTAGACATGTTAGAAAACAGTAAAGGCTTGTCTGAGAAATGGAGGATGGCAAATTTTGTTAGGATTGGTTATTAATGTTTTAAAAAAGTGTTTACTGAAAAGCTCAGAAACTTTACTCGCAAAATTAAGTATGACTGGCAGAATATTAAAAATGAAAAGGTAATAAAGTTTAGAGGAATGATTACATTATATAACCATTCACATAACAAAATACTGTTGTAAAGGTTACCGATATGTGATAACAAGAATGACTAAATTATGAATTTCTTACTGCAAGTTACAATAACAGAGAAATTACACATATAATGAGCTATTGGTGAACAACAAATACAATCTCCATATATAGAAACAGAAATGAATATGTGTCTTTGTTGGCTCAAACCTGAAGTTGCTGTTTATTTATAGATTTTATTTCTGCAGACTTTAAATCATCTCCTACTAGTTTGACACACACACTTTCACTACTGCAGTTCTTCCTGAATGCATCCCATGGTCCTCTCAATAATCTGTTCATTTGAGTGACCCACCAACAGGTGTGGACATTTGCTTTGTCCAAAAATAAAAGACGGGCGGAGTGTTTGAAATGTGTTTAGAAACATTCATTATTTTTGTGTCATGTTTGCTTGAAAGACCTTACAAAAGGTGAAGTGCGTAATTTCAGCACTATTAGTGGCACCAGACACACTTCACCTTCAGTAAGATCTTTCCAGCACACATAATTATAGTTGTGACATACGGCCGCCCCTCTCAGCTGGCTAACAACAGTACACACACAAGTGAAGTGTCCACTTCTGTGATACCAACTTGTGGGGCAAGAGGTATACAAAGATTTACATTATCATAAGATGAGTCTACCTGTGTCCATGCATTCACGTGTGTTTGCAAATAAAATGTTAATGTGTGTGGGAGTGTGTGTTGAGAGAGAGATTAACATGTTGAATTATTCATCCTCTTGTTGGAGTTAATAACAGTGGCGTATCAGGGGGATCGGGTCTGATGGTTGTTTGTTCTATGATAAGCTGACAGAGTTCTTATCTCATGGGCCAGTGCCCCCCCAACACCACCACCACCCCGATACAAATCTCTAATGCTTGCTTTGCCTTCTCCCCAACACCAAAGAGTCAAAGCTCACTGTGGCCCAGAATCGAAATTAGGCTGAAATTGAAGTCAAAGGGCTGTGGTACGTCAAAATGAGTCAGCGTGTGTGTGTGTGTGCCTATGTCAATTTTTCTGACAGTAAGCAGGTACACGGTCTCATTAGTACGGATTATTTAAAGCACTTCCTGCTGCCTGTGGCTTCATCCACAAGTGTGACTCCTGTGTCTGCATTATACCTCCCTCCTTTTCTCTCACTCAGTGCATCTGAGTCTGTTCGTTCTGTCCAAGGCGAGACCCATAATTCAGAAGTCGGCCTTGCTTCAAAGTGACATGCATTAATTACAGACTTCTAAACACCTGAAAGGCAAAAGGACAGCAGGTCTCACATTCCTCTAAAATTACCGTCCGAACAAGAAAACGCCCAACTTCATCATGAAACAAATCTCACTGAATGACAAAGCACTCATTTTCACGCTATTAATATTGGCAATAATCCTCTTGTTCCTGGTTATACAGACAAGAAGCAACAATCCTTTTTTTTAATGGAAAAGTGTGAGGCTTCCATTCTCGGAGCTCAGCTGTGCTGGTGAACTAATTTCAGAGTGCTGTACCTGTAATTCTTCTGAGGAAATGAGGAAAGTCTAGTCTCTGAATTTAAATAATCTACACCTTGAGACAAAAGGACCAACCAGCGCTTTGCAAATGAACAGTCCATCAGCCAGTTTAACACACTCAAATTCAAGACGCATTGAACAGGGACTGAATCATGATATGATTCATTCTCCCTTCAATGTGACTCTGAGTTAAACTTGCTGATGGACTGTTCCTTTTTAAAACCCCTGCTTGGACCTGTTATATCAAAATGTAGATTATTTCCAGGAGACAGGAAACCAGATTAAAGCCCTTTTTACACAAAGATTGATAAGTAAAGAAAATTATAACGATATATCAGCATCCACACCAGCAGACAATTTCATTCTGCTTATTACAAGCGCATGCTGAAAGTGATTCTAGCGACATTGTTTCTCTGTGCCGTTATTGTTACTGTATTTGTAGTGTAGACTCTATTCTTTTATATTTAGAATGATTTTTAGAACTATATTTTTATCGTTATCCTTCCTGTTGTAACTGGCCTAGCACTGGCTTAAACTTGTTTAACTCGTCTCTTTTTGACTTAGTTAAATACTGAATAGCCCCCCATTCAATATATACTGTATATTGAGTTACTCTATCTATACTTCTGTGACTACGTATAAGCTATATTGCATATAATGGGGCACAAATCTGACAGTGTGCCTTTAATAAACATTTTAAGATATTAATTTTACATCATGAGAGCACGAAGTGTTGTGACCCTGTGTCTTTGTTTTAACAGTTCAACCAACAACAAAAAAAGAGCTGACATGGTAACATTTTGCTGGCATATTTTTAAATTAAGCCATGTTTATAACTCTAAACTACTAAATTGTGCTACTACAACAAATGCTCCCCTGCTATAAATTTAAAATACACTGGAATGTTTCATAATCTTTGGATTGGTTTGGATGTTTTTTGATTGGTATTATTTAAAAAAAAAATAGTGAATATAAAATTGTTCATTGCCCCCCTCTTAAACTAGCCTATTAAACCACTTTAAACAGTCTAGTTCCGTTTTCTGCATTTCAGAGTCTGTGTAACAAGAAACCTACATCGATGATGTAACCAGATGGTGAAATTGCTTAGCTGTTTGTGAAAGAACAAAAAAGTACAATGGTAAGCAGCACACTCAGTTCAGTTTATCTCATGAACGCCGTAACGTGTAGGCCTATTAGTTTGGTTCACAGTGGGTGTGTAATAAGTATTCCTCTTGTGACCTCTAGATGCCGCTAAGAGCACAATGAACATTTCCTCCTGCGCTCGTGTACAGTGGCGTTTATGGATCTGAGAATTTCCTCCTCTCCCTACTTAGTGCCCTCATGACAGTGTGATAAACTACATCATATCATTTCACATGGTGTGTTGACGCAGCTGATCCCTTTAAACAGAGTCGAGAGTGATTGAAACCCGCGCCGAGTCAAAACATTTCGACTCAATCGTGCCTGCAATCGCAACTCTCATGCGCGACTATTTAGTAGTTTAGAGTTTCGATGAAACGACAGAGACCCTCAATGGTAGATGGACAATACGTCTAATTGCATGCTTAATAAGTTATATATTTTTAAAGGTAGTCGTCATAAATTGGTCATAAAAATGTCTTCTAGATAAGGGGTATGAGAATTGCACCTGCACGGGGGATGCGCGCGCAGCGTGTAAGGGGTTGAAAAGGGGACTGGCATAATTGGTTATTCCGTGGGGTTATGAGACACATTCCAAAGTTTTTCTGCCTGGAAAGAATCGGAGGTATCCCTCTTTGCAGTGTTGCCAGATCACAGAAGAGAAACAACAAGCCCAAAGTGACTTTCCCCACCAAAATGAGAGGAGAGGGGGTTCAAAAATTAAATCCAAACATTGTAAAAAAAAAAAAATAATAATAATAAATTAAATCCATATGTTGCATACAATTGTCTATTTAAATCAATGAATCAATCAATCGCAGTGGTACATTAGTCTATTCATCAATGGTCGGGAACGTCTTGATTGTTGGTGAATTACATTCTGTGTGTGGTGTAAATATATTAGGCTACTGCATTGACCATGTTGCCACTGTCCTTTGACCCGTATGCTCTTTGTGTGGGCTAGGCTACTACTTTCTTGGTAGCACTAACACGTAAAAACATGACATTTGAATATTAGCCTACACTATAGGCTTCCTCTAATCTAATCAAGAATAGCATTTAGTGTTTTGGACATCATACTTTGGACATCATAAAACATAATTGGCAATTCATTTGCATAGCCTACTATAAAGTAGTGAAGTATGCATATTTGGATGTGGGGATTATGAAGACTAAAACTGTAAATGACAGCTGCGATTAGGCTAAGAAGTTGGATCACACTTTAGTCAAAACGCTGTGTTTAGTCAAAACGCTAGCCTTCCCTATTGTGTACTGTGTTACTGTGTTCCCCAAAACACAACTTGCGGTTACTCTTCATATTTATTAGTAGTTTTTATGACAAAGCAAGCCAGTCGCTTATAATAAGCGGACATGGCAACACTGGGACTTGGTAATGTTTGGGTAAATACGAATGAGGTTTTGTTGTGGAGTCCACACACACGCGCGTCTCACAAAGCTCCGCCCTCGACGATTCAAAATGATGTTCTTGTATGAGGGACTCGGCGAGCGAGCGAGCGAGAGAGGGGGAGAGCGAGAGCGCAATCGGTCGGAAATCACTTCACTCTCACATAGGCTATCCACAGAATAGACACGCGCGGTGAGCTGCGGCAAGAGCGCGAGCCCCGGCGTCCTCAGTAACACTGAATGGTGAACTGATGATGAGAGCACGCGCACTGGACACTACCGGACATAGCCGTGGAAGATTGTTTCTGTTTTCACTTGTATGCACAGACAGTTGTTGACTGAAGGCTGAAGTTTTGGAGGATGCTGTCGTGCGGAATTGGACGTTTCGGGATGCTGTGAGCCCGGTCCGGAGTAGCGCTTGTTCAGGGTTTTCCTTTCGTGCGCAAGGAGAGGACACTTCTCTCTGATGTGCGTAACCACCATCAGCCAAGTTACGCGCTCTTATTTTCTGACGTGACACTTTTTTCGATTCAATTTTAGTGAACCATCCGGGTTAAAAAAGAGGAATTTTAAAGAAAAAGAAAACAAGAGAGCTGAAAGCGGAAAAGGGTGCTGTTTTTGTATCGACAGGATTGCGGTGGTGCTGAATTTTGGATTTCCAAAGCACTTGATTTGTGGTGTGAAAAGGGACACGGCTTTCGGTCCGACTCTATCAACCAAGACTAACTAACTGAGAGGAGTAACTATCTGTAAAGGTATATGAGTTTTTTCTATTAATATTTACGCATTTCCACAGTTTATCTCCTGCCAATTTATGCGCTCTCCTTTGATTCTTAGTCTATGTGTGTGTATGTGTGTCTGTGCATGTGTATAAATTGTAATTGTGGTAAAAAAAAAATATATATATATATATATATATAATCCACTCGACATAGCCTACTATCACAAGGTTGCGTGATTATTTATTTTATCTTTACAATAAATGCTGAGCGAATTACAGTAAAGTGCTGCACGCCTCCGATTAAATATCCCGAATGTATCGATACCTCAAGTTAACATCGACCGCGGTCGTCCTTAGAGCTGATTAGCGCTCATGTGACATGTTTTCCCTACACTATTGCTATTGATTTTTTTTTTACAAGAAAATATTTTTCTTCCGAGCGCTCTGGATCGCCAATCTCGCTTTCTAGCCTATTACATTTCCTCATATAGAAAACTAGCCCTTGACCCATTAATTCACATAGACTAGCCTATATACCATCTTTATCTAGCTCAAGTTCCGGCCAGTGAATCTTAACGTAGATTTTAATCGATTGCTCGCCCTCATATATTCAACTCTTTGTGCGCTCGCGAACGTCCGTCATAGTCCATGTTGAAAATCTCTGACAGCAAACCCTCACATGAACTGCGCTTAATTGCGTATAAACTTGTTAAATGCTTGAAAGCGCTAATTCTAATTAGTTTTATATATATTTTTGTGAACTATTATGGGTAAAACATTAAGTTGGCTACTATCTTATTTGGTTAGTCTATTCCTCGCTCCCACAACACCTGTTGCACTCGTTTTTGCGCATTTCTCACGTAGCTATTTCCGCCTCAGAGCGTGATGGTTGAAAAATGCTGAGCTAATTCTAACCCGCAGAATGTCAACTAGTCACCATTTCACGAGACGCACTAATTTCCTTCATTGGTACTCAGTTACCCGTAATGGTGACAAAACAGTCGAAAGCATTGCCTGTCATAACAACGGAATCCGGTCTTTCTAGCCGCTCCCGTCGTCTGGTTACTTTTAAACCTGTTCGTCCGGTCCGGCTGGGAGAGACAGGTGTGAAAACACGGGAAGGCTTGGGCTTCATTCCGCCCATCTGTGATCGGACATCTCGAATCTTTCTGCAGTTCATCTGTAGGCAAAGCGTTCAGACGGATGTGAACTTGTACAGAAGCCCACAATTGCTTGCAAATGATCTGGTCTAAGTCGGAGCGTAGCCTATTCACCCGCGCAGGTAAAAGTCATTTCCCTTCCTCTCTCATCGAGATCGTGTTCTATAGGCATCAGCACAAGCACACACACACACACGGGCACTTGGAAGAGCTTCTCATGCTGTTCCAGTAGATTATTGATCTGTGGATATTATAAGCACGTTATTTTATTTCCCCCCCATCCATGTCTTTAATATAGCCTACCGAAACTATATCAAGGCTAATTCATCTCTCACCCCGGCGGTTATAGGTGAAGGCAATTTGAATGGGGGTGGGGGCGCTGGCCCCCCTTATAAAGACGTGTATTAAGACCACCAAACTTGGGTTCTGACTTGCTTTGGGAGTAGGCTAGTACATGTTTTACATGTATGAACGTTTCCGTGAGATTCAACTTTAGTGGCTTAACCTTTAGTGGCTATGTGCTTTGTCAACCTCAACTAATTGCGCCTTGTAGGCTATATCTTCTATAGAAGTTTTCATAAAAAAATAAATAAAGTTGGAAAACACCGAATGATGTGCATTTCGTGCAGTTGATCGTAAAACAACAAGTCGCGTCATTAAACTGTCCTTATCTTGATGGGCGTCAGCGCTGCATACTGAGTCCAGCAAAAAAACGCTTCACAGCCACATAGAGTAAAAAACAAAACAAATAAAAATAAAAACGTTCGAGTGAACCGAACCTTCTACGTGTAAGCAATTAGACTAAGACATAGGGATGTTTTCTTTGAGGTTAAAATGTGTTACCTCACTTTATTCCACGTATCCAGGTGTACATGTTTAAATTGGTCTTATTAGAAATCACATGCAGATTTAACAGCTTGACATTTAAAATGTGAAAAAGCCAACATGTCCATGCCACGATGTACAAGTTTAATTAGCCATTTCCTCTCATACACATACACATGTATGTTGACAATTCCCACTGTTAAAACCAACTTTAAAAGAGACATTTCAGCATTTCTGTGTTCATGGGTCAGTTGTACTTATAAAAATATCTTTCAGTTTCGTTGCTTCAACATATATAAAATAATAGTCATCGTCCTTCAAATATGTCTATAGACAATTAATATAGGCTACATTTATATTGTTCAAGGAAAAATAATTAATGTCTGTTGGTCAAAACAACTAAATAACAAGATAAGACCCATTGTTGAGCTTTACTGCCCGTCATTATGTTCCCATTTTTACAGTGTTATAAAACAAATACGCTTACATCAAGTAAAAATGTTATGCCTATTTTATTGATTTTATTACAACCTCTATGTCTGTGTAACCATAACAGTAGCAGTCCTCCAGTCTTTGTCTATGCGATCAGTGTGTGTGTGTGTTAGCTGTGTGTAATGGTGTGTGAGAGTTTGTGTGCCAGCCTAGTGACTGGCCAGCTCTCTCTGTGTAACAGACTGGTAGACAGCAGCGGGGCAGCAGTTCATCTCGTCTGAAAGCGGGCACAGACTAATCTGGCCCCACAATGGCTGAATGAAATAATTAAAGTAATCCTCTGTGCCTCGCACTTGGCCAGGAAGGGGGGCCTTGGACCACCCATCCTGAACGGGTCACTGATCGCCATAGAGCTGGTGGCTCGTAGAGCCTGGATGGCTGCAGCCAAGGACAAAAGCTCACGTGGACTCAACTCTGTGGCTGTGGGTGTTGGCATCAAAGTCTTGAATCACACAGCTCTCAGTATTTAGGATGTGGTTGGTTAGTGTTTGTCGCCCGCTACTATTTATTTTAGCTCATTTGTGTGGTTTCAGGTGGTTTCATTTAAATTGTCTCCCTGAGAATGAGTAAACATGAATGCATTTTATTCGAAGGAGCTCACTACACACTTTTTTGATTTCCTTGCTGATTAATCGGCAGCATTACTCAGTTGGTGAGTCTATTGGCTCCCCTCATGTAACTGTAAGCAAATAATTATTCAGCTTCTCTGCTATATTTTTCAAAGACACTTCAAATGTGTACTAAAATGTCAGTTGAGCCGGTTGAGTTAACCATTAACCTGAGACAGATGCTGGACTCTTACTTCCTTCTGAGTCAATCATTCTCCTGGCTTCAGACAAGAGCTGACTCCTGAACCCTCATAAATGTCAGCGCTTTAATTTAATTCTTTAATTATCACATCGAAACCGGGATGGGGAGGGGTTAGAACAATCATTGACTAAGGACTCAGTACGTTACCATGACGCAGTGCCTCAACCAGGAATCTGACTCCTGCTATGGTGGCTACGTAAATGCTTTTATTGCTTAGAATCACCTTGCTGTTTCATGCTGAGCTGAATGCCACCTGGGGGGTGTCTTGGCAAAGGTATGCCCATCCTCACATTCCCATGAGTTTTTTTTTTTTTTTTTGCTGGCAGGGGAAGGGTGAGCGTTGGTACAATGATGAATTCCTCGTTACAAGTCTCTAAAGAGGAAAAGAAAGAGAGCGAGACTGTGAGAGGGAGAGAGAAAATCATACAGCAATTTTAAAGCATGTCAGCGGGGGAGGCTTTAGAATAGTAATTAGCCCGTTAAATCTGTTAACCTCCCCCTGCGCTACAACACAATGGCCTTCTCGACAGTGTATGAGCGCATCTCTGAGAGGGCACGGAAAGGCATAAAATGAGGGTGTGCATATGAAAGAGAAAAACAGAGAGATGTTTGTGATGTTGTTAACAGAGACCAGGTGTGAAATGAACATAATGTGTTTTTTGCGGACAGGAAATGAGAGGGGAACCATGTTCCCCCGAAGGCTGATGCAAAGATTCTGACCAAATGTACTGTGAATAATCGCAAAGAGCCGATGGTGAGTCTCCGTAAGGGAACTGCGATTCACGCCTTCCCCTGCGCTCACAGCTATTGATTATATTAATACATCCAGCTTATACACAGCAGTACAAGATGAATTAGGCTGCACAGCCTGAGAGCCGAGAATAAATTCTCACAGGATTATGACAGTAGTCATAAATACCGCACTCTGGCGACGCCTGTCTCCCTGTGAGGAGATCTTAGCCGTGGCTCGACAATGCCATATTTGAAGACGTTATTAGAGAGGTGGACGCTGCATGTTGATTTAGGGCCTGTCATAAATCTGCTCTCTGACCATGTAAGGATGACTATCAAAACTCTGAGGTGAAGGAAAGCCCCACTGACGCCCCATTGTCATTGTAATGACTAGGCTTATTGTGTACCTGTGTGAATGTGAAGTGCTAACTCTCTGCAACTGAAAGGAAAGCTGTCTGCTATGTAGCCGTGCTTGATTTGACTTTGTTAAGGCCTCATGTGTCTTGTAAATATTGCTGTCGTTAAGGCACGCCACACATATGCACTTCCATTACAAAGGGGAGTTCTTAGCCAAAAGCCTAAGCTGTTGCCACCTTTATGTTTTATATTCTCAAACACGTTCAGTAGTTTTTCTTTTTTTCATGACCTTTATGTTTTTCCCTAATATTTTCCATTTGCCTGAGCATCTGCTCGCAGACAGACACTGACATTCCTTTGCTGTGTTTGTTTTTAGATTGTGTGTGTAAGTTTTACACACCCGAAGACATATATATTCACAGAAGAGTGTGGGAAAGGATGTTTACAGCCCACATTAGGGTTCCCAGTGTACAGTGACCCTTTAATACACTCTTAACGCTGGGCCCTTGAGAGCGAATGTCGTGAGAGCTTCTCAAACCCTTTTTCGCAAAACAAACAGATTCACACGCTTTTCATTTTACCAGAAGGTTTTGAACTTTGTTGACTTTTCCAGCGCATGATGAAGATGGGATGTTTTGGTTTAGTTTATATATAGATAATCTTCTTTTTTTTATGTAAAAAACAAAACAAAAAAACAAGCATTTTAGAGAAATTTTTACAGCCCGGTTAATCTTTCACCCAGTGCTTCTAAGGTCCCTGCCCTGCTTTTTCCCGTTGACCTTTTTTCATCAACACACAGTACAAAATTTAACACACACCTTCAGCGAAGGCTCTGACACATCTCTGTGAAATGCCAACTCTATAAGACGGTCGTTCAAAACCACAATAAGGGATACGTTGCCTTAAAGGTGAGGTATTTTTCACCTCTCCAGCCCCTTTTGTGGTCCACACTGTTTAATTAGCCACATAAAAGTGTGCCAGAGTCGCCTGTCTCGACAGATTCAAAATTAGACTGTGAAATTAGTGAGAAACGAGTCAAGATCTCATCATATGTGTGAACAGGGTCACACATCCCACTCTTCATTTCAGCCTCATTAGTGCATTGTGCTCCCTGCAGTGTCATTGCCTTGTGGCTGCAGTTGTGCAAGTGTTTTTGTATTTGTTGTTGTCTAATTTGTGCATATTAAAACTGCATTTCCCATGTACTATAGGGGAGTGTGTGAGGTGCATAGTGTCTGATGCAGTTACATTAGCCATTTTTTGATGCTCTAACCACATGATTTTTCTTTGTAATGTGTCCGTGAGAGGCTCACTATGTCATGTGTTTGCTAATGGAAAAATATTGAATGGAACATGCACTAAACTACTACAACCAATCAATACTGATGAGAGAATGGAAGAGCCCACTTCCTATTAGTCACCAAATGACAGTCCATTTTACTGACAGTCATTCTTCTGTTTATTTTTTTTTAACAAAGTTGTATGATTTTTTTCCCAACCTCATAGAAAGTG
This sequence comes from Semotilus atromaculatus, assembly GCA_031834385.1. NCBI lineage: Eukaryota > Metazoa > Chordata > Actinopteri > Cypriniformes > Leuciscidae > Semotilus > Semotilus atromaculatus. The sequence goes on along the minus strand of JAULUF010000052.1, from coordinate 12,449,154 downwards.
ACATGTAAAGACTTTGATTTTGATTCTTTAGGTTTGGTATTCACAGGCAGAATGTGTACAGAACTGGTGGCAGCGCTCTCACACACCCCATTGGTTCACCGCTGGGTCGAGTTGAGGTGTCTGTCTCCTCTGGACAGTAATCTAGCAGCCCTGCCTCATTAGCCATGGGGAGTGTGGTGGGATAACATTCCCCATATGTTAGAGGGGTCTGCAATTACCACAGCGGGAAACATCAAAGTAACATGACCTTAAACGTAATGGATTAACAGAATCTGATTTATTTATTAGATTTTTTTTTTTATGTTCTTTTGAAGTTGCTCATACTGAAGTTGTTCATGTTTGGTAAGGTGGCAAGAGGGGGCCGTTGTCAATATGCCTTGTATAACCCTGTCTATTACTTTCTCATGGGTGTGTGATGTCGCCACAATTTGGGAGCCATTTGTTGTGAAGTGGCCATTGTAAGATTAGAAAACCACACTCTTCTACCATGTGTTCAATAACTTAAAGACTCGGACAGGAAAGGGAAGATTCACATGTAAATTTGTCTTAAATGCAAATTTGTAAAAATGCTTTTGGTTTCTTTTCCCCATTAAAAAAAAAAAGTTTTTTCTTTTTTCTTCTACGGTCCTAATATGATGGTAATCCTTCTTTAGCTGACTCTTTACACACCCTGTTTATTTATGGGCGTAAATTATTTGTATGTAAGAAGAAGAGCTAGAAGAAGAACATGGTGACAAGAAAAAGAGTGACAATACATTTGTGAAGGAAGTTGGCAGTGAACACTCAGAAATGAATGAATGAATGAATGAATGAATGAAACCAAAGATTCACTTTCTAATCTTTGTTTTGCCCCTAATTTCTACTTTGTTGTTTTGCCCTCCATTTTTCACTGTGTTTTGAAAATAATTTAATTACAAAATAAATTAGTGTGAATAAAAGAATAATACAGAATAAAAGAGCGACCTAAAAGGTAAATATAATAACTAGCCATTAATAAAATGAAGAACAGGTTTATTTCTATAAGCTGAAAATAGCATGAGCCAAAAGCTAATTTTAATTGTACTGCCTTAGATATTAGATTTTTTGGTTTTGGTCAAAAAATATGTTGGGCTTGGAGAGATGGGGAAAAATCATGTAGGTTGATTTGGATAGATTTCACCTCTTTTGTTGTGCGCTAGGCATGATTTTAGAAATTAGTGCTGAGACAGTTTATCAATAGCTTGGGAAAGGTAGATCAAGTAGTGTAGGACATCATTTGGACATCACTTGTCTGCTAGCTTCCTCCTCTCTTAGAGTACGTCAGCCAATACATCTCTTAGGAATATAAAACATATGTTGTTTTTACGAATTAGACATGACACAAATTTAGCAGAATCAAGGTTAAACACAAGTAACTGTTTGTGACACATTTACTGCCTCTAAAATGGAGAGGTTTACAACACATGAAGGGACGATCAATCATAAATCCCAAGGAATCAGTACCATAAAACTCTGGCTACCATCGTTTTACAGGGTTCGTTTTGACCCTGTCAGATACTTTAAAGGATTGTGTCTGAAGAATGAATGTTTCTTTAATCTTATTTGTTTGTTTGCTTGATCTTTTGCAGCAACAGACTGACGATGTGCCAGAGTGCCAATGCAATGTGGTCACGGTGGAGTGCCATGCTAGTGTGGATTTTGCTTCTCCTCTGTTGCTCTGCAAATGTAGTCAACACCATCATCTACCAAGTGACAGAGGAGCAGCCACCCAACACTCTGATTGGCAGCTTGGCATCTGACCAGGGCCTGCCAGACACAGGTCACCTTTACAAGCTTGAGGTGGGCGCTCCTTACCTCCGTGTGGATGGCAAAACAGGGGATATCTACACCACGGAGACCCCAATCGATCGTGAGACTCTCAAGGACTGTCGCAACCTTTTCGAGGGTGATCCTTGTTTCCTAGAATTTGAGGTGTCTATTACAGATCTGATGAAAGGCACAGGACCTCGACTCATCGAAGGCCGCATAGAGATCTTGGATGAGAATGACAACACTCCACAGTTCTCTTCCCCTGTCTTGACATTGTCGATCCCTGAGAACACGCATGTGGGTGTGCTATTCGCAATTCCTGTGGCCACCGACAAGGATTCTGGAAGCAATGGCATCGCCGATTACGCGCTAACCACTGGCCCTGAAGCTGCCAACCTTTTCAGCCTGCAGGTGGCGCAAGACTCAGATGAGAAATTGCCACAACTCATAGTATTGGGTAACCTGGATAGAGAGCAGCGAGATTCATATGACCTCAACATAAAAGTGATCGACGGCGGCTCTCCACCTCGCCAGAGTAGTGCCCTGCTCAGGATCACCATTACAGATGCCAATGACAATGTGCCCAAATTTGAGAAGACACACTACGAGGGTGAGCTGCCAGAAAACAGCCCAATGGGTCACTCTGTTCTACAAGTAAGTCATCTTTTTTTTTTTTTTATAAACTAAACTTTAGATCTAAAACTAAACAAATATAATAGCACGATGCCAGCAAGTGGGTCGATTTTCTCAGAACACACATACTGGCTAAATGTATATACCTTAAATACATTTATTATACATTATTCTTATTATGTCCTTTTCTTATAAGGTCATGATGTAAGTTTCACAATGAAGCCGCCTATAAGCAAGTACATGTTATGCTAAACCTTAAGATTGGGCAATAAGTAATATAGGAGCTGATTTGACAGCCTGGAGATAGAAGTGCACTCAAGCCCAACATATAGAGCCTGACAAGCGCTTGTAAATGGAAGTCTCAGTTATCCCAATGGGCTTTAGCCTCGGTTCCCACACAACAGGGTTAAAGCGGAAGAAATGGGAAAGCCAAATCATATTTTCACGGGCAATCGATTGATCCCTCATGGTCCCTTTAAACACAAGCTTTACAAAACAGGAGAGAGGTATTGACTGGCGGTGAGAATTACATTTTGAACTGTTGTGGAAATGAATGCGCTGCTAAGATTTGGATAGCCGTGAATGCTGGAAGCTTTCCAAGATCAATCTGAGGCAAGTGTCCACGCAAAACAAAAATTTTAATGACTGTTAATCTCTGTCAACAATTAATCCATGCAACCAAGTTGTATTCAAAAAGCATGTCAGAAGACTTTATTTTCCTCTAAGTCCTCATAAGCATCCTTTGAAGCCAAAGTAAATAAGCAGTAGTGGTATTAAAACAGCTTAATTTTATGATTTCAGAGGGTTGTAAGTGTTGATGGAGTGTTTTAGCTTGTTCAGAGAAATGCTCTTCAAATACATTAAATAAAATGAATTCACAGTTTTCATGGCGGATGAAATGGAGTGACTCATATAGAGCAATAATAATTTAAGCACCATGAATAATCTTATGACTGACTCAGATTAAGGCTGTTCCCTGTAATACATGGGCTGAAACACCATGCATGTTTCATACACACCCAAGGACAAAAAGAGGAGAGGAATAAGGAAATCTTGATTATTTGAAAGCTTTAATCAAGCCACACTTTGATTTACAGTTGTTTAAAATTATTCCCATGTTCACAATAGACCTGAAGGATTTATACAGTAGAAATCTGTGCCAAGACTGAGTAACTTAAGTGATGTCTCAAATTGACTTCATCTAGCAAACTACAGCTAATTATGGATAATTTGACTAATCATGATTAATCCCACTGAGCAAATACATTTCTCATTTCTCTTCTTATATTGAATATTGAATAATAATAAATTGTTATGCATAATTGTATCACTAATCAGTGAAAGCACAAACTGCTTTCTAAAATCAATTGAGGTGTGCCTGATATTAAATTCCTAGAAGATTCAGTATATTTAATAATTAGACTAAATTAGTCTTGTGCTTGGATGAGCTTCTGGGTCTTTTTTTCCGGTTAATAAAGCATATTTTTGCAGATGCTTATTTTTTGCAGCTTACAATGAGCTACACCTAGTTCTGATATTCCTGACTACGCATTTTAACCCCTGTATTGACTCTGATGTGTAATCCTGTGATTATATAATCTGTTTTGTAAACTGATGTTTCAGTGCTTTGCTTAGTTTCATTTTGTGTTTTTGTGGATTTAGGTGAAGGCCAATGACTCTGACATGGGGCCCAATGGAGAGGTGACCTACAGCCTTCATCAGGCACCATCAGCAGTCCAAAGGCTTCTTAGCATTGACCGCGACACAGGCACCATTCTTGTCAAAGGCTTGGTGGATCGTGAAGAAATCAGCATGCTCAAGTTCCATGTCCAAGCTAAAGACAATGGTCCCCAATCAAAGAGCTCCAAATCCCTTGTGACTATCACAGTGAAGGACCAGAATGACAATGCACCTTTAATCAAGATACGGGGCATTGGTCTTGTGACACATGAAGATGGTGTCGCTAACATATCGGAGGACATGCCTGTGGGTACAGCTGTGGCTCTGGTGGAGGTATCAGATCGTGATGAGGGCGAAAATGCAGTTGTGACCTGTGTGGTTGCAGGGGACGTCCCATTTCAGCTGCGTTCAGCTAGCGAAACTGGCAATGACCGCAAGAGGAAGTACTTCCTCCAGACAACCACGTTACTGGACTATGAACGGATCAAAGACTACAGGATTGAAATTGTGGCAGTGGACTCTGGCAATCCTGCACTTTCCAGCACAAATTCACTGAGGGTGCAAGTGACAGACATGAATGACAACTCCCCGGTCTTCTCGCCCTCCTTGTACCAGGTGGAATTTGCTGAGGAGAACCAGCCAGGTGACAAGGTTCTGGATGTGTTAGCCACGGATGCTGACAGCGGAACTAATGCAGAGCTGACATACAGTATCACTGGTGGATCAGTCCCTGAGGGACTGTTTGAAATTAACCCTAACACAGGAGAAGTTCGTGTCATGAGCCAGTTGGACCGTGAACATTTAGATCACTATCAGTTTCTAGTTGCAGCTGCTGATAAAGGTGTACCAAGCTTGAGAGGAACTGCCACTGTTGTTGTTAAGGTGCTCGACAGAAACGACAATGACCCCAAATTTATGCTCAATGGTTACAGCTTCTCAGTCCAAGAGAACATGCCACCCCTTAGTCCTGTTGGAATGGTAACAGTCACCGATCAAGATGAGGGTGACAATGCTCGTGTTCAACTCTCTGTAGAACCAGACAATGGCAAGTTTATGATTCAAAATGGAACGTACACCATCCTTTCAACTATTTCCTTTGACAGGGAAAAGGAGAGTACCTACAGTTTCCGACTTAAAGCTGTTGATGGAGGTGACCCACCACGTTCCTCCTACGTTGGCATTACTATTAATGTTCTTGACGAGAATGACAATGCTCCTTATGTCACCAAGCCCTCAAACTCCTCATACAAGTTCTTGGATCCCCGCACCAGCCCAGAAACCCATGTAGAACACGTTGAGGCGGAGGACATTGATATTGGTTTAAATTCTGAGCTGGAGTTCAGTATTGTAGGGGGTAACCCTCATGGCTTGTTCCGCATCTCTTCAGAAGGTGAGGTTACGTTGGCTAAAGAGTTCACATCCAAACACATTGGTCTCCACCGTCTGGTAGTAAAAGTTAGGGACAGAGGCACACCGCCACGCCATACGACTGCACTGGTTCACATCTATGTCAATGAGACCATCGGCAATGTCTCACATGTCGAAGGGCTTGTTGGACACAGTCTTTATACGCCACTTGAAATGGACATTGCAGGAGATCCAGATTATTCTCATGACCAGCATAGTAACATTCTCTTTGGAGTCTTGGGTGGCCTTTTTGTGGTCATTCTAATCATTGTGGTGGCAGTGATCATCAGGCATGTGCTGAAGGAGAATAAAAGTGGCTACCAAGCAGGCAAGAAGGAGACCAAAGACCTCTATGCTCCCAAACCAGGACCTAAGAGTAACAAGAACAAGAAGGTAAAGAAAAGCAAAGCTCCAAAGCCTGCCAACCCATCTGAAGAGGACGAGGGGGGAAGTCTTCAGAAAGGCCTAAAGTTCAACCTCATGGATGATAGCGTCAACGATAGCCCTAGGATTCACCTGCCGCTCAACTACCCCCCTGGGAGCCCAGACCTGGGGCGACACTATCGTTCTAATTCTCCTCTGCCATCCATTCAGCTCCAACCTCAGTCACCTTCTGCCTCAAAGAAACACCAGGCAGTGCAGGACCTGCCGGCCACCAACACCTTTGTAGGAACCGGGGACAACAACTCAACAGGCTCAGACCAGTATTCGGATTACAGCTACAAGGCCAACTCTTCAAAATATAGCACCAAACAGGTAGGAGACGACTTCGAAAGCATGGCAGGGTACCACAGTCCAGAGTACCACAGAGGGTACCACAGCCCAGAGTACCAAAGAGGGTACCACAGCCCAGAGTACCTCAGCCCAGGGTATCAAAGCAACGGGTATCACAGCAACATGGTGTGGACTAAGGGCATGTATTAGGCTGGAACTGATCACAAAGCATGCTCATCACTTGATTGAAATAATTTTGTTTTATTTTTTTGCAGTTCTGTAGTATAATTTATGCCCTGAAGGAAACATATGATTTAATTGAATTATAAATCATTTAAATGAAGGAAACAATACCGCACATTCTTATTTGTATTTTCTTAGAGAGCCGTTTTCATTTGGTGTAATAACCTTCAGACCAGAGAGATGTGCCTTATTTTTTTTTATATATATATCTTTTGTTAGGCTAGCTTCAGGTATTTGCACACTGGTTAATGTGTCAAAATTATTCTAAAAAGCAAAATTTACACGTTGTATTTTTGCATAAAAAAGAAAGTGTGCTGAATAGAATTAAATACACAGGAAGGCCAGTCAATTAAGCTGAACGTATTTGAACATTTCCATGGCACATTTTGACAGACCTTTAAAAATGTCTTTAATTATTTGGACCCTGTTAGTCAGAGTTCAAGTGGATTTTTACAGATTGATGACTGGTAATTCCCACCTTCTTTCTCAAGATTCTTTGATTGTGCATGCAAAAAGTGCCTTCTTTTTGTTATGTTCATAAATTAAATGGCTTAATGCAGATACCATTATCAGCTACTGATGTCAAAGTGTGCCATCGACCATTTTTGAATTAACTGCGGGATTTTCAGACAGGCTGTGAATAAATCACATTCATTGTAGATAGAACGCTACTTGACTTTTAAACTAGATCACTTTTCTATAGTACTGAACAAGAAAACCAAAAATGAGTATAGTTTGTCTTGGATTTTATTAGCAAACCTTTGGAGACAATCATTGGAAAAGGGCTTTTGTTATGCAAGTTGTATATTGTGAATATTAATTACAACCTGTGTGTGTGTGTGTGTGTGTGTGTGTGTGTGGGTGGGTGTTCATCCCTTATTATGTTTGTTTTGTGGAATGGCGATGAACAACTTAAATAGCTTTATACAGAAAAAAAGACTTAATTAATTCTGAACACACCAAACATTTTTTGATACCAAATTTGTAAATATACAGTTTAGAACCAACTATAATAGATCTCAGCTGCTTTGATCATGGCTCCATCTTTTCATTTTTTGTACATTTGCGTGTTCATATTTAAAGCAATAATCACTTGTGTGGAAAGATGCAATGTTAAAATGATGTCCTGCAGGCACATACACAACATGACACAATAATATACTTTGCATTCTGTGAGTGTGTATCATCTGTGGAACTGTTTAAAGCTGCAGACATCCCCACTTCTGTTTAATTTCTGTCATGTGTTCTTTTGTTTCTGTTGATTTGCAATTTGTATTGTGTATTTTTTACAAGTAAAGAAGTTGGCTTTCAATAAAACTTTTGTGAAGGTTTTACATTGTGGATTTAATGTTAAACAGAATCAGTGCATTGAAATTACTCACCAGGGGACATTAATTCTTAAGGTACAGTATTCCATTTCCATATTCCCATATTTATTTATGACATTGCCCTTTCTATGCATCACATTTTACCTGTAAACATTCACTTTTTTATTTATTATCTGACACCATAAAATGTCTGCTTCAAAAGCTTTTTAAAATTCTCACAGTACCAGTGAGCACAGGTCGATGTGGTTGCATTACCGCAGCTTTTATTTTAAGCTGATATCTAGACAAATGGATTGATTTTGCTTTAATTCTAAGCAAGTTAAGTTTTATAGTATTCACGAAATGCCAAAATGTCCGGTGTGATCCATATCTTAACACAATTAATATAACACATTTACAACATCACCCCTCTGGGTTTGAACCAAACACGTAGTCATTTAGCTTTACAAATGCTTTTTTTGTGTATTTCTGTGTGTTTTTTCTTTTTTTTCTTCATTCCTACTGCACATCACAGGAACAAAATCATGTTCCAAGAGGATTTGAGCAGTACAGACTTGGCGCATCCGAATGACCCTAGAGGAAAGTGAGGTGTTTTGTACAGGTCCTGTCAATCAAAGCCCATTTTTTAGGGGCCCCATCTTTAGATTCAAGGAATAGGATCAAGGGATGGTTGTCAGAGGTCTTGTTACGTTTTTTTGTAAAATTCGATTGGCTCCTTGTATGCCGGCAGCTAATCTGGGCCACGAAAAAATAAAATAAAGACACAGACAAACACACACACACACACACACAAACACACACACACATGCAGCATTTCCTGCCGCTGCTGAACATTTAAATTCTAGCAGCGTCTGTGCTTCTTAAAAGCTGGCGATTTTGCCCTCAGCTTGCACCGTCACCATGGCAACGGACTGACCAGTGTGTGTTGTATGCTGACTCACAGACTGCTCTAAGTGCAGGTGGGGGGGGGGGGGGGGGGGAGGAAGAGAGAGAGCGAGAGAGAGAGAGAGAGAGAGAGATAGAGAGAGAGAGAGGGAGACTAGTAGGGATCATTGAGAGATAGAGAAAGAAAAGACTAAAAAAAGGTAATGGAACTAGAAAACAAAAAACAAAACAAAAAACAAATGTCATTCCACACCATTTTCCCACTCTGTTCATGCTACCCTAGGTGCTTCATGCTAATGGAAGAAACAGGACATTCATACATTCATTCATTTGGTCACATTACCTTCTATCATGGGCTAGTACTGTCCACTTTACATTTCATTAAAATTCACTTTGAATGCGGTCATAAATTTAATATTGGACTCTACTGTACCTTAAGATTGTCATTGTCCCTGTGATCTGCTTTCAATGACAGAAATCAATGAAGAGGGGATAATGCAGCCTTACACCAGTTCCTGTATGTGCTTGCATAGCATTTCATTTCTATACATTGTTTGTTATGAAAAATCAAACAAAATATAGCATACAGTGTTATTTAACTAGTCCGCAAAGTCTTATATACACATTTATAAATTCTACCTTTTACCTTCATAAGAGTTTCATCCTATTGTGCTTGTTTAGCCTCCACTCGGTTCTCCCAGTTGTAAAAACTTCAGTCAGAGCATGATTGAGAATTAGTGGATGTCGCTTTGATGTCGGTCCCTTTCATTTTAGGAAAACAGGAATTGGAAGATAAAACAAGAGGCTGTCCATTTGTTCCCGGTTTTTCTCCTTTTTCTCGCTCTCGTGTGGTGTGGTCTTGTGACTGTACCCGTTGTAGAGCAAGAATCTATTTTTTGAAATGTAAAGTCAATTATGCAAAACAGTTCTGTGGTCTGGGCTGCGGTAGACTACAGCAGCTGCAAGTCACCCTTTAGCAGCTTCAGTAGTATCTTTATCTCAGCAGTCTGTCCACCTTTCTTTCCTTTAAATAAGCAAATAAGTGCCTACCATTGCTTAGCGCTTAATCAGGCAGAACAAACTCGCCAGTAATAATCGTGACTCATACAGAGACAATATAGCTGAAGGGGAAAGAGGAAAACAAAATTGTTTCAAAGGAACTCTGACGGAATATTGAGCAACCAGCTTCATTTGCATTATTCAGGTGTTTTAGTTGACAATGCAAGGCTAATTAAAATAAAGAGCTGTTAATTGCGATGATGGCCCCTTTTCCTCCATTCACCTTGACTTGAAATTTTTAACACATAGAGAATATGGAGAATCATTAGCTTTGCTGTGCCTAACACCTGCAAGAAGCACCGGATTGATAGCATCCTTTGTATGCATTTTACAAGGGAAATTACACCATGTGGAGGGATGCCGCTAAATTACACTTTTTGCCCACCACACTGACGGTTTTACATGTGCTATTTTATGCATGTGCATTTCTGACACATAAGGAACAAGCCATAATATGGTAAATCATAATTATGACATAAAAAGCTACTAAGTCCTAATCATTTGATGAAAAATATACATTTGACAGTTGACAAAAAAGATGACTTTAACACAAAAACAACTGAAAAAAAGTAAAAATTTAGTTGAGTCTTTTAAACATACATGACAAAAAGTTTATCAAAGTTGTCATATTTGACTTTTTATGTAATAGGTATGTTTTTTTTTGTCATAATTATCTAAATTTTGACTTTCAAACTCGTACTTTCCCACAGCATGACTTTTTTCTAATGTTGTAGAAATGTGCTCTCATGCATTTAAGACACAGCTGTGGCCATTTGCCATTTCTGTCACTGCATCCAAAACAGTTTTGTTTTAAGAAGAGAAGGAAGGATAGATAAGAAATAAAGGCAGTAACTGTGACATATCTGTGTTTTAAGATTTCCTTCACGTTTTGTTGAGGAAAGGAAAGAAGAGAGGAAAGAAGTGTAAGGAAGTGACAGTGGCATCTGTGCCAGTGCATTGCCATTAAAAAAGAACAGAATGGAAGGAATAAATGAAAAAAATAAAGGGCACTGACATTTCTGCCTTTTGAGGTTTACAAGTTTGAAGAAAAGAAAAGGAGAAAAGAAAGGAAGGAATGAGTTCTGGATAGACCTGTTGCTTCATACCATTTGAGGTGTGAACTTAATGAGACACATAACTAAGCTTGTCTTTTTGTTTGTGTTGGGCCATGTTGACACTCTGTTGTAATATGCTAATTAGCTGCCAGTGCCTTTCATAACATGTTTTTTGTGAGTCTGTATGTGCTGTACTCCTAAAATTTCAACGTGGTACTGCCATAAAGATGTCTCTCTTTCCATGGCTTAAAATTCTGTCCCCTTAGCACCTCCATGTTATTACTGTACTTGTTTCACAAGATACGTTGCTGTCCTGTGGGCTTAAATCTGGGACAACACTGGCAGACAGGTAGATGGCCATCTTGATGCACACACAAAGGAGTGTTTTTACCTCTCTGTAATCAGTGAATTCCTGAGAGTACAAATCACTCAGCGAAGGAGAATTACTCTAGCCTTGCTGGTGTGTGAGTGAGTCACAGCGAAGGCACATGTGCAAGCCCTTCCAGCTCTCATGGGGAAAGATAAGGGGACACGCATGCACAAAGGTGAGCAGGGACACAAAGGTTCCTCTATGTGGAACTCTGACATTCCCTGTCAGAGCCTCTGTCATTAAGGAGCCTGTCTCTGGGCTCACACTACAACTCGACATCAAGGTCGAACACATTAGCTCTCATTTAGCTCCATTATCTAGATTATCTGAGCTGATCTAATGATAAGTATTAGCAAAGTTCAGCTCTGTGGTCAATGTTAAAGAACTAGTCGACTGTCATTTGTTGCTCAGTTGGGATGGAGGCCATATGGCTATCTCTGGGCATATGTGTAACATTATTTTAATGGCCTCTGATTAGTGATTATTGTGTTAGGACATGCTAATTGGGAAATGTTTCCGGTTAGCCTTTAGGGTTGAAGGCTTTGGCAGCTGGATGGAAACCAAAGGAAAAGCCAGATTTGTAACCAAAAGTAGGCCTACATACAACTTTTTTGCTAAAACAGAGAGACAATATTCCAGAGTAATCTCAAATGTATTTTGTCTAGAGGTCTCATCATGTCAGAAACACAGGGTTACGACTAGTGTGAAAACTTGAACACAGTCAAAAAGGTGAACCCAAATGCAGAAAACCAGATGACACTTCTGGGCAATGTCTTCAAATCTTTTATTTGATGAAAATTTCCAGGTACACAAAGTAGATTTAGAAAACTCCAAAAGAGGCACAGCAAGAGAATGACCTAGACATGGTCATGGCACTGGAAACACTCAGCAAAGTACTCAGGAGAAGGGTGTCTTAAATACACAAACAGGGAACAAGGCACAGGTGACAACAATAAGACATGATGACAGAGACTGAAAACCAACAAGAGACGCAATGGGGGGGGGGGGGGCTCTACTGGTCAAACATAAGTCTAAAACCCTGACACATCAATGTCTCAAACTGTGCCCCGATCTGGCAAAAAACTCAATGTGAGCTCACATTTCTTGACAAATTCTTAAAGGTGCAATAGGCGATGGGAAATGCTAACTTTAGCCTACTACACTGTAAAAAAAAAAAGTTGGATTAACTTAAAAAAGTAACTTACCTGGTTGCCTTAAAATTTTGAGTTCATTGAAATTAAAAATTTGAGTTAATACAACAAAGGAGATTGGTTTAATAAATAGAAACTCAAAATATTATGTTATCTGAACTACATTAATTATCTAAGTTGATTTGACAAAATATAAAAAGTTGTGATAACAAATCATCAAAATAAATTTTTAGAGTGTAGAATTGAAAGCATTCAATCCCACCCTCCCTGCAAATCGCCGTCCAAAGCCACGCCTCTTCCAAAACACATGAACGCGCACAGAACAGAAGCAAGTGAGACGACCAGAGTGTATATGTATTTCAGCTTTATTCATAGGCGATTTCAGGACATAGCGGCAACACAGTCGAATCTCACTGAATTATCTGCATAGGGGAAAGTCAGCGGTACATAGGACTGCACTGTTAAACCTGAAATGTAGATTCTTGTCACTTGTTGTCAGTTCAAAAGTAAACTTAGGTTGTTTGCCTGCCATTCTCGCTCTGTGTGTACAGTGTATGAGCAATACACTGATGACATTATGTCTGCTGACCGAATTAAATGATTGAACAAACATATTATATATATTTAATACATTTAGACCACTTAACATAGTGATTGCTATCAAAATATGAGGAGATTTCAACCAGCATTAAAACAACTGTTTCTGTAGAGAATCACATATTGCACCTTTAAGTCTAAAAGCTGAAAAAGTGGAATTTTCAGCAGCCATAACCCCAGTCTGCAGTGTCACGTGATCCTTCTAGAAAGCATTATAATAAGCTGATTTTGTGATCAATTATTACTGGAGTTCAATTATTAGTAATTCTCATTATTATCAATGTTAAAATAAAATATTTTGTTTAATTTGATTAATACTCTTGTGGAGACCATGATTTTATTTTATTTTTTTTTGGATTCCTTGATTAATGGAATGTTTAAAAGAACTTTTTTTTTTATTTTTTTTCATATGGAAATCTTTTGTAACATTATAAATGTTTTACTGCCACGTTTGATCAATTTAGTGCAGTGTTCTGGTTTGTCCATGAAACCCACAATTTTCCATGGTCATTCCCAAATGTTTTGATTTCAACCAGGCTAATTTAATTCTCAAATTGCCATCATAAGTGCCATCCTTTTTTACTTAACATACACATAAATTGTAAGAATATAACGCTGATGAATAACAGTATAAGGAGGTAGAGTAGGCATATTTTTAATAATAAACACTTTTTGTTATTGGTTACTGGTATGAACTCTCCTCATATCCTTAAAGCAATCAATAATAGAAGGGTGGTCTAAATATAAAAAAAATCCACTTTTATCGTCGGTCCGAATGCAGTGATGCAATTTCCTACCTGCCTGTCAACATGTATTTTCATAACTCCGTGCACCCTTGCTCGCGCACACACATCACACGTCATCAGCGCATTCCGTTAAGGCTATGCAGAGTTGTAGACCGAGCGCCACAAACAAACAGCAGCCGCCTTTTACAGTTCCTCCTGAACCAATGCAAGTTTATGCTGCGTTCATGCCATGTCATAACCGTAATGACGAGATATGACAACCCGTGACGTTGCACCCGGTGCTGCTCATGTCCTCAGTCCTCGGAAGTAGGCGTTTCAATGTCAACACTATCAATGCAGAAATGAAACTGCAGCAGTCAGGTGGAACAACTAGAGCTCTGTAAGTTGTTTAAGTTTATTATTATTATTGTAATGTTATGTGTTTTGTGACGAGGTAATTTAACGTAAAGTTAGTCTTGCAGAGAGGTTGGATCTTATGCTTTCAAAGCTAGCTTGCTATTGCTAGCCTCTCTTTAAATTGCAACCCCAAACTAGTTAATACAATGAAGTTAGTAAGCAAACTAGTATTTGTTAATACAACGTAGTAAGTTGGTATGAACCACCACAGTCATCAAAAATATTGGAAATAACAAAACAAGTGGAAAATAAAACGGTATTCTGGAAACTATTTACTGTGGTAAACACAATATAACTAATAATAAAGCATATCAAATCCATCCCAGGCAACACACAACGTACAACTTGTGTAATTTATTAGTAGCCTACCCTTTGGTCATTTCACGACTTGCTAAATGAAATCGTAACTACAACGTTGCATGCTCATAATTTCATTATATTATATAGTGATAACAGCGCGCGGCTCCACATGTGCTTGAGCATTTGAGTGGGTGGACGGGAAAGTTAGTTTTTCTGAGGAGGTCAGAGACTTTTTATTTCGTTAAGAAAAAAAGAAAAAAAATACTTTGCAGTAATGACACTGACACATAGCTTGACAACATCTCATCTGACAGATAGCAAATCAGGACAACGCGTTTTACTCAGGCACTCTTTACTTAAACTGCTTCGGACAGAAGTGTCCACACACTCCACAGATTTCACTCGCGTATTTTAAAATAAAAGTCTTGCATCAGAAAAACACACAATTACGCTTGTTGATGCTGTTGTTTCTTTAACTACCATTTTTGTTTTGTGTCGCGACCCACCGGCAGAGAAACACTGATATAAGGCGTCTTTGCTGAATAGTGGTGTAATGGCTGCTGAAAATTCAGCTTTGCCATCACTGGATGGAATTACATAGCCTACATTAAATTTTATTATTTCACTATATTACTGTTTCATTGTATATCATTAAATAACCTCATAGTGAGCATAGAAGAGTTCTTTGAAAAACATTTTAAAAAATCTTAATTATTCCAGTCTCGGTATTAGCTTATGTGTACAAACTTAATTTTATGTCTGAATTGTTTCTATTTTTCTTTCTATTTTGGGATTTTAGAGATTACATTTGAGAGAAAGCTGAATTGTTCTCCTGAGCTATAAACTGAGCATATAAAGTTGTCCTCTGGGGTCTTTCTCAGGTTGATAAAGGCCCAAGCGGTGCATAAAACGTTTCTCTTTATCTCCCTCTCTCTTGTTCTCTCCCCTGTCACTTTACTCTTGTGGGCTGTCATTGTTTCTGGGCGAGGTGTCGTGTGCCGTGTGGTGACTGCACTCTTTGCCTGTGCAACTGCAGAATCCGACTGCTACTCCACTTCTCTCCTCCCCGGAGGCCCATCTACACACCCTGGCATTGTCAGGCAACATCTGCTGAAATTACGCCTGGCTGTCCCCCTCCTGCGCACACACACATACTCGCTCTCCGCACAGACGCTGACAGCGTCCATCTTTATAGCTCCTGACAGCGGATGAATGAACTCGCTTGCGCTTGCTCAACTACTCGCTCAGACAAATACACACACCCAGATGCGCTCGGCTGCATGGACAGAAATTAGCCTCATAATCGTAAAAACGAACATGAAATCCAATCAAACCCTTCATGTGCACAGTCAACAGAGTTTAATCCCTTTATTTATGCATTTGCTAGCTCCAAAAAAAAAAAAAAAATTCACTTTACATAGCCATTAAGAGAATTTTAGTCCAATGATGTTACAGAGATTTGCATGGTGCGTGTTTATGGCACATTTAGCGTTCTGCCTCACTGCTCTGCTCTTCTGCCTCATAAGGCACTTGCTGTTCACTGTGTCTACAGATCTGCTTTTAATTTCACAGTAAGGATACAGAGAAAAACATAGAGAGAAGTGTGTCCTAGTCTTTACCTTTGTCTTTACTTTGCTAAGCTATTGCATGGTGGTCACCCACTGAGAAAGGCAGTCCGTGCTGTCATGTTCCATAATTATTTTGTTCTGCCAGGGCAAACATGAAGTCAACAACAAACACACACTAATAATAATATGACAACATAGGCATTCACTGTCTGCTTGTAATGATATTTGCAAACAATTAAGCTAAAGCTGACATAAATGAGTTTGGGTAGGCATTGCTGCTGACAAGGGTTGTGTTGTCATTTGCTATTGAAACAGGTTTGGGATGTTTTTTTGTTTGTTTGATTTTTTTTATTTTTCTTAAATGTAGTCTGTTTTTTTTTTTTTTTTTTATGTTAAGAAGTTTTTTATACTCACCAAGACTTCATTTATTTCATCAAAAATACAGTAAAATATTAATATTGTGAAATATGATTTTAATATTTTAAAATGTAATGCTGTGATGGCAAAGTTGAATTTTCAGCATCATTACTCCATACAATCATGTCACATGATCCTTCAGAAATCATTCTAGTATACTGATTTAGTGCACAAAACAAACACAAAATCTTATCAATGTTGAAAACGGTTGTTCTGCTTAATATTTTTGTGGAAACTAAATTTTTTTGATTAGATTAATCCTTGCTGAATAAAAGCATTCTTTTTTTTTTAAGTAAAATAATACATCTTCTTGTCCCCACACTTTTGAACGGTCATTTGCAATTTTGTAAATTTTTATTTTTAGGACCCTAGCATATAGGATAGCAGTTAACGCACGTTGTCTCAAAGCCCCTCAACTTTAAGTCTGCAAACCCAATATTTAGAGCAAACCAAGAAGCCATACGGACAGAGCCTAAATGGCCGTTGGTGATTTGGCTTGTATCGCTAGTAAACGGCAGTGACAGAACAGATGTTTTTTAGCATAATGGCACACACACTTACATACATACTCTCTCGCATTAAGATGGAACAATCTGGACCCGCATAGAGTAAACATGTTGCAGATAGGTTAATGGATTTTGCAGCGGTGAATGTAGATCGCGTGTAATGTGAATTGCTTTGTTGCTTAGTCCTCTGAGCACAGGGTGGGGCCTTGATGATCTTTGACCTGTGCAGTAGTCTCCGGTACATGTTGCAGATATCTCTTGTGCCTGTGCCAGGCTGTTAGCAGGTGGCACGGATCTGCCAAGGCGTGCGCTCAATGACCTGTGCTACAACCACCAACACCCGCCGTCTGTGTGTGGGTGTTTATGCGAGACTGATACACAAGGAATCTGCTGCCCTTTTGTGTTCCTCATAATGATTTTTTCCAGGTCTTTATCAGAGGAAGGCGTGTGATTGATGTTGAAGAGAGATTCTACTACTGTCTCAAGCATGTGGTTCATTTAAAGGCAAACTATGATGCCAGAAGCATAGTAACACTTATAGGATGTGGCTATGCTGACACATGATACTTGTGGGTTTTATATTTTCCTGATGGTCACACTAGGTATTATTTCCCTTTTGTCCTCCTATTTTTGTTTCCATTTCCGATAAGGCAGTAAGCACTCAAATGTATTCTATATTTATTAGTTGAATTAATTATTAAATAAATAATTGTTTATTTTTGTTCCAACCAGCCATGACTGCAACTAGCAACAAGACATTTGATTGGTCACTTGGTTTGTTGCACTTTTCTGGGTACGATGGGAATTTATTTGCTTAATCAGTATTTTTGTCTGCTTTTTCTCTAAAAATATTAATAAATATTTTCAGATAATGAAATTATTATTTTTAAATGACTTGTTTAAAGCAGTTATTTGATCAAGTTATAAAAATGCAAATCAATTTTTCTTGATTTTTTTTCTTGATTTTTTTGCTGTGTAGCCACACCCACAGCAAATCCTAATTTTCTCAATTCCTTTCCACATCAAATACATAAAATAAACTGGATGTGATTTTGGCTTCATTTTGTCTTTTTTCCCCGACTGTGGACAGATCTATTACTTGATGCTGCAAACTTGTTGCATTTCTCCTAGTCAGGATGTGGTTTAAAGGATATAGTAAACCGGCCATAGACATTTGTAAACACTTCCTTTCACATCCCCCTCATGTTTTACCCCCAAGATGAAACTGTACAGCTCATCTCTGATTTCATGTCTCTTTCTGTCTGTCGCACACAAGTAGACACTCACTTCAACTCCCTTCATCTCGAATCAACTTTTGAGTGACAAACGACTGGGCTCGGGCATCAGGGCATGTGATTTCTTTGGCATACCTTAGAGGAGCCATTAGTCATGTCTATATTTAACCTAGCTCTGCACTGGTGCCCACCTTTCATGTGCCAACTTGGCAGAGAAAAGAGAAGAGATTGGAGAAAGAAAGTCTCATAGATAGAATGTAGAGTATTCAACTGCCATCACTGCTGCCTTCATCTGCGGGGTGAGAATTGGTCTTGCGTTCGGCTGGTGTGAGAGGCAGGCGTTTCTGCATACTGGTGTGTGATTGCAGTCAACGGGGGGTTTGTTAGAGGAACGAGGAAATGGGAAGGGAATCAGAGAAAGGGGGGACTGTGATGGAAGAAAGGTAGATTTTTTTTTCTTCCTCTTTTCCTCAAAGGAAAATGCATTTGGAGAGTGAATGAAAGGAGCGGGTGAGAGAAATGAGAAGGTGATGATAAAGAAAGAATGATTTAGCCTAACTGGAAGAGCTCGTGAGAATATTCATCTCACTATATGAAAGGGATAAGTAACCCCCCCCCCCCCCCCCCCCCCCCCCCAGCCTATATGATGCTAGCCTATATGATGATTATACAAATAAATTGTTATAAGATGTCTAAGGCACCTATCATACACCCGGTGTTTTTTGCTCGTTTCAGCCTGATGCAGTTATTATTTTCACTGCAGCACGTTGTTTAAATGGCAAATGCATTTGCACGCCCATGGTGCTGGTCTAAAAACGAGGTGTGTTCAGGTGCATTGTTGGCGTGTTGTTAATTTGAGGCAACTGAAATAGACTGCGCAATTGACCAACAAAAACCTGGTCTAAAGTCAATGGCGCAGTATTTTTTGTTGTTATAGGGCACAATAGTAATATAGGCGGGCACAACACGCGTACACTCTGCTTATTACACACACACAGGGACGTGCAGCAGAACACAAACATGCCAAATATTCAAAATAAAAGTAAAATGTTATTATTGTGTGTAAAAGATATGGTGGAATCCGGCCTGTCCCGTAGATGGTCTGTGTTTGCGCGCTCTAACCTCGCACACGAGAATATCCTTTTCCTCTCTGAAGATGCGTTCAGTCTTTCCACTTGCAAATTCCGCCATGTAAATAGCGATTCCGCCATGACGTGAGCGCAACTTTTAAATGGATTTGGAGATGAGACTCTGATTGGTTTATTGCATGGGCATTATATGCCCAAAACACACCCATTACTCACTAAGACAATAGTGACAAAACTTTTAGACCATGCGCCGACCATTTTACCCTTCGTTAAACTAGCAAAAGTGGATTCGGACACGCCCTAAGTGCACTTGTGCCGTGCGTTTTAGACCATGAGCTTAGATCGTTGAAATAGGGCCCTTAGTCTTTATTCATTGATAATCTATTATGTAGGCTAAGTGTTGTGACAGGACAGAGATACTCTATGGCTTAATTGCTGGGTTGGAATATAGTCAATGAGTCCTACAGATCACTTGTATGGTACATGTTTTTTTTTTGTCATTTTGGAGCTTGACAGTTATTGTACTGAATGTACTGTATTGCACTGAAAAAATTGCTAGCATATTTTTCAATGAAAATCACCTTCTCTGTTCCGTAGAACAAGGTCAAACACATTTAGAACAATATGAGATTGAGCAAATGATGAATTATTCTCATAAGATGTAAGAGAGATGGTGAGATGAGTAAAGGAATGGAAAATTAAGTTGGGGTTTTAAATGAACACAAGAGGAAGTAGCCTATCTCTTACTCATCTATCGATCTCTCTATGTATCGGTCAATCTTTACCAGTCCCTGTGGGGGTCTTTTTCAGCCTCATGGCAGCACCTATCGACAGTGAGAAAGCGAACCTTCAATCTCGCCACATATGCACAGTCAGGCTTGCAATTTTTGCCAGAGTCAGAATTATTATTATTATTTGAGTTTATTTTTGGGGTAGAATTATATACGCTACTGCTACCATTCAAAAGTTTGTGGTTTTTGTTTTTTTTATATTTTTATGTTCGCCAAAGGCTGCATTTATTTGAACACAAATAAAAATGTAATATTTTGAAATATTTTTCCTTAAAATTTAAATATCTGTCTGTTTTCTTTTTTAATATATTTTAAAATGTAATTTATTCCTGTAATGGCAAAGCTGAATTTTCAGCAGTATGTGTGTGTGTGTGTGTGTGTGTGTGTGTGTGTGTGTGTGTGTGTAGCGAGGGATAGAGGGACAGCATCAGCACGGGTCCGTGTGGGTCATGGTCAATCCACTCCTCCTTCTGCTTGACCGGACACCACTCTCAGAGAGGTCATTCGCTGTCTCGATACTTGCTCTGTCTTTCAGTCTCTTCTCAACTACTCAGAACTAACTTACTGCTAAAAATCACTTTCACAGCATACCTTCTCAATTTGCTCTGTGGGCTCCATTTTATCCCTCTTTCCCTCCATTTCACCATTTCTGGCTGTTGGCCAGTTCTGTTTGTCCACCACACAACTCTGAGACGGTTGACTCTAAAACAAAACACTTTTCACCAGATGTGGCTGGACACAGGAGAGGATAAGAGACAGAAGAGTGGGTATAGCCTAGGGTTGTTCTGAGTATGACTACAATGGTTATGATTATGAATCACTCTGACAGGTTAGCTTGAGGTTTTAGGCTGACGAGTTGGGGGTAATAAGTTGTGAATGTGTAAATAAGTCACAAGATGAATGTAGATGTTTTATCATTATAAACACTCTGCTACCCTTCATTAATATTCCCCTTTTTCAGTTTCACATCTTGTATAATGAATAGCCAAGTGCATTTAATGTTTCGCTTGTGTGTGTGTGTGTGTGTGTGCGCACAGTTGTGATTCGTGTTTGCCCCGGGTCTCTGCAGATCACTTGAGCATACACCTCCTCAGCATAACCGCTAGAAGTAGACACTAGTGTCCATCTGTTTATCCACAACAGATCCTCTCAGCTCCTGCTGCTACAAGCCCTGTCCTCTGCCTTCATATGTGTGAGAGTATATGTGTGCAAAGAGCGTACACTTTGCAGTCTTTGTATCAAGTTTTTCCATTTAACTTGCACCTCATAAGGTGTGTGTTTGCTTTGCTGTTCTTTAGAGTGTGTATGTCAGATTTACTCAAATGTTCAAGACCTCATTTTAGGGCTGTCAAATGATTAATCCCGATTAATCGCATCCAAAATAAAAGTTTGTGTTTACATAATAAATGTGTTTGTACTGTGTAAAATTATTTTGTATATATAACTACACACATGTGCATTTATATATTTAAGAAAAATATGTTTATATATAAAATATTTATATTTATATATAATATAAATTATATATAAATCAATATATAGTATATACATGCAAATATTTCTTAAATATATACAAGCATGTGTATGTATTTATTTATATATATATAAAATAATTATACACAGTACACACACATTTATTATGTAAACACAAACTTTTATTTTGGATGTGATTAATCGCGATTAATCATTTGACAGCCCTAATATAAATTATTTTAAAAGAATAATTTTATTACTAGGATGCATTTAATTGATTAAAAGTTATACAGTACTGCAGTATATTGTAGTATGGTATAATATAGTATATTTTGTCTCACTTGTACAACTTACTTTTTTTTTTTATATATAATTTACGATTTCAAGGTAGTTTATGATTCTGTTTTCAGGTTGGTCTGCAGGGACACACTGCTTTTGTGCTTGCTTTGGCAAAGAGCTGTGGTCAGTCCTTACCCCAAACACACACATCCCATCTATCTCTGCACTCCTTACTTTATTTAATATTGCCACTGCTAGTCTCACCTTGAGCTTTCTTCCCTCAGCTGCAAACTGTTTGCCTGAGATAACACAATCTTACAGGAGAGATAAATAAAGAAAAAAGGAGAGAGAGAGAGAGAGAGAGAGAGGGGGGAAGAGAAGGAGAAAGAGAAAGAGAAAGAGAGAGAACATGAGACATTATTTAGTGATGTTTCTTCACAGCCTTTTCTCACACGTAATCAAAATTCATTAGGCACATTAGTCTTTTTTTCAGCGGGGCACGATGTGTCTTCCTGTAAAGCTGAATCATTATGACACTTTTGTTCTACCATCCTTCTCTCTCTCTCTCTCTCTCTCTCTCCTCCTCCTCCTCCTCCTCCTCTCCCTCAAATTCTTTTTTTCCCTCTGTCTTGAGGGCAGCAGACTGCTTGCATATGCGTGGTGATATGTCAGTCAGCCGTTAGTGGGGAGGTGTAATCTATTCTGTGGATAAAGAAAGAGCGATAGTGAGAGGTGTAGTGAAGAACACAGGGTGTCTCCGAGCTGTCTTACGCTAGTTTTTCTCCCATCCCGGCTTTGAGTAATCTACACTCTCTGTCTCAAGGTCAGCGTGCTCTTCAATGAGGTTTAGCAAAGGGTATACACTTTGTCCATTTTCTGTCTGCATGTGCTGATCCAGGTACAAACCACCCATGCACTGTACGTCGCTTTGTAAAAACCCCTGAATATTCTTTGTCAGTTTAATGTTGTCTTAAAGTCCCCTTGACATGGTACGGCATAACCAGGGATTCCTAGTTTTGTATTCATCAGGAAAGAGGCTGCAGAATGAGTGTGGAGCTGAAAACAACACTACTTACTGAGGCTCGTTCACATGAATCCTGCCTTTTTTTCTTTTTTTTACATACATGGCTGCTAACAGCACACCGGTTAATATAAAGATTGTATCCTTTTACTGATGGTACTCATTGACCAATTGGTGGACTTGATAGATTGAACGATTGATTGATTGCACCCTAACCCATTTGGAGACCCCATCAACAATTGGTGGACATTTATTTATTTATTTATTTATTCCATTCTTTCTTTTATTTTTTTTAATGCAGCTACTACTTTGTGCACTGAAAAAAAAAGTTCCTCGCAAAATGTTAAAATATATAAAGCCTAATGTCACCTATCATGTACTGTATAGAATGCCTTTTATTCACTGCGGCAGCCTGCCTCCATTTATTCACATTTCCTATTTGTGATCCCTGCAATGTAAAACTGTGACAAGGGCATTTTTTTGAAAGAAGACCTACTGGTGACAACCTCCAGCCATTTTGTGCTGACCCATGCCTCCTTTTTGGGCAATTCACAGCCTCACTGACCTGGCCATCCTTTAATCAGAGCCATGCAGAAAGCAGGGCACTAAGGCATATCTTTCTCTCCCTCTCGTCTACATCCCTTGGCTTTAATCTCTCAGCATTAGGCAGGGTTGAAGGCTAAATGTGTGCCTTGGTCTTAATCACTGGTCTGTCTATTGCTTTCTGCCAGAAATCTGCCAAAAGGCCTGAGCACGACAGAGAGAAACAGAAGAAAGGGAGTTAAAGGAGTTCTGAAGCTGTCAACTGGGCATTCAAATTGCACCCTTGTCTATATAATGCACACAATTCTCCTGAAATCATTAATAAAAAAAATAAAAAAACACTGAATTGATTACATATGTAGACCTGGTACGTCTAGTCTACATAAACAGTACTGTAGTATTTGTTATGCTGAAATCGAGCAATGTCGTCTGTTGAGTCAGATTCAGGTCTGAAGTCAAGCTAGTTGTGCCGGAAAGGGTGGCAGCTGCTGTTTGCCGGCTTACAATCGGATATCAGGCCAAACCAGGTACTAAAGCCCTTATTTACTGCCTGATCGTCTTAGCCACCGGTACACACCCATCTCACAAATGGAGCTTAGCAGGAGATTAAGGCATACAAGATCCTCTTTTCGATATTTAGCCAGTCTAATCGTTGCATTAAAACAGAGGGAGGGAGAAGCATCATAGTGTAGCTTCCACCCTTGTTAGGTCTGATCACTCAGGACAGGGGTTTAAGGTGGTGTCTTGCAGTTGGGGGATACAGATATATGATTACATGCCTACTTATGTGTGCGTTGGCGGTGGCTGCATGCTAGGTCTCGTTGTGTGTTTTTTGGGAGGCAAACGGACTGCCACTGTCTCCTATAAGCTCTACGACAGGGGTCCTAAGGGGCTTAATTAAGGCTGTCTTTAATGTAGTAACGCAGGAGATTAGACAGGACAGAGAGCTTATGGCTATTATCCCTGCTTCAGAAGACACTTCGGCAGCATCCTTTAATTAAGAGAGCACCACATTCCTTTCCTCGTCCATCTTTCTCCCTCGTCCCTCACTCTTTCTGTCCATGTTTCATAAAGGAGTGTGTCCACGCAGCCGTGGGATTGGTGTGACAGATGAATGCGTCGCGGCTAAGCTTGCCGTTCTTTCCATCTCCGTCCTCGCTCCTCAGCAAGAAGCCTCTGTTTCCCCTGAGATACTCGTAAACACTCATCAAAAACGAGAAGGCAGAAAAAAAGGACAAGAACAGAAGAGAGAGAGAGAGTGAGGGAGAGGGAGAGAGAGACAGATGAGGGGGAAAAATAGCAAATCACTAAAGGAAATAATCATAGCCCAAAGAAAATTGAACCAACATACAATTTAAATAGGCTACCCCAACAACTTCAAAGTGTGAGTCATGCAGACTTCAAAACAGAAAATCTAATTTCCACAACTAAATCTGGAGCTTTTCTTGTAAGCATTGTTTTTGTTCTTTTACTTTCTATTTCTCTCATTTTGGAGGGCAAGGTCAGAGGTCTGGGAACAAGAAGTGTGTCAGTCTGATTGCCTGACCCAAGTAAGTAGTAAACAAGTTATGGCCTTGTTGCAGTGTGGTTTATGCCCCATTCACACACTGATTTTATCGCTGGAGGTCGCCAAGTTGCAGTATTGGTGGTCATTGGTAGGTGTTCCCTATTGTTATTGGTGGTCAAGCAAAACTTTTCAAATGGAATGTGCTGACAATAAAAATAAAATGTATTTTGTAGAGGAAACAGAGGAAAGTGTGTGTAGTAAGACATGATACATAATATCTTGAACTTTTATCAAAGTCATGAGTCAAAATCATGATTTACTCAATAGACATTTTCTGATTCACAAACTCTTGATCCAGTTCAATCTGTTTTGATTCATATCCAGTTAATTTGGGTATATCAGTTGCCATATCCATTTTACTTTCATATGAAAGGGTTATAACTATGTATAAAAATATTTAGCAGCCTTTACTCCTGTCATTATTGTAACATGATCCTTTTGAAAACATTATAATATGCTGATTTGGTGTTCAAGAGAAATATCGAAAAAAATAATAATCTTCCTAACATGATAGCATGTTTACATTAGGTTACAGACAAATCATATAAAAGAGTAACTTTAACATCCCTCCCACAGTATCTCACAGTCTTCTCTCCCATTGTAAGCTGTTAAATTCAACTTCCGGATCGATGCATGTACGGACGCCCCTTTAGACATTGAGAAGGAAAGACCCATTGCAATGCAAGAGGTCAGAATAAACGCAAGTTTCTCAAACGATTCACATTTCTCAATCTCTCACTCTCTCTCTCTGCCTCTTGCTTTATCATCCTTGATCAGCATATCTTCAATGACTAAGGCTAATTAAATGTAGCCCCTGTTTGTCACACACCAGAAGTCAATATGTGAAATAACCAGCATGCCTTTTATCTGCTGCATATAAATGAGTGTACGAGCGAGGAAAAGAGGATGACAGGGAAAAAGAATGAGAAATGTTTTCCTTGAAAGAGGGTCGGCCTATTTGTATGAGTGACAGATTGACCTATTCTGCCTTTAAGGAGCTAATGGTGGAGTGTAAGGGGCATAAGTTTGATCGAGCAGGGAAGGAAATTCTTTGAAGACTTCCACCCTTTCTATGAGGTTGTCATAGCATAATGAATTAGGCAAGTTTAAAATTCAGTCCTCTAGCCATAAATATCAGACTTGGATTTTTTTTTTTGTTGCTATATTCATATTTGGCCCATGAGCAAACAGCCACATCATGATGACAGGTAGTGTCCTTGTGTTTATTATTTGTCTCATTGTCACTGCGAAATAAGCCTGGGATGTCAATACCCACATCTGTCTTGTCTTCTAGAAGTGTGTTTCTTTTCTTCTGTCCATTGTTTCCGTGTTTATAAATAAGTTTGTCTGAGGCTTGTCGCATCTGTTGGGGAAAGGCAGTCCATTATTCAAGTGACTCTTTCAAAGCCCACAAAACTGCTGGAGTCAGAGTTATTCATGGCCAGCTTTTGTTTCCCCCTTTCTCTCTCTCTCTCTTTTCTCAAACAGCCATTGACTTCCATCGACATCTCGTGTTGCGGGGAAAATGCACAGGGTCTCGGGGTGAAAGAGATGTAGATTTTGAAGTAGATAAGATGCTAAGTGTTAAGGAAAGAATGTTCACATTCTTACACACACCGTAAGGTCTCTTTTGGTTTATCTAGTGAGAGGCACCTTTAGAGCGCTCCGAAGGCTCAATGAAATGTCGCTGTGTGTGACATTTATCCGCACTCTCAGTGAAGCACACTGCTTTTTATGCCTGTTAACTCTGGGCCCTCTGTTCTTTACTCTGTCACACATTATGTGTGGGCGCGAGAGAGAGAGAGAGAGGTAGAGAGACCGTATGTTGTAGATGTGCTGGATATTCTCTGTTGGCCTGTGCGGGAGAGTCTCCGTCTCACCCCTAAATGATGATTTCCATGTCATTGGGCAAATTCCATTTCACAGTGATAAGGGGATAAGAGCGGACATTACACACATGATAACATAAAACGAGTGGGTCACTTCTGTTTTCTCTTCTCTTTTCTTCTCTACTTGTCTCTTCTCTGCTCATTTTTTTTTCTTTTCTTCACTACTGTCTCATCACTTCTCTTTTTTTTTTTCTGTTCTGGTCTCTTCTTTGTATGCTCTCTACTGCTCTTCTCTTTTTTCTGTACTCGTCTCTCTTCTCGTTTCTTCTCCACTCGTGTAAACACTTTATTCCGATGGTCCACTTTAGACATTCTGCTAACTATAAGTAACTTTGCAACTACATGTCAACTCATACTTCTAACCTGAACCTTAACACTAGAGATGTTCCGATACCCTTTTTTCCTTCCCGATACCGATTCCGATACCTAGACTCAGGGTATCGGCCGATACCGAGTACCGATCCGATACCTGGGTGTGTGTGCATCTATACAGCTGCAATTCATACTAGCCCTGTATGAATTGATAGAATTATTTTATGGTGTGCTTCAGACTTATACCTTAGGTAAACATGAACAAATACATGTGAACTAGAATATTTTTATTATCTGACATATATTTCACAGCAATATATTATTTATTTTTCTTAAGTGAAAAAGAACTTCAAATGCAGCCACACATCTAATACTGTAAACTGAAAAGGGTATTTTAGTTTTACAATATAACTGTATAAAAAAAGTGCAACAAATAAGTCTAGGAATCTAAAAAATTGTATATGAATAATATAAGAAAATAATCTCTTTATAACCTAAAGTCCAGAAACAATTTTGTTGAATAAACGGCATTTTATTTTTGACTATTTGCGGCTATTCATCCAGAACAATAAACTCGATCATTTTGTCAGTTATATTTATTGCTCTTTGGCTGTCTTCTGAAAACTTTTCTCTTTGTTTGAATGAAGCTTCCAGAGATTGTTGATTCTAGCGCGGCTCGTTCTTCTCTGCCCTTGCCTGTGTGTAACCCTCGTGTTCTGCGGGGTGACGCGTCTTCAAATGCTTTAAGTTAACTTACTCGTGTTGAAATTGCTAATACTTGTTCCACCCCTCGAAATCGCCGTTTTACTAGCTGGTTGGTCCAGTCTGAAATACTGCCAAACACAAACAGCGGACGTACAGCTGCTAGCGTGCGCGCGCGCGTTTTCTTCTTCGCTGATCTCAACAGTGGTTGCTTGCTTGTGGCAACAGCACAACTTCCTGTGTTGCCACAAGCAACCACTGTTTAGAGCAGCGAAGAAGAAAGTGCGCGCGCGTGTTTAGAGCAGCGAAGAAGAATTGATCTCCGATTTGCTGCGTTAAGCAAAGCTCGCGTGCATAACTAGGTATTGTTTAAGAAAATGGTATCGGATCGGTACACGGGTAGAAGTACTCGCCGATACCGATGCCAGAATTTTTATTGGTATCGGCGGCATTTCCGATACTAGTATCGGAATCGGAACAACTCTACTTAACACCTAATCCTAACCCAACAGGATATTTGACATGTAGTTGCAAAGTTACTTATAGGCCTATTTAGTAGTGTCTAAAATAACCCAACATTTCTTTGTGACTTTCTTGTATTTTCTTATCTCTTTATTAATTTTTTTGGTTTAGTTTGTTCCTTTTTTTTCTTTTCGTTTCATCTAGCGTCTTCTCTGTTCATCTCTTCTAGTCTTTTCATTTGTTCTTTTTTTCATCTTGATTTGTCTCAACATTGCATTTTTTCTTCTTTGTTTATTTTTGTGTCTTAATTTTTCCTCTTTATTTCATCTCTTCTCTTTCCGTCTCTTCTCTTCATTTTGTCACATCTCTGTTTTTTTCTGTCACTCTCACTCTTCTGTCTCCTTTGCGCCTCCATTTCCAATCCTCTGCTTGACCTCCCCTGATCCTCATTTCTCGCTGCCCTCCTCCTCTCCTCCCTTCCTGCTCTGTCATTCTATCTCACTCTTCTTCGCCTCTCGCTGCCCTCCTCTCCACTGCGTTTGTAAATCCCATAAATTTTCCGTGGCCTGTGAACGGGAAAAAGACTTTGGGAAGTCATGCGTTGGTGTCTGCGGGCCTAGTGGCTGGGTTGGGCTTCCCGTGACACTTGTTTCTAGCACATGTTTGTCAGCTACAAGAGGACACACATCTCTGGTGTTTTAGCATTTCAGCTTGAAAATATATATTGATGTATTTTCTTTTTCAGTGTGTCAGTACATGAAAACTAGGCCTATAGTATCTGACAAGAATAAAGGGATGAGACCATGGAAGCAGAACTGTGCAGTTAATAGTTAGTTAGCAGTTAACAAGGTGTATTACCAAACTTAGAACTGCCATGCTGCTGAATTTCCACACTCATTGTGTGGAAGCTTGAAATCAAACCTTGAAAAATATCAGGGCTACAATATCCAGCGCAAACCCTCTTTTGGCGTCAAAAAGCTACTGTCAGGATTTACTACAGACACACTGTGAATAATTGGCGCTGAAAAAGGCGTGGACACAGTTATTTTTCCGTATTGCATTTGTAGGAGTTTCCCTTTCAGATGCAAACTGTATGGGAGGAGAGTATTTAAATGAATCATGCAAGGTGATTTAGTAAGGTTTGCCCTAGTCAATTTGCTGGTATTTTCTCCATTATTTACCTCCCAAAAAAAAGCATAATTTGCACTGCTCTTTGGTAGATTGCGCTGGTCATTAAAGAAACAATCCGGCTGCGTCTGTTTTCTGTAATTTGTGCATTGCCATTAGACTAGATCATGCGCATAACTTTCCACTCCCATCTGCAGTTTTGTGGGATTCCGCCCATATGTCGGTAAACTCATTGGACATAAATAGTTATAATTCAATTAACAGTTCTAAAGTCAGCATTCTCACTTCAGTTACATTTCCAACTCTAGTGGTTCAGGTTGGAACTGCAGGCTCGTGAGATTTCTATAGATACAAAAAATATTTGGTCAAAAAATATAACATTTTTTATTTTGATCCATTATATGCAAAAAATAAATGTACATTTATGTATAGATTAATGTACAGTCTTTGTACATTAATGTTAATGTACAGTTTTTTGCAAAAAGATATAACTGCTTACACAGCTGCTTATCAATTATGTAAAAGAAAAACACTTTATAAATATTAATATGAGTTAAAATGATTTTATTATGTGAGAATAAGGAGACCGCAGAGCAGTAGAGACATGAAACAGCGACAACCATCAAATAGCTATACAGTTAAGCGGTCTTTATAAAATTATATGACCACAGAATGTTATGATTGACCAATCAGGAATCAAATATTCCAGGGAGACGTGATATAAATTCATTGAACATCCAAAACATTATTTGAAATCTTATCGGGTGCTTCAGTAAATAATTTAGGTCACAGTGGTTCAGCAGACCAAAAAGATAGCTAATCCCCGCCTTACGTCATGATGGTAAAAATTAAAGATTTGCATAGATACTCTTATCTGTGATGTGGTTTGAAAGCTGTAAAGGATTCAGGAAAAGCTGTGGAACTGCATGTACTTTCCTGAGCAGCGTCATTTTCATCTCAAATGACGATAGAGCAGTGAGTATCCTGGTCCTGACTCCACTAAATGCAAAGCAGGCTAAATCGGAGACGCGATTACTTCTCTCTCTTCCTCTCGTGCCCTACATCCCCTCCTCACTCTCCTATGGGAAGGAACAGCAGCATATGCACTCTCCCGACTGAAAGTGATTTTTTTTTTTTTTTTTTACTTCTCATCAGATTTCCAATTTAGAGAGATTACTGGGTGAGGCCATCATTAATGGAACCCAAATAAGCCTTTGAGAGCAGATTCAGAACAGGCATATCTCAGCACAAATGTAGCATTAGCAGTGCCAGGGGATGCACTCTCTCTCTCTCACACACACACACACACACACACTCTTGCTCCAAAAACACATAAACAGACTCTAATCCAGGATCGTCACAGCATGGATGTGTGTCAGTCCCAGCTTTGACCCTGAGAAACACACACACTCTTTCTGGGTCCTGAATGACATGCCATTTGTGACGTATTTATGTAGGAGTGTGTTTCTAATCCCTATGTTCCCCAGCTGCATCTTCAGCCTCATATAACCCGAGAGAGATGGAGAGAGAGGAACGGACAGGGTAAAGGTGATCTGTGCAGAGAAACAGGGAAAGAATGATAAAAGTAGAGCAGAAACAGTGCAGGGAGGAGGATAGGTTTTGATTTTCTTTCTCTTTAAAATGCCTAATCGAAACCTTGAGGTGATTTATACCAACATCCACCCCAACACCATTCCCCTACCAGTGCCTTATTCACTGCTCACATCTGAAGATAAGACCAGAGTGGATGTTTCTTGCACACATGTAAAAGTGATAACGGCAACGTTTACTCTTTGACTGTCCTCCTTGGTTTTTAAGGCAAGAGGACTGTGCTGACGTTCCCCTCCCTCGGAGACACTCGTTCACACAGTCTCCTCCTGAAAGCGCTGAACTTGTCAGCATTGTCATTCAAAAAGGCTCATTATTGACATTCCTACTACTGCTTTCTATTCTTGTTCTCCTGTTTTACAGTTAATTCAGTGTGAACTGATTAATGTAATTAAGCAACCAATCACACTTGATTTTGTAGATAATTCAGTCTATTTTTTTTGTTTACACTTTAAGGAATTGATTAAAAAAATAAAAAAAATAAAACGCCATCTGTACTTCTGCATAATGAGTTGAAGATGGTTTTCATTCTTAAAGGTATAATGATAAAGAGGTAAAGATAGTTCATCAAAAAAATAAAGAAAATTCATTATTTAATCTCATGTCATTCCAAAACTGTATGTCTGCATAACACAAATGAAGATATTTTGAAGAATGTTTTTGGTAACAGTTTTGATGACCATTGACTTTTGTCCATTGTAAGGACAAAAAAAACCCCCCAAAAAACACCTAGATATTTCTCAAAATATCTTAATTTATGTTTTCTAAAAAAAAAATAAAAAAAACTCACAGGTCTGTAACAACATGCTTTTTAGCTCTAAACTGTATTAGTTCTGCTATTATGGTCTTTGCCAAATTTTTGCTTTTCTTATTCAAATGAGGTGGCACAATCCAGTCAAGCGTGTACTTCATCTCAGTGTCCTGTGGGCCAACTGTCACTAAGACCCCACAAATCATAGTTAACTACTTTTTGTTCTCTACATTTAAGTGTGGGAAACATGTATGCAGTACAATCATGCGTCTGTGTAGTTTTAGCACTTTAGCTCACTAAAGGATTTATGCAAATTAGGTTATGGCAAAAACACGCAAGAAAACCTATTAGAATGCCTGTTTCGTTGCATATAGAATCTGGTCAAACAGGATTACTAAATAATATCATGCATATTTTGTGAATACACCTCTAAATACACTACCGTTCAAAAGTTTGGGGTCCATAAGGTTTTATTTTTTTGAAAGAAATCAATACTTTAATTTAGTAAAGACACATTGAACTGATCAAAAGTGACAGTAAATAGTAAATAGATTTATTACGTTACAAAATGTTTATTGAGCAATATTTAGCAGCAAAACAGCATATTATAATGATTTCGGTTTTATGTTATTTTAAATTGTAATATTTCACAATATTACTGTTTTTTTATTTTTATTTACTTGATCAATAAATTTAGCCTTATTGAGAGTAAGAGACTTCTTTCAAATACATTAAGGAAATCTTACTAACCCCAAGCTTAATGATGCTGAAAACTCAGCATGAAAATGAATGATAGAAAAGGATACAAGAATAGAGTTTGGTAAACAGTAGCGATTGGCGTCCACTTACATCAATTGTTGTGCTATTGCTGGCTTAGTCTTTGAGGTTCTTATCTCAGCAGTGGAGACCTGTCAGCCTCTGTCAGAAGAGTTTAGTATTCTTAACAATATGATTCTCACTTCCTCTTGCCTCCATAAGAACAGAATGACAGGATGACTCACTTTATTCTCCTAGTTTTCTTTTGATCTCATGTTGAGATGGACATTTTGTCTCCTTCATATTTTATTTTTATTCTGTCTTTTTTATTCAGTCTTCTGTTTTTCCTCTTTAATATCTAACGTAGATGTTGCATACACTAAGGGTAATTCATTTTTACTTGCAAACTGTGGGCAGATGGGAATGTGTGATGATGAACATGTCGTAGAACGGAAACAATCCATGGGTTCCTGACGCAGATGACAATGTGAAATTCAGCAAGAGGTGCATTTGGCACCACAGCGAAACACAAAAGAGATTCATAATCACCTTTTCATGGATTGTTGACTTGTGATATGCTTTCTCCAAACTCTCGGGGAACATTATTAAGAATTTTTTAACTGATCTTGCTGACGTGTGGGTTCAGTGGGCTCTGGATATCTGCTGTGTCAGGAAGTTGAAAACTTGGGAACAATTGAGAGATTGCCCTGCAGGCCTGACAAAAAAGTGCTTAAACCAGAAATATCCTACACGAGGAGGAAAATCCAGCGAGGGGAAACTGGGAAGGAGCAAATGATGCGATATAGAGGAGATGGAGTGGACAGAGGTCAGAAAGGAATCTGTGAGTGAGTTGGCGAGCAGCTGAGTTTGGGATCATTTTTTGCAGAACATAAAAACGCGACAGTGGCACCTGTCAAGACATGGTGAAAAGAGAGGAGTGAAGACAGAGGGAGAAGCAGAGTACTGCATCTGACATTTAACTTCACGGAGAGGAACTGCCAGTCTGTCACCACTTAAAGAGCGGAAGAGAGAGAGAGGGAGAGAGAGGGTGTGTGTGAAGTTGTTAAGTGCTTTTGTGGTGCTGCTCTGTCAGCCTCCCACTCTCCTCTCCGTCTTTGTCTTTTTCACACCCCTCATTTAGCCGTAAACCTCTGTCGATCACACTAAAACACACACACACACACACACACACACACACACAAACAAACTCTGTAGCAGCAGGATGCATGGTGACAATGGCAGTGTACTAGTGAGATTTGGAGAGGGGGACTCCTCAACAACTGCTTTGCTTTGTGTGGATAAAGAGTGAGGTAAATAAAAGGAAATGCGAGCTGTACGGACAGAAGTATGACCATGGGGACAAAGGCGGAGGCTGTTTCAGACGAAACCAATCTACAGCAGGCAGGGTATTTGTTTGTGTGGTGTGTGCACGTGTTTGTTTTGATGAGCTGCTCTTAGCAGTACTGATATGGTCTTGGTAAGTGTTTGCCTACTTAGGAGAGGAAGTCATCAACTTGTCTGTGTGGTTGCACTGCCTCTAGAAACACGGTTATACTCTATCTTCCTGTCTATTAGGCTATACATGTTTGGTTTCATCCCATTTCACATGCTTCACTATTCAGTGCCATTTTGTATTATGAGTAGTAGTGTAAGTAGTGTATTCACTTTGAAAAATTCAATGTGGCACAGTATGTGTATGATGTGTTTAAGCGAAAGCAAAGTGGAATATTAACAGTCACAGCTTTTTCTGTTGCAGAACGGGAGGAGCTAACATGTTAAATCTAACAGTTACACAACCACAATTTTATGTTTTTTTTTAAACCATATTTTAAACAATTTATGCATACACGCATACCACAGTTCAAAAGGCTGTTTAAAAAAAAGTATCTTATTCTCACCAATACTGCATTTATTTGATCCACAATACAGTAAAAACAGCGATGCTGTGAAATATGAATAGGCCTACAATTTAAAATATCTGTTTTCTATTTTAATATTAAAAAAATTTATTCCTGTGCTAGCAAAGCTGAATTTTCAGCAGTCTTTAGTGGCACATTATCCTTCAAAAATGTTACTGACTGTAAACTTTTGTGAACAGTAATGTATGTATAAAAGTTTGCTTACATAATTGTACTTTTCATTACCCGTTCATGTGCCAGTGGTTGCTGACCATTTGTGCATAGTGTAAGTACACACACCCTGTTCTGTGCTTCATTAGCATCTGGCTTGTCTTTACGTGTGTGGTCCTTGTTGCTCTGACGCATTACGATCCCTCTGATTACCGTCCCACTGACGTGTGTGTCATTAATTGTGTGTGTGAGTGTGTGTTGTGCACATTGTCCTTAGTTAGATTGTTGGGAGGTCCAAATTAATGTCTTAATGGCACTCGTACCTATTTGCAGAGCTGATGAGTAAAAGCACTTGTCTGATCAGGTCAGGCCCGGGTCAGTGTTTACTGTGCAACAGCCCATCAAGAGAATGGATCCTTCCCTCCTGCCCTGTTCATTTAGACCCAGTTAACGGCTTCAGTGAACACCTGCTGACTTGTGTCCGCAGATAACAGCCATTTAGCATGAGGCAGTGATCGTGCATTAAATGCACCAAAAGGCGAGACATTTACATCACGCCCATTTGCCATCTAAAAATAAATGCACAAAACCTATTACCATTCAGTTTGGTTTGTTTATGCATCTGACAAGGGGGGAAATAACTGTTATATTGGATAAAATCATCTCCGAATGGGAGATTTAATTTAGCAAAAAATCGTTGTTGGTTATGTACAAACCCCTTCACCCACATATACACACACTCATGCATCTAGCCTACAGCGTAATCTTTGTCTTTCTTGATTGGGTGTAGAAACAACATCCGATCTCCATCATTCATTCTGACAGACTCTGAATCAAGCCTCGGCAAACAAATGAATACAGGGCTAGACTTTATTCAAACCAGAGTCATGACGTCAGTGACACACCACGTTCCCCTGCAAAGCCTCACAATACCGGCTCTCTCCTGAGCTATAACCATGAAATTCATTCCTGTCCATGCTCTTTCCTTTCACTCAGCCCTCTTTCACACTTTTATGTCACGTCTGAAGAGAGAACGAGAGGGAGCAGGGTGTGAAAGGACCCCAGTGTGTGTGGCTAACTGTGCTCTTACATTCACATTTGATGATAATGTGCCTTAATAAGGAAAATGCACTTCTTGTACTTAGCTAACAGAGCGTTAATGGCCATGTAAGATGCATGAGTGACTTGAGTGGAACTTTTTCAAAATGATTTCCTTATTTTTAATGAGATTCTATTTGCGTGTGCTGTGGTGTTGTATGTAGTTGAATCCTAATGAGTTTGCATTTGCCGCGGTGTACGAGGTGCCACTGTAAATTGGTTGGTTAACGTGTGATCGCCCTGAGGCAGATTGGCTGTCTGTTTTTGGAAAGTGTGGCGTGGAATACTTCAGCGGCAGCTTCAGGAAATGTGTGTGTGTGTGTGTATGTGTGTTAGAAAGAGAGAGGGTGTGTCATTTATTATGTGTGTTGGTTAAAGTCAGCCACATCCAATCACATTTAACCATCAGCCCACGAGTCGCTATGGGGACTTGGCTAAATCTTTTGTACGCTGAAGGGACACACCGCAAAGAAGAGGAGTAATACGTTGTACAATTATATTTATATAATGCCTTATCATTATTATTAAGCATTGTGTAATAATAATGATAAATACACTGTAAAAAATATATGATCAATAAGTTATGACAATATGTTTTTACTTTGCTTTAATTCATAAAAAATAAGTTAAGCAATTTGCAACTTTTTTTATGTTCTAGACAAGATTCAACACGGTTTTTAAGTCAATTTAATGCATCCAAGTTGATTTGTACTTAAAAATGGAAGGCAGCAACTTTTTTTTTACAGTATACAATTTATTTGTAAAGACCCTTGCATATACTAAAAGCCATACAATAAACTTAATTTTAAAAACTTTACTAAAATGTTTAAACGGTTTCCTAAATATCATAAATCGCACGCATTTTGTTTGCAGATATTTTACTGCTTCACTGGTTATGAATTCATGAAATGGAACTATAGTTTTCCCTGCTGCTTTTCATGACACTTCTGTTGTCACATTATCAGTTGTAATATTTACATTTCCCTCACACATTTGAACGCACCTATCAACATACATGGAGTGTCAAATGTCCTTGCCAGGAAATGTTCTTCCTACTCCCACACTTCAGCTCCACTTTACATACCCTCACAACTTCACATGCTTACTTTTGTAGATTACCTGATCCTAATATTATTGTTTCCAATGAAGTTGTCTTGAGTCACATACTGGTTTCACCTGTTTATTGTCACCAGTAACATGATACGTCTGTCCTGACTCAGCTGGTAATTTCACCCCATTGCCAAACAAATGGTCTCGCTGCTATTTAGCCTTGGGCTATATCCTCTTCTTACTGTCTTTTAAAACATATTACTCGTTTGTCTCTGTCACACAGACAAAGTTAGTGCTCAATAGATTCCAGAGGGAAGCACAAGAGTGCTAATGAGAAATAATTCACATTTGGCTATTGTGCGGCACATTGAATGGAATGAGTTTTAAATAATGCATTTTAAGGATGCTGTATTACATCCCTCCATCTCTTAACTTCCCTGTAAAAATGCCTGTTTCAACCCATCTATGTGGGTTGAGGTGTTTATTGACTGTAGATGTTGTGAAAAGTGGGAAAGAGTGGATTGGTTAACCCTTCTCTCTAAGTGGTTGGATGACCTCAGTTAACATCTTTAGTAATTATGCTCTTTGCTCTGTTATTTGAACCACTGCAAGTCATGCATGCTGCACTATAGTGAATATTGAATGGTGCAGCAGTCAACTGCTTGTCTTGTGTAAACTCGGTCGCCCCCATGGATCATTACGCTCAATAACTCGAACAAACTCTCTGTCTCACAGATGAATATGAAATATGAGAATAAACCATGGTAGTATTGCAAATATCCACAGTCTGTGATCAGCAGTTTAATGCGTGTCTTGGGTAACCGTGCCCGCGATCAATCACTCTGTGTTGCCGGATTCACGTCCTGACAAAAGGAAGGGGTGCATGTCTGGCAAATGAGTGTAAGTAGTAACCATGTTTTAAATTGATTCTACCTTCCCTTTTGGCTCCCATCACACACATTTATTAAATATGTCAACTTTAAACACTGATAAAATGAATGGCTAGATCGAATGACTTCCTCTTATTAAAAAAGAGCAGTTTCTTTAGAGAGTGATAGAAAGAGACAGAGATACAGAGACAGAAAGATAGAGGTGAGTCATAAGCCATTTTCATTTACCCAGAGGTCTCTCCTTCTACCCTCCATCTCTTTATTTGATCGACACGGTTGTCTGAGGCATAATTTGACTGCTAGGCAACTGGTGCGGACTTTGAAACCCAGATCCCAGTGTAATTGCATGGTGTAATGAGAAGGGTGATATTTAATGATATTTAATTCTCCAGTCCCTCCATTTATGACAGTAAGAGGGGATGGTGCTCTATGAAAATATAACTCTTGACATCAGTAAGTACTTTTATTCTGAGGGCCAATCTGTTTAAGTGAAAACTCTTTACCCACCGGTGACATTTAATGACATCACAGTGACTTTGTGCATGGATACAAAAATGTATTAGAGACGGAGATAATTTTAATCGGCAGAGAATATGGTAATGGTCGCTTTGAACCCGGTCTTTTGCAGTTTAATGCCATATGTATTTCAAAAGATATCTGACAAATATCCCCTATCATCCGTGTGCATAGCCGTTCTATTGTCCTGTGCAAACCCGACGCCAAACTAATTTCACTGCCTTGGCCGGGCAAATCTCATTGTTATGCTAACTGTCTGGCCAGTTTAATTTCTAGCTAACTATTTGCTAAAATAATCATATCCAGACTAGCCTTTAGACCACATTACAATGTCAAGAATGCAGCGTACCTATCCGTCTTTCGGTCTGTACATTATATTTACAGGTATTTATATTTCTTTATTTAATCTATAGCTATATAGATTTGATGTGTTATATATATTTCATTACATATATTAAAAACATATTTCACAAAATTTGTATATATTTATCGTATATGTAATATTATTTAGCTTAGCCCAGTTAGCCCCTGTTGGTATATGTTGTAAGTACACCTTTCTGTTGCAACAAGCATCTTTCAAATGTCCAAGTGTGCATTGGTGAATGGCATCTCCCTCTGGTGTGGTGTGGTCATCTCTGTGGCTTGTGGTTTTGAGGGCCCAGCAGATGCAGTAATTGAGTCCTGATAGAGTCTGGAGGGGTTTTGAGAAAGCTGCCTTACACACTCTCTCTCTCTCTCTCTCTCTCTCTCTCTCTCTCTCTCTCTCTCTCTCTCTCTCTCTCTCTCTCTCTCTCTCTCTCTCTCTCTCTCTCTCTCTCTCTCTCTCTCTCTCTCTCTCTCTCTCTCTCTCTCTCTTTCTCCCTCTCTCTCTCCCTCCCTTTCTCCCCCTCTCTCTCCCCCCTCTCCCCCCCCCCCCTCTCTCTCTCTCTCTCTCTCTCACACACACAATGTTGTCTTCGTCCTCTGTGATCACACTCCATTTGCTGTCATACATCACTCTTTTTCTCTCTCTGCTTCCTCTCAAATACAATCCTAGTCTACTGGAAACACAGGTGTCACTGCTGCTTCAGTAAGAAACGCTCTTGCTATTAAACCCGGGCCGTTCGACCACACTCAATCTCCCTGCTGACCTGAAGAACATCTTTCTTCATTTTGTATTTTCAAACAACCCTTGCTTCCGTTCTCTCCATCTGTTAGGGCTTAGGTGTGTCCTTCCAGGCAATCAGGGTACAAAATGTTGATGGCGTTATAGTGACTCACTGTGCTCGGGTCTCCTAGTGTAATAGTTTCCCTGGCTCTCCTACTTTATTGCTGTTGGTTGTCACTAGGGATGGGACGGTATGAAAATTTCATATCACGATTTTAGTGACCAAAATTATCGTGATTATCACGGTTTTGTTAAAACGAGATGAAAGTGTTAAAAAATAACTTATGCTCACACTGAAAACATTTCAAAAAGTTTTATATTTGAAAATCAACAAACAACAAATAAAACAAGCAACTCTATCCACTTTTTAAAGCAAAATTCTATTCTGTGGCATTTCCTTCCTTATAATGACCTTCATCAATAGCAACGCATTATAACACAGCGCATCCATGTATCACGCGCACTCTCATTTCATTAAAATACAACTTACCATCTTGACATTTGCATCTCCATTTTTGATTGTATTGAAAATGAAATCAGAGATGATTTATTGTTTACAGAGTTTGATAATCTTGTTGTGATCATCTTGTCTGGACGAGTTTTGTACGCTGTATTTAAAACATTAATCTCAATTCAATATGTCCCCGTAATTATGTGGTAAAAAATCGGTATAATAATTGTACAATAAATTAGGGCTGTCAAATGATTAATCACGATTAATCGCATCCAAAATAAAAGTTTGTGTTTACATAATAAATGTGTTTGTACTGTGTAAAATTATTTTGTATATATAAGTACACACACGTGCATTTATATATTTAAGAAAAATGTGTTATTTATATATAAAATATTTATATATAATATAAATTATATATAAATCTATATATAGTATATACATGCAAATATTTCTTAAATACAAGCATGTGTCTGTATTTATATATATAAAATAATTATACACAGTACACACACATTTATTATGTAAACACAAACTTTTATTTTGGATGCGATTAATCGCGATTAATCATTTGACAGCCCTACAATAAATACATTATTATCTCTTAAATGTCACTCTTAATAGTCTTGTTTGAACGTGTTCGTTCGTCTTCGGCTCAAAGCCACTTGCTGCAAACTTTTCTTTGCAGAAGCTTCACGTTTATTTCAACTCAAAATAACATTTTGTGCCCGATTATTTCCCAGACGTAGTTTTGGTATTGATGTCAACGTTAACTTGCCTTGCGTTCACTATACAACAGTGGGTGATGGTCACACAAGA
Organism: Semotilus atromaculatus; assembly: GCA_031834385.1. NCBI lineage: Eukaryota > Metazoa > Chordata > Actinopteri > Cypriniformes > Leuciscidae > Semotilus > Semotilus atromaculatus. Next base: position 12,408,663 of record JAULUF010000052.1, on the reverse strand, counting down.
CGATCGGCAGATTTGAAGTGTTTCCACCTATTGCTGCGACTTTTTTTGTGCATGTTCTGCAGACAGGGTGACCATCCTCGATTAAGTTTCCCTCAAGACTTTTGTAAAAGCCAAAATATGACCACACCTCAGATTTGGTCCTCTTAAAAGGCTGAAAAATCTCCCGAGTACGGTCACTGCCTTCCGGCATTCCTGCTAAAAAAAAAACTAAAAAACTTTGCGCACCTGCGTCAGTCTGTCAAACACGGTTTTAATGATAATTACATTTTAAACGATAATACTAACCGTCAGTAAATTTTATCGTGGTTTATAGTGAAACCGGGAATCATCCCATCCCTAGTTGTCACAGTAGGGTATCTGTGCTCTGCTCCATTCCCCATGGCCTCCCCAGAGTCTCTGCCCAGGGCTGGGACCCAAGGCTCCCCCAGGCTCTCCGATGACTGAAAGACAATTCCCCATTTCAGATTTGCCAGAGTCCAACTCCCCCGCTCGACATACAAGCCCCACAGCTGATCATTTCCTCAGATTAAGAAATGAATCATTCACAGTGTTTAAAGAGTCACATGACTTCCCTCAAGACTGTCAGTGAAGTTTGAACAATAAGTTGTGAGAAATAATACTTTTTTTAATTTAAATCTCATATAAACCTCAATGAAGATGCTTCCTGAAAGCCGCAGCTGGAACTGGAACTAGGTCAGACCCCCAGGCCGTCAAGTTACGGTCATTTTAAAGCTACACTGTGTAATTTTTTAAGTTGATTTTTAGTAAAAAAAAAACACTTTGTTCTTTCAAAATGATATGTGCTCATTAATGTGTAATTACTTCTACCAACTAATCAAGTATTCTCGTAAGCGTAGAATCTGCCATTTAGAATACATACGAGCTAGCCGGTCGAATGGCGGAAGCCATGTTGCGCATCCATCTTGAAAATACATTAGCCAAAGAGGGACATACCTGGAAATTCAAGCTTCGCCTTTCGCGTTTTTACACTCGCGACTGCCGGCAGATTTGAAATAATACGGCCACCATATCAGTTAAAACGCCCTCAGAATGGGAGGGGCTAGAAAGTAATATTCAGTTGGTAGTCATATACAATTTCACCGCTAGATGAGAGAAAATCCTACACAGTGTAGCTTTAAGAACTGAAATCAATGGCTTTTTTTCCATTCTTAAGTGAAATCATGTCAAACATATTGTCTTTCAGCTGAGTTTGTCAGTCCATCTAGGGTAAATGTAACATGAATTATTAATTTTTAAGCCTTTTCAGTTTGACTATTGTCAATGTCATGTTTTCCGGAAGACTTTTACTTTTAAGAATAGATTTCACAACAATGCATTTCATACAGATGGAAAGTGCGATATCAGCAAAATATCTGAACAAGCATAAGACCAAGACAGACACAGGAAAAAACAATAGCAAGAACAATGAAAAGACAGACGTCCTCTAAACTCTCCTATTTTTGGACTTCCTCTAGCATCTTCCAGGATGAAACAATGGATAATGTGGATGCTCAGCTGTTTTAATGTATGATTGCTCTTCATTAAGTTTCCTTTAGCTTCTGATCTGAGCCAATCCATTTCCCAATAATCTCCTGCGTCTGTGCTTGTATTCTTCATCGATCCCTTTTGTTCCTAGGCTGTAATTACTTTCTTTTGGCCGTAGCTGCACATGATTAGACGATGTTTATGGAGGATAACACTTCGGGTAACACGCCAGCCGTCTCCGCAGACGATCAATGGCAGCACATGCAAAAATTATCAATCAGTGCCTACTTGGGTTAGAGGGACGAATGTGTCTGAGTGGACAGACCTGAGAGAGACAGAGCTAGAGGGGTTCAGGGTACAACACACCCAACATTCCTGTGTATTTTATGTTTGTAAGAGTATTGTGAATTAGTTTAGCAACATGCTAATGTGCCATGCATCCATTTACGAATCAAGTATACTGCAAAGTGCAATCTAATGCTGCATCCGGAATTCTCCCTCTGTGTAATTCCTTCTGACAGATTGGGTAACACTTCATTACTGTCCCTAATCATTATTAGGGAGTTACCATGTTCTTCACTTTTGAATACTGTTCCAAATAATTAGTAATTCCATTAGGAGGATGCAGTAACACTTCATTGTTATCCAAAACCTTACAAAAACTGAATGACTTCAGTGACAGTCATTATTAGGGAGTACTTGAGTCATTACTAGTGGGTTACTATGATCTTCACTCTAGAATGATTTAAAGGCTACATTATGCATTACTCGCATTAATTATGAAACTGTATAGGTTGGTCACTCTTTAGATTGGGGTCCAATTCTTACTATCAAGTAATTATTAACTACTACGATTAGAGTTTCTTGTTAGTTAATAGTAGTTACTTGAAGAATGTTAATATTGCATTACTCATTTGATCATGTGTAGTTATTCATTAATGACGAATAAGTACTTTGCGACCATTAAAAAATATGCTCTATAGTAAATGTGTGCAGTAGGTCTATATAGGGATGTACTACATTCGTCATGTGACCTAAGGTGTCACTTAACTGCCATTCATAAATCCACTCCTGTGGCCTCATGAGATAGTTAAGTGTCTACTGGATGCACAATTCAGAATCTTATGGAAGTAGTAGGCCTAGGTCATCCGGGTACTTTAGTCAGTTCACTCTGCAGCCATGTTGGCAATAATTCTGGCAGCTATTTAGTACAACTCATATCCATCTTTAAAGACCAAAATCTCCAAAACTGTTGATTAGCATCAGCAATTCAAATCACACTAAACAACTGTAATTTCAAGTGAGAAACTAGAGTAAACAAACTAAAGTGATTTTAATTTTATTAAAGTGAACTGAGGGGACTAAGAATACAGCTTCCATATTAAGAATTAGGGTTTTTTAGCATACATATTTATACAAGTGGTACATCTCTTCCTCATATTATCTCTGGCTATTTGTAGAGTATTTCAAATCAGTTTCTAATGAGGTTTAACTTCAGTTAGGATTCACATGTCCGTTTTCAGCTGTTGAGAATGGTGGTCTGTTCATTGGTGCAGTTACTAATGACCTTTTTGTGTGAATCTAGTGCCGGGTGGTAAACGTTAGGGGTGGCACGGTTCACAAAACCCACGGTTCGGTTCGTATCACGGTTTTAGGGTCACGGTTTTCGGTTCTGTACGGTTCTTGTTGTTATTTTTTCTTTTAATCTTTAACACTCCAGAAATGTACTTCAGCATATGATATATGCTATAGCTTAATTATCCACAATTCAGGATACAGTATTTTAAAAAAAATGTATATCATGTAATCATGCACAAACTGAATTTGACTTTAAGCACATTATTGAGACCATCTCTGAGGAAAGCTAGGTGACATTTTGATACAGCAAGAGAGAAGACATTTATTTGGCAAAAAAGGAGAATGTGTGTTGCTATCTCTACAGGAACTTATGTGCATTTTTAGCACACAAAGATTAAAATTAACTTGCATTTATAAAACTGTCAACTTCAGTGTAGCTCTTACAAAATGTTTATCTTTTAAAAGAAAAAGAGAGGAACTCTTAAAGCACTATCTTTTAAATAAGTCAAAATACGTTACAAATAATTGCCTATAATGAGGCTATAACAATAGCAAAGGCCATAATCATAAAGTGAAACATAAGTTCAACCTCAACACAAAAACAGTATCACAATGCTTCTATTCCCTGAGAGTGAGGATACATTTTTTTTCACTTGAAATTAAAGTGCAGTATTTGGAAACACGACTGGAGTTCTTATCTAAACTTACTGTCACTGTATATATTTAAATATCATAGGTAACATGAAATCCAAAATGTTCCCACACACCGGACTTATACGACGCTGGTGCATCCTCCAACTCCTGTTAGCCTTCCTTATCTCTCCCACTAGCCATTTCTATACGTGACGTGACCTGCAGCGCTGCACAGACCAATCGGTTTATGACATCAAAGTACTGCGACTGCGAGAGTGATTGAAAAGCATACGGAGCCGTTGCTATCGCGGTACTTTTATGTTATTCGTCGATCGGTCTGTGCAGCGCCGGTTCAAGTCGAACAAGCCTCATATGTATGTCCACAAATCTCTTATTTCGCGCGAAAAGTAAACGCACTGTCTGAGGTAACGGGCACGAGGTTACATTGCGCATGCGTCGAACGAACCGTGCGACGCACACACGTACCGAACCGAGACAAGCGAACCGAACGGTTCGGATGTTTTTTCATGTACCGTGCCACCCCTAGTAAACGTGTTTACTCTGTTGGGTTGTTGGCCTGTGTTTGTGTGCTCTTGGTGGGCAGTGATATTGGTATGCATGCTCACATGCCTCAGGCACACACACATATGCTTCCACCTGAATAGCTGAGTGTACAGAGCGGAGAATTGATCCTTCTGTGTGATAACCTGTTCTATTCTCTTACTGCCATGCCATGTCTCTGAATACAGAGGAAGGAGAATCTTTATCCAAACATTCCTTCTGTCATCTCCCCCGTCAGTTCATCATGCCTCGTCTTCTGCGCTTTCCCCCCTCCCTCCTCCCCCTCTCTCGTCCCCCCAGCCTTCCGCCGCTCTTCTTATCAGATGTGTGCACGCGAAAGAAAACAAAGAGTGTGGCGCTTTCATTTTTGCCTCATTATTTTGTAATTTCACAATCCAATAACTTTGCCTTTCCCCAAAGAGAGATACACGGCGCCGCGCTTCATATGCCGGGCCACGCTGAACAGAAAGAAAAAGAAAGGGAATAACTGAAGGAAGGAGCGAAGACTGTATCGTTGCTGCAGGTCGGAGTGCTCGGGGAGGAAGAGAGCTTTTTGTGACGACAGGGAAGGGAGTCAAATCACAACCGTTACGGAGAAATGAGTGCTGCATGAAAGGAGGCAGAGCGAAAGCCACGTTTGTGTCACACTGTGATGTACATATGCTTTTTTTAATTATTATTTTAGGGGTTTGCGAGTTGTTTGGTATGCGTTTAGGTATGATAACTTACTGTGTCAGTGTCCTTAAAACTCAGTCTTCTTCTCTGTGGAGACTTGTGATAGTTTTTCACCTCTTTCATACACTTTGCACATGAGGAGTTGTTTTTATTTTGCTTTATTTATTTATTTACTTACTTATTTGTGTCTCTGTGTGTGTTGTTTCATGTCTTCAGTTCCTGAGGGTAACCCAGAGGCTACTTCAAACTACCTGTAGGTATCCCAGGCAGATTCCACCTGTATGACTTCTGCCCTCCCAATATGGTGTCTCCCAAGAATCTGCCAGACATATCAATAAAATATGATAGATCCAACGTGAACTGAAAACAAATCTGACTCAGTTTGTCACAAACAGATTCAGACCTGTGCGTGTTCCATGTACGAAAACTATTAGCTGTTAGCTAACGCGAATCTCTGCATTAAGTCCAGATTTACTGTAAGTTTCACCCTTCGAATGTGTTTTCTGTGCTCTTTTGATGGTGAAATTGATTTTGTTTGGTGCCCCGAGGCAGATAGCACACTGTATGAATCTGTCTGATTTCGTGAGTCTGGGGTGTAAGACATAAAAATGTAAATAGGCTCATTGGAGTGCTTGTGTAAACACTGTGAGGCTTATATAGCGCTAGTTTTGTGGCAGAGGAGACCGTTATTGGTGGGTTGAGGAGGATGGGAGTTTTCATATGCATGTGTGTCTAAGCACCTGCCCCATTAGTGTATATGTTTAGGACAGTCATATTTAATTTGAATAGCATAGCACACTTCCTTAAGCCAAACAGAACAGACTGCTGCCTGGCTGTGCTACCAAGTGGAGTTTATTGAACCATGGCTGCCTGCCAAAACTCTCTTTCTCTTCATCATTAGAGAGAGAGAGAGAGAGAGAGAGAGATACTTATTCATTATCTTCTGTGTTTGAATTAATATTATGATGATGATAATAGAATAACAGTAATAAAGATTACAGCATTCATTTTGTATACACAGAGCGTTGCTTTGTGTTGTCATTTGTATTATTTAATGATGGGCTTTATCGCACATGCTAACTGCTGTGACGAACCTCACTATCATCAAGTCTGAGAAGAGATCTACGAACGCCCACGTTCAATTTCCCATTTTATTTCTCTTAAACTCAGGATCTCAAAATCTAATTTAATTTTTGCGCTCTGTAAATATAACAGATCATTTGTTAAAAATGAACTGTCATAGAACATTTGGAGTAATTATATTGCTTGTTATTGTATCAGAAGTGTCTAAAGCTCTTCTGATGGAAAGATGGTGCAGGAAATGAGGAGGTGAAAATGCACACAGGGTTGCGCCACTTTAGCCCAGCATAAAACCCTGCATAACCAGGCACTAAATTGATTAAAAATTAAATTGTTATAGAATGTGACTTATTTACAAAACTAGCAATTAGCATTGAGCTATTAGCACCTGAAAGAAATCAGGAGGTAAACATACGATACGTTTATCTCATATTATTTCCTTTAGAGAAAAAAAAAAAAAGTATATCAAATAGAGACAAGCACTATAACAGGAATATATCCAGGTATATGGTGTATTGAACATACTTTCTGCAGCTTTTGTGCGATTTGTGTGCTTTTGGTTTGAGAAATGGTGTACAATCCCAGTGTAGTAGGCTATACCAAACTGCGGTGTAGTCTAGGTAAAGCTCTTAGAACTGCAAGATTGGAAATTGTTGTGAAAATTGCATTCAGAACAGATTTTGTCACTGCTTTTGGATCATTACATGATTTGCATTACTTTTTTAAGTGAATTTGGTGCTAAAACCAAGCAGACATCATGTGCACATAAACAATGGCATCCGTAGATGCAATTCATTCTTTGTACCTCCACAAAATATGTATGTGTACGGAGTTATTCACATTTTCGACTTTCATAATGACCAAAGGAAGGAAAAAAAAGAAAAATGTGGTTTGTGTCGAAGAGATTCATGGGGGAATGGATTAGGCCTGTTGGAACAAATTCTGAAATTCGAATATACTTTTTTTATGTATTAAAAAAAAACAATACTATTCGAATGCTGAAGTTACTAATTGAATATTGCTTTATGTATATATTTTTTTAAATGTATATGCAATCTTGCCTTTCTCGTCGCATTAGCTTACACGCATGTGAAAATGAAATGCTTTTGTTTCGTCTGATGAACAATAAAGTTTTTGAATCGTAACACAAGTGTGCACGTTATCCACGCTGTATCATCATAATACTGTCAAAAATGGTAAATGTTTAACGACGTAAAAGCGCCCCCAGGGTTTCCCATACATTCATTAATTTGTGGCGGCCCGCCACAATATCAACGCTGACCGCCACGGATTGATTTTTAGATTTTTAAACTATTTAATATGGGTAAAATTGTATTTTATTGTACATCTGCGCGCAGCTTGCTCCCCCCCTCTCTCTCTCACAAACTTACAACGGAGGCGCGCGCGCGAATAGCCCCTACTCTTCGAGCACGATCTCAAAACATGAGCATGCGTTGGAGGACGGATTGTTGCGGTGCTTATTTCCCCAGCGAATATTCCAGAGTCAATCCGGAGTTGAATGATTGTTAGTATAATGAACACGGTTGCAAAACAACTCTGAGAAGTTAGTCTGTGTTAAATGCTCCCCCCCCCCCCCCCCTCCATTCGCATATTATTCGAATATTAAATAAAATAAGGAATGGAATTCGAATAGTATTATAGAGGAAGATTGACAGCCCTAGAATGGACAAAGAGACAATCTCACCTAGACCAAAAGAATAGCATGATGCCGTTGGCTTAGACATTCACAGACAGATGGGTTTATGCATATAGGAATGAGTGTGTTTTGGGTCAGATCAATAACCTACAAAGGTTGTGGTATATTGATGTTTTTTTGTTGGGCACAGTGAGGGAAATCTATTATTTGTAAATAAGCCCACACACAAACATTTTAGAATTGTATGATCACAGATCAAGGTTAAAAGGTATTTTTGTTCTTTAGAAATATGCTTGTGTGTGTGTGTGTGTTGTGCGTGTCTTGACTATTTGGATACTATTCCCACCCACAAACTGCGTATTGCATATGTGTGCATGCCTTTGAGACTTCGAGCAAGTGTCTTGTATTTTTGTTGAAGGTAGCCTATAGGTGATATTTTTCTATAAACAGACGTGGAGAAGGACTCTAAAGGAGACAGAGGAGAAGGAAGCACTGTACTTACGTGCAAGAGGCAAGCATAGCTGACAGTGACAAATGTGTAATCCTCCGTTTTTCCCCAGCCATGACCATCTCTCACACATACACACACTGCATTGTGATAACCTTATTCTGTGTGGAGGTCTTTAGGGTAATATCTGAGCTCAACCTGTCCACATATCTAGGTTACAGTCACTGCCCTAGAGATAACGAGAGTAGCTCTAAGGTTCTTCAAGAGCAACCTCTGAACCACCAGCCTCATGCTACACTGCAACAAATCAAGCTCTTAATCAATAGTTTTCATTACAAACATCATCAAAACACAAATCATATTGAGATTGAAATAGTTTAAATAATTTGTAAGAAAAATACTAAATTCAAGATAAACTCTAGATAGGATATTTAAAATTCTTTCAAGATCTCAAGATTTACTTCTCAAGTAAATGTATCACATTTTACTGCGAGACACTACAGGTGAATAGGGTAACATTTTTATCTAGCAGATATCACCATTAAACTTTCCCAGTTGATTACCAAGATTAAGATGAGAAAAAAATGTATTACAAGTTTTCTGTAATTTAATGTTTAAATATGCAAATTAGGCATTCTCTAATTAAATATGCACGAATTTGCATATATTTTAAAAGACGAAATCTGAGTATTGGATAAAGCCAGGTTAAATTTTTTTTTCATTGTGTTTACATATTAATTAAATAAAAATAAAAAATAAAAAAATACAGAGGGATTTATGAATATCTACTTTTGTTATCCTGTAAATCAGAATATACTGTCAATAGCCTTAAAAAAATGATTTTCGCCATGTTTTTTGGAACAAAATGTTATATAAATCAGGCTAGGAATAATATATTTACAAATCCCTCTATAAATGTTTTCATAATATAACTAGGTACAAGACTGGAAAGTTTGGTGTATATGGGTGCTACTGAAGTGGAGATTTCGAACTTGGAGTATGAGAGAAAAGTCATTTTGAGAAAACGGGCTTGGCATATTTGCATCAGCCTATGAGATTGCGTATTTAGAGTTAAATCCCCCATTTTTGGATCCGACAGCATTGTACAGGAGAGAGAGAGCTTTCCAACGGTGTGTGTGATGACAGGGTTCAGACAGAGATCGCGGAGCAGCGCGAGTGTAGTAAAAAAAAACAACCTAAATGTGTATTTTGGCCTTTTTTTCAACACAAGTCTGAAAGAAGACATGTTATTGAAGACAAATATCCCAAAATCTCAAAATTGACCAGTGAAAAAAAAAAAATTCGCCTTAAAGGGGTCATGACATGAGAAACCAAATTTGTCTTGATCTTTTGGTATATACGAGATCTATGTACTATTAAAACTTCCTGCAAGTTTCATAGCTTAAGACGTCCTCCCCATTATAAACGAAGCATTTATTTAATCAAGCTCTAAATACAGCTCGTTCTAGATCCTTTGTACGAAGTGACGTCACAGTACGAAGTGACGTACCAGTCGTTTGCATATGACCACCTCCATTGCAAGAAAACTACGCCTCATTTCGCATCGTTGTCGTGCAGCGAGTGGGTCTGTTTACAAGACGACTGCGATGCCACGCAGATGTGCTGTTCCTGGCTGTGGACAAACAACATGTTTGAATACGCTGCCGAACGATCCAGACGTCAGGGAAAGCAGTTGGATGTAGTTTATTTGCAGCATATGCAGCCCGCCAAAGCTTTATTTGATCGGTGAGTGATGTAGATGAGTGTGACAGGGCGCATGTTACTGAAAGAGAGAGAGAGAGAGAGAGAGAGAGAGAGAGAGACAGAGAGCGCCTTCAAACTGTCTTGCTCTCTCACTCCCCCTCCCTCGCACATATGAATCAAAATCAATTGAGAATTGAGACGATGATAAAAGATCGGAAGACCGTAGTTTCACGTTGTGGAGCATTGTATAGCCTACTTGTGATACACAATGATTAACCCTAATAATTTATGCATAAGCAGCACTGACGTTAGCCAATCATAACAGTGGGCGTTAACACTTAAAGGGGAAACACCTCCAAAACAGACTGTTTGAATCAGAGGTGAGAAACAGGGTGGGAAAAGGTCATAATTCGCTACATTTTTGAACAAAAAACTATAGTAATACTACAATTGGACCTAAGGGAACATAATAAAACAAAACAAAAAACCATGTCATGACCCCTTTTAAGGATGATTTACATTTGTTGTACTGGAAAACAAGATAACATACCAAGAACGAACGTGACTTTTTGTAGTGTAAGGGGATTTATACCAGCCTAGATACCTGCAGGATTGTATACAGTATGTTTTTTATGTCTTCAAAATGTATCTGTGTCCAAATATGCGTACTTTTATCCATATGCACAGTGTGAAAAAGTCATACGTCAAATAAGTAGGACGTCCGAATAGTTTATGATCCATTCTGCAGCCAGTTTATGCTTCGTTGCATTCAGGGAGTTGAGGATCTGTCAGATTATTGTTATATTGTTATTGTTATATATGGGCATATGTGTATGTCTAAAATACATTAAGGTTTTTTTTAATGTTTTTTGTCTATGGCAGTACACCATTAATATTCCTTGCTTGTTTATCCCTCCATTTACCCCTCCATCTGGATTTCTTTCTCTTTCGGCAAGCTAGTAGCCTATGTGTCCCTATGACATCTCTGTGTGTATCACCAGACTCTGCGAATCTGCTCCCACACCAGCGCTTTGAAGAGAATGGTGATTTATTGCCCGCTCAGTGATTGATTGATTAGGACTGACAGAGCTTTAGAGTGAACGTAAACAGCTTCTTTCCCCCCTCCCACGTGCATCCCGTGGATATTGACAACCCTGGGTGGCCATCCATTTCTTCATCCATCCATCCATCTGTCCGTCTCCCCATCCATCCATCAGTCTGCAGATGCCTCCTTTTTTCACTCTAGTGTCTGTTTAGCGAAGGCTATTTGGTGAGAGATAGACAGGACCTTTGTTTGAAGGTCTTGGTGATGTTGGAAGTTGTGCTACTGAATGTGTTGATTGTGGCATATAAGGTATCATGCCTGACCTTAAGGACGCGCTGGAGTGGAAATGCTAACATGGTGAGCTGTATAACTTGATCTGTGACATGTCTCCATTTTCACACTGGGAACTGTGAGAATGCTGAATACACTGAATGTCAACATTGCTTTGCTCATGCAAATTTCATTCAAGTATTTTGGTACTTGAACTTTAAGATATGAGTGTATATTATCGGCTTTCTCTAAAAGAAATTGCCTGTGCCTGATTGTAATAATAGCTTGTTATGGTCTTGAGAATGGAAATCAGCCAAATATTTTTACATAAAAGAAATCCTTTGTTTTTTTCAGCATGTGTGTGTGTGTGTGTTTCACAGAGAAAACTTTGATTGATGACTGGCTCTCAGCTCTTAATTGACAGGAAATTGCCACCAGTGCCCTCTGACCTCATCAGGCTTTAAAACCCCCGGCTTTTAATGTGTGTGTCCATGCAGTAATAAAAAAATCTGGACTTTTAGGCACTTCACTTGCAGATACTACACACACACACACACACACACACACACACACACACACACATGTTGGTGCAACTACATTATGAGGACTCTCCATAGGCGTAATGGTTTTTATACTGTACTTGTGTATTCTATCCCCTTACACTGCCCCATATTCCTAAACCTACCCATCACAGGAAACATTCTGCATTTTTACATTTTTAATAAAACATTGTTTTTATGTTTTTTAAGCTATTTGAATTACAAGGACTCATGAAATGTCCTCATAAACCACGTTTAAGTTGCAATACCAGTGTAATACACATGTCATTATACAAATTTGTGTCCTCATAAATCACATAAACACACACACACACACACACACACGCACACACACACACACACACACACACACACACAGATATGTATATAGAAAATGTGATCAGACAGATTAGCTATTATTTTTTAAATAGTTCCGCATGGACAAATTAAAGTTTAAAGTAGTTTATTTTTTTCCTGTAGCCTAGTTGTTAGTGAGTATTTTGTATCCGTTCAGTTTGTAAAGGTCTGGACTTTGTTCAATAGCACATTTCCCACAGCTCACTCTTTGTTACACCATTTACCATTGCAGATATAAATAGGTTTCATTGTGCCTCCATCTCAGCAGGTGGTTTTAGCTCAACAAGTCTCTCATTGTTAGTATTCAAAGTTTGCTGGATACAATTATTTTAATTTTAGTTTGAATATAATTTGTTCACTGTCTGTATGACACGGCTTTTAGTAGGGTTGAGCATAACATTTGCTTGGTTTTAGAAGCTGTCACTCATATCATAGCCAATCACTCGAGACTGATTACGCTAATGCTGTGGGCGGGCCCTGGAATCAATTGCCTTTTAACTCCCACTTGTGTGATATTAATTACCTCAAGTCAAGTAAACAAGTTAGGGGGGTTTTCCAGGGTTCTCCCACAATGCTTTGTCTTAATTATCCAATTTCTTCTGATTAGATTGAAAAGTGAACCCCACAAATGAATTCATTAGTCGGTGTAGTCCCCAGAAAGCGAGCGAGAAGTGCGACCATTTGTTTCTTGTCAAGTGTTTTCCTTGTTAAAAGGCTTCAAATCTGATGTCATCGATTAATATTTCATGCTTTCATTCATTATTTTTTCACGAATCACATCATCTCTGTCAATCAAAGGAGATTCATGACAACCAACATTCTAAATGTCAAGAACGTCCTTTGATTGTCCCACATCTATTGATCCAAAACTGTAGTCATCAACCATAGAAGCACATATGGATGCTTAATGGTGCCATAATATTTCTGTGATATACCTCTGTGTTCAATGACGCAGGTTGAGAGGTCAGAGGTCAAATTGAGGTTATAATGTCAGCACAGTATTTCAGCTAAACCCTTGTGATTGGTTCAGCCCCGCTTACTTATATGAGGTGAAAGCGCGGCGAGCTGACATCCCTACCGCCCGAGAGAAAAATATCACTCCATAAATCTGCATTCCCTCCATTTTTTACTCCTTTCTCATCTCTCTTCTCCTCTACCTTGCCCCATCCCCCCTTCCAGCCGCTTGTTCCCTCCTTGTTCCTCTAGCCATCACTCTGCGGTTCTCCCTCCCAACCACTCTCGACTCTCCTAATCAATCTGGCCTGTACTTTTTCTTCTTTTTTCTCTTTTTTCCACCCTCGCTTCCCTCATTTATAGAGCATGTAAGACTGTGTTTCTCTTAATTAAATGCTGAGCTTGCATTTCTACGCTCACGAGAGTCGCTTCTATAACACAGGCCGTTGTTTAAGGCGGTCCCCCGCAGGGAAACCGTGCACTGGGGAACGGATGACAGGACGGATCTATTGCTTTATTGGGCGAGCATATGACAGGACAGATCTGTTCTTATCAGAGCAACTAGTGCTTCGGTTTAATTATTCTCTTGTTTCGGTAATGGACTTTTGGAGTATCAGAGCCCAAATGAGATGTGAGAAGCAGAAGACAATTGATTGCGTTTTCTCCTCTCCCACCGCACACTGAGACACACAAACACTTGAGGATCCACCGAGAAATTAGGGGTTTCTCGTTTTTATGTTACTCTAAAAGGGCAGATAAAGGACTGGGTGAATTTCTGAGAGAAAGAGAGGGAGAGAGTGCTCTGGTATTCAATGTTAGAGCTAGTTAGGGCTACACGTGCAGCTTTCCTCTCATCCATACTAATATCTCACTGCAGTGTTGAACGGGGCTAGTTTGTATGTGTGCCTGTTTGGACTTAGACGTTGAATCTTTTGCATGCCGATTACAACGGGAAGAAAAACGGCACTCAAACACCTGCACTCAGTCATTTAGATATAGACACAACAACTTTATACACATCCTAAATGACAAGCCATAGGTGTGGGGCATCTGTAATTCTCGCTGAAGAGGACTTGAACAGGTTTTTCCTTGTAAAGTCGGTGGGCTCTTGCTGTGGATATTTGTTTAAAGGGCTTGTCTTTGATTGAAGAGTCGCTAAACACACACACAGACACACACACACACACACACACACACACCCCTCTCTTCAAAAGGTCGGACAATTGTAGACGGCTTGATTTGCTTGTGAAAGGCCTCTAAAATCGAGATCAGGGGCCAGGTAAACACACCCTCCCCCTCCCTCCCTCCCTCTTTTCCAAACCTCTCCGCTTCTCTCTATCCTCTCTGCCATCCTCGTGCCCTCTCTTTCCAGCCCACTCCTGAAGTGCCATCATCTGCATCTCATTAGGCATTATGCAGGGAGATAAAAGAGGCAGAGAAACAACAGACAAAAGGAAGCCATGGTGATCTGTTTTCCCATCTTTATTTATCCTTATTTGATTAATCAAAGCCAATAAATGGACATTTGGATGAGTAAACTCATGTATAATGTCTTTATGTGTGTGTGTTTGTGTGTGTGTGTTGCGCAGTTTTCTGGATTCAGCACTAATGAGGCATTTATCTGACGGGACTGAACTGCGCATTTAGAGGGTGATGGATGATGTTCTTACTGTTTTCTGCTAGTGTGTGTGGATCCATGAAAATGTGTGTCCATATGGTCATGTGTTTTATGTATTTTTAAAGGCACACTCAGTAATTGTTTTCCTCATTAAAAAGTTCTGCCTGTAAAGAAATCAACAGTACTTTAGGAGAATCTGTTTAAAATGATGTACGCTCACATGGGATGAAGACAATGGTGGTCATATCAGTAGCTTAATAAAAGCTGATTTGTAGCCTAATTTATCAGGCAGATTAGATCACATGACCAGCCACTACTTATTTTGTCTTAGTAACACCCTATTATTCTAGAATTTTGCTTGTGGAATAATTGAATAATGGTTGATGGTGAATAGACCAATTTCGAGCCGACGTCACAGTTACGTCACGCCGCTAGCTGGAGGCAAAACAAAGGGAAAACTGGAGGCGGCAAATACAAACCAGCACAGATTCGGCTACATAATAAGGAGCTTAAATTATTATTATTGTTATTATTAAATGCCATCTTGTTGTGTTGGTGGGTGCAAGAATCAATGAAAAAGTATATGCTGTATCTGGAATTTTTATTTCTAGAAAATATTCATTAAAATGGCACCATAATGTCACTCTTTACATTGTCGTCTTCTTAGCGCTGGCTAGGAGGAACTGCGGATCACACCACACAAGTCTTGTACATGACCATTCAGCACATAGTTATTGGCATCTAAAGATTTATTTGCCCTCAGTTTCTCTTTACGCTCGGTTTCTCTATCGGATAGGTGTAGAAGTCAGGCCACTCAACCGGAGGTAGCGTTAACGTTAATCCTGTCAGATCGTCCATCCATTGACAGCGTTTACGGGTCAGCCAATCTGGTTCCGTCCGTTAAAATTAACTTTTGCATATAACAATCATGGTCCTGGACAGTGAGTGACCTTGCACATTAAGATAAAATCGGATTTTCTCCAGTCATTGTTAAAAAACAAGCTAACAAAACTTGCAAACTAACGTTAGTGAAGCGGCCAGAGGGATCGTTCTGCCACCACCTAAGCTCCGCCCACAAAAAAAGGTCACCATGTTTACTAACTGAAAAGGGGTCTATAGTACTATGGCATTGGTTATGAAAATTGGTCAATTCTCTTTATAGTTCTCATCCTCTTCCTCATCTGACCTCTTGAAAAGCATCAGCGTCAAAGAATCTGAAAAGCATTGAAAAGCTTTTGCAGTACATACATCAGTAAATGGCACTCAGCCTGTTCAGGTTAAATAGTATGTACAAACCAATAGTGTACAGTAAGTACAGTACTGTATATGAGCAAAGACAGTAGGATTCCATTCTCAGCCTCAGCAGAAAATCTTTCTGCAGTAGTAGAGTCACCCGGTAATCCTTCACTTTTGTCATTTCATAGCTATTATTTAGATCTTTCTATTGATCTGCGGAACCCTAAATTAAACACCTACGTTAAGGCAGTATAAAACCAACATTAGGTCATGTAACTTCACCATGCCATTCTGCTTCAATAACCTGTAAGTCATACTGCAATACCATAAATGAAACAGGGATATTTAAGATATTTGGGCAGTTAAAGGTAGGGTAGGTGGGATTTTTCTGAAAAAAAAAATTCCACAATTTATTTAAACTGTCTATATATACCAACACATAATTAAAATGTAAGTACTCTGAAAAAGAAAGTATAAAAATCGAGTGTCTGTAGTCTTCTCAGGGCTGCAATAAACACAGCTACTTATTTCAATTCGGGACGAATGAAATGATTGGCTGGACGACTGTCACTCTCCCTCGCTACCATGGTTACCACCCCTGCTGCTACAAGAGCTGACCACACGCGCGCACCTGTTTGACTCGAGGAGGGGAAGAAGCACGGACGCTTGAAAGAATCACAATTATGGCCGCAAATTTAGCAGTCAAAATTCCCAGTACTTGCATATACAGTCAGCGAAGGCAAAAAAAAAGGAAGATTTGAAAAGGCTATGTCCAAAAAGTCTTTGAATAAAGCAAGCAATATCGGGGCTTTCCAGCGGTGGACAACTGAGGGACATCAAGGGACTGAAAAATGACGGCAACAGTGCTTTCTTCGTGGAAGCTCTTACATTCAAAACACTGTATATGTTATGAATCTTACACGAAATTCCCCTTCATCACAGTGTAACTGATGGTAACGGGAAAAACATGTATCAATGCAACATGTTTTTAGCTTTGAGTTCGCCTTATGTTACTAGCTCGTTACCAAATCAAACTCAATATATTTTAAACTTTACCAGTATCGATATGCTAGCTTGATGGTGAGTACTAACAGCCATGTTAGTTGTTTATATTCATAATGATAAAGTTAGGCATTTTATTACATGTGATTCTGACATGATGTCACTACATGCACTGCGCTCCTCTCCGCTCGGCGCTGGTAAACGCGTCCTCCAGCTGAGCAGCCGGCATCGCGCGGTCATGTGTTTTGGGGGCGTGGCTTTGGAAGGAGCCCAGACGGGAGGGGGTGGGAGTGAATGAAATAAGTAGCTATGTTTATTGCAGCCCTGAGAGGACTACAGACACTCGATTTTTATACTTTCTTTTTCAGAGTACTTACATTTTAATTATGTATTGGTATATAAAGACAGTTTAAACAAATTTGGGATTTTATTTTATTTTCTGAAAAATCCTGCCTACCCTACCTATAAAGGTCCCGTTCTTCGCGATTCCATTTTTCAAACTTTAGTTAGTGTGTAATGTTGCTGTTAGAGCATAAATAATACCTGTAAAATTATAAAGCTCAAAGTTCAATGCCTAGCGAGATATTTTATTTAACAGAAGTCCCCTTTCAAAGCCTACAGCGAACGTCCGGTTTGGACTACATCCCTCTACTTCCTTTTTTAATGACGTAACTAGAACAGTTTTTTGACTAATCTCCGCCCACAGGAATACACAAAAAAGGGGGCGTGGTCTTGTTGCGCTCCCACGGAGAAGAGGAAGAGTTTCGTTTGTAGAGTGTGTTTGTCGCCATGTCGTCGAGACGCTGTTATTTTCATGCCGGAGTCAATTCATGCGCATGCATCTCCAATTTATGGTAAGAGGCGTGACCTTTCCGGGCAACATGCGATAAGCTGCTGTCAAATCACAACACAGGAACCGCTGGCACAATCAGAACTCCTTACGTATTTCTGAAGGAGGGACTTCATAGAACAAGGAAGTCATTGGCCTGTTTTTTGGACAGTGAAAACAGCGAAATACAGATAAGTAAATTGTGTGGAAAAATACTGTGTTTTTTTACACGCGAAACATGAACATATGTTATATTGCACACTGTAAACACAATCAAAGCTTCAAAAAAACATGAAGAACAGGACCTTTAAATGTGAAATAATTAATTTATTAGTTGTGCCTGTATTTTTGTGATGGTCTATTAAATATTAAATTACATAGGCTACTTTGAAAATATTATTATTATTTATTAATGTATTACTTACTTGAAGCCTTACCATCACAGCCTTTTATCTATACAATATTTTTATCCTAACATCTTGATGTGGACATAGACCTGCAATGCGTCAATTACCCATTTACACATTTGCAGTATCCCATCTCTTTTTACATGCCGTAACATGTTTCATTTTGATCAATCTCTTCGACCTTGTTTACATCAGCCTGTTCTTCAGGAGAAGTTTGCAACAAGCATTTTGACATGACGTTGCCTTCGTTTCATTCAGACAAAACTTGTTCTTCTGTCAGAGCTGGCTTGTTTCAATATTCCAGTCTGTTGAAATGTTAATGCTATTCAGATTCCGGTAGATGTCGGAGGCTTTTAAGATGTAAAGCCGAGACATGCGGGGGACCTCGTCTGCAGAATCAGCTGTTGATAGTCAACAATGTCTCTGCTTAGAATGATAAAGGCTTTGCTCTAGACCACTGCTTGTATGTGCAAGGAGGGGATTGAGACAGCTTTGTGTCTTAAGAGGGCCCGTCCCAGCAGGAAGCCCTCTTGAATGCAAGCGATCTGTGGGGGACTTGCAGCTCCGTCAGTGGGCTGTGAACCGCAAACCGGCCCCTGTGGTTCTTCTGAAGACCCAAACCTGTTTTTGGCCTGACTTAATGGCTGCCATTTAAAAACCGCAAGGACAAACAATAAAAGGCCAGTCGGCAGGGATAAAAAGATACTAGACTGACTGAATCTGCCTCAACCACAGTGTCTTTGATGGTATGATATGGTTAGAGGTAATTCTATTCATCACATTCATTCTAAACAAACAAAAATGTAACGGGAGATAAATGAGGTTGACTTCAGTAAAGCCACAGAAAGGCATTGAGATTTATAGTTGTATGTTTTTTTTTTATAGGATGTTCATTTAAAGGAGTATGAAAGCCAGACCCAGCCTATCTATGCCTATTGGGAATGGGTCACTATGTGGAACCAGTGGGAATTGTTGCATCTTGCTTTGTACTTATCTCCCTCCATTTCTCTCCCTCCATTTCTCTCTCTCTCTCTCTCTCTCTCTCTCTCTCTCTCTCTCTCTCTCTCTCTCTCTCTCTCTCTCTCTCTCTCTCTCTATCTCTCTCTCTCTCTCTCTCTCCATCTCCATACCTCCATCCCTTGAGATCCCATGGTTACTACAGGGCTAATAGGAAAAGGTGTTACCTTTGGGTCTCCCATCCCAAACATAACCTAATTAAATTAATTCTGCTTTATTGCACTGGTGCCAAAATAAACTAGTACTTGATTTAAATTTTAAAATACCAGAACTTCATAGTGATGCTTACTTTAAAGTGTAAAATATAATATACATACATACATACAGGGTTAGAAAGGAACTTTTTGGCTCAACTGCCACGGGGGACTAGTAGATGGAAAAATCCACCAGCCAAGGATATTTTTTACCGGCCAAAATAATAAACAGCCTTTTTGTGTCACATATACATTGATTTATACATCTTGATTTATACATCTCTTGGTTTCCTTTTTAATGTAATTTGTCCCCCTTTTCGTCTGTGGGTTTTCGTTTCAAAGGTTGGCTCACTCATGAGCGTCAGTTTTGTTTGAAATGTGCTGGGGACAGAGATGCATTCGGAAGTGCATTTTCAGAAGTGCTGGGTACAATGATGCAATATAAGTAGATACACAGTTAGTAAAAAATATACTAATGTCATAGAACGGATGTACCTAATACAAATAAATAAAACATCTCCAGTTAACTAGCAGAGCATTCATTTAGTTCACTATTAAATAAGAGATCTAGCGCTTAAATCTGTTGTTTTTTAAATCAAGCTGAGCACTCGTTGCCGCTGCTCTTAAGGTGATGATACACAGGGCAACTTTTTGAGCAATGTTGCTGGGCAATGTTGCCGTCAATGGGCAACCAGATGACACACAGGGCCCACGACCGATCTAACTTATCCAGAAAGAAATGTATTGCCCATTTTCAATGAGAAAGTGGCCAAGCAACAATCGCTCGGCAAGATTGCCCAGCAACATTGCTCAAAAAGTTGCCCTGTGTATCATCACCTTCAGTGTCATGGATACAGTTGTTCTCTTGTGAACCATTTTATTACATTACTATTTTGGTATGAACATTCACCCGCCAGTGTGGCGGATAGCTTTTTGAGATTTACTCGCTAAACGGAAAATCTACCCGCATTTGGAGCTTGGCGGGTGTTCATTTCAGACCCTGCATACATACATACAATTATTATTATTATTATTTAGACCTATTTTTTTACCTACTTGAAGCCTTCTCATCATGTCTAAGCTAACGACCTTGAAGCATTACAATCAAAAGTGATACCATCTGTTAGTGCTAAGCTTAGCTCCATTCATTAGCGCTGCTGTTGATGGTATGCCTAAATATACATTAAAAGCACTTTGGGATGTTTGGGGTCATGACAAGGGTAGCACTGAAATCGGGTGATGGATATTCCCTTCTCTCCAGCACAGCAGTAGTCTTGTCCGTGCATTGTGTTCCCTTCTCTTCACCCTCGACCCTGTGACATCCCACCTAAGGGGATTAAACTTCACGGCTAGTGGCCAACGAAAGCATACTTTGTACTGTTTTGAACAATGGATACGTAGTGTATGCTGAGATTGACACCTCTTGCTTCTAAAAGTTAAGATCTTTTTCTTTCTTTCTTTCTTTCTTCCTTTTTTTTTGTGTAATTGGTATTGATTAAAAAAATGGGAATTAGAATTAACATCAACACCCAAGGACCATGTAGGTTAGAGTATCCACTTTAAAGCATGTCTACAACAACAACAACAAAAAGAGACAAGGATAAAGCATCCAGGCTAAAAGTCATGCATAATTGAACAGTATGTGAGTGATTGGTGTAAATATCCCGACAGCAGATAATTGCACAGTTGCTCTGGGCTAATGGGTCGCCATTGGACATATGCTTCAAATAAGCTTCACAAGTGATGATGAGATGAGCGCAGCGAGATATAGGCTAGAAGATGTAAGAAGATAAAGTGTTGCAAGCAAGTATATGGCATAAGTATTCGGATAAATATGTATGTGTGATATTTTAAGCCAGGTAAAGTGGTGGGCTATTACACGTCTATCTTCTCCACACACACATGCTCACACAGGCGTACATCCTCTCCTGCTGCTGCCTGGTTTGTTGCTCACACACCCCCTCTTGAGTAATTAATTTTCACCCTGGCTGTCGGCGCGTGGTGAGTGTGTAAGAGGGAGAAGGTGCCTGTCTGCCTACTTGCCCGCCTGCCTCCTTGCCTGCGTCGATACTCATTTCTTGAGTAAGAAAACAAAATGTATTTAATTTCTGCTTGTCTTGTCTGCTTTTTGTATCCCGATCCTTCCTGCTCATATGCCTCCAAATGGGAAACTATGCCGAGGCAGCATAGCATGCTTTTTTTGGACCAAATGAATGAAATCTGTCACTGATTAATGGAGTAAAATATCAAGAAGCTGTTGGTTGTACTTGTTGGGGAAGTTTAGTTGATGTAAGGAAGAATTCAGGCACGGCTAGACACATGGCAATTGTGCACAAGTCAAATAAATTGCAGAATAAATAGTGACAGAGCAGAGGGTGAAGGAAAACGAGAGAGTTTATGGCATCAATAGGACACTGTGATGTCAAGCAATTTATTTTGCTGCATTGTTCTGGTGGTTTTTTGTATGTTAGCAGAGTGTCTGTCCCTGAGGTGGCACAATGAAGGTGAGGGAAACCTTCCTCTGCAAGCTTGAAAACCTTTTAGTGAACGCTTAGCTGTCAGAATCCGTTCCAAATCTCAGCACAGCCTGTGACTTCTGTACTCCGGTTTCATTTAAAAAGGAGTCAAAGGGGTGTCAACTGTTGCTCATTTTTTCTGTTTTTTTCCCTATTCTTTTTTTTCATTCTCCATGTGGCTGACTGCCTCTGTTTTGCTTTTTCTCACGCTCTCTCTTTCTCTCAATCTCGCTCTGTTGCCTTACAGGGAGGCAAACCATCTACACAATTTTTTTTTTATTTTTTTTTTTTTGCCATATCTGTTCTCATTGCCACTGTGCCAGTCCAAAACAACACTATTTCACCTAAAAGGTGCTATATTTCTTCTCTCTTTCTCTTTATTGTAGCATGTTTGGGCTCTGCACTGGCCTGAAGCTTCTCCGGTGAGTGAACTAGAAACAGAACAGAATATGTACAGGCACTTTTTCTGGCTCGGCAGCTGTGAATCTTTTGTTTTGTTGGGGCAGAACAGTATTTTATTCCCCATGTGCTTCTCCAGAAGATAGAGGCCCACAAGACGAACAGGATACAGAAAGAGACAGGAAGTATATCCTTCTCCTTTACACTCTCCTCTATATAAATACTCTAAAGATTGAGTTAAAGGTGAAAAGACCAGCTGCAGTGACTCACTGAACTGTGAGAGTAGAGTTAGTCAGTGTCGAGAGAATTTGTAAAGGTCATCCCTGTTAAAAAAAAAATCTCTTGTCCCAGTCTGATAAGTACTCGAAACTCTTCTAAAACCAGCAAACTTGAACATCATGACCCGCTAAACAAGCTTCGGCTAAGTTTTTCTGAAGGTTTCTTCTCTTGTTTGCAGGTTATCACAGTTTCTGGCCTTATCTGGTCTCCCAGCCTCATTAGGCTGGTCTGGTTTGCTCGTTTGGGGTTGTGGACACTTTGCCAGGCTGTAAGACCAGAGAGAACATCTTAAACCAGCAAAGACCAACTTTGGTTATAAAAAAGGTTTTGAGTCCTTGTCAGGCTGGGAGATCATCTTGAGCTGGTTCTTACCGGGTCTCCCAGCCTCAATAGGCTGGTGTAGTTTGCATTTTTTGGGGGGTCTGTGGAAACTCATCAGGCCAGGAGGGGTTAGCGCACATGAAGTTTGTTAAATTGGCGTGGTGGCAATTATCAGACAAAATCCATTCAGTACCTGTCAAGTCAAAACATAAAACCGTGATCAAATTGACATTTCACTCTACATGGGATTACAAAATGTGCACGGTGATAAAAAGACCAGTATAAATGAATAAATCAGCAGCAAGCGAAAAAGCGGAAGAGAAGCATCCACCCTTCTGAATAAAGGATGAGGTGGGCTTCATATTGGTTCCCTCATTGCATGACGGTAAACAGTGGAAGAAAGACAAACTGCGCTCACGTGCGTGCCTCTACCATGCTTACATCTCTGAATGAAATGGTTCCGCTTTGGAACCATGATTGTGAAATCGGTGGCCTATAAATAGGCAATTTATTGTTGCCATTGAGGCATTGATTGGATAGTGTAGGCATGAGTGGTTGGGGGGTGGTTGGATGAGTGGTTGGGTCTTTTGAACAGAGCATAACAAGCCAAGGTAGAGGGTTGTTCTACATTCAATCCTCCAGTAGGACATTTAAAGTGTCCTTTGGAGAAAAGCTGCCACAGTGCACAGTTTTTAATGTATAATACAGACCTTGCTTGTGTATTACAGCACTCTTTTATTGTCAGGAAGGGGCACTGAGTAACTGTCTGAGGGGGCACATCTTATTCTAGTTGTCATAGTGTCATACTTTTCATTTCCTCTGGAAGCCATTGGAATGTTTCAGTAAGATGGTTGGAATTGCCGGCTTAATATGATGCTTTTGCTTCCATCTTTGAAGCTTGAGACCCCTGCCAATGACCTGCAATCCATGTGTTCACTGTTATATGGTAGGGGGAGCTATTACGGATCTTCTGAAAGAGTACTGCATCTGAAAAACACAGGAGAAAAAGAAGCAGAAACAAGCAATATGAAACTGTTTCTTATAAAACGTACACACTTTCAAGTGTTGAAAAAAAAAATGCATGAAGGTAGGCATTTCTAAGCAGATGCTCGGTTCTTTCTTTTGATATATTGCATGTCCAGATATTCATACAAAAAACAAAAAAAAAATTCTGGGGACCATGAAAGTTTTGTGAAAATTATAAATAAAAATACATTTAAAAAATGCTGCCAGTGGCTGGCAACTTAAATAAAAAAACTTTATTTTACTTTAAAAAAATATTTTATTTGCACACTTTTGTCATTTTTATTAGTTTTTTTTTAATGTTTTTGCTTCTTTTTATTTCAGTTTTATCTAGTTGTATCTAGTAAACTTATTAATTTCAGTTTCTTGCCAAGTTAACATTTCTATTTTTTTAAAGTTATGTTTTTCATCTAATATTTATATCTTATTTTATTCTAGCTTTATTTCGATTACTCATTTCTTTATTTCAGTCACTCCCTTATTGTCAGGAAGGGTTGTTGAGTAACTGACTGAGGGGCCAGCTTACTCTCGTTGTCATAGTGACATACTTTTCATTTCCTCTCCAAGTTGTCAGGAATGTTTCAGAAAGAAGGTCGGTATTGGAATTCTGGAATGGATATTGTCAATTCTCGCAAAATACAGAATAGTTTTTTTTATACTCTTGTTGTGGAGAACATTACCATAAAACATTGTGGCAAATTAAGGTGCATATTTTCTTTATGTTTTTCATGGACAAATTAAACAGGCTCATTAAACGGCTGCTTTTTCCCTTCCACCTCTTCCAGTTATAGAAGAACTTTCATTGAGCCTTTACAGCCCACATAAAACATCATCTCCATTCGCAGCAGGATTTTGCTGACTCTGGAATTTTCTATAACGGCCTGCGATATGAGGTGCCCTACATTCAAAATAAACCAGTGAGCAATGTGCTCACAGTTCCATCTCATTCTCTTCGCGCTACTTATAGCGCACCACAGTTAACTGTATGCGCCTTATGGCCCTTCACTCTTATAATCACCTGCTATTTCCTTCTGCAGCTTTTCTTTCTTTCTTTTTGCACACACATCCTACAAACACGAAGATTCACTCCCATCTATCCATCTCATTTTGCATTGAAGGAGTCTTCATATCTCTTGCAGAGACCCTGTTCAAAACATATGTATCTCTCTGTGCCAGGCAAAGGGGACGTTATACACGGTCAGCCCAAAAATGTTCTTTCTTGCACACACACATGGCTGCACACAGATAATCTTGCAACACACACAGACACACACATCAACTTAAGAGTTTACCCCAGTTTAAAAGCTCCACACACCTGTACTCACAAACAGACACATATGCACACTAATGTTCTTATGATTTCAGCTGCAGCAGCAGATTCTCTCTGTTCTCAGGCCTTTCATCTGTGCATTTTTAGAATAAATGAGAGAGAAACTCACTCTCTCTCTCTCTCTCTCTCTCTCTCCTCTCTCTCTCTCTCTCTCACAGACACACACACACACACACCAACGTAGAGGTCCTCGTGGGACGTGAGTATGTGTATTTGTGCACTCACAGCTTTCATAGCACTTGGAAGAGTTTTTGTAGCTACAAGTCCCTCAGGCTAGACAAGTAGATCATCATGGAGGATGTGAGGGTGTCACCTTCCCTGTTCTGCAAGAGCAAAATTATTATTTTAGTCACTGATTATGAAAGAAACTAGAGAGTCTTGAATTCTTTGATATTTATGTTTGTTTAGTTGCATATGGCTGTCGTCAGGAGTGGACATTGGATAATGCAAGATACTCTAATCTATAGCCACACTCATTAGGAATAGTTCATTTAAAGGGATCACCCAAATATGTACATTTTGTTATCGTTTACTTATACTATCATTTTATTCCAAACTGACTATAACATTTAAAGAGGCTTGAGGATTGAGGCTTTCGAGCTACAAAAAAAAAAAAAAAAAAAAAATGAAAATGACCGTAAACTTGGTTCATACAAAATCATATGATAGCTTTGTGTGATGGACATATTTTACATGCAAAGTCATGTGTTTCCGATTTTTTTTTTTTTTTGATCTTTGGAGTCAGAACTTTTTAATCATGTGCTTCACAGAACTGGTCTGAATGATTCATTCATGAATCTGACTTATCCGTTACTCGGGTTCAACTCTCTGATTCAGTGATCCAGTCGCAGTGTTTAACAGCTAACCAAAGGTGGTTATCAGTGAATTACGACATCATTTTGGCCTGTTTCTCACACAAAGCTACCATATGGCTTCAGATTTACTCTACCATTCAAAAGTTACTCCAGTTTTCAGTGTCACACACAAATTACATTTCTCTCATTGTTGTCAATGTTGAAAACAACTGTACTGCTTAATATTTTTAGTGTTATTTGATAATAATTATTGATAATTATTTAATCTTATTTTATAGAACGTTCACAAATATCTTTACTATCACTTTTGATCAAGTTAATGCATGATTCATTTCTTGAAAAATTATTACTGACCCAATATTTGAACAGTGTATATGATGTTTTTGCATCCTTTTTATGAAGTTTAAAACCTTCAGTCTAGGGCTGTGTGATATAGCTAAAAAAGTAACACCATTATAGCTGTTATCAGTGACCTTGTAAAACAGGAAGTGGACCCTCTCCTTCTCTCCTCCCAACAATTCTTTACTTTATGCAGTTTTTTAAGGGAGGACTGTAAAGAGTCAATTACACACTGCCAGTCTCAGTGACCAGCCACCTCATAAAAACTTTATACAGGACAGACGGCCGCTTCAGGCATTATTCATAGGATGTCCCTGATGCCTTCCTCTGATTGACACGAGCCATGATACCACAGCTACAAGCCTAGAGCGTCAAACGCCTGTGAGCTTTTGTCTCCCAAATAGGACTCTGACCATTGGTCTGGTCTAAATTGGTTCAAAGGCAATCAGACACAAAATAAGACTTTGATTTATTGATCCTGTCTGCTGATGTTCTTGAAAGGCTCTGCTGGCTGTGTCATCATCACACTCTGGAGAAATCTTTTGCTTTTCTTTTTTAAGGCAGAAATGATCAGAGAAAATAGTTTGAGAATTAAAAGATGGAAATTAGCCAAAGTCGACAGACTTTTCATTTGAGCATAAAAAATCTTGGCTTTTCCCATTAGAGATGGATCTCTAAAATAAATGTAAACGCGTGGAGGATATAAGCACACCATTTCCATTTTGTCATTTTCCTCAAATATGCCCACACAGGCTGGATTTGTGTCTCTGTGTTATTTAAAGTTTGGTAACTGAATCTGTGGGGAAGTATCTTGTGGAAGTGTCTCCTTTCCTGTCCGGTAAGGTGACTCTTTGCTTCTATCCTCTTTTTGTGGATCTTTGAACAGCAAATGTTGAGTCATCTAATGCTATTCTTGAGATGTATTCCTTTCGGGCTTGTGTACGCATATGTGTGTGTTTGCCTAAAGAAGCAACCAGAGCGTACCAAATGTGACTCTGCTAGCCAAAAGCCCGCCAGCAGACACTGGGATGGTGGCTATGAAATGTGTGTGTGTGTGTGTGTGTGTGTGTGTCCGTCAAGGATTTGTGTGGAAGCTAAGACTGGTGAAGCACAAGAGTGCTGTCCCTTCTTTGTGTGACGTCACCACAGGAAATGAGGTTGTGGCCTCATTACTGAGGGCTGCCCTGTAAGCAAAGTAGCATGCCGCTGCGCTAATTAGGCTAACGAGCGTTCAGCACACTACCTGAAACAAAGACTCCCTGTTTCTTACCCAGCTGTACAATATCTCACTAGACCAAACCAACACTGGAGGGCTTCATTCGCTGGCCTCTCACCTCTCTTTCATGAATTCACACCGACACATACAAATGCTCCCTCCATATAATTATATATGGGTCCTGGTCCTTACTGATTATATCAAAATGGTTTTAAAAGAATAGTTCACCCAAGAATGAAAATTATGACATAATTTTCTCTACCTCATGCAGTTCTAAACCTGTATGAATATGTTTTTTTTTTTATGTTGAACATATTTTGAATGACATATTTGGTTGTTGTTGTTGTTAAGAGAGAACCTATATTTTAATGATACTTGCACCCCAGCCCTTATTCACTTCCATTGTACACTGTAAAAAACTTAACTCATTATTTTGAGTTATCTTTTTGCATGGTTTTTTTTTAGTTTAACTAACTTATTTCGATAAGTTGAGGACAAGAAAAACTTAATTTCTTGTTGTCTGGACAATCTAGTTATCTCTACACAAAAAAATAAGTTGAAATAACTAAATTGCTAAAATATTTTTTACAGTGTATGAAACAAAAAACATGAATATTCCATGTAAGAAAGTAAGAAGTCAAACGGGTTTGGAACTATACTGCCGTTCAAAAGTTTGGGATTTTTAATGATTTGTTATTATTATTGTTTTAATTTTCAGCATCAGTACCTCCAGTCTTCAGTGTCACATGATCCTTCAGAAATCATTCTAATATGTTGTCTGGTGCTCAAGAAACATTTTTTTTTAAGATATATTAGATATATTTCATGATACTTTTTTTTGAAGAATATACATATTTGCCATATACATATTTTGTATTATACATGTCATTTTTAAGTAGGCTATCTTTACTGTCACCTTTGATCAATTTAATGGATCCTTCCTGAATAATTTTTTTTTTTTTTTTTTTTTTGTTATAAAAACTAGTCTACTTTTGAACAGTAGTGTACATTAGAGTAATTAATAAAAAGTTTAATTTGTTTTTGAAATATCCCCATAAGACATGATATAGAGTCATATAAATGCTACATTTGCTTTTTCTTTTCTTTTCTTTTTTTGCATTGTGTGGATTGTGGACTAGTCAGAAGATTCAGTATCTCAAAATTCTCAGAACAGGCTCAATAAACTAAAAGAACGATCTGATCAGAAATCCAGTGTACTGATGATCCAGTCCAAAGCGTTTTGATTTATAAATGCTGTTTCTCTGTCCAGGTGAAGCAGATGTGAGATCTAAGGTCTGAGAAAGCTTTTGGCATCAAGTAGGCCTAAGATTAATACATTATCCTGAGATCTGACCATTTATAGTGAGAGAGAGAAGAACACATTAATATTAGAAAAATATTTAGCACAAGTTGTTCTTGGATTTTGTGCAGAAGGTGGGGGTTTATGGGAAAGTGGGTGGGTGTGTATATATTTAGTGGATGCAGGCTGGACTTTAGTTCTGTGAAATATGTTAACCATTACAGCCCAATTTACCCTTGGCATGACTAAATAACTAACAGAGTGAAGAGTGTGTGTGTGTGTGTGTGTTTGAGGTTGAAAATGTGGACCAGGTGTTTAATATCACCACTGTTTGTTCTCTTCATGTCCTCTCATACTGTTTTGCTTTTTTTGGAAGCTTATCAGCTTTTACATGTGCTTGAACAAACACACATCCTCACACAAAAACTGACACACCTGTCTATCATTTTACCCACTAACTTTATCACTTTCCTCTTCTCCTCTCCGCTCCTTTCTCCATCATTCCAGGCTCGTGAGCTCACAAGAGTACCGTCACTGATGAATAATATTGATAAAGCAGGTTTGCTTAAACAAAAACACTCTGGCAGCCCACATACTTGGATATATTGATTCTGGAATACGGCACAGTCTTGGACAGGGTGAATCAAAGTCTGTGAATCAAAGATTAAACAGCGAGAAGACTGGTATGCTTGAAAGGAAATCACACCATGATGGTTGATTACTTACAACAACGCCGCTTGATTCTATATTTACAAACTATAGACAGATGTGACAAATTATGCAATGCTATTTCTTTCCCACCAGTGTTGGGGAAGCTGTTCTGTAACTAACTTTCTGAGATAAAATGCTAATCTTAATGTAAAGTAGATAAACTACCTTTTGAAAGACAGTTTGCATTTCAGGACACTTTACCAAGTAGCCAACTATATATTAATGCTATTTACTGAGGCAATATATTTTTTTAATATAGGTCTAAATGTCAGATAATGCCATTCATTTTTATATTGAAAGTTATGAGACCCAAATAGAGTTCATGGAACCTGGTAAGAAAACCCTTGGGAATGATTTTAAGAGTTTCCTTACATTTATTTGAACCAGCCAATGGGGTATAAGCAATAAAGATCTTAAAATAGGTACTTTTACACAGAATTATTATAGTAAAAAAAAATACAAGAAAAAGAAAAGTACCTTGTATAGACCATATGAATTGTTTTCATTGTTTTATGTTGTATTCAAAACGGATTCATTTAGGAACTGAATGAACCAGTTCACTAAAATGAATTTGACTTCCCAGCACCTCATATCAATCAGTGAATATTTTTTAGTGAAAATAATCATGTACAGAGAATGTGTTGTTGTGTCACTCAACGCATATTTTAGTTTGTTACTCCCCAACTCTAGTTCCCACAGCAAAGTAAATGTAACACCCTTTATGATTTCACGACAGTCCAGCCGTGAAATGTTGTCATTCTGTTTATGTCTGGAAGTATCCATTCCGCCCACTGCATTTAGAAAAGCAGGTCTAATGCAAAGTTAATATCCTACCCTGCTAAACCTAGCCAAACACACATCATTTTAAAGCAGGAGCCAGTACACTCACACTCACACTCCACCTGCTGGCTATTTGTGTGGGCTTGTGGTGTAGCGCAGTATCTCCCCTCTTTTGTTACAGAATTTAATTTAATCGATTTACAGATTGGAAACTTTAATTAAGGAGAATTCTTTGCCTCTTTGTATTTTCCTTCTTCGTCTTTGTTCCTAGTATAAAGGCAGCTGAAATGTGTGAGCGTAACTTTGTGAGAGAAAAAAAAATCTCTTTGTGTCTGTGTTAGAATGTTTGTGGATGGGTGTGTGTGCGTCAGCAATCATCTACCAGCTAAATTCCTGCTAAGTAACGATGCAACGAACAGCTATGTAAAGTTAATTCAAGCTTGAACTAGCTACTTGACCCATGTAAATGTGTCGCGCGCACAAAATTTGCCCTTCACTCAGAAAAATGCTAATCAATATTATGGTCTGGGATCATGATTATTGTAGATAAGTTCCTTCATTTTGTTCTTCATTTGTTCATAAAGTTGGCTATCATGTATGAAATGCTGACTTGAGTTGCGCATCAGATTAGGGTATCTGCTCCTTTTCAATTCCACCACAGCACACAGCCAGATGAAAGAGCGAGAAAGAGTGAAAGAGGCCACATCACATTTCTGTCCTGAATAATGATTTCGACCTGCTCCTGACGACTTTAACACCAGAATGCTAAAGACAGACATACTGAAGTGTCATCGAGAGCGAGAGAGAGAGAACGAAAGACAGAGATAAAATGAAAATGAGAGGAAGAGAGAAGCAGATTGCTGCTTTAGATTCAGAGCCACTCAGTGCAGTCTTGCATCTAAATCTAGGGAGTAAATGGGAGAAATCTAGAGGAGGCAATATGGTATAATTAAAAGTGTTTTTGATGAATAGGGGTGAGAATTCCCCAGTCTCTCTGTCCCTCAGTCCCTCTTTCGCTTCTTTCATGATCTTTCCTCTCTATCTCGCTCTCAGCATTGTACGTGGCTGAGAGCTGGAATGGGAGCTCTCTCTCTCTCTCTCTCTCTCTCTCTCTCTCTCTCTCTCTCTCTCTCTCTCTCTCCTTCCTCCCTCTCTCTCTCTCTCTCTCTCTCTCTCTCTCTCTCTCTCTCTCTCTCTCCCTCCTTTTCTTTGAAGCGCAGAGCCCAGTCACATTAATCAGAGCACTGAGCTGTCAATCACCACTGCAGGCACAAACCCTCACGCACACACATATACATACATACCCATAGCATCTTAACTCAATATAGCATAGTGGAAAGATAGATTCAACATTGTAGAAGGGGGAATAACATGGAAACTAAACATACAATTGCTTTTTTTTAATTATTATTAAACAGTGGCTTACTACAACAGTTTGTCTCTGTCTTTAAATTAATTCAGTTATAATGAAAAGGTTCTTAAGGATTACACTTTAATTTATTTATTTTTATTTTTATTTCTGCTAATGCTGTAAACTATTTAGGGAGATTTGCCCTCACTTGCAGATTACTATTAAAGGGTTAACAACAGAGCCCACACTTTCAGCCTAAATTCAGTTGCTATTTATTTTTACATATAACACTCAAATAACACATTGTATGCAAACATGTTAACTGCACATAAGTCATTTTTAATTAGGCTATATGTTTTTACTCCAATTCGTTGGTGAAATATAAGAGTTTACACACATTTTCATGACGCATACTTTAAACATAGGCTACATTCAATAATCAAGACATCTCTAAAAGATTGAGTACAATGACTAACTGGACAATGAATGACTTGCCTGAGGTAAATGATGTTGCCTAATGCTACGTAACGTGCAGCTTGTTTACAAGCTGTTTTACTGATGCTTTTCTGCCGTTGAAACACTGATTGAGCGATTACACGAGATATCATACATTTCCGTAAGTCAACATACTAGATGCTCATTCATGTTTATTAGGAAGAGATGATCACGTTCACTGCTGCTTTCTGTCACGTCATATTAATAAGCGTCAAAACAGCATTTATTGTTTGAATTTCGTGATCAAATAATTTATGGATGGGACCATATGGACATCATTTGAAAAAATTACCCTTTGTTTCTTATCAAAAGTAAGAAAACGCGGAGCTTATTGCGATTATTGGTGGTTAATGCTGATCAGGCTATAATGCTGTTATTCATCTTGGACACGTAAGAGACACAAACATTTATGGGATGCATGTACAGTTACACACCTAATCACTATTTAATCAAATGTCAAGGAAGAAAAATGAGTTTTGTGAGATAAGGTAAAGTGAGGTCAATCTCTACAGTAGTGCCAGAGTTGAGTGGTGCACGCTTGGAACGCCATGAGAGTATAGCGATACGTACCGTGGGGGTATGTGTGAGTGTGATGGGAGTGAAATGAGACTTATGGTGCGTTCGAGGTGCTGTTTGCTAGCCTGCTAAATTGCTAAGCTGACGTCCATTTAAATGCATTCACAGAATGCCATAGACCTTATTCATAGCAGCGCCATCTTTGATTTTTAACAGGAATGAAAGCGAGGCTGTGAGGGATAGCCCTCCATCTCTTCAGTGGGTTGTACTGCTATTAAATGTGTTTGTGGATTGTTCTGCTGACGAAACCATGCCAAAATATGTTTCTGAGAAATTCCAGTAGACCAAATAATCCAGACAATATGATCTGTTTAAAATTATAAGTGATCTAGGAGCTTTATACAGCTTTTTACAGCGGATCCCATTGAAAACACAGTAAGTCTATCCCTCACAGCCTGACTTTCATACCTGTCATGGCGCTGGTCTGAATAAGGTCTATAGATGCTGTCCATAAACATTAAATTCTAAATAACATAGACTATTCCTTTAAATGATTAAAGGCAACAGATTCAGAGAGAGAGAGAAACTGGCTGGCCTCACAGCCACTGTATCTCTGTCTAATATTATTATACTTGCAAAGCCTCCACCCTCATTCCATCTTCTGCGTTTACTGGCATCAGAGATCCTTACTGAACAGTGGGGGAGTTGATTTCTCCTTAAATGTATTTTCTCAGAAATCTCTTTCACTTTAAGTCAGAATTATGGCATGTGCTTGGTGTTCAAGTTAGAAATGAAGGTTTAAATCAAGTTTAGGTTGTGCCTTGTGTCCTGCAGCAATCTCTTTAAATAATTTCCTTTCATCTCTTTACTCTGCTTTCAATGTCATTATCTTTAAAGAAACATATGCTGCCATAAATGCTAGTTTAGTTTACTGTTCACCAGTGAGCCTTAGCTAGTGAAGTTAGTCAGCCACTATAGTTTTTCCTGGTGAAGCTGGGAAGCACGCCAGCATCCAAAACACAATATATGACAAACTTTGTCATTCTCTTCAGCAGGATAATCTCTCATTCAACTATCTGATTTTGTAGTGGTATTCCAGCCCGTTCTCATCCCAAGGTGTAATACATGTGACGCTTGTGACATTTCGTCGAAATCTTACGCACATAGCATCCTTTTGCGTCAATATGAGACGCAGAACCCAAGGCGTCATACAGGTGACGCTCGTCTAAATCCGACGCACATAGCATCCTTTAGCGTCAATATGAGACGCAGATCCCAAGGCGTCATAACCCTAACCCTACCCCAGACCTAAACCTACCCATAACAGTGCGTGTTATATTGACGCTAAAGGATCCCATGTGCGTAAGATTTCGACGAAATGTCATATGGCGTCACCTATATGACGCCAAAGGATGAGAATGCGTTGGGTATTCTATGCAAAATGTCTGGCTTCAGAAATCAAGCAGAATCAGTTCAGAAACAACGGCGAGATGAAAGGTATTGGAATTGAGCTCCACTATCTCTCGTTCACACACCATCATCAATAACAGACACAGATTACAGATTGATCCGCTGTCACCCAACGCCAAGGTAACCATCTCCGTCAGCAACTGGGCCTGTCTGAGCCAACAATACATGCCCCTGGAACAATTCTGTGTGTGTGTTTGTCTCCTCTGTGGATGTCTCAAGAAGACACTGGGGAATAAGTGTTCCATGATATGTGTGTGTCTGTTAACGTGTGAATTATGGTGCATAAGTTATGATGAAAGAAAGATCTCCATGTAGTAAACGATGCATGTGTGCGTGTTGAAAGTGGATAAACAGTGTTCACTGGACCTCAACCTGATCTATCTCCGGCGAGAGTGTGTGCTGGTGTGTGTGTGTGTTTATATCTTTGCTGTGACTGATGGAACAGCTCTGTCAACTCTACTGCCCCCTGTCCAACTCATGATGAACGAGATGATGTCCGCAATGCATCCTCTCTCCCTGACCGCTGGCCACTGGTGCCTGACAAAGTGTATGTGTGTGTGTGTGTGGGAGAGAAAATAAAGGAGACAAAATATAAAAGCATCAAACTGAATTTAATCTAACTATGACAAATGTGAAAGTGCCCCAGGCATGTTTTAATCAAGCTGATATCCTTATTAACAATGCAACGCTGGTCACTTTGTACCGAAGGACAAGTAACGTGTCAAAACACAACCGTACAAAATGACTAAACAGTTGCACCTTATTGCCTACCGCAGATAACGTTGCCTACTGCCTGCGCAAAGCCGGAGGTAAAAAAAAGCTGTTAGAACATGTGCGTTGCTGCTTAAGTGAGAAATGCAAGGTTTGAAATTGGCCCATCTTGCAAATTATTTGGGTTTAAACCTTTCACTAATGATTAAAGTGACAATGTTTTTTTTTATGTTTTTTTAACAGTGTAAAACAGTATGCAGGATAGCTGTATGTACATACACTCACCGGCCACTTTATTAGGTACACCTGTCCAACTGCTCCTTAACACTTAATTTCTAAGCAGCCAATCACATGGCGGCAACTCAGTGCATTTAGGCATGTAGACATGGTCAAGACAATCTCCTGCAGTTCAAACCGAGCATCAGTATGGGGAAGAAAGGTGATTTGAGTGACTTTGAACGTGGCATGATTGTTGGTGCCAGAAGGGCTGGTCTGAGTATTTCAGAAACTGCTAATCTACTGGGATTTTCACGCACAACCATCTCTAGGGTTTACAGAGAATGGTCCGAAAAAGAAAAAACATCCAGTGAGCGGCAGTTCTGTGGGCGGAAATGCCTTGTTGATGCCAGAGGTCAGAGGAGAATGGCCAGACTGGTTCGAGCTGATAGAAGGGCAACAGTGACTCAAATAACCACCCGTTACAACCAAGGTGGGCAGAAGAGCATCTCTGAACGCACAGTACGTCGAACTTTGAGGCAGATGGGCTACAGCAGCAGAAGACCACACCGGGTGCCACTCCTTTCAGCTAAGAACAGGAAACTGAGGCTACAATTTGCACAAGCTCATCGAAATTGGACAATAGAAGATTGGAAAAACGTTGCCTGGTCTGATGAGTCTCGATTTCTGCTGCGACATTCGGATGGTAGGGTCAGAATTTGGCGTCTACAACATGAAAGCATGGATCCATCCTGCCTTGTATCAACGGTTCAGGCTGGTGGTGGTGGTGTCATGGTGTGGGGAATATTTTCTTGGCACTCTTTGGGCCCCTTGGTACCAATTGAGCATCGTTGCAACGCCACAGCCTACCTGAGTATTGTTGCTGACCATGTCCATCCCTTTATGACCACAATGTACCCAAC
Source organism: Semotilus atromaculatus (assembly GCA_031834385.1). Classification (NCBI taxonomy): domain Eukaryota; kingdom Metazoa; phylum Chordata; class Actinopteri; order Cypriniformes; family Leuciscidae; genus Semotilus; species Semotilus atromaculatus. Next base: position 12,372,663 of record JAULUF010000052.1, on the reverse strand, counting down.
TTCTGATGGCTACTTTCAGCAGGATAATGCGCCATGTCATAAAGCTGGAATCATCTCAGACTGGTTTCTTGAACATGACAATGAGTTCGCTGTACTCAAATGGCCTCCACAGTCACCAGATCTCAATCCAACAGAGCATCTTTGGGATGTGGTGGAACGGGAGATTCGCATCATGGATGTGCAGCCGACAAATCTGCGGCAACTGTGTGATGCCATCATGTCAATATGGACCAAACTCCCTGAGGAATGCTTCCAGCACCTTGTTGAATCTATGCCACGAAGAATTGAGGCAGTTCTGAAGGCAAAAGGGGGTCCAACCCGTTACTAGCATGGGGTACCTAATAAAGTGGCCGGTGAGTGTATATAGAATTCAAAATCATTGAAATTTGAAGAAATGAATGTAATTTAAATTAGAAAAGCAAAGTTTTTCCAGAAAAAAAAAAAATATATATATTGAGAGCAAACACATTGTTTAAAAAATAAAGATTTAAAGTGAAAGTTTATTAGATGATAGATCATTTCTCATGAATTGTGTTCTTCCTCTCTGTCTGTTCCACCTATCCAATCCTAGGCTCTCCTCCCTCCCTTTTTATCCAATCCCAGCTATCACAGCAAGCAGCGGGCAAGCTTAATGAAATATCCTCGACATCCCGACCTCAATCGAACGCATATTTACATTTCCACCTGCAAACCCTCCCTCTTATCTGACTCTCTTATTTCACACTTTACCTGATCGTTTTACAAAGCCCAAATGAAGGTAATTGGAGATAACACTTCTCTGCGTCCAAATACATTACCATGTCTCTGTTAATAACGTATTAGCCACGTAATTATGCCTAAATTGTCACGCCACATTTAGAAGATGTATTGAGATTGAACGGACCGTTTAGCGAAGGCCAGACTTCAACAAGGAAATTTTCAGGCTGACAAGGGAATTGTTTTTGTTCCCTCAAGTCTGTTATTCTTATGTAAACACGTTTGATATGCAAACCGAATAATAATGACAAGGTAAACGATTGATTCACTCAGACAGAATGATGTTTATCTCTCTCGTTCTCTCTCTCTTTTGTCCTCTGATATGGAAAATACTGACTGCATTGTCAGTTGAATTTGCCAAAATGGCCACAGTGGAATAATCAGTGTTTGTACATTTGCATTAAATACAATAGAAAAAGTTTGCCTTTTGACTTTTTAGACTTTATTTATCCTGCTCAGACAGAAAAGCTACTCTTAGATATAGAATTATAAGGGGCTTGTGTGGTTAAACACACTCTTAAATTGCTGCTTTGATATGACCGAGCCCCTGGGTATTGTAATGTAGTGGTAGCCGAAGTTTGCCAATGCTTTTGAAAGCATCTTAAAGCTATTGTGGTCTCCACCCTGTTTGATGAAGTCTGAGACAAACAAATGGATGCGTCCAGCTTAAAGGTTGTTTCATGATCTGGCGGTGGCTGAGATTGTGATTGTAAGTGACCCTGTGTCGGTCACCTCTGTTCATTCTCAGGCCAGTGAGGTCGCAAATTGGAGCACAAAAGGCTCCGGCAGGGTGCTTGTTAGCAGACAGATGCGTAGTGAACTCTGTCCCTTTAACGCTGGCAAGTGAGCTCTTCATTTGGGTCATTTGTTTGGAGTTCTGGTGTCTCAGTGTCTCTGCCCTTGTCGCTGTTTACACACAAACAAACAGGGACAAAGACAGGGGTTGCGCTTGTCAACACACTCCTCTCCCACAGGCTGACAGGAGCCTAAGAGAGGAAGAAAGACACACCTACGCTGTCGATTTTGCTTAGTGGCTTTTTGCTGTGTGTTTGAACCAGGGTTGTGCAACATTTTGAATTGAAGAACTGGCTCCCTTTCAGTTCATGAGAATGAATTCGAACTGAACTGGAATGACAGGAAGAGGAAGAATTTACTGATTTGCAGTTCAAAGAAATGTCATCTGTCTATTTATCTGTCTGTTTTTCAAACCAATATTAATTTTTTTATTGACCCAATATATTTTCTAGTTTCTTATCTACAGTTACAGTTTCTTTACAAATCAATTAGAATTTGCTATTCTTATTTTTTCATACTTCAGTTCAAATTCTATTCAAGTTACATACATACAGAAAACAAAAATTTTAAGTTTTTCTTATTTCTTACTTCAAGGCTTTACTTTCAAGTCTTTTCAAGTCAATTTGAAAAGTTTGCCGTGAAACGATTTCCTTTTTTGGTTAATAAATAGTTTCAAATCATTTTAATTCTGCTTCCTTGCATTCAAATTCAAAAATCAGTTATTGCTGCCGCAATTCAAATGTAACAGTAATTTAAAGGACATTCTCAATTGAATTTGGAATGGTGCACAAATCTGGTTTGAATGGATGATTTGATTGACATTTGTACAGTGGCATGTAAAAAAACCGGTACACAGGCGCACCCTTGCACTGTTAAATCCATTAACCCTATGTTTTCTTTCTGCCTATTGCACATTTAAAAGCCATGACAACCTGTGTTGACAATATTATTCTTTTCCGACACTAACCTCTCTCAAACCATCTCCATGCATGTTCTAACACGCCCGCCACAGGGGTCACCCAGAGACCGCACCGCAGGAAACAGACAAGGTATCGGTGCTGGCACGGGTCCAGAACTTGAATCATTCCCATTCGACTTCACACCCAGCATGGGTCTCCAAAAGAACGGCTGGTTGAACCTGTCTCGCGCAAGGCACGGCTGTTGTTTTACTTACTCGGAAAGCATTCGAAGTGTAAATTTGTGGCTCTCCATCACAACCTGCTCCCCTCGGGGGCATTTCGCAGCAAATGGCAGCCGTTGCGCACATAGCGTCTTTATCTCCCCATATCTCATTTTGGCTCTTTAATTCGCCTCTTTCCAGAGGCTGTATCAGGCTGATAAATGCTGCCCTAGTGTTGTTTTATGATTGTAAAGAAATGCAGATGGGTTCTAGAGAGAAGCCAAGATGCCCCTTCCAGTTCTGCTTACTTTCCATTTCCTGCCTTCCTATTTGTTTGTCTTTATTTATTATGTTATTATTTTTTTGTCCATTTTTTTTCTAGCTCTGCCACAGCATGATAATGGGCTTTCACTGCTGTTAAGTCTCCCATTTCCCCTGCCCCATCCCTCTTATGTTTCCATCTCCTCTGGCCTTCGTGCCAGAAACGTGACACTTGCTCAGAGAGATAGTGCCGTTTTGATTGGCGGTCATCACTCACTGTTTTTCTCTCCCTCTTTTCTGTCCTTTCTCTCTTTCTATCTCTTTGGATGAGTTTTGTTTACGGCACAGCCCTCAGCCGCTAGACTCCAGCCCACTCTGCATGCCATGTGGTGTGACCATTAACATTGCTGTTTTAGCGCTCACACTCAAAATGGGCCAGTGGCCTAATGCAAACACACACTCACAAACAGACTCAAATAGGACAGAAATGGATTACTGCTTTGATCTTGCTTATTTGTCCTCTATTGTCTTTGGCAGGCTGATCAGAGTCTCCAATTATTGAAGGATTGTTTTAGCGGAACGTAAGAAAAGTGACCATTCGACCTATTGTGTGCTGCAATAGACTGAAAGAGCCAAAATAAAGGCCCCTCCATCTGGGCTGACCACAGAGAACTAGGCCAAATGATGAGCCCAGGAGGGAGACTCGGGTACCACGCCATATGTGATGTTGGACTTGCTCGATAGCAACTACGGCCACTTTAACGGTTTAGCGTTTAGTCATAGTTATGGTAATTTCAGATATATATGCACAAGTAGTCGAGTCCCTGTGGGCCAGTTGAGAACATGCACTTATGCACAAGCCTGCTATGAGAAAGCTTTGAAGTGCACTACAATGCAGACTTTCCATATCTTCAGTCAACCAGCGCTACACAACTCGGTTAGAAGCCACTCCTCGCTAAACTTCCTCTTGTCAACAATAAAATTAAAACATGTAAATGCAAAAGCACATATGCAAGCGCAAGTCTTCCTCTCAGGATGCTCGGTGATAGAACTCATCCATTGTTACAGGGGGCAGTTCCTGTTTTTTTTTCTTTGAAGTTGATGTTCCCCTCTGTGAACATTTGTATGTCGCAGACATTGCCTGGCTTTTGACGTCAGCCATAAACAATTGAAATTAGGGTTAATTACATGACACTTGTTAATTTATTCATACAATGACTTATTATTATATATATTATATAATTATATATATTATTATACAAGTAGCTATAATAACTATGATTATTTTAATAAAACATTAAAAACATTTATTTTTTATTTTAATACATTAATCCTTAATTGTTTTTAGTATCTATTTTATTTAATTGATTATATTGTATTTCTCTCTCTCTCTCTCTCTCTCTTTCTCTATCTATCTCTCTCTCTCTCTCTCTCTCTCTCTCTCTCTCTCTCTCATGAAACCATCATGAATACAAAGAGGACATTTTAAGAACTTGCCACATGTTTTAAACTAAAATTTCGACCAATTAATGTATTTATGTGTGTTATGATGTTAGTTGCAAACAAAAGCTCATGTGATGCGTTTGTTTGCCTGGACACACTGTGCATTTGCATGATTTTGTCTTTGCATGCTGGAGTTCGCTCTGTGAACTCTGAGTCCTCTGAGTCTTTGCGTGTGTGTAAATGTGATAGCCAGTGCACACAGAGTGTGTAAACACTGCAACTTGTGCACAAACCCATAAGCAAACACAAGACATCACCTGTACAAGTTCAACCATTCGTGATCTGTTCTTCGGTTGACTCAAACTATTTATGTATAACAGCCTCCATGGATGGCTGAAAAACAGAGTCTGACAGTAAGACATGGAAATGACGAAGAGACTGTCATTTGTTTAAGTCGGAGAGCTTGCCTCACCACCACACTTGAATCCTAATGGGCAGTGCCAGTATGAAAGAGCTTGCTGTTCAATGAAAAAACAACGAAAGGCTGGGAAGGAGGGATGCAGGGAGAACGGAATAGGAAAAGAAGAGTATTGATCTGCGCCTCAGAGGTGTATAGACCTTTACTTGCATAATCAGATCAAAGAACTCTCCAACAGTACCAATAACTTGGCCGTCTTTGATGGAACAAGATAGGTTTTTGGTTCTGGCAAACACTCGCAAATGCTAATATATAGCTGGAGTCTTATTCCCGAAGCATGGGAATTTAACTGTTGAAAAAGAAGATCCAAAAAGCTCATGTTAAATGCAAAATGTAGCATAGCATCTTTTTAAGTGGTCTACTATTTAAGCATAAGCCTAGTTGAAGTGGTGAAAATGATTTTCTGAATAGGGCGAAGTCTTTTCTTCTGTGTATTGTGGAACTTTGTACCTACCTTTCCAGACAAAAGAGAACTAGTAGCCTAACATACGTGTGAGAGTGTTAAACATGTAGGGAGGAATGTGGAACATGAACATGGACAGAATTCAACTGAACGTTTGCACAAATTGTCATCATCACCGGGAGCTAATATCAAGGGTTATTTACTAATTAACTGATTGCTATCGCTAATTAAGATAGTCATGAGAAGGTTGTGCCATTGTTTGTGTGAGGAAGGGGAAATGCAATCTGTCTAGTTTGTATTCTCATGCTTTTCCTGTTAAGTCATACTGATTTATAAAACAGTGTCATTGCCAAAACAGACCATACAATAGCCAATGTCCTGGCCAGCTGTGGCTATTGTTCTGACTAGCATTCCTTAGAGTTTATGCGTCAAACACAAAAAACAAAGACAAAGACTGATATTAATAATAACAATACAAGTTATAAACATTCTCAACAGTGCCTCACCTCAGTTTGTGAATTCACACTATTGTTTTGTCTGTATACCATAAAGATATGCTTGTGTGTAGATGAGCATGGCATGTTGATGCATTTCAATGCTAATAATTGACGTCAACACCATCATTTTTCTGAGGGATGATTTGTGAATCATCCGTTCACAGCTGAACTATTCCTGTTGGTTGTATCAGATCAAATCATTTTTAGTGTTGCTTGAAAGACTTGAAGGATGTTTGATTTGACCAAGATCACAGAGGAAGTCAGTAATATGCTACCGTTCAAAATTTTGGGGTTATTTAAAATTTAAATGATTAAATGATTGGGGTTTATTTTGGGGTTATTAAATGATTTAAAAAAAACTTTTAATTCAGCAAGTGCTGAAAGTAAAGACATTTAAAATTTCATAAAATATTTCTCTTTCAAATAATTGAATTTTATATTCATCAAATAATAATTTGAAAAATTCAACAAAAATCTAAAATTATCATAGTTTCCACAAAAATATTAAGCTGCACAACTGTTTTTAACATTGACAATAATAAGAAATGTTTCTTGAGCACCAGCATATTAGAATTATGTCTGAAGGAGCATGTGACACTGAAGACTGGAGTAATGTTTGAGTAAAGAGTAATATTCCGTTTTTAAATATGTAAAAAAAAAAATATATATTATGATATATATATTTTTAATTGAGCATAAGAGACTTCTTTTAACAACATTTACAAACTTTTTGAACGGTAGTCTATACTATAGTCTAAGGATGATCTGGTGGTGATATTTATCACAGTAATTTCTCCATTTCTGCAATTAAAACTATTCTTAATTCTTGGCTAATACTCTGAGATGTGGTGCATTATGTCTGCCTGTCAATCACTGTGTTCAGAAATATCCCTCCTCCTCGATGAGGTGACCCTGTAACTTTTTGAAGTTTTGGTCTTGCCAGACTCTAGAATGAAGTTTGAATGCTGGCAAGGGGGTTTACCATCTGTACTTCAAATGACGACATCTTGTTTTCTAATCAAATGTTCTATAACGAACAGGACTGAGTTCCATAATTTCCCTTTAGCAAATTAGAACCTCTTCAAAATATGAAACCAATAACTTCACTCCCTGTAACCCACTGGAGGCTTTGTAGACAAAAGCCAATAAATCACACAGCTCATAATTTGCACATAAACACGACTGTAAGACTCTGGCATATGAGAGCTGTTGGGAGTCGCTTCATAATTGTGCTAATTATCATTGAGGTTTTGCTGGTCACTTGTTTGTTCATTAATTTCAAGGCATTTCGGGAAATGAGCAAATGTGCCTAATCAGGAAGTAGAAGCTCTAATACACTTCCTAACGTGCACACACATCATGTTTTCTGTGAAAACAGTCTGGCTTGATTAGCAAGAGCAGGTCGATATCCTTTGATTGTTGGGTTTGCATTAGCGTGGTGTTTTGCTTGCTTATTCGTGATATGCTCTCTCTCTCTCTCTCTCTCTCTCTCTCTCTCTCTCTCTCTCTCTCTCTCTCTCTCTCTCGCTCTCTCTCGCTCTCTCTCTCTCTCTCTCTCCCTCTCCCTCTCTCTCTCTCTCTCTCTCTCTCTCTCTCTCTCCTTTTTTCATAACAGATGGTATGATGTATCCTGTCATCATTTTAGAAGTATTTAAAAGGGGCTTTTTCATTACTGTGACATTGCTTTTATACACGCGCACGCACACACACACACACACACACACACACACACACACACACACACACACACATTATTTCAGTGCTACCTTGCATGACTAGTAATGTGCTTCAATCTTTAAGTCTTTTGAGGTAAAAATAAGTTAAAAAAACAATACAGGCCCTCACTGAAAGCAGAACTGGACACAGCAGACATCAGTATCTCATACCAATGTGCTAACATTGGAAAATATAGCACTTAAAACAAACAAAAGGTGTACAAAGTGAGTGGAGCAGGCTTTGTGTGCACATGGAAGAGACCGCCGCTTTGTCTGAGGTGCATAAAAGAGTGCTTTGTATTCTGGGAAGAGGTCTTGAACTGTGGGTTCAAATCAGATGCTTGTCTAAGAACACAAAGAAGACTCTCGCTCTTTTCTCTCTCTCTCTCTCCCTTTTATTTCTCATTTCTTTGCCGCCTCATAGGTCTACTTTTACCTTTGCTCACTATAGCCACAAAGGTGACATCTGGGAAAGAAAGTTAAAGTGAAGCAACCAAACCAAAACTTAATTTCTTTTTATGACCAGAGCAGTTTGTCTTTGGATGTACAGATTGTATAATCTTTTTGAGAACACGAGTTCAGATAATTCAGTAAAATTATTAGGCCTAACTGTTAAATGTGTGTCATGTTTCGCAGCAACACATTCATGGATGCCTGACGTTTACTGATGCGTCTAAGCGTCTCGACATGAAACGTTTCTGTTTGTGGAAAAACTCAATTTCACTCTATTCTGATTTGTTGAGATTTTATTAGATTTATAGCTTTATATTGGTTGACAACATGATGTTCAGCTGAAAGCATTATGCTGCTGAAACTTTATAGCAATCTAGATACAGATCTGAGATAGCAGTCAAAGATGACTGCTAAGGATTCAGGAATGACAAATACATTGCTGTATGTGCTCGTGCCATCGGGTTTACAGAGGACTGAGATAAGGCTCAACAGAAGGCCTTAGTACAGTGAAATGATAGTGCCAATGCTGATGAAGTGCTTTGAATGGTGCCAGTATTGTTTTGATCTCTCCATCTCCCATGAGAATGTTTATTTTTGTGCATTAGTGAGTATGAGTGTGTACATGTGGAGTTACAGTGAACAAACACAACATAGAGATGATAAGCAGCTTTCATACTTTGAATGTGAGAGAGATTGTGTTTACATGTTTGTTTGTCGGTATGTTTGTTTGTCGTCCCCTGTTTCTGTGGAATTCTCTAGTGTCTCTTAGTTTCGGTATCTTAGGCTAGCTGAGGAAGCCTTGTTGCATGCTGAAGTTTCTATTTTAGCTAGACTTGTTGTACCCCTTTGCTGTCCAACATCAGAGTTCAGGCATTCTGAATAGTTTTGCACGTATGTAGCATTCTTTTGGGATTGTTTTGTGTTTGTCAAATTCCTGTTGAGGTAATTGCATCTGTCATCCCTCAGACACTTCCCATCCCATTGCTTTATTTAGCAGTTCTCTGTGTGTGTGTTTGTGGCATTAGCTAGACTACCGTTAAAAAATTAGGGGTCAGATTTTTATTTTTATTTTTAATTAAGAAATGCCTAGGCCTACTTCTATTCAACAAGGATGAATTAGATTGACAAAAAAGTGACAGTAAAGATATTTATACTATTACAAAATATTAATTATTTGTATATAAATAAATGCAGCCTTGGTGAGCATTAGAGACTTCATTAAAAAAATTTAAATATCTTACTGACCCTAAACTTTCACACAGGACTAAGGATGACCTTAAGGGAGTGTTTTTTATTTATTTATTTTTTATGCACATTTTGGGATTTTAATTTGTATTTATTTATGGTTTTATTTATTTCTAGTATTGTTTCCATCCAGCATTTTTATGAGACATCCTAAAGTTTGCATAACAAATTGTGGCTGGAAAACAAGCTAATGGCTTCTTGGCTTTGGGTTCTTTTGACAGTAGCATGTCATCCCTCGATCCCTGCCAGTGACGCCCTCGCTCTCGTCGTCAGCAATCCCGTGGCTATGTTAGACATGTTGTGACTGGTACAGTATTCCAAAAATTAACCAGTTGTCATTATGTAATAGTTTGTGTGATCGTTAAGAAAACTTGCATTTTTTCCCCTCCTCACACAATCGGTGTTTTAAATACACCTTAGGCTACAGACACAAATTACTGTTTAGTTTTTATTCTTTAAGAATGCTTTGAGCTTCATTTGTTCCGTGTCTATCGCTTTTGCATCTTTATGTGGCCATTTTGAAATGCAAACTAAAGCAGGCCTAGTTTGCATTCTGTCTGCTTAAATACATACAGTCATTACGAATGGTGACGTCTGCCCTGCCGTGTATTTTGTAAGCATAAAGAAACAATCAAGATGTCAGCAGTGGCTTGCAATGACCTCACCATATCTGTTGTTTGCCTAGCCAAAAGAACATAGTCCTGTATTCATAATTCAGCTGGAGGAATAGAGAGTGGATGTCTGTAATTGTGTTGGGCTGCATTCGCCTGCCTATTGGCGTCCGTAACCTCTCCTCTGAGCGTAGAGCACCATCTGTTCCCCACTCTCTCTGACACCAGCACCATGTGTACAGATTCATCATTCTGCATGCAAGTGCACAGTGAGAGACAGAGAGATAGAGAGGGAAAGAGAGACTTTGAGTCTCCACCAAAACCCACATCAGATATGTATGCAAAGTAACCGGGTCTTTAAGATCAGATATTCCCAGCCCTGGTCTGCTGAGTTTCACAAACAGATTGAGAGATTTTGCATTTGTGGCAGAATGAGAGAGCTGACCAACAGAGGGAGATATTAAGCATTGTGTCCCCTCTTATTGCTTAGATAACTTAAGCACTTAGATAAGCACTTCTACTGCTATCTTTGGGTTTTAAACCGTTCACTGTCACACTCTTTATTGAGGATAATCTGAACTTGTATGGTTGCAATTAATGAATGATTTGGAATACTTTTTTTGAGGAAAGCAGCTTCAAAAAATGAAAGTGTAAATAAGTTTGTTTACTGTAAAGCAGATATTCTGTAAAAAAAGAAAAAAAAAAGAAATGCAAAATATATATTTAAAAGAAAATCAAAGCCTTGAGCATAACCAAGCTTCAAATTTCAAACACGCTAAAATGCATTTAGGTACAGTTTAACGCAATATATATAGTTCCAAAATGGTTTTCACAGGATTCATTTTGAGTTTTTAAGCTTTTGAGTGATACCTAATTTAGATTACTAAAGTCTGTGGTAGGGAAAAAAGGCTAGAAAAAAGCATGCTGACAGTTAATAGGCTAACCAAGTTTGAATTTGAAAGTTGGTTTGGGAAAGGCCGGTAACACTTTATATTACGACCCGCAAACAACTGGGTAAGTAAACCGAAATTACGGTGTACGTTTCTGTAATTATAGTGTACTTCCGTGTAGGTATAAGGGAACAATATGTTAAGTTTTGGGTAATAAAGGGGTAACAAGCGCCACTTTAATTTACAGCCCGCAGGAGTCACACTTACCCTGTAAATACACAGATGAAACGGGTAACAACTTACTATGTAACAATACGAAACAACACTATTTGCACAGTAACTACAGAGAAAGGTACTCTTATTAAAAAAAAAACGTTTTAATTACACAGTATATTTGCCCTGACATTTAAGTGTCATTGCAATACAATGTAATAAGGTAAGTACTAAGTACTACATGGTACGTTATAAATTAAAATCATAGCAGAAACAATTTTTTTTTGGCTTAACGTTAAGTTGTTTAGTAAGAAAAGCCAATAAATTAAATTTTTATCATTCTGTGCTTACATACAGCCATATATATATATATATTTTTTTAATTTACAAACCACAGATATCAAGATTACCCTGTAACTACATTGCACAAGAACATATTTTGCCAGAAATGTGATAACTTTTATACAACAGACGTACAATTTTTGCCTGGAATATATTAACAGAATACCTGTTAGTTTTAAAATAATTACATTACAATATAATTTGCTTGTATATCTGGTTGTACCCCTTTATTACCCAAAAACTTAACATATTGTTCCCTTATACCTACACGGAGGTACACTATAATTACAGAAACGTACACCGTAATTTCGGTTTACTTTCGCAGTTGTTTGCGGGTCGTAATATAAAGTGTTACCGAAAGGCCTCGTCTGGTAAAGCACTTGAAATGTACGTACTTGTTTAAACTGGAGTCTCTGAACCCTCTTCACACAAGCAGTCAACATGGGCATCTGTTGTTGTTGCTGTCTCCAGTAGTTTGTTGTTGTCGTCTCCTGTTTCTTTTGCTACTGTGAAACAATAGCCTGGGGTCTTGTGGACAAACTAATTAGTTAGAAAAAATTTGAGGCGCATGTGTGAAAAATCACAGTTAGAAAATCCGATCTGCGCAAGTACGGTATGTGTTAACTGTGCTGATGATGCAATTTGCAGTGTTTGCCACCTTGTGGACAAAAGTATAAAGAAATGCGGAAATATGTGGAAAATGCGGTTTAAAAAGTCGATCTGCACAAGTACAGTATGCGTGTAATGTGCTGATAATGCAATTTGTGTACGGACCACATAGCCAAGCGGGTCCTGCCCTAGCCGAGCAACTGCCTTTGAGATGAATGCTACTGCTAACCGTTAGCCTTCCCCAGGTTTTATAACACTCCTTGATGCAAACATGCATGCACACACTAAATCATTTGTAGAAGCTCGCTCCCCTCCGTCCCGCGTGCACGAAGTGGGCTATATTTAGCGTGTACAGTGTGATAAAGACCAGCGCTGCAGGCGGCGATGGAGTAGTCACCCGTCATCCTTCCTGCCGAGGCCACAAAGAGCGGCAACGAGAGAAAAAATGAGGTGCCGGCAAGAAAGTGACAAAGAAGGAGAGCACCTTTAAAAAGACGCAGCAAGCATAAAATAATGAAAAGTGAAGTAGAGGGGAACACAAAGCATATACACACGTGCTGCTCCTTTTTCAGCTTCTTCACACGTACACATCGTCTCATCTGCCTTTCATTTCCTCCTTCCTTCAAACACCTTTCATCTTCCTCTCCATTTGTTTGATATCAGCACATTTGAAGGTATAAGAAAAATTGCACGGGGTGATGGGTAGGCAGTTGATTCCACTGATATATTGAAATTACAGTAAATTTAATATATATTCTGTCTGTTTTTTCCTTGATAATTTTTTTTTACAACCCTTGAATGTCCCGGCGATGGCACAGTTCCCATAACAAGTGCATGCTGAAGACCTGCCAATGTGTTTTGTGAAGCCCATGAAGTCGTTCCACTGATTTACAGGCAGCAGAACACACACACGGCCGTCCACAGAACTGCCTGAAACCTATTGCTTCATTGCAGTAGAGGCCAAAGGAGCAATTACTGATGTTCACCTGCATTTTCTCAACTACTGTAATGCCTTCCTGACATGAGGTCTGTGTTGAGTCTATTCCAACCACTGAACCCTGAAACTCTTACGGGAAGCATCAGTGTTTAGGTCTGCTTGAGTGAAGTTGCCAGTTACCTCGTACATTTAAATGTAATTTGACTTTGATTATCACCATGTAATAATCAAAGCGAGCTCTAAATTTAAATCAGAAAATGTAAGATTAACTTCAAATCACACCTGTGTTAGATTAAGTTTACTTTTAACTTAGCCTTGGATGTAACATGATCTGTATAGAGCAGTTCTTTCTCACGGAAGCATTGACGTTGAACACCATTGAAGTATGTGAAAATGATTGACCTTGCTTGTTTTTTCGTTTGCACTTCTTTGCAGATTCCTAATGATAAGCTAATATTGCTCTTACGAAGCAAAATACTCACGTAATTAACCTTTCAACTCGCGCACACACACCAAAATGTAAGAATATTGTTTAGAATAATGATTTGATATATATTTTTAAAATAATATTCCTACATTTTTGTGTGTGTGCAAGTTAAAAGGTTAATTACGTGAGCATTTTGCTTTGTGTATAATAAATAGTGTGTGTATATGCCATTATTTTAAATAATAAATATGATTAAATTTAGTTAAATTACAAAATCATGCTTGATAAATGTTATGCTGATATATTAAATTTGGAAAAAAGGGCTAAGTAGAATTAAACTGGTTTCAGACCGCACTGTCCACCCAGCAAACACAGAACGTTCCCCTAACGTTCCCAAATGGTCCCATGTGGTTATTTTTTTGGGGAAACAAACAAGAACGTTATAGGAACGTTCCATGTAGGTTATTTTTAGGTTCCATTTTTATAACGTAAGGAGAACGTTCCGGGAACGTTCCCCTAACCTTAAGGGAAAGTTCTAGAAACATTCTGAGAACCAAAAACTAACGTTCTGGGAACGTTCCCAGAACCTAAATTTGTTTGCTGGGCATGAACGCAATCACATAGGAAGAAGGCCCTTCATTAACCTCTAGATCAGAAGAGTACTGTGGTAATATCCATTCGTATTATCCATTCTTGCTGTCATCTATTAGGCTATATATCAAACAGCAGTCATTTAGCTTTAGATCTCACGGTGTGTGTGTGTGCGTGTGCGTGCGCGTATGCGTGTGCGTGTGTGTGAGAGAGAGTTAATCTGGTCTTATCTGTGTATTGCCAGCAGCTATCTGATAGCAGGATGTCTAGCTAACAGAGAGCTCCACTCAGCTCTTTCCCAAACACTTACCAACACACAGATACACATGTGCATCTCTAAAATGACCTCCCGATTTTCTTCAGAGAAATAAGAGGTTGTAGTGTTGATTGTAAGTAGAGATAGAGGGAGAAAGAAAGAGATACTCACGAGTTTCTGGCTGATTAATGTCCTGCTCTGAAAGAGGGAAGGAAAAATGGAAGTGGAGAGGGAATCAGGGAAAGAGAGGACCATGGGGAGAGGAAGACAGAAGCACCAGAGGAGGTGACCTGCCTCCCAGGTCTATGGCACATTCTGTGAAAGTCACACACATTAACACAGCAGTGGCCATTGTGAAGGTGAAGCCACAGAGTCTAACTAGCTAAAGCCAAAAGTGCTTACGATTCCCACATGAGGTCATTGTGAGAGAACAAAGAATTTAAGCACTAATGAACGATTTAGACCTATTATTCATCATTTAGTAACCCTTACAAAGACGTTACCATGGTTACAACAGATTCAACCCAATGCTACTAATGTGAAACTATAAATTACAGCCATTTTTGAGGTTCAACAAATACAATAAGCAGCATCTGTAGCCATTGTCAGAGGGCAGTGGTGAGTATTGACCCATAATGCAACATTTTCTGTATTGTGCTTTTTCTTTATAGTATTTTGGTGGAAACCATGGTTATCATAGTAAATATTTGTGCAGGAAAGATGTTTGCCATTATAATGTTGATTAACTCTGTTTGAATGTTCAATTTGTGCATTACATGTTACCTAATTTTTATTCCCGTATATAACTCAGACCAAATTCTTTTTGGAAGTTTAATATTGGTTAAATTTGGCTAACTGCTATTTGTGTGATGCACAAGCATGATGCTATGCTAATGCCAGTCAGAAGCCTGTCAATTGTTTGTTTTTTTATTTTTTTTATACAGTGTTAACTCAGCTTTTGAATCTTTTACATTTAAACACTAAATGCATTTTGCATTTCTATTTAGACCTCAGACCAATTCTGTTTTGGAAATTTTATATTGGCTAAATATGGCTAATGACTGTGTTGCTAAGCACTAGTCCGAGGCCTGTCGTTTGGTTGACTTTTCTCTATGTTCCATCAACACACTTTCTTCCTTCCCCCTCCAGAGATAAAAATCATTTACACGTACAAACACACACACACATACATACTCGCACCAAACCTGTCTGAAAATACTGAGGGCCGTATAAACCGTCGGGAATAGATGACTCAATCGATGTCCTTCAAAGAGACACAGTGACTGACTGCTGCTCATCACTTTATCTCTGTCTCTTTCACTCTTCTTCCATCTTTATTTTTCTCTCTCTTCATCAGAAGAAGAGACAGACTAAAGGAATGACAGAGATTGAGAAAGAGAATTTAGGAATTACTTTATACTGAAGGTTGACCGTGTTGGTAGAAACATTTTAACCAGCCTAAGCTGGTCTGCTAGCTTAGAAATCTAGACTCCACCTAGCGGCTGAAAAAATTATTTCGCAGCGAGTGTTGTCTAGCAACTCTCCATAGACGTTTTATCTGGAAAAAACAAACTTTGGTCAGGCCAATCACATCGTGTATAGAGTCGGTGGGCGGGCTTAACAGACAGAGTTGCGACGGTTCACTGCTACTTGAAAACAAAGAATGCTCCTTGCTGCTGGCGAACAGATGTCTTTCGAATCGGCTTTGACCGCGACTCTGGAGGATTTAAAGTTAAACTTTTCTTTGAAACATGAACAAAGAACGGCACTTGAGTCATTTTAATAAAAGGAAGATACAAAAGACGTTGACTTCTTCATTGCTCTGGTTGGTTGTAGCGCTGTCCTATTGCGTGCAGAGGGAATTTGAAAGACAACCGTTAATCCCGCCCCTCGTATTGAGCCCAGTCAACGGAGAGTTCCCAGACTTAACATCGTGATGTAGGTCTGGCATGCCAGGCTACTGGTCTGCTGGCGTCCAGCAGTTTGGCCTAACCCAGTGAAAATTACAACACAGGCTCATACCAAAAATGTGCCACTAGCTAAATTCATGCCAGATTTAAAAAATGTTCCTTATACGTACAATTCACTGCAATTTCCACCTTCAATTAGCAGAAGTGACAGTAAACACCAAGAACTTTCACACAAATTATAATTACGGGGAACATAATCGGTTAATGAAGACTTATCTTAAAACCTTAAAACACTTTTACCATTGTGCATGATTTGTAAACTATTGCATTTTGACGTTTAGCTTCATATGTGTGGCTTAGTAGGAAATGCAGGAAGCAAACATACGGGCACATTTTACCAGTGAGCCTGGGTTGGAAAATTGCCCTGAAACAAGATACTAACAGACCATGGCTTATCCTGTGTTTTACAGGTGCCCTAGAATGTGAAATTGAATTTATTTTGGCATAGTTAAATAACAAGAGTTCAGTACATGGACATGACATACAGTGAGTCTCAAACACCATTGTTTTCTCCTTCTTACTTAAATCTCATTTTTGAAAAACACCCCTGAAAAATAGGCGAATCTCCACATAACACCGACTGTGACGCAACAGTCGGGATCATTAATATGTACGACTCCAAAAATTTGCATATGCCAGCCCATGTTCAATGACAGGCGGAACTGCGCAGCCGAAGCATGGCAGTTGCTCAGTGTTTGGATGTACAAATGAACACAAAAGTATTTTTTAGTTCCTTCATCCGATTCCGAGCCTCTGAAGAAACAATGGGTTAATTTTATTTTCTCTGGAAATTTCCAAACATTTCACAGACGAGACTTGGGCCAATACAGAGCTGGCCTCGATGAACTTCTGAAAATAAATCGATCGAGCTACCAAGCAACACTTTCTGATGTGTAATTGTTCAAGTTCAGACAGGTAATCTTTCTCTCAAAATCGTTCAATACTGTTTATGCGTCAGTAAGTCAAGCCAGTGACTAAAATATCAACTTCACATTGTTTATTTTAGTAGGATGAAAAAAAACCTTATTTAAATTGTGAATAAATTATATACAGAAAGCGATCAAAAGAACAATCTTTCCACAGCGCGAGTTTATCTGGACACTTGCCAAACTCGTTATGAATTCAATGACACACGTTACACTGCACAACGAAGCTCTTACTGTATTTAACGTTACATCATTGTGTTTGCATTGGTGAAAGCATTAGAGAGAGTGCAGAAACAGGATCTTCATTCTTGCGATCAACAGACAGTCATCTGCTTGCTCAATGCTCATCACGGCAACATTTTATGTGATGGGAATAGATCTAAATACTTTAAAAACATCTCACGATTCATTAATCTCGATAGCTGTAATAGTAAAAGTATTCAAGAGAGTTTCACATGTAATACGTAGCTATTTCATATGCAAGCATGTCAGCCAATCACAGCAGAGGCCGGTTACACACAGCAGACACGCCCCTTCAAACAGAGCGTTCACATCAGAGGCTAAAATCAGGCTAGGAAAAATGCCTTTTATTTCTAAATTATGACTATTTTTGATCTAAAAACCATACTAACATTATAAGGGCAACCCAGAAAACATTAGGCCTATACAATACAAATAAAAACCATTCTAGGGCACCTTTAAGTAAGGTAGTGTGTGTTTGCAAAAGAAAGAGGAAGATAGATAAGTTTCAATGCACAATTTTCCCACTTTAGTTAACCATAAATTTGCATCAGCCAGCATCGTTTCCATTGCATTAATCACCACAATCTGAGAAAAGGCTATGTGTGCCTTTCGTATGCCCCATTTCAATGTTTATATTATAGCCTCAAAGGGCCTATAGTCATACAATGTAGCAATTGCTCAATTCTTTCAAACACAAAGAATATTGAGAGAGATTAACTACTGAGCCGTTACACTGTGAAATCGTAGTATCGTTTAAAGAGAGGGAGGTATCAGGTTTTGTGAGTTTGTGTGTGTTTGTTTTCTGAAGTTTGCCTGAGGGAAAACATATATCTAAACAACTTAAGAACTCACCCTCTCGTCTCGTTGTAAGTGTATGCCTTTAAAAGAATTTACTTCAGTTGAAACGTGTATGTGTGTGTGTGGGTCGAGTTTGCTATCCACACAAACAGTTGGTCCCAGCAAGGATAATAAAACCTGAAATCACCTATTGTGGGGGAAATCACCTATTGTGGGGACCATAAATATACCAAGTAATGTCTTAATGAATATTTAAAAATGCAGAAAGGTTTCTGTGAGGGTAGTTTTATGGCATAGAAAAAACTGTAGCATTAACTCAGTATAGAAGACAATAGCAAGTCCCCAGCATGATAGAGTAGTAGGTATAGGCTATTAGTTGTCTTTTTATGGGCCTACAGTAGATTTGTTTTTCGCCTCCCTACCTGCATTTGGTTTTAGCATTCCTTGGAGAGAGAAAACACAATTTAAGAGAGAGAAAGATGCTTTTCTTGAATCAATTTGCCACTCTTGTCTTTATAATGAAATTGAATGGAGATTTGGGCTGTCGAGTTGGGCTGTCATAAAACTGGTCCATACAATGAAATGGAAATCATACGATGGTTTTGTGAGATGAACAGGCTAAACTACTAATCTAAATGTGGTGCCTTTAACACACCAGTCCAGATGATTACATGTCATGTAACTGATCGTGGCTCTGCAAGTCTGAGTATACAGAAATAAGAATAAGATATGAGAGATAGAAGTGAATAATAACTTAAATTTAAGACTATTAAACAAGACTATTGAACATTTTTATCATTTGGCATCCCCAATCACTTTCATTATATTGAAAAAAATAGCTAGGCTAAATTTCTCTTTTGTGTTCCATAAAAGAAAGACATATAAGCCTGCGTTAGTTCAAAAGTTTAGGGATGGTAAGATCTTTTAAAATAACCTTTTGAAAGAAGCCTTTTTTATCAGGATTCTTTGACGAATAAAAAAGTTCAAACCAACAGCATTTATTTGAAATATAAATCTTTTGTAACAATGTAATCTGTCACTTTTGATCAATGGTAATGCAATCATGCTGAATAAAAGTGTTAGGCTAATTTAAAAAAAAAAAAAAAAAAAAAAAAAATCTTACTTACCCTAAACTTGTGAATGCTTGGAAGAATTTTTATTTTTTGGGTGAACCGACACCGTAAACATGTTTTTTTGTATTTGATGGGAGGAGGATGACGCTAGTGAAATGCATATTGCCAAAGTATTTACACATGACTTCTTTTATCTTTCATTTTTGGGAAGGGATTTGAGTTTGCACGGATATTGGAATGAAAATTTTCCGTAGCAGAGCTCAGGTGTTTTAATACCAGTTCACAATTGTCCCCCAGATGCTTGTGCATGTGTGTGTGTGTGTGTGTGTGTGTGCGCGGAAATACCCTTGACACTGTAACTTCCAGAGTAATCTAAACTGAGCTGATAAGTGTGTGATTGGCATTCTGCCGTTGTGTTGCTAGCGATATCTGAGCATTTGAGAGCTGATATGTTTGGTGCATTGAGGCAGTAAATTGAAAATATATTCACAGACACTCTTGATGTTTTTAAAGTTGATTTGTTGTGTTGAAGCGAGATTTGGGGGGCTGTGTGCGTGTGTGTGAAAATGTGAGCGTCGCTCTACCTCTGTCAGTACTGTAGTGTATCCATCACAGACCCCTGTTGCCATGGCAAACCTTCAGACCCGTCACTTCGTGTTGCGTTTAGCTGCACCTCAGTTCATGTGAAAGGAATTCAAATGATAACACAACTGAATATTGGTGAATATTGTGTGAGTGTGCTTAACCATGTAGTCAAAGCAAGGCAGTGTTAGATATGTATTGGTTTTTTTCCCCTCCTCTAGTCTGACCACTCATTTTCATTTGAGTTATGTTTAGTAGGTCACACTTAATTTCCATTTAGAATTTACATAATGCCCATTTATTTTGCAAAACAGATGTGCCTCATCCGTGACAGTGACGAAAACATGCATTTGAAGGCATGATTTAAATGAAGTTCTGTACAAATTCTTGTAGCTTTTGATCGCTAATTTAACATGGAAAAATGACAATCTGGCCGCCTCTTCATCACTAAGACACCAGCACCATTCGAAATGTGCCTTGGCGGAGCATTTGCCAAGCATGTCTGTTTGAGGGCCTGTTAGAGGTTGTTAGTCTTAAGTCAGGTGATTGGGCAGCTGCTGTCTGCTCACATCTCATCTCTCTAATCCACAGGCAGACTTTAGACCTGGGCCTCTGGCTTCTAGTTGAATAAGACACACATGCTAATGTAGCATTAAGAGCCAGGCAGTGGATTGGAAGGGAGTGTGTGACACAGCTATAGAGAGTGGAGTGTTGTCTTCCTGCTCCTCAGGGGAGGATGTATCTGCTGAAAGCCTCCAAGAGTGCAAATGAGTCTTCACTCCATTAGAAATGATGGAGGGATACATATCTGTGAGTTTTGACAGCGCAATGCTGCCTTTCTGAAGAGAAACTAGAGTCGCATTTGAAACTTGATTTTAAAACCACATAGGTTGTATTTTTGTTTATATCACATTTTTTATTATATTTTTATATGATAAATATAAATGATCACAGATTGCTAGCCTTACCCAGGTTTTATAGACTTCCTTAGCAGGATGCGGCTTCAGTATGACAGATGGATTGGTGACGTCTAGAAATTCATTATAGAGGAGAATAAATGTTCTTCGTCCAATTTTTTTTTTTTTGGAATTTAGGCTATTTAAGAAATGAAATAAGTCAATTTTGTCTTCACATTGTCTTTAAGAATCAGTTCAGTGTCATTCCCACCCAATCGGATGAATCACTCTCTCCATACTTTATTCTTCACCTTATCTGCTCATCTCACTTTCCTATTTGGCTTGCCGGCACCTCAGCATCTCCATCCCTCATAGTCACAGAATTCACTCCCACTTTCGTCTCCCTGCACTCTTGTCTCTCTCTACACATCTCTCTGATGCTGTTAACAGGAATCAAAGCTTTTCTGCAGTCTGAGGACTGAGGCAGGTACTTGAGTCCCACAGGTGCATTTTCCCAGCTAACCAATCCCGTCCTGAGGCATAGCTGTCATTCCTTACATAACTCAACCCTGGCACCTACCCTCTAGCTTGGAACAGAGGGAGGGAGAGTAAGACCGACAGCACAAGGGGGGGAGAGGGGAGGTTAGTAGTGGGAGCTGGTTTTGTTTGTGAGTGAGTGCTGTCTTTGCTGGGGGCTAAAATAGTAGAAGTACACCGAGAGGGGGAACAAAAGCAGCTTTTACAGAAAGTACTGCGAAATAAACTCACTCTTTCTCTCTCACACACACACACTCACACACTGCTCTCAAAACCTTCTCTATATTCTGATCAACTTTTACTCATCTCAGTTTGAGAATGAGATACAGAAATCATATTATCATATCAGCGCATCCACAGTATCATCTCTGCATATGTGTCTCTGTGAGAGTATGGGTTATAGTCTCACAGAATAGCCCTTCACTGTCTTATCCTCACAGAGAGAGAAAACTAATGAGGAACAGGATACAATGAAACGCACACAGAAAGATACAGATGCACAGATCCAATAAGCTCAGAGCTGCTCGTCTGGTATTACTCACCTTCCTTCTTACTGAACAGGGAGGACAATAGACCAGACTCTTGTTTATCAGCGTAAGGGGATGACAGGTTTCGTAGCAGATACAGCAAGAGGCCTAAAACGAATCCCTCTGCAAAAACTATTCACCCCTCTGAATAGAAGTGTTGTGCTTTACACAATTGTGCACTGTGCGGCTTATCTTTATTTTATATGGAACAGAGGAGATGAGCCATGTGTTAGGAGTGCTAAAAAAGTCAGCAGCCGAAGGGTTTGAAGCATCCCTTGAGCGTTTCCATGCATCGAGATGGCTCAACTAACGCCCATCTTCTGTTACATCAGGTGCACTTAAGAATTGGCTAATTATCTCCAGCTATTTCTTTTCCATTCATTAAATTTAGCAACTGCAACACAGATGCAATAAAGGTGATGTCTCCTCCTCATTAATGTACTTATGGATGAATCCTTCTTGTTTGTGTGGTGAAAATTTCCATTCACCCATGCTGAAATCCTCAATGCTATGTTGCAGCATAGACATTCAATTGAAAATATAAGTTAGCCTCATCGGTTTTGCTTAATAAAGCAACAAACCACAGTTTTGGTTATTATATGATATTTTTTTTTTAGAATTGCTTTATATATATATATATATATATATATATATATATATATATATATATATATATATATATATAATTACAAATCATATATATAATTACAAATCATATATATATATATATATGATTATATATAGTATATAGTATAGTATATAGATATACATAGTATGTATATATACACTCACCGGCCACTTTATTAGGTACACCTGTCCAACTGCTCCTTAACACTTAATTTCTAAGCAGCCAATCACATGGCGGCAACTCAGTGCATTTAGGCATGTAGACATGGTCAAGACAATCTCCTGCAGTTCAAACCGAGCATCAGTATGGGGAAGAAAGGTGATTTGAGTGACTTTGAACGTGGCATGATTGTTGGTGCCAGAAGGGCTGGTCTGAGTATTTCAGAAACTGCTAATCTACTGGGATTTTCACGCACAACCATCTCTAGGGTTTACAGAGAATGGTCCGAAAAAGAAAAAACATCCAGTGAGCGGCAGTTCTGTGGGTGGAAATGCCTTGTTGATGCCAGAGGTCAGAGGAGAATGGCCAGACTGGTTCGAGCTGATAGAAGGGCAACAGTGACTCAAATAACCACCCGTTACAACCAAGGCGGGCAGAAGAGCATCTCTGAACGCACAGTACGTCGAACTTTGAGGCAGATGGGCTACAGCAGCAGAAGACCACACCGGGTGCCACTCCTTTCAGCTAAGAACAGGAAACTGAGGCTACAATTTGCACAAGCTCATCGAAATTGGACAATAGAAGATTGGAAAAACGTTGCCTGGTCTGATGAGTCTCGATTTCTGCTGCGACATTCGGATGGTAGGGTCAGAATTTGGCGTCTACAACATGAAAGCATGGATCCATCCTGCCTTGTATCAACGGTTCAGGCTGGTGGTGGTGGTGTCATGGTGTGGGGAATATTTTCTTGGCACTCTTTGGGCCCCTTGGTACCAATTGAGCATCGTTGCAACGCCACAGCCTACCTGAGTATTGTTGCTGACCATGTCCATCCCTTTATGACCACAATGTACCCACAACTTCTGATGGCTACTTTCAGCAGGATAATGCGCCATGTCATAAAGCTGGAATCATCTCAGACTGGTTTCTTGAACATGACAATGAGTTCGCTGTACTCAAATGGCCTCCACAGTCACCAGATCTCAATCCAATAGAGCATCTTTAGGGTGTGGTGGAACGGGAGATTCGCATCATGGATGTGCAGCCGACAAATCTGCGGCAACTGTGTGATGCCATCATGTCAATATGGACCAAACTCCCTGAGGAATGCTTCCAGCACCTTGTTGAATCTATGCCACGAAGAATTGAGGCAGTTCTGAAGGCAAAAGGGGGTCCAACCCGTTACTAGCATGGGGTACCTAATAAAGTGGCCGGTGAGTGTATATATATATATATATATATATATAAGGGCTGTCAAATGATAAAAGTTTGTGTTTACATAATAAATGTGTGTGTACTGTGTATCATTATTTTATATATATAAATACATACACATGCTTGTATATATTTAAGAAATATTTGCATGTATATACTATATATACTAGATTTATATATAATTTATATTATATATAAATATAAATATTTTATATATAAATAACACATTTTTCTTAAATATATAAATGCACATGTGTGTACTTATATATACAAAATAATTTTACACAGTACAAACACATTTATTATGTAAACACAAACTTTTATTTTGGATGGGATTAATCGTGATTAATCATTTGACAGCCCTAATATATATATATATATATATATATATATATATATATATATATATATATATATATATATATATATATATATATATATATATATATATCATGACATATTTACTTATCTATAAGATTACACTGTTGTTCAAAAAGTTTGGGGTCAGTGAGATTTGTTTTAAAGAAATTAATAGGCCTACTTTTTTATTAGCATGGACACATTAAATTGATTGCAAGTAAAGACTTTAAAAAAATAATATCATTATCATACTTCATTCTAAAAAAATTCTAAACATCAATACAGATATAATGGTTTTTTTTTCTCTCTATTCATCAAAGACTTGCTTAAAAGTATCATGGTTTCCTTATAAGGATCACATCACATACAGCGCAAACTGCACGTGATGTGTGAGATACTTTCTATATGTGCCTATTAGTTTAGAACGGCGATTAACTTGTGTACAATGTAGTAAAAGTAAAGTAAACTTGTTTAAAAAAACATCCTGATCAATTTTGAGCATCCAGATGGTATAATCAAACATGTCTTGTGGAGCGCTCTTGGAGAATGCATTTATTTGTCATTTTAACGGTTGGAAACGCAGCGTAAATGTGGACTTCTATAGGCCATGATCAGAGACTAGTCAAGCAGAGCATTGAATTCGACTAGTCTGTGTAACCCAAAGTATAGTCACAGGTGTGCATACAAAAGTAACCAATTCAATCAGATAGTCAGTCATCATGTTGGAGCAGCTGATGTTGCTTGAAATTTCTCTATACATCAATTATGAAAACTCTATACATCAATTACAAATGTGTAGAATTTACAGCACTTTAGAAAATCGCAATTACAGAATAGCAGACCTACAGTAATGACGCCCCGCTGAACAATCGTCATTTCTTTCAGCAAATTTAAAAGCATCACATTCACAGTAGTATAGTCATTATCTGTCTCCTGAGCAACATTTATGAGAACTGACAACATATATTCAACCAATGGGAACACTTATGTTCTGAACGGCAGGGTCATCTGGCCTGTCTTGAGAAATGTTTTGTGTTCTCCAGGATTTCTTCATTGTCTCCAGCAGAAGTGTGAGATTAAGAGAAGTCGAGTCAAGTCAAGTCAAATCAAATATATTTATATAGCGCTTTTCACAATACAGATTGTATCAAAGCTGCTTCACAGTATCAATCAAAACAACTTAACAACGTTTGTTTATTACTGGAAAAAAGACATCCAAGTTTGGTTGAGTTGATCAATGGTATGATTGGTTAATTAATTTGAATATCCCCAATTATTTCAGAAGTGAGTTCAGTCATTTCTTTGTGTATTTCTTTAGGAGTTTCACCTCACACTCACAAATCATTTGCATGTGACGGAAGCAGCTTTGGGTGTTCAGAGCGGAGTGTTGCACAAGAAAATGTTTACCTTGTAAAAATAACCAAAACAAACATCACAGCTCAAACCGAATGTGTGGCGGGTGAAGAGGAGGCTGAGAAGTGGAAAGGGAGGGAAAAATGAACTGGTTGTGTTTCCCTGTGGCAACTCCACATGGCACAAGGGAGAGAGAGAGATAGAGAGTCAGAAAATAAAAAGAGAGATGTGGTTGAGGAGCATCTCTGTATTATTGATAACAGTGAGAGGATGAGTAGATTTCTTTTACTTGTTTTTACTTTCCCACTCCCTTTCTTTCGCTCTCTCTAAAGGTTTGTGTTTTGTGATTGGTATGTGGGGTGGATGTGCCTCGGAGAGCTGGGTGGCTGACAGTGGTCTCCGTCTAGCTCCAAATGCCAATTTGCGAGCTGTCTCATTCCATCTTGACGAAATGTCCTATTCTCTCGCTGGTGCCGCTGGAGGGAGGGGTGGGGTGTGAAGTGGGCTTCTCCTGTGGGAGAGCTGTGGCTTCTATCATCCTTATCAAACCTGGCTTCTGCAGTCACACTGGATTTAGCTAACACTTGCTTAATACACTCCTCACTGAGCCTTAGGTGTGTGTGAGAGAGAGAGAGAGAGAGAGAGAGAGCGTGTGTGTGTTTAGGTCTCTGTGTGTATGACTCTGGGATATACAATGAGTGTGTACTGAGGGATTTGCTCATGTCAGAGATGCATACATATAGATGTAAGGGAAATGACGTATGTGCAATACCTAACGGCTGTGGATCTTCTTATGGCGCTTTTCCACTGCATGGTACGGTACGGTTCGGTTCGGTACGGCACGCTTTGGCGCTTTTCCACTGCATGGTACGGTACGGCTCGGTTCAGTACGGCTCACTTATGGCGCATTTCCACTGCATGGTACGGTACGGTACGGCTCGCTTCGGCTCGCTTTAAATGGTACCTGGTCTGTTGAGGTTCCAAGCGTACCGTACCGGTACTAAAATGTGACGTGCAAACACTGCAGATCACTGATTGGTCAGACAGAATCGTCACTACCAGCGTCATTGTATTTGCGACACGAGACGAGACACTAAACCCGCTAGATTTAAATAGCCAGTAGACAACAGCCAATGCTGTAGCGTCTGTTTTTAAAGTACTTGCTTGAAAAAAGAAGATGAAAACTTTGCAATGGCTGAAGCGTGGTCAGCGAGGTGCAGATGTTCCTCTCGTTGGTTGCCGAGGAGTCGCGCAACTATAACGATCAGTCCCACCCACTTGAAGCGGTACTAACTGCAGTGGAAAAGCAACCGAGCTAAAGCGAACCGAACCGTGCCGTACCGAGTCGAGTCGTACCACGCAGTGGAAAAGCAAAGCGAGCCGAACCGTTCCGCGCCGAGTCGAACCGTACCGAACCGTACCATGCAGTGGAAAAGCGCCATTAAAGATGCAATTCGAGTTACTACAATTAATACATAGATCAACATTGCCTATGCTGTTAGTGTATGTTGCTTTGGATGGAAAGCAGCATCTGCCTTAGAACTATTTCATTTAAGTTAGGAGTGCATGATATTTACTCTCGTTCAAAGGTTTCTGGTATTTTTTTAAGGATATCTTTAATACACACCAAGTCTGAATTTCTTATTCTTATCAGTGATAAACTTTTGTGCACTTAAAGTTGTTATTCAGAGCAAGTATTATATGATTTGTATATTATATATATATATTAATTGTGATAATTGAATTGAATTGTGATTCATATTTAAATTTTTCTGAAGAAAATATGAATGGTTATTGATTGAATAATGAGTTGCTTACTTGCCAAAAAGCCCATGGCCAAGTCTCTATAATATTCTGGTCTCTCAAAATATTATTTCAGTTAAAACTGTAATTCAGATCGCTTAGAAATTAACACCTTTTGTTACAATACATATAATTTATCATACATGTCTGTGGAACAAATGGTGCACTAGCAGCGCTAAATACTTGAGCTAAAAACTGATCAATACTGATTCACTGTACAAAGTTGTTGTATATTAGATTGAAATTATTCAATCATTCACCAAGATTCCTGATGATGTTATCAACAAGCACGCTGACCTTTGACCTCTCTTTCTGTCTCTGTCAAATCACAGCTCCCGCATCGCCGAGTGACCTTCTCCACAGCCAATCAGGCGCAAGATCTGCAGGATCCTTCTCAGCACAGTTACTATGACAGCGGTCTGGAAGAGTCAGAGACACCCAGCAGTAAGAGCTCTTCAGGGCCGCGTATCGGGCCCCTCGCCCTACCTGAAGACCACTATGAACGCACCACCCCGGATGGCAGCATCGGAGAGATGGAACACCCTGAGAATGGTAAGAAGAAATCAACTCCTCCTACTCTCTTTCAGAAATATCTCTTTAGATCTTCTACATATTACAGCTATTTTGATGTTGTTTGAGTAATGGCTGGTAATGAGCTGCACTGAGCGGTTTACTTGTATGCCCTTCACTCACACTCGCTTTAAAAAAAAAAAATAGTAAAATAAGGTCAATCTGAATTCTTAGGCACTGTGAACTAAATTTCAGAATTTAAGCAAATTAACTACTGATTTGAATGTTTTTCGGTGAGAACTGTATAGACCTTGTCAACACTCATCTTGCATGTACAAAAAAAAACATTAATTCTTGGCAAGATATTACAATTACCCATTCATATTAGCACACACACACCTGATATAATCCTCCTATGTTGTAGCGGTAGGGATCAGCTAGTTCTCCTATAGCGAGGGATGCCATCTCTCCTTTCCGCCCAGGCGAGGTGCTAAAACCAGGAATCCTCAGCAACAGCTTCTGAGAGGGTGGAAGTCATAGCCAAAAGGCATGCTCACATTGAAAGCATTTAGTATTTCAATTACAGTGGAATTAATCAGTGCTGTGTATGTGTACACACACTCTTAAAGGAATATTTTGGGGTCAATACAAGTTGAGTTCAGTAAACAGCACTTGTGTCATAATGTTATGTCCTTCTTTCCTTTATTTATTTGTTTATTTATTTATTTAATTTTTAATAATAAAATAACAACAACCCTGGGTTACAATATGATGGTTAATGTTTTTGCTGTGGAAAAGAAAAATCACATATATTCATATTGTTTATTCAGCCTGAGTGCATTAAATGGATCAAAAGTGACAGTAAAAGCTTTTACATTTTTTAAAAACAGATTTATGTGTTTTTTAAAATGCTGTTATTTTGAACTTTCTATTCATAAAAATGTTTCACAGTTTCCATAAAAAATATTAAACAGCGTAACTGTTTAATTGATGATAATAAACGATGTTTCTTGAGTACCAAATCAGCATATTTAAATTATTAGACTGGAGTAATGTCTACTGAATATTAAACTTTGCCATTTCAGGAAGAAATTACTTCTTAAAATATATTTAAAATACTTACGTTACATTGTAATAATATGCCACAATATTACTGGTTTTACTGTATTTTTTTTTATCAAATAGGCCTAAATGCAGCCTTGGTGAGCATAAGAGTCTTCTCTCAAAAAATCTTAACAATACCATACTTTGACCAGTGATGTATTTCCAATTTTACAGCTGCGCTTCCATGATAACACATTGCTCAAAATGACTTAAAAAATAAAAAGACCAACTGTAAAGCAGAAATAACACACAGGTTTTAAAGGGAAAAGTTTGAAGAAACTAAGTTTCATTTCTTTTAAATAGCCTATAACCATATAGTGCCATAAACCAAAAAAAAGATGGTTCTAAGGTTGTTGTTTTTTTGGTAATCACCAGTATGCCACAATTGCTGCAATTTACTCAACATGAATTGAACATAGAATATTCTGTGAAAGAGGTCAAGATGCATGGAAAGAGACTGAGAATACTGAGAATCAGCTGAAGGAAGTAGAATTGAAGAAAGAAAAAGAGGCTAAGAAAGTGAGGTGGACTGAGGCCTAAATGTCATGGCTGTCTTCCCACATCAATGCTTTTACTGCAGCTGCAGGACAGTATGTGTGTGTGTGTGTGTCTGCAGGGAGGGTCACCCAGACAGGTCTCACTTATGGCATCTGTACACACACAGCTGGGCACAGAAGCCCCTGGCAGGTGCCACCAACCACAGCCTCACACACACACACTGAGAAGAAGGACAGTATGTGTTTCTGTGCATGCAAAAATGAGGTCAGGTACAATGGGGGTTAGGCGGGATATTTAACCGATTTCCTTAGGATGTGTACATATGGGCGTGTGTGTGTGTTTGCGCATGTTATCATTGTGGACAGTCTCTACTTGTGCCTGTTGACCCTGACTGTGGTGGTTTGTCTTCATGGATTGCTGCCAGCTTCCTGGGGTCGACATCACTGATGCTGAGGGAAGAGTTTTACTGTACTCCCTCACATCACTATACACAATAGAGCTAATAAAAGAGCAGGGATCTTAAAATAAATAGTCCCAGCGCTCGAAATGACATTAGCAGCTGCACAACGCAGCAGTGCTAGTCTATAAATACTGCGCTGCCACAGCACTGCTCTTCAAATGAGCTCTGCTTCATATAGCCACTATGGATAATGCATGGATGTAATGTGTAAAAGAGGGCAGGGTTGGTGTGGAATGATACTGTGAAGCATGAAGGTGACAGGGCATCTGAGTTTGCACAAACACGTCGTGATGAGTCTGTACATGAGAAATGAGGCATCGTGCTAGACAAGGACTAATGTTTTGAAACATTTATGGCACATGGAATAAAGCCGCTGCCTTCTGATTCTTTAAAGGTGAAGTGTTTAATTTATGCACCACTAGTAGCACCAAAAATACCTGTGAAAATAATTGCATTTAAGCTTTTAACACATCTGCTATTTGTCAGGAAGTTCTGTTCTGAGCTCACCCCAGTCAGTTACTCAAAGAAACAGCAATGTTTCTTTTAAATTTGCAATTAAATTTGGTGCCACTAGATAGAAATAACTCCATTCACTCCACTTCATATTCAATTTTATTTAAAAATGTACTGCATTAGACATAATTAAGTATATGTTGACAGGAAAACAGTACCCTTCATATCTCACTATTACGATTTTACAAGTCAAAAGTTTGGGGTTGAGAAAATGTTTTAATGGTTTTGAAAGAGGTATCTTATGCTCTTGTGAGGCTGCATTTATTTTATCAAAAATACAGTAAAAACAGCAATACTGTGAAATATTATAACAGTAACTGTTTTCTGTTTTAAAAATGTAATTTATTTCAACAGTCCAGTCTTCAGCCTTACATGATTCTTCAATAACCATACTAAATTGTTGATTCGCTGCTTAATAAACATTTCTTATCAGTGTTATAAACAGTTGTGCTGACTAATATTTTTGTGGAAACAGCTAATCATTTTTTCCAGGATTCTTTGGTGAATAGAAAGTTCAAGAGAACAGCATTTTTCCTAGAATGTTTAAATACTTAAAGGTGAAATATAATTTTAAATGTAATAAAACAGGTTTCCAAGCAGGTTTCCTAAATGCTTCCTCCATCAGCCATTTGCACAAACAGGCAGCCCCATCCCTGAGCTCACACCATTGGTTGAGAGGTGCCACATGCCAGACTTTTCAGACAAAAAGCATTTTTATGAAAATGCTATAAAAATAGAGTGTTTACGCTCTTTAGGGAAATCAACCCACGAATGGCTTACTTATAGTTGTCTCTGCACATTAAAAAGTAGTTTAACACTGAAAAAATTGCACACATCAAATTTAATTAGCTTCAGTGTGTCACTTCACAACGATGTGAGCATGAATAATTTAAAGATGATGTGTGTAATGTGTTTTTTTTTTTCATGTTGAAATATTTTCTCCAATCCTACTTTAATGTGCAGAGACAACTATAAATAAGCTACTCGTAGGTTGATTTCCCTGAATAGAGTAAACACTGCGACTGATAAAGCAAAATATTGTCCTGTTTATTTGACCTTCTTGACCAGCCCGAGGAGGTCTATAATATATAATACATGAAGAGCACTAAATAAATAAATGACAATCAGTCACTTGCAAACCATTTACTTTAATATAATACAACACAGCATCTACTACCAGGGGCAAACAGCAGCACGTTAGCCAGCCGAACATGGACCCCAATTTGGGGCGGGACTATTTGCTTTGTGTTTAGGAGACATGTTATTTATTTATTTATCATTCATGCAATTCTGTTTGGTGCCACTAGTTGCACAGAAATTACACACTTCACCTTTCAATAATTCATTATAAGAATATTTGCAGATTAAACCGTGGTGCATTGTGCAAATATTATGGTCAAACAAGATGTGATATTTAGTTTCCTGAATTTACCAGATCCATTTTAGAAATCCACCTGTATTATACCTGGAGAAGAGATGTGCAGGATAATTTTTTAATAAAAAAAATTTCCAAAGAGAATCTTTTGCATTAGACCAACAGGAGTCAGAACAGGCTGTGCCTGGTTCCTCTGTCTCTTCCAGAGACCCCTTACAACAAGACAAAGACTCATCTCACTTTCAATCGTTTTCTGTCTTTATTCTTTCTGTTTATTGGTCTGAGAAGAGAACTAAAGTATATCCAGTGGGGTGACTTAGCAAAACTATCATCCAGTCGCTGTAGAAGACATGGACCAGGTTGTCTTTGCTGAAGTAGATGTTGTCTCTGATGGGTTCTGCCTTACTCCTGAAACTGCAAAACATCAGTTCTGCTATAGCTATTGCTCATTTAGTGTACACTTTGAATAAGTAATATAGACTTCATTTTAATGTTGCTAGTTTAACTTTGTGTTAATATTATTATTTTTTTCTGTATTTTTGTACTACAACTGTATAGCCCATGTTTGGTAAATCTATCTATCTATCTATCTATCTATCTATCTATCTATCTATCTATCTATCTATCTATCTATCTATCTATCTATCTATCTATCTATCTGTCTGTCTGTCTGTCTGTCTGTCTGTCTGTCTGTCTGTCTGTCTGTCTGTCTGTCTGTCTGTCTGTCTGTCTGTCTGTCTGTCTGTCTGTCTGTCTGTCTGTCTGTCTGTCTGTCTGTCTGTCTGTCTGTCTGTCTGTCTGTCTGTCACAGCTAAATTATAAAAATAAAAGCTAATTCAAAATATTAACAATATTACTATTGCATTTGTAGTTTTGGTAACTTTCTTACACATTTAAGGGAACATTTACATTTAAATGTCGCTGTGCAACCAATCACTCTTGGTGAAATATTAAGGCTATTTTGTTGCCTTTGTATTTCTATATTTCTAAACCATTTTGGTACCATTTTGTGTAAATCCTGTGTCCTGAAATGAAACCATTTAAGAACCACTGCATTGGTAGACCGTGGAGCTCAGTGAGCCCTTAGAAGTTGGCCTTGGAGAAATAGTATGATATCCAACACACGGTGGCTGTTGTTTAGATTAGCTTAGATGAAACTAAATGGACTGAACTCGCTCTCTTCCTCTCTCCATCCCTCTCTCTTACTCCATCTCTCCACCGTAGCTCGCTCCTCTCAAGCTAAATGGAATCATCTTCGTCTGATAATGGAGTGTAATTCCATTACCCCAGCTCAGCGTCCCAAGGGGGGGCATTTCTGCCCGACACCCCCTTCTCTTCCCTAATGTGCTCATTTCCCCTGCCTAATAGAAATGGATGGGTCTGTGGGTCTTCTCTGGGAAGAGTGGGCGAAAGCAAGAGAGACAATGGAGAGAAAGAGATACGCAGAAATAGGGGATGATGGTGAAATGTTTTGGAGAATAATTTGACGGAATGAGCCGAGATGGAAAAGATGAGACAAGCTCAAAGCAGAAACTGATTATGCAGTAAAAGCCAGGAACGGCAGACGTGTGGTTTGATGTCGTTCGTCTGAGCGAGATGCTGCCTGAGCATTTATGAGCAGTTATGGATCTATTTGAATTGCTGTCTCTCATCTCTCCTCTAAAGACAGACCTAGTGTTCTTATCAGCCGCCTGGTAATGGCTTCCTCAAACAAGCAAACAAACAAACAAAAAACAAACGAACGGTCTACACATCTAAACAGAAGAAAGGCCTTTTGAACATCTGTGCAGTTGTCAGGGTTCATTTCTCAAGAGCCTCTCAAAGGCAGCCGCGGAGCTCTCTAACGTTGCACAAAGCGTCCATTACGCCCTCGTTTAGGAGAGCAAATAGGCTGCCGTTCTACC
Organism: Semotilus atromaculatus; assembly: GCA_031834385.1. Classification (NCBI taxonomy): domain Eukaryota; kingdom Metazoa; phylum Chordata; class Actinopteri; order Cypriniformes; family Leuciscidae; genus Semotilus; species Semotilus atromaculatus. Next base: position 12,339,187 of record JAULUF010000052.1, on the reverse strand, counting down.
GCCATCACGCCCATATCAGGGGAAATGAAGGCAATCATTCGTCTCAAATGAGCAAACAAGCCATCTCCATAACGACAACATCCAATCTGTCCCGTACCATTCAATCAGGCCACTTCTTTAAGCTGGAAAACAGGAAAATTGTTTTGACGTTCCGATGCACTGAACCGGATGTACACACATAGAGGGAAAAAAACGAGAGAGATTTGAGCTGTTTTTAATGCTTCCAACTAACCACATACAGCATTTCTACCGCTGACAATTTGCCCAGAGATTTTGAGATGGTAAACAAATTACACAGAAATGCAACCATTTTAGACGATTCTTGACACAGGGTATTCAATCTCCATTCCACGTCTTTAAAAATAATTGTGTCTTTACAAGTCTTTTGCGCGATAATGTCTAGAACATTTATATTAAATGCAAACCTTGATATGTGTTGACTGGGGTAATGCATTTATGATTTTGTCTGTCATGCACATCCTTTAATTACAGAATTTATGTGGCTTTCCTTTAACGATCATGCAGACACCAGAGATTCTGGTGTCCAAAACACTTTGTTTGTATGCCGAGGGCGCCATGGTAACCCTAATTAAAAGGCTAAAGCTGGAGTTAAGGGAGCGGCTGGAGAGGATATAGACAAAGAGGAAGAGAATTCATGGTTTGGTCAGGAAGTATGCTTGAGTGTTCACCACTGTCTCTTCGTTCCTCTCGGGATGGCCTATGAAAGTCTCGAAGGAGGTTTAACCCGCTGACCGCCCCCCTGAATGTTGAACCTTAAGATGGATGGAAGAACAGAGTGAAAGAGAACTGCATCGGGTGCGCATAAGCTAATCAAAAGCAGATGCACTGTGTTCTTGAAGTGTTTCCCACGCACGTAGTCTCTGTTACTTCCTGTCCCCACTCACTAGTTTTCCCACCGTGACGTTCTTCCTAAATACAAAGTGACACAAAATTGTTTCTAAAACTCTCTCTTTGCGCTTGACCCCCTCCTCAGCAACTCTCTCTCTCTCTCTTGCTCTCTCTCTCGCTCTTGCATTTCCCCTTCATTGTGATGAGTGTGACTGTATCAGTCATGGCTTCACTCTGACAGGCGCTTGTGGGGCAGCTTGGGGTCTTCACTAAAATGAGCAACCACAAAACATCCAGGCAATGGGTCATCTTGTCCTGCTCAACCTCAACAGAGAGCACACATATGCAGCTGTGTGTCACTGTCATGATGGACACTTTCCATTGACTCCTATTGTTTTATATTATGAAATTTCTATTTTTGTGATATATCTGTATTTTAAAAATAAAAATGGGTAATTGTAAGATCAAGTCTAATACATGAAATGGTTACATTGCGAGATATAAAATCACAACTGTGGAATATAAAGTTTTATGTGTAATAGTAATTGTGATGTATAGTATGAGGTTGTCATATTTGTGACTTTTTCTTGAAGTCATATATTATCAGTTCACAATTATGAGGAAACAATGTCACTTAAAAGACAGTTGCATTTTGAGATGAGGTTGCAATTAGGAGAAAAAAATCACAATTGTGAGTCACATTTTGAGAGGTAGTCGAAATTATTAGAAATAAAGTTGCAATAGTGTGAGAGACAGTTAGTGCAGACAGCAATAGTGAGAGAAAAATCACAATTGTGAGCGATAGTCACATTTTGAGAGAAAGTTGCAATTGTGAGATATAAAGTCAAAATTACATTTTAATATCTTGTTATCTGAGGATGAAACAGGCACATATATGCACACAACTTAATTGGAATTGTGGGATGCTTGTGAAAGCCTAGTCTATGGAAGTAGACCTAATGCCTCCACAAATTATATAATAAAGTGATCAGCAGTGGACCACAGCTGGGTCTCTCTTCTCTCTTCTCTCTCTCTCTCTCTCTCCCTCTCTCTCTCTCTCTCTCTCTCTCTCTCTCTCTCTCTCTCTCTCTCTCTCTCTCTCTCTCTCTCACACACACGCACACACGCACACACACACACACACACACACACAGCTATCCTTAGACTTTTAAAGTACTGCTGAGCACTTGTTTCCAAACTGAATTTATCCTCCCTTCCCCATGAGGAAGGAAAAGTAGGGAGAGATGTGTGTATGTGTGCGCGTGTCTGTTTTGGACATTCCTTAGTTCTTCTTAATTAGCTGTGCTGTTTTGCTATAGCTGCTAGATGAAAGGCTTGTGCGTAGGGAAAGTGGGTGATCTCCCCCACAGAGCCCTGCTCTCTTTCTCTCCTCACAGCCACTGTAGTGGTCCCTGCTCTCAGTGCTAACAATGGATGTCGACGAGATTGTTAGTGCCTTCGCTAGAGACACTCTCAAAGCTTTTTACTAATACAGGGTAGAGCAGGATATGATCAATTATGAACAATAAACGCCTTACGCCAGTCCATTATGCAGCAGTTTGTTCGAAGTTTTGTAATTTCAGGTTTCTTTGAAAGGTGAAGTGCGTCATTTCTGTTACAAACATAACTGCAAAATTAATCATTTAATTTTTACAATGAAAATCAATGGTATTTAAAACATTTTGTTATGTCATGTATGACAGATGGCAAAAATAAAGGTTTGCATTTGTAGAACCTTAAAGAACGTTTTCGTCCAATGGAAAGGTTCCAGCTGAAGCTTATTGTTAATGACCAGACTTTTAATAAAGGCACATCCCCCAAGTTAAACTTAATTATTCTACCATTGCTTTTATTCCTTTGAGTCACCAAACACACTTTACAGTTTTTAATGCTGGGTGGAACCGGCTGCAGAGCTGTGTGTTGCTCATGTATGAGACGACAGATATAGAGGAGGAGGAGAAGTAGTAGACAGCGAGAGAAGATTCATGGAGGGGTTTATTTCAGGAGTGCAGCTTGTTTATTTGTGCTTATTTGATGGTGGTCTGCTGTTCTGGGAGTGAGCGAAAGATTGAGTCCTGAGAAGAGAGAGAGAGAGGTGTGGTTGTATTCTTGCTTCGCCCAGAGCAGTGCATTGTGGGCCGCTGTTGTAAATTGGAGCAGAGCTGGCAGACAGGATCTCCACTACTGAATCACAACAATGACTAGAGTGCTGAGCACTGCAGTTCTCCTGCAACGAGAGAACGACAGGGAGAGTGAGGGGGCTGTGGAAAATGGGGACCGTGAATGTGGAAGTATAAAAGGCACTGGAGTACAAGCAATGTGTGCGTGTGTGCACTTGTGCGTGTGTGAGCGACCACCCCTACCTCTTCATCATCTAAGGATCCCTGGGTCGTCCCTTGCCAGGCTGTTTGACAGGTGCAGTACAGTGAACGCAGTGTCACGCAGTAATTGTACATCCCTGTTATGTCAGCGTGTAATTGAGCACATAGCCTACAAAGGGCCTGCCAGACCAACACACACACACACACACACACACCTCTGAATCAGTGAGCAAGACATCACTAACATCCCATGCTATGCCTTTATCGACATTGACAAAACACTGAGGCTATACAATTCACAATCCCAGATAACTTGATAGGGGGGTTTGTTAAGAGCAAAGGATTCTGGGAACACAGCCATTGTGTTTAATGGCTACTAACATTAAGATGTAACTCATCTAATTAGCGAATGTGATGTGGAGTCATGTAAGGACGGATTAAATTCACTCTTTCTTTCTCTCGTTCTTTTCTTTCCTTCCATAATTATCTCTTCATTCTCTGCATGCATTGATTTTACCGTGGCCTTGATGTCTCTCTCTCTCACTTTCCAACCCCATATACTCTTTCTCCCTTCCGCAGACCTGTAACCACACTCGCCTCCTTTCCTCCCTGCTTCTGTGCCACTCTGTCATTCCGGTTTAGAAGTCGATGGCTGGCTTCCCCACCGAGAGAATAACTGCTGTAATCATATTTGATCAGGGAAATCTTAGTATCTTGTATCTGTGGCCTAGCTCAAGTAACCAGAAGCACTGTGGCTTCAATAAACGGGACTGGACCTTTAAAAGGCTCTCCGGGTTTTGAGTTCCGGCTGTCCGAATGAAGGAATTTGAGATGAGTATGTGAAGGTCTCTGGATGTAACTGGATAAGTGGTATATGGATTATGATGGTGTGGCAAATGTACCATCCTCTCTCACATAGGAATCGAAATTTTAAATGTTCCTCTTCTCCTGTGTTTGAATTGAAAATAGAAGTCCTTTTATCTAAATTGTTTGATTAACCAAAGATGAGGTATGAATTATTTATTCGTTTTGCAGGATCTGAGAGATTCTCACAGTGAAAGAATACAGTGGATTTCTTCCCCTCTCTCGCACATGCTGAGGTTATTTATGGTTTCCGCCTCAGAGTAGAAAAAAAAATCTATATTACAAAACATTACAGACAAATTGTGAGATATTAAGTTGCAATTTTGAGATATAAAGTCAGTTGTGAGAAGTCAAAATTCGGAAGAAAAAAAAAACACGATTAACTTTTCATATCTCACAATATGACTATATGACTCAAGATTGTGACTTTATATTTCACTTGTGCCATTGTCGCACAATTTGATTTAATATCTCACTGCTGTGACTTCATATCTCACAATTATGACTTTATATCTTTATTTCTCGAAATGCAGTTTTATATTTCAGTTTGACTATACACTCACCGGCCACTTTATTAGGTACCCCATGCTAGTAACGGGTTGGACCCCCTTTTGCCTTCAGAACTGCCTCAATTCTTCATGGCATAGATTCAACAAGGTGCTGGAAGCATTCCTCAGGGAGTTTGGTCCATATTGACATGATGGCATCACACAGTTGCCGCAGATTTGTCGGCTGCACATCCATGATGCGAATCTCCCGTTCCACCACATCCCAAAGATGCTCTATTGGATTGAGATCTGGTGACTGTGGAGGCCATTTGAGTACAGCGAACTCATTGTCATGTTCAAGAAACCAGTCTGAGATGATTCCAGCTTTATGACATGGCGCATTATCCTGCTGAAAGTAGCCATCAGAAGTTGGGTACATTGTGGTCATAAAGGGATGGACATGGTCAGCAACAATACTCAGGTAGGCTGTGGCGTTGCAACGATGCTCAATTGGTACCAAGGGGCCCAAAGTGTGCCAAGAAAATATTCCCCACACCATGACACCACCACCACCAGCCTGAACCGTTGATACAAGGCAGGATGGATCCATGCTTTCATGTTGTAGACGCCAAATTCTGACCCTACCATCCGAATGTCGCAGCAGAAATCGAGACTCATCAGACCAGGCAACGTTTTTCCAATCTTCTATTGTCCAATTTCGATGAGCTTGTGCAAATTGTAGCCTCAGTTTCCTGTTCTTAGCTGAAAGGAGTGGCACCCGGTGTGGTCTTCTGCTGCTGTAGCCCATCTGCCTCAAAGTTCGACGTACTGTGCGTTCAGAGATGCTCTTCTGCCCACCTTGGTTGTAACGGGTAGTTATTTGAGTCACTGTTGCCCTTCTATCAGCTCGAACCAGTCTGGCCATTCTCCTCTGACCTCTGGCATCAACAAGGCATTTCCGCCCACAGAACTGCCGCTCACTGGATGTTTTTTCTTTTTCTGACCATTCTCTGTAAACCCTAGAGATGGTTGTGCGTGAAAATCCCAGTAGATTAGCAGTTTCTGAAATACTCAGACCAGCCCTTCTGGCACCAACAATCATGCCACGTTCAAAGTCACTCAAATCACCTTTCTTCCCCATACTGATGCTCGGTTTGAACTGCAGGAGATTGTCTTGACCATGTCTACATGCCTAAATGCACTGAGTTGCCGCCATGTGATTGGCTGCTTAGAAATTAAGTGTTAAGGAGCAGTTGGACAGGTGTACCTAATAAAGTGGCCGGTGAGTGTATATCACAATTGTGACTTTATATCTCCCAATTGCGACTTTACATACCATAAGTACTATATTTTCACAGTTGTGTAATTGTGACATTATGGTATATCCCACAATTATGTCTCATGTTTATTTTTCTTTACATTTATACATCAATCCATAGTCATTGGAATCAAATTCTGAGGAACTTTTACATATCACAGAATTTGAAATAGATGGATGGACACTTAGCAAGCTCTAAGTGTACACACAGCTGAAATTTGCAGTTTGTGTTTGTAATCGTTCACGCCTCAGGGCCGGTTTGCTACTTTATATTTGTCATCCCTAGGGCTCGTTGCTGGTCCCCACTAGTCCAGAGGGAATTTTTTTGCCAGCTTTTTACACCGCGCTCTGGGAGTTAGCTTATACTGCTATCGCCACCTTTGTGTCTAGTCCACTGAGTTAGCCGCTGTTGCCAGGTTCGTGGCCAGTGTGGGGAATTAGCCACCACTGCCATTGCCAGTTCGGAGAGGAGCTTAGGGAGTTAGCCACTGCCGATCATGCCACTGTTGCCAGGCCTGCTGTTTCCCGAAGGACTGACGGCTGCTTCTAATCTAAAGGATATTGTTGTTGTTGTCCGTCAACTTCAGAGGATAAAGCCAGCTAGGTGGATCTCAAAGGACTAGCCTGACACGCACAGGCGCGCACACCTCACATCCCAGTGGTATGGATATGGCTTCTTGTTTATCTCCTGTCCTGCTGGGGCTCTCAGCTAGCGTTGTCATGGAAACGGGGCCCTGCTGGGTGGAGGGGGTGTGGGGGGGAGATTGAGCTGCTGGGTGTGCTTGAAACTTCGCTACCCACTTACCTAACGGAGTGTCTCACACATACACCAGTAATGGTAGGTGTACTAGAATGGCTCATGCTGTCTATTGCCTACTTAATACCATAGTGTCTCAGTAGGCAGTAAGCTGTTTCCAGATATGAAGAGCTCTTATGTTTTAACCCATGTCACCTCACCTCACCCAGGCACCATAGATTCCAGATCAATACTGACTCTTGGTGTGAAGCCTGACTCTCTCTCTCTCTCTATCTCTCTTTCCTTTAGCTCTGTAAGAAAAGTGAGGTTCAGTCCCACTACAGTCTGTATGTTTTCCTTCCACTCTAGCAGTAAATTGGGCTTGATTGAGCAGGTAATTGAATACTGCTTTTGAGTCTCCAGTAGAAAGACTTAACACGTGCAGAAGTGTGTTTCCCTTAATCAAATTACTCTCTCTCACTTCATCTTGAAGCGGACTCGAGGTGTTTTCCCCTCCACGCTGAGTCCTAAAAAGCCTTGCCCTATCATTTATGTTACAGTTAATACAACTCGGTGTTAATCAGCAGATTAGTTGTAAATTAGCTAGCTTTTGGACTCCCACTGTCTGTGTTCTAGAATCGGAAATGAATGAGGCAGTTGATTAAACGTGGGATGATGTTTGTAAGTCTGTAAACGGGAGGCTAATTGTCATCGGAAAAGCTTAAGTAGTGATGCAAAACAGTGCCAAAATAGGCATAGTGGGGTAAGTTTGAGATGTTTTTTGTTTTTTTTCTACCTGTGCAATCTTTGAACATTCTCAGGATGTTTTGTCTGCACTCATTGTGCTGTATAGTTATTAAAGCCACATTTGGAGGGATGGAGACCAGGCATTTTTAAGTGCGGCCACATTAGTTGATTCAAAATTAATGGGATGATTTTTATTAAAACAGATTCAACTGTTTTCTTTTTGCTTTGTGAAGGTAATATTTAAACGTTTTATCATGCGTTTACATTCTTTTACATTTATGAATTTAGCCAATGCTTTTATTAAAACTGATTACATTTAATTCTGGCAATTAATCCTATGGCCTTTGTTTCACTATAGACTTTAAATATAAAAATATGAAAATCCATCATAAAAATATATATAAATTGCAATTAAACAATATATTATCCAAATCAGGTAATCTTCAACCATTTTGATATTAATTGATACTGTGAAGTGTTATATTAATTTTATAAAAATTAAGCCCGTCTCATAGTTGTGGCATCATTTCCATCACAACCAACAATTTTTGTTAAAAGTGAGTTTACTTAGTTACCAATAAAAAAAGAGCGTGCTTGAGATGAAAAATTAGACATGATTTGTAAAGTTCATTGTAAAATTATAGTAAAAAATATATATATTTTTGTTCTATTTCAAGACATTTCTTGGGAGAGAATACACAGTTGTTAGCATATATATTAACCTAGTAAGAGTCTTAAAAGTGTGTTATAAAAGTCCACAAAGCCAAAAGTGGTCAGTGAAACATCCATATTTAAGTGGTTTCTTTGGTCAGTAAATCCATGCACATCAGGCATTTGGTAAGTAAAAGTCCCTGCGAATGGTGAGGTGGTGATGCATCTAACTGAAGTGAAAGAAGAACATTGGTGTCAAAAACTCATTCCCCATGCAATATTTTCCATGACGTGTTTGAGTGAATGTATCTCCCCTTCTGCATGTGTTTGAATGTGCTCGCCTTCTAGCATTTGTATTTGTAAGCGATCGTCTCCTATCACGTTATTGATGAAGCCTGCTGTTGTTGCGTGCCACATGAGATCTGGCTTCATCATGTCCGAAGCTTGACCGTTTGACCAGCCCACTGCCAAAATACTGTACATACTCAAGTCAGCAATCGCACACTTCTCTCGCAAGGTCCCTGTGACCGCTGGGGCCAGAATCAATTTCATGTGTAGGACTAAGAATGTGTTCCACTGCTACAACCTCAGTTTTCCTGAGTTTCAGTTTCTGTTTCTCAATTCGACATGAAGACCTATGACTTCTCTCTAGCAGGGATATTACCCCTGTCCTGGCTCATCGCAGATAATAATGAACCAATGGCGGCCTTTTCTTTTCTTTTGACTCTTATGCTTTTTGTACTTGTATAAATACAATAGAACAAAGACACAAATGAAAAAAAATTTTAGGTAGGTATAACAGTCGTTTTAGATAGATGGTCTTTTTATGGGCAATTTTATATATATATAGCACATTTCATACATTATGGCAATTCAAAGTTTACATAGAAAGGAATAAAAATCAAACTACTTGCACTACCATTTTAAAGTTGTTGGTCTAAGATTTTTTTGTTTTTGATAGAAGTTTATAATGCTGTATTTATTTCTGTTTTAATATATTTATTTACACATGTGATGGCAAAGCGTTGTTTCAGCATCATTACTCCAGTCTCACATGGTCCTTCAGAAATTATTCTAATACGCTGATTATCATCAGTGTTGAAAACAGTTTTTGTGGAACCCATAACACACCTTTTTTCAGGAATCTTTGATGAATAGAAAGTTCAAAAGAACAGCATTTGTTTTAAATGAACATCCTTTGTAGCTTTACTAAATATCTTTGTCACTTTCTATCTTTTTAATGCATTCTTGGTGGTCCACCCCATGCATTCCTCTGCACATCAGACATATTCCTCAAGCAATTACTTCAACTGAGGCACTTACATTTTTAGCATTTTTAGCCTCTTTAGGTCAAACTGCGCTCAGTTTTACCTCTGGCATTGGTTTAACCTACTCATAATCCACTGGTTCAGCAGGTTCAACAGTAACAATCCCTTCTATATTAAATCAGAGACCCTCTGCTGTGAGCTTAGTGAGAGGGAAGACTCGTGGGGTCAGCATTTATCTGGAGCTAGTCTTTAGCATTTCATTGAGAGGTTGATAAGAAGGGGGAGGAATGCATTGATTAAGTATTGATTTAATGTTGATTTACAGTTTGCACTGGAGTGTCAGTATTATTAGCCTACTCTGTTTGACTTTGTGCTGTTTTCCTCTTTTTCCCATCTCTGCATTGATTAGGTATTGGTGTGTATGTGTGTAAAAGTGACTAAAACAGGTAACTGCACATTGAGCGCAAGCATCTTTGCAATGAAAGGAAATAAGTTTGTACTTTCAGATAAGAAGACAGTCTATCTGGCAGATGAAACCGGTTTAAACATGACATCAAAAACAGCTAGTGGATGTTAAACACTGGAGAAAAAAAACATCTGATCTGAACTGAGATACGCACACTTAAAAATACACTGCTGTGCTCACCATTCGACTACTGATAAGATATTTCTTACTATATGAACAGACAAATAGAAAGTTGATTTAGCAGCCATTTCAATTAACACAGTCAAAAACATTCTTCAAAATGTTCCACTACTGTTGAGTTTTTAGATTGGACGGACAAAATGGATGGATGGGAAATTTAAATAGGAAAGTAAAATAGATTCTCATTCTCATGGTTTTTTAGTCTTTACAGTGCATGAAAATAAGATCAACACTTTCAAAAATGAATCACTTACATTTTAACCTGAGAAGAGATTGAATGGAATAGACTGACTGAATTGTTCTGGAAACAATGTGTTTTACTCTTTGTGTTGCATAAAACTGAGATTGATCCTCAGAAATGCACATCTGACTTTTTTTTACTAATAATGAGACCTATCTGACTGAATATATGAATCAGTATAGGTATAGCATATTGTGCATGAAACAGATGCAAAAAGCTCAAATATGCAGTCTCTGCTGCTTCTGAGACATATACAGGTCCTTCTAAAAAAATTAGCATATTGTGATAAAGGTCATTATTTTCCATAATGTAATGATAAAAATTAAACTTTCATATATTTTAGATTCATTGCACACCAACTGAAATATTGCAGGTCTTTTATTGTTTTAATACTGATGATTTTGGCATACAGCTCATGAAAACCCAAAATTCCTATCTCACAAAATTAGCATATTTCATCCGACCAATAAAATAAGTGTTTTTAATACAAAAAAAGTCAACCTTCAAATAATTATGTTCAGTTATGCACTCAATACTTGGTCGGGAATCCTTTTGCAGAAATGACTGCTTCAATGCGGTGTGGCATGAAGGCAATCAGCCTGTGGCACTGCTGAGGTGTTATGGAGGCCCAGGATGCTTCGATAGCGGCCTTAAGCTCATCCAGAGTGTTGGGTTTTGCGTCTCTCAACTTTCTCTTCACAATATCCCACAGATTCTCTATGGGGTTCAGGTCAGGAGAGTTGGCAGGCCAATTGAGCACAGTAAACCATTTACCAGTGGTTTTGGCACTGTGAGCAGGTCGTGCTGAAAAATGAAATCTTCATCTCCATAAAGCTTTTCAGCAGATGGAAGCATGAAGTGCTCCAAAATCTCCTGATAGGTAGCTGCATTGACCCTGCCCTTGATAAAACACAGTGGATCAACACCAGCAGCTGACATGGCACCCCAGACCATCACTGACTGTGGGTACCTGACACTGGACTTCAGGCATTTTGGCATTTCCTTCTCCCCAGTCTTCCTCCAGACTCTGGCACCTTGATTTCCGAATGACATGCAAAATTTGCTTTCATCCGAAAAAAGTACTTTGGACCACTGAGCAACAGTCCAGTGCTGCTTCTCTGTAGCCCAGGTCAGGCGCTTCTGCCGCTGTTTCTGGTTCAAAAGTGGCTTGACCTGGGGAATGCGGCACCTGTAGCCCATTTCCTGCACATGCCTGTGCACGGTGGCTCTGGATGTTTCTACTCCAGACTCAGTCCACTGCTTCCGCAGGTCCCCCAAGGTCTGGAATCGGTCCTTCTCCACAATCTTCCTCAGGGTCCGGTAAACTCTTCTCGTTGTGCAGCGTTTTTTGCCACACTTTTTCCTTCCCAGAGACTTCCCACTGAGGTGCCTTGATACAGCACTCTGGGAACAGCCTATTTGTTCAGAAATTTCTTTCTGTGTCTTACCGTCTTGCTTGAGGGTGTCAATGATGGCCTTCTGGACAGCAGTCAGGTCGGCAGTCTTACCCATGATTGCGGTTTTGAGTAATGAAACAGGCTGGGAGTTTTTAAAAGCCTCAGGAATCTTTTTAGCAGGTGTTTAGAGTAATTAGTTGATTCAGATGATTAGGTTAATAGCCCGTTTAGAGAACCTTTTCATGATATGCTCATTTTTTGAGATAGGAATTTTGGGTTTTCATGAGCTGTATGGCAAATTCATCACTATTAAAACAATAAAAGACCTGAAATATTTCACTTGGTGTGCAATGAATCTAAAATATGTGAAAGTTTAATTTGTATCATTACATTATTGAAAATAATGAACTTTATCACAATATGCAAATTTTTTGAGAAGGACCTGTATTACATGGATGGATGAATGGATGTGTGCTCATTTTAATTGGTCCAAACCATTGTGGAGTTTGTTTTTTACATTGCGTGAAACTAAAGGACCAAAAGAGGAATGGACTTGTCTGTGTGTTTGTGTGTGTGTGTGTGTGTGTGTGTGTGTGTGTGTGTGTTTGCCTCATCTGTAAGCTGTAATACATGCTTTTAATCAGACTTTAATCTATGCATCTTCAAAAGCACTGTATTTCCATGTTTTTTTCCCCTTCCTTTTAGCTTCATCTGTTCTTTACAGTAAATACTTTTGAACCACTGCTTCCTCTCTGCAATCCATCATGGCTCACTCCTTCACTCTCTCGTTCTCCTCTGTCTTGTATCAAGCAATCCCAGTTTACATCTATAATGCATGCATGTGTGCTACTTTCACCTGCTGCAATGCACTATAGGATCGCAAGCTTCTTGAAACAAAAAAAAAACCTCAGTAAGGTCGATCTCCGTCAAAACAATCAGAACCTGGTTTCTCAGGTTCAGAACATTGATCTGAGTTCACTCCTTCCAAACCCTCTCATCTACCTGCTGAATGCTTTAAATAAAACAGGTGAGGAACATAGTCAGAGCGTAGCATAAGGTCTACCTGTGGAGGTAAGCAGTGGCTTGTTGGTTTCTGAGCCATGTTGCGCTGATGGGATTAGGATGGACGTGACCCCAAAGGGTAATCCCAGCATGCAACAGTCAGGGAGAGAGGGATAGAGCTCATTAAAATACGCTCTGCGGTACAAGCGGCTTACTCACACAGGAGCTTTAATTGAGCAACTGTGCCGGCTGAGCAGAAAAACTTCCTGGAATATCTCCCAGCTCTTATTCCTTGAGATAGGCACATACACACTCCCACGCACACCCACGCTACACACCAAGCGTTTTTTTTTTTTTTTGGCTGAGGCTTTAGCATTTCTTGAGGTAGGGTTTACTTGCAGGTTGTGGGGTTTTATATGTCACTGTGAAGCTGAAGGTTTGCTTAGCCCTTCCTGAGGCCTCAACCAATCAGAATCAAGCAAGGTCCATTGAGCTTTTCAATAGATCTCACTTTGCTAATTATGAAATGTGTATTTTAGCGCCAGTTCTTCACCAAACTAGTGAAACTACTCCTGCTTTGTGCAGCATTCAAGCTAAATTTTGTGAAGGTATAGTGTTAGATAAAGTGTGTGTGTGTTTGTGTCCCGTCTAGGCTCTGTAGCTCAGGGCACTTTAAGGGTTTAGAGAAAAAGGTTGAGGCAGAATCTTAAGAAGTAGGATATTTGATTCTGATGTAAGTCCATCTGTGGCTATTGATTTCTCTTTTTTTTTTTTCTTCAGGGTGAGTGCTGTTTTTTAAGCCATTTTTCTCTTCAGGTGATATCCCTTCTTCTGAATGCTGTATGTTTCTTTGTAGAAGAACTGTTTGTTATTGTGTATGTGTGTGAGAGAGAGATATGGATAAAGAGAGTGTGTTGCCTTACACACACACTGCCTATGGAATGTGAAATATTCATTAATAGTTAAATGTGTTAGGCTTCTAATGTGAGCACACACATTCACCAACATGCTGCACAGCCCTAATCGAATACTATGCTTGAGTTATCATATTACTTTAAAAGGAGAAGATCTGATTCTTCCCAACTGTATCTTTAAGTTTATGATTAGCTCATTGTCAAACACTACTGTCTAATGCTCATCTCAGCTTAATTATGGCCATTTGCACCGTACTTACACTAATGCCTGCAAGTTTCTTGGTCTCACTGCGTAGTTTCACTGCGATGCCCTTGCATTAAAATACTGACACTATGCAGTTTGCTGCTTTGTGCAATATTTTATTTATTTTATTTAAAGCTATTTTGCTGCTGTCAGATGTAATTGGACAATCATAGATTATTTTATTTAAATCCAATCAGATGTCTGTCAGTTATTTTTCAAAAACATCTAGGCGGTAAAATGTTTGAACAAATAAAATAATATATATAAACGCCTAAACCTAACCACCAATGGGGCACAAGCAGATTGTATGAATTCATATGAATTGGCCACCAATACACCAAGGGCCCTATTTTAACGATCTGAAACGCAAGTATCAAGCGTGAAGCGCAAGTAACTTTGTGGGCGGGTCTTGGGCGCTGTTGCTATTTTACCGGTGGGATAAATGACGTAAGTTTAAAAGGGGTTGGTCTGAATTAGCTTCATTATTCATAGGTGTGGTTTGGGAGTAACGTGAAATAAACCAATCAGAGCGTCATCACATTCCCTTTTAGAGCATGATGAACGAGGTGTGCTTGTTCCATGGCGCAATACTATTATAACAACGTGTTTACCAGGCGCGCTTCAGAATCGGTTCACAGCCGAGGAGATTGATGTTCTCGTCAGGGCCGTAAAAGAAAGAGAAGTGACATTGGGGATGGGACAAACCCACCCAAATTAGCTTCGGTTATACATGCATATAATAATTTGGGTAAATATGTAAGCTTTATGCCTATTTTTCCCATCGTCATGCACAACAATGATTTCCCTCGTGTTTTAATATTTTTCCTTATAATAATGTATAATTTGCAAAAAGGAAAATGCATCTGTGTAGATGAGAGAATCATCTACAGTGTATGCGCGTTGTTCACACTCTGTATTATGACCAAGCATGCGCGCTTAAAATAGCATCTGAATGTACGCTCAACGCGCAATAGGGCAAGATAGGGCCCCAAAACTTAAAACAGTTACGAATTGCCATGAGAATGTGTTGGATGTAGGGTAAACGTACCTATTAAGCTCACCAAAATCTACATTGAGACATTTTTAGTACACAAGATATTGGTTTTAGTGCAAGAAGTTATTTTAAAATAAAATGTTAATCTCTCACACTATAATATTTCATTTTATTTTAAACAACAAAAGTATTTCAATTAAGATGTACATCATTAAATATAAAAAGTCTGGCTGTGCTTAATGGGTACGTTTTGTACCCTTTAAGCACACCCCTGTTGCCAATAAGCTCACAACATGTTTTATTAAGAATTTGTGCTTATTTTAAACAACCTTTTTTAAAGAATAATTGAAAAATGTTTTATTTGAAGGTACAGAGTCAATCACACACAAAAAACAGAACTCTAAAATCAAGCACATATCCTAAAAGATCAGATCTGGTACTCCACTTCAAACGTTAACTACCCTTTAAGCTCACCTTACAATAATATGAAGTCTTATTGAAATTAAAGCAGTGTAAAATCACAGACCATCAATAAAGTGCAACTTACGCAATTGGTGACGTCAGAAGTAGCAAAGTGTGTCATGCCGTAGCGTAAATATTAGCAATGCGTCACAATACTCGCATAAGTTGCGCTTTAGACTTAAGTTGAATCCGTATGCTAGTTTGGCCGTAAGCTAGTTACTTTACTTCATAAAGTTTTAAATATGAATATTTTTGGCTTTGACTCATGGCTTTGCTTCAGAAGGCCTTTATTAACCCCCGGAGCCGTGTGGATCACTTTTATGATGGACAGATGCACTTTTATGATGGACGGATGCACTTTTATGATGGACGGATGCACTTTTATGATGGATGGATGCACTTTTATGATGGATGGATGCACTTTTATGATGGATGGATGCACTTTTTTTTAGCTTCAAACTGATGGTTGCAATTCACTGCCATTTATAAAGCTCGGAAGTGTCAGGGTGTTTATTAATATAAGTCTGATTGTATTCATCTGAAAGAAGAAAGTCATAAACACCTATGGCTTGAGGGTGAGTAAATCATGGGGAAATTTTCATTTTAAAGTGAACAACTCCTTTAAACGCCTCTGATTGGCCAATGCGTTCACACGCTCAATATATGTCTGTGATTGGCTACAATGATCAACGCTTCAAAAACATGTTGTCTTCACCGATCGCTTTTCTTATCGGTGTTTAAAAGCTATCAGAGGATCCCTAATATATCCACTGATAATACCGCTGCTTTCAAACGCTCCCGTGTGTAAGAGCTCTGATGTCGGTAATTCAGAATAAACTAGTTCTGTATAGATTTTGTCATCTCAAGGCTGTGAAAATAAGTAATTAATTATCTTATAAAGATTAACTTAAAGTGACAACCATCAGTTAATATTTAAAGTCTGTTTATGAGGTATTTACATAGACGTTAAATGTGAATGAGCTTAAAGGGAGCACACTGAGCTTAATTGGAGCAGCAACAATTTTTAATTAATAAATATTACGTGAAATTTAAAGGACAAGATTTTGCTAAATAAATGATCTAGGTCATGTATTACATTTATACATATTTTAATATGAACAACTATTATTTACAATATCAGTGAAATTATACTTTTTCTAATTGATGTCACACTGAAGCTCTGTGATTTTCATAGTAGTGCACCCTTTAAGCTCACCTTACAATAATATGAAGTCTTATTGAAATTAAAGCAGTGTAAAATCACAGACCATCAATAAACTGTAAATGTATAATATTTTGGATTTAAAAGTACAAGCCATTAATGCCTGTTAAGTAATATATTAGTGTAGCACACAATCTTATACAGCTAGTAAGGTAACTGTGTTCTGTAGCATCTGCGCTATGTTGCTAAAACTATCTTTTGGATCTATCTGTAATTATTTCCAACATCCATGTCACAGGTTATAATATGCAAATGTATAAACATTAATCTCTTAATTTTGCAGTAAATAGTTATACTAACCCAAAATAAAGGCTTAAACATTTTAAAAATGCAGATTTAAGGGGCTCCTCTTCTGGTCAAAGTTTTCAGACAGCTTTCAAAATGGCCACCAGACAGTGTGAACACATAGAGACCCATATCTCAGTGTGCAATGGTCTGATTTGCTTGAAATAACAGGAGGTATGTAGTAACAAACACATCAATTGGTTAAGACATCAAGTAGGATAAAACATAATTTTTTTCTTTTTATAATCTGAGCTAAAAGATGGTAGTGTGCTTAATGGGTACTTGAGCTTAATAGGTACGTTTACCCTAGCATATTTTCAATTGATTGCATTTAGCTTAAGCATAGCGGACATTGTTGAAGCAGCAGAGAGCATTGTTCGACACCGTCTGTGCACAAAACAGGTGCAAGCAAAACATGTCACCTATTGAGTAATTATATTTATTTAATGTAAATGCTAACATTCATTTACTACTGTATATTCAAACATCTTTGTTTAAATTTAAGTCAGGATGGGTTTGGCGTTTGGAATCAAGGCGTATGTCTCGGCACACCTTTGTGGATTTAGGTAAAAAAAAACAGGATAAAGTATAAACAAACAGATTAAAGATTGGCTACTTGTACAAGCTCTTACATGAGGCTACAACTCTTTCATGGAGTCTCTCTCACTAAACCAGTCAGTCTGGCTGGATGATTGAAGTCACATGTATGGAACAATATTTAGAGGGTCGATTGCACCAACAGCAATGCATCGTCATTCTCCTTTATTGAAGCGAACCATATGGAAAAAAAGACATGATGGTACGATGGCCACGCATCAAATCCACTTAGAGAATGAGCGGATAAGGGGAGTTACGGGGCTCATCTTTTGTTTGCCCGCTCCTGTGTGTCTGGATCCTGCTGCGAGCGCTACATAATCCCATCAAAGGCAGAGCATAGCCACCCCTGTATCTACCAGAAGGACCACTGATTATTGAACGAAAGATTAGGATTACGCTGGCAACAGATTGGAACCAATTGAAAGACTCTAACCACATTTTAAATAAATAAGTAATCATATAGATGAATAAGAATGAGTAAATAAAAAGGCGCATCAAAGCATGAAAGTAGAAGAGGTGCGTTAGACACTTGATAAACTTTTTGAATTGGTTTATGATCCATTTCATTTTAAATTGGTTTCCACCAAATTGCTCAGTTTTAGACCATCTGACCACAGATTCATGGGGCTAAGACTTCTGAAGTCCTCACAGCATGCGAGAGGCTTAGAGTCCGACCCGGGCCCAAATCCTGAGGTCGGACTGAAAGAAATAAGGGGAGCTATTTTAAGTGCTTTAGTTATGTAAGCTTGTTTATTTATAATGTAGTTTTATTTCATATAACTGTTTTCCCTTTTTTTTTTTTTTTAGCAAATGTCCATCCTTCTGCCTTGTTTGATGTCATAAGACCCTCATGAATTTTTATATTGCTCAGCAAGCAAGTATGTGTGCATTTTCATACAAGACCAGCACATCATGCCCTGGAGACATTCTCTCTCGAGTGCAGCATGTCGAACAGTCACTCATGTTGTCATTCAAAGCTGTCACTGAAGGCCTTATGAGAGGTCACACTGGACAGCTTCATACTTCACCATTACAGCACTGCCTGTAGCTGCATGATACAGACAGGTCAGAATGGGCAAGAGCCTGCAGTCTCTCCCGTCCTCTCCAAAATCACAGCGAGAAAATCCACAACTTTAGACAATGTCAAAAAAAAAAAAGTTTGTCTCTTTCTCTCACTAAATTTTAATGAACATTTAACTTTTACACCCTGTTAGCACTGGGAGTGAGCGGTGAAATGTGATGCAACACAAACACCCAGATGTCTCTCATTACAAACAATGCCCATCTGCTCTGTAACTACATGATGACACTGTGTTATTCTTTTGACCACCTCTTCATTCTCACAGGATTTTCTGATGGTCTTTCTTCTCTGCTCTTCTCTCTTTCTACAATTCTGTCACCTCTGGCTGGTGACATAAATAGTTGTGGTCTTACATACACCATATTGTGTTTTTGTTTTGTTTTTGTTTTTTCTAATTGGGCCTTCGAGACTAGAACACTGAGTAAAGATAGTGTAAAACCTCACATTAGCTATGAAGTCATTCATGTTTGCTGTCTCCATACAGATGAATGCATTCACCTCTTGTCCATTTCTGTGGCAACTGAAGCTTCAACAGGTAGTCTCAAATTCAGACATAACCATAACCTCAGACAAATTATGATGTGTCTGTGTCTATATATATATATATACAGTATATGTTAAATATTTGTTTAATGGCATATTTTTGTTGAACACTATGAATGAATGCCAGTATCACTGATACCAGTACTGATACTGATGTCTGATAGCACAGATAGCACTGGTACAGATTTGAGTTATTTTTTGTGTCTTTGTGCGTTTGAATGGTTTAATAGCACTTGATGATAGCGTGATCATATACTGTAGCTCAACCAAAAGATTAAAAAAAAAGGATTCTGTGTTAATTGTATTCATTATTTTTAACGTGTTAAACTGAAAAAAATAAATAATAATAATAATAACTGCAAACTTAAAGGTGGGGTATGGGATTTGCAAAACGGCCGGCAAATTTTGAAAATACACAACTCAAATGGTCCTACCTTCTTTCCTCCAATGTTGGCCCTGATTCGCGTGTGGGGGGTGGGGGAGAGGGGTATGGTACGACCGTTTGATTGACGGACTTACTGTCCAATGATTCTAGGTGGTCTTGGAAATAATTGGCTGGAGTTTTTCGTGTCCTGCCAGTTCCACAGATGATTAAATTGCTTAATTTTCATTTCAGTGCTTCTAACTCAGTGGCTGTAAGTGGGTTATGAATAGGATTTCAAGCGATTTTGAAAAAATGGACAAAAAAGAAAATCACATACCCCACCTTTAACACAGCAATTTTTTATCAAATGCCTCCTTCAAGACATTACATCAGCGCAGTGTCAACAATGTAGTGATGCATAGTCTGGATAGATTTTCATTATGACGTTTAAGCACAAAACTTCATTCATCCATGCCAGTAGGTGTCACTATAAACCAAAACTACTGAGACAAACAAGAGCTTGAGTGCATATGTATTACTACATGAGAACAAGAGTGGGTTACCATAAAACAAAGTTAGTTGAAAATAATAATTTTTTTGTGTGTGTGTTGGCTGCTTTCCAGTGGTCACTAGGGGCCGTGCTGGGTGGCGTCTGGCTACCTACAGTATTCCCACTGGCACACCGGGTCTGTCTCGCACTATTCTCTTTCTCTCCCTCTGTTTTTATATTTTCCTCTCTCTCTGTTGCCAGTTGAACTTCATAGATGAATTCAGCATAATTTATTGGAAATGAGCTGCTAAATAGCCAGAGACCTTCTCTCTTTTAGAGTTCAGGAAAAAGATCAATTCTTTCCTTTTCATCTCCATTTGTTTTCACAAATAATGATTACATGCCGCTGACCCAATACAAATCTGCAGTTATAATAGGCTTTTTGCTAAACAAAGATAAAGCTTCAAAGAAACAAAGTAGTTACACACAAAGGATGGCTGAGTAACATTTATACGTGAGCTTACAGCAGATTTTAAAGCAGAGGGGTGTCTCTATCATCTGTCTCCCTCTTTTTCCAGCTTTATACACAGGCTCACACACTTGGAGGAACAATGGGGTCTGATCTTGCCCAGGGCATAGGGAGTCGTGCTCACACTATGGAAAGGAGCCAGTGATTGTAGAGAGGTCCCACAGTGCTCGGAGGCTGCACAGTGCATTCGTGCATGTGTATATAGCCACACTAACAACTCCTTAGGGGAGGAAAAAAACATCACGGGTCAGCTGCTGTCACTAGAGCACATCCACTCATCTGGAGGAATCTGAGCTAGTGGTAGATGGGAGAGAGATACTCTGCACTGAATACATGTCGGTGTGTTGTTGAAAGAGGAAAACCCTTGTATAAGTTGTGTACTGTACGTGTTTACAACATTGATTCATACAACATTGAATTCATCCATCCTGCACACTAACAATCCTATCACACATCATTTAACTCAATTTAGGTTTGTTTGTATTGTGCTTTTCACAATACATAATGTTTCAAAGCAGCTTTACAGAAAATGCTTGTTTAAAAGTCACAGTTTAAGAAGGATTTGTTGCTATTAGCCAGAAATGTGTATCAATATGTCCATTTGGCAGTAACATACACTCTTAAAACTAAAGGTTCTTAATTGTTCCACGATTAACCTTTAATATCCATTGCACAAAAGGTTCTTCATAGAGGAAAAAGGTTCATTAGATTTTTTTAATGTTCTTAGGAAAAAAAATTATGTTCACAGAATGGTTCTTTAGCATTTAGAATGGTTCTTGGCATTGCTGTAAAACCCCCCTTTTTGGAACCTTTATTTTTAAGAGTATACAGCTATAAGACAGCAGTTCAGCTAACTCAATGAACGTGTTAAGGCCATGACACACAAAGCCGACGTCAAACAACTAGCAGCGACAAGAGCCGACTGTGTTGACGCTTCGCATCGGCTGCGTCTGCGTCTGGGCCAAAAAGATGCGCTTGAACTCCAAAAGGTCTACAGGCGATTGCCAACTGGTTTGTGTGTTCTGCACCTGCCTGTGAGGAAATAACTATATTTATTACACAGCTCTGTGGGATGCTTGATTCTGATTGGTCAATCGTGCCATCTAGTGATATGTTATCCCCCGATAACAACCGGTAAAAAATGCCTTGCCTTTATTGTATCAGCCACTTCTTTACAGAGTCTGATGTGTGAGCTGTCGTCTGAGTAAATCCAAAGCAGGAAGTTCAGAACAAAGGAATGTATGAAACACTCCAGACTAGAGCGGACGTGTAGAAAACACACAGCAAAAACCCACAGACGCTCACTGACGGCCCTTAGGTAGCAACTACAACTTGTGCTTGTAATGATTACATAATAATTACAGTATTAGGATAATATTCAAAAGTTTTTCATGTTTTTTTTCATTTTCAAATGTTCAGAATTGTCGGTGTCACCTGAAAACATTGCAAAGGTTGGATCCAAACTGGAGCTGGCGCAACCTGTTGTAACTGTGGGATGGACATCCCGAGGTAGAACCAGGGTAGCAAAAGGAGAAGAAAAGTAAATAGCTCAAACTGTAGGAAATTAAATAAATAAATGGATCAAAGCTTTCAATATCTAATTGAGGTCTACCCAGGTATGTAGTCGGTTTCTGACAGCGGTCTTCACTGTAAACATTTGTTGCAACGAAAAGCAACAGAATACACAGTTGTTAACGAAGCATGTCAGTTTAATGACCGATGCCAGTTCATGTGAAAAACACGGATTTTTATCTCCGTCAACAAGCAATTAGCTGCCTCTCTCTCACTTTTCTCTCGTCTCTAGTGATCAAAGAGTTTTTAAAGACTGTGATCTGACGAGTGGAAGCCAGTAGCAAGAAGGAAACCGTCACTTAGCATCTACTCTGTAGATTTGTGTGATCACCAAAACCTCATCCTTGTGAAAATTGTTTTTATTTTTTTACTTTTTTCTGGGCTAGATGTGTTTATAACTATTTTAAAAGTATATTTATTATTTTTACAGAAGCCTAATGACAGTTGACAGTATTCCAGATAGCTTTTGCAATTAATTCTAGACAAGGGGGAATGAAATATGTAAGTGGTAGTGCAGTCAGCCAGTCATAATGTATATACTGATTCTAAAACAGTTTTAAATCCTGATTCGATGAGACCGCTCTCGTTTTAAAGTCATTTTAAAACACTGATAAATGCACACGTGACCGCATAATATATATTAATCCAATAAGTTGCTGCACCACTTGGAAACTCTAGTTAAGCTAATGAACAATATTAATTGGTGCAAGATTTTTGTCAATCAATAATTAACAATAATACATTTACTAAATATTAGTGTCTTTTATAAGTGTAGTGACAAGATGACGTGGTGAAATTGCATATGACACATGTTAGGAAGGCAATCCCTTTCCTTGAACAATGTTTAGCAAAATATTTCACTACAAAATACTGCAATTGGCCATTCAAAACCGAGTATTCTATAGAGCGGTGTAAAAAAAGTTTTGACATTTGGCTCAACATGAAGCTTAAACAACCCCTGTCCCATAAATTCTTAATCCGTAGGAAAGAAAAACGGAGGATGGCAAAAGGATGAGAGGGAGGTAGACATAAAAACATGAGATGAAGAGACCCAGTGCTAGCTAAGAGGATTAATAGTCATATGTTGGCATGGAGACGAAGTTGGCCACACGATTAGACAACCTTGCCTTTATTGTATCAGCCACTTCTTTACAGAGTCTGATGAGTGAGCTGTCGTCTGAGAAAATCCAAAGCAAGAAGTGCAGAACGAATGAAAGAGGAATGCATGAAACACTCCAGCAGTCTAAGAAGTCTCTCTCAGATCCGGTGCTTCGACAGTTACAGAATCTTTCCCCCTCCCTTCACGGAGTCATTGTCAGTGCCGCCTGGATCTCTAAACAGTCACTCACAGTACTTTTGTCTCTGGGCTGGATAGATCCTCTGACATCATGGCAGTTACAGCTGAGCGCTCATGGATGAACTGTCTGTGCGGCATCTCAACTTGGCTCACACACACATACAGTATACACACAACTTTATGATGTTTTTGAGAAAATATGCACTAGGGTTTGCATTGATTTTATTTTTCTTTGACATTTCAGTGTCATCATAATGCAGAAAGAGTTAAATAATAAGACTTAAATGCTTGTTGGGTTTGGCTAAAGAGAAAAATCTTATAGCTCCAGGTTTTTCTTCAAGAAAGGAGCTAAATTAAAGGGTTTTTTTTGTTGATAAACTAGTACTGTACCTAATGTAATTAGAGAAATATAATTCAGATTTTTATTCTAACTATGAAAGCAGTAAATTATTTAGACTTTTTTGGCAAATTTCTGAGCAAAGTTGTAGCTGTCGGTTCCACTATTGCTTTCATCTAGTTGAAAAAGACAACTAAAGTCGGGTATGAGCATCTCCTTAATGAGTTTCTCTCTCTCTCTCTCTCACACACTCTCTCTCTCTCTCTCTCTCTCTCTCTCTCCCTCCCTATCTCTCTCTCTCTCTCTCTCTCCCTCCCTATCTCTCTCTCTCTCTCTCTCTCTCTCTCTCACACACACTCTCTCTCTCTCTCTCTCTCTCTCTCTCTCTCCTATCTCTCTCTCTCTCTCTCTCTCACACTCTCTCTCTCTCTCTCTCTCTCTCTCTCTCTCTCTCTCTCTCTCTCTCTCTCCCTCCCTATCTCTCTCTCTCTCTCTCTCTCTCTCTCTCTCTCTCAAAATCTCAGAAAATTTGAATATTAGACAAAATCAATCACTTGTTGCCTATCATTGTCCAAAACTCTGATTAACACAGAAAAGATACCTTTTATTGCATGTCGCAGTGTCATGTTGAGTTTGGTTAGGACACGGTGTTACGGATAGGTCATCACGACAGCTGCTGTGCCCTGTGTGATACCAAGGGTGCATCCCCTTTCCTAGGCACCCTCAATGGGTTTTGGCAGGCAAGCCCAGACACACACATACCGTCTCCCACTGGGACCAGGTACCCTCACTATGCTTCAATGTGCCACACTGGGTCTATGGCACGCGCACATGTCTAACGTGCATCCATGCTGCGTCGTCTCACTGCATGGAGTTAATAACAAATGTTACTCATGCGGTCGACCCTCAAACCTCCCCCGCACTGCCCATAACATGTCTCTCACAGAGCCGTATGTTTCACAGTACAGAAAAGAATTCACTAAAGTGCCATTCGCCTGGACAAAAGAAGGACCTTGAAATTCTCGGAGCTTCTTAATGAATTTCAGAGTTTCTGAACTTTTTGCCGAGTCAAGTGACTGCTGACTGTCTGAAGCATCGCAAGGCCACTAAAGCAAATCCTGTAGCTGCTCCAGTCATAAAGCAGACAAATAGAGTCGCACTGCTGTCAAAGCAAACATTTCTCAGACAGTAGATTGTCTATAGACCACGAATCAGTTCATCGCCGTCTCATAAAATCTGTTGCTATGACACTTCCGCAGCAATAAATCACAGTTAGTCATTCAGCTGTTGATACGAAATGGAGGATATGGAGATTTTGTGAGGCCAGCACTTTGTTCGCACCTAGTTAGACAGAGACGGTTTTATTTTCAGCCATCTGATGAACGGCTCGGTTATGATTGTTAGACAATATGAATAATGGCTCTAAGAAAGTAGACGAATGGAGGAAGAGATAAATAAAGACCAACAAACAATGAGGCGTCAGTGCAAGTATGATCACATTTGCCAGGCAGACGCCGGTGCACCATTTATCCTCCTTCTGAAAGACAGATAGCAGGAGGGAGAATGAAAGTTGACCCTGTATCCAAAATTTTCATTATTGCCATTTTTGACAGACAGCTTAGTTGTTTTACTCAAACGCGTTCGGGCAGACTTATTGGTTTGCTGGCTACGCTGCAAAAAATTGGATGCAAAAAAGTAAATAAAAATATAGGTGAGAATTTTCCCCCTTTATTTTCCAGCATGCTTATTTGAATGCCTGAAAATAAGCAAATCACATTGCTATCTCTCTTCTCTCCCTTTCAGTCTCAATGAATTTCAAATCTCTCTCTTTTCACGCTGTTTCGTGTGGGATTAGAGCTCTTGAGCTATGTTTAAGTGGTGTTTATGCAAATAATAACTAGCCTCAGCACAATTATTTAAAGTGCTAACAACAGAAAATTGCATCTCGCTCAGGCTGACAACAGTCACACTCACACTTACTGTGGCCATCTGCCTTTGGCGTAACACACTTTTTACTCTATTTCCTGTTAAAGGTTTTGAACAAGGGCCTGTTGATTATCCCCATGTGCCGTCATTGTTAATAATCAGAACAAGGTTGGAGGCCTCTGATTTTGCTTGATTTGGGGCTTTTGAAGAGTTGCAAATTTTATTTTTGTTTGTTTTTTATTTTATTTGACCAGAAATTTTTTTTTATTGGGATGTGTAATTTATTAAGCCAGCTGGCTGGGGTGTACAGGGATCACTGTAAGCAGATGGTTAGTTAACTTTTGTTTATTTTACCACAATACATCCAATAATAGATAGCAG
Organism: Semotilus atromaculatus; assembly: GCA_031834385.1. Taxonomy (NCBI): domain Eukaryota; kingdom Metazoa; phylum Chordata; class Actinopteri; order Cypriniformes; family Leuciscidae; genus Semotilus; species Semotilus atromaculatus. Next base: position 12,313,421 of record JAULUF010000052.1, on the reverse strand, counting down.
ATAAATAGATGGTAATGTTGTCCAATTGGATAAAGCCATCCTTTTGTTGTGTTTTTTGGGGAATGGCTTAAAAAGCACATTGGAATAATTGGAACAAAGTAAATAAAACAGCATGTAATTGGCCAGTAACTTTACTAAGAACTGCAATTAATATATGGTTAAAACTGAATATTAAAAAAGTTAATCAGTCCCTCATTGATGTAAGTGGTTTGAACAGTACTTTGTACTTCTTCTTTTTTTTTTCACGTATTTTAACACTTTATTTTGTATCTGTCAACCTTTTTCAAACGTACTAATTGTTGTAACATCTTTGAGGACTAGAGTATAATCCCTGTGCACTGAGATAACTCTGGGGCCATCCATCTATATAATCAAACCTCATTCTAGAGTTGAAAATCATTGGGTTGAGAGGGGTGGAAGGGATCCCGTTGCAAGAACAACAATGGTAAATCACGTCAGGAGGTAACCTCTGACGCAGGTGCTCATGGGAAGTTGCTAAACGGGTGCAGTGGCTGGCTGTGAGCCTCATTAGGCCCAGATGCTCCCCGACACACTCACGGGCCTGCCTGCATACACACACTTCGACAGATGTCGAGGTTGCAGAGGTGAGGACCAGGATTAGGAAAGGGCTCTTGTCTCAGTGATTAGATCTGAGAAAACAGCTTGAGCAAGGCCACTAAAAGCCCTGTTGGGTGCACCTGAAGCCATAAACCAATGACTGTGTGTATATATGTGCATGTGCACTCGTAAAAAAAAAAACATATTGTATCCAAAAGTGGAATTATGGTCATGTTCATTGTATAATTTATTTTATACAGCCTATGTTGTGTCCTTCGTCTTTTATCCATGCATCCATTCCATGTCCACCCTGTATGTGAAATGTATATAATATGTGTGCCATCCTTATTGTTGAGCCCTGCATACATTTAAGTTTAAATCATCCTAAAAAAAAATCTAACTTTGCATTACATAACTTCCATACCTTACACCTGCGCGTCAAAAACGATGGGTCAGCAGCAGGCAGTCCTGAATACAAAGCCAACGCGTCGCCTTTAATGCAGTGATAAAAAGGTTGTGTCTGCATTAGTGACATGCAGGATCCGTAAGGCGCACACTGGTCTCTGGACAGATTGCAGCAGCTGGTGTTTGTGTCAGCAGGGTACAGTGAAGCAGTGGCTGAAACTGTTACTGTGCAGTGCCTCATTGCCTACTGATGAGATGAAATGTCAGTTGCATTTCTCCTGCTGATCTGCACCCGGTAGGCAAGCTGTGCCTACTGCGTAAGGAGTCTGTGTCCTAACATTGTGAGAGACCTCTGGATCAGTCATTGGCTGTAAAAAGCAGTGTGGGCCAGCAGGAACTGTTGTGGGAAAATAGCGCAGTCACTCTTGCTCTATTTTGTGTAACGAGTCTATCTCAACCTCATATCTTAGCGATGAGTAACAGGGATTGTATGGAAACTTTTTGGGGACTTTTGACTTTTTCATTTGTGTTTCCTGGCAATAATAATGCTAGGTTTCTATATTGTAATGGTCAACAGCGCAGAGAGAAAAAAAACAACCGAGAGCATGGCCATCTGGGCAGTGCTGTCATACAAGTGTGGACTATAGGGGGGCAGGTTTGTTCAAATCAGTATCTGAATAAACTTTGCAAAGACAACTTGCCCTCAAAAAAGTGCTGTACATTCTCTGTGTGACATAAATGGCATGAATATACAGTTGCATTGTAAAACTGTTCATTACAGCAAAAGAAATGTAATACATTTTGAATGGATAGAGCAGGTTTTTGGTCTTGCCCCCTTGCTCTTCTCACCACCTAATGTTGTTTACACATATTCGTCCAAATATATGTTTTAATTGCACTATTAATATATATTTATTTATTTTTAATAGAAATATTTTGCATGGAATGTATTGCGTTCCAGTACGTGAGTAGTAAGTCGTATCTATCCTCTTGTAGGTGCAGTAACGGGCGTTGACCAAGAGAAGGGGGCCGGCCAAAAAAGACTGCCTTAAACATTCTTCTTTTCCAAAAGGTTTTTCTTTTTGCTCTGCGGGAGTAAGACAGAGCTTGCCTCTTGTCACAGATTGCCATTTCACATATCTCTTCATCTTTGAAATTTATATATAACCCTTTTCACACATAAACAATGAGAAAACCAAATGGACAAAGTCGCAAAGGAAAAGCTGACTGAAAATGGGCATCTGTCCGCTGATGTTTGTCACCCCAACCATGACGTTTTTTTTCCTCCGTAGCTTTTTGGGAGCGGATATCTTTCGTCTAAGGACACTGCAAGGAATTTGGACTAATGGATTTGTGATATCTCCATTTTTGCCTCTCCTCCACTGTGCATTTCTTCCCTTTGCTATGAACTCTTTTATATGGACTTACCCCCTTCCTCTCTTCTCCTGTCCTCTTTAAACCCCACTGGAGTCTTACAATCATTGCAGTCACCCAAGGTTTGGTAGGTATGTCTTTCCTCTGTCCTTCTTCCTCCTTTTCAATATACTCTCCTTACTCTGCTCACTCTCCTCACTCTCTGTCTCCTTTTCTCTACCACAGCCAGACCATTCACATTCATTGAAAAACCACCTAAGAGGACTTAATAGCTTCTCTAATGCACTCTGACCTCTTATCAAATATGGCAACGCTTTTTTTCCTCCCATAACTCAGTCTTTCTCATCTTGCTACATAAAAAACAGGGAATGGTTTATGAGAAAGAGGAAAGACTGCTTTGCAGCTGAATCGAATGAAGACTTCGCTTTATATTTTCCCCTTTCTCACTCTCCCCTCTAAAAGACCCTAAGAGAAAAAAGCAAAAAAAGCAAAAATATGCTTAGGTGAGAACATTATCTCTGTTTTGGCTACTTGAAACCCAAACGGAGCTCAGTGCCATAGAGTATCAGCCAGTCACGTTTGTTAATTAGATTGGTTGACTGTAACATAAACTCCATTCCATTTCTCTCTCTCTCTCTCTCTCTCTCTCTCTCTCTCTCTCTCTCTCTCTCTCTCTCTCTCTCTCACACTTTCTTTCTTTCTCTCTCTCTTTCTCACTCTCTCTCTCGCTATGAAGGCAATGACCACTTTGCCTCACACCAATGACTGTGCCACAATATAACACAGATGCCAAATACACGTTTGCCTTTGAACTGAGAACACATACTGATGTGAATATTGTAGTCATTGATGTTCCTCCGTCTCTACATTGGGAATGTGTAAATATGTGTAAACTAGCTTTGAATGATATTTATCAAATATATATGAATATATGGTACACCTGACAGTACGTCCGTAATGTGAAAAGTTATTTTATGATCACATACAGTACAGTATGGAATTTTACTTCTCTGTATGTCTGAGACAGTGATTACAAAAGCAGTAGATAGGAAGGCTAGATTAATGTCATGAGTCATTTACTTACATTAAGCCAGTGATAGAGATTTTGTCGGCTCTGCAGACAGTCTAGCAGAAAGTGCTGTTCTTGTGAATGTACTTTGTATTCAGCCATTTTTAGTACAATAAATGGACTTATCAACATCCACTTGCTGTGTCTGTATTTTTACTAATAGATGAGCAGTTTAAATGCATGAGACCAGCTGTTTTTGGATTGACATTTGAGAAAAAAAAGAAGAAAAAAAAACAAAACAAAGAAAACATAATGTGATGACATTAGATGCTGATACCATGGTATTTTAATATATACCATGGTACTGAATGATCACCATAGTCATGTATCATGGTATTGGCATAATACTCCTACGTACTTCATACCTTTCCTTGTATACGGTAATTATAAATAAATAACTATATATAAATATAAAAATATAAATATAAAAAAAATATATATATATAGTTTTATAAACAATTTGTCAAACAAATTGTTCAAAAAGTAACAATGTAAAAAAAATGTTTTACTTTATGTCTGTATTAATACATTTGGATAAGGATGCATTAAATTGATCAAAAGTGACAAAACAAAACTCTACACATACACATAGTAACCAGTAATCTTGATGGTGTTTGTTATAAGTCTTTTATAAGTCACAAGAAACTGAGAATGTCGAATATAACAATTTCAAAATAAGACAAGAGCTGATGAAAGACAAAATGCATAATGCAAAAACACATTTGAATTGTTTTTTAGGTGAACTGTAAATGTGTTTTTGAAGCTAGACAGTGCTCATGTATTTTTTCCCCCTTCACAGTCTCTGTTGAATCATAAAGCAGCGATCAACAACACATTTTTTCCTTTCTCAGAGCGAAAAGAACAACACTCCGGCATTTGCATATCAGTACCCAAAGTGGTCAAGGAGAGAGACGACAGAATGTGACATTTTTGTTCTGCAGGAAGAAATCAACAGTGCTATTGTTACTGCTATCCCTATTTCTGAGTGGTATTTAAGGTCCAAAACAATATTGAATGGATCACTAAAGGAGTGCAGGGTGAGGGTACAGGTGTGTTTGTGCGTGTGTGTTTGTACCTGTGTATGTATGTTTTGCTTGAGAGGGTGTAGTAGCAGTAATCACAAAACACATCCCAGAAAACTGCAATTTTATTTTCACGTTCTAATTCAGGCAGAGCATGATGACAAGATGAAAGACATGCTTTTTGTTTTTCCACTCACACCTTGCACAAACACATCGTGCATGTGTGTACGAGTGGGCTGTGAGAGATAGCGGTGATGTCATCTAGCAACTGAAGGTATTTAAAATCCAACTGAATTTAATTAAACCATAACTTGCAGGCCTAATTAATGATATATATCATTGCCCACCAGAGCTACAGCTCTGAGCTTCTCACTTTTTTTCTTTTTAAAGGAATACGATTGGTCTCACATGAAAAAATATATATATGGGGCTAGTAATTTTTTTGTTGTTGTTGCAAATATCTAAATGTGACGTAAAATGCAAAGATCTAAATGCAACATTTCATGAAATTAAAGTACATTTGAATTCTAGATGGGATGTAACACGTTTAAAATTTGTAAGTTTGAGTTTTAGATGTTAACTAATAATTTTTGTATAATTTTTTGTTGAGGTGAAATTAACTAAATATTCTGATAGAATTTGCAGCTTCAACATAATGCTGTTTTAAAAATGTAAATTAATCAATTATATCTGTTTAAAAAATACAAAGCAATTTAATTGAGCAATTTAACAAAATGTTATGTCTAGAATTCATATACAATTCTAATTCTAAAATATACATAAAAAATACAAATACAAAATCAGATATTTTGGCATTTTTTAGCCCCATAAAAATCCTTGTTATCAGGTTTAAGTTTACTTAAATTATAATTGTGAGTACAAATGATATCAAAGAAATATAATTTTTTTTTCCTTCAATCACCCTGCACTGTATAAGCAAATGAACAACGTTGACTCTTGCCTCTAATATGCTGTTTGACATGCTAGGTGCTGCCCTGTGGCAAAAGGCCTCAGGACTTACACACGCAATCATTTTGTCTGAATAAGTAGGCTTGAGTGAACATTAAGTCTTTGTGGCATGTGTGTATGTGCTTCTGCATTTGTATGTTTGTCTTAAGGGCACCATGAACCGGTTGTGAATGCTCTCAGACAGATGGTGTGAGGCAGTGTTTGGCTAAACAGGGCATTTACCTGTTACCACACTTTCAATCAGTACAGGCAAACTCTCATGCTATGCGCGTTTCCAACTCCTCCAGCACAGATGTGTTCTAGTTTCAAATATACGGACACGGCCACACTATTCTCTGATCTGTTTATCCCCCCGGGGTCCTCACACGACTATATCCCAGTGCCCTGCTCAGGCTGGCTAAGGACATGCCTGACTGTAAAGAGAATCCCATTAGCGAGGTCTTTAGTGTTTTGTGGGTCGGTTTTGGCCCGTCCACTCGAACTGGCACAATGCTGGGCTAGCGCTGGGCAAACAGAGGGTGCTTATTATAGTGCTGCGCTTCTGTGCCAGCCTAGCCAAGCCTGACAGCGCCAGCTCACAGCATAATCCACTCTCTCCACCTCCTTCCTCACTGTTTTCCAAATTACCTTCCATCTCTCACACTCCACAGACTATCCCTTCTTTTGCATATGCAGGTTTTACTTATTCCACCATTTTCAAACGAGGAAAAGATTGGCAGTTTGTTTGTTAATCCATTCCATTTTGACTGCATTATTCAAATGTCCAGATTTAGATTGACTCAGTTCACATACACAGTTCTGTCATCTTTTTATGGAAACTAGTTCCTGCCTCAAAATAAAGTAACAATAATAATAATAATTCTGAGATTAAAGTAGGTATGAAATGAAAATCACCTTTTCTATTTTCTAAATGCATCTTATTATGAACAGTACATCCATGGAAATGTTTCCTTTTATATATGTATTTATTTAGAGTACATTTATTTAGAAATCTGGGAAAATGACTTCTCTGGTGACGTATGCCATTTAATTCCCACCCCTTTTGTACAATCAACTGGAAGCTTACATTCAAATCTGTCTCCATCCCCTTCTAATAGATAAAACTAAGTCCACTCCCTCAAGGATTTGTTTCACTCAGATGTACGTCACAAAATGGAAGAAATCATCTGCCTCTACTTCCGTTACATTGTGACTTAAGGTTTAAATCGCAAATGCGGGATGTAATATAAGTCACAATTATAAGTAAAAAAAGTCTCAACTCTGAGATATAAAGACAACAATATGTGAGAGAAAAAAAGAGAATTTTTTGTATGGTGTTTTTGTATGAGTTACAAAAAGGAATAGAAAGTTGGCTTCAAAAATAGAAAAATATTTATTTCATGTTCTCACCACAGGTCACGTTTTGTTTTTTTGTGTGAGTTGTCACTGTTTGCTTCACTTGTCAGAGTTCATCTCAATTTGTTTTCTTTCACTTCTGTCCTGTCTCCCGCTGCTCGCCATATGCCCTTAATTGTTTTCAGTCTCTGCAAACCTTCTCTGCAAACCTTACAGCGCTGTGCGTGACAGACAGACAGGTTGAGAAGGGAGTGAGGGACAGGCAGAGATAAGCAGATATCTGATAGAGAGGAAATGTGCTCCTGTGGCGAAGACGCTCGTTAGCGTTAGCATTGGCTAATCCTCTCTTATTAATGGGCTCCATTGCAGTGCTGTTGTGTGCGCAGAGGATTAGCTGTTGTTTGTCTCTCCTCCTGTGTTATGTTGTTCTAGCCTCATGTGGGTCAGAGGGGAGACTATTACTGAGTTGCCCTGTTATAGTGGCTCACACAGACTCTTTGGTGGTGGTGCTTAGCACCGGTGTACAGCTGAATTGAAAATGAATCTTGGACACAAACACACACTCACTCACTCACAACCAGTTTATTTCTTACACCCCTAGTGCTTTTGGATGAGGGTATAGGATTTTGTGTGTGGGCGTGTTTTCTTTGGATAGGGTTTCTGTTAAGCCACAGGGCGAATGTGTTTCTGCCCCAGTTAGGCCGCTCTGCCCTGGCATGGCTTGAACTGGCATGAGTGTGCCACTGATACCCGTGGGCACATGTTATTCTAGAGCACAGAGGACGTGGGCAGACACTTGTAACGAAAAGCCCCACAAACATCAGTCACCGAACACCTCTACGTTCTGAACTAAGGTCAGCGTCGGTGTGCCAAAGTCTTGCTCATTCCTAAATGTCAGAGAACAAATTTGCTTTGAGCTGAAAATAGTACTGCTTTCAGCCGAAGAGTATTGAAACAAATGCCTTTTTATTCTTTTTTTTTTTTTTTATCCTGTCAATTTACGATATGTAAAGCAGTGAGATCACAAACTGAAATCTGTACCTTAAAGAACTGAAATGGTTTGACAAATGCAATGTTTTAAATCAAAAGAAACTGTGCTCTTTAAAGCTAGTTGAGCACTAATTTGGCACTTTTCACTTTCTGGAGAAATAACCTGTTTTTTCCCTCATACTCATAGAATTGAGTATTTTATCATAAAATATCACACTTTTCATTTTTAAATAGCCAGTAGACTTTATTTAATGGCACACCGCCAATTAATAATTTGCTACTTGCTATCACTAGTTGGACTCATTCAGAAGAACATTTTATTGTCAAAAATATTTATATAACACTGAGCAGAATATCTTCAACATTCTGGCTGTTTTCAAAAAAAATTGGGTTTACATTAGCGAATTGATAGCTTCTAAGCTATACTTATATTTAACCCCCAATAAACTAGATTTGTATCTTGAATATATTTCAGATATGCACTCATATTAAGTTATCAGCCATTTCAGAGGCTAAAATTAATATCCCAGGCTTTACAGGTGTGATTGTTACCCTTTAAAGTCAGGGTGTGTAGCGTGTGCTTGTGTGTGAGAGAGTGCTAGCAGTGCTACCAGGGGACACTTTGCTCCTCTGTGCTGGATCTCTCTGTGGGCGAGTTCCCGCAGTGTCTGTGTGTGTGTGTGTATGTGTGTGTGTGTGTAAAGATGTGTATCTCTGAGAGATCTCACAGTGTGTGGCCAGTAGAAGTATTGTCCTGGTTAATTTGCAGCACAGCGGTCATATCCACACACTGGCCTTCAGAGCTCTCTGACACAAAACACACACAATGTTTTGTGAGTATATTGTGTCTGGATGTTTTACACACTTATACCACACTAACACTGCCATGTCCTTTCAGTGTTGTTTGTGGCTCTTCTCTGTCCTTTTTCGCCTCCTAAAACTATTCTTTCTATCAACATCATCATCAGCTTTGTTCTTTTAACCAGTTCATCTTCTTCAGCTTTCAGCATTTTTGGCTCTGTGGTCTTTCTTAAAACAATTTTTTTTAACTCGCACAAGCCTCATTTTTCTAACTAACAATGTTTAACTTTGGACACCCATGCATCATATGATGCATGTTTTAAATCACATGTTTTATTTGATAACATTCTGTAAAAAATGTCAATCAGTGAAATGAGAAGTTAAGCATTGTACAGTACATGTTTGTTTTGCTAAAACTCATTTTATGACTAGAATGTTTTGCATCCGAAATACACACAATTAATTAAATATTACATATACAACTACCAGTGTTGCTCACACTGTCAAGGCTTTTTAATGATATGTCGCCTTTAAGGTCTTATGAAATGCATATTTATGCTCGTTCTGGCCTTTATCAGTAGAGTGAGTGACTGTATTTGACTTTAGGGGTTCCCTCAAGAGGAAAATGGCATTAATTTCCATTTAAAATCCAAGCTCTTTCCTTAAGTTTTCTAGAGCGGGGATAGCAGTCAGACACAAAGCTTTTATTTATGGTTGTTTCTTGTTGTGCAACTTGCAGAGGAAGTGTCACTTGGCCGGATACAATGTTGCTAGTAGAGTGAGACTTGTGCACATTTGCTTGTTCGAGCATCTGTGGCTTTTTGAATCAACCTAATTTATTTTCTCCCTAAAATCACTTTGTAATGAGCAAATCCAGCAAGGTAGTTTAATTTTTTTTTTAAACCATTCCTATTTAATTCCTACCCTACTACGTAAGACCCCAAAGCCAAGGGAATCATAAGAATGACCTGTCCTCGATGGTCTGCTAGGGAGAGTCAGAAAGCATTACACATTGTGCTGAGCTGAACGTGGATGATAGGATGTTCCCCGTCTTTCAACCTCAAACATTTGCACCGTACTTCCTGTCAGTTGAGATGCATAGTGGAAGTAAAGTGGAGGAAATAACTGAAAAGTAATAATGGCATTGTGCACTCACTTTCTTGTGCCCTCTCTCACTATTTTCTATTGTCATTCAGCTCCTAATCTGCAATGCAAGGGAATTAAAGCTGGGAGCTTTGCCCACTATCAGTAGCAGAGGGAAAAATTTATTGTGTTTAATAATGAATCAAACTAGTTAGGCAGTACACACACACACACACACAGCATACACACTTATATTTCACCTTAAATACTGAAAGCCCTGGTTTCTGTGCACACTTTTTTTGGTGAAGGAGAAGACAAAAACAGAAGAGATATAGAGCATAAAGGGGTTCTTTGGGCTGCTCTGCCTTGTTTTCCTTTGAAGAGTCACTGGTTTCCAAATCGTGTGAATTCAGGTGGGTTTCCGAAAACTCTAGAAGTTTGTGCTAATTGATAGACTAACTGTAAATTAAGCACAATTCTGCCATTACAGACTATATTTTAAATTAGTCTCCCAACCAGTTGAAAAAAAAGTGTTGCAAATCTGTCTTCACTGGGTCGCAAACAGGAGGGAATATTTGTTAAATGCTAGTATTAAATTAATCTGGCCATATAATCATGCATCATTAGGATGCAAAAGTAATAAATAGGTGCATAAACTTATGAGGCAAGACAGAATGCTTTTTCAATCAAATTGTATGGTATGTTGGTGCAAATAATTTTTTATTTGACATGGCTAATGCTATTATAATATTTTGCCTATTTTTTGTTCCATCCGTTAAGCTGGTAAAATACATTTCTACTTTTGTTTATTATTTTATAAAAAATATTACCCTTATTTTACCCTGCTTTATTTTAGTAATTGTTCATATTTTAGCCCCATTCAGTTCCTAATTATATTTTATACATTTTAAATTCCTATGGCGCTTTGTACAATAAACTTTTTCAGTGTGTTGGGTCACGCTTGATTCCCAATGTAGAATCTGGGTCTTGAAGCAATAACCAGTTGAGAACCACTGATTTAGACCAACGTGGGGTTTGACCCAGAACAATAACATACTGACACAAATCTATTTCCTCTCTCACCAACCATCCAGTAGCTTCATCCCTTCCCCAGAGGCCTGAGAAAGAGAGAATAGGGAAGATAAGTTGGACTATAAGCAGTGCTGCACATTGATTCATAACTAATGTACCCCTATGAGAAGGGTACGCGAGATAGAGCACGAATTGGAAAAAAACAATAAATCAGGCATTTAAGATAATCACTGGAACATTTTAGTTACATTTTCCCTCTTTTCAGTTTTTACTCTAATCTCTAATCTCTAACTCACTGAAAAAGACATCGTATGATTTCTTTTGGAAGTATTTTAGTTTTTAGTTTTTTTTTTTTCGTTTATCTTATCTCCTTTCAGGCTCTGACAAGATAGAAAAAGAAACACAGGCATAACTTGAGAGATACTTGCCCAAGGCGTTATTAGATTTAACTTGTATTAACTCTGTTTAATACAGTACGCCATTTTACTACGTGAACAGTATGTGAAATGATGGTAGATCTGACTTATCTCCTGAAGTTTGTGTCTTCAGGAGCTAATCATCACGCAGATCAAATACAGAACTCAGTTCTGTTTTCATGTTCAGTGTGGAGAGAGAAAATGCTAAATGAAAGCAATGCTGCTTTTTTGTCTTTTCATTTTCTCAGATAATGATGGTAAATTTGGAATTTGGAGCATGAAATGATGCTACAGCGGCAGAGAGAGAGTGAGGAGGAAAGAGAGAGAGAATAAGAACAACAGCAAGAAAATGATAACAACAGAGACATCACACAACTGTGCAGCAAACAAAACAATCATATTGCAGTTCTGAAAGCTGAACGTGTCCCATTGAGGGGAAGAATCGTTCAAAAAGGTCAAAACTTATCTGCATGACTGCACTCTTATAGGCGGAATGGGAAGCCGACTGCTTTAATATGTTCCCCTAAACAACAACAGCATAAAGCAACGAATAAGTTAATGAGAGAATAGCTTGTTACACTTCTTCTCTCAGCGCTCGATGTAGATTCAGTGAGAACATTACTTTTCTAACATTTCTATTTTAATAACGGTTATATTATAGTTTCTAATCATCAAATCAAGTAGATTATATTGCCTACCATTCAACATCACTAGTATTTTTGTATCACTCTGCTTGTTTGTGTTTGTTCCAGACGTATCTGTGTTAGTAGTGGGAATTTTCAGTTTCACTCTTTCTACAGGTTACATAGTTAAACCGTTATCTAAATACTTTAAAAATAAAGTTATTATTAAATACACTTTATTAATTAATTAATTCAAACTATTTATCAAAACCACTGATTAATTTAGAAATTAAACATGACATGACTGTGATTAATTGAATAATGCATGTAACCGTCATGTTGTCATTGTCATGTGACTTACTTAATTGCCATTCACAAATCCTCTCATGTGGCCTCATGGGGTAGTAAAGTGTGAATTGAATGCACACTTTACAATCTGTCAGAAGTAATAAGTCATCAGAGTACTTTACGACTACTGTTTTATAAGTACTGTGAATTCGGACAGACTGTTTTTTGCCTACTATAGTAGGGAAGTAGGCTATGCAATTTAGGGTGCAGTCAATGACTTTATAAATGATTCATTGAATCATTCATTTCCAGGTCACCCTTGCAAAAGAGGTTCTTAATCTCAATGGCACTCTCCTGGTTAAATAAAGGTTTAATAAAAATTCATTAAACCGATATGTGCAAAAATGCTGAATTATTCAAGAATGAAACATCTCAGCTGTGTGATGCTTGAAATTTTTATTTTTGTCTGAAAAATTACCACTAAACCACACCCATATGATTTTTTTTAATGAGTATGAATAAGTAGCCCTTCTTGCCTTTCAGAACATGCCACTTATAATGTGCATAATACTGTCTGGAGTTATGTTCAAATACATTCATTATTAATCATTCCTTCCTCACAAAATGATCTATGTGATACATGTCATGTAGAGAATGAACAAGCAAGTCAGCAGTTTTGCACACAATATGCATTAATGTGTAAAATGTTTCTGTTGCTGAGATTCTCTCATCCACATTGTGAGTTCAACATTGCAGCGAGATGTCATTGTATACATAAGCAGAAGAAAAAACTTTCAGTTGTATGTCTTTTTTCCATACTGACAACCTGTCAGTGACAGCTACTCTCAGTTGTTGCATGAGAAAGTATCTTGGCATTGTGCTGACACTTACATCATTACCATAGCAACCAATGTAGATATACATGTCCATTAAGCTAAGCAAACAGATCCAGTTTTTCCGCTTACAAAATGACAGTACTGAAAGTCAGTCCCAAAGACTAGTTTGTTGTAAACCAAAATGGGATCTCCTTGAAACAGTGTAAGAAACTATGAAGATTTGGCATTTTATCATATTTCTTTTTTCTTTTTTTCTTTTTCTTTTTTCTTTAAGCAAAAAAAAATATATATAGTTGCAACTACTGTATTTCAGCCAAACCTACGGTTGCCATAAGTCTTTGTAAGGAGCTTTTGAGTGTTCTATTGGGAAAGGTGAAGAAAAGGATGATACTGGGTTGCCAGATCAATATAAGGTGAATGTTCGGGATATATCGCAGCCCGTGCATCCCTGACCTGCTGAGATAAGAGTAGCTTGCTCCCTCTGGAGGAGGGATAGATGTTGGTTCCCTAAATACAGAAGAATAGAAATCATGTGCATGTGTGTGTGTGTATGAAGAGAGTGTATAATGTGTGCTGTGCTGCAGAAAAAAAGGCTCATTATGTCCAAAACCAGCATATGGTCTCTCTCAAAACAAGATGTCCGACAGCCATATGTTTGCATGCAGGTTACACACACACACACCATCACAAACACGTCACCCTTTTGGTGATCTAATCTCATATTCACACACCAATTATCTATGAAAGTTTGCCCGAAGCTGCCCATGGTTCCAGGACTCTTTTGCTCTCTCTTTTATACACACACATATGCTTAGTGTTTTTTTTTTTTTTGTAGCAAGGGCACCAGGGCTCATGGAAGGCAGTGCTGTGACATTTTGTCATTCTGAATGACCCCACCTCTGACCTCATACATGACCCTTTCTCCTTTGAGGCTATTGGCCAACAGAAAGAAAGACAGCATCGCAAAAAACGCACTCAGCAATATGACACTCAACAGAAACCACTCGATTCAATCTCTGTGCGTGCGTGTGCACTGGTAAGAGTATATGAGCTTCTACTGTATTTACATGCGTTCGTCAGCGCTTGACTCCCAAGCCTTCACTTTTCCTTGCTTATTGTCATGGTGTGTAACACCGTGTCTACACTAGTAGCTAGCGATGAAGTGTTGCGATGTGTTCTCGAGTCTGTCTGCACTGCAAGTGTCAAAGCTCCACCTAATCTCAGAATGTTCACTAACACAGATCGGTCAGCTGCAGGTGCTATACTACTTGATAAAATGGGTGTAAAACTATACCTTTTTTTTTTTTTTTTTTTTTACTTTAATCTGCATAGCTCAGAACCCAAACTCCAAAGTGTAGTAGTAAACTCCTTAAATCATCTGGAATCTGTCAGTTAGCCTATAACATAAAGTAATGTTTGTGTACCAATCACTGTGTGTGCACTGGCATCAAGCTCAACAGATTATATCACTTTTTTTCAAACAATCGAAGAGTAGTTTCTACTCAAATCTATATGCTTCTGTCATGCAGGCAGTGTGGGAACAGAAGTGTGTGTGTGTGGCATGACACAGGCCTGAGATTCACAATGTGTCAGTGAGGTGTGTGTTTAAAGTAAGACGCCAGGGGTTAAGACATCTGAAAAAATGATTAAAACAACCATTCAGTGTTTCTAAACGCCTCCCTCTTTGCATTGAATAGATAACTTGGAACTTTACCATTCAGTTGAGACGTCTCTTAAAAATATCCTGCTATTCAGTTGTTGTTATTTTGCTTTAGGGTGTTTTTCCCCATGTTTTTGGTGTGCGTTTTTTTTTTTATATTATGAATTCTGGAATGATTTTTCTCTCACTCACGTTCGCTCAGAATCAAACAATGATGTTTACTGGGTATAAGCTCAATCTTTTTGTTTGGTTGGAAGGAAAATGCTGGATATTTAAGGATATCCATATTCATCCCACATTCTCCACCATCCTGCCTTTATCCCATGTTATAATATGAATTACCCCAAACCATAAATATTGCTGTTCTTTTCAAAGAGAAATCAAAGCTCTCTAATGATGACAGATAAGGCAGAACGTTTGTGAGCGTGCGTGGATGTGCGCACTTGTTTCTCCTAAATTAAAGTCGGCTGCTGTCCTCAAACATTCAGCTTGTCTCAGTTATGCGGCTCTCTCTCGACTGTGGTCCTAAAAGCTTATTGAGACGGGAGAGAGAGCGTAGGCCTGCGGGCAGCTCGCTGCAGCCATACATTTATTCACTTTTGTAGCATGATTGAAGTTTCCCTCCACTGATTTCTGGAGAGAGAGAGATGGAGAGGCTCTTTCCTTAAAAAAAGAAATTCTCTCATTCTTCCCTTCTTTCTTCTGTGTCCCTCAGTTCTTCCTCATTAATAATGAAAATGATTTTGTGGAGCATTGCATTTGGCTTTGAGTCTGTTTCTTGTGAGATCTGATTTTTCAGGGGTCTCGATTAAATATTTTTCTCCTTTTTAGTAGACCTGGTAATTAGTGCAATCATTTATAATGATTAATTATACCATGATTTAAAAAAGAATAAAATTGCAATGACCCCTATGTAAATTACATATATGGAATTGTCCTGCTATTGGAGCGATTCATGTTTTTACGTGTCCACAATGAGAGCGGAATGATTAATTGTGATTCATTTGATTCATTTTTCAGCATACTGTGTGATGATCGACAACTCTACTTTTTAGTCAAATGTATAGCTATAATTTAATCTCAACTCTCTTTGTACGTGCAGCTAAATTACAGTTTGAAAGTTTGGGGTCAGTAATACTTTTTAATGTTGTGCTCACAGAAACTGCATTTATTGGATCAAAAATACAGTAAAAACAGTAATATTGTGAAATATCTAATATGCTGATTTGGTGCTTAAGAAACATTTTTATTATTATCAATGTTGAAAACAGTTGTGCTGCTTATTTCTGTGGAAAATTTTTTTTTCAGGAATATTTTGATAAGTAGAAAGTTCAAAAGAACCGCATTTATTTGAAATAGAAATGTCTTTACTGTCACGTTTGATCAATTTATTGCTTCCTTGGGGAACGTCCATTCAAAAAGACTGAAACGAATCATTTCAAATCATAAGGTTGCCCTATAAATAAAGCTTATCCGTCAGTTTGACTCAATGAGCTTTCAGTTCTCCTGATTTAATTTACGATATATGCCATTAATAATTCACTGGAATGCAAGAATGTCTCTTGTTGTCTCTTTCCAGGTTTGTTTTCACAGGTATATACAATTTATTATCTGTCAAACTGACTGAAATCACTTTGAAATAGTATCACGCAATGCTGAAGTAAATGTATATACTGTATTTGTATATTATTAAGGCAATGTATGTTACATAATACAGATTACCACAGTGATATTTAATCGTCCGATTTTGCTGTGGAAAGATTCACGCTTTTGGGGTTCATGGTCTGTTGAAAGTGCCTTGTTGATGCTTATACACTTTTAAATGTCCATTCAATGTTTAATGGTTAAAGGGTGAGTAGAATAATGTAATGTCCTTGTACACAGTTTAAAAAATATATATATTATTGCGTCCATTGAGCTAGTTTAGGGTTCATAACTTTTAAAATCTGAAAAGGGATTGGATTCATTTGGATTAGCGAAAATGTGTTTATGCACACATAGCTATTGTGTATTTCTATATACATGAAAAAAAAAAAAAAAAAAAGGTAGTACGAAAGAGGGCAGGAAAAGACAATGTAAAGTGTTAGAGGCTGTACTAATGGCAGACTTTTGTATTTATAGCTGTGTTCCTCTCCCCCTCTGTCAAACGTCATTTAGACATAAGCTATAATTACAGTTATTCATTTTCTATGGCATAATGAAACTTGGAATAGAGCAGGGTTCACTGAAATACTCTTGTAGTAAAAATCAACTTATAATGCCCGTCAAGTCTTTGTCTTGCTGAAAACTATAGAAAAAGTGTGCCAAAACTGGTTTTGGATGGTGAATCACTACTTGCTGTGGAGCTGAGTCCAAGAATGGACTACAGTTTGTACCAAAACAATTCCAAAGCATTCTCGAATCATCAATGATGTAAGTTCACTGCAATTTTTATGAAGACTTTGGGTGCCGTGACGGTCCATGGACATTGATCAGTTGAATTTGCTCCCTTTTTCATCTATCCATTTGTCTGTATCTAACTTACAGAAGGCTTTTGTGCTGGCTTTTCTTTTTCACTGGCAGTTGTTTAGGCCTGCAGCACAATCAAACACTACACCCTTGTTTCATCTTCAATGATTCAGCTTGTACGCATACAAACTCAACTTTCAAACATTCATGAGTGGAAGATGTTGTGCAGCTTACCCTAGTTGATTTAGCCGCAGGCTACAGCCTTTCTCCATGTGCTTATCTTCCTAAGCCAGAAGGAGTTTTCTATGCAGTTGATGCATACTGAAACTCAGTGTGCCAACATGTGGAGGTTTGCAAAATGACACCCGTCGCTCCCCTCTTCCCTCAGCTGGCGGAGTCGGGAGAGCAAATTTGGTCATCGGGCGAGGACATTGATTTTTGCGGATCAGAGAAGTTCCGTGTTTAACAGATGTAGGCTAATGGGACATGGTCCAAACGATGGTACTCTCTGACTCCGCTCAGAACTCGTTTATCCCGTAAGTGAAGCTTTGGCAAAGAGAATGCGTCATTCTGGCAAAGAGCATTGTGGAACATACGCACACAAAAATGCTGCTGAGGTTTAAAACGCTCCTCTGAGCCAGTGAGAGTGGTGGAAAAGAACAGATCGTCATCTAAAAAGGGCTGAAATATTTAATGTTTGAAATCCCTCAATCCATCTGCAGTTAAATGATAGGACTATAATGTATTTGGGGTTCTATGAATGAACTCTGTGACATGATCTGCTTTCAAAAGATATTTATTCTAACATTACTGAAGACCACATATACTGTATGCCTGGCCAACCCGATCACACTAAATACGTGTCTATATCACGTAGTGTTACGCGAAAATGAGTTTTTACGTGCATATGATACGGATGGGTTGTTAAGGGTAGGTTTAGGAATGATGTGGGGTGCGTGTGTATTATACGTTTGGGTAGAATTAGTGGTTTTGGGTGTGTGTGTATTACACGTAATGAAGTGCGTATCAAATGCACGCGAAAACTGCGTATCATATGCACGTAAAAACTCATTTTCGCGTATAAATAACACGATAAACACACTACGTGCTATAGACATGTATTTACGTGAGAACGGGCTGGCCTGGCAGGCTTTGGCCATTGTGTAGCCATGACCGTATTGACATGCAATGCTGCATGGAGCATGAACAACCCTAATGTACACCACATCATTTTATTATTGGTATAAGAATAAACCAAATGGAATCACAGAAAAATAAAAAATAACTTTTTTAATAAAAACATACTTGTTTCAAACCTGTATGATATAAGATATTTTGATTGATTGACACTGGGGTTCTCCTCATCGACATTTATTCTATGGACAAAAGAGTTGTTTTTCAAAATATATATATTTTTGTGATCCACAGAAAAGAGGAAGTCATACAGGGATCGGACAATATGAGGGCGAGCAAATAATGACAGAATTTTTATTTTTTCATATTTATTTTTTCAAACTCTTCCTTTAGCATACAATAACTGGAAAGTGTAAAATACCACGAATCGTTTGCAAACACTACAAAAATGTATTTTAGTTCCCCTCATTCCACAACAAAATGTTTAAGTTTAACGATAATCAGAACAGGTCATGGATGAACAATAGTTGTTATAAACAACATTTATTGTAGATATCAAGCCTAAATTTTTTTTTTTTTTTTTTAAGTGAAACTATACTGGCATGTGGGATCATGTAGCTCTCTCAAAAATCTGATTATATTCCAAAACATAGATATTATATATCTCTATTTTTGTAACTGTTGTTCACGCAGTGGATTTTTTGTTATGTAGTAGGCTACAGCATGTATTGAAACTGGCAATGGAACAAGTCTAAATTTAAACCTTCATCAATACATTGACGCCAGAAGCAAACCACCAGCCGAGTGGGAATGTTTGAATGTGGAGCAGGACTAGCACGCCTGACCTAATCATTCCCAAATGACTATCTATTGGATCAGTCTTGCTCTGTGTTAAATGTTATTTTGTAGTTTAATATGGGAAAGACTTTAGTGACTTGTCTTGATAGCCCTGAACCCCTGTATTTGCATCATCAAATTTGCATATGAAGCTTCATGTGAGAAGCAAAATGTGTACATGATAAGCTTTGGTGATGTTGTGCTGTATGTAACACAGCAGTGTTTCTGCATATCTTGTTTGTATTTTGCTCTTGTGGTTACTCACTGTGTCTCTTTAGTGTTGTGGCTACTGGTTATCTTTTATGCTTGCTGCCATTAGAAAGTGCAATGCCTCTTCCTCGTTCTCCTGCTACATGTCCAACCTCGCGTTATTCTGAGCTGCTGTTAACCCAGCCAGAAGTAAAAGTACTGCTTTTTTTCTTTTCTTTTTTTTCACTCCATCTGTCTAATGTAATTGCACTCTGCATATAGGCACTTTGATTGCAGGTTATGTTCCTGGTATTGCACTTGACTTGTACATCAATAATACAATACCCATGAAATAATATAAAATTGATAATATTATTAGAAATATATAATTTAAATAAATGTACATATATATATATATATATATATATATATATATATATATATATATATATATATATATATATATATATATATAACCTATATTAAACTATATTAAACAGGAATCCTAATAAATATTTATCCTAATATTTTCACCTTTAATTCCCTTTCAAGTTGTTACTTCTTGATTTACTTAATAGATTTTCCCCCATCTTCTATCCCCTCAAAAGCAGCGTGTCGATTAATTAATAGCTAGCTAATTTAATTTTCCTAAAAGTAATAACTTGTTTAAGCACGAATAAAGACTGACAAGGCAAAGTTCTAATCTGCCCAAAGTTTAATTAGTCTCAGCGAGGTTTGCATACAATCAGACGCGGGGTCAGGGGGAGAGGACACCCGAGCGAATAGCAATGGAACGGAGGGTTGGGAAGGGTAGAGCACAGGCTCCATCAACTCTGCCTGTGTGCTTCCATCCATGCACAAGATCAGCAAGGGATTCTGGGAAAGTTGGAGTGTTGGTGTTAACTGTCAAATAAAGACTGGTTTTCCCACTGCTATCCTCTACACCTGTCACCCAGGGCAACCTTTATGTTGTGGCCTGAGAGGATGGCTCCCCTGGGTGGCTTTAAGGCACAGCCAAAAATGAAAATCAATTGGCTAAAACTGTTATGGAATGAAGTGAAGAGGCTGCATATATTAGGTATTCGCTTAGAGGTCCCTGGGGTAAATTAACAATGAGCTATTGACTACAGCACTGCCCTCTTACAATGACTGCACTTCCCACATGGACTGGAGAACATACTAATAATAACAATAATAATAATGATTTGTTGTTGTTGTTATTTATTATTACTATTATATAAATAAATAATATGATATCCAAATACAATATATGACTAGACATCCAAATTGGACTCAAGGATACGCATAATTCATCACTGGACTGTAGTAGCGAGACTGCCACGACACAAATTGGCACAATGCCAAATAATTTTGTCTCAGGTTTCCTTTACGTGAAGTTTGTGGCGCGCATCACAAAAATGTATAGAAACTGAGTGTATAGGCTACTACCAAGGTCTTGCGTGCCATCTGAACTCGTGTTGGGTTGGTGCACAGATCGTCTCTTCTTCTGCTTGTTCCTGTCGTGGCGGTTTTCAAACAGCGTTTTATTACCGTGTGCGCCCCCTTCTGGATTGGAGTGTGGATCGCCTGTGACTAACTGTATTTGTCTTCTGACCATTTGCACCGAACCGTGATATCTCCCATGACGTGTGTATATATATATATATATATACATATATATAACCCTGAGTCTACCCTGAATATACATAAACTGCATAAAATAGTAGCTAAATGGGAAATAATTGCCTCTGATTGATAGCAAGGGCTTATTATGGGGGATACTGAATAATAGCTTTGATTTTTTGTTTCATCCGCTAATACACACACATTAATGTCATTTTGATCAAATCATTATGACTCTTTCATATGAAAATCATCCTTCTGCATGTCAAATAGGAATGCTTACCTACAATGAAATGGTCAAATGGACATTTTGACAGCTGCACAATTGAACATGGAATCAGAAAACAGCTTGAACCTTGTATGTATAGTTCCATCCATATCACACCCCAGGGCCAAGACAGTTGAATGAAAATGACATGAAGCAAATCTCTTGTGCCAGCCCTCCATCACAGAGGAGAAGAGCAGAGAAAACGCACGGAGCCCAGTCTTAACACATCTTTCCTCTTTACTTTAGACAGCACCAAATGTCAGATACTCATCTGGAAATAATTTCCATTCTATTATGGTGACAAGGGGCCAGCAGAATCTAATTAGCTGAAAAAAAATGTGCTAGAGAGCCGGATTGGGAGTGATTGGTGATAGGGGCAGTGGTGCAGGGCCAGCTCTCCAGGCTTCAGGCTCAGCGGGAACACTCCTGAGGTTAACTGCAACTCGAAGGAAGGAGATAAGAAAAGAAGAGAGAGGGATTCAGGTGCTGTATGCCAGAGACGAAGGTCTCCCGGAGCCCAAAGTTTGAATATTCTTCCCTGAGTGATAATAAAAGAGAAAAACAAGATCTAAGAGCAAAAAGGGGGGCATATATAGTTGGTCTCAGTATAGTCTCTTTTTTCTAAACACTATTTTTATAGCTTGAATCATATATATCTATACATCAATCTATCAGAAAAAAGTGTAGAATGTGTGAATGAAAAAAAGAGAATGATTTCTTAAAGTGTGTTCTGTGATGGTCCAATATAGGGGACAAAATAATGGCATCCGCTGCCTCAAATCACAGGCCTTTCATAGAGCTCAGACATTTCAGGAAATAAATGTTTCCCCTCGAGAACTCGCCATTTTGCCTGTCCTCTTCACACACACACTATCAAACTAATCTAATGTCACTTTGAGATGAAAGGTTAGGCTCAGTTTTTGCATTTATATTTTCCAGGCAGAGAGTTTGACCTTTGCAGATCAGACCGTTATTTTTGCTTCCTGTGATGCCATCCAGCTCCAACAACCTTTTATAGTGAAGATTAGGATCCATTGCCCTGATTGGTTACAGTGAACAAGGGTTAGAATAGGCTGTAGAGTTGTTTGTGCAGCTTTGATTTACTACAAAAGTGAAGCTTCAAATTAAAACTGTGATGATCTCAATTATGCTTTTAAATAGTAAGGTTTCGGTTTCATTTGTCTTTTAAAAAGGTTTAGTCAATGAATTCTGTTTAATGCTGACCAGTGTCAAGTAGAGTTTTTATTTTTTATTTTATATACAGTATATACCAGGAACAATTGACAATCTTGCAGACTGTGTACCACTGCCAATTTTTTTATATGTAATCATGATATTACCTTTAATGAGATCATTGCTTTAATGAGATCAAAAGATGTGACTTTTTTGAGTAAACATCTTTTCCACAAATAGTTTTAAATGTATTCAAATTACCTCGTCATTCTGTTCTCATTTCTTCCAGATCTGAGGCCTTTACCTGACGTGGCCATGACGGGAAAATGCACGCGCGAGTGTACGGAATACGGCCACTCTGATTCCTGCTGGATGCCCGGACAGCCCTCACCCAACCGCACCAAGAGTGACAAGAGTGGGCCCAAGCTCTCCACCTTTGTGCCTTACCAGGAGAGGGAGGGTCAGGAGCGTCTGATGGCTGACAACAGCTCTAAGCCTCACGGAGAGGAGCGGAGCGGAGGCGGGAGCAACAAAGTGGCCAGTATTCGCTTTTTGCCTCCCTACACTAGTGCCTATTCTACAGGCAGCGACTCCGGCAAGGACTGCCCCCGGGAGGAGATCCCCCTCAGTCAGACAGCCGATTACGTCCCTGCCACTACACCCTCCAGCCAAGGCTCCAAAAGAGAAATCTACCTGTGATTCATCTGTCATCCGCCTAGGTTCGATTCCACATTTGATCCAATTTACTTGTGATCAGCAATGCCTGTGAGAGGATAAAAGGCCTCGTTTTCAGAACACCTGCTAATTCTACTACACCACCAGACCCCGATTTACACAGATGTCTCGACGTGCATCTCCAATCCCCTCATCCATAATCCTAATGGCTGACACAAAACAGCTAGAGACCTTCTTTAAAACCCTTGGGGTTTTATACAACCCTGCACGTTGTTAGAGGCTCTGGAAGCCGAATAGAAAGAAAAAAAATAGAAAACAATTTTGTGAATATAAAATGAAGAACACAATCCCCATGTAAACATCTAATGAATGAATGTAAGGACAATTTTTAAGTGAACATTGTGATAAATTAATGTCAAGGTTATATTCCTATTTGATTCTGAATTTTGTTTGTTTTTATATATATATATATATATATATTACTTATGATCAGACTAGTTATGCTTACCTAAAAACATATACACTGACCTACACATCCAAATAGTACCTTTTTGTTCCCTTATGTGTGTATCTCTACTATGAACTCAACCCTGAAGAACTGGCAAACCAAATACTGGCAATCCAAGAGTTAAATACATTCTCAACATGTATACTTTACTGAAGAGAAAACACTCTCCTTTCTTAAAGCGCTGAAGGGTAATTGTTTCTTACATTTGTCTTTTTTCATAGGAAACTCTTTTCTTAATGTACAATGATGTAAATACTACACGTCTGACAGAGCAGTTTTGATTTATGGTTTAGCTGTACAGACCCATGTAGCCGTGACTTCCTTCTGTTGATGGTAGTAGAAGGAACATTGCTCAGAGGATTTGCCTCCCTGTTAGTAAAAGAAGGACAACCGTTTTGGACCACGGAATGCTAAAGATAATCCACAGTATGAGCCTCCACAGTCTGACTTTATGGGACTCGCGCGAACATGGAATTTGGGGCAAAATCCATCGGAAACAAATGAATTACAGCAGGTTTGCATGATGCCATTTGTCATTTCGGACAAATTTGACAGGCTTCATCGGTTCCCATAGGAAGCTCTCCCAGTGACTGTGATACTCCTTTGCTTCATAGGAAGACTATATACAAGGAGGTTTTAGGTGTGTTGCCCTCTGGAAGAGCTTTGTTCAACCCATCCAATCCTTAGGAAGGAGCAACCACTTTTACAAAAAAGAAAAAAGCCTAAAAAGGAAAAGGAAAAAAAAACTGAACTGTCCATGTGCTGTGCAATAGCCTACTCGTTTTCGGACGTGTCAAACTCTGTTGTGTAGATCTGTGGTTTTGTCAGAGATTTTTGCTCTACTCTGTGGTGACCCTGTCAAAATGAATGCTCACAAGAGATAGACAAGTTTAAAAATCATGACAGCAGAACATTTCTCTCGTGTTTGACCACATTAAAGTTGTATTCAACAAATCCAGTGTATTCTAGAACATCTGAGATTCTGTTTTACGTGTACTTTGAGCAAATTACATAACACGACTCCTGCAGCGAGCTTAGAAACGTCTAAATTGTGCTAACCTATTACCGCAATGTCACACTGGCACTCGTCTAACCAGGGAGCTTTTGTTGGAAATGCTCATTTCCACATCTAAGAGCAAGGTCTTTCAGAAAGTTTACAGGAAGTTCATTTAGGGCCGTTATTAATAGCGGCTGACGGTAACAGGGATTGCATCAGTTGCGACGCAGGTCAGCAAAAGCTATAATGAGTATTCGAGGCCTGAGCTATACACACGCTAAGTGCACTATAATTTACACCATGTCACACAGCTAAGTCGCCACTTAAAACTGACTCTGGTGAAAAAACATGATATTGCCATTAACTCTGTAGGTGTCGATTCAATGTTCTCAGAGATTTGTGCTTTGGGTCCAATATTCGATAAAGTCTCCTTTAAAGAAAAAAACAACAACTAGGCCTACAGACAAAATGATCCAACGCTAAAGGCTGTTGTCTCAGGTGATGGATGTTTGGTGTAACACTTCAGACATTGCACTTCCTTTTGTGAGTGTGAATTAATTTAGTTCACAGCTGACCCCCATATTTGAACACTGGCAGACCCAACACTTGAATGACTAAGTAAATGAGACGTATTTCCAGTTTGACTGGGTCTTTGGTCCCTGTGTGCCGTGTGACATCGTTTTTTTAAACAAGCATTGCTGAGCTTGTCGCAGACCTGAGGAGATTCTGTTCACAGGAGACCTGTTCTTTTAATCATCCCAGCAACTACTGACCTTAGAGCCGCTTCCTGCAGTGACAAACAGAAGCTGCTCAGGACCTCAAATGCTGTATGACAGTTAGACAGTCTTTCACTCCCACTGGGAAATCCTGGACTTTATCCCCGGAGAGTGTCTGTCACAGATACTGATAGGTCAAATCACTCGGAGTGTATGTGAACGTGTGCGTCTTTGCACACCTCTGTAACAGTGTAGGTACACAGAGGGATCCGCTCACTGCCTTTAAAGCAAGGAATTTTTTAAGTTCTACACATTCATTTTTTTTATTTTTGCTAGGATTTTCAATGGCCAAATTGTGTTGTGGCATCTCATTGAATAAAATGGTTCTTACTGTGTGAAACATTGGACAGTGGTGCAGAGAATCAGATGGAAAACAAAAAACGTCTTGGGCGTAAATACACTGGACGTAAAAAATTGCCAGAAGCAAGAAAAAGAAACATTGTGAGGGGGGGAAATGGTCTAGTGTTATAATCCTGCAATTGTAGCTGTTAGTTTGTTATTTGACAGCAACACGTTTTACTCATGTGTGGGATTCTGTCATGTTTTTGTTTTGAATTTATTTGGACAGTTTCTAAGTCTGAATGAATATGTGGCTCAAAAATGTATACTCAACCAGTCTTTTTATTTTATTTTGAACTATTGAACTACTGTTGTTTCATACCAAGCATAATCTCTAATTAGTTATTTTTAAGCTACATTCCACACAACCCTGTTAAACAGTTTTGTTATCAGCAATACAAATCTGTCCTGCTTACACACTCTTACAGCAAAATTGACGATAGTCATTTGTTCTATACATGTACGTGTTGATTTATTTTATTGATTTATTTTTATGAGGATGTCTAATGCAGCACATAATGTGAACAAACTTTTTTTTGTACCTAAAACAGATATTTTACACTGCATTCTTTTTTTCTTTAGGCTTTTGTTCACTTTATGACCAGGCCCAAATGGAATCTTCATTTCTTGCCTTGGTTTTTGAAGGAAGATAATTCTGTGTAATGGATTTGAACATGGTAAAATGGGTTAAATAGTGCTTTCAGCTACAGATTAAGCTCTATCAAATTAGCCAAATATTTAATAAACTAACACACAAGGGGTGGATGATGTGTATGGCATTTTAAATAATGGGCGTTCCAATTCTGTAAAAATCTATAGAGCTTTCTGCCTGTACAGATTCCACGTGGGCCTGCTTATGACTGATGTTCAATTTCATCCTACTGTAAGCTCTATTTCATTTGTGCTGAATCGTGCATTTGATTACATGGAAATCAATCAAATCCAATGTGACTTAAGAATCAGTTATTTGTCTGACACATGGACTCGTTTTGGAGCAGAGCCACCCGCTGCATTTGTCCAGGTATTAGGAGTTATGAACCAACATGTCATCGTTTTGTAATGTCACCGTGCATAATGAGGCTCACCATGCATCTCTGCACATAATAGAAGTAGAGAGTAAACAGCATCATTCTACCCCACGAAAAAGATTAAAAACGAAATCGGTAATTTATTTTGTGAAGCGGTGGCTGAGTGGCTTCATTACTATGACTTTGGCTCTGAAATGAACTGATAGTGCTTTAGCGGTTTGTGGGCGTCTGCCTTCATATGATCTCGATATTAAAAACTCTACAGTATGTAACTAAAGAACAGTCACCGTTTAAATAGATCATTACAGGAAGTACAAGTTTGTAGCCTAAGTGTTGGTTATATTTATATCAAGACGCTTGTGATGCCTTGTTTTCTTTGTACAGTTTTATGTACATGCTAATAATGTGTTTGTTTTTTTTTAAAAGAGAGAACAAAAACAAGAACATGTTGAAAGACAAACTGAAATTGTAAAATATTTTTAAAAGTAGTATATGTTAGAATGAGAGTGGTTGGGGGCACAAAGTTGGAGTGCCTGTGTCTAAAATGTCATCAGTAACCATTCACTGGCTTCTAGTCTATTTTAAAGTTTTACTGTCTCTTTTTATGAGTCTTATTTTTTTCCTGAGTTTTTGTGTTATTTGCAAAACAGTGGCTTTGAAGAGTTTTTAGCCCTTATTTGTTCCATTATGTTCTTATCAATATCCGCATGTTAAACACGATGAGGAAGAAAAAAAAAAAGTTGTCTTTTATTTTTGCTGAGCAAATCAAAGAAATACTATCTTGTAAGTACTCCTTCCTTATAGCTTTACAATAAAATACATTCTGTAAAACACTGTCCTTCATGAATTTTCAGTGGCTTTAAATAGCTTTGATTAACATAGTTTCTTTTTATTTCATGAGGGAAAGTGCTTTGAAAATGTGTTCTTTTTTAAGTCCATTCTATGGGGAACCCGTGTACCACATTGTACCATCATCTTGCAAACAACTACAAGTGAACTTCCTGATTCAGCACATCTCCACTGCCAGGGATCTGCTGAAAAACTGTTTCTCTTTCTTCAGTCTTAGCAGACCTGGCAGAATTCAAATTCTCCTAAGGTTCTTCAGCTTGTTCTTAATGTGTGGCATTTGTTCCTTGGGAGAATAAAGCCCCATTAACCCCATTGGATTTCGTAACGTGCCAGTGGCACTGCCAAGCATGGGTTTCATCGATCGACATGCACACAAAAGGACCTTGAGTCCAAACACACACAGACACTCACCCTATCAAACTAGCTCTCATATGCCACATCCATACCGTGCAGTGATGCCATGCAAATCTCTAGTTGGGTAGATTTGTTGGGTTGCAAGGCTTTTTTTTAACTAATCGGGTATTACAATAAATCATGTTTTTAAAAAAAAATGTAGATCACAAATCATTCAGAAAATCAATGCTAGCAGCATTTAAAGTGCTAGTTCACCCAGAAATTGCCATCATTAGCTCATGTTGTTGCAAACCTATTTTTTTATTCCTTGTAACACCAAATGATAAATTCAGGGGCATTTTACACTGCACCGTTTTTAAACAAAAAATGCAATTTAAACTAAAAACGCAAACTTTTGAACACTGCTTTCAAAGTGCAAGTTTTTGAAAACGATACCGTTATTGTCTCCATGTTAGCTACAAAAACATTAATTTTTCAATACAAATTTGTGACATGCACATGCATATTGTTCGGTCTATATGTGTGTAGTGTTTCTTTAGTGACATCGCCAAATACTGGCCTGGGATGAATTATACAGCGTGTTTTTTTCTTTGTTGTTTTTTTTTTTTTTTTTACAATGTCGTCTGTACATTAAGATCTTTTCCGTTTTTAGTGCATCGTCATCGTGTAAAATTTCCCTTAGCCTAGTGTTGATGCTGCTCTTTTATAATGTGGATTATGGACAGGTTATAATACGATTTAAAAAAAATACAGTAAACAGTAAATAAATATACAATAAATACAGTATAAATAGTAATATTTTTAAATATTACTACAATCTAAAATGTTCTATATTATATTAGATCAGTATGATCCTTAAAATACTTATATGCTGATTTGGTGCCCAAGAAATATTTCTTATTAACAATGTTGAAAACAGTTAATAGTTTAATAGTTGCTTAATAGTTTTGTGGAGACTGTGATGCATTTTTTTTCAGGATTCTTTAATGAATAGAAAGTCAGGAAGAACAGCATTTATTTGAAATTGTTTGTAACATTATAAATGTATATACTGTCGCTTTGGACCAATTTAATGTTAATAAAAGAAATAATTTCTTTCAAAAAGAAAAGTAAAGAAAAATCTTACTGACCCCAGACCTTTTACCAGTATATTTGATTATGGTTGTAGATTTGAAAATCATGCTTTCTCCCGTTATGGTTGAATCACGGAAGCTACACCAGTTACCTTTGCCAAGAGATTTATATCTATTATTTTATACATGTATCAGACAGAGAGAAACAGGCATAGAAGAACAAGGGTACAGGTGAGGATGTCTTCATTCCAGATTTTGCTGTTCCCCATTTCTCTATTCTCTCACCCCATCATGCCCAGCTGTAAATGGTTTCTCTGTTTCTCCTTCCTCTCACCCCATCATGCCTTTGTTTCTCCTTCCTCTCACCACGTCATGCCTTTGTTTCTCCTTCCTCTCACCCCATCATGCATTTGTTTCTCCTTCCTTTCACCCCATCAAGCCCAGCTGTAAATGGTTTCTCTCTGTTTCTCCTTCCTCTCACCACGTCATGCCTTTGTTTATCTGAGTCAGTACATTCAGGAATGAGCTTATATACGCCACTATAGGGTAGCAAAACATGTTGCCTTATGTTTAAAAATGGAATGTATTCCTCATGCTTACACATGGCACAATCCACTTTCCATATTAAGAAACGTCCCTTCAGTGTATACATTTGTGGTACATTGCATCAGTGGAAAAACATTCCTTTCCTTGTAAAGAATATGGCAACTGTACACATGTATCATTATCAGTTGAACATCTATGTGAACATGTTACATTGACACACACACACCTCTAAGCAAAATATAGATCTCTCTGGTCAGCACACATGCACAACATACTCTGACTTCACAAAATACATCATGAAATTATTATGAAAATGAAGAAAAATAATGCTAAAAAATAACATTAAACAGTACAATTTTAGTCTTCAATGGTACATTAAGAGAGCAACATACATTGAGCATTGTGAGCAACATGAATATCCTGCCAAACATCATCTTGTGTTGTCTATGGAAGCATTAAGTCATAGATGATGACAGAATTTTTATTTTTTTTTTGATTTCCTTTGAGCCTTTTAAAGTGTAACCTACAGCAGCAAACTCTTAAATTTCCCATAAAAGACTATTACTTTTAAACTGAATGAAATGACATAGTATTTTCAAAAATGACAGCTTCGCACTGCTGGATTTCATGAGAAATATATATAAAAAACGAAGATACATTCAGTAAAAGTTTCACAGCAGTTCAAACTCTGCTGCACTTTTGTGTCAAGGGTTATTTCTTGAAGAGTTCTTCATTTCCTTCCACCGCTGCTGTGTGTATGAGGAGGATTTACCGAGCCCGAGTGGCTCCCTTAGGGCAGTGCTTGACTGAGGGTCAGTGTTATCAGCCTCTAGGCCGATAGAGCAGAGGTTTTACTCCACTGCACAGTGGCCGCCTTCACCAACTGTAAATATTGTCTCTTCCGCACAGGCAAATGAAGTGTCTAATGATGGGGTTTTGAAATAAGCCCTCACCTGCTGCCAGCCAGCCAGTCAGGCAGTCTGAAGGCAGCTGAATATGTGATGATAGAGAGAAAAACTGAGATAGCTTGAAAATATAAAGGAGAAAATAACATTAAAAACAGCACAGTCCTCAATGGGGGAGAGCGTCATGGGAAAGAGAAATAGGAAGACCTATTTATACATCTGCTGTCGCATTGGAATAAGTAATACGTTTAATTCATGACCTAGACACTGGGGAACTTCTGTGTGGAAATTCCAGATATATCTTGTTTTCCTCCTAAGAAAATGCCATGGCTATGAATATTTTTTGAAAGGACAACCTGTTTGTGCATTATTGCTTTTCTCAGTGTGTGGCCATAATGACTTCAACAGAAGGTCGGTTGCTGACTTGAAAGGGATTTGCATAAATGTTAATGCTAATCACTCAAAACTTGTGTATATAGGACTGGGCCATCTATTTACCCCTCCCCGTCTCTGCTTACCCTATCTCTCCGTTAAACCTGGCTCCACCTCTCTTTTGCTTGCGGTTTGCAGTATAAGGAAGGCACATAACTGCAGGCGCTGTATGTAATGTTAAAATGAGATTAGCCTACTGCTGCACATCTCTGT
Source organism: Semotilus atromaculatus (assembly GCA_031834385.1). NCBI lineage: Eukaryota > Metazoa > Chordata > Actinopteri > Cypriniformes > Leuciscidae > Semotilus > Semotilus atromaculatus. The sequence continues at coordinate 12,282,593 of JAULUF010000052.1, read as the reverse complement.
GATGATTAGGAACAGTGCTTGCAGTCTCCAGCTATTCTGAGGTTCTCTTTGCTGATGGAAGGAATCCCACACGTAGTGGGAGAGCATTTGAAGATTTGTTTAGGCATTCCCAGTGAAGGTGATATGAATTTCCAAACCCGGATGCACACTTTGGAGTTATTTGCACATTTATTCACACACACACACACACACACACACACACACGTATATATACACTGTATATTCCTTAGCCCCATTCCACCACAAAAAAACAAAACAAAAAAACACATCATCCTGTGATAATTTTGACTTTTGAATTTTTATGCCAGAAATTCAACTTTGTATCTTAAAATTATCTAAATTAAAAACAAGCAACAAGAAGAAAGAGAACCAGAAGAAAATTACGGAAGTTTGCTTACTGTAATACGAAAGCTTGATGAGAGGAAAAAAAATTTAATAATTGAATTGAACTGCAACAGAATCTGAGCTGCTTGAAAGTGTCTCTTCGGCGGTTCACCAGCTCGTACTGGATGTCAGATAAACACAACGCAGAACTGAAATGAATTTCAACTTTTTATCTTCTAATTAAGACATTTCTCACAGTTTTTACATTTATGCCATAATTTAGATTTTTTATGTCATATTTTTATCTTAATATCTCAGAATTTTGATACTAATATTTTATAATAAACAAGTAAAGAAATGTAAAAATATTAGTGCATGTTATTTAGTTTTGCTCTGCCAAAGAAAGTGACTCAAAAGGAAGCCATAGCAGGATTAACTGTTTTGATTCTTTGATGATTCATGTTTTGCAAACCAGTGCGCGGATTGGAAGCCTGTTCTGAATGCTGCAAACACAAACAAACTTGATAGAAAAATACTGAAGACTTGTGTAATACTAAAGATCATCACTGGAATTCCTCTTGTCCATTCAAATTAGAAGACTGAATCTAACTGTTGTATAAAAACACTATAATGATCAATGATGGTAAATCATCTTAATGATGAAAATAATGATAGTGATTTGACAGAGAGAGCGTCCACCTCTACTTCTACCTCATAATTACAATCACGACACTTCGTAAAGCCTTGGATGATAAGATGGATGGATGGATGAGTATAGATGGACAGATGAGGTGAAGAAGATGAACCTTGCTGTGATTGGGTGGAGGGAGGTCTGTCCTGAGGGGCCATGTTGTGATGCCCCGCCATCAGCAGCCCTTCCTCTCCATCAGTGTCGTCCGGCTGACTGCAGAGGGGAACCGGTGCATGTCGTGTGGGGGCGAGGGCAGAGGGAGCCGCCCCATGCCGCTTCTGTAGTTCTTTTCATATCAATCACTCCACAGGCAGAGAGCTAAAGACAGACTCTGCCTGCCATTATCCACTCAGTGCTGGAGCATTAAAGAAACTCCTACCATCCACCTCCCAAACAACATCCTCTGATCTCTTTCTTAAAAACACGCTCATTCCATCTCAATCTTGACCCTCTGTTGCCTGTCATTCTCTGGCTTTTGCCAGACCCCTGCAAATCGAGTTCCATTAGCCTCAACCTGACGGTGGGAGTCTTTGGCAAAGCAAAGTGTGAGTAATGCAATTTGTCTCTGCGTTGTTTTGCATTGGGAAATAGACTGTCAAGGTGTTTACAGACGTGAGGATGAAAATCGAGAGCATTTTTAGTGGTCCACTATAAAGGGGATTATAATTAAGGTCAGGGCTCCAGACAAAAAAAAAAAGGAAGAAAAAAAGTAGCTTCTAAAATATAAGACACATTACAGATTCACTCAATAAATATTTATCAACAGTGACTGCTGTTTGCTGTGATTAAGGGATGTTTTAGCAGATAGATAGATAGACAGACAGACAGACAGACAGACAGACAGACAGACAGATAGACAGACAGACAGACAGACAGACAGACAGACAGACAGACAGACAGACAGACAGACAGACAGACAGACAGACAGACAGACAGATAGATAGATAGATAGACAATCTTTTTGGTGAGTCTTTGATAGAAGAGTTGGTTCATAAGAGTCGTTTTGTCATGAAATGGAGATCAAGGCTCACATTGTAATTTTCTTTTTGTGACATTTGTGAATCAGTCTAGTCATGGTCTGAGGCCATAAAGGGCTTTTTAGAACAGCAGGGAACGAATAGAATAGCATGAGAAAAACATGAATGCGGTAAGAAGAGAGAGATAGACAGCACACACAAATAAAGAGAGCATTTACATTGTTCCATCACACAGCGTGGTTTTCATTTTATCTTTTGCTGTCTCACTTGAGTTTTCTCCTCCTTTCCCAAGGGTTGATATTTTGCTGCTTGGAAAAATTAGTCACAATACCAGTTGTTTGTAGACTTGCTTAGACTTGCCACTTGAAACCTCAGGTTCATTAACAGGAAACAATTAGAAACCGAGCTTGCACGCAGTACAACATAAGGGAGGTCGTTGTAACAAACAGTATGAGGCAGCATATATATATTCTGCTTAAGTAGATATTCCTTACACCTCTCTCATAAGTGGGATGTCCATAGCCATTATTACAACATGTCCTATTTGAAAAAGCACAGAATGACTTTTGTACTATGAAAAAAAAAATCAGTGTTTGATTGCGGTCAGAATTGGACTAAATTGCCTGCTGGATATTTCACATCCCGGGGTTAAGTTGGTAATGTGAAGAATTTTAACATGAAGCCAATTCAGAAGCAACCACAATCATACTATTTCTCATTGGGCCAAGAATCTACAGGTGCCTATTGGTGCAAAAGTCAGAGTACATCTCATTTGTACGGCTCTGCTTTGAGCTGGGCTGAGGATGAGAGTGATCTGACCTTTGCTATTCTCTCTTTTCTTTTTTAAATGAATAGTTTTTTCAATTTTTATTTCATCTTAAAAAAATGCAATGTGACCCTGACCGATATCAAATCAAAGTGCTACCCAGGCTTATTAGTAGCACAAACCTGGGTATCTTTCTCTCTTATTCCTTCTATCCTCCACTCTCTCTCTTTATCTGTTTTCCACCTGTGATCGCAGTGTTATCTTCAGTGATATGCTGCTTGACCTTCCGTTCAGAGCCAGCTGTGAGGGGGTGCTTCGTCGGAGGAGAGGACACTGGAATGGATATTCATTAGTTATGAGATAGCTGTTCGCATTCGCATGATGACCTCCAAGGATGTTGGATAAAAGACAGCCAACAATGAGGGATGTGATTTAAAGCCTGCACTCCTCCTTTTATGGGGTGACCTTCCCTTACAACCCAGGCCTATGAGCTTTCATACTCATCTCCCTATAGTCAGACATCATCTGATATGATGGACTTGAACAAGTCCATCACGGCTGTTACTGATGTTCTTCAGTATGTCACTGAATGATGAAAGGATTATTCTCAAATGATATGTTTATGAGATAACTCGTGATAATTAGCTTTAAATCTAGTGGTCACGCAGGACAAATATGAAGAAAACAAGCTGAAAATATGCACTGTCAACTGCACTGAGTTTATCTGATCCTTGCAAATGTACGGAAAAGATGATAAGAATTTTTAAAGTTTTATATTATAATGATCTTTTCTAATCACACGCTGAGTTTTGTTTATCTACAGTGTAAGTGGAACCTAGAACTGTAATGGAGTTACAGTGATATCCCTGTGGATAAAATGAATAAATTTTCTCTTCCGGAACCAGACTGTTGCTCTCTATGGTAGTGGTATATATGTTAAATTAGTTCACATAAGGATTGATGTGCTAGTGATATTTTGTGCCAGATGTTTTCTGTAAGTTTTGCTAAGGAAAATCTACACTATGAGTTGTTGCTTTTTCAAATGAGTAATTCAAATCTGTTTACTCACTGAGTAAAGGTAAAGAGTAAAGACTGCAAAGTAGTCATTTTCTTGTCACCTCTGTTAAAATATACGAACAGTCATATTCAGAATGCAAATTAATTTACATAGGCACATTACCAGAGTTTTTATTTCGTTTTTATTGTTTGACTCAAATTAGTGTCCATCAAACACTTTTATAGGAAGTTTGGTTGTCCCTGTGAAGTTTAATGATCATTTCCATGAAGAGGCCTGTTCCAAACCCTGTTAAACTTTCACAAAATGTGACTGATTGATTTTTATCACTCAATTGATTTTTGTTTACTTACAGTATAATTTGCACCTAGAACTGTAATGGTGGCGTAGGTGACTGTCAAAGTAATGTCCATATGTAAAAAATGCCCAGTTCTAAGATAATACAAATCATGCAGTTAGCCAATTTCATCTATTTATTTAGGCAGAAACAATGATCTCATTAAAGCAATTATTTTGATTATTATTTATTTATTACTTATTTATATATTTATTATTTAGCAATTATGTATACGTTGTGATCATAATAATTACAATATATCGAAAAATTGGCAGTGGTGCATGTTGATTCAGAGTTGCCGTCATCTGGAGTCCTGGCAGGGGTTGGTCATCTCTGTACAGATGTTGGAGCATCTTGTAGCTCTCTTCACAACACAGACACATTTTAATTATTTGGCTCGTCTTGTTTACGCCGTGAGAACTGCATTCATAAATGAACATAGTACAAACACATCAGCCTATTATACAATGCAGAGTCCTTTGTTTAACAAAATCTTCTTTACTGTCCCCTTTTGACTTGAGACAACACTTATTTTAAACTTAAATTCAACTTCAGAGCCTTGTTAGGCGTCCGCTCATCATCAGTCCATCGGGGGCGATGCAATATTTTCTCATTTCCGTGCCATTTAAAGAACCACAAATTAATTGACATAGCATTACATCAAATTCACATTTTTACATTGTACCTCTAATAGATGAATGCATGAAACGGTGGATTTAACTATGAATGAATTATTAAACAAATGCATAGAACATCTGCACAACAGCAATTACACATCTGAAATCTTCAAACTGGAGCTTGCTTAGTCTAGTTACCACAGGATGGGCATCCCAGACAGAAAAGCAAATGGACAATAATTAGTGTTGCTGCTGTTCATAACATTTCAAGCTAAGGATAATCATGTGCATCATCTGATTTAACTGGAGTACACGGCTATGAGGTGCATTATGTGAATGCTTAGCTAAAGCTTGGTAAGTATACCGGCTATTCCATTTAGAAGTCAAATAATCCCCAGGTCCACCACTTGACGGCCCATCAATCATTCCACACACACAAGCACTCAATGAAAGCTACGAAGGTGACAACGGATTTACACAAGAGATTGGACCTGTTGTTAATTAGGTCCTATTGTATGAGCGATCTGCAAGTTCAATATCTTATGAATATTAGCTGCTGACAATTCATTAAAATGTCCGTATAACTTTGGCGCTGACTGTGGAGGGAGATTTCGCTAAGTGAAATAATGAAGCAGGGATATGGCTGTGCAGCAGTGTGACAGTAACAATGTGCAGATTGCCAGGACATTTTTGGCAGCAGCTGAGATCTGGGATTTATTACAGAGTTGCGAGAGGAACCCGGGGAAAAGGCCTCTCATCAGGCCAGCAAAATGGGCATTGAGCGAACGCATGAAAGAAAAATAATTCATTATTTATTGGTTTTCTATTTTGGTCTGATGCGTCAGTCGTTCAGGAGTTTGCTAGTGTTTGCAAAGAAACCTGCATTACGAGTGGTCACGTTTTTAAATGAGTAATTAGAATGTTTACATGAGCCAATTAAATGCAATTAAAAGCATCAAAGTAGTCATTTTCTATCTCGTCAACACTGTTAAAATATTTGAATGGTCAAAATCAGACTGCAAAGTCACATTAACCGTTTTTATCCATTAATATTTATTTACCAAAAATGAGAAATTGACTCACATTAGTGTCCATCAAACACTTTTATTGGAAGTTTGGTTGTCTCTGTGCAGTTTAATTATCGTTTCCACGACGAGGCCTGTTCCAAACCCTGACAAACTTTAATAAAACGTGACTGATTGATTGGGGTTCAGCGCAAAGCACAGCTAATTAAGGTTGGATGGAGGAGTATGTAATTAGGAGTGTAGCAGTGCATCCTCCACAGTGAAGATGTGGGAGATGTATACATTCCCTTGATGTGCTTCCAGAGAGAGTTATCTCCAAGTCAGTCCATCCTACCATCAAATGACTGATGTTTTTATTTATTTAGACTGCAAGAGCTTATGGCTAAGCACTGTTTGCACTCACTATCTTAATTGCTATGGAAATTAATGTAAAATGGCACTAGATTCAATCAAGTGGAGAGTTCAATTTAAGGAAGATTGCACAGAATGGACTGGTCATTAAAAAACAGCGTGGGCTAGAACTATCATCATATGCTCTGGAACAGGACTGCTCAATCATGCTATTGGAAATCTATCTATTCTGCAGAGTTCCGTTCCACCCCTGCCCTGGCACACATGCCTGTAATTTTCAAGTGAACTCAAAGACCTTGATTAGTCGGTTCAGGTGAGTTTGATTAGAGTTGAAACGTTTTCCGCGTACAGACGGATCATTGTCAAACTGATCCCTATTCACACGGATCCACGAAAACGACTAGAAACACTGTATTCTGCTGTCAGGCCATTCGTTGACAATGAAACACTATATTGAACACATAATATGCATGTGCATGATTTCATCATCTTTAAAGATTCACGTTTTCGTTGTTTACACGGAGACTATTTTCAAAAATTTGCACTTTGAAACATGTTTTCAAAAGATTGCGTTTTCTGGCACCCAAAACACCGTTGTCATCTAAATGAACGGTCAAAACGAATAAAAAGTTTAACGTTTTTAAAATCGGTCCCCTACGTCCACACGAACAGGGGTATTTTCAAAACCGCAGCTTTTTCTATGTGGTTTGGTCATTCGTCCACACGCAAACGCAGTGTCAGGTCACGAAGCCAAACCTTTTTGAAAACTTTTTCTTCAGAATTTTCAGAAACTCCGGTTGCAGTGTTGTCGTTTAGCAGGTCAAACCAGACACATTGGCTTGTGACATCGGAGTGCGCTATCTCCTTTGTTTACATGAGGCGAGTCAACTGTGCTAAATCAGCATTATTGTCATCCATTTAAATACTTGATTTTATGAATTATGAGTCTTATCCCAAAACTAATTGAATTCAATATGGTCTAAAAAGTGCAAATTGAAAATGCAATAAAGCGACAAAGGATAAATGCTATCTAATCCACTTCCAGCGTTTTACGACTCGTGCTGGGTAGCCCCGCCCACACCGAAAACTCGTTGGTCCAAACTAGCTATTCTCATGTATATTATTATTAAATATTATTATATATTATTATATGGATGAGCAGAGACTGATTGTGTATATATAGAACCTGATTACAAACAAATCCATTAAAAGACATATGGCCTTCATGAATTTACAAGGTACTGTATGTGTTTTTAGGTTTACGCAAACAGTGAGAACAGTTCTGATTATCTGTGATTTTGTGATTGTGTTGTGTTGTGTCATGGTATGCCCCATTTTCACATTTGTTTTGCATTTCCAAATGCTTTGTTTTCTTTAATCTGACGTTGGGTTCTGACGTCAAACCGACTTTTATTTCCAACAAAAATCCAACAGGCTTGTTTGAGAACCGATCACCGGTGATCACCGCGAGATGCATGCCGGTTGGAAATGTTTCCGAGTGCAGTCCGACTTACTCTGATGTCCTGTTGACGTATGTCAAAAAACTCTTGAGATGTCAAGGCGGATGTGTCGGATTCTGCAGTCGGGCGCAGTTGCTCTCCACCGACTGCCCTGATCAAGAGCATGATGGGGAAACGACTTGCTGATCGACTTGCTAGCTTAATGTTTACTCCCCTCACTGCAACCGCCAACTCGCACAGATTTCAGGCGAGCCGCATCTCAAACAAGCCTATTGTCTGTCCGACATTGGATGTTGACGTCAATCTGCTGTCGGTTTACCTGACGTTGTGTTCTGACGTCAACCCTATTTTAATTTCAAACCAAAATGCAACGTCTGTCTGAAGTTGCGGTCCAACGTCAATCTGACGCCATATTGACATCCTTTGTTTGCTGGGTAACTACATTACTTAACACGACCTATGAATGAACAACACTTCTACAGCATTTAGCCAATGTTAATCTAAACATTTTAAGATCAAATTTTTTATCTGTTAGCATTAATGCATGGTGAACTAACATGAAAGTAAACAAAAGTTAATAAATGCTGATAAATATATATATAATTGTGTTGTTTTGCAGTTACAAATTGTTTTAAATTTGTGTAAAAAGCCTTTAATAGGCTGATAAGTCCCAATTGTAACAACTTATACCCCACGATTTTGGTATGTTGCCACAAAAATGCAATGTATGGCATTTATCTATAACTATATTTTTGCTAATCCCAATAATAGTGTAAATGTTCTGTATACAGAATTTTTTGAATGATTATTTTTTTATTCATTTTAAATGAGCATAGTCATAAAAAACATCAGGTTGTTCTGAACATTTCCTCTCCCTAACAACCAAAGAAACTTTTCTACATGGCATCTGCTCCAGCATTCATGCAAGTGTCGACCACTTACCGACACCTGTCTGTGCCATATGGGGGACATTTTGAAAGTGTGCTTTTTTCCCTCAAATGTCCAGGTGAGCAATTTGCTGTCAGCAGATTCTATTACATTAGACAGGCTGCCTGCAAATCGAGGGAGGGGCCGTGGGGTAGGGCAGCGGAACGCGAGTCTCTCTTTCTCACTTCATATTTGCCAGAGCGTGGCTGCACCTGTTCGAGGCTGGTGAATAATCATACACAGAGGGGGATTTGACGGCCAACATGCGGCAGCATATTGCCTGGAGATCGCCACGTATATCAGTTTGCGGCTCCACGTGGCAAGTAACCAACAAACAGGGCCACATAACGTCATTTGTGAGAGGGCCTTGCTATTATCTAAATGAGTGTCGTATTAGCTACACTGCCAGGAGCATACAGCAGAATCAGTCGCACTTGCATTTGGTCCACCCTTAAAAACTGGGGGGAAAAAGCTTCTCACAAAGATGGTCTCGGACAATCCCATCTTGCCTCGGGTGTAAGAATATCAGGAGATATAATACTCTCTTTAATTTTGTGGTTTGACTAAAGCTGGCATGGTGACAGACTTAATGCGCTTTGTAGGGTCCAAAGCGTCTCAGGTTTGGAGCTCTGGGGGCAATGAAACCAGACTCTGTGGTTTTCATGTGTGGGCCGAAAATGACTGGAGAGTTTCGAGAGAGATGGAGAGAGATAGAAAGAGAGAGAGACATTCTTTGAGTGTTGTGTCATTTTGTTTAATTTTTTTTTTTGGTACTTTCATATTATCATTGTGAATGTGTAATTTACATTTTGCTAAAGTTCACTTTCACTTTTTTCCCTTTAATGTGGTCAAAAAATGTAGCAAAGTGAACTCTATTAGAAATCTAAGATATATATATAAGAACTTTTTTGAAATTCATATTGCCTTACTGATATCTTAAATAGCATGAAATTCACGGATTTATGATCATGACATGAGAACAATTTTAACATTCAGAATCAAACCTGTGATCATTGCTGACCTAAAATATTCAGTGTGATGAATGAACAACACATTTTTTTTGTTTGATTTTAATGATTGCACTGCCAAAAGTAATTTTTAGACAAAATTTAGTTTCAAACAGAAATAACTGGACATGCAGTGTGTTGAGGTCATGTGACAACAATGAAGCATATTACTGTTTGAAATATTTATGGTTGTGTAATGAGAGCTTGCTGAGGAGCAGAAGCGGTTTTGGCAGTTGTTAAAGGTGTATATGTGTCTTGTGTTGACCCCTGTTGGCCAGTAAGTGAACTGTAGAATAATTGAAGACTATAGCAAACTATGTAATGCATATGAGCCTTTTTTTTATTTTATTCTGAGGAGGAATTATCATATGATTAATCTAGTATGAAAGGTAACAATTCAGTGTAGTCAAGTCTTGGTAAACGAATGGAAAGGGGCAAATACAAGATCTGTTTGGATAGTTACAGCAATGCACTAAAGCATCTAAACGAGCGAGAGAGTAGACAGGTGGTGATTTCAAATAATTGATTCTTGATTGTAATAAAACGTAAGTTTTATCTTATTTTAGCCCATTTGAGAATTCTACGAAATATCAGTTCAGCTGCTTCAAGAGTTTCAGCTTTTCCTTCATGTAACAATGTCTTTGAGCGCTGCAAGTTTTGCACTTCATCTTAGTTAGAGACTGGGGCTGGAACCAGAGTTCCTCGGGGTTGAAATAAGCTCCGGAAACTGCAGACTGCAGAGCACACCAGGCTTTTATTGTCTCATATTGGGGAAGCAGAGAGAAGTAATATATCGCCTCCTCCCAGGATTCAGCTGAAGTGTGCCTCTCTCCTGTTTAATCTCACTGAACCTGGAAGCAAAGTGAGTGAGTGTGTGTGTGCGCGTGCGTGTGTGTGTGTGTGTGTGCATTTATGACATTTGTGTATGTAGGTTTATTACGAGCATATTACAGGCCATGGAGGCATCTTAAGCTAGTAAAATATCTATTTCTTATAATTAACTATTGATGAAAATGAGTGTTCGGATGTGCATTTTAATCAGTTTAAGCTCAGATGGAGCAGTGGGGAGTCACATACTTCTGTATTAGATTTTTTTTTTTTATATATATAATTATCATTAATAATGTCAGAATGCTAGTAATTGATGCTATCTCCATTACATTTGTATGTTCAGTCCCAGTCTGTAATAACCAGTCAAATTATCAAATGAGACGCATTAGGTAAGTAATTGAGACTCTGCATATAGATGCAATTGTAATAAAAACATTAGAGATAAAAAGTGAATAAAATAGATCTATCAGCATCCGTTTAAGGGAAAATGTTTAAAAATGTGCCTTAACCTTCACCCAAAAGTGCACCTTAGGTTTTGAATATATTAATATGACAAAGCCAAACTGTAATTTTTCACTTTTATGTACAATCATGATAAGCTTCTTAAACTTTCACTCTTTTCATATTTCCAGGCAATGTAACAATTTCCAAAGTGGGGACACCAGATCATGTCTCCTAATCTGAATATATGTGACAAGCGCAGCAAGTCAAAGTGTAGTTTGTCAGTATTGCTTTCACTTTGCTTTTTGTTTTACAAGAAAATCTCTTTGCACGAGGAGAGAGAGCCTAAAAATGACAACAGGAACAATTGCTGACTAAAGAACAGAGGGAAAATAAATTGTATTTCAGGGAAGAAATTGACCTATTGACTGTTTCTTAGAAACAACAAGGCAAATAACTGTTGGAAAGTTTTAGTACTCAAAACAAATAGCTGTAAACAAAGTTTCATAAATAGCCTAAATCATCCACCATCTGTTTTTGGCAACAATGACAGAACTATAAAAACACACACTTAATCTGTGAATCAAGAAGAGGCATAATAATAATAAAATATTAAAACAAAAGGTTGAACAGACTGAGGCATAGAAACATCAGACTTTTAATTTGTATTTCATAATAATAATAATAATATTTCTATTTACTCATTTTTGATTTGTATTATTGTTATTATTATTTTTTATTTAAAAAAATGTTTCAGGTTACCAATGCAGTCATGGTATCCAACACTGAGTAAAGATGTGATACAGCGGAACTATATTTCCACATTGAGAATGTGATAATTATTTATACACAAAAAATTATTCATACACATTTGATGGATCATTGACATACCCAGCGGGTGAAAAATGCTTGTGTCTGACATTCTTAAACTATGATCAGGCTGTGTAAAATCAATATCAAGAGATCCGTCACGAAATATAGTATGTGCTTGACACCGTACTAAATGTAACATGTTATAATGTATGTGTTTTGAAATATAGGTGTTTTTGGTGGTGATGCTGAGATCAAGGTTATAATCCACCATAGGTTGGGTGTCAGTGCTATATGGTCACTGGCTACAGTAGACCGTTTAGTAGACAGAATGTTGATTCTCAGGAACAGCTGACCAGAGAAAAACATTGTTTATTTGCATAAAACCCTGGCAGATGATAGATAAGTTGGTAAATGGCAAATAAGGATAATGAAAAGGAGAAATCTTTTTAAAATCTAACTCAGAATGCAAGTGTCAGCCTCTTAGAAATGTCATTTGTATTAATGTTGGGTTATTTTTTCTTTTTCTTTTTTTAAATAAAAATAATTATAGGCTACCATTTATCAAAGGTTTTGATTTAATGACTTCTAAAATGTCAAGTGGTGTGACCAAGTAAAACATTTTCCTTATGGTCCCCCTAGAAATCGAGTTCTGCGGGGCACTGCAATATGGCCGAAAAGGGCACTTTTACAATTAAAGGGCCAGGGACTCAAGACCCCCCGGACGTGATGGGCTAGATGTGCCGTGATAGGCAACATTGCGACTATGACGAAAAAAAAAAAAAATGCCACAGTTACAATTTGCCTGGACTTACAATAACTTAAAGACCTTTCTAACTGCAGATTTGACCAGAGCAATAAACCTCAATGTCCGTTATGTAAGATGCCTGAGACAGTGTTACAGGGAGATAGCAGGACAGCTGACCGTCCTTGCAGTGCCAAACCACGTGTAGCCATATGTCCAAAATTTGAGAAATTGTAAGTGCCTTGGTGGAAGAGTGGTATGACATCTCACAGCAAAAACTAATAAATCTGGTGCAGTCCATGAGGATGAGATGCACAGCTGAGCACTGACTGCTACTTTTGATATTGACTCCCCTGCCCCCATTGTCCATTTGACCTGAACTAACCTTTTTTGATAAACGGTTTCAAGTCATATGAGAAAAATGTTTCATACATGTTGGTTACACCACACTGACATAATATATTACTGTTTGAATGAACAGCCAAACAATAAATACCCACTCTAAAACAAGACTAACAAATATATTCTCGTGGCCTAGACATCTTTTTAAATAACATTTTTTTTATTCAGAAATTGAAAAAATTTTCATCACAAATGAGATTCAAGTCAATAGCCCTATTCGCACGGGATTAGTACTGTATGGGGACCACGTGTGATTTAGAAATTCCCCCCCCACACCTGAATTTCGTGTGGCGCATTCGCACGGGATAACCTAAGCCTGTGATTTTACTCAAATGTACTGACTTATCTCCCGGATATGACGTCAATAGGCTATTGCTTAGAAATGTCTTGCTGTTATTATAGATCTAGCTGTATGATATATCATAAACAGAAGAATGTTCCTTACCGCATGCTGCTATACATGTCATTCATCTCCATCTAATCATTCTTTTTGTTTTTGCTCTTCTGATGATTTTTAGCTTTCTCTTTCTGCAAATCTTGTAGTTGGTGTATAGCGATATGACCCAGCACCCAAAATACTATCGCAGCCTCCATTCTTCGCGAAAGATGGATAAAAAGGCGCGCATGAAACAAAAACCTTGAAAAAGTTATATACGATCCCGCCAAATCACTGAGATGCCGATTCGCACTGGACTAATATTATCACAGGACCTCTGTGTTCGGCGAAATATGGTTGGTCATTTGCGGGGGAATTTTTACTTTACAAATTACAGACATGGCCGATTCGCACGGAATTAAGATCACAGACAACCTCCACAATTATTGCAAATGACTAGAGGTCACCATGGTAATACTTATCCCGTGCGAATAGGGCTAATGTCTGTATAAAAAAGCATTTTTTTTAGCTTGTTTGTTGCACAAGTGTCACAGCATTGACCCAAATTCACATGGTTAAAATACCCTCTATTGCAATGAAAGATGTTGTCAGATAAAAAAGAACTGACAGAAAGTCTGTCTGTTAAAAATAACAATACGTGGACAGTAGGGATTATGATGATTATGCTCAGTCCAGAGTTCAGAGCTGCAGCTTCAGCTTCAGGCCCTGTTTACACGAGAACACTCGCGGGTGAAAACTTAGAAATATTTTATCAGATGTGCCTTTCGTTTACACAGCGATGGCGTTTTTAGGGCTTAAAAACGCAAAAAAGTGAAACCACCCTCCAGAGTGGAAATCTTAAAAACGCTCCACCGTCGCGTTCCTGTCTAAAGGGTAAAAACGCAAATCTGCTCACGGTGGTTCTCGTCGCGTACGCGTTAACGTCACAGGCATGCGCCAGTACAGGAAAATACATTTCAATTTGGAGCAATAACTCCACCTCCTCGTCTGTCCATACATAATTGTCAGCTTTTGCTGTTCGCTTTGCCATGTTTTGATTTCGCGCTACCAGGGAGGGAAGTAGAAGGAAGGTTGTACGCAGGCACACGGACTTGGTGTTGTAAACTTGCTTGGCATTGCCACCTATCTGCCTGCAGTGTATACTACATTGAATTTCACACACATTTGCGCAGATTTACCCCCCATAACGCTTGTCTAAACGCAGAATAAAAAGTGATAACGCAACGCCACTTTTGCGTTTTCTCTTCAGATCGTTTCCGTGTAAACATAGCCTCAGTCAGAAAGCAGAAGGATAGAGGCGGATCTTAGTCCTTATACAAATAAACACATTAACACTTCTTTTAACATGCCTCCTCCTTTCAATCTGCCAACACACACTACACACACACACTATAAAAACACAGCCCTTTGATGAAGAGGATGGGATTAGGATTGAACAGATTTTAATGGAGTGGGAAGGATTATACTTAGTGTTGTTGGAGAAATGTGGTGTTTTGGTCATTATGACCCTTAAGGGTCATTAAAACCCGTGTAAACACCAAAGCATTCCGGAATGAATGTTGAGTTATTATTGGTGTCTGAGAACAGATCTATTCTCACATGTTCTTTATATAGATTATCATTTCTGTTCTTTTTATGCGATCTGGAGAGCTTGAAACAGTGTACAGAATGCTGTTTTCGTCCTTGCATGTCTGTTATGAGTCAGAGAGCTCATTCGCTCTAGAGCTGTCAATCATATTATGTGTTCATGACAGAATGAAGACGAATGACGTCATTACGACGTTGTTTTCATTTCCTCGTTTTGAGATCTGCACATAAACAACTGAGAGAAATGTTTCTACAGATGAAACACGAAGCCAAATAAATATGATTACGACAATATATGTTATGTGTTTTTCATGGAAGTTTTTATAACAATAAAGAATGAGAAATGCTTACACGAGAAAAGGTGTAGCGTCCACTTTCGATCAGAGTTGGAAGTTATTAAACGCACACGATGATAGATCCAAATTATTTATCTGTTGTATTTTGTACAGCGTACAAGGTTAAAGCCAAATGGGAAAACCTACGGGATACATACATGAGCAAAAAATATATTTCACGGTCAGCACCACCTATCGTGCAGGCATGAATTAGCCGAAGGCAGTCAATCGTTTCAGTGTGAAAGCTTCCTTCATCGGCCGTTCGCTTAGCTTTATCTCCTCATGCTCAGTGTGAAAGGGCCTTTAGGATAGGACAGGTGGGTCACACACACAGCATATTTCACTAAACTGATAACTAGTTTTAGCAACCGTTTGTTTGAATTTGCAGCGTTTGAGTTGTGCATGTCATTTGTAATCATGACAAATGTTTCAAATAAACACAAGGCATTTTAAAGGAGTGATTGCAGCCTCTCTGGCGAAGGATTATGTGGTGATCTGACTTCAGCTTGTATGCTGCTCCGGCAGAACATTTGACCACTTTAGTCAGAAAGAGAGACCTTAATTACCTGTTCTCTTTTTTTTGCAATAGTTTTGATGCTAGATGGTGTGTAAGTTTTGTTATGGTTAAATTTGTATGTTTAGGTAAATATTACTGGCAATATTGTGGGGTTATTTTACTGAATGTTATTTGAAACCTGTTTTACAATAGTGTTTTTGGTATAGAGCTGACTTATATGATGCTTATGGGGCAGGGTTCTTTCTTTGGGATTTAGGTTTTTTGTTGTTGGGTTTTATTTTTTCATTTATTTGTTTCATCTTGGGGATTGTATTTATAATTTGTTATTTTATTATCATGACTTGCTTTTTAATTATTATTGTTGTATTTTTTACATTTATTTTGGAATTATTATTAAAATAATGGAAATTTATTTTTAGAAATACAATCCCCAAGATGTTTGGGATTGTATTTATAATTTGTTATTTTATCATCATAACTGGCTTTTTAATTATTATTGTTGAATTTTTTTTTTTTACTTTTTTTTTTTTTAATTATTATTAAAATAGCAGAAATTGATATTTTTAGAAATTTAAAATTTTCAATAAAATGTACTACATAACTTACTGTACAGCCAAAAATGTTCTATGCATATAGTAGTAGTAGTAGTAGCAGTAGTCAAACTACTTTATAGGGAAATAAAATGAAGATAACAATTATTTAAAGTCAAAGTAGTTTATAGAAATGTGGTGTGAATCGATCATACTGAACAAATTTAAACTATTTAAAATAAGGTGATTTCTGCCACTTTTTACCTACAATAATTATTCAAATGAATAAACATAAGATGATTTGTTTATTTATTTGAAGTTACATTCAAATGCTGTTTTGAGGCAGTATTTGACCCTGGCTTTTACATAGGCTACTGCTGGAGTTGTATATGGAATTGTATATGAATCATAACATTTTAAAGACTTGCATTACTGGGCTGACTTAGTGCATGACTTAGTGCATGACTCAACCCTGTATCACATGAAATACGTTCTGAGGAAACTATTTTGCAAATCGCAATTACGTTACATGCCAACATATAAGCAGTGCTATTACGTTGGTCCTTAACCTAATATAGCCAATCTATCGCAGTGCTATTACGTTGGTCCTTAACCTAATATAGCAGCCTGGTCTCATTGTTAATACGTAGGTATTAATACGTTATTTTCAAAGATAGAAAACCAAAACATATCCATTTTATACAGAATATAAAACGGATCAAACGTAATGGACAGAGATAGGTAAATGGCAGTTTTATAGCATTAAAATATATTTTGAGCCACTAATCCTACTCCTACCCCTAAACCTACCCATAACCATTCATTAAAACTACGTAGGCTAACACAATTATGAAGAAAAAAACATAACAGACAGACAAGTATACATTTCACAATAATTTATTTATTGCGAAAATGTCAAAACCGGTAACGTTAACATTACCAAAAGTCGTTCACATGATGATGCGTTGCAGTCGCAGTCCTCTCTGGCAGTATTATAGTAGTTGTGTATGAGGTACAGATCAGAATTTAAGATATTAACGTTAATCCATGAAAATGTTAATCCGATTTCGGTTCGCTCTCTGAAGGCGCGCGCGCTTCTCCATTTCAAATGTACTACACCGACTGAAACACGGCATGTCGCAATCTGTGACGAAGCAGGCGAGAGCCAATGAGCGTTTGATATCACGGCCGTAAAACATGTCGTAACGCTTCTTGAAGGCGCATTTTTTGAATTTGAATTCATCACCAGCGCGGGATAGATTTGACGTTTGCGGTCGCTGCTGAGAAATGAAGATGAAGATCATAAAAGGCTGAATTTGGATCCGTTTTTTGCAAACAACGTATGGATTCTAGGATTTAGATTACATCAAGCTAATAAAATGCATGTCTTTTGTGAATGTGTCAGTATGTTGTGTTTTATTGGAGAAAATGCTTTTTGTGTAAATATACACTAAATACTACAAAATGGTTAAACGATTAAAAAGGTATTTTTAAGGTTAAAATTGTATTTATTTTTAACACCACGCAGGCTAATCCTCCGAAAGAGTTTACTGCAGAAGCCACGAACAGAGCGAAATGTTAATATTTATGAGTAGGCCTATGGCCTATTATATTTATAAATGCGACTGAAAACTTAATTGATAAGACAATTAAAATGCAATAGAGTCAAAACATTAATGCCACGATTATGCATAAATAGTAATACGTACAAATGTGTACGTCGGTAGATTTGTTCATACGTAAATTATGTTCAGGACAAACGTAATAGCACTGCAATAGATTGGCTATATATTAGGTTAAGGACCAACGTAATTGCACTGCTTATATGTTGGCATGTAACGTAATAGTTTCCTCAGAACGTATTTCATGTGATACACGGTTGGCATGACTTAGTACGCATTCTACTACTACATGCTATGTTAAAAAACACTTACAAACTCTCAACAATCATTGTTCCCAGTTTAAATGAGAAGTTCAGAGTACACATAAAGTGATTCTTTTTGTTGTTTAAAACGTCTTTATATGCGCAAGCTGCTGTGCCTGTCGACTCAGCTCTATGTGATTCATGGTAGGCGCTCAGACTCCGGAACTGCTTTTAATGCTATCATTTTCCATATGCAATATTTTGCAAATACTTGGCATAACAGTCCACTAAACAAGTTCATTATCAGCGCAATTATGCTGAGCCATTGTTAAGCAGCGAGGTTATTTCCAACAGCAAACATAAAGAAATAAATATATGAAAATATGCAAGATGGCATCTTTTTTTAGCTCATAGACAAATTTCAAACAATAAGTGAGTGTTCATCAGAAAACAGGCAGAGGTGGAGCTTTGGCCAATTGCTATAAAGATTAAATGCACGCTCATATATTTTCTCTCTCTCCAGAAGAAGTGTTCACTCCGCTGTGCTGACTGTGAGCGTTTGCCCCTTAGTGTGCTCATGGTGAAGCATTGGATTTTCATGAAGTCCCCAAAAGCTGCGTTTTGTATCTGAGGAGAGTATGTCTGTCGCAGCGTCGCAGATGTGTGGTGCAAATCGACTGAGCTAATTGCGGCATTTTAGCTGCTCTCTTCATTATTCATTGTGGTAAAATGGAGATTTGAGACTTTAAAAAAGTCGAAGTGCATGTGTATACATTATTACTCAATGTCTTTTATGCAAGCTGCTTAAATACATTCAATTCATGTGGGTACGCCGTGCCTTTGAATATGTGTGTGTTGTGTGTTTGTGTGAGTTTGTTTGAGACTAACTTGCTGTCTTCAAACCTCTTGCCCAGCAGGCATTGCCTGCAGCATTAGCTCCCAGAAGCTCAATGTCTTTTTCCTACTATCTCAGTTTCACAGTCCTGATAACAGGTTCTTGTTTATCCATGGACTTGGATCTTTGGATCTGTCTCAAACATGTTTCCTGACCCAGTTTTCTATCATAGCATGTCCATTTACTAGCTACTATGATTAAGGCATTACAGTAGCATACAGTATTTGCCCAGATATGCTACCTAGCTTTAAAATAAATGCCACTAGGTATAATTTTTTGTTATCTAATGAAATGACATTCACACTTGTATCCATCGGAATAATCTGCATTGTCATGCAGGATTGAACATACATCTCAAGAGTCCCAAATATGCATACAAACACATGAAATGGTGGTAATTTTAGGTTGTAATGGATGTGTCTCTGTGAGTGTCATTGTGGCTGGCTTCATTACTGAAGTCACTGCCCCTGTTCTCAGAGCTATAGCTCTCGGGCTGAAAGCATGAATGATTCATATTTTCTTGCATAACCAGGGACTTGGTGCCAGGCACACATGGGGTAAACTTTCCTTTCAGATCTAAAAGAGAGCTATGGGGGTCTTTTATACATTATACCATCTTAAGTAGCACAGTCCTGTAATATATTGGTTATCGTAAGAATTGTGAAACTGAGATTCCAATGGGATGCCCAGCCATATATTTTTCTTCCTAAAGATCCTACTCAAATATATATTTTTAATGCTACTTTCTGAGTAAAGTCAATTTTCTATTTAAGCTGTTTTTTTTTTCTTCCCAAAACGTGTTGGAATATTATTATACTGTACATGTAATAGCATACCCCTAATAAACAACAACAACAACCTTCTTTCCCTTATATTCACTTGTAGAAATATACTGGGACGATTTTTAGTCTACTGCTTGATGTTTCACAATTGCCTAAATAGACATACAAGGTACAGTAAGTAACCGCATGCATTTTGTGGAAGAAATTGTTTTGGTTGTGCTATAGCTCTGTGTGACTGTGCGGATGAACATCGCAATAGATAACACTTTAAAATGAATTCTGTTAGAGAGCTACATATTTCAGTTTATAATATTTGAAATCTCTAAGCTCTCACCATCTCCGAAAAGCCAAGCCAATGTTGATTCTCGTTTTATCACAAGCTCTATCGTGTTCTCTTTCATAGGTTCTCTCAACGCTGCGGAAAGCGCAGTGGGATATTCTCTGAATGTGCCGATTGTCTGAAGCCTTATAGAATCACGCCAATTCATTGGCTGATGGCGTCCGCGCAATATGGCTCCGCCCCGACGCTCTTACGTCGCATCATACGTATTCGCGCGCGCGCCATCTGCTCCTCAGATTTCTCTGCCTTCAGAACGAAGCGGTCACGTTTGCCCTTCGCTCGTGATTTTTCTGAGCTACAATTACATCTAGGATTATTCTCGGCGCTTCTGCGACTGTTTAAGCGGAACTCTGTTTCTCCTTACGGTGAAGCTGCCATGGATTACAGACGCTGTACTCCGCCATGTGCTCGTTACATCGCTAACGACGACCCACACAGTAAGTGCGTTAAATGTTTGGGTTTTTCACATGCGCGTGAGGCAGTTATAGGATCATCTAAATGCAAATTCTGTGAAAATTTGTTGCTCAAAACCCTCAAATTGCGGCTCGCGGTCTTTGAGAGGGAATCATTCGTCTCCCCCTGTCGCGCTCCCGAGGCCTCTCGAGGATCCGCGACCTGGGGTTCGGATGTAGAGCTTGAGGATGCGGAGTTCGAGCAGACGAGCCCCGCTCTTTCTCTCCCTCCCTCCCCTCGGCACGCGCGAGGCATGCCAGTCGAATTTTCACACGATTATTTGCGCCCCAGCCCGGGAGCACGCGACGCGGTTTCTTTCGGGCTGGAGGATATACTTTTTACCGAGGCTTCCGACTCCGAGGATTTCGGGCCTACTCTCGCCGACGAGGTTATTCCGCCGAGCGGCCAGGAAGCGCGGCCTACTGCGGCCTACGCGGAGCTCGTTGACGTGCTTTCGCGCGCTACAGAGAAGCTCACTATTGATTGGCCCGACGAGCCACGTGAGTCTCAGTCGTCGAAACTCGACGAAAGGCTTCTCAGTGGCCCTAATTCTAGGCCTCAACGGAGGAAGCTGCCATTTTTCAGTGATCTGCATCATGAGATCTCCAGATCCTGGAAGCAGCCTTTCTCTTCGCGCCTCACTAATGCGGCTGCTGCTGATTTCACCAACCTGGTAGGTTCTGTGGAACAGGGCTATTCCGCCATTCCGGCGATTGAGGAAACTTTAGCCGACCATCTTGCTCCGTCGTCTGCGCCGTCCTGGAAGTCGCGCCCCCTTCTCCCTTCTAAAGCATGTAGGACTACTTCCTCTCTCATTGGGAAATCCTACATGGCGGCTGGCCAGGCAGGCATGACCCTGCACACTATGGCCATTCTTCAGGCCTACCAGGCGGACGTCCTGAAGGAAATGGACGAGGGCGACGGTGTGACCCCTGAAGCGGTCAAGGAGC
The DNA here is from genome assembly GCA_031834385.1 of Semotilus atromaculatus. Lineage (NCBI taxonomy): Eukaryota > Metazoa > Chordata > Actinopteri > Cypriniformes > Leuciscidae > Semotilus > Semotilus atromaculatus. The sequence goes on along the minus strand of JAULUF010000052.1, from coordinate 12,261,217 downwards.
TTCGTAAGGCTACAGATTTAGCCTTAAGAGCCACCAAGCATACCGCACGTGCTATAGGTCGCTCTATGGCTGGTTCTGTTGCGGTGGAGCGCCACTTGTGGCTTAATCTCACGGAGATCCGTGATAAAGAGAAGGTTTTCCTCTTGGACGCCCCCATTTCTCAAACAGGTTTGTTTGGTGAGGCGGTCAACACAGTGGTTGAGAAATTCCGCTCCTCCAAATCCCAATCGGCCGCGTTCAGACAGTTCATGCCCAGGAGGGCTAGGGAACCTTCTGCTCCCCCCCCGGTGCGACCCAGAGAACGTCCCTCTCATAGACCGGAGTTCTCTTCCAGAAGAAGCGAACCAGGGCATCCCCCACCTGCCACGGTTTGGGGAGCCCGCGGTCGCCCGTTTCCCCGTCAACGGCCTCACAAGCGCCTCCAGTTGAAGCGGTCCGACAAACCGACTGCTCCGGCGGCGCAGAACCGTTCCTGACCCTCCGGTCAGGAAAAGGAGAGCTCCTCTGGTTCCTCAGGGTTGGGTCAGACCGCGCAAGCGTTTCTGCCCACCCCCCAGCTCTCCTTTCCTTGCCCTGTCACCTTCGCCACTCAGAGTGTCTCGAAGTGCAGGCCATATTTCACCTTCTCTACTCAGTCTGGTGCGGGAGGAAGGAGACGCTTTCGGCTTTCTCCCCTCACCCCCCACGCTCTCTATAACTACCGGCCGCATCCTCGGAGACACTTTCCGTTTTCCTCCGAAGCAGGCGGACCTGGTCACCATGACCCCAATCTCGATGCCTCCCATCACGTGCCAGGACGCCGATGGCCCTCCTGCACAGTCAACCTCTTTACCCCAGGAGCGTCAACACGGCACCCTTACTCAGGTATGTCGTCTGCATTACAACATCCCTCCTCCTCTGTCACATTTCCTTCCAGAGTGGGAACGCTTACCAGGGGTATCGTCCTGGGTTCTTCGCACAATTCGGTTCGGCTACACTCTTCAGTTTTGTCGCAATCCCCCCTGTTTCAACGGGGTGTTTCCTACTGTAGTAGACAGCGCCGCTCAGGCTTCTGTACTGCAGCAGGAAATCTCTTCCCTCCTTCTCAAAGGAGCAATAGAGGAGATTACTCCAGGGGAAACCGAACGGGGCTTTTACAGCCGTTACTTCCTGGTCCCGAAGAAGGGCGGCGGTTTGCGTCCCATACTGGACCTCCGCCGGCTGAACTTCGCCCTTTACAAAGGGAAATTCAAGATGTTGACGCTGAAAGCTATCATATCTCAGATTCGGCCAGGGGATTGGTTCGTGACGATAGACCTAAAGGATGCTTATTTTCACATCCAGGTTGTACAGCGACACAGGCAATTCCTCAGGTTCGCCGTTGGAGAAAGGGCGTTCCAGTACAGGGTCCTTCCCTTCGGCCTATCTCTAGCTCCAAGGACATTCACAAAGTGCATGGATGCAGCTCTGGCCCCATTGCGGCTCCAGGGCATCCGTGTTCTAAATTACCTGGACGATTGGCTCATTTTAGCCCAATCCAGGGAGCTAGTGGCCCACCACAGAGACGTCGTTCTGAGTCATATCCAGTCTCTCGGTTTGAGGTTGAACTCGGAGAAGAGTGTTCTTGCTCCGGCTCAAAGCACCGTTTTCTTGGGGGTGAACATGGATTCCGTTCTCATGCAGGCCCGTTTGGCCCCTGCACGGATTTCCAGCTTGACGACATGCTTGGCTCGTTTTTCACTAGGCCATCATGTGTCTGTGGGCACCTGCCGCAGGATGCTGGGCCTTATGGCTGCGGCCTCCTCCGTGCTACCGCTGGGCCTACTCCACATGAGACCCTTCATGTGGTGGGTGAAACTCTCAGGGGTTCGACCCTCCGGGTCAACCCTTCGCCTACTGAAGGTATCGCGCAGTTGCTTTCAAGCCCTGTCAGTTTGGCGGGACCCTCTTTTTCTCCGGAAAGGGGTCAGCATGGGTGCGGTATCTCGTCGCCAGATGATTACGACGGATGCCTCTCTCACCGGCTGGGGAGCGGTTTTCGAGGGCAGACCAGCGTGTGGGGTCTGGACCGGAGAGGCTCTCTCCTGGCACATAAACTGCCTGGAGTTAAGGGCCGTTTTTCTGGCTCTGCTTCATTTCCTCCCTCTTCTGGAGGGTCACCATGTCATTGTCAGAACGGACAATATGGCAGTGGTGTCTCATGTGAACCGGCAGGGAGGTTCTCGGTCGCGCACCCTAGACAGGCATGCGCGTCACCTTCTCCTGTGGTCTCAGAGCAGATTCCTATCTCTAAGAGCGGTTCATGTCCCAGGGGTTCTGAACCTCGCAGCAGATTTTCTGTCGAGACAGAAACTCCGATCGGGAGAATGGATGTTGAACCGCCAGACGATGGCTCTAATCTGGAAGGTTTTTGGAGAGGCGGAGGTGGACCTCTTTGCATCTCAAGAGTCATCCCAATGCCCTCTTTGGTTCTCCCTGAGTCCCCCGGCCCCATTGGGGATAGATGCGTTCGCTTACCCTTGGCCAACGCAGAAACTCTATGCCTTCCCGCCCATCAAACTGATCCCGGCGGTCTTGGCCAGGGTGAGAGAGAGCGGAGTCCGCCTCCTCCTGGTAGCTCCGTTCTGGCCATCTCAGCCATGGTTTTCGGAGCTAGTTCCTCTACTGGAGTCTCCCCCCTGGAGGATCCCGGTCAGGGAAGATCTGCTGTCCCAGCTACAGGGCAGGATATGGCATCCTCGCCCAGACATGTGGAAGCTGTATGTTTGGCCGATCAGAGGCCGTTAGCATTAAGCTCTGGTCTCCCAACTGACGTTCAGGAGACTATTGCGAGTGCTAGAGCTCCTTCTACAAGGAGATTATATTCTTCCAAATGGAAGGTTTTTGAGACTTGGTGTTTAGCACATGATAGGAGCCCAGTTAACTGCCCTGCTGGTTCAGTACTGGAATTCCTGCAGGAGAAGTTTGCGGCTGGAGCAGCCGCTACCACTCTCAGAGTTTATGTCGCGGCTATTGCAGCGCATAGGGAATCGGATGAGATTCCCCTAGGCAAATTAAGGTTAGTTTCTGCCTTTATGCGTGGGGTGAAGCGCCTGAAACCGGCTCGCTCCCCTAGAGTCCCCTCATGGGATCTTTCTGTTGTCCTAGAGGGTTTGACGAAAGCCCCCTTTGAGCCCTTGGAGTCAGCTCCGGATAGGATTCTGACTCTTAAGGTTTCTCTTTTGTTAGCTTTGTCCTCATTAAAGCGGGTGGGAGACTTACAAGCTCTTTCTGTTAGCGAGTCCTGCTTGGACTTTGCCCCTGGCCTGGTCAAAGTTTCCTTGAGGCCGAGACCAGGGTATGTCCCCAAGGTTCTTTCCTCAAGTTTCCGCTCTCAGGTAGTTAACCTTAATGCTTTCCACTCTCCTCCATTTTCATCTGAGGAAGATAGGGAGCTTAACTTGCTCTGCCCAGTCCGTTCTCTTAAGATATATGTAGACCGCTCAGGTGGTTGGAGGAAATCTAACCAGCTTCTGGTTTGCTTCGGTGCTAGCCGCCGTGGGCTTGCTGCATCGAAGCAGAGGATTTCTCACTGGGTCACAGAGGCTATCTCGTTGGCTTATGGGGTGCAGGGCTTGCCTTCACCTCTTAACATTAGAGCACATTCCACCAGAAGTGTAGCATCTTCTCAAGCTCTTTTCAGAGGAGCACTTTTGGAGGATATTTGTGTTGCGGCAGGCTGGTCCTCTCCGCATACTTTTGTAAGGTTCTATAGCTTGGATCTTGACATGACCCCGGGTTCCCAGGTTCTTTCTGTTTGAACTCGTTTCGGTCGTTGTCTCTTTTATCTACCAGTTATAAAGCGCTCTAGCTTGGCGAGTTTGGTAGTCCGTTCCCACTGCGCTTTCCGCAGCGTTGAGAGAACCTATGAAAGAGAACGTCTCTGGTTACTTACGTAACCTATGTTCTCTGAATAGGGAACGAGACGCTGCGTTAGCGGCCAAGCTCCTCGCGCTGCTGACAGTTTCTTTTCGGCAGAGAAATCTGAGGAGCAGATGGCGCGCGCGCGAATACGTATGATGCGACGTAAGAGCGTCGGGGCGGAGCCATATTGCGCGGACGCCATCAGCCAATGAATTGGCGTGATTCTATAAGGCTTCAGACAATCGGCACATTCAGAGAATATCCCACTGCGCTTTCCGCAGCGTCTCGTTCCCTATTCAGAGAACATAGGTTACGTAAGTAACCAGAGACGTTTTCTTTTTGGTACAATATACAGAATAACGATAGCACTGATACTTTATTAACATTAGCTTGCATTCGTTTGGGAACCTGATAGCTGATGTTAGCAATGAAATGGTACCAAAATAACGAAAACGTAAAACTAATATTCGTTCCCCTTCAGGGACTACCGCTGCGTCTAATCGCAGTGGCAACGCCTCCAGCGTAGTGCGTCTGAAGCATGAATGAAATCAGTCAAAGGAGAGAATGAGTGTCACAGCGAGTGACGTAATCGACCAGGAAACTATAAAGCACCCCCGAATCATAAGCACGCCAGCTTCTGTTACTTCAGCAGCGATCTCTGTGTGTTTGAACTGTCTATATATATATATATATATATTAGGAAGATGAGCCAAAAACAAATGACGAGCGAGCCTCAGTATGTGAAATGTGCTCCCCCCTGTACTAGATACATCACAGGCGGGGATTCGCATCAATTATGTGTGGTTTGTTTGGGAGTGCAGCATGCCCAGTCGGCTCTCGAGGGGGCCGATTGTGAGCATTGTGAGCGTCTTCCTTTGAGGACCTTGCGCTCTCGCCGATCGCTCTTCGAGGAGGGCGGTTCGGTGCGCGCTCCCGCGGCTCGGGTCCCGCTTCTGCTGAGGCAGAGCGGAGGCGCATGTCGTGGGGATCGCAGATGGATCTCACCGAGGGGTGTGAGACGGGCCCCGCCCTATCTCAGCCTTCACCGGTGAGATCCAGTGCCTCTATCCCGGCTGTGGAAGCGCGGTCCTCCGCTACTTCTCCCCGGGTTGAGGCACATATGGTTCCGGAGCTTTTGCTATCCAGTTCTGAGGAGCTGGATGTTGAAAGCTTCGGATCAGAGGAGGTTTGTGTCTCGTCATTCCAGTCTCTGCCCGATGATGAGCTTATTAATGTGCTTTCCCGTGCTGTTGAAAAGCTCAGTATTGAATGGCCATCTGATAGGCAGGAGTCTCATAGTAAGAGTAAACTTGATGACAGATATCTGCCCACGCGCACTCAGCCTTCCCGCCGGTGTTTGCCTTTTTTCCCTGATCTTCACACCGAGGTGACGAAGACCTGGGTTAAACCAGTGTCAGCGAGAATATACACACACACTTCCAATGTTTATTCTAATATTATGGGAGCTAAATCTAGTGGTTATGTGACGATGGCGAGGGCGGAGGAGACGCTCGCGAGCTATCTCTCTCCCGAGTCGGCATCATCGCTGAAAACACCGGCTCTCCCCACCAGACCTTTAAAAAATACATCAGCGCTGGTGGGGAAGGCTTATTCGGCGGCGGGACAGGCAGCCGCGTGCTTGCATACTATGGCTATTATGCAGGCTTATCAGGCTGATCTGCTTATGGAAGCTAGTGGGCAGGGGGAAATTTCTGCTGAAACGATCAATGAGCTCAGACAGATAGCTGATTTCGCTCTTCGTGCCACCAGGCAGACGGCCAGATCAATCGGTCGCTCTATGGCAGCCCTGGTGGCCACAGAGAGGCATTTATGGTTAAATCAAACTAAAATGCAGGAAAGAGAGAAAACTGTTCTGTTAGACGCCCCTGTATCCCCTGTGGGCTTATTTGGTGATGCTTTGCAGTCTGTTACTGATAGGTTTCAGGAAGAAAAAAGACAATCAGCAGCATTTCAGAAATTTATGCCCCTTAAAGTGAAAATTCCTGGGGCTGCTGGGCGCGGGCAGCCTCAGCCGCCGAGTAGTTCTTTTAAAAGAGTGCAACAGAAACACAGTGTTGCGTCTCGTGCCCCCCCACAAAATTTGAGGGACGAGGCGGGGCGCTCTCAGACGCGGTCTTCGCGGGGCAGGGCTGATCTGAGGACAGTCATTGTCGCCAAGAAGGCCGCGTCGAAAAAATCCTGATGCGATCAACGCCAGGACTCTCAGGGTGGTCCCCATCGTGAAAGACTTGAGTACACCTCACAAAAACACGGTGCCCTGTCTTTCCCGGTGCCCTCAGGGGTCTGCTCTACTAACCCTGCCGATACAGGGCGTAGAGAGACTCGGCGAGCGATTTCCAGAGGGACGTTCGCCCCCTCTGAGGAGGGCTGCGGAGTGCTCAGACCAGCTGTTCCCTGCCGGTGCGCCGTTACAGGGCGCTGTGGCTGTCACTCGGGATATTCAACCAGAGGCCAGCCTCGAGAGGCTGGTTCCCTTAGTAGAGTTTCTGGCGGAGTGGGAAATTCTTCCCAATGTATCTCAGTGGGTCCTGGATACTATAAAAAACGGTTACGCTATTCAGTTCAGAACGCGTCCACCTCAGTTCAGAGGGGTTCTGCCCACAGTGGTGGGCTCCGAGCAGGCTCTGGTATTAGAACAGGAGGTAAAAACTCTGCTGCTAAAAGGAGCTATAGAGCGGGTTCCTCCCCCCAGCAGGGAGTTAGGATATTACAGCCGGTACTTCATCGTTCCAAAGAAAGATGGAGGGTTGCGTCCCATTTTAGATCTGCGTCTCTTAAATCGCACTGTAGGGAAGCTCAAATTCAAGATGCTCACTCTCAAACAGATCGTGTCACAAATCAGATCCGAGGACTGGTTTGTCACGATAGACCTAAAAGACGCCTACTTCCATGTATCCATCCTCCCTCAACACAGGAAGTTCCTGAGGTTCGCTTTCGGGGGCGAAGCGTACCAATATCGGGTTCTTCCGTTCGGCCTAGCATTGTCACCCCGAACATTCACAAAGTGTATGGATGCAGCTATAGCCCCGCTAAGGCTGCAGGGCATCCGCATTTTGAATTATATCGACGATTGGTTAATTCTAGCCCAATCGGAACAACAGACGGTTCGGCATCGAGATGTCGTTCTTGCTCACATCAAGAGATTGGGGTTGAGGCTCAACGCGAAGAAGAGTGTGCTTTCTCCATTACAGAGGACCACTTTTCTCGGTGTAGTGTGGGATTCGACGACGATGCAGGCACAATTGTCACCTGCTCGTATTGCGTCGATTCTCGCCGCAGTAGATCAGGTCAAGCTAGGCCAGTCATCCACTGTAAAACAGTTCCAGAGACTGTTAGGTCTCATGGCAGCTGCGTCCAACGTGATTCCTTTTGGCCTCTTGTACATGAGACCGCTACAGTGGTGGCTCAGAACCAAGGGATTCTCCCCGAGGGGAAATCCGCTCCGCATGATCATGAGTTCGCGACGTTGTCTTCGCGCCCTGATCATGTGGAAAGATCCTTGGTTTCTGTCCCAAGGTCCTGTGTTGGGGGTTCCTTGTCGTCGCGTGATGCTAACGACAGATGCCTCTCTCACGGGTTGGGGGGCGATCATGAGTGGTCGCCCAGCTCAGGGTCTGTGGGGGGACCATCACCGTCTATGGCACATAAATTGTCTAGAGATGTTGGCAGTGTTTCACGCCCTGAAACATTTCCTCCCAGACCTAAGGGGCCACCATGTTCTTGTCCGGACAGACAACACATCGGTGGTCTCTTATATCAACCATCAGGGGGGTCTGCGTTCTCGCCTGCTTTGCAAACTGGCACGTCAGATCCTTCTATGGTCCCAGGGGAAAATTCTCTCTCTCAGAGCTATTTATCTCCCGGGGTATCTGAATCAGGGGGCAGACATCCTGTCAAGGCAGGGGCCGAGGCCCGGGGAATGGAGTCTTCACCCCGAGGTGGTGGAGCTCCTATGGGAACATTTCGGTCGTGCCGAGGTAGACCTATTTGCGTCCCGAGAGACATCACACTGTCCACTGTGGTTCTCTCTCAGCCAGCCAGCCCCACTGGGGTTGGACGCGATGGTACATCCGTGGCCGAGGTCACGTCTGTACGCTTTTCCCCCGATTGCTCTGCTCCTGGGAGTTCTGGAGAGGGTTCGTCGGGACGGGCTCAGTCTCCTGCTAATAGCCCCGTTCTGGCCGGCCCGAGTATGGTTTGCGGACCTAGTGTCTCTCCTCGACGGCTCTCCCCTGGAGATACCGATCAGGAGAGATCTGCTCTCGCAGGCGAGTGGGTCGATCCTTCACCCCCGCCCAGAACTATGGAGGCTGTGGGCTTGGGCTCTGAGGGGGCCCAGCTCATAGATTCTGGTCTCTCGACTGAGGTCGTTGAGACCATCCTCCAATCCAGAGCTCCTTCCACGAGGAAGTTATATGCCGCGAGGTGGAAGCTTTTCACCTCTTGGTGTGGAGAGCGCCAGCAGGACCCAGTTAACTGCCCGGTTGGTACAGTGCTGGATTTCCTGCAGGACCGTCTCTCCACAGGGTTATCCCACTCCACACTGAAGGTGTATGTGGCGGCCTTAGCTGCTTACCACGCCCCTTCAAGTGGAGCTTCTCTCGGGAGACACCCACTTATATCTCGCTTCCTTCGTGGCACCTTGAGGCTGAGGCCTGCAGTTCGCACGAGGGTACCAGCTTGGGATCTGGCCATCGTCTTAGAAGGTCTCTCCCTAGCTCCTTTCGAGCCCATTGAGGAAGTTTCGGAAAAGTTTCTTACTCTAAAGACTATCCTTCTTCTCGCTATCTCATCTCTAAAAAGAATTGGAGATATTCAAGCACTTTCGGTGGCTCCCTCGTGCCTGGAATTTGCTCCTGGTATGGTTAAGGCCTTTCTCTGTCCGAGACCAGGTTATGTTCCTAAGGTACCAACTACTTTTGATAGACCTATAGTTCTGCAGGCTTTCTGTCCTCCGCCTTTTCTGACGTCAGACCAGGAGAAACTTAATTTGCTGTGCCCCGTTAGGGCTTTAGATGCGTATGTCCACAGAGCTGCCCTGTGGAGGAAATCGGAACAACTGTTTGTCTGTTTTGGGTCACCTAAGAAAGGGTGTCCTGCATCTAAGCAAAGGATGAGCAAGTGGGTGGTCGAGGCCATCTCGCTTGCTTATGGTTCGGCCCATCAGCCTTCACCTCTGGCTGTAAGGGCTCATTCCACTAGGAGTATGGCTGCCTCTACAGCTCTTCTTTCAGGAGCTTCTCTTCAGGACGTTTGTGATGCGGCAGGCTGGTCCTCACCGCACACTTTCGTCAGATTTTATTCCCTTGACCTTAGCTCCACTCCCGGGGCTCAGGTTCTCTCGTCGGTTTGTGTCTCCTAAATGACACACGACGGGGATTTGGTCGTATGGGGATGTGGGTATTGCGTTCCCACTGCGATTACACGCAGCAGTAGTCCCTGAAGGGGAACGTCCTAGGTTACGTATGTAACCCTAGTTCCCCGAAGGGACGGACGCTGCGTGTCCTGCCATTCTCCGGCATCCCCTTGGATCGCTTGCTTCAGTAACATCAGAAGCTGGCGTGCTTATGATTCGGGGGTGCTTTATAGTTTCCTGGTCGATGACGTCACTCGCTGTGACACTCATTCTCTCCTTTGACTGATTTCATTCATGCTTCAGACGCACTACCCTGGAGGCGTTCCCACTGCGATTACACGCAGCGTCCGTCCCTTCGGGGAACTAGGGTTACATACGTAACCTAGGACGTTTTATATAGAGGTGATAAACTACATGTTAACTGACAAAATTACTAAATGCAATTTGTAATAGTTTTCTAAAGTAACATCATCACTTGAAGGAACACTAATGGAATAATACGGGCACCGTAGGAGTTAAAACGCCCTCAGAATAGGAGGGGCTAGAAAGTAATATTCAGTTGGTTGGTAGTCATATACAATTTAACCACTAGATGGGAGAAAATCTTACACAGTGTATAGCTTTAATGTATAGCCTACAACTCCATAGACGTGTTTGACTGTTGTGCTCGCATCTCGCTTCCATTGCCTACTTTTGCAGAGTAGCCTATCGCTTTCTAAAACATGCCACTCAAACAATAACTTTTTTACAGCATAAACAGCAAGCCAAAGAGGGCAAGGTTAACTGAACTATGCACTTACATTATGTTCTTGCTCCGTCCATGCTATGAATGCACGTTCTTAAATGAGCGAGGTCTTATAGCTTATTTCAACTTCGTATGAATACAAAATCAATCAGAGCTGTATATTAATATTTACAAGTAATTATGAAGATACATATTCACGAAGATGCAACTCCTTGTAATTTACACTTTGATAGCACGCAGACATTGCTGCCCATTTTCGTGTGTTTGTCAGCCACTGCTTTTCCGATACGCCATGAAGAGTGTGAGTTTATAATGCTCCGAGCCGTTACTTTCAGTTGATACAGAAAAAAAAAAACTTTATTTATGGTTATTTTTGTGATTGTTTGGGGCATTCTACAGCCCTTCATCAAACCTTTCAACACAGAAACCACCTCAGATTGCTTTTAATCTGCACACATTGTAAAAACAGACAAATATTAATAATAATAATAATAATAATGCTTTCCATTTTGTTTACATATTTTCTTTTAGAATTTAGACTAAAATAGTCAAGTCACCTTTATTTCTACAGCACTTTTTACAATAAAAAATAAGAAGTTTACAGACAGTCTTCTCTACAATGTGTCTTCGAACAATATCATTTAAAAAGCATTCAACTTAATATTTTTAAAATTTTATTTTTGCACTGTTGATTATCTTTGCATCCTTTTTTCAGCTCTGCTTAGTCTCAGTTTGAGTTTTCATGTCAGAATCACATGAACAGTTATTTACTTTGAGCTTGTGAATTAATAAAAAAAAAAAAACGTGGATCAAAGTATTTTTGTCACAAGCCAAATGCAATTTTGAAAGCCCTCATGGTCAATATAACATTCATTCAAGATAATTTATGATCATTAGTTAAACAGTTGCATGCTTAATAATTAATGTACTGTTTTATCCAGCACTGAAGGCATTGCTCCATACAAATATTGTTTGTCAATAACGCTAACTAAATCTGACAAGACTCGGGTGGATTGCAAAAGAGGGAGTCTGTAAGAAGCTTGTGCACTCAAGTGGAAGTCACTTCTCTTGTTGCAACATTGTTGGTCGGCATCTGAGAAACTGTTCTGATATTGTCACAATATTACACTCCAGAGGGCACTTTGTGGGGGGGTTGTGTGGGATTTTCTTAGTAGACTTTGGGGCTGAGCATTTAAAAAGGGAGGTTATTGCATCTGAGCTTACAGGATCGGGGCTTACTCAGAAATGGCAGGAAGGGTGCATGACCTTTTCAGCCTCCACTAATCCTCAGAACACATGGAGCACCTGCAGAAGAACGACTCCTGTAACACACGCTGCGGCTGCGCTATGTAAAAAAAGAATTGAAAAAGAGTCTGTGTTTAGATATATATATTTATTTATGTTTTTTTTTGTTGAAAGTTCCACTACCTTCCCAACACTCACTGGTTCAAGATTACTTACTAGGTTTGCATTGTTTGTTGTCCATTTTCCTTTTTTTCCTTTTTGTTTTTTCACTGATACATGTCATATGATCTCAGAATATTTTTGTTATGCATTTTATTTATTTGTTATGCGTTTTTCCCTTTTTTCTTTTTCTCTGAGTCATGCACACCACATGTTGAGGTTTCTTTTGTATTTAGGGCATATACATTTTTTTTTTGTCTCATACGTTTTCATGTGATGTCAATAGTTTAATATTTTATTCTTGGGGTCAGTAAGATTTTAGTAAGTTTACTTTTGTTCAGCAAGGATGCATTAAATTGATCAAAATACGATAAACACATTTTCAACATTGATGATGATAATAAGACTTGAAAGAACAAGAATTAAATTAAAATAGGAAAAACATTTTTAAAATGTAATATTGCACAACATTACTGTTTTTACTGTATTTTAAGCAAATTAATGCAGCCTTATTGGTGACAATAAAAAACGTAATTAAAAAACATTGAAAAATCTAAACCTTTGAATGGCAGTGTAGTGTTTATCTTAAAGAGGAAACAAGATTAATCACATAATATTGAACATATCAAAAACCATGTAAATAATTTAAGCGGTTTGCATAGAACTTTTAATGTTAACAACTTAAGTCATGACAAAGTGCCATTTTAAGTTTTGTAAAATATTTACTTTTCCCATTTTCCCTCATGCAAGCAAGTTTTTAAAAATCCAGCAGTGATAACTTCCCTGTTATTGTTTTTTCTGAAGTTTTGAACTTGTATGTGTCCCAGCAGCTCTTTCAAAAGCTGAGGACTGGCTTGCTACACTTCTGCTCAGCTTGTTCTACTTCAAGCTAGCGTAGTCGATTCCTGGTCACCCAGCGGCGATGTAATGAATGCTCAGTGGACACAACTGTCACCAGTCCCATCATACCACAGAAGAGTACCAGTTTTGTAATGAGGTTTACAGACAGCTCTGGCCACCAGAGAGAGGAAACACTCAAACACGCACTTACAAGGTTAATTAAAAATGTTGTACCATACCGACACCAGCTAAGATAAAAGGTGAAAGTTAAGAAAAGGAGAGCGAAATTATAATGAAAATAGTCCCCCTCCCCTTCACTTTATTCCCTTAATCACTGATTACTCTCAACTCGTTAATTGAAGATAATTATAGGTTTTTAATTTTCAAATGTAGGTTAGTGGAGAAAGTGAGATAAATCATTACAAATGTCAAGGGGTTTCAGAGTGACGCAAATGAAGATCTTGCTGTGTGGCAAATATATTAGTTATGACTGCATGGTGCAAAGCAAAAGGCAAGCTAAGTGGTAGACTTCAAGATTAGCAGTGTTGGGGAAGTTACTTTTAGAAGTAATCTTTTGCATTATGGCGTTACTCCCTAAAAAATAACTAATTGCGGTACTTAGTAACTTTTTATGAAAAGTAATGCATTACATTACTAGTTACTTGAAAAAAGTAATCTGATTACGTAACATGCGTTACTTGTGCGTTACCCCCAGCACTGAAGATTAGTGCTGTCAGAGCTCAAAGGTTGTGCTATAGTTGATTCATACCCTTCATACTCTGAAACTAACTAATAAAATGTTAGATATATCCTCACTTTTCTATGAGACAATAAACTAATGGACCTAAAAGCAGTTGGTAAGTTTTGTCAAAGTTCTATTTTGGGGTTATTTGAAGGCAGAATATTGAGGAAAGAAGTAATGAATTATTAACTTGACCAGTATAACATAAAATCATTAAATTTAAAAATATATATATAAAATAGCCTAGTGTTATTATTCCTCACACTACCTATAAAAGTAACTGTGAATGATTTTCCTTCCAAACTGCATGAAAAGTTAATTTTTTCAGTTAAAACTTTTCTGGTATCTGTCAGGAGTTATTAAACAGCAATAAAGCACGAGACAGGAATAGCAAACTTCATCCATCAATCTTCATTCTCATCACTTCTGTTCTCCACACAAATCATGTCAGAAAACAACTGTTCAAACTTCATTTTCAAAGTACTAGTCCACAACACAACTCACTCATGAACACAACAACTTTTCTTTTTTCTTTACTAACCCATTTCACTGTTGTACATAGTTTATAGGATTTATAGGTTGCTGTTGAAAAGATTATCTTGTACAAAAAGTTTGTTTGCTTGTGGGTATTTACAGTTCTAAAATCGAGGTCTTATTCTTATGTAAAAGCAGACATGATTCAGAAACCAAGAGATGTGTCACAAATCAGCACTTTGTGTTTTTGTGTATGGATAATAGTTAAGAATGTATGTTAATGTATTTATGCGGCATGAGACAGCTTATTATTGCACACATAATGATAGCTTATGCTATTTTAATTTTATTATTGTGTACCTTGCGAATCACAATGCAAATTTTTATTTTTAATCACTGCCAGTTCTTAGTTTGACAGACAAAATGCTGTATGAGCAACCAAAACACACAGGTGACCCAGTTTAACCTGTTCACTGCCCTATATACAGCATGAACACCTGAGACAGAGCGTATATTACATCCTCCTCACTGGCTGGGATGTGGACGTACATGTGCACACAAACAAGTGTGCATATGCCCACCTGAGAATGTTGAAAAGAGTCATGCATACATATTTCAATTAAAGTCTGTTTCTAAAAATGGAGTAGACGAAATTCCTGTGTTAATCAAAAGATAAATATTTATAATGGCAGTTACAGAATGAATAAATGTATCTCTTTTATCTTGCCATAAACCTGTGTTTTGCATGCAGCTATTTTTAAATGCCCATATTTTAAAGAAGCTTTTTTTTTTTTTTTTTTTTGCAATAGTGTATTAGAAGTTCTCACATTTAACTTGATTTAATTAGAATTCTGACATAATTGTTCAACCATATATATATGCACCAGCTCAGATTTTTACAGATCACACAACCAAAAAGGAATCATTTATCATTGTGTGCTTTACAAGTTGTGCAAAGACAGACTGGGCAATTTACTCTACCATGCTTATTCAATATGGTGTTTTGTAGACAGCTTTGTAGACTGGCATTCTAAAGCACTTTTTCACATTAGTCATGTTGTTGTGTTTATGGAGCAGATGTCATGAAATGGTATAACCAACTGAAACTGATGCATCATGTAAATTACAAATGTTTTGTGTTAATATTATTTATGGAATTTATTTTATTATACAGTATCATGGTTATTATTTATTATACATTGTGTATATATATATATATATATATATATATATATATATATATATATATATATACACACACTCACCTAAAGGATTATTAGGAACACCTGTTCAATTTCTCAATTATCTAATTAATGCAATTATCTAATCAACCAATCACATGGCAGTTGCTTCAATGCATTTAGACAATTTGTCAAGACAATCTCCTAAACTCCAAACTGAATGTCAGAAGGAGAAAGATAGGTGATTTAAGCAATTTTGAGCGTGGCATGGTTGTTGGTGCCAGACGGGCCGGTCTGAGTATTTCACAATCAGTTACTGGGATTTTCACGCACAACCATTTCTAGGGTTTACAAAGAATGGTGTGAAAAGGGAAAAACATCCAGTATGCGACAGTCCTGTGGGCGAAAATGCCTTGTTGATGCTAGAGGTCAGAGGAGAATGGGCCAAGCTGATAGAAGAGCAACTTTGACTGAAATAACCACTCGTTACAACCGAGGTATGCAGCAAAGCATTTGTGAAGCCACAACACACACAACTTTGAGGCGGATGGGCTACAACAGCAGAAGACCCCACCGGGTACCACTCATCTCCACTACAAATAGGAAAAAGAGGCTACAATTTGCAAGAGCTCACCAAAATTGGACAGTTGAAGACTGGAAAAATGTTGCCTGGTCTGATGAGTCTCGATTTCTGTTGAGACATTCAGATGGTAGAGTCAGAATTTGGCGTAAACAGAATGATAACATGGATCCATCACGCCTTGTTACCACTGTGCAGGCTGGTGGTGGTTGTGTAATGTTGTGGGGGATGTTTTCTTGGCACACTTTAGTCCCCTTAGTGCCAATTGGGCATCGTTTAAATGCCACGGCCTACCTGAGCATTGTTTCTGACCATGTCCATCCCTTTATGGCCACCATGTACCCATCCTCTGATGGCTATTTCCAGCAGGATAATGCACCATGTCACAAAGCTTGAATCATTTCAAATTGATTTCTGGGACATGACAATGAGTTCACTGTACTAAAATGGCCCCCACAGTCACCAGATCTCAACCCAATAGAGCATCTTTGGGATGTGGTGGAACGGGAGCTTCATGCCCTGGATGTGCATCCCACAAATCTCCATCAACTGCAAGATGCTATCATATCAATATGGGCCAACATTTCTAAAGAATGCTTTCAGCACCTGAATCAATGCCACGTAGAATTAAGGCAGTTCTGAAGGCAAAAGGGGTCAAACACAGTATTAGTATGGTGTTCCTAATAATCCTTTAGGTGACTGTATATATATATATATATATATATATATATATATATATATATATAGTTTACTTAGTGCAGTTCTTTAACACAACTACATATTTTGACTTTATGACCATTGCATTAGAGTTCTCAACGGGTCGGGTCGGGTCGGCCTGACAAACCCGACGGGATCCGCGAGTTCGGGCCGGGTTCAGGTCGAAAATATAAGCACATGACTCGGGTCGGGTCGGACCTCGGGCTTAATCTTTTCCGCTCAGTGAAAAAAAAATATATATATAATTTTTAATCATCGCTGCTGTTCACCGTAAAGAAAGTCTGGCTGCTGCATGCAACAGGCATCGCGGGGGCAGACCTGACGCCGCTGCGTGTACGCCTTTAGCCTGGAGAAGAAGATGGAGTTGGTGAAAAGTAAACTTGCCGGAGGTGAATTCACCGTCGCTACTACAGGAGTTGGAAAATCAGAGGTCTGGAGAGTGTTTGGAGTGGTGCTGGATTCTGATGGAAATTCTACAGGTTATGTGCAATGCTCAAAATGCAAGGTGCTGAAGGAATATGACAGCAAAAAAACAGGGTCGTCCAGCCTTTTTATTATTGTGTGAAGATTTTTATTTAAGGCATATTTATATAGCCTATATATTTAAAGTGTATTGTTTCAGTTGTTTGTATTGTTTGTATTGTTAAAAGGCGTGAACATTAAAGTTTGATTTGAATCCCCGTCTGCTGGTCATGATAATACGTGTATGGAGAAAAAAAAAAAAAGGTGGCGGCGTCGGGCCGCGGGCCGGGTTCGGACAGATAATTCATGTTGATGCGTCGGGTTACATCGGGTCCGGGCTTTAAAAGCCACGGGCCGGGTCAGGTCGGGTTGCAATTTTCAGGCCCGTTGAGAACTCTACATTGCATTGTGTTCTGTGTGATACTTAAAGACTGGTCAGAAATGACAGAACCTTTGTGAGAGCTCACAAGCATAAATTAGTAAAACAGATGTTAATAATACACTATAACACTGATGCTGTATTTAACTTATTTCATACTTCTTGAGCCTAATAATGGAATTAATTCCACCATACAAAAACTGCAAATGACTTAATAAAAATCCTGTCTAGATATTTGCTAAAATGGACAATGGTCTCCATTTGCTGGTAAACGTTTTGGAATCAGGGTCTTATTTTGTCCGAGTATTGAACTTCCCTGCATCTGTCCTTCTGGTTCTGCCAAATCCATCTGAGACTCATCTTTTGAACAATTCTTAGATTCTTAGTTTTTGCAGTATAGAAATAGAACACAACATCCATAAGGATGTATGCATCTCTAAAACTGTACACAAGTAAACTAGTTTATGCTTCAGAAGCTGCCCAAACTGTACATTTGAGCATCAGTTTAAACAAATAAAAAAGTTTACATATAGCATATGCCTACAAATGCTAATGAGCTCAAATTTGTTTGTTTGTTTCTAATTTACTCGATTTATCATATGAAGTCAGAGATGGGGCCTTGACAGATGCTTGCTCATTGTTACTGTCAAATGATGCAAAGGGTTCTTCCTTAATGATAAAACCGATTATGTATGTATGTATGTATGCATGCATGCATGTATGTATGTATGCATTTATTTATATATTTGTTTGTTTGTCAAAATTTGTCGTCCAGCCCAAGGACACTTTGAGATTTATGAATGATTCATTCAGATTTAATTAAGCAGATGATGTTCAATTGTACTCTTTATCCAGAATCCCTATAAGACCTCTATGAGATCTATAAATCAATTGAAATGTCTGTTTATACATGATGTTACACTGTTCTGTGTTGTAATTTGCCATTCGTTGCTACAGAGCGATGCATGATGGGAAAACATGGGAAAAGGAGACCGATTCTTATTTTACCATGCTGCAACACCATTAAAGTCACATTCTGAGAACTATGCCGAAGGCTCTCTCTCTCTCTCTCTCTCTCTCTCTCTCTCTCTCTGTATCTCTCTTGCTGCCCATGTTCCTGTCTCTCTCACCCTGAAAGCACGGCTATAATTCCGCTGAATAGGCATATCATGAATTTAACTGGGGGAAGAAGGCTGGGTAGCGAGCCAGGCTTTTCTATGCAACGCTTTATCAAAGTCAGCCAAGTGCATTAAACGGATCCACTAGCTGCGGTATAAAAGAGCTGTTTGCCACTGCAATCAGGGCCTCACATTGAAAAAACAAAGACAGTTTCTCTCTAGAAAGGGTGAGGTGTTACTGAGCCCACCCAGGTAATGTCTGTTGGAGGTGGGCCTTAAATCAGGCATGACACCGATGAATAACTGTCAGTCTAAAACGTGTTCATTTTCCATGAAGATGTTGAGCTACAGCTCTTGTTGATATGCATCCTTATTATAACATGTGTAGTTCTCTCAACATTTAGCACGTAATGTTTGAGTTGTCTAAATCCTTGTCAATCAAGAGACAACACTTTCTACTTCATTAAGTTGTTCATTCTTTGTCTGTTGGACATACGTTTTAAAGATAACTTGACACTTACTAAATTTATCATGTGACACATCTGAGTACATTTGTCTTCATCTACATGTTTCCAGGACACTCCTACAAATTGCTTTTGCTGTTTTTTCCATTGAAAAACATTTGATCTTACATGGATTCTTTTTTTAAAATTATTATTATTGTAAAATACAACTGGTAAAATGTGCATGTACGGCAAAGAAATTATCATTGTAGTTTAGAATAAACCTAAATATTTGCATTACAACGTTCAATTTACAATTTATAACATTACAACTTGGTTCTGATGTCAGAACCCGGAAGACTATTCGCTGCTGGTTTCTTCGAGATTTTTGTTTGGAATTTTATTATGGGGATTTTACATTAAATTGCACAGACACACACACACACACCAAAATGTCTTATGTAGTGACTTATTAGAAACATATGTTCCAAAAAATAACATAACTGCTTCAAAATTCATGTTTTCTGTATGGGTGTGTGTGATTTACACTGTAGAAAAAAAATTCAAAGTATCAGCAAAGTTATGTTTAGGCACAGGCTTTATTTTACTCATAAATAAAAAAATTGTAAAAAAAATAAAAATAATAATAATATATAAAACCCCATAAAACCCCATAGGAAAATCTCAAAGGAACCAGAGGCGAATTAGTCTTCTGGATTCTGACATCAGACCTGCACCAGTTGTCAGGATTTGAGATTATTTTTTCATGTTTAGAGTTTGGTTTTGTCCTGTTTTTTTTTTCTGTTCAGTTCCTGTCTGAGTTTTCTATATCAAGTATCTTGAGTATTTCTGTAAGTTTGAGTTTATGATTAATAAAGACTGCTGCTTATAGATCCTGTTTCCTCTTTGCTGCAACCAGACCCGTGGCACCACTCTAACTATTAACTATTTAATCTGCTCAAATTTCAAAAATCATTTTACATTTTGGATGTTGAAATATGTATTTTTTTAAAGACGCAGCTGAGTGTAATGGCATATTACAACCGTTTAAGTGTCTTTCAAACAGAACACGTTTTTGCTTTGAAAAACATGAGACGCGGGCAGTGGAATGGGGAAAAAACTCTAGAGATGTGTCTAGAGATGCATTTTTTAAAAGTTGAACGAGCGAGATGCTGCAAAAGACGTAAGACGTAAGAGGCTGAGTGACTGTTGAAGCATTAGCAAACTGTCACAGCTGAAAGTACAACCTAAAACCCTCTGCAGATGAGACATGTATGGGCCACTACTGCAATTACCTTGTCTATGCTCTTTTATATTCCCTCGTCCTCTCTCACCGTCCCTCTATATTTCACTCTTTCTCACACTTTCATACCCACACCCCCTCCACCACCATCACTGGAGTTTTCCAGTGACATGGTTGTTTGACACCATTTAATTGGAAACTCTATTAAAACATGTTCTGTCCTGTACTTCAAGCTCTCTTGTCTAATTGCTAGTAGAGGAACTCTTAATTGAAGCTGTATAGTATGCAATGTGAGAGAGAGATTGGGAAAAATAAAAAACAAGCAAGACAGACTCAATAGGATGTAGCTCGGAGAAAACTTCTAATTACAGTATCTAAACTATAATTTGTTATACATTGATTGAACTGTGGATGTATCAATGTCAGAGCACTAAAACCAACTCCTCTGAGACGATGCATGCGAGGACATCTAAATACAACCCTGGGTGTGCATCTTACTGCTTAATTACTAAGGTGCCATCAATAATAATTCCAATAGACCTCTTACAAGCCATCAGTGCCAGACAGGGGTCAGTTGCACACATTGATTTTCATAAACTGCATGTGGATTTGGATCAACAGGAGAGGGATATTGTGCATTAGTATTCAGTGTGAAGTGACTGCAGGGAATGGAGAGGGTCCTCTTCAGAGAATGTGTGGGGAAAACTAACATCCTTCAATGCAGGGACACCTGTGGTGCAGCCATGCATAACTTGTTTCTACAGCTCATCATAACGCTCAGAGTACATAATCACAATGGCAACCAGGTTTTAAGACACCAAAGAGATTTGAAGGTCAGGAGTGAAAACGTGTACTTGCTTGAGCCTGCTGTCTTACTGACTCCCTTGCTTTGTTCCAAAACCTAGTGAGCTGCCCACGGAAGCAGCATTTTGAGACATCATTAATGCTGTTTCAAACGGTAGTGGACTTTAATTATGCTGCCTCTTAAAATATGTTCCCTGTGCCCCAATGTGCATACTATCCATCCTAAATACTATGTGAGACAGGAATATCTCACAATATTTCACTATTCTGTGTCCCTAAGCATAGCAAGTTGAAAATGATAAACTCTCCCTGATGGTCTACTATTTCCAGTAGATTTTCGAAGTGTGGATCTATGCACACTCTAACGGCTAATATTGCCCACAATCCATTGCAGAACTACTGCATTATTATTATTATTATTATTTCTGTCATAACAACGCTCGGAGAGATGTATTTGGTATGTAGAGAGATGTATTTGGTCTTGGCAGTATAGATCTGCTACACTGCTGCTGCTGATGATTATTATTGCTGCTGCTGCAGAGCAAGAACAGAGATTTGCTGCTGCCAATACATTCAAAGACATGCTGCTGGGAGCATGTACGATGTGCTGCTACTGCACATATAACATACATGAAATAACCCTGTAGTAGATATATACAGGTGGAGCTGGGGAAGGTGGAGGGTTTCTGAAAGCATGCTGCAGACTGCTATCAGCAAATAATCACAAGTATTTGAATGCTGATCATCAGCTAGCTCATCGGCTGCAGATGCCACAGCAACCAATCAGCTGCGCTATGTATTGAGCAGCCTGCACCAACTACAGTTTCATGACAAAATGTTGCTTTTATTATTAAATTAATATACAATAAATTTGCCCCGCAATAATTTCATAGTGCATCACTGCATAGCAGACAAACTGCGATGATGTTAGATTAGCTTACTCATTAAAAAATTAATTAAAAAATGTTTTCACTACATAATTGCCACAAAAGAATTATAAGAAGTAGGTTCTAGTCTAGTAGCCAGTTTTTAGTGAATAATTGACTGGGATTTGAGACTCCTTCACTGGCATAACTCTCGCGCAAAGTTTGCACATTGCTTGTGTAAAATCCACTGGCTCATCTTTATGGTTTAAAATGGAAATATTTCCAATATTGCGACGTGACATTTTTCTTTATCAACAATTGCTCCCAAAATGATGGACAACGACGAACATTTTGCGTGTGTCATATCCCGTGATAATAAAATGATTAAATAAATGATTCAAATAAATAAGTGGGCTAAATTACACACAAGTCTTGTTGTCCTTGCTCCAGGTCTGCAGATTTGAGTTTGAATAATCAATATATAACCTGATGAAAAATATTTACTTAATGTTATCTGCATTATATTTCAACTGCAACATGTGTGAATTTTTATAAAGATACAAATAGCACAATAGCAATACATTTGGTTAATACTAAAGGCATCATTATGCAAAAAACAAGAGCAGAGTTCTCAGCATGGAAGGCCCTTGAGTTGCAGATCAGAAGGCCATACTTGTTTTCTCTCCAGTAGAGTAGGAAGAATTGTTTGAGTAGAATAAATGTAATTAAATAAAACATGAAGTGTGTAATGTGTATACATTCCTGGGAAAAAAGAAAATAAAAAAAGGGCTGGGCCCAAAATTGGCTAAATGGCAGAATATGGGAAGTTGTGTGTGAAGTGATGAATCACAATGAAACACGAGTTGCATGGTGATGCTCCATCAAATCTGGTGATAAAAAAATAAATGCATCTCCACCACAGAGAGGCATGGAGGAAGAGGTGTCATTGTGTGGGGAGCCTTTTTAGCTGCTGGTATTGGTGAAGCTACTTCACTGTGAAAAGTCATTTAATGCTTTGGAGTACAGGAGATTATTGCAGAATGGCTTGCTTGGATGGATGGATATCGTTTCATCATATGAGGAAGAAAATGTATTATTTGTAGCTTTTTACACAATACTAAAGGATGAATCTGCTTTGAATGTCTCAGAAATATCCAGTGTTCTTCTAAAGGCTAAGACAGTAATAGATGGCTTCTTTCCCCTCTCAGAAATATCCAGTGTTCTTCTTTAAATACAAAAGACTGCATAAAGAACTTTGATAAATCATATACTGTATTGTCATAAATTTTTCAGTATATTTACTGAGCTAACTTTTCGTTCGTCTGTCAAATAGTTTTTTTTATTATTATTATTAAATTCTTTATACTAAGCCACAATTCTTTAATCTAATACTTTTTATTCAAAATTTGTTTTTATGTTTATCTGAATATTCCATCATTCCTGTCAGGTCAAGTGTATTCAATTGAATTTTGCATTGAGTCTCCTGTGCCCTTAGACAGGAGCTCATACAAATAATACTCATGCTATAGTGTGTTCCATCACCTTAGAAGGCTGAGTAGGCTGCAATGTAGCTTTCTAGGCTCATAAATGGCTAATTTCGCCATGATGCTATTTACCTGTATGTTTAGAGAACAATCACTCAGAAAACAAGCATTGGCATCATTTGTGAGAGGCAGATCGTATGTGATTCCAGATTTCCTGTATTTGCCTCTCATGACAGGATGCAGATCGTTCTCTTCTGACTGAGAGTGTGTCAGGCACATCTCCCCATTGCACTGACACACCAGCGTGGCAGCTAATTAAAAGTGAATCTGTGGAGAGCAGACAGTTAAAGAAGGAAAGAGGCACAATTAACTGGGGGTGACAGAGGTATCAAACTCCTGTACGCCTCACATTTAAATATATACCGATGCCCAAATGGCCACACAAAAAGGTATGGAATAAGAAATGCTGTGCGCCGTTCAATGCCGTGACACTTATGGGTCATGGTCGATCTCCTACCCCGCCTTCTCTTTCTGTTTTTTTCAGTCCTTTTCTTAAATCTTTTCCTTTTCACTGGGGCACAGCTGCTGCACGTCCCTCGGTCTCCGGGGAGCAAAATGAAGAAGAAAGAGGTGAAAGAAGTAGACTGACAATAGAGGGAGAGGGAGAGAATGGAAAATAAGTTTGTTTCAGCTCAGTCTTTTCTCGGCCATCCTTGGCTGGTCAAGAAGACCGTCTGCAGCCGGTTCACCAGTCGCACACAGATGGTCCTTCCACACTGGTGAAGAAACCTTCACCTGCCCTGACCTTCCTAGCGCAAGCAGCCCAAACAGGAAGAGCGCGAGACGGCAAAAGAGACCTTAAACAAAGCCGTTCAGTTGAATTAAAGAAGCCGAAACTGACTCGCTTCACCGCGAATCGCATTTTCCGTTTGTTTAGATTTTCTAGTGATCACGCTTATGGACGGTCCTACTTACATGTGTGTCGTGACACAGCCTGGTACTACTGTGTGCATCCAGGTGAATGTTTTCAGCTCCACTCTTTTGTTGTCCATTGTGCGTGTGTGCGGAAAAGTGAATGTGTGTGTGTTTGTGAGCAAGTTTGGAGGAGGCCACAGCTGCATCGTTGAACCGTTCAGCGCAAGCTTCCTCTCAGGCTCATTTGACACTCGATTAGCTCACACCTGAGCAAGGCCTCTGCCCATACATCAGCCCGACAACACACACACCTGCGGACAGGGACAGGCACAGTCAGCAACACTCTCATTGGTCAGAAGCTGGTAGCTTCTAAAAATGTAATTTCCAAATCTGGAACTTTAGATTTCACTGATTTCAAACATAATATGCTGGTGAGAATGACTCAACCTTGTTTTATATTTGTGGTCCGCATGTAAAAATAATGATGATGATACTTTATTTGTCCTCTATTAGGGGATTTTGTTTTGGGCAATACATATGAAGCTGTATAACAAGATAAACACATAAATAATAATCACACAGTCATGTCCTTCAGACTAGAGTTCAGCAATTGTGTAGCCGAAGGAACAAAATAATAACAGAGTCTGCTGGACTGGTAAAACTAAGTCCTAACAGTAAGAAATGAATGGAATTTGATACCGCATCTTAATATTACAAATATTATTTGATATTCTACCTTTGAACTTTTTATTTCCCCTTTACATAGTTTGAACTTCTTTTTCCTTAGTAAAATCTTAATAACACTTGAATAGGTTTAATTTGTTAACATTAGTTCCATTATTTTGTAAATTCATTTTACAGGTCTTATCGTGACCTTTTTATATAGGTCATTCGATAATTCATTACACTCTGATGTATCATAGAAAGGGGATAAAACTGATCTGTTGATACTTGCATTTCATGGCAACTGTATTTAAACTTAACGTTTAGAACCTTATTGTAAAGTGTTACCCAAAAACATATTCTTTTAAGTGATGTTCTTTACCTTGCACCTCAGAAAGGTGTGTGTTTCCTTCAGCTATTGCTCTATTTAAGGAACCTAAAACCTATTAAGCAGATAATATTAAAGTATGCATACTTTTTTAGGAATAGAACTGTAATCATTTTAGTATTGTTTTACTCTGATGGTGAAAAAGAACAATAAAATAAAGTAGACTTTTAAAAAAAAGTGTACCTGAGCTTATCTGTTTGCATCTGCAAATTGTTTATTTGTGTTTTAAATATTGTACAATTTTCCATGGATGATGTTTGATGAAGTTAAAAAATTTTACAATCAGTTTTCATAAGATCAGCAAGATTTGTGAAGAATAAATGTGATGCTAAAATGTTTAGTGTGTTTTTGAACTGTTAAAAAGCATTGGGGTCTCTCAGACTGCAAAAAAAGAGAAGAAAAAGCGGGTTAAAAAACCATCTCTGAATTTAAGGTCACAGATTCATATGTTTTATTGACATAATATCTCTGAGAACATACTATAAATCTATGCGTCTGAGCAAGATTCAACAGCGAAAATCTGTGGTGAAATTATTTCTCCGAGCTTTGAAGATCCAGAAGGAGCCACAGTATGAAGATTGAAGCTTCTCATTAAATGTGGCTCAGCAGTTCCACAATAACACACTCCCTCTTTCTTAACATGTCTGTACAAAATCAGTTTAAATCACCTTCAGTGTCAATCACAATCAGCATTTCCTAAGGTTCTCTCCTATTTTATTTGCAGGGTGGCATTAGATAGATAGATTTATTTATTTATTGCAATTTCTTACCCAATTTACTTCTTGTGTACATAAGCAATTATTAGACATAAAAAAAAAAATAAAAAAAAATATTGTGCAGGTCTGACCTCACGTATGTGGCTTGCTCAATTATGTCATTTATACCTTTTGGCATGGCCTTTATGAGCTAACCGCATATTAATAGCCTAATTAAAAGCCACAAGAAGTTTAGTTTGAGAGACTTTTGTGAAGGGACATGGTTTTCCAATGTGTAGCCCACAAGAGTAATTATAGCGACGTCTGAAGAGTTGGTTTAGGAAGTTGATAAGAAGTGTGAAGAAGAGGGCAAACAGAACCTTTTGACTCCTCAGCTCAGGAAGACAAAAAGTAAAAGTGCTCTCCGAAATCATATTTCATGAAATCTGTGGTACAATTAAGCAAATCCATACCAGTGAATTGATAAATGAATTTAAATTCGACTTGGCACGTATCAAATGCTATCTGATGCCAGCTTCCCTACTTACTTTGACAAACCCTGACAGATGAGAGGAACAGCAGTAAAAGTCACAGTAGTGAAGGACATTTTATCAGGTAGTGCTTACACTCTCTCTCTCTCTCTCTCTGTGTGTGTGTGTGTGTCTAAAGCAGGGGGAGACTGCCACAAGGATAATGTTCCTCTCTCCCCTTCTGGCCCATTCTTCGTCTGGACGTCCACCTTGGCTGGCTCTTCACAGCAGGCCTGTGGTGAAAAAGACATCCATCCGGCAGAGAGGTTAATAATCGTGCACCTGGCTCTCCACAGGGCCTTGTTCTCCCATTCTTACCTCTTATTTAATCAAACACAAGAGATAGAAAAAAAATCAACAAGGGTGTGCCAGGCAATATATAGAGTATATGCAGTAATGTTGTCAAGGGTATATGCATGCCACTGAAAATGAATAATGTACATATCAAAAGCTGCTGCAACAATGTGGATGAGCTGGAATTTGGCCCAGCAGTTTTAAAACTACTGCGCTTTTTGAGTGGAACTAGAGATATTATGGTCAGCTGAAGAAATGAGTTAAATAATAATATATCCAATAAATAAAAGAAAATGTTGGTTGCTAGCTGTATTTTTTCCTTTTAAAAAAGAAATAAAAATAAAAATAGAATATGTCACGATGATGATGTTGTATGAGAGGATCCATACAGTGGCCCAGTACGTGCACAACACGACGAAATTTAAAAAGCAAACATAAGTTCACAACACAACGAAATCAAGCCACAACACAATAAAATTAAGAGCCCTCTAGTGGTCGGGAGCATTTTGTTGTATTCTGGCTTATTTACGTAGTGTTGTGGCTTCATTCCGTTTTAAATTTAGTTGTGTTGTGCTCTACTGGGCAAACATAGATCCATCCTCATATTAAAATATTGATACAAAATGTTTTAACTGGTAATTTTCTTACTCGTTGTGAAAGTTAATGCACAAAATAAACTTGGTTGGGAAACAATGAACTGACAGCTCTCATTCAGACAGAGCGAGCTGATATTGACAGAGGCAGAAACTTCACTAGTTTATATGTACAGCACACTATATCTGTCAGCGCACGGAAGGAGACAACACAGGTAATGCAATCACACTGATGGTTTATTTACAGGAAGCAGAGAACAAGTGAAACAGGTAAGCTTTCAATGAGTTTGGTTGAATGACTTAGCTCGTGGATAACTCTCTTTGTCATTTGCAGGTGCGTGGCGGACCAAGGTGACTGAAGGCGGTGAAGCTGAACTGAAGAAGACTGATGATGGCGAAGGCTGACGAACAGGGATCTCAACAGATGAACAGAACAGGTCGGGTAAGTTGAGCGGTAGTGATCAACAAGACCAGACAGTGATGGTGTGGAGAGTGACTGCTTAAATGCTGTGATGGTGACGGGTGTGATGAATTAGAATTCGGGTGAGGCTGATGCTCGAGTGGGCGAAGCTGAAGGGTGTTGATGGTGTTGACTCCATGACAGTATCAAAGGCATAGCTAAAGTTATTATAATGGGTTTGTGAGAAGATTGTTTTAAGTGTACTTAAATTAAAACTTTTTATAGTGTTTTCCTTAAAGCTATTAAATGTTTAAAAATATGGCTTTCATTTATACTGTAATGTTGAATAGCTATAATGATTCATTTCATTTCCAGAAAAATCCATTTACAGTAATAGAGATAGCCTAGTGGTCTTCATTCACAGTACTTAGTAATAAAGATGGCATTAAACAAATATTAAAAATATAACGGTTATGTTGTTTGAACTTTATTTTGGAGATTCAATGTGTAATTACAATAAAATAATATATTGTATTAACACATGAGATTAATTCTAAATCCTTAATGCAAATGACACATTTGAATCTCTAAAGCACGTGAAATTGCGCCATTACCGTAATTTACATCACAAAGTTAGATGATCTTAGAAGCCTAGGCTGATCAGAGATGGCAGAGACTCACCTTGCGTTTTCAGTGAATTATTCATTCCAGTGTGTTTCACTTTAAGTCATATTCTGTGATTGCTTCTGAAGAGCGTGGACGCCTCGGACATCTGAAATGTAACAAGTTCTTTGCTGTTGCACTATACACTGCACTCTGAAAAGGGTGCTTTGGTGTGCATATAAGAAGTTTCGATCACAAGTTTGTGCACATAAAGAAAGGGGATAAATAAGTGCCTGCATATTACAAAAAAAAAAGTTTGGTTGTGATAAGAGATAAACAGGGCTATGTGTTGAAGGTAGAGCAAATAAATGAAAAGAAATGGAAAAGGAGAAGGAAAGCTGCTCGTCTAGAAAGGGAAAGCCCGTCATATCAATTTTAGCCGGCCTTGCTCCGTCTGTCAGTAGGTAGCGAGACCCTCCCCCTGCCTTCAAAGCACATGAAAGATGGCCTGCAGATCACAGTCTATCAGCCACAGTCTGTTCCAGCCCGGCCCTGCCTGACTTCACTCCACTCCAATGACTTTCACACAGCACTTCTGAAACACTCCCTCTCTCTCTACAGCTCATACTCTGGCTGACATTATGTAGTGTGACCTTTGATATTCTTGTGAAAGTCTGGAAAGCACTCCACACTAATGAATGCACAAAATGGTTGTTTGGAGGAAAAAAAAAAAAAAAAAAAGTGTGAATCGTGTGATCATTTGACATTATCAATTACAAAGCTATTACTCTGATTTTTAAGGTCAGCGGTTACTGAAGGTTGCCTCCAGTCAGTTTGGAGCTCAAACGCTGATGATGATGATAGAATTCGTGGCAAAAAGATGCTACAACTAAAGGCTTCTTTAATTGCTGTAATATAACATATTTTTATAACATGATTAGGCATTGACTTTTAAGCCCATCAACAAGTTGCTGTCTCATTACCTCATCTTAAAATGAAGGCTCATTACCATTCTATTAAAGCGAGCTAGAAACCTTAGATTAAAGAGAGGAATTTTGGGACCTACATAAAAGTTTGTGTATTTTATGACAAGAAGGCTGTGTTAAAAACATCAAATAAAGCATCACTTGTTAGACTGTTACTATTAATAAAAACTGAACCCATATTCTAATGATTTTGTTTTTGTTGTTCAGATGTGATTAAACAACTTTTAGTGTATAATATCCCACGTTGCCTTTCTCACCAAAGTTAAACACGTCTTATTATTGAGCAGATATGTTATATCTCTTTCGAAATTCTTGAGTGGTCATATATTCACATGTTCAGAAAAGAGTATACAGCCGTCTTTTAATATATGAATTTCTTCTCAGAAGGGTGCGCCATATTTCATGTTTGTGTTATGATGAAAATCTCTCTCAAAGCTTGTAAACCGAAGCCCTCACAGCTCAACATCAAAACCCGCAAAATATACAGCGAGATGCAAAACATCTGTGTGGTTTCATCAAGGAACAGATGTGTTTCTAAATGTGTGTATGATTGATTGACTGTTTGATTGAGAATGAGGAAGAGAGAGAGCGAGTTTGTTCCTGTAGGTTGGTCATTTGTGGTTGGTCATTTATTTTGAAGCTCTGCGAGATTTACTCGCCAGGAGCACGCCATGCTTCATAATGTCAGCAATTTCTGGCACTTCGATCCATTCAGCAGTGATTCATTGTGGTCAGAAGTGGCATGGCGTATCCCTGCTTGAGACGCCCTCACTCTGGCACTTTCATACAACAGGCATACACAAAGTTTTTGGGATTGTTGCATTTAAATTAACTTGTTACAACATTACATTAAAGATGTTACCAAGTATGTTACTTTATAACTGGTTGTGGAATAATTAAAATAACTTTTTACTTAATTTTTTAAGTTTTTAACTTTAAGCTTTTACTTTCTCACAGTTAATTTGTTTCTGGTTAACCTCCTCCACTGTGGCAGCACTTTGCTTGTTTTGTTTTGTTTCTCGTGCAGTCAACAGAACCATACATTATACGATTAGAACAATATTTAACAAGTAATGTCTTGTAAATGTACTCATTACTTGGGGGAAAGAGTAGATTAGTTAATTTTTTTTTAGTTTTTTTTTTTTTTGTGCGGTTCTGTTTATTCACCCCCACCACCCTCCCTCTTTAATTGTGTGTGTGTGTGTGTGCGTGTGCGTGTGCGTGTGCATGTGCGTGTTCGTGTTCGTGTTCGTGTGCGTGCGTGCCTGTGTGCTGATGATGATAAGTGTTTATTCAACACCCAATTTTTTTTGGAAACATAAATTACATGATTAGAACAATATTTAGCAAGGAATGCCCTACTTCAATATTTGGGGAAAACGTCATCTGATTGCTTAACCCACTTTACTTTTAATGTGATAATCATTATAGAGACAAAGTTGTGAATAAAGTAAGAGAGAGGAAATGAGACTGAAAAAAGTGGGTGAGTGAAGTTTTTGAAATATGCAGCTGCGCCTTACCTGTGTTGTGGTCATGGTATATCATCATATTGTATTGTGTATCCGTGCACTCAAGATGAATGTAATAACATCTTCTTACCCTTTGGGAAATTACTCCAACAGCCACACTCTATAGATTAATATCATCACATATGTTTGCTTTAGAGGCAAAACTTTATCCTACTTTATCCATTTCATCACACACAACACAGTGCTCCCCAGCATTTAGTTTTAAGGCTGGTCTGCTATATAAGCTCACTATGACCACCTCATACACCCATATTAACTGTACCCTTTATTGACCTCTGACCGCTAAATCAAGGATAAGCTCTTAGAAGTGTTCTAATTGTGACCCCTAACCTCAGACTCTCTCCTTGATCTTCACATACAGTATTGCTCACAAATAGACCCAGTTTCACTGATCTTAACATTGCTTAAGGCAGAGTGTTTTGATTTTACAAAATCAATAGTGTAAATGGGTAAAAAAGATGGAGAATTCCTGCAGGTGGCTCATGCACTTAAACACCTTCTCCTGCGTATGTTTTGTGTGATATGTATTTCAAATGCTACACGCTCTGTTGCTGAGGGCGGAAATGGGAAGATGTCAAGGAAAGCAAGCACAGCAATATCGACCATTGGGCCATTTGCATTAAAAGCCAGTCTGCATTGATATATATGAGCCTGTGCAAAGTAATGCAGAGCGGTTCTAAGCCCCTGCGCTCCCAAATTCTTTACTCAATCACAGGCTTAAGCCATAAATCACCACAACTACGCTATGATATTAAGGAAATTAAGAATTTTGTGTCAACCTCTCTTGACTCTTAAAAAAAGAATACAGGAAAAGCATGAGAAAGAGAGTAAAAATATGATAGGAGAATGGATGGGGGTCTCCTATCTGTGAAGGGAAATGTAGTGCTAAGTGAGTTTAAACATGGTAAAACTGTCATCTGAATGGATATTAGTTGTCCATGGTATTGAGCATCTCCCTTTGTTTCTGTGATGTATAGTGGAGGCCAGGGCTTGTTGTCACCGGCTGTATAGCCGCATATAAAAATGCTTGCTGGTTCTCTTGTCTTTTTATATTGATTTATATGTACAAAAAAAAAAAATATTCCAGAGTACAAAAATTAGTAAAAGTACAGTTTAAATTCTGCTAGGAAACCTTCATCTGTATTTTTTTTTGTTTTATTCTATTAGTATTTATTACTATTTTGAAAAAGATTTTGTTCAGTTTTCATTTTAATTTCATTTTAATGTTCTCTTTAGGTATAGTTTTAGCTAACTAACTGAAATAATTTTAAGGTTTTCATCTAATTTTAATATTTTATTTTAGTGTTGTTTCAATTACCGAAAATGATTAGTAGTTTTTTATTTAATTTTTAGTAGACAGTTTTGTAGGTTTATTGTGACAATATTAGCAGGTGTTGGATGAGCTGTATCTTCTTCTTCTTCTTCTTGTAGTGAAGACTGAGGTTTGTGTCTGCACAGAAATATACTTTCAAAAATAAACCTATACTAAGAAATAATCACTGGACCCAGCCTCCCCTTTTATGATGAGATGGGCATTAGATCACAAAGTAATGCAACCAGGGCTCCAATGCTTAAGCACAATGTCATCCCTCAACTGCTGTCAGGGACCTCCATAACCACACTCCTTGAGAACAAAATAAAGACACATTCACTTCAAAATCCAGATACAGAAGTGTTTGTGTCTTATTTCTCTAGAACCATTCAAGAGCATGGATCAAGTCACTACTTATAAATAAATAACATCCATAACAGTCTTAAAGGTCACCATGGCACTTGCTTATTCTATAACATGTCAATCCCTCATGTATGGACATGTGTCTGTTTCAAATATAAGTCTAAGAGAGAATAAGCTACACCAAGCACATGGCTAAACACATCTGGCAGTTAGCAGCAGGAAGCCGAACGTGCCATTTAAAGCATGCTGGGAGAAAGTGTAATAGCTACATTTAGATGAACTATCTCCACTCGGTTGTCATGTGCAGAAATAATGAAATTCTGTCGAACTGAATGAATACAGCACATTATTTGTAGTGCCGAATTAGATATACAGGAAAGGACACGTTATGCTCAATACACTGGGTTTATAGCGGCAGATGCTGATGGGTGCATTTAAACTGCATAAAAAGAAACAAAAAAAGAAAGAAACACAACTGGTATTTTTTGTCTTGTTTAATATCTCATTGAAACAAGACACTTTTTTTAATAAAATATTTCGTTAGATATTAAGACTTGTTTTCAAGGAAAATATGATAAGAAAATAAGAAAAAACAAAGTAATATTTACCATTTTTTAATTAATATTTATTTAGAGTTTTGAGCATTTTATACATAATTACTTTTAAATAAAACTAAAAATTGAGTGAGGTTATTACCTTTTTGTATATTTTGATATTTTATATGAATTCGCTTTATTGCAAAACAAGCATTTTATATTACTTTTAAATACAACTAAAAATTGAGTGAGGTTATTACCTTTTTGTTTATTTTGATATTTCATATGAATTCGCTTTATTGCAAAACAAGACAAAAATACAATTTATCCATTTATTTGGTTATTTGTTTTATTTATGCATTGTAGCATCATTGCATCATCTACCATTTTTGTGGTCCAGCAGAAAACCCCAATCTCCCGCCCTGTTCGATTCATCTCCGTCATGCAGAACAGCTCAGCCTTTCTCTTTTCTTTCTTTCTTTCGCATGCATCAGCTTATTCTTTTCTTTCATTTCACGCCATGTGAGCTGACTTCTTTCATTTTGCAAGCATCCAAATACTGTGGCTATAGGCTCAAGGGTACAGCACGCTGCCATTTCATGAGAATACATTGAAGCTGATCAACGCTGGAGCTCAAGACTGCCAACATACCATGAGCCAAAGACATTATACAGAAGGAAAGAGAGAGAATAAAAGCAGAAAGTAAGCGAGAGAGGTGGGAGTGGAAGACAGGGACGTATTTGAAATGAGAGATTCGCGGCGAGAGAGAAAGAGAGATGGAGTCAGGGAGATGGGCGGGTAGAGTCAGCATAGTAAAGGGAAAGAGAGAAAGAGAGGGGGAGTAGAAAGTGGAGGAAAGAAGATTGATGGAAATCTCGGGAGTTTCATTAAGCTGGATGTCGAAGCGCACAGTTATCACGAGGGCTGTCTCTATCAACGGGGACTCATCTCTCTCAAAGCCTGCTTAATTCTCAGATGGGAATGTGTCTGTGTGTGTGTGTGTGCGTGTGTGTATGTGTGTGTGGTGGAGGGTTAGCGTGTTTCAGCTGCATAACTGCATTAACCAGAAAGGCCGTGAAGGAATAACAATTGCATGCTGCCGTCCTTACACTAGCGGTGAGCTGTTGGCAGCTTTGTGGTGTTAGTAAGCCTGTTGGTCCCGCTCCTATGTGGGCCTTCATGATTTTACACAGAGGTAGATGTGTTTCGTGTGGGAATTTCACAGTATCACAGCCTGATAGCAGCGAGAGATGGGAGGAGAAGGAAAAGGAGAGTATAGGAAGCTGTTAAGCCGTTTATTCCTTTTTATGCGGTCACATAAATTAGATTGTCTGATAGTATAAAGTAAATTTGCCACATCCTAAATGAAAGCTTGTACTAAAAAGATTTAAATGATCATTTGCGAAAAGTGAATTAGCATATCAAAATCCAATTTTAACATGGCGAAATTCAATTTATACCTCAGAGCACTATATTTCCACTGCAGATTGTATTGGCCAATTTAAAATTGAAACCTACTTTGTGAAGACATGGTTCATGATAGTTCAGCAGCAGTTCCAGTTACTACAAGTTAAAATAACATTCATGCCAATTACTTTAAGCAAAGATCAAGCAAACAGATGGAGAGCAAAGAAATTCACTGCTTAGTAAATCTGAGTCACATATGGGTGAAGCTTTTCTTCAGAGTTGCACTGATCTCTGGGTATCAGATGAAGAGGTGGTGAGTTCTCATCCTCTTGTGAACTGGCGATTTTCTATTTTCATCCCTTATTGCTTGTTTCATTAGAATCGTGGACATTCTCCCAAGGCCTCTTGGCAAACAATATTTGTCAATATTGTTGAACTCTGTAATGGCAAAAAGTGATAAAATTTTTTTTATAAATCACAGTAATATATATTTACATTCACAGTTTATTTCAAGGCTCTGCATCCTTTATATTTTCAAATGCTCTTTCAATAATGGATGGAAAGACTAAGAAATGAATAAGCTTGTTGATCTTACTCAAGCATACACTATTCCTATTCTCTGAGGTCATCACCACATTGCAAGTCAATGTGGTCTCTTAAGTGTTTCTTAAGTATTATCTCACTTTCCAGTCAACATCTAAACATTATTGATTTTCTGCATAAATCAGCATAATCTTAATATGTTATTACTGTCACCGGGCTGTGTAGTTAAATCCAAGAGAGACTGTGTGATGCAACATGAATGATATATACTTTTTAATAAACACCAAGAACTACCAACATATACAGTACTGTACACATTAAACATTGACAACACCAAACAATGGACAGAAAGAAAAGAACTGAGGACTTAGATACACAGAAGGAATGATTAAAGGAACAAGAAACAGGTTAATAACTCAATCAGAAACCATGGTAACAAAATATGAATGAGAAAGAAATGGTGACAGAGAAACGAAATAGAACATGACCATGAAACTAAACATAACAAGATACAGAAACTGACATGATTGTGACAATTACCGTATATAAACAAACTATCTAAACTTAAGTTTAGATACACTCCATTGACAAATTATTTTTCTCAATTTTAAAAAATCTACGCTCAATTTATTTGATTTATGCTTACAATAAATAAATTGTTCAGTAGGATAATAATAATATATTAATAATAAAAATGTTTGCTTAATCTAAATTGTTTATTTATTTATGTGGTTAGTTAGTTGGTTAGTTAGTTATAGCCAGAAAGGTAGATTGTAGAAGTTTACTAAAAATAGCTATTAACTTATCTGAAAACAAGCCAAAACAATTTTCCCCTCAAACAACGTTTGTATAAGTTTTGATATTTAGTTTTTCTGGAAAATAAGACCCAACTACTGTTTTTTTTTTGCTATAATAAAAGCACCAGCATCATGTTGTCCATGCCCTGCCAGCCAGTCTGAGGGTGCCTGTTTAGGCATCACCACAGAGATGATGTCTAATAGAAATGTCATCACTGTAATACCAGCTGTAGATGGAAGGAGAGATAGAATTGGCCTTTTGACAGTCTCAATTCATCAGTCTGCAGCCATGGAAATAATGGAAGTGATCTAGACATTTTTGTAAGTATTACTTTAAAATTACACCTTAAATGCTTCACTGCACAGACAGACTTTTTAGAAATGACGTGAATCAATATTGTTGTACAGTGTGAGGTATGACCTGATGTTAGAACAATGAGCAGTGTGTTTTATTTGCAAGATGTATTATTTGTAGTCTCTATTTTTCATTACAGTCGAACAGTGCTCTCAAAGTGACTCAGGTAAGTTATGAAGCCTGGTAACTTGAATCATTGTGTACACAGACGGGAACAGAGTGATGATTGCAACCTGCTTGCAAATGTACTGTTTTATTGATTATATCAAGCCATGCGGTTATCTAAATCCGCTCCCTTAAAGAGCCCCTATCATGGCATTTGAAATGTTCCTATTTTTGTTTTGGGAGTTCCCAAAAACAGTTTCACATGCATGCAAGGACAAAAACACTTTAATTGTCTTATAATATGCATTTAATTTTACCTGGTTTGCTCAACGACTCTCAAATGATTCGTTTAACGATTCATTTTCCCAAACACCTATCATATTTTCGAAACACTGCGTGACGCAAATCTGCGGTGATTGGTCAAATGACTCAGTTTATGTTAGCGAGTCGACCATAGCCCACAGCTCGGTGGTAAACACACAATCAATTAAGTCATTATTTGCGTTAGCCCAACGCAGAAGCATATTGATAAAGCACTGCAGTAGTAGCTACATCAAGTAATAACAACGACAAACATTTGACATATTTCTAAACAATTGAGAGCGAACACGTTGCTGTTAGATGGAGACCTAGAAGCTGCGTGGAGCGTACACAACACACACAACAAAATACGTATTCCGCATGCTACAGAAAACATAACAGCAAACATTATTAATAATACTTACAGGTTGTGATTCGGAGGAGGACGAAGCTGATCCATATACAGTACACTGGGTACTGAGCCCTCCTTCAGGAACAACCGGCTTGCGAATCCACAGTTGAATTCATTTATGTTTGTGAAGGATTCGTCATTAAAATGATGAGAACACAACACAATCGGGATATACTGTTGTGGTATCGTTGCAAATATGAACTTTAACCACTTATCCTTCACATGCTCGTCCCTGGGCAGTGAAAACAAAGTGGCTGTACTATCTTTGCATTGTAGAACACAGCGTCGTCTCGACATGATGCTATTCAGCTGAAGTATTGAATGTGTTCAAGACTTCAAGTTTACACTTGCGTCTGCGCGCGCAATAACTGGGCACGGCCAATATGCTAATGTTTCGTATCTACATCACTACGAAACGGCTAATGACTCGTTTCAAAAACAATTCATTTCATAGACTCAGAGTCGACTCTCACTTTTGAAAGACATTAACTTTATATACGGTGCACTTTCAGATATAAAACTTTGCAGGATGTTTTCATTCACTTAGAGCTATATTACACACTACATGAACAGTCATTTTCAAAAATCCATGATAGGGGCTCTTTAAAGAAGTCAGAGAGACAACATTGGCAACATTTTGGTTAGATTTTGTTCATGTCAAAAATTCTGATGTGCTGATAGATGTACAGATAGATGTCTCGCGTAGCGTGAACATGTGATGTCGATGTCCCTACAATAATAGACCAGTGAGAAAACCTCTTGGATATATTTGAAAGAGATCTGTCACAAACTTTCCATTCGTCACATACTTTTGAAAATTAAACGTTTGGTTGATCATATAAAGGCTTGTCAAAGGTGTAAACACGATAGCGTTCTTCTTCCGTGAGGGTGTTCGGTGTCACGGCATTTTTTTTTTTTCAGGCGGACCGTTCAAGAACGCGACACACTCGTTTCCCGGACATCCAGAATTCAACCAATCAGATGACGACTTCGAAAATCCAGAAGTCTTTCCAGTTAAGTGTGCCATTTGCATCAGACGTTCAGCCAACAGTACGGGGGCGTGACGTCTGAGGCTGAGACTAATAGATGTACTGCTGGTACGACACCCTAATAAAAATGAACATTAGAATAAGCAGCCTAATAGTCAGCATAGTGAGCAGAATCTCATTGTCATTCCTGCCGAGGGTTGTCTGATGTCAGAGTGGAGTCAGCCGAGCTCTGATTGGTGGGCTCCTCTGAGGATGTGCCTGGCCAGAGAATGGCATCAGCTGTGAGGCGATGCCAGCGAGCAGAGCGGTCTGCCAGTCTCCAGATCTAGGAGAAGGGAAGTGCTTCAGAAGCCTAAACAGAGGAGATTGTTTCCTATTTCATTTACCCAAATGAAGAAGAATCGATTTCTATGATTCTCTGTTCCCACCTGTTCCATATATACACACACACACACACAGAGAGAGACAGAGATGAGTAAGATGTTGGGAGCTCTGCCAAGAGTAGAATTAACAGCAAAGAGAAAGTGGAATAGCCGTGGAAATAAGCATCCTTCCTCTAGTAAATATGAGGCCGCTGTGCATTATGGACAAAGACAAGGAAAATGAGGGAGGGAATGAGAATAGGAGAGAAAAGAGACACCAACCGTGAGTGTAATTAAAGCGGTTTACTAGCGAGGCTCTTGTGTTAAGGAAGCCCTCCGGCACCTCTTTCAAGCCGGCGCGGCGAGAGTGCCTAGAACATGACAGTTGCTGATGAATCTTGAGCAATGTTTGTTCCCTTGTGGGCGAGACAAAGAAATAAATAAATTCTGCACTTCATCTGACATGTAATCAAATGCAGAATCTCAAAATATATTTTTTTTCTGATTTAATTAGGGCAATAATGACCCAAGGCACTCAGAAAAGGATTTAAAGAGGCTTCAAATTTGATGCCTTTGTTCTAGAGTTCTGACGCAAAACCGACCATCAACCGGTAACAATACTCACAGGTATTAAAAAGAAAAGAAAAGAAAAGAAAAAAAAAAACGTGGAAATATTACCGCTATGTAAAAGAAAAGAAATATCCTTGTTCGATGCACTGTGAACTGAGAGGAAACTGCAATTCGTGTTGTGACGGCTGCAATGCTAGGTAAGAATCGCCTTTGCTCTGCTAATACAAACAAGTAAATCGCTAAGACTTCATGGAAATGCTTGACAAAACAGCTCTGGATCATATAAATAAAGAATAAGAGTCAGTAATCATCTGCCTGTCTCTCTAAACATCATCATTAAACCATAGCTAAAGTACAACCATGCAAGTTCAAATGATGTAACATTGGCTGAAGTGGTTGTTTTGCATAATTAAATATTAAATGTATATCACTGATATACATCTTATGCTCACCAAGGCTGCATTTATGTGGTCCAAAAATACAATAAACAGTGATATTGTGAAACATTTTTAAACTAATATCTATTTTAATATATTTTGATTTATTTTATAAGTCAATTTATTATATATTGTGTGGTAAATTCATTTGGTAGAACAGCATTTCAGTATAAAAGCCTCTGTTTCATTCACTAACCACCCACAATCCTGTTTTAAATTCAGGTGCTAAAACAACGCAGACAGTGCGTGAAAATAAACATCGGTTTCATTGGGCGCTATTCATTCTCACTGAATTCCCCTCGAGCATTTTTGCAACATGACAAATGTGTGTAGCAATGGCAGAAATGCGTGCAGCATTCACAAAGGTGGTCGCTCAGGTATTTCAAACTTGTAGAATCGTT
Source organism: Semotilus atromaculatus (assembly GCA_031834385.1). NCBI lineage: Eukaryota > Metazoa > Chordata > Actinopteri > Cypriniformes > Leuciscidae > Semotilus > Semotilus atromaculatus. The sequence goes on along the minus strand of JAULUF010000052.1, from coordinate 12,221,991 downwards.
CTTTTAGAGAGTTTAGCCAGCAAACCCATTAAACCCAGACATTCTTTCTAGAGGATTCATTTAGTTAAAGGTATTGTAGACACTCCCTGCAGTGAGATAGGTTAGGATGTAGCCATGCATCTTTATGGTTATTGTTGTTCCCTTGCTTGTACAGATTGCTTACTTATTTACATTCTTTAAAATGGAGTACAGATGAGTCTAATGCGTCTACAGATGATATGATCTGGAAATGGAGCTTGGCTGCAAAGCAACTTGAAACGAACGGGGGTGCGTAAGAGAGCGAGATGCTACTTTGGCCCTCACCATCTAATAGAATGAATTAGAAATTATACATCCATCCCTTTTCTCCCTCTCTGATTTGCACGGCCACAATTCTATCTCTCTTTATAATTTTTTTTTTCCTGCATATCACTTTTTTTCACCATTGGCCAATCTCTCCATCTGTCTCATTTCCTATTTAACAATCTCCTGCTTTTTTTTATTATTTTTTTTTTCCTTTTCTTTCTTTCTTTTTTTTCCTAATGCCTTCCTCAGCTCAACCTCATTCTCTTTACTCCCATCCTTTTTTTCTCTTGTCTGAAATTGGGAACAGAGCAGCTGGTAATTGAAGATCATTGTCTCTCTCTGGGCCCTCAGGATTTGCAATGCTTTTTCACCATAGCTCATCTGTGTGAGTATTCTCAGCTCGCTGGCCAATTTTGGCCTCTCTTTTTTGTTTGCTTTTTTTCCCATAAACTCTGTGAGCCTTTTCGAAATTGGATTTTCATTTAAGAGAGCCAAGCGCATTGTGTTTATGCCACCGTCTCCATCTATCGCACACGTTTCCTCGCCTCTTTCATTCTGTGTCCCGTGCTCATTCTCTAAGCATGGCTCGTTTTGTCCTTTGCTTACATCCTTCTATGTCTGGTGTTCCTCTCTTTCTTTCATGAATCCCTTCAGTCATTCAACAAGTGTGGAGTGGCATGAAAACAAACAGTGAACAGATTGAAAAGGAATATGATACCGGCCAAACAGTTTCATTCACTTTGATTGTAGGGTAGGGTACGACAAAGCTAAAGGCTCTGTGGGATACAAGACCTGTTTGATCGTACCTTCTCCCAAAACAGTAAATAGCAAGAAATGCCACGACAGCACTTTTTAAAATAACAGTTTGACTCAATTTGTCCTGATTCATGAAATCACCGGGTGCAGTGACCGAAGTTCAGTTTTCAAGTCCTTTAAGTCCGGGTGTTCTAATGTTCTGTAGGTGTTGTAGCTCCAAGATCTACTGTACAATAATTCTTATTAAAATATTTGTGAAAAATTTAAGTTATGAAACGCCAAAAGTGTTTAAATAAAGAGAACATTTACATAACATTGGCATACATAAATAAACATACATATATAAAGTTGTTTTGAGTCACATTTAAGGAGCCTATGACATTTTTGATATAGCAAAATATTTTGCATATTGTGGCAAGTTTTGTGGCCTTCAATATATCACTGTAATCCCCCTGGGGACTTTTCACAAAATCTTTACTGAAACTTTTTTAATTCAACTTGTATGCACCCTTTTTAATAAAAGTATTAATTTCCCTTAAAAATCTTACCCCAAACTTGAGCAGTAGTATATTATTTTAATTTTTTATAACAAATGATGTTGCTTTATCAATATTTAATACTTTTTTTAATCACTCATCATTATATTTAAAGACCAAGACAACAACAACAACAACAACAAAAAACCTTACATGTTCTTTAAGGAGATTTGTAGCCCCATTTTTTATGAACCTTTTTTATGTCAAAGCTGCTTTCACTGACATTTTACATCTGAAAGAACAGATCAAATATCTGAATCGCTGAAGTCAATGTAAATACTGTGAAGAGACTGGACATGACTTAAGTGCTTGCTATGTAATGTCTATCCTCTCTCATTATTGATCACCTGACATCCTCATGCATTTGCACATAATAATCAGCAGTGACTTAATTATTCATAAGAGCCTGGGTAATTACATGTCACTTTAACAATGTGTTTTATTGCCTACAAGCGTAAGAGTTCTGCAGAGCAAATGCACTGCTCGGTTTAGAGACTGTTGATGATAGGAGGGAGAGAGCGGGACGGGTGGAGCCAGAGAACAAAGACAATTGGGTGTTATCTGAAAATGCATGTTTTTTTGTTCATCAAGGGATGATCTAGATATGTTCATCAAGCTAAATCATAAGAAGGTGATTTGGAGCTCATCTTCTGATCATGTAAGTGATCATTTTGGTGCACAAAGCAATGAAAATACTCAGTTCATTGACTTTCTTTTGCAGTAAAGTGAATATTTTTATCTCATTTTGTCTCATTTGATAGTTCTATTTCTATCTAAAACCCTGCTTTTGTGTACAGAAAATATTTATATTGCCAAGATACTAATCTTTTGATAATGACAATACCACAAGATACAATTTAATAATCAGAATAGAATAGAATAGAATAGAATAGAATTGTACTTTTACGTTTGTAACGATGTAGCAAACATGCAGCACATAACGCAGGACCTCTGTTTGATCATTTAGCAAACTTCCTTGTCTCCAGTCATCCATCTATAAACTGAAAATGAGCCTTTAAACTTGATAATTAAGAAATCACAATCATATTCAACAAGTTCAAACAAAGCCAAAGACCTTACTGAAGTTGCTTTAGTCTGTTTCTGTTACCCTTAAATGAACGCAGGCTGCCACCTGTCATCAATCTATTATACAAAGGGTATTGTCTGTTATGTTTGGAGTTATTTAAATAAAATTAAGTAAACAGTTTGTGTGAAAAAAAAAAAAAAAAACTAACCCAACCCTAACACTCTGTGGGAAACATTTCAAAACGTAAGTGTAAATTAGCATAATGAAAGAATTCAATTAAGTGTGAACAGGGCCAGCCCTGACCAATTTGCTGCCCTAGGCAATATTTTACCTGGTGCCCCTTGCATCACAGCCCATTCCACCCACCATTGTGTTCTTGTTATTTAAAAATAACAATAAAAGTAAATACAAATAAAAAAGGCTGATGATGGTTCACCTATACATAATAGCACCTAAGCCACATTATAACCTAAACACAAATTAAAGCTCTAGTGTAAGTTGTGCCAGGAAGACTCAATTGTTATGTCACTTATACCTTCACATCTATCCAATTGTGTTCTAATACTTGTAGTATAAAAGATCTGTACTTACTGACTTCGCAGATGCTGACGTCAACATTCACCACCATCCTACCCACCAATACTTCCCAAGGGGTCGTCTGCGCCCCTGCCTTCGTCTTCCGGCAGTAAATGCAGATTCCGTTACCCTCGGATTGTGAGCTATACGGACGGGGCCTACGCCAAAGAATCTCATAGTATTATACTTGCTTGTTGGTCTGTTAATAAATTAATGTTTTGTTACGTAATTTTTCCTCCCGGGTCTTTCTGGTAGAAATAGCAAGAGTAATTACATCTAGCCATTCATGCACAAACTATTCATTGAGCACTAGCAAAAGTGTTTGTTTTCCAGTTGATGGCAGCAATCTTCCACTAAACACAGGTAACTTTCACTGTGTCTACACTACACCTGTCGCGAGTGGCCAGGCCCGCTTTACGGTGTGTGCCTGAGTGTGCGCCCTCAAATGAAAGCAATGCTGTCTACATTGGATGTGGTGAGACAAATCTTTTAAATTCCCAACGGTCATCTGAACGCGCGTTCTTAAAAAAGAAAAAGAAAAAAAACGTATTGCGCATTTTATTTCTGACGCGCCTCGGGCACACGCTGGGCGGGAGAAGATTGATTTGGTTTGGATGGGTTTATGCTTTATTTGGTAATATTTTGAATTAATAGTATTAAAATAATATTGGTTCTTTTAGTTAATATATAACTAATTTTGTCACCCCTACGGATGTGTGGCGTCCCTAGCATTTGCCTATTCCGCATATGCCGTGTGCCAGCCCTGAGTGTAAAAATATATGCTTCTTTTCTCAGCTCTCCATTCAGCATATGGTGAAAGACTGCTGCCAATTATCCATCTTTTGTAGACCCTTAAAACGTTTCGGCACTTAAACGTAACCCCCTCTTGTACTTTTCATTCAGCGTGTACATTAGTCTTCTCCCCTCATTATTTCCTCTTGGTACCGCCAGATAAACTGGACCCCAGCGTACGTGGCAAGCTGAGGCGCCGTGCCTGGCCTGACAGTTTGGTTTGACTGGCTTTTGACGGCCGGTTCATTTAGTCTCCTCTGAGAAGTGGGTGAGACAGAGGAACCTGGCCATTTTGCTTGCTTGTCAAATCTGCCAATGTGAAGACAGTTTAAATGAGGCAAACCTGGGCATTGTGCCGACTACAGGGCACAGAGAAAGAGAGGGAGGGGAAATGGTTTTCGGGGGGGGGGGGGGGGGGGGGGGTTCCGTTTCTGTGGTGACCAATTGCCTGTTGTGTTGTGAGATAAGAGTTCTCTGGGTTTTAGAGGACTTCTTAACATGTCAAAGCTTGCTTTGTGTGCACAGGGTTAGGGCTGAGCAAACACTGCAAATTACATTTCAGTGCAGTGCTTAGTTTTCATACACAAGAACAGTGAATGTGGAATAAGTGATAAAAGGTTCAAAGGAAGAGCATACTGAACATTTGATATAAACCTGTAAATAATATTTTTTTAATTATTTTTTTTTAGCCTTTTAACACTAGAACTACCGGAATTACATAACTACTAACGACCATAGCAGTCATTCTGACCGTTCATACTTTGACGTTCATATGGCCGAACCTTCTCTTTAAGGTTTCCAATGAAGCGTTTAATTCCTGTCGTCATGTTATGATGGCATCGCCCTTAAAACAAGCACAAAAGAAAGACTGCCCCGACAGTTGCTCTCTATTTGAAGAAAGTTTTGCATCAAAAATATTTTTTTTTCACCGCACTCACGTGAATAGACATGCAAAAAAAGTTAATGTTAAAGTTAAAATTCTTTTTGTTTTTGCTCTTCTGATGATTTTCAGCTTTCTCTTTCTGCAAATTTTATAGTTGGTTATATAGCGATATGACCAAGCAACCAAAATACTATCAAAACACTCCTCCAAACAAGCCTCCACTCTTCGCGAAAGATGGATAAAATGGCCCGCATGAAACAAAAACCATGAAAAAATTATATACGACCCCAGAGATGCCGATTCGCACCGGACTAATATTATCACAGGACCTCTGTGTTCGGCGAAATATGGTTGGTCATTTGCGGGGGAATTTTTACTTTACAAATTACAGACATGGCCGATTCGCATGGGATTAAGATCACAGACAACCTCCACAATTACTATTCGGCTCAAATAAGTAATGAATTTAAACGTTTTATTTTACATACATTTACAAAAATAGCATTTTCACTATAGTGGTCTTACTTTCGCTCCCCACTGTAGTACTTTGTATGTTTTGGAAAAGGATTATCTTTCAAGATTGAACCAAACTGTCAAGGCTTTTCAAAACCCATACTCAGGTGCTGCATGCCTGGTCGTGCACAACACCTTTACACAATGTGGCTAATTGTGTAGATGGGAACACTTTTCTGTCACTCACAAAAAAGCGCTTTGTTCTCTGAGAGACTGTGAGTTTTCATTGTTTAACAATCCTGTTGATGACAGACGTTGACACTTGCTGCCCGCCTGTGTAGGTCTGGCTGTCAAAGTCTTTTGAAACAAAAACCTGTAGATGCAACTTTTCATTGAGGTCAGATGGTCTAACAAAGTCTTCCACAAAATGAATTTAGCTACCCAATGTCACATCATAATTTAAAAGACATAATCTGCATTGGATGATTTTTGATGCATACACATTTTACATGCTCTCACAATTGGAAGTAATCAGCATGGATGTGACTGCCTGCATTGAAATGAAACTCTGCCTGCCCTCCTCTTCCTTTAACATCCATTAGTTACCCCAAGGGAGTCTGACCTTCTCTTGTGGGTCAGGTAACCAAAGGGCCACAGAGATAGGGGAAGGGATCACCTGCCTGGATGTGTGCTCCACCGGGCAGGTGGATAGCTAAGGTCTGAGGATACCTAAGCTTAATCTAATCTCTCATCTCCTAATGAGTCATCCAGTCTGCTCTCATAGTGTGGGGCCTTTTGTGAAGCCGGGCCTAATTACCTCTCGCCCGGTTAGCAGCAAACAAGGGTCTATGCTTCAGAAGGAACCCGATCAGGGAGAGAATACCCACCTCTCAGTTTAGCCGCTCTGGAATCCTGTTTCCCTGGTGCCGCACTCCATCCTTCCTCGATAGCGGAGCATAGAAGGCTCTATTGTACCCGTAAAGGCAAGATAGACGTGTTTGATCCAATAATGCGGTAAATCTGAAAAAGGACACCGCACTCACTCCTTTTGGCCTATTCTTTCTTAATCTTTTGAAACCAGCCAGAGGTAGCTTACTTTAACAGTGAGACCCTTCCAAAATAAATAGCTGGAAATCAAGTGCTATCGCTTTCGTCGGTCTAAAAGACTTCTTCATTTGTTGAGGACATTCTCGATCGTCAGATATAAAACATATTGTTTGCATATAATTTGAGGACATTTGTACAAACTGGGCAGACATGGTGGTGTTGCTGCATTATGCAGTCGGTTGCTTCCTGTTGCTGTTGTGGTTGATGTGTTAGATTGGATGTAGCTGTACATGCACCACGTTTTTTACCTTAGATTACCCTATTCACCCTACATCAAAAGTAAAAAGGGAATCAGAAAGTAGGTTACAGTACTTTAGTTTTCACAAATCACATGCTTAATTGTAAGAGTCAACTAACATCATTGGAGTGCATAAAGGGGAAACTCCCCCCAAAAAATGTAAATCTGTCATCATTTACTCGCCATCATGTCGCTCCAAACTTCACACCAACAGTCTATTTTACTTTGGAAAACAAAAGAAGATATTTAGAAAAATGTGACAAATATTTTTTTTCATACAATGAAAGTCAATGGGGTCTGTGCTGTTTTGGTCCCATTTGACTTTCATTTTATGGACAAAAAAAAATGGTCACATTTAAATCCCCCTAATTCACCTTAGCTTGACCGCATGCATTTCTTACATTATATAGTGTAACTTGCCGGTTGTTTAGATTTTGTTGGGTGCTTACTTTCCTGGGGTCTCATTAGTGAGGACTGGTTCCCTGTTAATTAGCTGCTATATAAAGATCACAAACTCTAATTTTCTATATTAAAAGACTTTAATTACAGTGGAGGTTTCTGGTGGATAGATTGGACAGGGACGTTATAAGCATTATTTACATGAAAGTGCACAAACATTTGGTATACAATTTTCTGGATAGCGCACACACCTACCCACAGCTCCTCCACTGCTCAGGCACACACACATGAAGCACACAGCACGGGTCTGAATGTTTTTTTCTTTCAGGAGATTTACTCTTTAGCCTCAGAGGATGTTGTGGCCCAATTAGAACTGTTGTTGCAAGGTGGGCTTGAGTTACCTGCAGAGCTGAAGCAAGGTTTGATTAATCTTTTACACAATTTGACGGCTCTCCTCAGCTTATTATATCTCATAATACCACTTAGTTTGAAAAGTACATCTGTATTGTTTTTTTTCTTTTTTTTCTTTTTTTCTTTTCTTTTTTTCACTGATACTATTAAGGAATCATCTGCCATAATTAAAGAGCACATTAAATTGAAAGTGTTTTCAACTTGCATAAATTAAAGGAATTAATATTGTTCAAAAGTGACAGTAAAGGTATTTACAATGTTACAAAAGATTTATATTTCAAACAAATACTGTTCTTTTTAACTTTTTATTCTGTCAAAGAAACATGAACACATTTATGCATGGTTTCCACCAAAATAGGAATCAACTGTTTTTCACTTTGATGATAATAATAAGAAATGTTTCTTCAGCAGCAAATCAGCAAATTAGAATGATTTCTGAAGGATCATGTGACTGAAGACTGGAGTAACACATAGGAATACATTTCATATTAAAGTGTATTTAAAAAACACTCAAAATGTAATAATATTTTACAATATTGCTGTTTTTACTGTATTTGTTCACATAAATGCAGCCTTGTTATAAGCATGAGACACTTGAACGGCCTATGCAAACGGAGGCAACAAACTATAAGAGTAAAAATGTCACGTTTAGTTTAGCAGGCAAAGATTTATTGATTTGATTGATAGTTGTGCTCTGGGTGACTGCGATGGAGGTTAAAACACCAGATTACTCTCCTTTATCTTCAAATGTCAGGTGCTCATTTTTAAATGACTGTGCTAATTGCAACTCGCTATATGGATCTATAAAATGGATTACCTGTACATTTATTGATCTTTATTATGTCCTCAGGCTGATTTGGCATTATGCCTCTATGGTGTGCATGGTTCGAATGGGTCAGTATGGGTTGGCCCGTTTGGCATTTATAACACAAGAGGCCTAATATTAAGCCGTGGTTATTGATGAATTAAGCGGTGTGAGTAGATGTGTCTGTTTCTCAACCTTTCTTGACTCCTCCATAGGGTTTGTCTTTTTGATGCTTTATGTTCCTTTTTTATTGGCTATATTTTCTGAGGGTCCATGGTGGAAAAGCTTGTCCTAAGGGGAGGTGGGCCCTCTACTGGCTTTTTGTTACCTATTCATGATACTTTCCTCCTCCCATCTTTCTTTCTCAGTCAATTTCAATTTTAAATGTATTTTGGGCATGATTGAAACATTAATTTTTTGGCCTTGTCTTGCATAGAATATTTCCAAAGTTTCAAAACACAAAGAAAGGCATTGAGACCGAAACTAAACTAAAATGATTTATCATTATTATCTTTATTTTTATTTTAATAGCATTTTTACAAGTGGTCTTTTGGTACACACTGTACATCATATTGCAAGGCCATATAACAGAAAATGTAATTTGGAGAGAACCAAAAGATCTTTCAAGAGAGAACCAAACTGTTAACTTTTTGTTTTGTTTTGTTTTTTACAGACTCGCTTTCTGTCACAATCACATTAGTTGTATTCATTATGTTTCGTCACTCATTTGTTGTCACGGACACTAATTACGTCAGCTGTGCACTCATCAATCACTATATCATTATCACCTGTATATATATATTCTGTTTCAATTCAGTGTCCGGTATTGTCTGTTTGTGAATATGTTGTGCTGTTTTGTTTGGATTACCTGGATCTTCATCTTCGTCTATGTTATTATACACCCGGCCTGTGACACTTTCTTGTATAGAATGAGACAAACAGTGTCAGAATACAGAATTTTTTTATTCTATATTCTACTCTCTCTCTCTCTCTCTCTCTCTCTCTCTCTCTCTCTCTCTCTCTCTCTCTCTCTCTCTCTCTCTCTCTCTCTCTCTCTCTCTCTCTCTCTCTCTCTCTCTCTCTCTCTCTCTCTCTCTCTCTCTCTCTCTCTCTCTCTCTCTCTCTCTCTCTCTCTCCTCTCTCTCTCTCTCTCTCCTCTCTCTCTCTCTCTCTCTCTCTCTCTCTCTCTCGTGAAGCTATGGCACTACCCTCAGTCTCATAAGGCTAATTCATCAGTTACATCTTTCTCGTCTCCTTTCTGTTTTTTAAACGGAAAACATCATCAGCCCTGGGAAAAGACACAATTAAAATTCATCTTACGCAAAACACTCCTCCACTCCCCACTCCTCTTCTCAGCTGCCTCTCTATCGTAAGTGGGGGCAGGGCAATCTTTCTTTGATGCACTTCAAAGCGAAACGCTTGCAGAGGCCGTGTGATGGAGGCAACGGGGAACGAGGGACGGTGTGCCTCTGTGATCGCGCCAAAACCCTCTCGTGCTTCACTTTCTCGTTCAACAAAGACTGATAGCGTTGTTGGGCAGGAATGGCCCATCATTCTCCGCATTCTCAGGCAAATGACCCGAACATCTTCCCCTCGCAGTTTCCCTCAGAAAGCTCGCCGTGATGGATGGCACTGTAGAAGTTGTGCCTGAGCCGTAGTAGCACACGAACTCTTGATAGTCAACATAGCATTTATTTATTCACTGCAAAACCCTAAACACTGCCAACCATCGGTGTCACAGGTGTATCTGTATATCAGTGGCACCTGTCATTGCAAGTGTGGATCACAGATGACAAACTATGACGAAGTTGTGGTGCAATTTATTCAGCGCTAGACTCGCCAAAATTACATGTGGCATTGACTGCAGGAAATCTTAGTACTTCACAGCATCCGACTCAGTGTGAACATCTCCTTTAGCGACTCAAGGGACCTCTTTAAGATATTAGCTCATTTTCTGCCGTGCAATTCTCCTCTTTGCTCCCGTACAAATTAGGACATGCTGTATTGCCCTGCCACCGCTTGACACCCGTCTATGACAGCGTGACATAAGGTTGTCATAAGATGACACGGGGTGTGACAGCATGCCATCGGGGGAAACAGGGTGAGATTGGAGGAGCAGTGAGGACAGGTGTCACTGGCCTGCAGGTGTTGCTAGGTGACAGGTTGCCCTGGTCGTGACAGGTCCTCATGTGTATGTATGGCTGGCTTCTAAGTGATGAGGACATTGACATCAGAGGGCTCAGGGCACTGTCAGGCCTAGAGATAGTTCAGGACCTCTGTTAGCCTTGAGACCTAAAGTGCACTGATAAACACACACACTCACACTCTTGTCCATCTCTCTTTGCATTTTAGGGAATTGCTCTCCAATAGTTCACTCAAACAAGCACTCTCAAGGGTGTTTCAGACTGTGTTTAATCCTGGGTTATCGTCTTTTTAAAATATAGGAAATTCTCGCTTTTAAGCCTAGCAGCATTTCGCAATTGTGATTTTTGTTCAGCAACAGACAACCAATCATAAACTTTATAATCATTACATATGCTTGTGCTTTATACAGAAACTTGTGTATGCTGTTTAGTATCAGTGTTTAAGAGAAAAATCCAAACATAAAAAGGTGATTTTTAAAAAATGTTTTTGAAAGACTTTTTATGCTCACCAAAGTTGCCTTTATTTGATCAAAATGCAGTACAATTTTTGAAGTTATTGCGATTTTAAAATCTATATTTTTATTTACCTCATAAATATGCAAATTAGAAAGTTAACCTGGGATTTAAAAGTGTGCAGTCTGAAATCTTGAAACTTGATAACCCAGGATTAATCACCAACCCATGATAAAGTATGAAAAATGTAAAAAAAAATGGATCAAGACAACCCAGATTAATGATTGCCCATAGTTTAAATCCCTTGGTTAACCGTTTCCAATATGAACTCCCATTACAATCAGCCTACTTGTTGATGTAGGATTTATAATAATCCAAGACATTTGAAATGAACAAGGACATATGCTTTACTTTGTGCACCCCTTCTTTCTGCCACAAGGATCATTTGGAGTTCCTAAAGACACAGAGGGGCTGATAGTGATCAAGGCCTGTAGGCCAAGATGTTTGTACTTTTGGGGGTCTATGAATTGTCACACCTTTAGAACAATGGGGAAAGTGTAATTATCTGATTGGTCAGTTTGAATGTCTCACATTTGGTTTTAGTCACATGGTCAGGGAAAGGATAAAACAAGATTGAAACTGTTGCTCTGTCTTTTTTATGCTCTGGCGCTCTGATTCTCTGGGTCCCTCTTGGGACTCACTCTCTCTCTCTCTCTCTCTCTCTCTCTCTCTCTCTCTCTGGTAACATTTTTCATATATGCTGGGTACAATTAATTATATAACATCATCTCATACAACTATTATGTAACTATTTTAAGTGTAACCATAACCATATTTTGTCATTAAACCTTGTCAATTACAAATAACGTGCTAAATGGTTTTGATTTGCTATTGACTTTAAAGTGCTACCTATTGCAATACAATATTGTCACTCTCTATAGCAACGCTCTCCCACATATCAAGCTATTGTAACTGCGCTTATTTCCGTCGTTGGTTTAAGTGGCAGTGGGTGGAACAGACAAGAAATTTACAGTTTTCTACCATCTTGCTGATAACGTTTCGTAGTCATTAGCCAGTCTTGTGGCTTGAACCCCTGCAGGAAATCCACCCTTACATTGATCTATAAACTTACCAACACACATATTTGTATACAAAATGTACAAACACACACCTCACCAATGTCTCCTGTCCCCTCAGATCATTTACTCTAGTGTTTGTATCATTTCAGGAGATTTCCTAAAATATCCCATGCCTTTTTTTTTTCTTCTAGGACTGAATTTGACAGTTGGTCACATGCGGCAGCCTCTTCTTTCTCCCAGCCTTCATCTCTTTCTGTCTCCCAAGAGCTCCGTCAGTATGAAGAGGCCCGAGGACGCCATCTCATCTTCTCTCAGTCTGTGTCAAGCAGCAATCCTGCGGGGCTCGTCCCTGCTTAATTCAGCTTAGAGGCCCTCTCTCGTCCCCGACGTTCCTGATCGCCTAATTTTTCCGGGTATGCCTCTCAGGGCTGAGGTAATTATTTCCAGAATAATAATAATAGACAGATTAGTATGTTTAGCAGGCAGATGTATTGCTCTGTTCTCTAGCCTTACTTATATTTGCCTCTGAACTGAGTGACCTATTAGAATGGATTAATTCTGCTTTAAAAAATGAAAGCGCTTAATGACCCCTGTCTCCTGACGGAGAGTTGGGGAACTCGCCTGAGGAGGATTTCTTCTGACATCCCCTGATCTATCAAACTCTACGCTGGACACCAGGAGCAGCAGGTGTTAAAGTCTTCATTTGTTTCTGTCTTGGTTATAGATGACCTGGGTGTATGAAATTACTCAAATGGTGGATGGCCATTAAATTCTCCGTGAACCATACAGTAAACGGAGAGGGTGGGAAGAAAAATAGCATAATGAAGAAAAAAAACAAGTTTTCTTATTTATTAAAAGTTCTGTTATGTAAGGTCTTTTGGAACACATGTTGCCTCTTATTATGAAATATTAATTATTTACAAACCCTGTAATACCTGACATGAAATTATAGTCCATTTTTTAAAAAATGCAACTTTATCTTTAACCTTTATACATAATAATAAGAAGAAGAATAAGAATAATAATCTAAACAAAAAGGATTGCATATGTTTTATGTTTTTTTTAATTAACACGTCACATCAGGATTGTATGCTCATATAATACGATATAGTGAGAATATGGAGCTCAAAAAGTGGAAGAAAAAAAAACACCTCTATTTTATTCAGAGGACCAAACATACTAAAAGTATGCACTTTGGTGCTGTAGTTGTTCTTTACAGTATATGGACAGCAAGTATGTACCTGTATGAAAATTCTGATAGCTATCCATTTTATAAAATGAATGGTAAAAATATCAGTTGTCACTCTATATTTAAATATATTTTATAATTAAAAGCATATAATGCAGTGCAATACAATGCTGATTTACAAATAGGCATTCCTCAAAAGCAGCTTGATTCCAATAATTGTTCATTTTGAAATATTCCACACAATATAAAAGGTATTACATTTACTTTATAATTTTTAATTATTTCACAGAAAAAAAGACACACTGGAATTGGATATTATTAAAATTATACTAAATCAATTTTACTATAAGTCAGAGCCAGAATCCATAAAAAAGATTGTGTTCAACAGGATTTTAGTAAAGTTTTGATCATTTAGAGGCCTTAGAAATTGATGTATGGAATATGATACAGTGGGCTTTTAATGAGCACGCTGTGAGAATGTGTGTTAGATATGTACTTCCCAATAGAAGTTAATGTTTTCCTTTCTCTCTCTCTGTCTCTCTGTCTCTTTCTGTCTGAATCTGTATGGATGGAGGGTTTTATCAGTCAACGACACAACATCTAAATCTCTTTCTTTGGAGCGGAGCGGTTTGCAGGGCTCCAATACAATGCAGCACTGGAGATAGCAAGACTTAATTCTCCCAGGATTGCGCTGTCTCCCAGCAATCACAGGGAAACTGGACTAGAAAATTAACTTGTTAAAAGCTCTAGCCATCACTCTCTGAGTCTGATAGACAAATCCATCCAAATACCAATCACCCTCTGAAATGAGAAAATACAGAGAGAATATGGCAGTAGCCCTCAAATAAGACTCACAAAAATACACACAGACGCACAATGTGCACAATAAATTCACATCAGACGTATACGATCAGATGTGCACACAATGAAAACTTGTCAACAGAGGGCTCTATGAAGTAATCTAAAAAATGATATGTAAATATAAACACAAAAACACCTAAACACGCATGCATTTTACACACAGCCAAAATAGTTTTAATCAGTATTCCTTTTTTGTCCATGTAACATTTTCTGGGTATGAAAATTACTGTGGCTAAATTTGTTTGAAAAGCAAAATTGCACATGATAAAAAATGTATTTTATGAAAAAAATATATTTTTCATATAAACCATTCCCTTCGACCATTGCTAATAGTTTTTTTTTCTCCAGATTTCTCCTTATTTGCAGAGGATGTACACTCCCTTTATTTAGCATATTAACTGTACATAGCTGTTTATGTCAGATTCATCTTTATAATAAAGGTTTTCATGAGAGACTGGGAGAGTAAGAGAGTGGGAGCAAGAACTAAGGTGGACACTTTCCAAGTTCATTGCAGTGCTAATCCTGCATTATGTTACTAAATGGGCATTATCATAAACGTTTGGCAGCCCTGTGTTGCTGTACTCTGGCCAGCTGTGGGTCTCTCCAGCTCTCATTGTTCAGGATAACTAGTTGAGTGTGAACTGTATATTGAAAATTCCCCACATCGGATTCATTAAAGTATTGCCTCAACCTTAAGCCCCATAACTGGAGTCAGGGGCAGGCGGGCGGTTAGGGTCGAGGCCTTCAAACAATGACATGCTAAGCTGACATGTGGCTGAAGCCAAAGGGAGAAGATTGTTCTGGTTTCTGAATTCTTTGTGTGCTTACAAATTTCATTGTTGTCTCATAATCCTCACACTGCTTTGATAACCAATCAGGCATTAGATGTGATGCAACTGACTCATTCCTCGCAAAAAAAAAAAAAAAAAAAAAAAAAAACTAAACCTGATTGGTTGCCACTTTTGGCCATATTACAGGTGATTTTTGTAATCCTTATTTGTGATGGGACTACTGCATGATGGTTTCAGCTTGGAGGAAAGATTAGTTCTCAAATTGAGAAGGGTTTCAAATCTGTTCACATGTTCAAATCTTCCGTGTTGACTATATGCATAAGAAACCAATGATAGTTGGTCTATAATCAGATTATAGTCTGTTAAATATTCAGGCCTGGCTTTATTTATTTGTTCAAACATAAAACCTAGATGAAAAAGGCGTTTACATTTCAGTGTTGTGAGGGGACAACAGCTGAGCACTGTT
This sequence comes from Semotilus atromaculatus, assembly GCA_031834385.1. Lineage (NCBI taxonomy): Eukaryota > Metazoa > Chordata > Actinopteri > Cypriniformes > Leuciscidae > Semotilus > Semotilus atromaculatus. The sequence continues at coordinate 12,206,740 of JAULUF010000052.1, read as the reverse complement.
GCGTCTTCCATCAGTTTTCACACTTTCCCCTCCAATGACAACACCGAAAGAAATGGATCATAAATATAAGAGGAGACAACCTAATCACATCTCACCATACCTGTGTGTGTAACCAGGTTAAGTAAAAATACAATTATTATGCAAAATAGTGCATATTTATCAAAATGCTCCTCTGTAGAGTTTCATTTTTCTAGCTGACTAATGAGTTTATTGACATTTAATGGCTTTTCTGAGTTAAATACCTTACAAGCTGTTTTATTGATGTCTTTCCGCAGGTGCAATACTGATTGAGTGATTACATGAGACATGATTCATTTCAGTGTCATTCTATATCTTTCAACATATCTTCTGATGTTCATTCATGTTTATTTCATGCTGTAACTAGTAGTAAAGAGGAAGAGATGATCTGTTCACGTGCACACCGCTCTGCCGCTTTGCTTGAATGACAGCGGCCTTAATGTGTGTGCCATATTAAAGAGTGGCAAAATGTTTTTGTTTTTTTATTTCCTAATATAATTGACTGAATTCGAAAGCTAAGACTTTGTTTTAATATCAAAAGTTAAAATGCACAAAGCGTATTGTAATATATTGGATGGGAGACATGCTACAAAGTTTTGACTTAATCACAAAACCGCATAGACCAAAAGATTGATTTTCAGGATTTAAGAATCAATATCGGTTCATCAAAATGAGAATCGATTAAAATCAAGAAATCTATATTTTTGCCCAGCCCTACTACATTTCAATCCTGCAAACTTTATATTCCATTTAGTGACGTTACACTATCGTTACTGTTTATGCTATGTATAGTGATAACGTTAGCTAGCTCTCTGGTAGCCTACGTTACTTTATTTACTACACTTACCTTCGTAGTTATGAATATAGCTGGAAATGGTCAGCTTAAATCCCTTCTCTCGTTTGCTTGATGAAGCCTCAGAGTTTGACTGGATCAGGTGTACATGATTGATGTTGACCCAAGGGCAGATGTTGACAGTTCACCGGAAATGGCTGAGCTGGCTTATCGAAAGTAAATATAATTAAATAAATTTAATTTGATATATAATATCAAGATTTTCATGTCTAATCAGACAGGGAGGGATGTAACAACTTCCGTTATACTTTTACTGGATTCACAAAGATTCCCAATAATTAATCAGCAGCAGACAAATATGGGAATATTTTGTCAACATTTGAGAGAAACAAGCAATCGACAGAAGTGTTGGGATGGGTAAGCAAGGAATTCAGCTGCTTATCAAATGAATAAAACCTATACTAAATATTTGGTACAGCGCATTGGACTGTTTAAAGCTTCAGATAATGTTAATGCTTTTACTGTTTTTATGTTTCTGAATGCAAAATATGTAGAAGCTTAAGTTTTGCACAATGTGGTAATGAAACAGGCCTAAGTGTTTGAACTTAAGATAATATCATTTTATTGTAGGGTTTGTACTTAGAACTCTGGCCGAGGAGAGCAAAATGAGGTCAGCAGTGTCGTAATGTTTCTGGTGAAGAAAAATATACTTCCAAATGTAATTTCATATACACTCTGCCTCAGAGGAATGAATGAATGTTGCTTCATTGGACGGTAACTTCTTTTGTTTTGCTCCAAGTAGGGCAAGATAAAATACTGTGAACAAACATAAATAAAAAACAGCATTTTCTCTTTCTGTATCACTCTGTGTTTCTGCTCCAGTGGAAGCATGTACCCGCAATATGAATCCTTTTATCACAATTAAGTATCTGCTGGGGTGTAATGAAAATTACAGTGGTGCACAGCCTAGATGCTCCATTACTTCGAGCCAGTGGGACGGATTCCAAGCATGTGATCTTTTAGTCATGTGAGGGGAACTGCATATTGATTTCAGGGTTAAACCAGTAGAGCTCAGACTAGTTGACCGGTCAGCGTGAGAGAGTCCCCTTCATCATTCGTCCCATCCTGCTGGTCCAGAGGGAGATGAGAGGAAGAAATGAGCAGGAAGGAGGAGGTAGGGAAGGGGATGGAGGAGTAGTTTTCCACCCTAATCTGTTTACTTTGCAATTTGTGTTTTCGGAGTGCGGCCATTCATTCTGCTTAGCGTGACACATCTCGTGCATGAGATACATTGCCTGGAGGGAGAGTGGGAAGAGAGAGAGAGACCGAGAAACCATTAAACTCAGCTGTGATTATTGTGCCTTAATGAAAGCCCAGAGACATTCATGCAAGAGCAGAGAGATGCATGATGTTATATTGATCTACTGTGGGATTTCAAAATAAATGACTTCCTCTCTATACAGTAGTGTACAATCTTCTTGACACTCTTAAGAACTAACTAAGCCTCACATTGACTGTTTTCCCAAGAGGGAATCATTGATCATTACACTGTTCCCCCTTGTTGCAGTGTTAGTTGGCTGCTGTCAAAATACATGTTAAGAACTGATGCACAAATGGAATATATCTGTGTTCTTATATTCCCCTGGTTTCTATTAAAACCCTAGAACCACCAGTCACAGGGTTCTCTGGGATTTCAGTTTATAACAATGCTGTTACCACCCTGCTTCAGCGATAATGGCTGTACCCTTGAGCAAGACATGGTAAATATTTGTGTTAAATCTTTATATGTTGTGCTGTCCATTTACAACTCATGCATGTTGCGATTTTAAATCATTTGACATCATATCAGAAAAGAATTATTTGTTTCTTTAAAGCAGGTTATATTTCTCCAATATTAAAATAATGCCATCCCAGCAGAGATTAAAACTGTAAGCAAGCCGTTTATTGGTTGTTTTCCCTCAGTTTAAACTCTGGTGCTTACAGTAATAATTTATTGTAGCAGCATTGGATAATTTGGGACATGGTTTAATATATAAAAAGATCATTAAATAAAAAAACAAAACAAAATATACATGTAATACATTAGAAATACAAATAAATAATAATAAATAAACTTTGTAATATTAATATAACAAATAATTTATTTATTTTTTTGCTAATTTGATATGACATGTTGTTTGATTTTATTTTTAATTTATAGATGACATGCATTTATTTTTGTTTGTTACAAGAAAAAGAAGAAATTATTTTCTATCAAGGCCCTTATAATGAGCTACTTAAATTTAGATGTCCTGGTCATTTCACTAATGCAGTTGTAAGAATCTTATGCCTTTTCCTGTCAACCTGAAAGTGACTTTTAGTATGCAGAATCACTGTGTACCAGTTTAGGTAAGACGTGCAGCAGAATTTTAATCATTTAATCTCCCAAACCAAGAATCACAGAAAGCATAGGTGCTGGTAAGAATGAAAGGAAGGAGAGAGGAATAAATTATACTGAGGACTAAGTATGCCCACATTATCATGCAGAGTTACAATTATCCAGATCCTCTGTCTTTCTCAAACTCTTACGCACAACATCTACACAACTGCACTCACACATTTTTGACCCCATCTGCAACATCTCGTTGACAAGCTTGACGGTGATGTAAGAGGATGTGTTATCTGCTGACATTTCAAGAATTCATAAATTTTTGAAAACAGATGAAAGTGAGGCAAGTTGAAGCTCTGGGGGTAACTGGTGTCTCTAAGTGGATTCAAGGGTGTACAAAACCTGAGAACCTGAAATTCGTCTGAGAGTGTGAACATTTAGGTGTGTGTGTGTGTGTGTGTGTGTGTCCTTTTTTTGGATAGGCAAAGGGAAGACAGTGGTCTCAGTATCATTCACTAGTAATCAATTCACTCGTTTTCATGCAGAAATAATACGTTTACACTTTTTTACAAATATTTTCTGAATTTAGGCTAAAAGGTTATGTTGCCCAGATGCTAAACCTAAATCCGTCATATTCCTATCCATCCATCCATCAGCTTTATCCTCTGCAGGGTCACTGGGATGCTGGAGCCTAAGAATTAAAGTATAGTAATAATAATAAAGAAATACAAATTCATTTAAAATTAAATAAAGCTTAGAAGTTTACACAATAAGCATTGTCTATCAGCCTCCTCATTTATTATTGAGATTCTGTCTACGCAACTGTGTACGCACATGTTGCAAATTTGTTGAGAACTTTGTATGAACTTTTCTGCACTCAGAATTAGGAACACTTGTACTCAATTAATAGTGAGTGAAACCCACTGTGCTTTCACATTAAACACTAAAGGGCCCCGGGTTTTCGCCCACTAATTCCTGTGCTTGTGCCATTTGTCTTGTCTTCTTCTATCTCTTCCTTTCATACACAAATACATTCCAAATTGCATCACTTTTTTGTTTATGCCTTGTTTCTACAAACTCAAAGAGTTCTTCTCCGTAACCTTGTAAATCATTTGCCTTTCTATTCACTCTCACTAGAAATATTGTTTCCATACACGCTGTCTATACAGCCCGTTCTCATCCTAAGGCGTCATACAGGTGACGCATTTGACATTTCGTCACCTATGACGGCATAGGATGAGAATGCGTTGGTCTATATGCTGAGGCTTGTCCATTCAGTTGCAATGTCTTCTTAGCTAATACTACAGACCCTTCCAGTTTGCTTGGAAGATAGTGTGCAACACTATTTGTTTACAGCAGAGTGCGAATTACCCCACCATAATTGGGGGGTACTGCTCCTTCACTTCTTCTGCCAGTGTACCTCTTTCCCTCTAGGGGGGTTCGGGGGCATGCTCCCCCGTAAGAAAATGTTGTGCTTTTTAATGTTAAATTCATTGAGAGTTCAAAATTAAGAGCTCCAACCAATATTCAGTGTGCAAATAAACAAAGAAAAACTCAAAACTCTTTTAGTTGTGATATAGTGTCTGTCTACATTACTACATAATTAATCATAGTTATAATATTAATCACATGAAATAGCCTAATTAGAACTAATTTCTATACTTGAAAGAGATAAACACATTATCTTTTATTTTGGCGGAAAACATTGTTTACAAACGGTCTCATACTCTACAATTCTAGTAAAATGCGTAATCGTCAAATATGCAAATGTGGAAATAATGTGTAATGGGTTCCTTCTCATAGCCTGTGTTCTGAAAGTAGCCTAGTTCTGCTATGGACCGTTCAAAAAAATTATATATATATATATATATATATATATATATATATATATATATATTTTTTTTTTAAGTATGAGATGTATCGGCCCAAAAAGCACGGCGGCCCACGGGAAAATGCTCGGTATGCCCGATGGCCAGTCCAGCCATGCTCATTGTTATTATCCAAAAGAGAACTGTTTTGATCAACTTCTAAAAGTTAGAAGTTAAGTGCACTGAAATACCATTCTAATTACTAGTAAAAGTAATACCTTTACAGGAAGCCTATTGCCTATTTCATTAAATATTACTTTTATGCATGCCCGTCAACCCGTTCTCTTTCTCCGTTGCTTCTAGCCATGGTGGTTCAAAATGGTACAGTCCACAATAGGGGTGTCTAGTCTGGGTTTCCCCATGCTGCCTTCCCGCAGCGCGATTTTATTCATGCTGAAAGGCAGTATGGATACCATGGTCCAGATTTTCGCCTCATTTAGGGAACCAATCACAGAATGGGGTGGGAGCAGCAAGACGATGACGACATCTATGTTGGCTATGAGCTCCAAAAATTATCTGACACCCCCAAAACTGATATTTATGTCTCTTTGGGGGTCTTCATTGGGGGGTACCCCCCCCCCCCCCATTAATAGAAAATAAAACAAATTCCTGAAAAACACAATTTAGCTTTAGGTGCTTTATGTAAAATCTAAAATTAATATTTCGATTTTGAGATAAAAGGTGTGAATTTTTTTTTTATTCATAGTTTTTCGCACACAAGAAATAAATCATAAAGAATATAAGAGTGATGAAGGAATGATGGACGTGGAGCACTTCCAGTGGGCCATGTCAATGCATAAATATTTCACCCCATCATGCGTTTCATTGTATGCATAACATACAGCTATTTCTCATAACAGAATCAATGAATTCATGCATGTGATTTCCTGAGATAGCACCAGCATGCATGGAAAGGAATAAAGAGCTGATGATCCCTGTATCAGTATTCAGTGACAGAGTAAGGTGTTATATTACATAATTATGTGTTCTACTTTTCTTTAATTCAATTATTTTAGAGTTTGCAGTAATTATATTGTTGTATACATGTCAAAAAAAAAAATATATATATTATTTTTTTATCTAAAGGAAAACAATTGTGGCCGAAATGGTTGAAGGTTGCTCTTCACTTACAAAACATGTGAGTATAATTTTAATTGCTTCCAGTGGTAGTGCAACAAAACCTTCTGACAAGTTTTCCATGTAACCCATGGTACCACAGGCTCTCAAACTCAATTTGTTGATTTTAGCCACAGTGCTTATTCTTTCAAGAGCTGCATTACATAAATCATCGAGTGGATATATAATGCATGAACGAATATATGAGCTATGATATATTTATATCACAGAGGACATAATGCTTTGGCTCACTACATTAATGTATCCGGAGAGTCTTTATAGTCACAAATTAATGTTTAGAAACCAGACAATTATTGGCTTTCATAATGAGTTCAGAGGTTTAATTCTGAAGATAAATGTTCCATTTCCTAATTTTTCAATGGGTTGCCTCACATAATAATCATCAACCTACACCATGGAAGAACATATTTCAAAATATGTTCATTTTAATACCATCTGGAATTTGCATACTCTATTTAACAATTTTTCATTGCTGTTGATAATAACAAAAGTACTTGGATACTTGGAATATAATTAGCTTTTCTCATTGAAATGTTCCTGCAGTATAAAAAAAAAAAAACTAATATGTAGATAGTATGTTTGTCTTAGTTTTGCATCACAAAATGATGCAGTAATTGGACGTATATCAAACAATGTGAGGAATTTACTAATTACACTCAGCATTATTTTGGGCCATGACAGTTACCTGATTTGCATAACTCCTTTAGTGAATCAAATGCTAAAGCAAACAGACAGCATGTGCAAATAAATGACACAGTCAGTGGCATAATTCTTTCTTTGTCAATTATCTATCTTTGATTAGATTTGGTACCATTAACCTTGCAAACTTTGGCTAACCCAAAGATTAGTTTTCCTCACAAATGCATACTATTTCTACCTGGCATTTAACATAACTTGTTTCCAGATGGGCAGAAAAAAATAAATTAATAAAAAACTCCTGGAAGTTCTTCCAATCTGAATGGAGTCTAGTGATTTCTGACAGCTCTTGAAACTTTATCGACTAAAATAACTAGCTTCTGGCAGATGGCCGTACGCATCGATTTATGCATCGATTTAACTTGATGCACAATGTAATGACAGCAATTGACGCCTCTCGCGGTTCAAAAAAACAATGTGCGTCAAGTTCAAGGATTACTATTTTGGCGTAAATCGATGCGTACGGCCATTTGCCGGAAGCTAGTTATTTTAGTCGATAAAGTTTTAAATAGGGATATTTTTCTTATACGAACACTTCGCTTCACTTCAGAAGACCTTTATTAACCCCCTAGCGTTGAGTCGAGCACTTTAATCATGAATAGATGCGCTTTAATGGACTTCCAAAGTCAAACAGCCATTCAATCCTATTATCAAGCTTGGAAGAGCCAGGACATTTTTTTTTTATATAACTCCGATATTATTTGTCTGAAAGAAGAATGCCATATAAATCATGGGCTAATTTTTATTTTTGGGTGAACTATCCCTTCAAGCCTTGTCCCAGACTAAAATGTTTGAGATGTCTTAACTGAAAGCAACTTGCACATATATTAAAATATGTCAGTGCCATTGTTTAGTTTTTTGTCTCAAGATGCACACCAGTAGGTTTTTTAAGCCACATTTTTAAAAAAAATATTACTTAAATGTCCTAATTGACCTAAGGCTTAATCCTGGCTTAATCTATAAGCCCTGTCTGTGAAACCAGGCCTAAGACTTTTATTCAAGCATTATTGGCAGCTTGTGGAGTTGCCCTATGAGGCTAAACCAAGCACTGCAGAGCAAAAACATGATAGGAATGATAAATGCTTGTTTAGTGAGAAGTATTCACTGTCTTCTCTCTTACTTTTTCTTACCCTTCGAAACTATGTTCTTTTTTACAGCTTCAATATTTTAACAGGCTTGGCATTCTGATACCATATCCCTTTTAATAATTCTTTAAACAGAACGAGTTGCAGGGAAGGCACGAGAGCACATGCTGTTTGCTCTGTTCTACAAGTGTCACGGGTGAATGGTGCTGCTGCTCATTAGAGTCCCAAAACAGGCTTGTGAGTGGCTCTGTCAATTAAATGTTTCTACTACATCTTCAAAAAAGAAAACATTTTATACATTCTAGAATAAAATCAGGGGACCTGTGCTAGGAAGTACAATGATAGAGGGTATGTTTTGTGTTGCTAATTGCTGCTAGCTGCTGCCCTGGATGAACAGTAGTGATGGTGACTGCTTCTCTCTGCTGAAGTTGGGGCTCTGGACTTCAGTTCAGCTCAAAGTTTGCTAGTTTTTACTGATTTTAAGCCTTTTTTTCTGTCAGGGTAATTAGACTTCAGAAAATTGCTTTGATTACAACTTAACTAAGATGTTTCTTATTTTTCTTTGTTGCTTCTCTTTGTTGCAGAACTGATTAGAGATCGGTTGCAAGTCAGATTAAAAGGAGTTTTGTGATTTTTTTTTTTTTGTTGATCTGATGGTGACCCAGAAAACAAAATTTCAAAATTTCAGAAGTTGAAGGGAAATTTGCCAGTATTTCTAAGGGATCTCCTGCGCATGTGATCATGTGATCAGAATTCTGGGTATTGGGAACGTATGGGAGGAGCTGAGGAGTCTAGCGCCGATGGATTGGATGCAATCTTAGCATAGTCCCATTAGGCCATGCTGGTGATTGCTGTAACTATACCTATTCTTTCCCCTGACTAATATTGTATTATGTTATAGTAGGTGATTTACTGGCATCTATAGTCTGGTTTCATGAAGACGGAAAGTTTAGGTTATCCGCTTAATACTTACCCTTAAACCATTACCACAGATGAAGTGAATTAAATTCAATATTTGCAAAATTCACAGACGTTTCAGAGATGTTTTTTATTCAATACTTTGTATACTGCTTAAGACAGTATCTGTTTGTACAAAAATAAAGTTCAACATAAGCCTAAACAATTTAAATACCAATGAAGTGGGGTCTATGTTTTTAGTTTTTTTTTTGTTTTAATTTGATAAACATTAAACAATATAACATCGCAACTACATGAAAATAGATTGTGAGCATTAGTAGAACTGAATGTGCCAGTATAAACAAGAAACACACATGAATGTTGTCATGTGGTGAATCCGGCCAATCGTGGAACAGCTGTGTTGTCATCAGAGCTCTTGCAGCCGCTCTTGAGAATCTGCAATGGCTGAGTCAGCCGTTTGCTCTCGAATCGCTAAAAATTTCTAAACGGCATGCACTGCTTCAAGTCAGATGGCGATCGGTCTGTGCAGCGATGCATGAAGTCGAACAAGCTTATCAGCTTATAAGCATTGTTATAATGTCCTTTTCCAGAGTGATTAGCTCAGGTGATTGAGTCAAATGTTAAAAAGTTGCAGATTACATACTGGAGTCCTGCACCATTTCAGTAACTGCTATTGTGATGCATGGGACTTTTCCAGGTATTATTGACCTCACTGTATCCAACAGGTTAAATCAAAACATAGTTTAGACAAACCTCATCACCTTTCTTCTTTAGATACTTGAACCTCACTAACACTAAGATCAATAAATGCAAATAAGAAAGTCATCAATATCAATCTCTTAGATGTGGGTGAGGTTAGGCATGCTGTACAGCAAAAACCTCAGTGAGGGCTTTGGAGGAAAATAAGAAGTCAATTAAAACGAATCTTAAGAAAACATCCCAATAAACTTATAAAAACATGTTTTTGATTTTGTCTATATCCTGCAGAGGCACAGGAATGAAGGTAAAATATGTAATTCAGCGAATGATAAGGGTCAGACAAGATAAGAATGGAAATATAGACAGATGGGACACTCTGATAATGGACTTTAGCTGTTAGCATTTGAAGCAACATTCCACTTCACACAAAATGTGTACTTTCTTATATCCCAACTGCCCTTATAAATAAGGGTAAAATAAATAAATAAAGTATTTCTCTGAGTGGTTTTAGTATGTTTAATACTACTTTAGTACTTCTGCTCTCTATAAGCCTTTTAATTAAGTATTAAGAAATTGTTTAATTAGATACCCCCATCTGTGAACCCTGAAATGTAGTGATATGGAGTAAAACAAAATTCAGCATGATTTTTTATTGCAAAAATTCAGTTTGATTTTTAAGTCACTACTGATGATTAGTTCCCTAACAGCTGAGAACAGATACTTCTTTGAAGGAGAGAGTAAAAAGACGTCTATTCTAGCATGCATTGTGCAAAAAAACTTCTCATAATGCACACATATTTTTTTCTTTACCAGTTTTACAGTAAAGAAAAGTAGAATAAGTGTGGAGTCATCAGTCATGGCCCAGAAGTTACAGCATGCTGAATCAAAATCTGTTTTCATTACACAACATTTACTAATCCATCAACGTTGACCATATCAACCCCAGACTATGACTAAGCAGAATTTGTTTGTATTTTCAAGCGTAAACATACTTACTATAGTATTTTTATAGTTTAAAAGTTACATCTAAATTTCTCCACAAGCACATCTGGTCCATGAAATCAATATCTCATTAAAATAAATGTAGTGCACTAGGGGTGGAATTTAGCAAACAGGCAATAACTGAGCTGCCTTGATTAAGGAAACCAAACATATTCCTCAATCTCATAAGATATCTGTTACAGATCTGCCAGGCTCTCACACCAGCCAATCACAGCATACTCCCTTACCTGAGTTCTAATCACACACACCTGCACCTCATCATCACCCTCATCACTGCTACTATGGCCCTGTCCCAATATCCGCACTGTGCCCCTCAAATGCGCATTCTCGCTAAGGGGTGCAAGACCGTAGGGTGTCCCCGATCCTCTAATGGTGTTCTCCAGGGGTGATCGTAAGTGCACTTAATGCACCCCTTTCGCAAGTGCGCATCAGACCTCACTTTGCTATGGGCTATTACCCAGAATCCTTGTAGTGTTGTGACGTTTCGAACAGCTAACCAATGCCAATGGGGGAGCAAAACGGTTGCTATGGTGCTGGTCGGCAGCGGGAAAACTCAGAAGAAAAGGGAAACCAGTGTGGTGGAGAGATGAGTCCCACCGATAAAATAAAATGACACAACCTTGTCTCTTTTTGTTAAATTTCAGTTTTATTGATTAATAATAGCCATTATATCTCATGTTTAACCACTAGACTCGAGACATCAGAGCCCGCGGCAAACGTCAGAAGCACTAGCCGAGTTAAGGCTGTTCCAGGCGGGGTACATGAGCGCTGAGCATCCGGTGATTACCTGGATCTCACAACTCCGAAAACGTCAGATCAAATTTTTAAATAGTTGCTATCTTTATAATTAAACCACAGATTTGAGCATCTCGTCTCCATTCTCCTCAGTGTGGTTCTTCTAGTTTTTCGTAGTGGTGGGCAGATTGAGGCTTTGTGAAACACTGAAACAGTTTAATCAAATGTGCCATATTGTGCAGAGGCTTCGAAACAATCCGACACCTGTCTCCACGGTGACCCCTAGTGATCAGAACAGTGTAAATCCCATGTCAAACATGCATAAAAACACCTTTAATAAATCTGTTGCAATTTTTTTACTGAAAGTAAAATCTTTCAAATGCAATTATCTAATCACCTAATACGATTTTCATGTGTACATGTGTTATTTTATCAATTGTCAGGGTTTGTTTAGTTTGTTCTGTGAATGGCTCAGCTAAACAGGCCAATAAGACTATTAACTACCTCATTTTAATTATACTATTGTCTAATTAAAACATCTATAAATGTATGAAACTGATCAGAGATCAGGTAAACCCACAGACACTTGTTCACTGGTTCTCAGTGACTCCTCATGATTCATGGGTTGACAGAGATCATCGCCCCCAGCAGTGTTTCGAAACAGTCATGACGTAATGAAGCCTTGTTTACTGAAATCACGTGACTCTGGCAGTTCGATACACGCTCCGAACCATTGATTCGGAACAAAAGCATGAAGCAGTGTTTTGAAATTGCCATCACTAGTTTTTCATCCTTCCTCCTTGTATCCAAGTGTATCGTTGTTCTGAGTTCCAGCCATCCACTGCATTGTCTACCAGTCATCTCACCTGTACGAAGAAACATACTATTCACTGCCAGCATCCCGCTCTCCAAACTATCATTGCACTTGCCACTTACCTGCTTTCAGTCCATCCGCTAAGTTGTTGTCTTAATAAACTTCTTGTTTACTTCAATCTCCTTCTTGTGAGTCTGACTCCGTAACAATATCAGTATGCTTTTATAAAACTCAATAAAAAATAATGAATTAATTGTTCTTTATTGTATACATGCATACATGTATATATAATGCATATTGTGAGATGTGGTATAATTACTGCAGCAGTGCCTACCCCAATTTCCAACTATTGCAGTTGTGTAGAAAAAGTAGTGTATGTGATAGTGTATGTGAAATAGGTTTTTTTTTGTGTTTTTTCTAGTGCTCTACGAGTTGGCACAGTTAGGCTACTGTTGATATCTGTACTGTATATACAGTATAAAATGATGGTGGTGGGTACTGATTCTTGTAAAGATTGAATACAAGTTATGTTCTCCCACTAACTGTGTGTTTGAGAAGTGGACAATCATGTGTCATTCCATTCAACGGGACTTATCCAATCCATGGGTAATTGTCTGAGAAAAATTGCTTTTCCAAATATCTGATTCCATTTTTTCGCCAATCAGAGAACAGCTCCGAGAGACGAGCGAGAAGGATATTTATAACATCTCCTCTCCAAAATTGGCTTAGAATTACGTTCTTTTGCCAGTCTGACTCCTGCCTACTTGTCATTCTGCTCTCTCTCCATCTCCTCTATCACCTCTGCTATCAACCTCTCAACTTCTGAAGTCCATTCTCTGGTAATGTTTGTTTAATACTCTGAGGACTGCCCTACACTCAAGTGGGAGATGGAGAAAAGAGAGGAAAGAGAGCAAGAGAGGGAACAGGAACTTCAGAGAGAGCAGAATACCTCTTTCACCATCTTCTCTCTCAAAATTATTCTTCCCTCTTTACTCATTCAGGCTATGTTTCTCCTGCTTTAATTGCATATCACAGATTAAAAATGAAATATGGTTGCACAAGTAGGGTGCATATTCCAAGCAAAAAAAATCTGTCACATGACTTTGAACGATAATAGAGTTATTATAAGAGTGAAGATATATCCAAATGAGTTTCTTTCTTTCTTTCTTTCTTTCTTTCTTTCTTTCTTTCTTTCTTACACCTGCATTAATGGAACACTCTGTATTCTTACTGGGAAATGAAAGTGAACAGTGGCAGCATTCATGGTTTAAAGGGTGAGCACATACATACATTTTTGATGGAAGAATTTGTTATAGAATTGAATAGATTGTCATTTGTGTGATGCCATGTCCTAGGTGGATGAACATCTAGTTATTTGTCACTGATGTAATTCGTGTTTCCAGCAGATCTACAGAGGCATATTTTCATCTACCTGGTGTCAGGTAAAAGCATTTCTAATTTGTGTTTGCCACTGAACATTCTGAAAGCACTGTTTTGACATACCACAGAATGGAGACATGATTATGTTCTTCTGCTGACTCAATACAACGGCCTGGAAAACACATGCTTAGCTTTCACATGCGCAGATATTCTGTGTTAACAGGCATTATGTTGTCACAACAACGAAGTTGAAATGTGTGATATATAACTTTAAACATATATGGTTAGTAAACTATTCTGTCACACTAGTCTTAATTATAATTAAGACTTCTGGTTATCTACACATTTTTTCAAATGCCATAATGTAACCACAATTAATGATTTTCTGTGATAAAAATGTCACAGATGTTGTTGATTTGAGACTAACTTGTATACTGACCCTTGAACATGCTGTATACTGTCCTTTTAAATCTTTTCCCGCCAGCCATTTAAAAAAAAAAATTGCCAGCCACCGCCAGCGTTTTTTACCATTTTCACAAAAATGTCATGGCCCCCAGAATATCTGAACATTTTAAACATTTTGAGCAAAAAGCTGAGAAAACTTTTATCAAACACTACATCTGGATCAGATTCAGAACCATTATCAAAACATAGATGGAGTAGATCCATCAACACCCCAAAGCTTGCACAGTCCTATACCACGTCCTGGGTCGATATTTCATTCAGTAACATTTTGATTTATATGCTGTTTAATGATCACAGTTTACACATGCATATGATTACTATTTTCACTTGTTTCTGCATCTTCTTTCCATGTGTTTTGATCAGGAGATTACCCTTTCAAAAGATGTGTCATAGCGCCCCCTACCGGATATCACGGAAAGACGGAAAATTCCATCAATGACAGAGAAAGATGGAGCAGAGAAGCGTTTTCTTACAAATGACGGAAATTTCCGTCAATGGCAGGGAAAGAGTTAATATTCATACTGGCACACACACCTAGAGTATGTGGTTACTTTGGATTCTATTTAAATTCTGTTATTGTTATTGACAGAAGAAAAAATTCATATCCCTATCTGATTCCGCAGATGACTCAACCTTTTCATTTAAACCTGGGCTGATGCCATGTGTTAATGAGGACTGGGGCCTGCAGAAGCAGTGAATGGCTGTAAAAGCTGCTAAGTGTTTCAGATGGCCATTGAGAAGGAAGTGAAAGCAGTGCGTATATGTGTCTGAAGACATGTGTTCCTTGATGAGCTGCAAGCTGTGTTTCCTGTCCTCAGCGTAAAGTGAATGGAGAGAGAGCTTTTAAAAGTTGGCATATGGCAGACTGCACCAACTTTCTGTCCCACGAGTGCCATTCCTGAGCACTGAGTGGCTGCGCTGTGGCGAGATGCTCAGGGAAGCAGCTGTTCATTCTCTTAAGTGGTAATGGTTAATTGTGATGGTGATGATGATGATGATGATGGTAATGGGATGAACCTAAACTGCTGCATGTTTCTTTTAGTATCTTACCACCAATACAAGACATTAATTAAATAAGGATATCAGCAAGAGATTCAACAGTGGTTACGCCGGTGGGCCGCTATACACACTGGTTAAGCCTTTTTGGTAGAGTCTTTAGTCTTTTGACACATGCACACCTTCCAAACAACAGTAATGGCTTCTGCAAAGTCAAGTCAAGTCATCTTCATTTATATAGCGCTTTTAACAATGTAGATTGTTCCAAAGCAGCTTTACAGAGATAAACATAATTAAAGGTAACAGAGATTGTTTTGGCTTTATAGCAGTTCTTGAATAATGTTATTCCCAGCTAAAGTTAGTTTTGATTGATTCACTTCCGACGAAATGATCATTTGTTATTAAATTAGGGGCCGCTAAGACGACGCCATTCTCTCTAAACAGACTTTAATGTGAACCTGTGATAAACGCTGATGGCGTTCACATGAGCATTAAGAATTTATTCTATAGTTATGCACATTTGAATATATGTGCGCAGGTTTTTAATTCCCTACAAACCATGCCTAAACAAACTACTTGTCTTGCCTGTAAATTTTGATACAGAATTTTATTTTATTTTATCACTTCGGGGTAGGTACGCAAACCGAATTTCCCACAACGCTTTATCTGTAGAGTGGGAAAGGGATCCTCCATAGGAGAGGCTAGTTGGCACTTCAGCACTGCATTGTCATCGGGTCCAGGCAAAGATCCTTCGTCAGATCTGGATCCGGCCTGGATCCGGCAGGCTGCGGGAAAACCTCGGGATAAACAAAGACATTAAAATTAGCGTAGATGCCATTCGATGCCATTCGAATGTTGTAACGAGTACATCAGGATTTAAGGGAAGTGTTCCCAGTTCCGGCTGACCTAATCTATGCAGCCTAACATTGTATGCTAGGTCAAAAAGACCTAGTTTTTAGTTTAGCTTTTAACTGACAGAGTGTGTCTGCTTCCCGGACAGTGGAAGGAAGACTGTTCCAAAGTTTAGGTGCTAAACAGGAAAAGGATCTACCACCAACAGTCGATTTAGATATTCTAGGTATTATTAACTGGCCGGAATAGACGTGAAGGACTAAAATGCGTTAAGAGCTTGCTCAAGTAATGCAGAGCTAAACCATTTAGTGATTTGTAAGAAATCAACAATATTTTAAAATGTATATGATGTTTAATAGGCAGCCAATGCAGTGTTGACAGAACCGGGCTAATATGGTCATATTTCCTGGTTCTGGTAAGAACTCGAGCTGCTGCGTTTTGAACTAGCTGTAGTTTGTTTATTAAAGGGTTAGTTCACCCAAAAATGAAAATTCTGTCAGTAATTACTCACCCTCATGTTGTTCCAACCCCGTAAGACTTTTGTTCATCTTCGGAACACGAATTAAGATATTTTTGATTAAATCTGAGAGCTGGATCACTCCTCCATAGGCTTTCTAAGGGACTGAAACTTGTTCCCCCGAAAAGTTATTAAAAACATCGTTAAAATAGCTCAATCTTCAGTTTATTAAGCGACGAGAATACTTTCTGTGAAAAAAAAAAAAAAAAAAAAAATCGACTTTATTCAACTAATAATTTCCTTCTCGGTCGACCTCTCGTAGTAAAACTGCGTATCGCTTCTGTGGTGGACGTCACACGCATCACACACATGACCAGCGTCGGCCAATAGGGACCCTACATCTGCCTCTTGGTGAGCCTCATCCCTGGCCCTGCAGTTCCTCAATTAGTAGTGGCCTGTTGATCTGTACTAAAGTGATCCATACAATTTTTTTTACCATTGTTGTCTTTTATGAAATGTCAATAAATTATATTTTTGTATGATGATCAATGTCTCTGATTCATATCGGTGATACGAACTTGTGATGCCTTTTTGTAGGGGCTACGTTAAATTCTTTGGGTGAGATTCCCAGAGTGGCGTAGTCGGAGTGTAAGGATTGCTCAGAGTCGGAAAGATCCATTCGCAGCTTTTATTTGATATTAGTAGACAACAGTGGAAGGGTTAGGCAAAGAGTACTCAGGTACACAGGCATAGAAGTCCAGGCCAGGCAGAGATTTGTCGTAGCACGGTAAACAGTCCAGGGTCAAGGAAGCCAGAGAGTAATCGGAAGCCGAGAAACAGTCCAAGGTCTAGGTAGCCAGAGAAGGATCGTAGATAACAGCAACAGTCCGAGATCTGAACCAGTAGGAGAAAACACAAGGATAAACGCTCAGTAGGTAAGCCAGGGCTAAACAATACTTTGCACTGAATGAGGGTTGAGAGCTGGTTAAATACACGAGCAAATGGGATACAGGTGTGAGAGCAATGAGTGGAAACAGGTGTGTGTGTAGGTCCAGATGAACTGCATGATGGGAGATGTAGTGTTAATACTCAGGAGACGGCTCTCTACGAGGGTGTGAAGGAGGTGATGCAGGAAACCTCTGCGTTACACGGAGTTTGAATGGTACATCTTGCTAATTAATTATAATTCTTTAGGAATCCCCATACTGCCCTAGTCTATCTCTCACACCCCGCCACAATAGCAAAAAAAGCCTGAACTTGACTATTGGTGACACGTAAAAGGCACTGGGTGAGCAGACAGAGAACATGAAAGGGAAGCTTATATAGATCTCTAAATGGCGGGGCAGACTGAAACATCGGGAGAGAGGACGGCAGAGATGAAAGGAGGGCTGGGGTTGTTACAGGCACGTAGCAGACAGCTAATGACAGGGTCCTTTGGCAAAAAGATGGCATCTCTCTGATCCAACACTCATTGATTATTGATGCACTGCCCCAAGTGCAGAACCCGGCTAGACAATCAATGTTTTCACCTCGTCCGTCCCCATACACCATTTAGAGGCCTTGATCGTCAAATGATCAAATCCGCTGTAAAGTTCACACTGACTTGGAAAAAAGGAAAACCATTGGTACTGCAGTCATAAAGCGATAATTTAACTTCTCTTGGAGCCAGTTACTGTTTGATCCATCTTTGTCCATTGCATTTGAGTTGTTAGAAAACTTTGACTAAGCCTCAGACATTAAAACCTTTGAACCAGCCACTGCTTACTAGGGTTAAGTTTCTCAATTACAGCACAATACCAAAAGCTTCACCTCATCAGAGAGAAACACAAATCCCCCTCAGAATCCAAGCTACCTTATACATCTGCTCCTTCATTTGTGTTACAGCCATGCAGAGAAAAGCTCTATCCTTTTTTATTTATTTATATATTTACTTTCTTTTCCAGAGACAAAGGCCTGCGCGCACCACTTTATATTTGTTTGAAAGTTGTCCCTCTCTTTCAAACTAAACACATCTCCTTTTTTTCCTCACCCAAGAGAGCCACAGAGTCAGGCCTGCTGGCTGAATGGAGAGCAGTATAATTAACAAGAGTGAGGAGGTTCAGGCTGTCTCAATCAGCTCAGTCAGGCACGACAAATTAATATTCAAGCATTGACGCTCGTTCGCTACGAGACAATGTGTCTCGTTTACATAATCCCTTCACATGGGCGAAGATGCAAAAAGTAATCGGACACAACCATCAATTTTATTTAATTCTGACATTCTGGTTAATGTTTACATTTCCAAAACAACCTGTGTGTAATTATATTATGGGTGTGCCTGATTTAGAGGCATAAATGAATCGATGTTGAATTGTTTGCCTGGATGCAGGTTATTAGTTTACATGTCTTGTAACAAGTCCTTTCTTTTATTGCTGAATGTTTACACATGGTACACCGTCTTAATGAGGAAACAAATACACACTCTTTCTGGGAATGTATTTGATAAACCATTTAAGGCTTACTTTGTAATGCCTGATTGACTGAACAGCATCCGCTGCAATTGCTTCAAGTTCATGAAAAACAAAGTGAGCAGAGGTTTTCTGGTTTGAATAATTGTATTTATTTTGTAATCCCAATTGCATGTGTGTGGTTACCAATGTTAGCTATATCCTTAAGAAATACATAATAAATAGTAATAATAATATTTTATTATTATTATTATTTATATTATGTATTTTTAAGAAAATACAATGATGATAACTGTTGCATTAATTAAATACAGTATTCTCTTAATTGTTGTTTTTATTTTAATTGTCTGTCTGGTCAAATATTTTAGTAGGTTTGATAGAAAAATTAAAGCAATATTACAAAAAAGTGGTACTAAGAGCTAACCAAACCCCTGCCTTTCTGCCAGCTTTGGTCACACGACCCCTTTTAGAAGGTTACTGTCCTGAAAGAATATGCCCTTTACGGCAACAAAAAAAAAGAAGAAGAGAGATTCTATCACACATTTATCAACACTTTAGCAATTTTTCATCAGCAATATATAATTTTTTTGGCCTCCATAAATCATCTTACAGTGCCCAGAAATACAATACCTGGTCCATACCCTACAGCCTGTGTTTTAGATTAGGTTCTCCTCTAGAGCAAATAATAAAAGAAAAGCAGAGATTATCTGGATATCAAGATAATCTGGGGTCATATGTCTCACAGTGTCCTTATATAGCCTTAGATTGTGGAGAGAACTGACACCCCTTTGAATATCCTGGGACTTTATCTTTTATAACCTTTAATCTGCCACTGCCAGTCTTGAGATTTTGTATACAGTATAGTGTAGTAGGGATTTAGTATAGTAGTGCAGTAGTATGTGTGTAGTGCTGTATAAAAGTCCTCACTGAGGGGTAAAAAGTTGTATACTGAGGTTAATTCAATTATGGAAGGTGGGCATAACCCAGTGTCATGACAATATTTCAAAAAATTTACCAAAACTCTGGGTTTTCCGTTTCAGAATGTGAGAGGTATGTCAAACCCGAGAAAGCAGAGTATGCTTTTTTTTTTTTTTTGCGTATTACGTGAGTCGCTAACGTGCATCACAGAACAGAGCAAGGCGAGCATTTGTGCTTATAAAACGTAAACTTTTTTTTTTTTCATCGTCTGGTATTGTTTATCGTCTGGTAAGATGGACCCATTGAAGTCCATTATATGGAGAAAAATCCAGGAATGTTTTCATCAAAAACCTTAATTTCTTTTCGACTGAAGAAAGAAAGACATGGACATCTTGGATGACATGGGGGTGAGAAAATTATCAGCAAAAGTTTTTTTTTAAAGTGAACTAATCCTTTAAGCCCGTTTCTGAAAGAGAGGTAACTTATACTCAGAGTCAGGTACCATGGTAACTTACTCTGTGAACCTAACCTGGTTGGGAGCAGGTTTTTCTTATGTAAACCCAGAGTTATGTAAACCCATCTTGATTTAAGAATCTTTAGATATTTTGACTGGAAACAACAAGACAAAAAATCTAATAAGAAAAGCATTTTTTGCAGTACATTCATTCATTGCACATTTTTCTATATAACATCGGAGAGAGCACATTAGTAAGGCTGCTGTATCAGAGCGCGAAGGAAAGTGTGCCTCGCTCTCACGCTCTTTCTGAGAGTTTTTGTGTTGTTTCCTGGACACAAACCCATGAGATCCATCACAGAGAAGTTTCACAGGATTGCAATAAATAAGACAGATTACTGTATGGATGGGAGGATGCCAGATGGAAGGGTAGAGATACAGTGAAGAAAATAAGTATTTGAACACCCTGCTATTTTGCAAGTTCTCCCACTTAGAAATCATGGAGGGGTCTGAAATTGTCATCATAGGTGCATGTCCACTGTGAGAGACATAATCAAAAAAAGAAATCCAGAAATCACAATGTATGATTTTTTAACTATTTATTTGTAAGATACAGCGGCAAATAAGTATTTGAACACTTGACAAAATCAATGTTAATATTTGGTACAGTAGCCTTTGTTTGCAATTACAGAGGTCAAACGTTTCCTGTAGTTTTTCATCAGGTTTGCACACACTGCAGGAGGGATTTTGGCCCACTCCTCCACACAGATCTTCTCTAGATCAGTCATGTTTCTGGGCTGTCGCTGAGAAACACGGAGTTTGAGCTCCCTCCAAAGATTCTCTATTGGGTTTAGGTCTGAGACTGGCTAGGCCACGCTAGAACCTTGATATGGTTCTTACAGAGCCACTCCTTGGTTATCCTGGCTGTGTGCTTCGGGTCATTGTCATGTTGGAAGACCCAGCCTCGACCCATCTTCAATGCTCTAACTGAGGGAAGGAGGTTGTTCTCGCAAAATCTCGCAATACATGGCCCCGGTCATCCTCTCCTTAATACAGTGCAGTCGCCCTGTCCCATGTGCAGAAAAACACCCCCAAAGCATGATGCTACCACCCCCATGCTTCACAGTAGGGATGGTGTTCTTGGGATGGTACTCATCATTCTTCTTCCTCCAAACACGGTTAGTGGAATTATGACCAAAAAGTTCTATTTTGGTCTCATCTGACCACATGACTTTCTCCCATGACTCCTCTGGATCATCCAAATGGTCACTGGCAAACTTAAGACGGGCCTTGACATGTGCTGGTTTAAGCAGGGGAACCTTCCGTGCCATGCATGATTTAAAACCATGACGTCTTAGTGTATTACCAACAGTAACCTTGGAAACGGTGGTCCCAGCTCTTTTCAGGTCATTGAGCAGCTCCTCCCGTGTAGTTCTGGGCTGATTTCTCACCTTTCTTAGGATCATTGAGACCCCACGAGGTGAGATCTTGCATGGAGCCCCAGTCCGAGGGAGATTGACAGTCATGTTTAGCTTCTTCCATTTTCTAATGATTGCTCCAACAGTGGACCTTTTTTCACCAAGCTGCTTGGCAATTTCCCCAAGCAATTTGCCCTTTCCAGCCTTGTGGAGGTGTACAATTTTGTCTCTAGTGTCTTTGGACAGCTCTTTGGTCTTGGCCATGTTAGTAGTTGGATTCTTACTGATTGTATGGGGTGGACAGGGGTCTTTATGCAGCTCAAACGACCTCAAACAGGTGCATCTCTAATTTAGGATAATAAATGGAGTGGAGGTGGACATTTTTAAGGCAGACTAACAGGTCTTTGAGGGTCAGAATTCTAGCTGATAGACAGGTGTTCAAATACATATTTGCAGCTGTATCTTACAAATAAATAGTTAAAAAATAATACGTAGTGATTTCTGGATTTTTTTTTTTAGATTATGTCTCTCACAGTGGACATGCTCCTACGATGACAATTTCAGACCCCTCCATGATTTCCAAGTGGGAGAACTTGCAAAATAGCAGGGTGTTCAAATACTTATTTTCTTCACTGTATATGCTGTAACCACCACCACAGCTGTTAAATACACGCAAACTATTCACAATTTATTCGGTCATCTTTATTTCCTAAAAATACAAAAGCAACAGTTTTTAATATTCTTCCAATATTGTGTTTCTCCTCTTCATCTATCAGCAGTGGTGCAGGTCCAGCCTATGCCTTCTTGCTGTTGGCCCAGTGAAAGTCAAATATTAATTTCATTAGCCTAATTGAAAAAAATTAACAGGTTGGATTAAAGAACATTTAATTATGTCGCTTAACAACTATGTCGCCCCATTGACTCCCTGTGCCAATGCATTGATGAATTCAACATTTGGATGTGCCAAAACTTTCTTCAGTTAAACAAAGACAAAACTGAAGTCATTGCATTTGGAAACAAAAATTAAGTTCTCAAGGTGAACGCATACCTTAACTCTAAGGGTCAAACAACTAAAAATCAGAAAACAGTTGCAGCTCATAACGCTGCAGCCAGGATTCTGAGCAGAACCAGAAAATATGAACATATCACACCAATCCTCAGGTCTTTACACTGGCTCCAAGTTACATTTAGAATTGATTTTAAAGTATTATTACTGGTATATAAATCATTC
The DNA here is from genome assembly GCA_031834385.1 of Semotilus atromaculatus. Taxonomy (NCBI): domain Eukaryota; kingdom Metazoa; phylum Chordata; class Actinopteri; order Cypriniformes; family Leuciscidae; genus Semotilus; species Semotilus atromaculatus. The sequence goes on along the minus strand of JAULUF010000052.1, from coordinate 12,183,989 downwards.
AATGGCCTAGGACCTCAATACATTGCAGATATGCTCACTGAATATACAGTAAACCCAACAGATCACTCAGATCATTAGGATCACATCAGCTAGAAATACCAAGGGTTCACTCTAAGCAAGGAGAGTCTGCTTTTAGCTATGCCAGCCGCAGCTGGAACCAGCTTCCAGAAGAGATCAGATGTGCTCCTACAGTAGTCACATTCAAATCCAGACTCAAAACACATCTGTTTGATTGACACAGCTGTGCATTTACTGAATGAGCACTGTGCCACTGTGCGTCCGACTATTTGTACTGTATTTTATTTTCTCTTTTTTATTCCAAACTGATTTAATTATTTCTTTTGATTATTTTAATCATATATGGTGAATGGTAATTTCGGAGCTCCATTGATCATGGGTTTTCATAGTCGTGGTGCACATGCTTATCTCAGAGTCAACCTACTCAGAGTTGATTGAACTAAGTCAACTCAGCTGTTCTGAAACCAAAAACTCAGAATTCAAGATTTAACTCAGAGTTGGTTGAATCTCCTTATTGAAACAGCCCCTGTTTGATGTTTATTAAACTCTGCATTTGAACTTTATTCCAGATCGTCATTGGTCTATCTACACCTTGCTAACAATTAAAGGTCAATGAGAAATGCTCATATTTGTGTTCCCTTTAGACACAGTATTTTTACTTTTACATATTGAGCATTAGTTGTCCTTGTGGCTGAGAAGATAGATTATAATATGTGTGTTACCATTATGTCCTGATAGTTTCTGTTTAAGGACCTTCAGTTTGTTTTCATTTGTCTTCATTTGTCACATGTCTTTGGTTACGGTCATTATTAGTTCATTTGTACCAGCTGTATTCCATTAATCATCTTGTTTGTGTTTATTTCTTAAGTTGTACCCTTGCTTTGATTCCTTGTCCGATCACTGTTACGTTTAGTTGTGTTTACTATCGCTTGTCTGAGGTATTAAATAAACTTCTAGTGTTCTGAACTAGATCTGTCTGTTCAGAACAAAAACTAAAAAAAAAAAAACTAGGCCAATACTCAAGTCACTATGTAGTCACTATGCAGCACTATGTAACTTTTTCAATCTTTATAATATTTTTTGAGATGGTACATTGACTTACAATAGGTTGAATGACAGGTCTGCCATAGCCTGACGGTGTCTATATCGCTTTTACTGGCACTATGTAACTTCGGGTTTCGGGTAGGAACCCGAGCACAAAAAGAACTACAAAATTTGACTGCTTTACGGCATACCTCACTTCCTCAAATTTTGAGAGAGGAAGAGCCCAACGAGCGTTTTTTTTTTTTTTTTTTTTTTTTCTGTATGTTGTCATGGCCGAAGCAGCAAGTAAAACCAAGAAGCCAAAGGTTTTGTCTGAAGACAGTAGGAAGAGAAAAAGGGAGAGTGACAAAATAGGCTGGACGAGGATCAATATTGGTCCAGCGTTCTCTCGCTGGCGTGAGCTATAGGAGGAGGAGGGGTGCGTGCCCGACCGATGCTGGCCGTCAAAAAATAAAATAAATCAGCAGCCTATGTCTAAACGGTGTGTACAAGTTTGGTAGGGGCTACGTTCTTGCAAGTAAATAATACATGATTAGACGGACAAAATAATCGTTCAGGACAACTATCCTAATGTCTGCAGGCTGATAGTCATGTTTGTTTATTTTATTTTTTTTCTAATTTACAGATTCATCTATGGTAGCTTGATATTATAATATTGACGATATGGCAATTACCTACCACACAAACACTGAATTGAATTAGCATCCATTATGTAAAACAGTAGCCAATAGGCTACTATAAAGACACTGGCTTGTAAACGAGAGCTACGCGATCTTTTGGCGTTTGAAAAAAATAAAGCCCATGAAATTATATTCATATGACATGCTGAAATATATGCCAATGTACCTGGGATGAAGACATTTCACACGCAACGCTGGCAGTCTGCCCAAGACGTGAGAACTCGGGGATCGGCTTGTCAACAAATGCACGCGTGTATCCCCTGGTGTAACCATGACAGATTTTACGACAGTAGTAGAAGACAATAATGTTTCCCAACTGTAGGGGGACTCCGAGAGCAAAATTTCAAAAGTTACATAATGCTGCTTTAAAGGTATTGGCTGTTCATCCTTAAATAATGACATGACCACTACTAATTCATGACATTAATTAGACATTTGTGTATGCAGAACAATTGGTCAAAACTACAGGTCTCATAATAATTAATGTCAATGTAAGCTTTCTGGATACAGAATACAAAACCCCGACTACGCCACCTTACTTCTCCACCCAGGAAAGTAAAAGTAATCAAAATACCCCCAAAAGAATTAAACCAATAAGAATGACAACAATAAGGACCCTGCTGGTTCGGATTGCATCAAAGACAGAGACGTGACTTTCCAAAAATATACGGAATTTATTTCACAAAAGGAGAATCATTCATTTAAAACATCACACAAATAGATCTCATACACAGTTTAACAATTACATACCCACAGTTAATAAGAGACCATAATTCCCCCACTTTGACAGAAGGGACAAACCACAGCAAATAAGTGAGTACAATTTCTTAAAACAAAGTGATAGAGAAAAAATAAAGAAACAATACCAAAAGAAAACAAAATACACCCTCCCCTTCTGTTTAGCTTCGGTATCACAGTTCAAATAATCACATGTGGCTATACAAGCTGTTCGAAGTCACGTTCACGAAAAATTCAACCTGTCACATCAACATTCTTCTTTCCCAGACTCATCCGGGCTTCCTGAAATGTGAAGATAGTTTGCTTCATTTTTTTTTTTTCACTGCTTAGTTCTCTGGCGTGTTTTGACAAATGAAAATGACAGATTATCTTCTGTCTACCGTCAATAAAATTACACTTTTCTCTGATCGTGCCACTGTATTTGCAACTCTGCTCTCATTAAAGATGATGCTGTGTCGGTAGCATGGTGAGTGAAAAAGAATAAAGGATTCTGTTTCAGGACTAGAGAAAACAGGAATTCTTCTAAATCCCACAATAACAGAATATGAAACATCAAGTCTTGTCTTGTTCGAAAAACACATAACACTTAATTTCCAGAATTTTCTCTCCCCCATGTAAAGGCTGAGATCTGGAAATCCTTCCCTCGTGAGAACACTGTTTTTGTCAAGTTCTGCAGAAAACATTAAATATTAAACATTTGACAAATACGTTGTGAGAGAATCCGTTTTAGTGTCTTAGCAATTGGGAAAAACTGTAATTTTTCTAATATTTAATACACAAGTTAAACTGAAATGGCAAGCTATTTTAGTCATAATAGTTTCATTGCAATACTAATGTATGAAGACTTCAGCATGGCATCAGTCAATCATGTTTGCTGTGTAACACCATCACATGCAGCTGGAAGTTGTTTCAATTCTCTTCAACCAAATACTGAGTTGGTATTGCGACAGCAAAGCACAGCATTGCAGTGAAGATTGGCCATTTTAAAAAATTAATCTGCTTTTCATTCTTAGCAGGCACTGTCACAATGTGCAACATAGAGGGCCTGCCCGTACACTACCCAGAGGGCCACTCCAACACTCCGCAGGGGTGTAACGGCAGGATAACAGTGTGGTGGTGGGAGGGGCCTGTCAGGGCAATTCTGGGTACATTAAGATGTAAAAAGCTTTTAAAGACATTTTACTTCCCGCTGCTGCTCAGTCAGTGGTCCCATCGCTTATGAGATTAGACATTTTTAGGCAGCTATCAAGTTTTCGTTTTTATCTTTCTTACCCAAGAGAGTCACAGCCCTAATCTTGAATGCCTGTGAGAAATCAAAAGCTTCAGTTTACTCTCAGTTCAGATACAGAGCCCAAAAGGAAAATATTTTGTCTTTTCTGCAGTACCGATAATAGAGATTGTGACCTGAGGAACATAACTATTATGACAATAAGACAGAAGGCAAAAACTAATCAGTTAGTCTTCACAACTGTCATCTTCAATTTACATATTTCAGATGTTTTACTGAGCCAGATACCTTTAAGATCTCCCCAGTTGTAGTATTTCTTCATTATTCACTACATTACGTTATCTATCTATCTATCTATCTATCTATCTATCTATCTATCTATCTATCTATCTATCTATCTATCTATCTATCTATCTATCTATCTATCTATCTATCTATCTATCGCAACCCTGTATCAATCTATCTATCTATCTATCTATCTATCTATCTATCTATCTATCTATCTATCTATCTATCTATCTATAATGGAAGCTTGTTTCTGACATGGAATAAAACAATTTAAAAGATAATCGCGACTTTTTAATCTCACAATTCTGAATTTTTTTCTCACAATTGCAATTTTACATCTCGCAATTCTAACGTTTTTCTCAGAACTACGAGATATAAATTTGCAATTGCGAGTTATAAAGTCCACTGCTGACTTTAAAACTAACAATTGTGTTTATATCACGCAACTCTGACTTTATAACTGGTCAGTATCTAGTGTGGCCACCAACTGCTTTAACTAGTGCGTCTCATCTTCATGGACTGCACCAAATCTGCCAGTTCTTGCGGTGAGATGTTACTCCACTCTTCCACCAAGACACATCTGAGGGGACATACTGTATGGTTACACATGGTTTGGCACAGCACGGACAATCAGCTATCCGTCCTGTCTCCCTGTCTCACTGTCTTAGGCACCTTACATTACGGACATGTATAGCTCTGTCCACATCTGCAGGCCTCCTGCAGCAGATCTGGCATGCTCACGCAGGTGATCAGGGACCTTGGTCATCTTTCCCCTGGTGGACTGTTTCACAGGTGCATGAGCAAAAATGTTTCATGGTTCACTGAAAAAGCATGCCAAAATTGTTTAAACCCTTTTCAATAAAGATCTGTAAAGCTTATTTGGATTTAATATCTTTAAAATGCAGTATCCTTAAAAGGGGGCTTTTTTTTTTTTGCTGAGTATAGTTTACTTTTTATTTCAGTTTTATCATTTAAAGCTGCTGTCCGTAACTTTTTTTAAGTTAAAAATCATACAAAATAATTATTAAAAAAACAAACATATTCAGCCAGTGTTCAAAAGTATCTGCTTGCCATCTTGATTCAAAACGGTTAGCTTGTAATAATGATTTTAATTCCAGTGATACTGGTGGGTTTCTCTCAGCACTTTACATAAACTTATGGCGGATCCAGAAAGATCCAAACAACAATCATCGGTGTCAACTGGAGATTCACCAGTTATAAAACCCAAAAGACTTCGCACTTCGGATTTAAGGTGGCTAGAGAAAGAGAAAGAAACCGTCTCATGCGAACACAAGGATAAACATCGGCGGGGCTTTTGAAAGGTGCGTGAACTCCGTGTTTTCAAGGGGTTCAAAACGGAAGAAGAGACGGCTTTTTTCTGCTGAACAAGTAAGACATTTCAATAGTTCAATCGTGTAACAGTACCACTGTTTTATTAATTCACACAGTTATGGAGTTTCCTTTGTTGTGCCTATCTCGTTTAGCTATTATAGAGAATATGAATTCTGAACTACACAGGTAACCATAAAACACATTAAATGTAACGTTAGTCACGCAATGCTGATGTTGTTAACATGAACAATTTGAGAACAAAGTATAATTTGCACGGTTGCTTTAACTTAAATCGCGCTGATTAAATCTAACGATCGCTTATCATGTCGAATGCTTTTTCCCCCTTAGTTGATCAGAACAAAAAATGTTACTTAAAAATAACATTTTTCGGTGAAAAATCTTATGTTGGTCAAACTTTCAAAAAGTGAATCTGTGATTCTGAATGACAGTATCCACACAGCACGGTGATTGACAGCAGCACACTCTCCTCAAAACATTGTGTTCATCCGTGCTGTTTCATGCCGATTTACAACCCACGTAAAGATGATAATTCTGCGAATAACTGCAATTGCAGATGGTGACAAAGAGGAAAAGTTACGGACTGTAGCTTTAAATATATAATTTTAAAATAAAAGTGCTGATTTGTATCTGTTATTTTTACTTTTTAGAAAAGTTATACTTTTTTACTATTATATTCTGTAGTATGTGTTTGAAATGTGTTGCCCACAATTTGTGGAAAATTATAATAGGATTAAGTGTGGTGAAATGATAAAATATCTCAAGAATATTTTAGACTCTGTTTTGAGATTCATGTAATTACAGTAAGTCATTTAATTTAGTGACTTAAACAATATCTATCTATCTATAAATTACAGGAACGTCTGTCTGTGTGTCTGTTATATCTCTCGAACCGTTAGTCTGATGGATTTCAAACTTGACAGGTGTCTTGCTACGGGCACGAGTAAGTGCAGTGCCAAGTTTGACGTTGTTTGGATTAGAAATGCAAGGATATCGGTAAATATATCGGTGAAAGCAGCACACATTGAAGATGTTTATAGAAAGTTGTGGTTTAAAAATAAACATTCTGACATAAACACTCTCAGCTAAACATTAAGTCAGCCACTTTGTTTACTTGTGAATATTATATTTTACTCACGGCCATCATTTGTAGTAGCCTATTCACTAACTGTTTGCTCAAGCATAGTGTTTTTTCGGAGTTCACTGTGTAGCCTGCTCCCTGAATCGTCATTCATTTGTGGATGTCGACTGAATCTGTAAGTCAGCTATGCTGTTTACTTCTTAATATTATATTTCATTCTGGTGCGCTTAACGTTATCGCTGTTTTATAGTAGCCTATGCTATTCACCAACTAAAAATATATCCTATTCAATGCGTTCACAGTCTCCTTCACTGCCATCATTTGTAGTAGCCTATTCACAAACTGTTTGCTCAAGCATAGCCTGATCTCAATGCTAAGTTATTACTGTGTCATGCACGCTGAAGTTAGCCTGTAACGATGTGATGTTGAATATGCTATGTTAAATAGTTGCCCTGCCTATTCAACAGGATAGATCATGTAGGCTATGCAGGCTTAAACGAGGTTAATATCCTCTAACCCATCGTGACGGCAAAACCCAAACAATGAGCACTCAAACACACCAAACCAACAATTACTAAAAACACACACAAAAACTGATTTTGCATGGGCACTTTGCACTTGTTAACTTTAATTTTACTTGACTAATTCTGGAATCTGACACTTGTTTTGAATTATTTTAGAGATATTGTTTAATCTTCCTCCATATTATGTTTTGTCTGGTTTTTGAGTCTCATCAGATAAAAGGACAAGGAACAATATTCAAATAGTTTGAAACACCATGAGTTCAAAGACATGCGATAATCAATACTTGTTTGAACCAAAAATAACAACTGATAATCAGCACAGGAAAATTGTTTGACGTTTTGTCATAAAAAGAATATATTAAATATGCAGGCCTTTGAAACTAAGATTTTAATGAATCCTCAAGGGAATTTTGAACTGGATGTGTCTTACAGTAAATATCATCCCATAGATGTCCTGGATTTATTCTGGCATCCTGGGTTCCATGGTTGTTGACAAAATACGGTTGCATGTAAACAAACAAGCGGAGCCTATATATGATCGCCATCACCCCATTTAATAACACTACTCCTCTGTGTCAGGTTCTTTTCAAATGATGCATTACTAACTTTCTCTTCCCTGTCATCTGTTTTCTGTTCAATTTTTCTCACTCTATAGTGTGTTTCTGATGGTTTACACTAAAGCTTGATGTCATGAGATATCAGTTGCCACAGCAACATTCGTGGCTGTAGTAACCCTATCCATTCTCCTCTGCCTTAATTTCTTGTCTGTCATTTGCATAACATTCGGTAAGAGGGTGACTATCTTTTTCTCTGCCTGTCTGTTTACCACTCTCTCTATCGCTACATATCTTTTCTCTCAGTCTAACCCCTCCACCAGCGTTACAACTGAGCACATCTCATACGCAAGAAACACACACATTCCTTTATATGTCTGATCTCTAAGGTCTGTGTGTGTGTTAAGTGTGCATGCATGGCATTGATTTGGCCCCCCTCTCCTTCTGGGATTGGTTTCAATAAAGCCCCTGGCCACGTCTCATATTACATTCATATTTCATCAAACAATCTCATCAACACGCCAGTAATAACATAATTAACCTGCTCACAGAGAGCTTGTCCTTTGTGGCAACCTGTGCCTCATTACCAGCTATGTATGTGTGCGTGTGAGTGAGCAGGAGAGCATTTTAACTGCAACACAATTGTTTGCAGTGAATGAATGGTTCTTAGAACAAAAGTTGGACTCACCAATTAATAGTGTCGCTCATGTAGGGTAAACACCCCGTGCTCTAATGTTATAAGGGCAAACAGATTTGCTCTTTACTTTTTACTCAGTTACATTGAGCAGAGCACCGACAGCTACAAAAATAAACCAAATGTGTCTTCAGACCTCCTCACAGCTCAGTAAATTATTATAGGCCAACATTGAAAGAAAAGGAAAACAGAATCAGGTAACCAGATGCAACTGCAGGGAATTTTGCAATGCAATTCTGAAATATTCCATGCTGTTTACTGTTTTTCAACTCTATACAGCCTTGCCGTGATTTCTCTCGACGTGGCACCTGCTTTTCAGCAAAAAGAGAGCGAATGTTGTGTGACAACTATTAAATCATGAAACATTAAGTGTGTCAAGAGCAATTATGCCTAAACTGCAGGTTGAATGCAACACTATTTTGTACATTTTCTTTCTTTGATGTAAATCTTCTAAGAAATACTTGCATGACTTGAGTTTGGCATTTGTTATTAAAAAAGATAAAAAATTTAAAATGACTTTATTTAGTCACACTCATGTTGTTTTAAACCTGCATGCATTTATTTTTTCTGTGGAAAAAAATAAGATTTTTTTAATAAAAAATTTTTGTCCATACAATGAAAGTCAGTCTGTGTGTGTGTGTGTGTGTGTGTGTGTGTGTGTGTGTGTGTGTGTGTGTGTGTGTGTATGCGTGCGTGCGTGTGTGCGTGCATGTGTGTTCTTGAATATGGTTAATGAGGAAAGAAATGTGTACAATGACATGGGTATTACAACGTAAACATGGTTCCCTATCAGGAACGTCGAGCTGCGTGAAAACGCTGCGGGAACGCTTCTAGCGTTGTGCGTCTTGAAGCATCGTATGGAATCAGCCAATGGCGAGACGGAACGTCACGAGTGACGTCATCGACCAGGAAACTATAAAGCACACCCATAAACAAGATGGCGACAGCTTCTGTTGTCTTCAGCAAAGCGCTCTGTGTGTGAATCTGTCCAATCTGTGTTTTTGTCTGTTCTTAGTGATTGCTAGGCAGGAGTTTTTCACTTAAAAAAACTATATATATTCACATATATTATTATGACGAGCGAGCAGCAATATAGAAAGTGTGCTCCCCCCTGTACTCGTTATCTCACGGGTGGGGATACACACGATCTGTGTGTTGCTTGTTTGGGAGTGCAGCATGCCCAGTCAGCTCTCGAGGGGGCTGATTGTGAGCATTGCGAGCGTTTTCCGATCAGAACGCTCCGCTCCCGCCGATCACTCTTCGAGGAGAGTGGTTCGGTTCGCGCTCCCCGCGGCTCGGGTCCCGCTTCTGTCGAGGCAGAGCGGCGGCGCCTGTCGTGGGGATCGCAAATGGATCTGTCAGCGGGGTTTGAGACGGGCGCTGCCTTATCTCAGCCTTTACCTGCCAGTTCCAGTGCCTCAGTTTCGGGTGTGGAAGCACGCATTGCGGTTTCTTCCCCCCGGGCTGAGGTACCAATGCTGCAACTATCCAGTTCCGAGGAGCTGGATGTTGTTAGTGTTGAAACAGGGGATACTGAGGATTCGTCATCTCATTCCCCTGAATATGAGGAGCTTATGGAGGTGCTCACTCGTGCGGTTTCGAAACTAAGCATCGAGTGGCCAGCTGTTAGGCAGGAGTGTGTTTCTAAAAGCAAGCTTGATGAGAGATTTTTGCCTTCCCGTGCTCAACCTCCACGGCGGTGCCTTCCGTTTCTTCCTGACCTCCACACTGAGGTGTCGAAGTCGTGGAAGAGACCCGCCTCTTATCGTGTGTTTAGCCCCCAGACATCCACTTATTCGAATATATCGGGGGCTAAGTTGTATGGTTATGGGGCGATGCCCAAGGCGGAGGAGACTCTAGCTAGCCATCTTTCTGCTGAGTCTTCCTCGTCTCTTAAGGCACCAGCGTTGCCCACCAAGCCTCTCAGAAATACTTCGGCTTTGGTGGGTAAGGCTTATTCGGCGGCTGGTCAGGCTTCGGCGTGTCTGCATACTATGTCCATTTTGCAGGCATACCAAGCTGATCTTTTAAAAGATATGAGTGAGAGTGAGGAGGTCAGCTCTGACGTGGTTCGCGAACTGCGTCAGGCTGCAGATTTATCTCTGCGTGCCACCAAGGAGTCGGCCAAAATGATGGGCCGTACTATGGCAGCCTTGGTGGCCGCAGAGAGGCACTTGTGGTTGAACCTTTCTGATATGAAGGATAAAGAAAAAGCTTTTCTTTTGGATGCTCCACTTTCTCCATCTGGTCTATTTGGTGACGCTGTAGATGTGGTTATAGATAAATTTCAGGAAGGAAAGAAACAAGCTGCGGCTTTTCAAAAATTCCTCCCACTTAAAGTTAGTATCTCAGGGTCTGCTGGGCGAGGGCAGACCAAGCCGTCGACAAGCTCCTCACATAGGGCGCAACAAAAGCAGAGCGTCGCGTCTCGTGGCCCCCCTTCTAAACAGTGGCAACAGACGCGACACTCTCAGGCGAAACCTTCCAGCGGCAAGACTGATCTGAGGACGGTCATCGTCGCTAAGAAGGCTTCGTCTAAAAAGAAGTCCTGACGTCACTGGCGTCAGGATGCTGAGGGTGGTCCCCGCCGTGAGAGGGAGGTGTTCACCGCTTCAGACGGTGCCCGTCCTTTCACGGTGCCCTCAGGGGTCCCTTCTGCCAACCCCGCCTTTAAGACGGGGCGTAGAAGGGCCCAGCGAGTGTTTTCCCGAGGGACGCTCGCCCCCTCTGAGGAGGGGCTTAGGGCAGTTAGACCAGTTGTTCCCTGCCGGTGCGCCGTTACAGGGCGCTGTGTCTGCTGCTCAAAATATTCCAGAGGCCAGCCTCGAGAGGCTGGTACCCTTAGTAGATTTTCTGGCAGAGTGGAAAAGTCTTCCAAAAGTATCTCAGTGGGTTCTGCAGTCGATAGAGAGGGGTTATGCCATTCAGTTCAGATCTCCTCCTCCTCGATTCAACGGGGTCCTGCCCACCGTGGTGGGCCCCGAGCAGGCTCTGGTATTGGAACAGGAGGTGAAAACACTCCTTCAAAAGGAGGCTATAGAACGGGTTCCTCCTCCCAGCAAGGAGTCAGGTTATTACAGCCGATATTTCATCGTTCCAAAGAAGGATGGGGGGTTGCGTCCAATTTTAGATCTGCGCCTATTAAACCGTGCTGTAGCCAAGCTCAAGTTCAAGATGCTCACGCTAAAGCAAATCGTGTCACAAATCAGGTCCGAGGACTGGTTTGTCACGATAGATCTGAAGGACGCATACTTCCACATTTCCATCCTTCCGCAACACAGGAAGTTCCTGAGGTTCGCCTTCGGGGGCGAAGCGTACCAATATCGTGTTCTTCCGTTCGGTCTAGCTCTATCTCCCCGCACGTTCACGAAATGCATGGATGCTGCGCTAGTTCCACTGCGACTCCAGGGCATTCGTATATTGAACTACATAGACGATTGGGTGATTCTAGCTCAATCGCAACAACAAGCGGTTCGGCATCGAGATGTCGTCCTCGCGCACATAAAGAAACTGGGGTTGAGGCTGAATGCCAAGAAGAGTGTTCTATCTCCATCACAGAAGACATCTTTTCTGGGGGTATTATGGGATTCAGTAGCAATGCGGGCGTGCCTGTCGCCGGCCCGCATCACTTCGATTCTCTCAGCCGTAAAACGAGTAAAGCTAGGCCAGTTGCTCACTGTGAAGCAGTTCCAGAGACTGCTGGGTCTGATGGCAGCAGCGTCCAATGTTATTCCCTGCGGCCTGTTGTACATGAGACCATTACAGTGGTGGCTCAGAACCAAGGGGTTCTCCCCGAGGGGAAACCCCCTCCGCACGATCAAAGTTACGCGGCGCTGCCTACGTGCTCTGGTCATGTGGAGGGATCCTTGTTTTCTGTCCCAGGGACCTGTGCTGGGAGCTCTTTGTCGTCGTGTAACGCTAACGACAGATGCTTCCCTCACAGGCTGGGGGGCGATCATGAGTGGTCGCCCAGCCCAGGGTCTGTGGCAGGACCATCATCGATTATGGCATATAAATTGTCTAGAGATGTTGGCTGTGTTTCAGGCTCTGAAACACTTCCTACCAGACCTGAGAGGTCATCATGTTCTTGTCCGGTCCGACAATACATCGGTGGTCTCTTACATAAACCATCAGGGGGGTCTGCGCTCTCGCCCGTTATACAATCTGGCTCGCCAGATCCTTCTATGGACCCAGGGGAAGTTCCTTTCATTGAGGGCGATTTATCTTCCGGGGTATCTAAATCAGGGAGCGGACATCCTGTCGAGGCAGGGGCCGAGGCCCGGGGAATGGAGACTCCACCCCGAGGTGGTGGAGCTCCTGTGGATGCAGTATGGTCGCGCCGAGGTGGACCTATTTGCGTCCAGGGAGACATCACACTGTCCACTGTGGTTCTCTCTCAGTTATCCAGCCCCTCTGGGGTTGGATGCTATGGTACAGGTGTGGCCGAGGTCACGCCTGTACGCCTTTCCCCCGATTGCTCTGCTCCCAGGAGTTCTGGAGAGGGTTCGCCGGGACGGGGTCAGTCTACTATTGGTAGCCCCGTACTGGCCGGCCCGAGTTTGGTTTGCGGACCTTATATCTCTCCTAGACGGTTCTCCTCTGGAGATTCCGATCAGGAGGGACCTTCTCTCTCAGGCGAGCGGGTTGATTTATCACCCCCGCCCAGAGTTGTGGAAGCTATGGGCTTGGCCTCTGAGGGGGCCCAGCTCGTAGGTGCTGGTCTCTCAACCGAGGTTGTTGAGACCATCCTTCACTCCAGAGCTCCTTCCACGAGGAAGTTATACGCCTTGAAGTGGAGGCTCTTCACTTCTTGGTGTGGAGAACACCTGTTGGACCCAGTTAACTGCCCAGTGGGTGCAGTGCTGGAGTTCCTGCAGGAGCGTTTCTCCTCAGGGTTATCCCCCTCCACACTAAAGGTGTATGTGGCGGCACTTGCTGCTTACCATGTCCCTTTCAGTGGAGTCTCTTTGGGGAGACACCCGTTTATAACTCGTTTCCTCCGTGGTACTTTGAGGCTGAGGCCTGTAGTCCGCACGAGGGTGCCAGCGTGGGACTTGGCCATCGTTCTAGAAGGTCTTTCCCTAGCTCCTTTTGAGCCTATTGAAGAAGTTTCTGAAAAGTTTGTTACTTTAAAGACTATTTTTCTCCTTGCCATTTCTTCTCTTAAGAGAATCGGAGATATTCAGGCTCTCTCGGTTGCTCCTTCGTGTTTGGAATTTGCGCCTGGGATGGTGAAGGCTTTTCTCCACCCCAGGCCAGGTTATGTCCCTAAGGTTCCTACCAATGTGGCCAGACCTATAGTTCTGCAGGCCTTCTGTCCTCCTCCCTTTACATCGTCAGATCAGGAAAAACTTAATCTGCTCTGCCCTGTCCGGGCTCTAGATACTTATGTCCACAGAGCTGCCCTGTGGAGGAAATCAGAACAGTTGTTTGTTTGTTTTGGACCACCTAAGAAGGGGTCTCCAGTGTCTAAGCAGAGGATGAGCAAGTGGGTGGTCGAGGCCATCTCACTTGCTTATGAGTCGGCTGGTCAGCCTTCACCTTTGACTGTCCGAGCTCACTCTACCAGGAGTATGGCGGCTTCCAAAGCCTTATTGTCAGGAGTTTCTCTTCATGACGTGTGTGATGCGGCAGGCTGGTCCTCACCGCATACTTTCGTCAGGTTTTATGACCTAGACCTTAGCTCCACCCCTGGGGCGCAGGTGCTTTCGGCTGAATTTAATCCTTGATTCACACAGTCGGTCACTTGCTCTTATGGCGACGTGGGTATTAGCGTTCCCGCAGCGTTTTCACGCAGCTCGACGTTCCTGATAGGGAACGTCCCGGGTTACGTATGTAACCCTAGTTCCCTGAAGGAACGAGACGCTGCGTGTCGTTGCCATACTCCCAGCATTCCCTTTGATCGATTTGCTTCAGACTTTCCAGAAGCTGTCGCCATCTTGTTTATGGGTGTGCTTTATAGTTTCCTGGTCGATGACGTCACTCGTGACGTTCCGTCTCGCCATTGGCTGATTCCATACGATGCTTCAAGACGCACAACGCTAGAAGCGTTCCCGCAGCGTTTTCACGCAGCGTCTCGTTCCTTCAGGGAACTAGGGTTACATACGTAACCCGGGACGTTTATCATAAACCAAACGGCTTAAAAAAACATATGGGGCCCTATCTTGCACTCAGCGCACGATCTGAAACGCAAGTGTCAAAGCGCAAAGCGCAAGTAACTTTGTGGGCGGATCCCGGCGCTGTTGCTATTTTCCCTGCGGGATAAATGCCTCTTGCGCCTGGCGCAAATCTAAAAGGGGTTGGTCTGAAGTAGCTTCATTATTCATAGGTGTGGTTTGGGCGTAACGTGAAATAAACCAATCAGAGCGTCATATCACATTCCCTTTAAGAGCATGATGAACGAGGTGCGCTTGTTCCATGGCGCAATACTATTATAACGGCGCATTTACCAGGCGCGCTTCAGAATCGGTTCACAGCCGAGGAGATCGATGTTCTCGTCAGGGCCGTAAAAGAAAGAGAAGTGGCATTGGAGATGGGACAAACCCACCCAAATTAGCTTCGGTTATACATGCATATAATAATTTGGGTAAATATGTAGGCCTAAGCTTTATGCCTATTTTTCCGATCGCCATGGACACAACATATTAATACTGTGAAGCTGCTTTGATACAATCTCTATTGTGAAAAGCACTATATAAATATACTTGACTTGACTGGACAACAATGATTTCCCTCGTGTTTTAATATTTTTCCTTATAATAATGTATCATTTGCAAAAAGGAAAATGCATCTGTGTAGATGAGAGAATCATCTACAGTGTATGCGCGTTGTTCACACTCTGTATTATGACCAAGCACGCGCGCTTAAAATAGCATCTGAATGTACGCGCAACGCGCCAATGACTTTAGACTAGGTTTTTTCTGGTCAGTGGCGCAATTGTTTTCTGGAACTGCAAAATAGCATGAGGGAAAGTTTGCGCCGGAACACGCCTCCTCTTTGCGCTGAACCGCCCCGGGTAGCGCAAGTGTATTTCTTAGTTAACCGACGTGTGTCTGTGGAGGGAAAAGTCCGCTTTGCGCGGGTGCAAAATAGGAATGATACATGCGTCGGTGTACAAAGTCAATTGCGCCGGGTGCAAGATAGGGCCCCAGGTGTTTTTTGAAATTCAAAAAATGGTAAAACTTTTCTGTGATTGGTAGGTTTAGGGGATAGGGTTAGTGTAGGGGGATAAATTATACAGTTTGTACATTAGAAAAACCATTACGCCTATGGTCCCTGTAAACCACATATCTGAGTCTGTGTGTGTGTGTGTGTGTGTGTGTGTGTGTGTGTTCCATGCAGAAGGAAAAAGTCACATGTTTGGAACGACGAGGATGAGTATGTGGTGAAATATCCGTTCAAGGCTATGAAGGGAACGAGTTCTGTATGATCATGTATTCTCCATCATGTTTTGCAGTAAAAGCGCTTCCTCAAGACAAAACAACAAAGAAAAAAAAAAGCATAACTTTTCTTTTTCTTTTTTCTTTGCTTGAATGCTTTGATCATGTTGACTACACTAGCACTGTGCTGCAGTCATGAGGTACACAAAGAACACATTAATCTCATCTTAAAGGGAAAGTTCACCAAAAAATAAACAATCCTGTCATCATTTGACATCTGTCAGTAAGTGAGTTTCATGTATTGATTATATACTGCAATACAAACTGCATAAATGATGCCTTCGTAGGGAATTTGAAAGGGAAAACACTGGAATATCATTACAATGTGCATTGTAAGCCAAACATTGTGAACATTTTCACAATGCCTCAACGTGCTTCAATCGCATACGACCATATTTCTTGTGTGTGTTTAGCACAATGTCCGTACTGCTTTATGTCGGGTCAGCTGTAGTCATCATTTAATTTATTTATAAGAAAAAGAGCAACACAAATGTTCGGCTACAGTTGTTTTTTGTTTTGTTTTTCATTTAGGGGAAAAAGGTTGCACAGGTAACAAATGACCTGATGGTAAGTAAATAAGGATAGAATTTTAACTAAATGGTGCAAGATTGAGCGCATGTGAGTATTTGAAAGCATGTCTGTCAGCAATCTCTTCCATTTTTATAAAGTAAACTCCAGCAAACATGTGCTTTTGCAAGTTACAATCACTATCAAGTTTAATGATAGATCTCTATATTGTGCTATTTGTTCTTGCTCTCACACTCATACACACCATGAGCAATCGAATGATATTTGGTAGATCAGTAAGAGTTGTTTTAAGCAGTGAAACATTGGTATCCGGCTGGTGGGGTGCTGGAGACTGGGAGTGCACAATGCCTGTGATTAAGGATCAGCTGATTAGGCCCTAGCTGTGTAATCTTGAAGAAAGTCTATGAAATCACTTGCTTTACAGCTGTGAAGTGATTTCCCTCACAATGGGCTACCTGCCACTAATCAGCTTTGTGCCACCAGAAAGCACCAAATATGTTTGGCCTTTTAACTCAGGATAATGATGGCATGATGATGTCGCTGTTTCTTTGTCTCTCTCTCTTTTTTTTGCTGTCTCTCGGCTGTTTACCTTTCCTGAGCCTAAAATGACAACAACATCTCGAGTCTGGAAGGGTCATAGCAAATATTTAGTGTTTTTATTTATAGATTCATTTAAATTTAGTCAAGTGTTTTTTTTTTTGTTGTCATATTCAGGACTTCCTTCATGAGAAAGAAGAACTGTGGCCTCAGGAGGCCCTAAGGCTTTTTGGGTAATGAAGGACCCAATGGACTTCTAGGTAATTGGGCAGCTGGAAAACAGGTGATTGCTGTCAAATGGTTCTGGTTGACCAATCAGATGGCCTGTCTTCCTGGTTGAAAGAACTGTGACCCTCGGGAATCGCTCTGAGGGAAGGTTGAGGAAGATTGTACACTGTGGAAATCGACCAAGCCATGCAAAAAAGTTTGATTTTGGCAGTAACTTGTTTAATTTTTGTGTTTGCAGATTTTTTTCAACTTGCAAGCTTCATTACATTCGATACTGTTAATGTCAGTTACATATAAACACTTTTTTAATGTAATGTTTATGAAATACGAAGGGGGAAATTACCTTGTTTCTTGAAAATGTTGTGAATCACAGTCATATCATCACTGTAATCTTCTTTATGAAGTAAAAATTACATTTCACAATCCAGATCATCATTCCTTACCTAACAGGAAGTTGAGAACGCAGTGAAAAAACAAGTTTGCATCTGTAAGCAGGAATTATTTATATGTTTTTTGGGAGGCCACTCTAATTTAGACAAAAATGTCCAAAAGCGCTGATCCCAGGTGTCCGGGCACTCAAGGAAATAACAGAGCACCCACTGAAAAAGATAAGATACTCTTCATTAATTTTAACCAATCAAAAAATCAATTGAGATTCAGAACCTCTCTGATTGGTGAATCTCACATCTGGTCCCATGGATATGGAGAGTGGGCAGATTTTCTTCAGGTTTTTCTCTCAATCCATTAACACATGCGTAAATGGAAAATGTTATTTTTGATTCTTGTTAGATTGTGGATAAAACAAAAGGCATAAGAAGAGATGAGCTGGTTATGAAGAGACCCGTTAGATGAAGGAAAAAAGAGGCTTTTGAATGTAGTTTAGGTTAGGTTAGACAGCATCCAACCACAGTCTTTCCAAGATTGAGAAATAAGCAAGGAAAGTATCAGGACCGCTTCAGTTTAGTGAAGAAAAAAAATAATAAGAAGATGTTCAGGATAGTCTGTGCTCTCAAATCAAAGGAAGAGTAGATCCTTTCTATCCTAAGACTCAGTCGTCTAGACTAGTATTCAGGCAAGTCATGACCTTCACACTGCGAAGTTCACAGCAGAAATCTTCTTGTGTTCTGTGAGAATGAGGAGCCCTTATTTGAATTTGAGTAGCCTGGCCTCTTTTAGTTATAGTCATAATTTATTTTAAGTGAAAATATAAATATTTTGTCATGCTTTTTTATATAAGTCTATTAATGTTACAGGTTTGGTAATGTGTAAGTTTGTTGCAAACGGCATAATTTTCATGTTTTGGATATGTTTTGTATTGATATTCTGTGTTTTAGAGACTTCACGTTTACATGTGATTTTTTTTTTGTTGTCTGCAGATGTTAGTGTAGTATTACGTTTATGGTGTGGATATACACTGGACACTTTAGGTACACCTGTTCAATTGCTTGTCAACACAATATCTAATCAGCCAATCACATGGCAGCAACTCGATGCATTTAGGCATGTATACGTTGTCAAGACGATCTCCTGAAGCATCATAATGGGTAAGAAAGGTGATTTAAATGGCTTTAAAAATTGCTGATCAACTGGGATCTTTATGCACAACCACCTCTAGGGTTTGCAGAGAATAGTCCAAAAAAGAGAAAATATCATATGAGCGGCACTTCTGTGGGCGAAAATGCCTTGTTGATGCCAGAGGTCAGAGGAAAATGGCTCAAGCTGAAAGGCAACAGTAAGATCATCCAACAATTATCCATATAGGGGTCAATATAGGAAATTTGAGGCACTGATCCGATTCGATTCTGATTCTGAGAGTCACAATTCTAAAACGATTCTAGATCAAAAAGAAGTGTCTGAGAAAAGATTTATTATTACATGTTCATTATACAGATTGTCATATCTATTATTTTTCCACTGAATTATGCGATCTGAAGAGCTTAAATCAGCATACAGAGCGCTGTTTTTTTTCTTAATTTACTGTTGTATGTTGTGCAGCGGGCGAGGTTAAAGCCAAATGGGAAAATGTATGAGATACATAAATGAGGTGTTCTCTCTCAGCGCCACCTATCGTGTACTCGGAAATTAGCTGAAGCCAATCAATCATTTTGTGTTCAGTGTGAAAGCGCCATTCTTCTGCGATTCGCTTAGATTCAGCCTTTATGCAGTAGATCAGCATGCTGTGAGAGCTCTTCAGAGCGCATGTGAGTATTTGAAAGCATGTCTGTCAGCAAGTGAGTTTCGTGTATCGATTATATGCTGCAATCCAAACTCTATAAATGATGCCTTCATATGGAATTTGAAAGGGAAAACACTGAAATACCGGTGAGAATGCACATTGTAAGCTTAACATTGTGAAAAGTGTGAATTTCTCACAGCGCATATCCTGTGCAATGAAGCCCACAATTGCCCTTGTAATTCGCTTAGACCTTTCCAAACTTTTTTTAACATTCAGACACTGGTTTGAGTGCGCATGTGTGAGAGAGGGTAAAATTTATCAGAGTCTGTTATTTTTTCTCTAAACTTTAGGGATTCATTTACTGTCTTAACGTATAACATGGGAATTGAGATGAGCCCCCTATAAGGGCATCCTGACCTGGATGAACTCTAACCTTTTCTCTACAGCATCATCCTACTGTATTGTCAGGAGAAACCCCTGGAAATGTTTATCACCCATAAGCACATGACAATGGATTTGACAAGAGCAAATAATGCAATTTATATGCAAACATTTATTTGAGTGCAAATCTATTGTCACCCTAAAAGTTATAGTCAACAATGATACATGCTCCCATTATAACTAATATGGCAGGGGTCGGGAACCTATGGCTCTTTTCAGGATTTCATATGGCTCTCCAATTTTCAAATGTTGACTGAAAAAGTCGCTCAAAAAGTCAAATATTAAGAGACATTTTGAGACACACCATGTAGCACTGGTTAATCACTTGTTTATGATGCCCGTTTCTCAATTTGTGTGGTGTCTTAAGGGGGTTGCACACCGGACGAGAAGCATCGCGTCACTTCGAGGACAACTCGAGGTATCGCACACCGGACACACACTTTCTCAGTTTATGGCCAGCAATATTGTTATGTTTAAGGACATTATGGAATTAAGATAATGTCTGTACTATGTTATGATTGTACTGTACAATTAAATACAATCATTGCTAAGTCTGCAGTCTGAACACTTTACCTCACCTGAAAATCCGATAACATCAGCAATTTCCATTCAAGCAGCTGATTTCTGCAAATTAATGTAAAACTAAATGTATATTGCAGCACACGGTGAAGTCAGTATGTACATTAACGACGATTTGAGACAAATAAATGTAAATTTTATATAAAACTATATAAATGGCTCTCTGTGGCGCAGCAGGATTTTGAACAAGGTCCTGAGCCGTTGCTGAGCGGCGCGGACAGACGCTGAATAGCGCCGCCGGTGTGTGTACACTCATAGAGAATAATGTATTCGAATTTTAAACATGTGGCGCTGCGCTTCTCGTCCGGTGTGCGACCCCCTTTAGGAGTGCTAGAAACCAGCATGTCAGTAAACAAAATATAGTATGAAGTAGCCTTAGCTTGGGTGTCAATGAGTGAAAAAAAAACAGCGTTATTGCCACCTACTGTTGTTGTAGACTATATAACTACCAGAACTACTACCAGTGCAAGTCGTATATTACTACTGTTGTTATTAAATAAAAATACGCAAATATTTCTATTATGCGAGTGTAAACTTTGCAGTGGCTCTTTTGAAAAATGTCTAAATTTTTTGTTTGTTTGTTAGGGTTAGGGTTCTTCTTGGTAAAAAGGTTCCCGACCCCTGTATGGTATTACCAGTGATCCTCATATATTTGGCTTAGTTTATGTTAATACATAATTTTGCAGTAGTCTAGCAGCTTTTTATTATCTTTCTTCTATTAATTCCCATGTAATTACCACAAATTCCCATGTGCAATGTGAATGAATTACACCTGTACATAATTAATGGTGAGTGTATGAAAGTGTAAGGGTGAACATAATCATTTACATGAGGGCGGCACATAATTATTTATTGTATTTGTTTAATTATATATATCTGTCAGCTTTCCAGTCAAAAATAAATCATTGATTTTTAGGGTATATTTAAGCTCCAGACCGATTGCTCGCAGACTATTCCTTGCCCACAATGCATCTCTACATATTCATTTTCCCAGTGTTTTGTTTAGTTTTGTTCCATCCATCCATGCATCCATCTCTCTGGACCATGGTTATTAACTAAAAGCGTAGAAGAAAAAAAAAGAAAAAAAATATAATAATAAATATACTATATAGACAAAAACAACAATAGAATGACTAAAATTAACTAAAATGAAAACAGAAAGTATAAAAATAAATTCTAAATCAAAATGTTAACAAAAACATTAATAGTATGTCAATGATACTAAAGTAACACTGCTCTGGACTTACATATACATTATGACAGGTCTGCATTTTTTTTTTTTTTACAGACTTTTGTCATTGTTCTGGCATCTTTCCATGGTTTTGAATCCCTCCTCACTTGTAGCTCCTGTTTAGAGACCCATGTTAGCATTCCCGCCTGAGTAGCATTTCACTGTCCCAACTCATGTCTATGGGCCTGGATGATAATGTGTGACATCGGCCCCGTTAGAACCAGGGTTGGAAATCCATCACCGTGGACATGCCTCATTGGCTCTCACCTCGTGCGGGACAAACTCCCAGACAAAGAAGGCCAAGTAAAAATTACAGGGGGGTTCAGAAGTACGGCAGTCACCCGAGGCAGCAGTGGAGGATAACTAACGACAGCCAGGCCGACTCTCACTTTGTTTTGCCTTTGAACAGCTAAGCTCTTCTCCATTGCTAGCCTAAGGCTGTTTGGAGACAAGAGCTAGTAGAGTAGGGGTGTTTGGCTGTGCCACACCAAGAAGAGGACATGGACAAAAAGAGGATTTCTGATGACGCTCTTGCTGGAAAAAAATGATTACAGATGGTCACTGACAAAATAGCCTGTCACAAAATGTAAACGCATGTAATGAGTGTAATTTTTGACATCATAACCTTGGGAAAAAAATCTTTAGTTTATTGAACACCACAGGTAGGGCGCACCATCCCCAGTGGTTTTTGTTGTGGGCTGTACATAGCAGAGCTATATAAATCATTCTCAGGCAATTCTTGTGCTTATCAGTTTGCAAGCACAGAAGAGGGATTTTTGCATATATAGCCCTACTGTAAAACACAGTAATCGAGGATTTATTCTCTGGATCTCTGACTGGGCACTGGATTTTGTTATTTATGAGCACTGAATCAATATTTATTGTGCACAAAGGAGCAATATTCCAATTCTGAATGTCTAAACATTAAAAGAACAGCATAAGAAAGCATACATACACAAACTGTAGAGGGAACACATTATCACATTCTTATTTAAGGTGATATAGGCTACATATTGCATTCCGGCTGCCGTCTTTGTCGATGTTTACAAAATGGAAGGTTATTATTGTAGTAGCGCGTTTTAAATTCACAACAGGCTTGGCACTGAATGGAGAGTTTTAAATATTGCATTGTGCCTTATGGGGTGAAAGCTCACATGGTGCATTGCTGCAACCCCAACAAGTTTCTTTCTTTCTTTCTTTCTCGATTATATTTATTTATTTTCCACCAATCCAGCTTAATTACTGTATTTATTTGATAATTGCTCCCATCTGTTTCATTTATTTCCCGAGATGGATATCCTTTGTACAAAATGGTCTTCCCCCAGACAAATAATGAAGTCCAGAATTAATGGAATGGTATTGTTTTTGTCTGTTCCTGGCATTGCCCAAATGTCACCAACCCTCGGGGAGATAGATGAGCAATTCATCCATTAGTGAAATACCACCTCTTCTCTCATCTCTGTTAGAATAGCAGCATGAAAGTATGGCATATAGGCATATTAATGCACCCATCTCTATTGTGCTATTGATCAGGGATTACTGAAAGCAGCCACTCACATCCAAGTTGCAGCTTCCTCTCTATCTGTTCCCATTACATGCAGTGTTGTAAGTCAGTCTTGGCTGTCAACTTTTTCTAGACTTCCCAAATCCTGACCAATTCAATTAAAACATCTGATTGCCAGATGATCTTAATGTAAGTTTAATAATAGCTGTGTGAAGCTTGAGTTATTTATTTATTTTTCAGCTTACAGACAGATGTGTATGTGACGGCTTATCTTTTGATGACGTGTTTGTGTATGTGCATATACATGCTTGCTCTCATGGACATATGTATGCGTGTCTCCAAAGAAATTCTTTAATGGGGCAATCATCTAGAAGCCAACCCCCATGCCAATTATCTGTCAGATTATGAAAAGTATGGTTTGCGGTTTTAATCTAACAGAATGCAATTCAGCAATTTCCTCATGCACAACAAGGGGAAGATAAATTAATCAAAGAGATAGAAAATCAATTTGGCTCCCCAACTGTCATTTCGGATCACCTCGCAAAGCTCTTTTCTCCCAACTCGCTGTGATGCTGATGCAAATGGTAGAGCCCTGCCGGAGATGCCTAATGCTGGGCTTGCAGCCTAACAGCGTCTGTGTGGATGGGAGTGGAGGAGTCAGTTAAGGTTTGGGAGGATAAAGCTTCTGTGGCTTCTTACTTGCATTTCACGCATGACCCAGAGCACTCTGGAAATAACCACATTACATCACAGGGCTGGCACGGTGGTGCACTGCCAAAATGAATTGAAAGCGGGGTGAGGGGGAAGAAATTGAGAGCAGTGTGCAAAGGCCGGAGTCTCTGGGAGGATGCGTTATCATTGCGTCACACACTCTAATTGGGAAACGCCATGTTAGTGACTAACATTCTGCAACGTCAAATAGTAATTTAAGATATTTCAGTATCAGCTTTTATATTTAATATATTCAATTCTAAACTTTTAGGGCTAAAATGAAAATGCAGTCATCATTTACCCACCCATTTGATTTTCGCTCAAATTTCATTCTAATTTAAACTCATTTTACTCAAGATGTATTGAATCAAATGCCATTTGACTCTTGCGTGTCTTCTGAGCAATTACAACCAAGGTGGCACTGGCATGGCAAACATTCTCAATGAATAACAACTTTAATTTCTCCTGGAATATTGTCAAACATGGTACTTTTACTGTTTCTATTTTTTTTTAATGCATTTGTGTGATTTAGATCCCTGTTTAAATTGTGTTGTTAAATAAATACATATATTTAATATAGTATATTAATAATACTATATATTGCGCTGCAATATGTAGTATTGACACTTCAGGAACCAGGTACCAGGCTGGTATTCTAATGCGGCTTGCAGGCCTCAGCCTCAAGGCACTTTCACCAACGAGTTGCTCCCCAGGGATACATCACCCAAAGGGACATGGTAACAGCTATGGCCGCCACATACACCTTTAGTGTGGAAGGGGTTAACCCTGCAGAAAAACGACCATGCAGGAACTCCAGCACTGTACCAACCGGGCAGTTAACTGATTCCCAATGATCCCCAGAACGGCCTCCTGAGGGCACTGAAGAGGAGTGGGCATCGTATGCTGAGATGTGAACCATTCCACCCTGGCGGGGTCTGCCCTCAGAAGTCTGATGCCCCTGACTTTCTGACGGGGAGCAGGAGAAGTGACACTTTCTTTCTGCTGCGGCCTGTATGTGGAGCTTGACGGTTGGGGCTGCTCCTACTCAGCAGCCACAGAGCCCTGAGCCTGGCAAGTGTGGTAGTGTTTGAACGCACCCGCTTGCTTTTTAGCCTCCCGAAACCTCTCGAAGACCACGTTCATTGCGTCACCGAAGTGGTAAGCCAAGAGGTATCGCCCCATGCCTGTACTCTTTGAACCCCCTGATATCAGAATATATGTGGATCTGAGGGCTGAAGAGACAGGACAAATACGGTTTATTCCACAAACTCGAAACTTCTTTATGGAGGTCGGGAAAGAAAGGTAGGCCTCAGGGTGGAAGCTTGACCCCGGAAGACCCAGCTTGCTTCTAGGATGAGCACCCTATTTCTCGGCCGGCCAATCGATGTTCAGCTTAGACACTTCTCGAGCTATTACAAACACCAGCTCCTCATATGCAGGTTTCCCATCCCAGTTAGATAGTGCTTCCCTCAGGTGAAGGGTGAGGAGAAAAAGTGGAGCTCGAGAGCTGATTGAGGTGCTGCTCTCCTCCCAAACAAACACACAAATTGTAATGTAGGGACCCCTTAAAATATGCCTTATTTTGAAAATTGCAGAGTATTAAAATATAAATATTTGATTATTTGTTTTTTTTTGTTTATTTGACTATGTGATGTAACTAAATGTACCAACATTCTTTGTTTCTGTATTATTTATACTGTTTTCCTTTACTCAAATAAGGTGTTCTGTTGAACTGATGTCTATTCATGTTGACCAATCAGCATTGAGATTGTTTAAAGTTTACGGACGCAAATTGCGTTAAGTTACGTTTTAGAGACGACAGGGAAGGAGATCGGACATGGCGAAAAGAGGGCAGCACATGTCCTCGTTTTAATGAAAGTGAGCGTCTTCGCTACTTGTGTTAGTACAGGCCTAAAGTGACAAATAGAACTTTCATCCAATCGATTTTGTTTGTTTAAAGTGATATTTTTATTTTACTGTATTATTTAGTATAATTTCAACCCATTCTGCCGTTGGGTTGCGTCATCTGTTTACTGCATTAACTGTGAGATATTGTGATGGAGAAACTCGCATCAAGGACGACAGCTGCATCATCGGTGTCACAAGAAGCACTTCCAAACGACTCGTAACAGTGGTTGGGGGACGAGATTTTTTGAGGGTGATAATTTAGAATACTCAGAGATTATTGAGGCTATTGCATTCCTAATTGTTTAAGGGGTGAAAAAACTTTTATACAATTGAACAACACAATATCTTTCCATTTTTCTTATTTTTACGCTTTGTTACAACAGCTGTAATTTTTTTTTTTTTGTATTTAGTTTTTTTCAAAAGGGTTTCATATTAGTGTCTAATTAATTAATAAATATTTGTTATTATTTTCCCCCTTATTTAGAATTGCTGTCTTGATTTATTATTTAAATAAATTGGTAAAAATAAGAATCTAAAATTCTGGGGAAGTAAATTATAAGTAGATTATTTTGCTTTATTATTCCCTGGTGGAGGCACCATGCGCTTATTTGATAAAGAAGAAACGAAGCTCTGGCCAATTCACCATTCAACTGCTGGGAATCCAGGGTTTTCTGGTTTGGGAAACATTTAAATTAACCACTAGGGTTGAGAAAAGGGTTACAGTAATAAAGAGAGGGAAAGGAGGAACACATGACTGAAATGCTTGTTTTTTCACCATGATAACTTGATTATGTTTCAATATTGGGACAGACAACACTAAATAAGATTGTGTTTTCAACACAGAGCACTTGCTGAGGCACAGAAGCTAACACCGGTCATTCCGGGTGTGCTTTTATGCTTCCTGGTCGTGACGTCACCCGCACGTGACGTCCCATTTCGCCATTGGACTGATTCCACACATGTGCTTCAGATGCAATCATGAAGAGGCATTCCCAAAAGGGAAATGTTATTTATGTGTCTAATATGTATAATTTAGGGGGGGGGGGGGGGGGGGTTGTATACATTCTATTTATTTATTTTCAAAGCATCTAAACCTAACCACAACAAATGAAATGTGCCAATACATTTAAGCATAACAGTTTTTATTTAAAATGCATAATAAATGCTTAGAAATATTTAACTGTATACACTGAAAAAATATTATAGTTGCAGCTATGAATTAATGTGTAGTTAAGGTTTAATATTTTATTTCAGAAATTTAGTGGGCTGTTGGACACATAGTATTTGTAGTGATTAGTGAGATATTTTTAAGAAGCTCGTTCAATAGATGTGCATTGTAAAAATTACCCAAGAACAGCAGATGCCTTTCATAATTCACAACTTTTGCTAAACTTTCTCTCTAAGCAATGACATTGTTCTTGCCTGCATAATTTGTGTTCAATCAGGATATGTTCATGACAGTCAATGTGAACATAAATTACCATGCTGTGAGACAAAGGGAAGTGAGCATGACGCATATCATGCTCAGATGACACCAACAGGAGGCGCCATGCAGAGTTTCCTTTCATAATTTCTGGCCCTAAATGTAGACAGACTGTTTGGCAGCACATACGCACAGCTCTGGAGTGCCAACGTCAGCAAATACACTCACTCACTCACTCACACACACATACTGTACACACCCTTACATTCATCACCATCCTCTCACTCAGGCAGAGAGAATGCCAGTCCACTTGGTATAACAAAACAAGCATGCATGCAAGCCTGTCTTCGCTGATCTCTCTCTGACCTTAAACAACAGCCAAAATGTATATTGTTTGTCTCATGCACCTTCTCCAGGCCTCAAATATGTCAGTAAGATGATGAGAGGTTGTTGCTCTCAGAGAACTCTTGAATACAGCAGGTTAAGGTGTTTGTTGAAGTAGTGCAGTAAACTTACCTGCAAATGGACCCAAAGGTCAAGCAAACATCTCTGAGGATCTGTCCATCTCTGCTTACACTGGAAATGGTTGAAAAGCATCAAATACCCTTCAAAAACAAAAACAATGCAAGCAACATACTTTCTAATTATATAAATGCTCACCAGCCACTTTATTACACTTTGCTAATGCCGAATTGTACCCCCTTTTTATTATTCTTGGCATAGATTTAACAAGGTTGATTTTGGTCCATATTGACATGATAACATCACACAGTTGCAGCTGAATCTCCCGTTCCAACACATCGCAAAAAGTGCTCTGTTGGATTGGGATCTGGTGACTGTGGAGACCATTTAAGTATAGTGTACTCCTTGTCATGTTCAAGAAACCAGTTTGAGATGATTTGAGATTTGTGACATGGCGAATTATCCTGCTGGAAGTAACCATTAGACGATGGGCATACTGTGGTCATAAAGGGATGGTCATGGTCAACAACAATACTCAGGTTGGCTGTGACATTTGAACAATGCTCAATTGGTACTAAGGGGCCCAAAGTGTGCCAATAAAATATCCCCACACCTTTACACTACAACAACCAGCATACACTGTTGATACAAGGCAGGGTGGATCGATGCTTTATATGTTGTTCACGCCAAATTCTTACCCTACCATATTAATGTCGCAACAGAAATCGAGACTCGTTAGACCAGGCATTATTCCACTTTCTACTGTCCAATTTTGGTAAGACTGTGCAAATTGTAGCCTCAGTTTTCTGTTCTTAGCTGACAGGAGAGGCACCCGGTGTGGTTTTCTGCTGCTGTAGTCCATCAGATCAGCTTCAAGTTTTGACGTGTTGTGAATTCAGAGATGCTCTTCTGCAAACCTCGGTTGTAACGAGTGGTTATTTGAGTTACTGTTGCCTTTCTATAAGTTCGAACCAGTCTGTCCATTCTCCTCTGACCTCTGGCATCAACAAGGCATTTTCACCCACAGAACTGCCGCTCACTGGATATATCCAGTGTATATAGTAAGAATTATATTTTTCTGCATTATAGTAATGAGAACTTGAGAGGAAAATGTGCCTAATTGTCATAAAAGCAATGCTAAAATCCTTTTTTTAATTATTATAGAAACTAATGACAAAATGGTTTAATAGTTAAAAAAATTAAGTAGTGAGAGTTAAAAATCATAGTGTTTTGAGGTTCTGTGATGGTTAGGATGCTGGCTTATAAGGCAGCTGCCATGTAGGCAGTACACAGCAAGGCAGCTAACTAGGTTTTGGAATAAAGCAATGGACAGAAATGAATTCATACACACACATAAACACACAGCCAGCGTCCATCAAGAGCTAGGGAAAAACTAATGCGTAGTCGTCTAGAACAGATTTGCGGATCTGGGATATCCATATGGTATGGGGGAGGCATCTAAAATAAACCAAAATCACTGATTGACTAGAGAGAAAACACCACCAGGAAGACAATAAACAAATGCTCCTCTAAAATTGTCACCCATTAGAGTGTTTCAAAACCACCAAATTGTCTTGCTGAAACCAGTCACAAGAGGAGCCATCAAATAAGAGATAATTATCTGAGGAGCTTTTGCTAAAGCAAAATGTCACTGTTTATCTGTACACCACAACAAATAACTCTCAGGTTAGCAGAAGACATTGATCTAATTGATCAGACATGCCTCAGTCATTTACCAGCGAAGGTTAGCGGCCACTGACATTTATTTGGATCATTATGAGCACAGGTTGAGCATTTTTCATGCTCAATAATGTAGCCTTCAGGCTACACACACAATACCAGGTGAGAAGGAAGTGTGAGAGAATAGATGCATGCTTATGCTTGTGTGAGGATGTGCACATCTTGGTAAAAAAACAAAAACAAAAAAAAGATGAAAGAATAACAAACATCCTGTGCTATGACCTTGTTTTTTTCTTCTTCTCCTTTATATTTTTGAAATTTCAATGGGTTTTAAGTGCATATGTGTGTTTGTGCCTGAATGTGTTAGCCAGAGACCTTCCAGAGACAACAAAAGTTTCTGCCTTCAACTTTTGCTTCATTCTGGCATTAAATTGCATCAGATGATGTATGAGGTAAACCAGACCATAATTTTTCCACATGTGTGAAGGCCAAGGACGTCTATTACAAAATAAAATTAATCCATTACCATCCTTGTTCATGTAATTGGCAGTTACTCAGCTGGAGTAAGTAATGTGCTATTTGAAATCTTTGCTCATGGATGCTCAGTTCTGCAGCCAAGGTTTATTTTTTTATTCAGTTACCTGTAAATGCCATGTCATAATGTGAAATGCATGCTTTTAAGAGCCCTTCAGAAACAGGCTGTACCTATAATAATAATAATAATAATAATAATAATAATAAAACAATAATAATAATATTATGTATTATTTTATTGCACATTTCCTGCTTCATCTGAAAAACATGTCTAAATATGTACTTATATTTTAATTCAATGTTATTTGTATTAAATAAATTATTACTTTTATTTAGCAAGGATGCGTTAAATTGATTGAAAGTGTCCGTAAAGACAATTGTAATGTAAACAAATATATTTCTCTTTCAAAAAAATGCTGTTCATTTGAACTTTCTATTCATCTTCATCGACTTCTTTTAAAAACATGTTAAAAATTTTACAGACCCAGGGGTGTGCGATATAAAAAAATTTGATCGTGGAGGATTAAAGGTACAATATCCAAAAAGAAATTCGCCGCTTGGGATCGCTGACCACTTACAATAACAAAGGCGTAGGTTTATGACGCAGCGATGAGCTGAATGATGGGACTTGCTGTCAAGCTGATGGATCTAATAATGTTTATGGATGAGTGAAAACATTCATGTTTTTTAACATTACAGTGGTATGAAGCAGGGCGCAATTGTTAATAAGAGACATATATCACACGCGAGTCCCGCGGATATAAAGGAATGAGGACATTTCATATACCTAATACACGCAAGTGCTGAATTACTCACACAGGTCAGTTTATTTGACGAATTAAACTTGTGAGGGAACGCAGCGCTGTTCCACTAGGTCTAACGTTGACTGTTACACTATACTAAACAGCATTATGATGTTATTCTATGTGTTAGTTCATTTGCTATATGAAAGCTAGATCAACATTAGAATATAACATACTGATCATATTCTAACATTTCATTATGTTGAGCTATATAACATTGATTTGTTTTATGCACATTTGCTCACCTATCTCATAAAGTATAGCGGTGTCGCTGTCAAGTCGTGACTAGTGAATCTCTGTCAAGTCCAAGTTAGTCGCGGACGTGGAGCTCTAGGCATCTCGAAAGATGTTGATCTTCGTTGTAGTCCTATTTTTGTCTCAAAGTCTGCTTGCCATGGTCCATAATGTTTGACCAAAACAACAACAGCGTGAGCGTCCTGCTAGGCATAACACAGTTGTCCACGTCTGTCACCGTGGTTATTATGGCAGTACGAGCGGAAACCATAGATGGCGGAAACCGAGGGTAACGCGGATATGACGCCATTGACTGGCGACTCCCAGCTCACCACTGCTCACACGCCCCGTTTCCTTGGTTAAAATCGCAATTTTCTCATGATTTAAAAATAGTTGGAAACATTTGGAATATTATAAGTTATCAACTTAACAAAATATATAACACTGGCCTTGTGATTTTGGGATATTTTAATGCAAAAATTTGAAATCTACCTGAAATATCGTAGTATCCTATCAGTTGCAGTTCTGACGCCTCTGTCCTAACATACTGTACACTCTAAAAAGTCTAACCATGATTTACTCAATTTTTTTGGTGAAACATTTTTACACTTAAAAAAATTGAGTAAATTTTAAAGCTGTGAAATCAATTAAATATACTGTATGAATTGAGTAAATGCAAGTAAAACTATTAAGTAAATCTGAGTAAATGCATCTGGTATATCAACAAATTAAATTGAGTAGAAATAATTTAACATTGAAACTTTTAAAAACCAATATTTATGAGTAATATTAGCTGTTTTTATTTATGAGTAATATTAACTTTTTTATTTCCTCTAAACCTTTGTAAAATAATATTCCATACAACCACCAGTATACATGACATTGGCCTATATTGTCAATGAGTACAGCAAACAGCATATTTTACACTGTTTTAACATACAATATTGCCAACATTTAAAGTAATGTATCAAACATTTTAGAAGTAAAAATTAAACATTAAACATTTAGGTAGCCTAATTCAAGAGTAATCAACAGGCGTGTTATCCAATATCCACCGTATCAGCGCTGGTCCTTGTGCCGGAGATGGACTCGCGCTCTGCGGGTGAACTTCGGACTCCAGACCGCCGTCTTGCGTTTCACTCATAGCCGAAAGATGCTGCGACGACTGACTCCATAACCTGCCAATAAACAAACAGTGCACAGTTCTGAGGACATTTTATCATCCAAATTAATTAAATTCATTATCATTATGATGAATAAACTCGTGTGTTTTATGCAAGGCGTTTCAATCACGCGAAAAAACAGTCGTTTAGGTGTCACATTACGCCTTTGTATGTTGTTTTGCATTAAATACAATGATTTAAAGCACAGTAATGATTTTATAGATAGAATAAAACATACACAAACCTGAATTTCGCAGAGACTGGGAAGTTTCGGCGACACTGAGAAGAAAAGAGGAGAACTGTTCTTCTGGAGACTGGAGTTCAAACAGCCCGCGCTCACTCGACCGTTGAGCTGTTGTCACTTTAGAGGGTGGGGGAGGGGTGCGTTGTTTTAATTGAGTAAACTTACTCAATTTCTTAAGTGTGTTAAATATATTAATAATATTGACTTAAATTAAGTAAATTTTGTGGTTCTTGAAACAGATCTGTTTAATTCTCAATTCTCAAATATTTTGATAGAAATTTCACAAATATATTAAGTTTATTTAAAAGAAACAATTGGTTAGTCAAATACTAAATTCTTTTAGTGAAAAAAACGTATATATAACTGTAAATTCTAGACAAAATTAACTGTTGGATTTTTAGTCAATTATTTTGGTATGTTCAACTCAAACAATCAAGTAAATGATATTCAGAGATTTTATCAAGTTAATACAGTTAATTATTACTGTGATATTTACTAAGCCCCTGAATTATTTTTTAGAGTGTACAATGCGACATACATTCACATCACATGTTGACGCAGAGGTCAAGTTCAGCCTTGCCGGTTAAACATTTAATTTGCGTGTTGATACGCTGTTCTAACATGCGCTTTTCTGAGCACATACACCAATAGCGCACATGCACTGAAAAACCTGTCAAACAGCGCCTGGAAGTTATCTTTCTAGTCTTATTGGGTTAATACTGTCAAATACACAAGGTTTACATAAACACAAAACACGTAGGCCTATGATATAAAGTGGCTAACTGGACCGTATTAACCAGCCAAACTTTGACCCCTTGGTGAAGGCCCAGCGGACAATTAATAGAAATATACAAAATGATTGATTCATAAGGGCAGAGAGGGTTGTCCATTGGGAGCAAGAGTAGTCTGCCACATAGAGCCTTGAACCTATTTGTAGGTCTCGGCAGAGATGTGGAATATGGTATCTATTATCACCTGAAATGATAGAGATGCAGTCTTGTTCGTGCCATAAGCAGCTTTTAGCCATGATTGACCACAACCACTCATCACATCTATTAGTGAAGGATTCTAAGATCTGGCTACTGTATAAAATGTATATACTGTATAATATTTGTGAAGGCTGAGGGTAAACAAATTAATCGATTTTCTTCACATCAATTATTTCAGGAGAACAGTCTGTGAGGGCCTTTGATCCTTCCATATCAAAGAGATGAGTTCGTCTCACTCACGCTCAGACAAAAACACTTGCTTTCTCAGCATTCTATAACCACAAGAAGTCACTCTTTCTGTATAGCTTAAGGTTGTTTCTGACAAAACTTTGCTGGATGATCTAACTTCACAAAAGAAAAGAAAAGAAAACAATATCTGTCCTTTTGAAGAAGGCAGTTGTATATTCCACGTCCTCCTACACTTGAAGTTTTACCCCTATTGCGCAATTTACTTGCTTTCAGCATCAAAATTCCAACTGCATTTTCTACAGTACATTACTTAACGCACACATTCAAAAAGAAAAACAGTACATTTAGATCGTCTTGACCTGCCAAGTCTCCGTCAGCACGAATAGATTTGAATCATGCCCATTGCATTGCAGTAAACCTAAGATGATTGTGCCGTGTGTGCAGTAAACCTAAGATGACTCTGCTCATTTGGATCATTTAGGGTCAAAGTGAATTTTTATTGGCAGGTTGCCTTTGATGCAGGGTCTTTAATCAGATGCCATTTAGCTATTTGCCACAAGGGCTCATGGGAGAGAGAAACAGCCCAACACACTGCATCTTCATTAGGCTGGGGGACAGTGTAATCTCGCACATTTTGAATGCCATGCGAGCTGTTACAAGACCGTGTGTAGCTCCATCACGTTCCAAATGGAAATCATTTGAGGTTGTGAATCCAATGAGCTAGCTTACCTTTGAATTCGAGATTAAAGTTGTTTTGTTTACAGGCTCGTTGCTGATAGATCGAGCGAGTTCAGGGAGAAGTGAAGGAGGTGAGACTGCTCAATATTACATCTCACTGGATGTCAGCAGTATTGAACGGCTGTTAATCAAATATAATATTATGCCTAATATCATAATAAGAACCTAAATCCGCCCTCTGAAAGGTATTTTGCGAAAATAATGCGCCTCACGAGTAGGGTTGCCAACTTTTGAAAAGTAAAATAATGGACAATCGTGGTTCTTTATAGGAAAATAAGGGACAGAGTAAGTACATATTTGTTCTGTACCACACAGTGCATGTAATTTCAGTATCTGCAGTTGGCCTATATGTCTAAAAAAAGGTTTTCAGACATAAATACAGTTGGGTCATTCAGTGTCAAAATCAAACAAATTGAAAACTTTCCGGGCTCAAATTTTATATTTTGTATTTTTTTTTCTTTTCTTTTTTTCCTGAAGAAAGACAAACATAAATGAAGAAGAAAGCCAAAATATTAAATGTGACAAATGTATATTTAATGAGTAATTTATTGTTTTGTAGAGGGTGGTCAGAATGACAATATTCACCTGAGTTTCAGAATCAGATTACAAGGGGTAAAAATTACTTTAGAACAGCATCCTTTTATTTTTAAACAGAGATTGGTAGGTCTTTAAGTGAAATCTGTTGACTTTAGATTTTGTTGCATATGCCGACAGCAATAGTTCAAAAATAGAAAAAAAAAACCTTATTGTTTATTTTTTTGTTTTTTGCCCAAAATGTTTATGCCTGTAACTTGTATTAAACATATCTTAATTTCCTTATAGATTCTAATCCTTAACTTTTCTTTTGGTTTCCTAATTTTTAATGTCCAATATGGTTAATATGGTTAAAATTGGTACACATTTTCTGAAGAACAAATAATGTTGAAACTTCAAAACACTTTTTTTGTTTGTTTTTTTTTTGTCAAGAAGATACATAGATGGCATAAAATTAGAAACGATAATTATCTGAACATCTTTAACATTTTCACCAATGAGGCATTTCTTTCAACCACGTGCAGCACTTAAAATGTTGAACTAAATGTTGTTGCAAGCATGTTGTCCTATGCTTTGAATAAATGAAAATATGCATGTTTCTTAAGTATTTAGTTGAACATCAATAAGTGTAACAAGATTAAAACCTGTTGGAAACGTGTTTATCACATAGGCTAATTACTGTTTTATCACTGTATTATTTTAAAGATTGGAAACACAATGAAAGGATTGTAAACCTGTCAAACTAAACGTTTATTATTATTATTATTATATAAAACTTTATTTTCAGGAACAGCTTATTTAATTTCGAAGCAAGTTGAAATCATTGACATGAACTCTTGCCATGGTTTTAAGGGTGCAAAATTAGGGATGGAATGATTACCGGTTTCACGACAAAACACGATAAAATGTCCTGGCGGTTAGTAGGCCTATTACCGTTTACAATTTAATGTAATGTTTAATTTACTGTAAAGCTACGTCTTAGTGTTGCTTATCTTGGCGAAAGCCGAGTACAAATCAGCATGAAGTTTTAACATCTACTCTCGTGTAATGGAAATCATCATGGAAACCGTGTTCGATTATCGTGATTTTGAAAACTCGGGGTAAATCCTGTCCAAGCAGCATCGGTCTGACGCAGCCGCAGCCGCAGCATGCAACTTTGTTTGTTTTGTTTGTTTGTTTTTTTTTGTACGAGAAGAAATGGCGGAAGGCAGTGTACAGAACCGAGTGTCGGCTCAGGAGTGTCTCACCCAAAAATCCTCCCCGCCGCGGCTGCAGCTCCTCAGTGAAGTCCGATATTGTACAGTACGTACTATTCTCTGTTATTGTTAACCCCACTTAAAGGAGACGTATGTAAGATTGTGGCCAAAACTGGTACTGCAATCACTTTCAAATTACTGTAGAGCGGTGTATTCCCTCCCCCTTCCCCCTTGACTTGAGGTTGCCAGATATGCTGCAGGATAATTAGAGCAGAGCTGGCAACCCAAATGCCGCAATACTACTGACTTCGTGATTGGTAGATCGGTGGAGGGTGGAGCATCAGACCAAAACACAAAAAGACAACATCAACATCAGTTAAGGGCTGCAACTTCACTTTTTAAATGACAATATCCTTAACTGTTGTCAGTGATATAAGTATTTTAAATGAACATGATTTCTTAATGTCTAGTGACATATCAGGGAAAATGTATGATTAATTGAAATAAACTTACATACAGCTACTTTAAGATATAAAAAATATTGTAAAGCACCATAAAGTTTTCGTGCACTATATTTCAAGACTTCTGAAGCCATTCGATAGCTTAATGTGAGGTAAAAATTTATATTTAAGTCGTTGGAGTAGGAACTCTCCTCAGTCCTCAGTCATTCTCCATTCAGCATTCAAACAGCGTGCATTTTCGGCTACGACAGTAACATGAGGAAACTTACTCCAATAACAAATAAATACTTTAATAACAATTAAAATAAATTGATGAAGACCAGTTTATTCAATTTATATATTTAAGACATGTTGCAAATGTTTACGTTTCTTACATAAATGTTTATGTAAGAAACTTATCCAAGATGATTGTAACGATGATTGCTATTATTTAACTGAAGTTATGATTACAAATGCCTTTATTTGAATGTATTTTTATCTGCCGGGATGATAGAATTGACATCATTACGTGAGGACGTGAAAGAACTGGTGAACCGGTTCATTGAAACAAACTGTCCGAAAGTACTGGTTCGCGGAAAAGAACCGGTCTTCCCATCACTAGCGACCAGCCGATAGAGGATTCTGCTGGGTTTTAAAACCTTCCGCAAATGGCTATGTTTGCAAATCGAACAATGATTTGTCTCACAGGAATGATTAATTCTCAATTTAGAGTGTATGCCTGATAATACGGGACAAACTGCGTTCTGTATGACTTTCATACGCATCATTGATGCCATAAATACTGAACGATTCTCTATTATACAGAATGTTTGGTAACCCTACTCACGAGCCTCAAAATATTGAGAAAGCGAGAATAAAATGTCACCCCCATTGTTTGTTTAGGTGAAACAGCTCGAAAATACAATTGTTTATTTAACTGCTGACAGCTCTATTGTGCATATTTTCCTTTTGGTCGGATGGAGGTCACCTTGCAAGAAGAACTGAACAATAGTCTGATGTCGCAACTCCCAACGTACCCATTGTTATCTGCATGGAGAGCCACTCACAGAGGTTGATGAATACGATCTGAATACTGGTGTGAAAGATGAGAGAGAGAGAGCATTAGAGGGAGAGAGAGTGTGCAATAGAGTGATGATGCAAGTATAAGGCAAGATGCTAAATACCTTGGGCGAAGTATAAAGTAAGACAGACGCAAGTTTGCTTGCAGTGGATTTTGAAACACAGCGAGAGATTGAGAGGGCTGGTGCTTGCCTGCCACATTAACATGCACCTCAATAGGTAGTGACGAAGTAGAGGAGTCTCAGATCGCCCTACGCTAATCCAGACAGTCCTGAAAATAGCCGCTGCATCATTACAGAAGACATGGGAACTTCCTTTGTTTTACGGCGGGATAATTGCAGTTTTGTTTCTGAAAGGAGTTCGCATAAAAGCCACCGTCTAGCGCATTATACGTTCCCAGCACGTTCGTTCGTGCAGGAGTGCAGATGCCCACAAATATAAAAGCTCGCTCAAGCACCCAAACGTCTGGGCATAAATCCCTCTCTGTATATCTATCATTACAGATATATGGACTCATTGCAACTTGCACTGTTTTACAATCCTCGTTTTCCTAACTGAAACCTTAAACAAGTCATATTCTTCTCCTATCCTCTGAATGTCCACAGAGATTCTTACTGGAAATGTCATCGGAAAAAGGACTCTAATAATGAAGCGAGGGACAGCTACATCAGTATAAACACAACTCACAGCCCCCAGGGCTAACCCTAGCCCAGTGACAGGGAAAATGGATGTGGACCTTTTGGAATGGAATATGGATGGCCTCAACTCTGGGTTATTATTCAAGCCTAATCTTCCATCAGGACCGGCTGTGTGAAGTGAACAAATGGGCTGACTATGGAGACGTCGGTGGCATTAGAGAGGGTAATTGCAGAAGCAGGTTTGTTTGGTACAGCTAACCATGAGCAGATGTGTACTGTACATCTCCAATACTTTACTTAGAGGTTGAATCGGTTTCAGATGTGGCAAGACTTTGCGTGAAATTTACACTTTAGCCTACAAAAGAGCCACCCTGCCCTTCAAGCTTGTTTTAGTAGAAATTATGCTCGTGCAAAGATAAACTCGTTAGAAGAATTATATTTGTGAGGCATGTTCGATGTTTGCCCATTTAAAAAGCAATCAAAAAACTCACAACCTATTGGAATGAGACCATATTTGCTAGCACACAGCAAGCAAATATTTATTAACTTTAGTAAACATTTCGATATTTTATGTGTTTTATCTTTTCATGGTTGTAATTTGCTGCACTGACGGGATACAGATGGCAGGATCAGGGGAAGACATTAGCAAGGGGCTACACTACTGCAATCACTAAAACCCTGGTAATTAACTCTTTCCTTCATGCATGGGGTGAATATGAATGAAGAGGAGCTCAAGCAGGGATGAGGGGATTTTATTTTAATGATCTGATCCACTGATCCTTTAAATTTCTGCCCCTGAAGGAGGACGAGACAGTCACATACATAAAATTCCCTCTTAATTTATTATCATATTGTCACTCAGAGTAGACTGGTTATACAAAAGTATGTCATTCTATTGCCCGAAGAACATAAAACACTCAGTTTACCCAGATATCTATTCTAGATCCAGTCATCTTGCAGGCCTGACGTGTTAAAATTATGTGGGAATTTCTTGGTTTCAGGATTGAATCCTTAAACCAATCGCACATCCTGAAAATTAACACTATTCATAAAAGTTTTTGTTTAATTTTTCTGGTAAAATCATTGAGTTTATTGATAAATCATGTGTGTTTCAGCAACGTTATTTAATTCTTTTCTGGTCAAAGGTTCAAAATAAATAATAAATTTTTGTATTTCCTTTGCATTTCTATACCCATGTCAAATTGACCCATATGCACTTCCCCTTGAATTTTGATCTGTATTTACTTTCAATGATAATATTTAATTCTCTAATTGTGCTGACCATATTTGTGAGGAACATATCTGTGAGGATAAGTTTAGAGACTATTACTTTAGTGCTAAAACACAATGCAATGCAATGCATTATTAAAATACAGATAAAATACCTTTAAAAAATTAGTAAGAGTGAGTTAAGTGAAGTTAAAATTAGTTATATTTAATTTATTGTTATTGCTTATAATAACAATAAATTAAATTAGGAACCGGAACCGGGAACACTTCCTATAACACCTGATGTACTCTCTACATCATAAAAAGAATGGCCATATCCAGATCAGATGGTGGACTTGCGCCTAGACTTAACCACAACGCATGATGTAATCAGCCGGATCCGGGCCGTATCCAGATCAGATGGTGGACCTGCGCCTAGACACGACCACAATGCATCACTGAAGTGTCAGCAGAGCTTGTCAACTAGACTCCCCCCCGTGAAGGCCTCATCGACATGACAGCCATCGGCACTGATCCTCAACAAACTCGTCCCCATACGCGCATGATGACTTCGATCTTCAACCAGATGAACTGCATAATATAATGTTCCAATCCATTCTGACTTCTGACCTGTAATGCTGCCTGAATCATAATCATACACCGTTCGTTCGTTGGCCAGAGGAGAACTGGCCCCCTGACTGAGCCTGGATTCTCCCAAGGTTTTTTTCTCCATTCTGTCACCTGATGGAGTTTTGGTTCCTTGCCATTGTCGCCTATTTTGCCTTTCTTCGCCTTTGTCGCCATTGGCTTTTGGCTTGCTTAGTTGGGAACATTTCATTTTATATTTAACAATATTATTACAACATTATTTTCCTGTTATCTCTGTAAAGCTGCTTTGAAACAATCTGTATTGTAAAAAGCGCTATATAAATAAAGGTGACTTGATTTGACTTATGTACTTGGGAAGCGAACATTTTGGTAACTATTGAAAAATTTAAATGAGTAAATTTTTTTTTAACATTTGTGTGAATAATTTCTTTCAATAATTTCATTACACTGAAATCAATATGGGTCATTTTGATCCCCATTATGCATTATTGGAGATTTTTTGTTTGTTTGTTTGTTTTGGTCAATGATTTTAAAATTAAATTAAAGCTGCAAGCAGCATTGAAAGGGCCCTCGCACACGTGCCATCGCGACCCGGTGGCTTTAGGAAGACAGAGCACGGTGGGCAATGTGCATTTAAGTAGATAAATATAGTGGGAGTATGTCAAAGTCAGTTACAAAAATGTCCTTTATTGTGGGGATAATAGCATGCGTTATCACTCAGATAAGTGTTGCTAGCATGTTTTTAGCATGTTTAGAACTCAATGGCATATTTACTATGTTGCTAGTACTGCATCACAGTGTCAAATATGTCACTTCCTTTTGACAGTAGGTGGCGCTATTACTTTAACTTAAAATTGTAATGCGGATTTGTTCAGGCCATGACTCTTATCAAACGTGTGAAGTTTGGGGCAGATTTGACATTCCATGCCTCAGTTACAGCAAATTCCTATTTAATTGCAGTAATAGCATGCATTGGCACTTAGTTAAGTGTTTGCTAGAATGTTTCTAGTATGTTGCTAGCATGTTTAACACTTGCTGGCACTTTTTTATATATTATTAGAAGTCCACAACAGTGTTAAACATGTCACTTCCTGTTGCCAGCAGGTGGCGCTATGACTGTAATTGAATATGAGCATGCACATGTGTTCAGGACAGAACTCTTATTAAACTTGTGAAGTTTTGGGCAGATTGGACATTGCCTTCTTAAGTAAAAACAACTTCCTGTTTCATAGCATTAGCATGCTTTAGCACTTAGCTAAGAATTGCTAGCATGTTTATAACTCAATGGCATATTTACTATGTTGCCAGTACTGCATCACACTGTTAAACATGTCACTTCCTGTTGCCAGTAGGTGGCGCTATTACTATAGCTGAAAATTGTCATGTAGATGTGTTCAGGGCAGGACTCTTATCAAATGTGTGAAGTTTGGGGCAGATTGGACATTGCCTTCTTAAGTAACAACAACTTCCTGTTTCATTGCATTAGCATGCTTTAGCACTTAGCTAAGAATTGCTAGCATGTTTTAACATGTTTCTAACATGTGTATAACTCAATGGCATATTTACTATGTTGCTAGTACTGCATCACAGTGTAAAACGTGCACGGAGGGGAATGTGCATTTATGTAGGTAAATATAGGAGGAGTATGTCAATGTCAGTTACAAAAATGTCCTTTATTATGGGGATTATACAATGTGTTTTCACTCAGATAAGTGTTGCTAGCATGTTTTAGCATGTTTCTAGCATGCTTGGAACTCAATGGTATATCTAAATTTGTTGCTAGTACTGCATCACATTGTAGATGTCACTTCCTGTTGACAGTAGGTGGCGCTATTACTATAAGTGAAAATTGTCATGTAGATGTGTTCAGGGCAGGACTTTTATCAAAAGTGTGACGTTTGGGGCAGATTGGACATTCCTTGCCTGAGTTAAAACAACTTCCTGTTTCATGGCATTAATAGCATGATTTAACACTTAACTAAGTATTGCTAGCATGCTTTAGCATGTTTCTAACATGTTTAACACTCAATGGCATATTTTACTATGTTGCTAGTACTGCATCACAGTGTAAAACATGTCACTTCCTGTTGACAGTAGGTGGCGCTAATACTATAACAGAAAATTTACAGAAAATTATCATGTAGATGTGTTCAGGCCATGACTCTTATCAAACATGTGAAGTTTGGGGCAGATTGGACATTGCCTTCTTGAGTAACAACAACTTCCTCTTTCATTGCATTAGCATGCCTTAGCACTTAGCTAAGAATTGTTAGCATGTTTTAACATGTTTCTAACATGTTGAACACTCAATGGCATATTTTACTATGTTGCTAGTACTGCATCACAGTGTAAAACATGTCACTTCCTGTTGACAGTAGGTGGCGCTATTACTATAACAGAAAATTAACAGAAAATTATCATGTAGATGTGTTCAGGCCATGACTCTTATCAAACGTGTGAAGTTTGGGGCAGATTGGACATTGCCTTCTTGAGTAACAACAACTTCCTCTTTCATTGCATTGGCATGCTTTAGCACTTAGCTAAGTGTTTGCTAGCATGTTTTAGCATGTTTCTAGTATGTTGCTAGCATGTTTAGCACTTGCTGGCACTTTTTTATATGTTATTAGTAGTCCACAACAGTGTTAAACATGTCACTTCCTGTTGCCAGCAGGTGGCGCTATGACTGTAACTGAATATGAGCATGGACATGTGTTCAGGACAGAACTCTTATCAAACATGTGAAGTTTGGGGCAGATTGGACATTGTTTGCCTGAGTTACAGCAACTTCCTGTTTCATTGTATTAGCATGCTTTAGCACTTAGCTAAGAATTGCTAGCATGTTTTAACATGTTTCTAACATGTTTATAACTCATTGGCATAATTAATATGTTGCTAGTACTGCATCACAGTGTTAAACATGTCACTTCCTGTTGCCAGTAGGTGGCGCTATTACTATAACTGAATATTCTCATGTAGATGTGTTCAGGCCATGACTCTTATCAAACGTGTGAAGTTTGGGGCAGATTGGACATTCCATACCTGAGTTACAGCAAATTCCTATTGAATTGCAGTAATAGCATGCTTTAGCACTTAGCTAAGTGCTTGCTAGCATGTTTTAGCATGTTTCAAGTATGTTGTTAGCATGTTTAACACTTGCTGGCACTTTTTTATATGTTATCAGGAGTCCACAACAGTGTTAAACATGTCACTTCCTGTTGCCAGCAGGTGGCGCTGTGACTGTAACTGAATATGAGCATGGACATGTGTTCAGGACAGAACTCTTATCAAACGTGTGAAGTTTGGGGCAGATTGGACATTGTTTGCCTGAGTTACAGCAACTTCCTGTTTCATGGCGAAACATCAAAATTTGTCAGGCCGCCGAGGACACGCCCTTCGACGAAAACTCAAGATCTTCGCAATTTAACGTCGCAAAGGCCTTAAGATTAGACTCACCAAATTTGAAGATGATCAGATTAAA
Source organism: Semotilus atromaculatus (assembly GCA_031834385.1). Taxonomy (NCBI): domain Eukaryota; kingdom Metazoa; phylum Chordata; class Actinopteri; order Cypriniformes; family Leuciscidae; genus Semotilus; species Semotilus atromaculatus. Next base: position 12,140,865 of record JAULUF010000052.1, on the reverse strand, counting down.
ACTGTAGGAGGAGTTCGTTAAAGTACGAGGCCTGAAAATGGCAAAAACTGCACAAAAATCTGAGAGGAAGTTCAAAATGGCTGACTTCCTGTTGTGTTTAGGGCTACGCTCCAAGAGACTTTTTTGTAGGTATTGGGCCATTACAGGTATGTACCGAATTTCGTACACGTACGTGAAACGTAACGCGAGGCGCACTCCGTTGAACCTTTATAGGTGGCGCTATCGAGCCATTTTGCCCCGCCCAATTTTGAAACGCATATCAGATGTAAATTTTCGCCAGTTCTGACGCGTGTGCAAATTTTCGTGAGTTTTCGTGCATGTTTAGGCCCTCAAAAATGCGATTCATTGCGGAGAAGAAGAAGAAGAAGAAGAATAATAATAATAATAAACAGAGCAATTCCAAGAGGGTCCTCACACCATCGGTGCTCGGGCCCTAATAAATACAACTTAAGGAAAGCACTTCCAAAGGATGCAGTCCATAAGCCTGCAACACACTCTTCATGATTGTCTGGTCTATGACTAGGACTATCTGATGTACTGGATTATTATCTGAACTGTGAGGCTGCGTTTACACTTGGCATTAACATGCAATCACCATTATCCGATCAAGCAGATCGGATCATAAGCCAATCAGGATACGGTGCGTTTACACCTGTCCACATCAAGAGGCTTCTGTATCTGGATAACAGATTGGTTGGTGCAAAGTCAACCTGAAGTGATGGGTTTTCTTTTAAAAACAGTTTTCAGTCTGGGGACGTTTTACAAATCTCACAAAATGAGGAGGATGAAGAGGCTGCAAGTACTAATAATGTGGATAGATGCCGTAATGGAAATGGTACAGAGAAATGTATGGGTCCGAGAACGTTGCCAGCTGTGATGGGAAAAATACACTTTCTTTACAGAAAAAGAATGGTTCTGCAACTTTCGGGTGCAAAGACAAACATATCAGTATATTTGCAATGTACTTCGTTTTCATCATCAACTGATTTTGCAAAACCACTGTATCGCAAAACCACACAGCTCTCAGTTCTGGAGAAAGGAGGGGGAATAATGACAGATAATGCAGACACGATGGATGGATTGCGTTTACATTACACTGAGATCCGATAACAATGTGTTCTCGATAACATTCCGATCAGAAGCGTGTTTACACTTGTCTTTTCAATGTGTATGTGGACAACATTCGGATACAGGTCGCATGTTAATGACAAGTGTAAACGCAGCCTGAGGCTTACCTCTGTGATTGTCGCCATATCATTGGATTTCTTTTCCAGTCTAGTGTTCGCTTCCTAAACTTGTAAGAAAATTATACATGTCTTTAATCCTTTTAAGACTGCAACATATATGTGTGTCATGTGTGTGTCACCTGGCCTCGGACTGTTCTTTGTCTTCTCATCAGTTGATGTCTGCTGAAATACTCACCTTGTTCACTAAAGCTTGTAAATAAACTACTTGATTGTGTACTCACCATCTCTCTGCGAGTCTGTCCCCTGACACAGACATAGCTAATTCCATTTCTTTACAGACAGGATTCAAATTTTACACCTTTTAGGAATCTGGGGGACAGGGCGACATTAAAGTTTGCTGTTGAGCCAACAGATCCAGTTCAGCCGAACAACAAATTGCTCAGTTCTGCATTGCTGTACTCCATACCAGAGGTCTATTATGAGGATGGTGCCCATTGATTTGACCTTCAGCTTATCCTATTTGCCAATTTTACACTTCACTTTGCACAGAACTTTGTGCTCTGGTATGTATTACAATTCTTTTTAAGAGAATCAAACATTTATTACTGTTACAGTGTACAATTTAGTTTGAAGCTTACAGCAAAGGAAACCATACAAGATTCTTTGTATTAGTGTAGCAACAGTATCCGCATCCAAATGTGCATTTGCAAGAGTGCCCAAGCATGTCTCCACATCCTGAGGTCCCCTAGAGCATAATGACAAACTTCAACCGCCGGTTTTGATGTGCCAGAAAAGTAGCCACTGTAGCAGTGAAGAGCGCAGTGGTAACCGCATGTGAGGGAAAGCCCCAGTGCACAATCAATATCGATTATAAGTCAGATTGCATCACCGCAGACAGTTCGGCTCTGATAACACATCAAACTAATACCCTGTATTGATTTCTCTTCCACGTTCTTTCCCTAATTATCTCAATGTTTAACCACCTCCACCCCCTCCCCAAAAAAGCAAGGCCGCTCAATCCCATCCATTTCTCTTTCTTATCTCGTCAATCCAAAATGCCCCAGATTTATCCGGTAAAAAATGTTAAGATGAGATTGAATTGTTTAATTGGGCTGTTGATTACGTACGTTTGAATCTTGTAGGTCTGCGTGTCTGATTAGCAGGAGAGTAATGACTGCATTAATGCTAATAGCTCACAAATACTTAAAATGTGTTTATTGACTTAGGTTTTATTGGTTAATACTATAATCACATTAAGGATTAGTTGATAAACTGATAACATTAGGAAGAGGGAACTATTTATTAATCTGGTATTGTGTTGTCATTTATTTCTCTGGTGGGGAGAACCAGATGACTGAATGTTCATTCCCAACGTGCGTAGCCTAATTCCCAATTACCCACTGTAACAGGAGCCATTAGAATCTTGACAAGTATACCAAACTTTCTTTATTAAAGAGTTGAGCCCTCTAACTGGGTTAGGTGTCTTGAGCCTTTGTGTTTCGTCTTGACAGACTGACGTGACGCTTTTTTAATTGCTTGTACCTCAGCAGGTCAAGGGGTAATCTACTCTCCTCTTCATACAGCTATCCCAGAGAAGAGATATCTGAATTCATTTAGCAAATTAAGCTCGGAGAGACGAGAGAAATCATTAACTTCCAGAGAATGACGAGAGTCCTTGTCCTCGGAAACTAAACAGATGGGACTGAGCCACCGCAACCCCTCCCTCGGACTTCTCTTCTGTATCTCTTGGATACACCCACACTGTTTTTTTTTTATTAATTCAGAATATCCTGTTTAGTCTTAGATTCCTCCACACATGGGCAGAGTGTGGAGTGAAGCATGCCTATGTACGTATTGGGGTTGGAACGGTTGATGGCGTAATCTGTTAGACACAAATTAATTGTCAAAGTCGTCAGCTAGCAAGGCAGGCCCCGGCAAATCAGGTCTTGAAAGACTGAAGGATGATTTAAATATTCTTGTGGATTTGCCTTCTCCCAGAGATGTCACATCTGATTTGACAGTCCCTAATGGCGAAAGACAGTGAGAATCCATGCAAGGTTTGAATGAAGGTTAAAATGGAAATTGTTTCTTATGTATGCTACTCTGAAATTGTTTATATTGAACTTTTATATTAACGTCTAAATTGGTTTTATTATGTAATTAGAGATCTTATATGGAAGGTTTTTGGTCGCTGTAAATAATTTTGATAGATTATGCAAACGCATTTACCATGAACGTGAATTTGAATGTGTTGATTTTGCACCTACACTTCGTTCATTTCATGAGCATCGAATCTCTATGAATATTCATTGGTTATGTGTGGGTCACACGTTGTTTGTTTGGTAGATTTTTCTTTCCTGTTTGACACCACATGCAAAGTAAACCAGACGTTAGTTGAGCCTACACCAATTATATCAGCACACCTACTGAAAAAAAAGAAAAAAAAAAACCTGTGGGGAAAAAAAACTGTGAAGGAAAAACAACCACACACGTGTGAGCTTAAAAGAGGGAAAGGAGGAGAAAAAGAGACCCTAATCTACTTTGGAAGTCATGTCTGGCCTGTACTCACAGTGAATTTCCTGGTGTAAATGGAAGCTAATGGGGGAAAGGTCTGTGTAATTCTCTCTCCATTAGCCACTCTGCCTGGCCTAATTGCTTAGCTGAGCCTGAACAATTTTGTTAGACATTGCTAGGGTCATTATTGCTGCTTTGGCTAAAAATAACAAACCTCACACTAAACTGGGATGCATGACTGCTTTCTATTCTGATTGTTTTACTATATTCTTTCCCTTTCTTCTCTCCTCCCATAACAAATCATGTTGTTGTGTTGGATGTCATGCTGAAAGATGTGATTGATGTGTCTTGCAAGGATTTCATGGAGAGTTGAAGTCACATAGAGGTTGCTCATTCATAGATTGTCTTAATGGAGTTATTAATTCATTTAAGGAACAGCTTTGCCACACATTGCTTAAAATGTCTGAGGAAAAATACAGATTCAAATCACTGAGAAAATAAGACAATTTAAGTTTATATTGAAATGTCTGACGTTTCATTGCAGACTGGTGTCTTGGAAAATCTGAGAACAGTTTGAGAGATTTCTTTAAAAAAAAAATCTCAGGAAAATAAATTGCAAAAGTCACCTTTTGTTCTACGTTTTGATTATTTGCTATGTGGGGAAGGGTTTTTCTTTGCATGTGTATGTATAATATATATAATAAATTACATTACTTTTAGATTAAAAGATTTTAGACTTAAAATCTTAACAAGAAACATAACTATGACTGCCAATAGAATAAAATAATTATGATTAATCTCATGATTTTTCTTTTCTTTGGAGGAATGTGTTGTCAGATTTCAAAATTGTGATTAAACTGATGAGAGGTTGAACCCCATTTAAAAAGCTTGAACAAACCTTACTTGAACGAACAATTACATTGGCATCATCCGAAATCCTTTCAGTCCACATTCTCATTCAAATTCTCCACCAAGGGCCGAACTGAAACATGGCATTCCTCTTTAACAAACAATAAAAACCCTGAACCTTGAATTCACCGGCCAGCAATTAATGCTTGAAATCATAAATAACATTGCATTTAATTATGTGGTTTGTGCCTAAGTGTTTTTGAGTCAGTCCCGCTTCCTCTGTCTGGCCCTGCTTTGCTGCCACTTGCGAAATGACGTTCATATATTCCTGCTCACTCTTTCTGCTGGTCTGGCACTTGTGTTTATGTTGTGCCGTGATTGGTGATTTATATTTTGACAGCACGCATCTGCGTATTTTGCTGATCTGCCGTTTTAGTGCGTGTGTGTGCCAGTCATTGTGCACACTATTGACTTTTTTAAAACCCTGGTCCTTGATGGAATTTATGAGCTGGAGATGTTAGCGGATATCTAGCATTTTCTTTCTTTTTTCTTTCCCATCATCCACTGAACTGCTTTTTTCTTGCATTTGATGGAATCTGCACAGCAGGAGAGATATTCCTTCCATTGCGCGGATAATGGAATCGATAATTTGGATTTTGTCCAAAACACAAAACATTCCCTAAATAAAAATAGTATGGACACTTACGGCCTACAGAGAGCAAAGCAGATGAAACAATATTTGTTTAGTAAGCTTGTGCAATCGAAAATGGCAAAGACTGATTAGTATAGTGGTTTTAAATAGTGCAGTAGTCACAGTTTTTACTGTGGTTTTCTAAAAGTGTATTTTTCCAGCTTTAGTATATATATATTTTTAGATTTTGCCTGAGAATAATTTATTGCTTTCTCTTTTGCATTTAGTCTTGGGATACATAAGGTGTACTAGAGCTTTTGGTGCTCATAACAATGACGATGAAGCAAACATAAAATGCAGTAAGTGTCTAGTTCATCTGTTATCGCTGACAATGAGTGAAATGCAGTCCATTAACATTTGGAGCTCTCAGTCATACTAATTGCAGCTTTCCTTTATGCAGTTGTATAGATTATAGATTCTTTGACATCCTGCAAGGACGCTCGGGTCACATTACTGAAAAAGACGGGTGCTGGGAGTTTGATGTGATTCAAAGATAAACAGACTGTTTGCAAATCCATTACCCTGTGGATACTAAGCAGGTGCACTGCAATTGTCTTATTTACCAGGAAAAATAAATTGGCAAAGCATCCTTAAAACAAGATACATTTGCTTGAGAAGTAGAGTTGCAGTTGTGTTATCCGCCATATTGTTTGATTTTGGTTAGGAAATTCACATCATAAGTGTGTGTGTGTGTGTGTGTGTGTGTATATGTATATGTGTATATATGAAGAGTTCAGATGCAAAAGCCTCTAAGTGCCATCTGAAATTTTCTTCTAGAATGATCATTTTTATCAAGCTCGTATATTTAAGTTTAGTAATTTCACTTAAATGGCTATGAAAATTACCTATTAATTGTCATTTAAGTGAAATTATTGAACTTAAATAAACAAGCTTGATAAAAATGATCATTCTAGAAGAAAATTTCAGATGGCACTTAGAGGCTTTTGCATCTGAACTCTTCATATATATATATATAGTATATATATATATATATATAGCCAAAGGAGTTGGCAAATATAATTATATATTTCCAAGTGTGAGCTGCTGTTGTGCCTTATGTCTTAACCCATATTTAGTGAGAAAATAAGTATTTAATTGTTTTAAACAACTGTTCAGTTCTGCAGACTCTTAAGGTTAAATAATTATATTTAGTTATTTTTTCCTGGTAAACAAGACAAAATACTGATTAAAGGGGTCATGAACTGCATTATTTTATTAAAATTATTAAACATTTAGAAATAAAATTTATTTTTTCCAGGTCTGATTTTAGCCCTCTGATTTGAAGAGATAGGTCCAGCTGCAGAACCGCAGAACCAAAGGTCATAGCAGTGTGAGGATGACAGCCCAGCATAACAGCCTGATGCCGGAAGTGGGCGTGGCCAGGCATAGAGCATATTGTGCAAAAGTTAATGTATTTCAGTAATTCAAATTGAAAGGTGAAACTAACTAATATATTTAGTAGCCTATATATAACTATATACATATGCATGATTATACTTTTCAGAGGACCGACATTTCTGTAATTAAAATCCTTTTTTGTGTTGATTTCAGCTACTATTCAAATTTTCTGAGATTTTAAATTTGGGGTTTTCATAATCTGTACGCCATAGGCCTAATCATCAAAATTATAACTTTTGCACAATATTCAACATTTTTGAGTTTCACCTATATATATACGTATATAATATATATATATATATATATATATATATATATATATATACATATATATATAATATATATATATTCATATATATCAAATATTATATTATACAAATAGTATTTGTCCTATTAACAAAAGACAATATACTACTATAAAAAATGCTTTTCAATTCAATCAAATGTTCAAGCTTTGTTTTCATTTTATTATTTTTTTGTTTAAAGCTTTTTTTTATTTTATTTATATGGTTAATCATTTGACTCAACAAATGGATAAAGTATAATTTTAACTTTTAAAAAATTATTAACGTTTGTTAAAACTCCATTTCACAACTAACAATTTTTTATTCATAGACCAACACAACATAATTCTATGGTGGACTGAAACAGAAATTATTAATAAAAAAAAAAAACTGTTTTCCTCTGAAATGGCAAAAGCATCACACACTAGATGTACCTGCTCTAAATAAATAATAGTAAAATAAATTATAAAAACCAAAATCAAACCAAGTAAAATAAATCTTATAAAAAGCTAGTGTCATGACGAAAGGCGCCCCAGGAATCGTCAGGATTAACTCAATGTGTATGGAATTTTTATTTATTTAGTTTATTTGTCACTTGAGAATTATTGTTAAATGTGTCCCTGCAGAACTTTAATAAGATTTGTTTTCTTTGGTTTGATTTTGTTTTATACTTTATTTATTTTATTTTTTTAGATTTTGTTTTATATCATTTTATTTATTTTATTTATTTAGATTTTGTATTTTTATTTAATTACTATTATTTATTTGGAGCAGGCAGGTTTTGCTATTTCAGAGGGTAAAAAACAAATTTTATTTAAAAAAAATGCTTTTCAATTAAATCAAATGTTCAAATGCTCAAGCTTTGTTTCCGTTTTATTATTTTGTTTGTTTTAAGCTTTGTTCAGTTTATATTGTTAATCATTTGACACAAAATAAATGCATACAGTATAATTTTAACTTTTAAAAAACTATTAACATTTGTTAATAGTACATTGCCTGTCTTTTGTTAATAGGGCAAAACATAGTTATTATATTTTATAATATATATATATATATATATATATATATATATATATATATATATATATATATATATATGTGTGTGTGTGTGTGTGTGTGTGTGTGTGTGTGTGTGTGTGTTTAATGAAATCGTTAAAAAAAATTATAATAACATTGTTTTAAAGGGGTCATGACATGGGTCATGAAAACCAAATTTGCCTTGATCTTTTGGTATATAAGAGATCTATGTACTATTAAAACTTCCTGCAAGTTTCATAGCTTAAGATGTCCTCCCCATTATAAACGAAGCACTTATTTAATCAAGCTCTAAATGCAGCTCGTTCTGGATCCATGGTATGAAGTGACGTCACGGTACGAAGTGACGTACCAGTCGTTTGCATATGACCGCCTCCAGCGCAAGACAACTACGCCTCATTTTGCATCATCGCATGCGTAGTCGTGCAGCGAGTGGGTCTGTTTATAAGATAACTGTGATCCCACGCAGATGTGCTGTTCCTGCTGTGGACAAACAACATGTTTGAATACGCTGCCGAAGGATCCAGACGTCAGGGAAAGCAGTCGGATGCAGTTTATTTGCAGCAAATGCAGCGCGCCAAAGCTTTATTTGAACGGTGAGTGATCAGATGAGTGTGACAGGGCGCATGTTACTGAAAGAACAAGCAGAGAGCGAGCGAGCGCCTTCAAACTGTCTTGCTCTCTCTCTCTCTCTCTCTTCCTCCCTCCCTTGCGCATATGAATCAAAATCAATTGAGAATTGACACGATGGTAAAAGATTGGAAGACTGAAGTTTCACGTGGTGGAGCATTGTGTAGTTTACATGTGATACAAAATGATTAACGTTAATAATTTATGCATAAGCAGTACTGACGTTAGCCAATCATAACAGTTTAGGCGTTAACACTGAAGTCTTAAAGGGGAAACACCCCAAAACAGACTGTTTGAATCAGAGGTGAGAAACAGGGTGGCAAAATGTCATAAATCACTAATATTTTTACGTTTTTTTAAGCACCTAAGGGAACATAATTAAACAAAACAAAAAACCATGTCATGACCCCTTTAAACTTTGAAACGTTCTAAAACACAGAAGTAGCGCAATGCCTTGCCACGCCCACTTCCGGCATCAGACTGTTAGGCTGGCTGTCCTCACACTGCTATGACGTATGGTTCTGCGGTTCTGCAGTTGGTTTCTATTGGGGGATTTGAACGCTCTGTTTTCAGGGGCGTGTCTGCTGTGAGACTTCAGCGTAAACGCCCACTGCTGTGATTAGCCAACATCTTTGCATATGAAATGGATAAGCATTATGGAATTCTCTCAAAGTTTTAGCACATTTTTACTATTACTGTTCTCAAGATTTACTAATCGTGAAAAGTATTGATATTTAGATTTATAGCATCATATTAAGATATGAAACCTAACCTTTCATATGGCATGAAAGGTTGTAGTGATGAGCTTTGTATTCGATCACATGTTGAGCGCATGAATGCAGCTAATTCTGCACAATAACGAATGGTTATAACATAATTAGCAGTGCAAACACAATGAAAATATATAACTCCCATTAGAATCAACAAGTCTCTTTTGACGAGAGTCCAGAACACTCGCACTGTTTGATTGACAGTTGCGATTTTAAAGGGAGCTTTTCTCTGATCGCTTTCTATAGTAGCCTATATAATGTTATCACAGTTTAAATAACATATTATTATTCATCCTACTAAGAGAAACAATGAAGTTGACTGTTTAGTGACAATAAATGATTTTGAGGCAAAAAACATCTGACTGTAGGCCTACATGAATCATTATATCAGAAATCACTGGTCACTGGTGATTTTGGTTGGACATGTACACATAATCCGTACTCATCAAACGATCTGTAACAAATAGTGACACAGTAAAAAGTTTTTACTCACATAAGTGTGTTGCGCTGTTCCTGTCAGATCTAATAGGCTAAAAGGCACAGCATGTTTTTTTTTATTTTCATTTCAGGCTCTCTGCAAATCCAATGCAGCTACTGTGTCTTTCCACAACCTGGCACTGCACAATATTTTGCACTCTTCAAAGGCATGTTTATCGCTTGTTGCTCAATCCAGTGTTAGCGTCTATTATTTATCCTATACCTACTACTTGTTGTGCTTGAATCAGTGGGTGGGGGCTACTGAACTTTAGGGTTCGTCATGTCATTAAAGAAGCTCTTTGTAGTCCCTAGTCGTTTATAGTCCTCAAATCGATTTCGGTAAAATAAAATATCTCCCTTTGCATTGAACTTTGAGCGTCTTAATTTTACAGATGTTTTTTATGCTCAAACAGCAACATTACACACTAACTAAAGTTTAAAAAATATATATATATTCAAGGACCCCCATGTTTTTGGTTTATAAACAGCTCACAGACTCAATATGTGTGCTTGACTGTGTGTGCTATGTGTGTTCGAAATCACCTCCTATACGCCTTCACAATTCCCTACATTAGTCAACTAATATGGTCCATTTGAAGAAGTGAATGAAAATGAGTAAGTTAATTTGGACACTGAGCATACCGGAAGGGCTGCTGGAACTGGCAGCTCCAGTAGTAATGAAAAGGTCATTTCTCTCATGGAAACCAGTATGTATGAACCTTAATTAAACAATTTAATAATCACTTAAAATTGAATTTGTGTATATTACACTGTAGCCACATTGGACCAGCGATTTAGCCTGCCTTGCGCGCAGCGTGATTTTATTTACGCTGCTAGGCAGCCTGGATTCCATGGACCAGATTTTCGCCTCAGCTAGGGGACCAATCACAGAATGGGGAGGAGCAAGACGATGACGACGTCTATGCGACACACCGAAGCAGTTTGTTTATATCTATGGATCCAACAAGGGCGCAGACACGAAGTTACCTTTCAATGCAGGTTCTATACTTAGAACCTTAGATATTGTTCGCAAGTTTATTTTGAAAAAAGAGCAACTTTTCTGTCACTCTACATACGTCATCTGATATAATTTAAACGATTGGCTATGAGCTACGTACAGGCGCATTTGATAGACATTCATAGCATCCAATAAACGACTCTAGGCATTCGTAAACCACGCCTCAAATACGAAAAAATTAACATGTGTTTCCCAGACCACGTCTCAATGAGACGAGGTCTGACGTTAGCCAGGCTACCAGCGATTTGGAAAATGGATAGATTTTGTGCATTATGGGTATTATCTAGCCATTAAGCGAACAAGCAAATTCCAAATTGGAAGTGAGCATCCCTATGCAGAGCCCTTGAAGTGGGGACTTTGGAGGGGGCAGGGCACTTGCGTGTCATACTGAAGCTGTTTGGAACGCACTTGGCAAAGGGAGCAAAGAAAGTCAATGTAATGTCCTCATTATCTTCACCTGAAATGTTACCATGAAAACGCTAGGCAGGGACAACTTATTGCTGTTAATATGTTGCAAATAAATATACATTTTAGAATAAAGTTTTTGAAAAATGCGTATGTGTGTGTGTGCATGCGTGCACGATCCCTCTCCGCTATAAAACTTGCCATCACTTTTTTTAACCCTACATAGTCATATTTACCTAACGTATCTACTAACACATTTATCACTTATGAAACTTATTTAAACTCCATAGAAAATGCATGATGAAAATGTGTAATATATCAAAACAAAACAACTTGAATTCTGTTTTGTTAACTCGAACTCTCCCACCATATCTAGCTTTAAAATAATCGTGAGGACGCGGTACCCAGGGTCACATGACCATAACCGATAAAATTATTTCCTTGAAGTGACCATCGCATGTTCCCTTTGCTAACAGACTTGTGGAAGGGCCCTTTATGAAGGGATTCAGGTGTTCACTTTCGATTTGAAGGCTCCTACAAATGGTATCCTCTTCCTGAAGTGCCCTTCAAGGGAATCAGTTGTACACTTACTATTGCAGTGCATTATGGGATTGAATGAATGCTCTGCAACGTTTACTGTGGTTTCCAACACCACTAGAAATGCCTATCACCTCAAATAGTGGCCTATTTAAATGTATAGGGGGCAATTACCGGACACAGCCTTCGACTTGAAGCTGCGCTAGAACGATCGTTGAATGACATCAAAGTGAGAGCGATTAGAGAGCAGACGGCTCTGTATGCTTTTCAAACGCTTTTGCAGTACTTTGATGTCGTACACCGATCGGTCTGTACAGCGCTGCATCAAGTCGAACACACCTATGGCTGAGGGGACTCCTCTCTTGTGTCATCAACTGGAAGGTTAAAGCTTTGTGGTTGAGGATCTGTCTGTCAGTTTTACTTAGATGGGTATGGTGGGTGTCTCTCGCTCTCTCCCTCAGTATCTCTTTCTCTCTCTCTTTTTGTTCTCACTTAGTCACCACGCCCATTGATCTTGTGAAAATGACAAAATGGGGGAATAATACGAGTCGACGGCCAGCATGCTCCTCTGTCCCCTCTCTCTTACTGCCTGCATCTTCAACAGCTGTGGGCCACTGGGCATAACAAGCAGGTGTGTGCGTGTGTCTGTATTTATTTTTAAAGAGGTTTTTATTGAGCAGTCATGTGAATGAATGTGTGTGTGTGCTGAGGTGGATGAACATTTTTACTGAAAGGGTGAGAAGAAAACAGAGCACCGGAGGAGATCTGGAGAGGAAATAGAGAGGAGTAAGAACATTGAGATGAGTGTGACGGAGAGCAGGGTTGAAGGGAGGGCAAACAACAGAATTGAGGAGAGGATGGAGGATGTATATATCCCAGTGGGAGGAAGTCACATTCCCGGGAAATGTCTGTTTTTGTTGAAATTAATTTGTAGGGCACGCTTTATGTGTGACGGTCAGACTCTCAATGGGTTGGTTTGACTTTGAGTGAAGTGTCTTGATTAGCAGTCATTGCATAACCTTTGCAATAATATCATCATCCCAAACAGTTACCTCTTTTATTTGTTGTTGTTTTTTTATTATTAAATATTTTATAAGGAAAATATTTATGGTGAGCATTGTATTGCTGTTTTGCGTAATATATTGCTCAACAAGTTTTGTTTATTAAATATATAATATTTACTTAAATTGATAATAATACGTTTTAACAAAGGATTATTATTATTATTATTTAATTTCTGGTGCTCTTATTTTATGTGTGTGTGTGTGTGTGTGTGCGTGTGTGTGTGTGTGTGTCCTGGTAAACCCTACATTATGGGGACGTATGTGTGTGTGTGTTCAGATACTTAAATATTTAATTTGTTAAAACGTTCATGTATGTATGATTGTTGAATATATAGGGGCGTTTCCTCAAAAATATAATATTATAGAAATAAAACAACGCAAATCGTACTAAATGTGACGTTAAAAAGTGTATAAATCACTTGTTTTTCTAAAGAAACACTGTCCAACAGCGACACTAGCGAGTTCGCGTTTCTCTTGCATCCCCTGAGCCCGAGTTTCAACAGGCCCCATAAAGCTGTATTCACGCTAGACTTTGAGCATGCACAATTTCTTCGGCCCCAGCAACGGTTGTGATATGGTGTCATTCTCTGCAGTGTCTTTTTTTATAATCATTCGAAGTCATGTTGCTTCCATCGTGCTATGATTGGAAATAATTTCTTGTGATTGGATATGTTCGTGCGATAAATTCCGCCTCTTGTATCCGTGCGTTTGCGAATCAGTCTGAATAAAAAAAAAATTATGGTGCCAATGGGAAGGCAAACTATAAAGTAAGTAAACAACTCAGCCATTTAGATATCACGGCTTTAACGTCAACAACAGTTTAGTGAGCAATCAGTTTGGTGAAATTAAAGTTATCTTTGTTTGTGAGATAACAGGTGACAAGTGCTTCATGATTGATGTTCCGACAATAAGTTGACTTTTAAAAAAGAACAGCTGAACATCAATTTACAAATGAAATATATAGTTTAAATTATTATTTAGTTAGCCTATTATTTTGGAATAAATGTAAAACTAACTTGAGATTTATTCTTGGTTTTAATAAATAGAACATTAAAAGCTTAGATCACACTATTTTTTAATTATGCCATTAATTACTCGCACCAATGCGTTCCAAACCCTTAAAACATTTGTTCATCTTCCTCTTCGGAACATAAATTAAGATGTTTTTAAAAGTGCTTTCTGTCTCTCCATTGACAGCCTATGCAACTTTATATATTACGCAACTTAGCTTATATATATATATATATATATATATATATATATATATATATATATATAAGAGCATTTTTAGAATATATCAACATTACATCATAGGCTACATACATATTTCATTGCAAACATCATTAAAAGACATTCAAGTGTTGCTAGCAAATGTAGTCATTTGTCAATTAGCAGATGCTTTCTCTTAGCAACTGACATCCCTGCCTTTGGTCCATGGGTTTAGCTAATCTAATTTAAATTTTCATTTAGAATGTCTTAATTTATTCATCTCCTGCCTCAAAAAAAGAGAAGGATGAGATTAAAAAAGAGCGAGAGAACAAATTACAATCTTTAACCATCAATGTGACATGCAAACATTTTCCATAGGATAAATTATAACACAGACATTATTCAGTCCAAGACAAGATGGCATTTGTTTTGTTGCCCCGTCTCCATTATTAAAGCAGAATGTCACTGCTGATGTGATATATATTCAGCTGTGGAGCCGGAGGTGCTGTAGTGTTTCTTGCTTTGGCTGGTTGCATGCCCTGTCAGATCTGGCTCCACTTTCATAGCAGATGTCTGAGCGGCTGCTCCAGAGACGAAGCCTCGCGCTGGGGCTACGTGAGGGGGGAAGAGGCGTCCTGAGGGCGAGAGGTCTGGAGTGTTTAGATCAGTGTGCATTTGTTCACTGACTCTTTTCTTTTCTTTTTTTCTTTTTTATGACAGCAAACAGCACAGCACAGTGGACATGTGGGCAAATGATAGCACTGATCACACAGGATGCACACAGATACACACACAGACTGTTTTCTTTCTTCAGTTAGTTAACACCTCTTTGTGTAAATCTGTACTTCAGCTAAATATTACACAGCACCTGTCACAACATCTTGATGTATAACAACTGACCGGCTCTACCAGCACTTAAAGGCCTCTTTTTTTAATGCTTTACCGAATCTAGGGATTGGTCAGCTGTGGTGTTGTGACACGAGCACCATATTCCTTATCATTTACATTTGTCTAGATTTACGATATGTTGTTTCTATCACTTCACATCTTGTGTTCATTTCCAATTCATATTATTTAAACAACATTGTTCGGTTTCTCGTCCAAGCACATCAGCCTTATATAGTGAAAGGAAAATCTATTGTGTTTGCTATAATTTCTTCATAATGCTTTGCAGAGTTTCAGAATTATGTGCTACAGAGATATCAAAATTAAACTATGTAAAATACCATCCTGCAGTGTTCATTAGACCTTTTTCTTTTTTTTTTCTTTTTTTTTTGCCAAAAAAAGTCAGCAATGATGTTTTGGGTCCTGCTATGAAGGGTGGTGCTGAGATGGCCCCCTACTCTGTACAGTGATGGGAGACGTAGCCAGCACATTCACAGAAGAAATATTCAGTTAGGACACTCTGACTTAGTTATTTTCCTTTCCGGATTATTAGCCATATGCTTTAAAAACCTAAAGCCAGGTGCACACT
This sequence comes from Semotilus atromaculatus, assembly GCA_031834385.1. NCBI lineage: Eukaryota > Metazoa > Chordata > Actinopteri > Cypriniformes > Leuciscidae > Semotilus > Semotilus atromaculatus. The sequence goes on along the minus strand of JAULUF010000052.1, from coordinate 12,125,323 downwards.
GAACGATTTCTAATAGTCCTCTTTATGGCTGTTGCTTGTCACACTGTAAGAGCATGATCCCCGCAGCAGTTGTCATTAATGTCAGACTGTACGGCAGTCAAGATGTATTAAAAACGAATGCACGCAAGAAGACTCGTCTGGAGATTTACATCATCAATCCATGACATTCTCGGTGGCTGTGAACTGCATTACATGTGGGATTGAAATGGTGGCTAGCAAACAATAACAATCTCTAGCTTTAATTTTGATCATAGTTTTTCTTAAAAAACTAAAAAAAGAATAATAGTGTGTGTGTGTAGGTTCTGTGCTCCTATTGGTTTTTGATTTGACTGTTGTCGTAAGAGAAGCCACACTGCAGTACTGCACCTCAACTTCTGATACTGCCAGAATTTCGTAGGAGGTTTAATTTTGTTAATCGACCCTCTGCAAACATGTAAAACTAGCATTCAAAGACTTGCATATTTTAACCTAGGATCAGAGGAATCTTGTAGGATTCACTTTGTCTCAGATGCTCAAATCATGCCCAAAATCGTACAGTGTGAAGCTGGCTTAAAATGGTCCCCCTAACTGTATCAGCCTCAGGCATGCCCGTGAATTTACTTTGCGACCAGTAAAAAGTGTGGTCTATAGTATGAATATGAGTAGTATGAATGAATTTCGGACTATATTCTGCTTGCGTGAGATATTCGCTGATTATTACATCTGTCAGTGACATGGAACAATAAATTACCAGACTCACTGCCGCATTTAAATGTAGTTGTCACTCCTGACATTTTTTTATTTTCATTTTTTTTAGATTTAGAATCTGAATAATACTATTCAGAAAGTAATCAGGGTATAATCTGAAACTGTCAATAATTTCTTACGAAAACACTGACTACATTGCAGTGATCTCTTATTTGCATCTACAATTTATTAATGGCAGGATCACGAAAGTGTCAGTGAGTTCACGCTAAATATTTGCCGCAGTAACTCATGTTGTGTTCAACAGAAATGTCTGTGATTGGGTTACAATGCTCAATGCTGCAACAGCACATTGTAATTAGTAGCCTTTAATGCAAAGGGAGAAAATACAAATATAATACAGTAATCCACACTTTTCATGATTAGGTAATCGCGGCAGCTGTAATCATATTCACAATTATTTGTTCAGCTCTATGAGAAAGACAAGGTAACAAAACATTCGGTGCTTAAGCCCCAGCCTAACCATTGCGCCACCCTTGTTTTTCAATTGATTTTAAAATGAGAGAAAGAAAAAATATATAGTATGTACTATTAAAGTCAAATTTACCATAGTAAGCCACTGAATGTTTACAGATAAACATGTGCTTTGTTTAATAGTAGCATCAAAATAAATTATTTAAATATATTTAAAAAAAAATTGTTTAGCATTGTTGTTTAATTAACCCAAATTGTTGGACGGCATTTATCACCTCTAGAATGTGAAATGAGTCAGTAAACACAAATCTGCAAAAAATTTATAAAATGTAGGATATTTATTATTGAAAATATCTTCCAGTGAAATTGCATGTCTTTTTCTAAATATGTATCAGTCACAAGTACTACAAAATACCATGATTTGAACTGGAAGCATTGAGAGGATTCTAAAGAGTTTAATTCTTCATGATTCCCATCCTTAGCACTTAGATTAAAAAGTTGCATCAGGAACTGGTATCAATGGAGTGGATTAAAGTGTCAGGGTTGACACAAGAAAAACCCAAATTTATTCCATTAGCAAGTTTAAACTAGACAAAATGCCTGACCGAGGGCAACCAGACTGATCTTAGAGAGTAGAGATTTTAACACTATGGAGAGCATTACAACAGTGACATTACTGTCACACAATGTAGAATCCAGTAAATTGTATGAATTGGAATTACTACAATGATCAATCCATTGTGGTTGAACAAGCACTGCACAGTTCCCCCTCTGAAATCCAAAGTTAATGACATTTTTTGTCTTTGTGCAAGCATGTCTGTGTGTTGGATTTCTTTTCTTTTTTAGATGGTAAAACTAGTGTAGATTATAACATATTAACAAGATTTCAGAGTTTAACTTCCCTTATAATCATTGAATTAATGCTCTCGACTGCCCTAATCATATTAAATCTGGTTTAGGATTTGAGAGATGATGGGATTTTAGTAGTGATTTGGTCGCCATACCAACATTTCATTTTTAGAGATATGAGCAAATCTTGTAGTGCTTGAATCATCAAAAACAGAGACATCGAAGGGCCATCTGGGATTCTTAAAGGTTCTGCCTTTCCTGTAATGCATTTTACTAAAAGGAGTTTCCATTCATTGGATGCACAGTGACACCATAACACCCACTAAATGGAAAGTTAGGGGATGAAATTTATTTCTACCTGACGGGACAACAATTTTATGTGGCCTATTGTGTGCGAAGGGCTGTGAAGGGGAGCATTTGCATGCAAATGCAGAGGGGAAAATGATTTCTCAGAATCACAAGAAACAGCGCTCCTTTCGGGGTTTTTTTTTTTTTTTTTTTTTGCATGGGTCTATACTGAACCGGGATGATGCTACTTTATGCTTTATGCTGAGGCATCATTTCACAGTAAAGAATTTCCCCATGCTCTGTTAGGTATAGGCAAACTTAATTCCCTCAACAGATAGCATCACATATGGGTGGTGGTGGGGACTGGTGGTTAGACTGAAAGGTCACTCTCAAAGAGGGCAATCTAGAGGCTGTTACCACTTTGCCCTGGAGCAAGACACTTAACCCCTGGTCAGAGACTTTTGACTTTCTCATTGCAGCTTATTGACAGGAAGAAAATATCTGACTGACATGTTGAGCAACCAACTCCTACAAAGATCTATACTATAAATACTATAGGCTACTACTACTACTACTACAAAAAAAAAAAAAGTATAATTTTAAACACTATTAAAAATCAAAAAACCATCTGAAATGGTTATTTAAATAAATGAATATAGATTTAAATAAGATAAAAGTTTTTAAAGGGGTGGTTGATTGTGATTTCATTTTTTTAAATTTTAAATAGTATAAAGTTGCTGTTGGTGCATGAACAGTATCTGCAAAGTTGCTGCGCTGAAAGTTCAACATAAGCAGAGATATCGTCTTTTAAAAATCAAGAATTTTAATGCCTACAATAACGACTCAAATGGAACTACAACGAGATACTTCCCGGGTTTCTCTGGGTTTTATACGTAACTAACCCATACATTTACATCAACCCTCCCTCAGGAATATGCAAAAAAGGGGGCATGGCCATATTTCTGCGGCTTTGTCGAAGAGGAAGAGTTATAGAGGAGAAATGTAGCCATGCCGTCGAAAGTGTGTTATTTCACCCAGCTGTCAGGTCTTCTGTGTTCGGGCTTCCTGACGCTGTAGTTTGTCAACAATGGCTAAAATTTATGTTTGATTATGTTCCTGAAAATTACAATCGTAATTTATCTCTCTGTGCTGCGCATTTTACGCAAGACAGCTTCCAGAATCTCCACAAATTCAATGCCGGATTCAACAAGAAACTGTTACTAAAACATGAAGCAGTTCCAACTTTAAAACCAGAGGCAGCAGTTGTTGGGCCACAACCTGTAAGTAAGACTTAATCATTTTAAATGTATTTGCATGTATAATTTCAGACGTAATATTCTAGTTTTATCAAGGATGTAAACGAATGCCAGCGCTGGCTTTAGTAGCCACTTACTTATGCTATTTTGTGTGTCTGACAAACGCGTACAAACTTTTTGGACCTGAATTTGTAATTATGTAAAAATTTTGTAAATGTTTTTTCCATGTATACTTTCTGACGTAATTTTTCGATTTGATCAAGAACGTAAACCAATGCCAACGCTGTTTGTTTATGGTAGCCAGTTAGTTCGATGCTATTTAAAAAAAAACATTCAGAAACGTTTTGTAAGAGCCGTGTTTGGGGAGGTTCTGCTTGACTCTCTTCATTGTCGCTTTCTGGGTCTGATTCTGGCTCAAACTGATACAGCAGTATTGACACCATTATTTACATTAGACCGGAGCACATGCAACTTTCACCCATAAAGGTAATGGGCGTGAAGTTTCCGGACAACGTGCACTACGCAGTTTAGCCAATTACAACACACCGGCCCAACTAACCAATCTGAGCCCATTGCCTGTTTCTGAGGGAGTGGTTTCATAGAATCAGGAAGTCAACCGGTCGTTCAAATGACAGAGGAGAAAGCGGCTTACAATAAAGGTGAAATTTATGACAAATAAGGCTTAAAAAAAACAATAAAAAAAAACACGAAGACATGTTATATTGCACCCCATAAACACAATCATGCAAAGAAAAAAAAGCAGTAAACCACCCCTTTAAAATAATAGAGAATTTTTTTATCTGGATGTTTAGTTTAATCAGATTGTGCTGTCCATTTTTGTGTGCAATATGCATCAGACAACCAGTGAAGTTACAGATGCATGAACGTACCAGACCTCTTGCTGTTTTTATAATAATTATTTACAAAAACCACATTCATCCTGATTATGTCCAACCATAATGCAGGATTGTCTTGCTTAAAATTCAATTCATTTCTAAAAGCCTGCTTCGGGGCTCTTTATCATAATCCAAATCCTTCACTGGAAGGTCACAGTGTTTGACAGGTCTCTGTTTAAACGGCAGGGCAATTTTTAATTATGTCCCAATTACATGCCTTGTGAGCAAAATGGTCTCATCAAAGACTTCCTGTAACTGTGGTTTTAGCCAATTAGAACATGACTGCAGCGGATTATTTGATGGACAGTTTTTAATTTGATATATAAAAGGGTAAAAGTAATCCCACCCATTCCCCCCCCACACACACATATCTGTGAAAACTGTGTAGGGAGAAAATTAGTTTGCAATTACCAAATATTTCACATTCTTTGGCACATTAATTCATTCTGATAGCAAATATATTACAGTGCTAATCCACGGCAAATTCCTACCTGTCACAGCAGCCTGACTTTAAAGTGTAAGAGATGACAGTGAGAGGCAGGCGGCTTGCCACTTTGATTATGGAGACCTGCACTGAGCGTAGCCCATGTCGAGACATAGTGGGATTGTTAAAATAAGCACAATGTAAAAGGTTTGGATTGTTGTAGTTATGCATGCAGATGTGAGTTTGTGTGTGTGCAGGCCAGTCTTATAGTGGGTCTACAGCTCTTACATTAACTGATTACAAAATAGCTCCTACATTAACTGAATGCAAACCCATGCTGAAACACATCTTTTCTCTTGTGCTTTTAATCTTCTGTAACTCTTTCGTGTTTCTTGTTCTTATTATTCTTATTCTACTTTCATGTACGTGCTGGCCAACCGAGGTGGATTTTAAAATGTGCTTTATAAATAATATTTAATTTGATTTGATCACTGGGACATCAAATAACACAATTAATTTATGAACATTGCCAAATGGCATTCACAACAGCAAGGATTTGCATGACAAATCTGCATTGACACTTGGGTCTGTTGGTTTCAAATGACAAATAGATTACAAGCCTAATGGTATGCTGTAATCTATATTAGCACCCCTAAGGTTCATTTCATTATGCTTTCTATTTAAACTTTATTGACATGCACTGATGATACAGCACAGTCTATAGATTTCACACTGCCTTTTGGCCACTCCATCATCGTCTCCCTGGCAATATCTGTCAAGGTTAACAAAAGGCCTCAGGATTAATCAAGGTCATATCAAATTGTCAAATCTAATGTGTAATGTGTAATTCTGCTGATATAATTGCATTTAATAAAGATGGGGAGAAACTTCTAAAAGCCATAAAAACAGAAACAAACAGAGACAATTTGTGACAATTAGCATATCAGTATACTGTATATGTATGTGTATATGTGATATTGTTCATGATTGTGTAAATCAGGTTTATTTACCTCTCCACAGACCTTAGCAGTTTGACACATTTTGCAATTCAGATTGTTTGTTTGACTTATGCCTGTCTTTTTTATTTTTACCTAGGTAAATATATGCATTCATAATATATGCAGAATAAAAGCTTTCATTGGCAGATCAGTCGCCATAGATCTCATATCAAACAGCGGTAAAGCCTCCTCAACACCAGAGCGAACAGGTGGTCTTATCACAGGAGGAGAGCCAGCCATGTGGATTAGACTCCAAGAATGACTACTCCTGTATTCACAACAGCTTTTATACAACAAGCCATCCCTTGTGTGATCACTCTCGGGATTTAAGATCAGTCTAGAAGAGATAGAAGAAGACACGTTCACAAACTTACTTTAAGCACACGTGTGCATATAAAGTATTCTGATTGCGTCTGTCTCGCACATCAGTCACGCATCAGTGCTAATCCTTTACGCTCGCACCTCTTCCCCCCCAAAAGAAGAAGAGTGTGAGAGAGATAAAGAAATGCCCTGAGTTAAAGAGATGTGAGAAGGGGATTTGCATTCAGAAGGGGCGATCCGTTAGTACAAGGGCTGCATACTCATAGAGCCCTGCCATTACTGATCGCTGCACTCGCACATTAAACCATCAACCTGCTGCTCCTCTGTTATGTTAAGCTGCAGAGGTGAGCGGTCATTGGAGCCCATTAAAAGTGCCAAGATCATTGAGAGCGTCTGTTTTCCCAGTGCTCATAAAGCTGAGGAGTGCTTTTGGCAGGTCCAAGATCGGGTGGACTAACACAAACAGTTTACGTTAGCTCAGCTGTCTGATCAATTAGAGAAGAGCTGAGAAAGCCAAATTGTTTTGTTTACTGTAGGATCAAGAAGGATAATTACAATATATTTATTTTGCCTTTTTGACCTTAACTCCTCATGTTTGCAATCCAACAACCCACTGCTGCTTTAAGGACATGTGAAATCAAAATTATAGAACTTTTTTTATGCATACTCCTGGTTCTGGTCTTACTATAAAGGATTCAAAATTAGCTTTTCCTCTTCTAAAATGACTTTACTTTTCCACTCATGCCGTTTAGGACATGTGTCTGTTGGATAATGTTAGCCAATAGCCAAATAGCAGGTATTCATATTCAATTTAAATGTAATTCTCATATATATACGTATTTCCAGCCCGTTCTCATCCCAAGGCGTCATATACTGACGGTCGTGACATTTCGTCTACATTCAACGCGCATGGTACCCTTTAGCGTCAATATGAGACGCAGATATATATGGGTCAGAAGGCGCCTCCTAGCGGTCTAACCCTAACCCTACACCATACCTAAACCTACCCATTTCTGTGCGTGTTATATTGACGCTAAAGGGGACCATGCGCGTTAGATTTAGACGAAATGTCAAAAGTGTCAGATATGACGCCAAAGGATGAGAATGCGTTGGTATTTCACACACACACACACACACACACACATACACATACACATACACATGTATGCATGTATATATATATATATATATATATATATATATATATATATAAAGCTGTAAATATTCATTAATTATGTTATTTATTAATGATATTTAATTATAATTAATATAATATTTTACTATAATATTTACAAAAAAATTATAAAGAGAAGGGAAAGTACTTTGGCATCAAAAATTATTACACAGAATTCTGCTTTGTTCTCTATAATATTATCTAAATATTTGATTTAATGCACTGATGCATTGCGTAAACTGAAATCATAAATGAAAAACTCATCTTGACTTTTTTCATTGTTCACTTTGCTAAGTTTGGCACTTAACAACAAAGATAAAATAACAAAGGGAATTATAGACTTATTCTGTGTAATCGTTTAAAATTACTGTATTGTCGCATTCAGTGGTTTAGAACACACTGAAGTTTATTTAGAGAGTGAGTTTTCTCTACAGGGCATATGAGGATATGACAGAAAGTGTTCCTCATCCAGAGAGCATGTATGAGGTATGAGGCTAGTATTACATTATTCAAACTGTTCCTGACACAATCACAGAAATCACAGATTTAAAGTCCCCATGAAATCAAAATTGACCATACTTACTTTCTTTGCCTAAATTGATCGTTTTGTGGTGAACAATTCATCCGTGCAAGTCAATCCACACAAAAACATTTTTTGGCTTCGTAATCTTTAATCAAAGTCTGAAAATGCCCCTCCCCTCTGCCTTGGAGGACTTTCCCTGATGACGTAGGTTTGACGGTTTGGGTGTCTGCTTAACATCCGTAACCACGCCCGTCCAACTGACAGTAGACAGGCTACTAGAAACGCCTACTTTTCTAGATCCAATTAGGTGCTAGTTGAAAAAAAAAGCCATGCCCACTATTTTGCCTCATTTAGTATTCCGTTTCTCTCGGAAATACGTCACAACACTGGAGAAAAGTCGGTTGCAACTTCCGGTTCACGGGGACTTTAAAGGTGATGAACCCCTTTTTCTTTCATTCAGACCAGTGATGAGGACTAACTTTTCCAGCAACAAGATACTTTTTTCAATAAGTCCCTGTGTATATAGTGTTGTAGTCAAGACCACCTAAACTGAGACCAAGAGTCCCAGGGGCGTCGCACCCGTGGGGGATGTGGGTGTTTTAACACCCACACTTTTCCCGGTGAGAGGGTTCAACACCCACACTTTTTCTGCAGTTTTTCCGCAGTTTTGCACAAACGCCTCAGACGCTCCTCCGTTTCTCTGGCCGCTCTGTGTCTGCGCTCGCTGCGGCTCCTCCTCTCCCCCTCCCTCTCGAACATGACACCGGCTTTGAGTGTGACCGGCTGATGATTGGCTGTTCTGCCTTAAGTCCCGCCTCTCTTGGTGTGTTAGATTTATCGGTCAGCTCGTGCTGAGGCGGCGCCGGCGGGAACTTATGGTTATTTAAATCTCCCTTTTCCAGGTACTTTGAATGAGTGTTTATGCTTTCGAGGTTTTTAAATAAGCTTGATATGTGTTTGGGAAGATGTTATGTTTATGTTTTGTTGACATGTCGAGTGTTTTCGGTATTATATTTCGTTTTTTAGACTAAACAGCACAAGACTTTAAGTAGGCATTCTGTTTGTGCTGCGTGATTTAAAGGAAAGTGCGCACTTTGCTCACGCGATCAGCATGGTGATCTGGTGTTTTCTCCAAGATAAAAACTCAAGGGTTTATTTCTTGCAAGTGAAGAAATTAGGACAAAAGTATTGCAATTTTTCTATTCTATAGCGTAATATAAAATATACTTTTGAAATATTAATTTTCATTTATACACTAGGTACATATATATAGGGCAGGCTATATGGATTTTCCATCATAGGAATAATTATATAAGTCATTATTATATTATTATAATAAATGTTTGGCATTCTAAAACACCAGTGATAATGTAATGTAGACTGAGACTCTATATCATAACTAAAAAGATGTTTGAGCTCTCTTAATTTTGAGCTCTCAAAGTGCACCAGATTGATGCATTTAACCTTAAAATGTAAAAAAAATTATTTCGGGGGAGCATGCCCCCGAACCCCCCTAGACAGAGGTCCACACAACATAGTTTTACAGCCCTGACCACATGCATCCCCCACACTTTTGAAAAGCTTGCTACGCCCCTGACCAAGACCAGTGTGTGTTGAGACTAATACCAAGACAGGGCGAGGCTGAATAAAGACCAAGACCAGAGCAGCTGCACTCCTCAAATTCATCTGAAAGAATCACATTAATGACTATGAAATGTGTAGTAATTATGGTTTTTGACACAATCCCGTTAATTACTGACCTGGCACAACAGTAACAAAAGAAAATCAAATTAGAAATAAGTTTTTGATTGATGTGATTGGATGTAAACTTCCTGCTAATGCAATGAAGATGTGACCGGGGATTTAGATTTACCACCAGGAACACATTAGGGGGTTCTATTTACTTCTTTAAGTTTATTCATTTAATGAAGTCAAATAAAAAAATTAAAAAATAAAATGTGGTTTATCAATTTAATTGAAAAGAAACAGTTCCAGTTTCCAATGTTCACAAAAGAACCAGAAAAAAGCAGAAAAACACATTCGATAGGCTAAATAAGGATCACAGAGCTGGTGATACAAATTAAACCTCCTGACCGGTGCAATTATCTCTGTGATACTGTGTGCTTGAGTATCACAGTCCACTTGTGTAACGAACACAATACTCTTAAACACAGCAATACAAGAATACAACCGTTTCAATATGCAAAAATAAATAAATAATGGAAAATCAAAAATAAGAGAAATGCAACAATTCCAAAACGTTACAATACAGCAGTGGGAATACTGTACAAAGAGAATAAAACAACATAAGAACATTTTTTTCTATAACCCACTTAACTTGCATATCATTTGAGAGAAATTAGAGAAAATAACATTCAGCTCCTATACACTTCATGAGGGCTAAAATCCCCAACATTATGCTGCACACTGTGTAAATAATCACATCAAATAATAATCACATGAAACATTTTTTTACAAGTAAGTATAACATTTGGCATAATGGCAAATAAACAGGCCTACACTATGTGACGTCATATCATTACGGACATTACACACATCAAACATGACAGTTCTCCGAATTAACACAACAGAATATGCAGCCTCAAATGCATGCAAAGTGTGTAACATATAGATCTAACTGAACGAAAACATCCTGCAAAGTTTTAAAAGTGAAAGTTCACCGTATACAAAGTTTTTGTCTCTCAAAAGTAAGAGTCGACTCTGAGTCGCTGATATGAATCGTTAGACGAACGATGCTTTTTCTCCGTCTAGATGACGTCAACTTGACAAGTTATTTGAATAAGATACGCCCACTTATTGCGCTCGTAGATGCCAGGGGAAACTTGAAAACATCCGGTATGGCGACGAGACTGTGTTCTGAAGTGCGACGCAAAAGCGAACTTTTTTCATCTGCTCAGGGAGGAGCATTTGAAGACTAAGTGGCTACAGTTCACATACAACTATACCACAGAAGTATAGCCCGAAACTTGTGCTTTGTTCGCGTCATTTAGAAGATGATTGCTTCACAAACATAAATGCTATCAAATAACGTTATGGATTTGCGAGTCGGCTGATATTGAAGGAAGGTTAAGTTTATTTGGATCAGCTTCCTCCTACGAATCACAACCTGTAAGTAGTATTAATATTAATAATTGTTGCTTTTATGTTTTATGTAGCATGCTCAATAATTATTTTGTGTTTTGTTCACGCACAGCGCAGCTTCTATAAGTTAGTCTTCAATGTCAATTGAATTGAAATGTGTGTAGTGTTTGACGTTGTTATTGGAGTTGTCATAAAGAATAGAACAATACCTCGTAGTACTGCATTATCAATATGTTTATACGTTGGGCTAACGCAAACAAAGACTGAATGTGCTTTTACTACTGAACTTTGGGCTATGGTCGCTAACATAACTCAACTTAAATTCCTTCTCTTATTTAGATTCCTTCTCTTATTTAGAATTTTTTACAACAAAGCGGTGCACTATAATCATTATTATAACACAACATAATTGATAAAAGCATTGTACACTGTACTCTGTGTTAACCAACTGACTGGGTCTTCTGACCAATCACCGCAGATTAGCGTCACGCAAAGGCGGGGTTTGGAAAAATGAGTCGTTCAATGATTCATATGGGAGTCACTGAGCAAATCAGGTAAAAATAAATATAAAACAACAAAAGTGTTTTTTTGTCATTGCATGATGTAAAACTGTTGTTAGGGACTCCCAAAACAATATTAGGAACATTTTAAATGCCATAATAGGTGCCCTTTGATGTCCTGTCAGTTGTCTTGTGCAGCTTCAGCAGAAACTGATTCATTCTAATGAATTGATTCATCCAAAATGGTACCCTCACTTATGTAGCAGTCGGTTTAGGCCCTAATGCTATTATTGGAAAAGTCCAATTTGTCTGATTCTTTCAACTGAATCATTTTATTTAGATGGCACATGCAAATGAACAGATTGATTCAAACAAATGATTCATTGAATGGATGTTCCCTATTTAGTTAAATTCCGATTAATTAATTCCCATTGATTCAACTCGTTAATTGCCTTACACATTAGAATGTATTCTACAGTAGTTCTTAATTTGATAAATTAGATTAGTTTAATTTAATTGATCAAGTTTGATGCTGTCAAGTGAGAGTCAAAAGCCCTCATTGTTGTCATGTCATAAAAATAGGAAATATGACTCAAGTTATAAATGATATCTTATGTGGTTACATGCTAAAAGATATTTCTCCTTAAAGTTACTGTTATTTAATTAAATTCTGATGTATTTACTTCAGTTCACCCATTATGTACAATTTAAGGAATAATTGACGACGGGCTGTATTATTAGAAAAATAATTTTGTGCATTATTTTTCAATAATTAAATTATTCTGCTTATACTACTGTTACCACACCTCAAAGCATAGTTCAGATGATGTATTTCAAGACATTTGTGAGGTTTTTGTCCTTAAAATGCTCTTGTGTGTAGGACTAATTTCTTGCGAATCTAATCCCCCTCCGTTGCTAATTCCAAAACATCATTTTAGAGCTAGTAACGGAGGCTTGAGCCATTGATAGCAGACTAATGCTGTTATTAATGTAGTTATTAGAGAGAGAGAAAGAATAAGCATGTCTGAATTACCTCAGTTCTGAATTGAATTGAATTACCTGTGCGTCTCTCAACAGTAGGCCTATTCGGCAGCAGCGCCTCTAATAGCGAAACTGTACGTTTATCTGATGCAAGAACAGAGCCGTTATTACATCGCTAGTCAGAAATATCATGTAGCTTTTAAGTTGTTAAACCATTTAACTGATAAAAATTGTCAGAGCAGCGCTGACAACACGTTTCTGTGTGAGTGTGTGCCATGTGCTTTCCGTATATAATAAAACGAAATTTTAAAACATGGAACAAAAAACATGAAACTAATTTAGTCTTTTTATCTTATTGTTTACTACATTTGCTTTGTTGTTTTTTGGTTATTTTGTGCTGCAAGGACCTTTGAAATGACAATAGGGATATGGAACTGTAATGAGGTCAATATCTGAATGCCTGAAACAAATTTAGTTGTGTGTTTCCCTTAAAACAGTTGCACGCCTTAGAATGTTCGTCAACCACTCAGATTCAAGCATTCATCTGCCCTGTAGAATAGTATAAAATAATAATATTACTTAGCCTATTATTGTTTCATAAAAAATCTTTAAACAGTTTAATTGGATATTGTACCTGAAGTGCTCTAGCCTACCTATAGTTTTACTACTTTTTTTTGTAAATAGCTCTGTAGTGTTGACAGCTACTTTTTCACAAGAGTAGCTCAGCTATTAAAAATAGCTTGATTCAAAGTAGCTTCCCCAACCATAATTCTTACCACAGTTACAGTGGTGAAAATGCTGACCATGATTCTCCAGGGTCAAACAGTGAGATGGAGAGGACATGACAGAATTAAATGTTGGTGTTGTTGATCGACATTCCAATCCAAAATGAACAAAGTGTGGCTAACAGCACTTCACGCCCTCACATCTGATACATATCTAGCCTATCTGACGTTCCATTATACCGGTTGTGTTATTTCACTTTCCTGCTGATGTTTGAGATGCAGGCTGTCAGTTTGCTCAAGTTAAAAGAAACTGAGCAAGTGCTTTATTGAGGTTTCAAATTGAGTGAAAAGAAGTGGGGGAAAAACTAAGTACAATAGTTGCTCTTTCACCTTCGCTATGACAACAATTATGAGAGGAAGCAACTACAGAGTGCAATGATGACATGATATGACACTACAATGGACAGGTACTACAAAATGAAGAATAATAAGTGTCTTTGAAGGGGGAAGGTGACTTTTCAGGAATAGGTGGGAAAAGGCAGGACTGTAGTCATCAGACATCCGTCCCGACTCTGCTGTCAGGGCCTGACAGGGGAGTATGTTTGCTTGAAGACGACCCTGACCTTATTCCACTACAACATGATAGGAGGAGCAGGATGCAGCTCAGTGTCACTTCACACACTCCTCTTGTCATGTTTGTCAGGAGCAGCCATACCGCGAGTCATTTTAGAGCACACAGCAGAGTATCGTTTTTTTTTAGGAGCCATTTTCTTACACTGCCCCTCCCATCACTCTTCCTCCATAAAACTCTCACAAAGTCACTCATCATTTTGTGTTATATGGTAAATTAGTGTGCATGATGAGGTATAATTGCAGGAATAGTCATTATTTCATTCAAGGTGTGAAGGACACGAAAAAAGAAGTGTGTCAGGGGCCTCTTTCTGAATTGTTCTTTTGGCTAATGCTAATGTTCTGTAGACATCAATTGTAGCCTACATTTTCATTTTATTTGAGCTGATGTGATTTTAATGACGGTCATTCAGTTACATTCACAGAAAATAATAGAAATGTACACCCGAGGTTCCTTCACACACATTTAATATTGTCTAAGTAGGTATTAATTTACCGTGATTTGAAGTGTCATTATACTTAGTGATCATTGCCCTTAAGTGTAGCATGTACTATTTAACATCATTTTAGCAAAAAAGAATGAAGATACACTCTTAGAAGAAAAGGTTCTATATAGAACCTTAAAAGGTTCTATAGGCGCTACGTATTTGGAACCCCTAAAAGGTTCTATCACTCTTAGAAAAAAGGGTTCATTGGGGTTCTATATAGAACCATGGGGTTCTTTACTCAACTCCAAAGAACCTTTTATGCTAAAAAGGTTCTATAATGATTTCTTTTGGCACAAATGTTCTTTATAGCCTATTATTCATTCATATTACATTATTCTGCAACATTTTGTAATTTTAATTAAATTATTGTTTATTAAACTGTAGTTACTTAATATCACATTTTAATCATGCTGATTTTTGGAGGAGAAAAACTGAAACGGCACTCTTCGTGTGATATTGATATACTACAGAAAATGATATAAATATATACATTTTCTTACCCCCATATCTTGATTTTTGTGATTAGTCACATGCATTCATAAATACATTTTAGGGTCTTGACGTTTGTCAATAATATGAAATATTTAATCCGGAAAGGACAAAACAAAAATGATAATGTATGAACCCCTAAAAGGTTCCATATAGAACCTTTTAGGGGTTCCAAATACGTAGCGCCGATAGAACCTTTTAAGGTTCTATATAGAACCTTTTCTTCTAAGAGTGTATGCAGAATTATTCCATTAAAACTGACCATTTAAACTTCATAGCCTACCGTTTTGTGGCTCTTTAATTCAAGTCCACCGACGTTAATCTACAAACTCTCCTGGGGTGTGTTTCCCAAAAGCACCGTTAGCCAACTATGGTCGCAAGTTCCGTCGTTATCCGTATAGTTCAACGAGTCGTGTTTCCCGAAACCATCGTTCTAACGAACATTCACAAACAGCATCGCAAACTTGTTTGTTTGGAACGACAGTTGTCGACCTGTGGTTAGAAGCAGAGTTTCTTATTTGCATGACATGTGGACTTAAAGGCACACTATGCAAAGTCGCTGTGGAGTACTTGTATTTAACGTTACTGTCGTAAATACCACTCACGCAGAGCCGTCTCTGCACTCATGGCCTGACCCCTGACGTTTTAGTAATTTATGACAGTATGAGAGAAGTTTAATTTGTTGATTGAAATTAAAAGTCAAAGTCCTGGCGAAGGGTGAAATTAGCTATTTACAGACTGCTCCTGTTAAATCATAATCATTGTTTTATTAGTATAACATAACATAGCATTTTATAAATATTTAACATATATAATTATTAATATTATTATTATAACAAAATGTTACATTTTAGCCTACATGTTATAATAAAACATTGTGATTGTGACATTATTATCCTTATTAATACTCTTCTTGCATTATTATTCTTATGTATCATACATATAGTTCTCATATACTATTATATACCATATTATTATTTATAAAATGTGTCAGTTAATAAAACTAATAATAATTAAGAATAATAACAATAATACTCATTTTAAAAACATTTTATTGTATCATAATAAAACCCTTTGGGGTTGTGAAAACATTTTTATTGAATGTTTTATTGTTGTTATTATTATAAATAGTATTAATGATGGTGATAATAATAGTAATAGTTACATTATCAGTAACATGTGTAACAAAGGTAGTGTCATACCATGTTCCAGGTGCTACTATGATCATCATCTTTGTAATTTTCATTATCACTAGTCATAATCATGCAGTGATATCTCATAGAATTCCCCCACACTGTGCAGGGATCCAATAATCTGAGGCAATTACCATGGCCTTGCAGGTCTAGTAGTGTACTTAATATTCCTTTCTATCTTTTGATAGTGTGTGCACCCTGCCATTCTTTTGGCAACTCAGATTAATCAGGTTGCGAGTAATTGTAGTTCCTGTCAAGAGTGGAATGAGGATGGCGCTCCGGCTCACAGTCATGAAGTCGCTCTTTTCAAGTAATCCATAGAGTGTCCAAAAGGAGGTAATGAAAGTCTACCAACGTCAGTGTCAAGAGGATTAATACGCTGATCACCAGGAGTAATTCATATTCCATCCCTATTTTTATTTATTTATTTAGTATTTATGTTGCTTTCAGCAGTTACAGTTAAAAAAGAAAAAAGCAGCAAATAAACGAGGGGTAACAGAGTGCACATAAAAGCCATCAGGTCTATTCAGACACTATAATTCAAGAGTAAGTGAAAATAGCAGCAGATGAAGGAAGCATAATTTCTCTCATTATATGGCCCCTCTCTTTTTGTTGAAGTGAATCACAGCTAGATTAGGATGGGACATTGATAATTGTGTGTGCCATAATTTGCGCGAGAAGAGTACATTACCTAATGTCTTACTGTCCTTCAGGCCTGTCTATTTCAGCTGGAACATTTTGAGGGACGGTTCCCTTCATAAAATCCATTAGCTTCCCCACTTTCCTGCTAAATACAGGTCTAACGCTGGAGTCTAAAGTACAGAGTTGTCTTTATGCTCGTGTGCTTAAAATGATCAAGGACAGGAGATGTGTGGATTTAAAGAGCTAGCGAGACCAGCATTTCTATGTAAAGAGAAAGTTGAATTACCTTTAATGTACCACATCATTTTCCAGGGTTGGACAAAATTCAGTTTTTAGATTTAGCTTCCTTTCAATTCATAAGATGTTTTTTGAATTGGCCACAATCCATAGGATGTTGACAGCAAATGTAATTTAATTGAGCAAAGTTCAACACAACAGAAAATACAAGTTGTAATAATGACTTCGCTAATTCACTAATTATGCCTTTTTATTTCCTCGTATGTAGAATAAACAGTTTGCCTGTTTCATATTGTCTGGTTCCA
This sequence comes from Semotilus atromaculatus, assembly GCA_031834385.1. Taxonomy (NCBI): domain Eukaryota; kingdom Metazoa; phylum Chordata; class Actinopteri; order Cypriniformes; family Leuciscidae; genus Semotilus; species Semotilus atromaculatus. The sequence continues at coordinate 12,108,144 of JAULUF010000052.1, read as the reverse complement.
TTGTAAACATGTTAGGATAGATTAGAGCAGTGATTCCCAACCCCCGGTCCCCGGACCGGTGCCGGTCCGTGGACCCGTTAGTACCGGGCCTTGAAATATTCCCTGAATAATGTTTTTTTTAATTTTTAATTTTTTTTATAATAATTTGTCTCTGAACGGACTGCAAAAAAAAAAAAAAGATACCGGTAAACTGGAGCACTTTGCGCTTTATTCAACTCAAAGACACGTATCCTATATGATATGAATCAGATATATGCTAAATAAACATAACATTACAAATTATATCTGCACAAAATTACGAGAATGCACAAGTGAATTTGAACTACGTGCCATTCAGAATGACTCATGTTGTGGACGCGCTCTTCCTGGAGCAACGCGATACAGCAACTAAACCCAAATCATTCACAATGTTTTATTAAAACATTGTTCTCTTTATAATGTTATATAATATGACAGTCCCAACAGTAAGTATTAGTCGTGCAGTGTCGTTTGAGCTGCGCGCGCTGAAGCTGAAGTGGATCACCATAGGCTACACTTTACTACATTCATTTTTAACCAAATGCATCCTATATGTCGTGAGATAAATCAGATATAGATAGGCCTACATAAAATAAACACAATATTACAACTTACATTTGCACAAAACAAAAGGCTGCGAATGCACACGCAAACTTATAGTCATCATGATAGTGTAAAATGGTGTACATGTTTCGCGGTTGAGCAGCACGCACGCGCATGAACCTGCTTATCGTCGATTAATCGTTAACATCCCTATTTTGCACCAAAACACCAAAGAAAATTCCTTGTATGTGAAAACTTTCATGCCAATAGAAGTAAATTCAATTTAAAATTCAATATAAAATCCACTTTACCATTTCTGCCACCTGCTAGTGAGTGAGTGCTGTGTGAGTTGCTTTTGAAGTAGACCTAATTGTATGGGAGAAAAGGGAAACATCTTGTGAACCGGTCTGAAAGTTTAAAAAGATTGGTATATTCATAACAGTAGCCTTTGTTGCCACCTAGTTCATTATATGTAAATAAATTATAGGCTGTTACTGTTTTACACAGTGATATGTTCCGAATCCAAACGATGCATCTTAAAATTGAGGCATTAAAATTGACAACTGGTCCCTGCAATTTTTTTTAATGAATTTGCTGGTCCCTGGCACAAAAAAGGTTGGGAACCCCTGGATTAGAGGATTCAGGGAAATTTAAATCCATACAATTAAAGTTTATGTTAATTATTTAAAACAATGTGATTTTGCCAAGTAAGACATGTTCCCGGATCAACATATTTTGCTGATCCTGGAACAACATTCCTGTTCGAAAATTCCTGTAAGTCTATACACTTATATATTAAAACATATAAGGGGGAAATAATTGGTGAATGGCACTGATGTAGAAGCACCTAACCCTGGTTGTAAGCCAGAATTTGACATAAGCTGGCCAATCTGTTTCCACCACATCAGATTTGAAACCAAAAATCTGGTTGGATTTTGTACATTTCAGCACTTTTAAAGCAATTTTAATAGTTATTAACACATCCTTTGTATGATTCATTCCTTCTGTACTGTAATAATACACCATTTTCTCACTCTCTCTTTGTGTACTATCATGTAATTATTAGGCATATTATTTCATGTTTCTACAGACTGTAATATGCAAGGCCACCATGTGTGGCCTGTATCTGTAGTGGCTCGTTGAAATATTTCACACTAATATATAGCCATTCACACAAGAGTATTTTATTTATCCACTGCAAGGTGATGGAGTTTCAGTGCTTTTGCCTGTAATGCTCACACTCCATCGTATGCTTTATTTAAGATGACCTCAGACAGCTTGCAGTCTGACTGATTAGCTTTTACCTGCAGTACATGTGTGTCTTATACTAAGCCACTCACTCTTTGTCCAATACGCTTTGCTGTGAGCTCATGGCAAGGGCAGACATTTGAAGAGCAGCTGAAAATGTCTACATCCGTGACCTTGACAGGCAGCAGGTAATACAAATATAATTACACTAAGAGCAGAAATAATGGACCCCATAAATTCAGTAAACAACAAATATCCTGGCATCACCTTCACTTATGACATGTTTTTTATTTTTTTTATTTGACAGTACAGTACTTTTAAGAGACTGAAAGAAAACAGTCAATTTGCCTGAGCTAAATGTCACGGCAGTCAGGCATGCCAATGGGAGAATAAAGTGCTGTAGTTGCACTTACACAGAGTAGAGGTAACAGAGGACCTTAAACATCTGTTAACAAACAGGCCAAGTCTTTTCATCTTTGTCTAATTGGCAAAGTTAGCAGCCATCACTGCAGGGTATTGATGAGGATAGTTTCCTGACCCAAAATCATGTCTACGGAGGGTGGGGTAGTATCAGTATTAATGAGCTGTGAGTTTATTACACTGATTAAATCTCTCTCTCTCTCTCTCTCTCTCTCTCTCTCTCTCTCTCTCTCTCTCTCTCTCTCTCTCTCTCTCTCTCTCTCTCTCTCTCTCTCTCACACACACACACACACACACACACACATATATATATTATTCTTTTTATTTTTATTTTATTTTTTATTGCTATTATTATTGTTGTGTGTGTGTGCAGTTATGTTGTTTTATGCGAGGGATTATAAAGCTGCAAAGTATAAAGTATATATTGGGCTGTAAAAAGAAGAACTTTATCATGGATTTTAATATGGATAAGATATAAATTACTTAACTTGGTTAGAAATTAGATCATATTCTTTAATTGTTGTTAATAAATGATATACAAAAACAATCTTGCAATTTAGACCTAATTTTTTACTTTCTATATGACTAATTTTCTCCTTGCAATTATGAGTATGATCATTGTAATTATTTATTTAAATTAATTTAATAGAATTTAAGGTAGTGGTATTGATATCTAAACTGGCCTATACAGTAGCTTGCTGGGGGAAAAAAATCCATTAACCGAATAATTATTCTTATTATTATTATACATATTCTTATTCAGTATACGGCCCAAGAAATAAAAGTATAACCATTCTTTGGGAAAGTGTGTTTTATTGTACACAAAGGAAGGGAGGAAATAAGAGCATTTGATACTGCTTCATGGTGTCTATTTTCTCTGTCCACTGCCTGTCAAACCACATTCCACCACACTCACTGAGGACTGGACATTATTGGGATAATTGCATGTCCACTCAAGGGACGCAAATGTGCCTGTTATGTGATCAGAGTAATAGAAACTTTTTGACAGAGAGGCAGGGGTAAGGAGGTACAGTGGGGGGCATATGAGAGGCGTGAGTTGCTTATAGGGGTGTAATTATTCAGTCAAATAATGCTGACAGGGCACTTCTCAGTGAGCTGAGGGGGAATCGAATATGTGCTGGTTCTGAGACTTCTCTAAAAAACGCTATCGGGAGAGAATATGACATTAATCTCCACTAAGATTATAAGTGGACAGACCGGATCAACGTATCTGAAATTATGATCCATTTCTGTTTATACATTGTTTCCTAGGTTCATTTCTCTCATTCAGATCCAATTGTGACCTGACAGCTGCATTCTGACCCAAACCTGTCTATCACTACCCCCATCCCCCCAGGCCTTAACTTTTAGATAGTCTGAACTAGAACATCCAGCTCAGCACGGACATCTGCCCTTGATACTGATTTTGCATGATTGGCCTAACTCTAAAACCCCATCTCTGACCCTTTTCTTTTCTCAGAACTCCCTCTTGAACTTGGCGGATGTGGAGCAGCAGTCGGGATTCTAATCCTGGGGTAAATTGAAGTTGAGTGCCCACTGGGCATAGCAGCACAGAGAGCTTTAGCCCCGGGGATGCAGGTTTTTAATTTGAGTGAGGCGATGTTGGTGGCCTCTAAATGAGCCTTGACAATAAGGAGGGTATAATGAGGGAGGCTATGAGGTGGAGAGAAGCTTAAAGTGAAGAGAATGTGCTCGCAAGCCCAAGGGCACTACTGTACACACAAAGATCACTGGTGTGCTTGAGGAAGAGCTTGTTGGTGTACTAGGGTAGAGTGCTAGGATGGTTGATGAATAATAAAAGAGGGAAAGACGGTGTTGTGGAAGAAAAGTATTTATGTATGTCTTTGTGTCTAATTATCCTAGTTCATTTGTGCTACCTGGCTAATAATCACAGTGGAAAATTATAGATACTAATTATCCTATCAGTTTAATAAACTGATTTATTAATAAAGATTACAATAGAGCATCACAGTCCTGCCCACAGCCGGTGCCGGAAGTAAGAATTCAATACAATTTCTCCATTGACAATTGGGGTATAAGCCATACAAACGTAACCATACATGGTAGACTTAAAACCAGCTACGGCTGTACTAAGCGATTGTATATGCTCATATAAACGCCAAAAGTTCATGGGGCACTAACCTTGTTTTGAGATAAATGCCTTTTATTCGCAATGTATTGGATAAGTACTTCATTACCAACGCATTCTCATCCTTTGGCGTCATATCTGACACTTTTGACATTTCGTCTAAATCTAACGCGCATGGTCCCCTTTAGCGTCAATATAACACGCACAGAAATGGGTAGGTTTAGGTATGGTGTAGGGTTAGGGTTAGACCGCTAGGAGGCGCCTTCTGACCCATATATATCTGCGTCTCATATTGACGCTAAAGGGTACCATGCGCGTTGAATGTAGACGAAATGTCACGACCGTCAGTATATGACGCCTTGGGATGAGAACGGGCTGTCATTACCCACAATCCTGAACAATCCCACAAGCCCACAGTGATGCATCTGATTGGTGGAAGTCGTGTAAGTGTCTGGTTACCCCGCGAAGGTCCGTGAAGACTTAAGATCGTGTAATGACGTAGGGCTAGCTCATTGGTTGCATGTCAGAGGCGCCCGCGCCGCGCCATTGGATGTGCAGTTGCCGCAGCACAGCCTATGAGCGAGCCAGATGCTGAATGTGCTAGCTGTGCAGATGCAAATGCGTTTTACACATAAGCTTCAGTAAATCGAGGAAAAGGAGTTTCCCTGTACATTCACTATATAAAATTCACTGGAGGAAAAAGTTCGCGTGGCCGTCGTCAGATTTGGAAGTCGCTCAAAAGGCTCTTTTGCGGTTGTGGCTTCAGTCGACTTCAGTGAGGCGCGGTGGTTTATGGGATGAGTAGTTCCTTCGCTCGGAAATGAAAATATGTACACAGTCTTGTACCTTTGACTTTTTTTGCATTTTCTCTTCGTTTTTTCACTCGAAATGATATGTTGTATGCTTATGAGTTCAGCCGTAGCTGGTTATCCTCAGACATGCTGTAAAACTCTTTAGATACGGATTTTTCCAAACGTCAATGGGAGAAATGAATGGGAAATTTACTTCCGGCACCAAAGCTCTCTCGGGCTGTGGGCGAGACTGTGATGCTCTATGGCCATGAGTGGGTCTTGATCTAGTAGTCCTCCATCAACATCTTTATTGGCCTGGCTGTGTGGATCATTGTCAGAGCAGAAATGAAGCATGTTTTCTTCCAGGATAACCTTGTAAGTGGCTTGAGTCACTCGTCCTTCACAAAGACAGATCTGCCTGATTCTTGTCTCACCTCATATTAAAATGCAAGGGCATTTGCACTGAAAAGCCCTCGAGCTACTCAAATACGTTTTGCGTCAGATATCAAGGTGCAGAGAGAGAGAGAGAGAGTAGAGCTGCACGATTAATCTTTAAAAGATTTCGATTCAAACACCCACGCGATCTTATTCCTAAATGACAAAAACTTTTTGCGCTTTCATTGACCCTGAGAGAGAGCAGTTGTCCATATGAAACAGCTTTACAATCACACAGTATCAATATTTCTGTGTTACAAATATTCAAATGATTACAGAAGTACTGAGATAAAAGTTTATAGTTTGAGTAAACATTGGCGTCTACGGTAGCAATCAAAACAGACGCAGTCCGTAACTCTTTTGTGTTCAAAATTTACAAAATGTATACAATGAGCTAGTGCATCATGAATGCCTTTTTTTCAAACCGTGTTTTTGTCTTATCCTGAATCACTACGTTAAGCTTGTAATAAGCGTTAATACTTGGACTTCTTGTTTAGACTGGCCGGATTACAGCCGCTGTGGAGTAGCCCAATGCCTGCATGACTCGTCATGGACATAAACATAGAGAAGTTGCTCCGGCAACAATGTTCTTCCGCAAGATGCATGCAGTTCTGTTTATTAACTGCTAGAGCGCTGATTTATCCAGTAATGAAACAAGTGAAGTCTTTATGAATCAATCATTCAAACCGATTTTTAAAATAATCATATTCTACCCCTTCTGAGAGGGTATTCTCCACTGTTGGAGATACAATAAGCAAGGAGCGGTCCCAAGTTATTCTAGAGAATGCAGAATTTTTTGTTTCTTGCAAAAATTGCTTAATAATATGTTAAACCAGTCTGTTAAACTCATTTGACAAGTATAAGAAATAAACACAAAAAGGACTGTGGATTTTTCCCTTACTAATATTAGTAAGGGAAACCGGAATCGTTTGGCGGAATCGGAACCGGAATATTTCTTACGATTCCCAAACCTATTCTTCAGTAAGGCTAGAATCGGGCAGATGCGTCTTTGCATAACTTAAGCCATGTACAAGATCATCCTAGAAGAAAAATTGCTTCCTTCTGCACTGACAATGTTCCCCTACTTGAAGGATTGGTTTTTCGCGCAGGACAATGCTCCAATCCACACAGCCAGGCCAATCAAGGTGTGGATGGAGGACCACCAGATTAAGACCCCATCATGGCCATCACAATCTCCAGACCTGAACCCCACTGAAAACCTCTGGAATGTAAGCAAGAGGGTCACCAACCATTAAATAAAGCCAAGCTGCTTGAATTATTCACCAGGATTGACATAATTGCCCAACAGTAATGTGACCTATAGAGAGCATGCCAAGACCCATGAAAGCTGTGATTGCAAATCAGGGTTATTCCACCTGATTTCTGAACTCTTCCTAAGTTAAAATATGAGTACTGTGTTGTTTAAAAATGAATATAAACTATAAAATATAAACAGTTTTACTCAAACAGATATATATATAAATAATAAAACCAGAGAAACTGCTAATTTTGCAGTGGTCTCGTTATTTTTTACACAGCATATTGAAGCTGCGATACGAAACGTTGGCCCCTCTATCACCATCTGTAGCTGAAATTATTGTAGGCTTACAGTAGCAAATCTGGCAATGTAAGGACACAGTTTGTACATTTTTATGGAACAAAAAAATAATAATAAATAACAAAATTCCTTACGCACCTTTAGGGAGAAAAAATATGTAAGTGCCCCTTTTAAAAATAATGAATTCAGATTTCGGGATAAGTGCACTAATCGCATCATTCAGACTCGCGAGGTAGAAATGAATGTTTCCAAATGACTAATTGCCATGTGTGTCGTTGATGTGTGAGAAGATTGTGATGAATAAAAAGCACAGAGCTGCTTGAATTCACAATGAATAAAGCCAAGCTTCAGGTTTAGGCTTAAGGGCATAGTAAATTGGATAACCGCTGTCCAATGGAGACATGTACCTGTCCGACAGATTCCACTCTACTACCAGCACACTCGCTCCAGTATCCATACACACCTTTTTCTTTCTCAGCCTTATCTCATCTCTAGCTCGTCATCTTTTAGTCATCTGCTGTAACTGAGATGGTCTATCGCTCTCGTTTCTATTCATTCTCTGTGTCTCCCTGTCTTACTCGTCCTCCTTTGATACTGTATTAGGCTGCAGGCATTGTTGGGATCATGTGAAGAAAGCAGTGCACAGACTTCACTCTCTGATATCTCTCCTCTCGCACTCCTCGTGACGTCAGACTGTATTTGATGTATCTCTGTGTGAGAGGACATCCAAACATCTTAACCATCCACAATCCATTTTAAACATGCTAAATGCGCTAACTAGCAATGCACCATGTGTTTTATTTCTCCTTTCAATGTAAATTACCTTGACACAAAGGCATTAGCCTAGCAAACAAAAGTTGACAACACATTTCAACCCACAGTATTGTTAATTAACTGTATTAACAAAAATGAAAACATAAATACATAAACACTCGTTTCTGTGTTGTTGGTTAATGCTATGTTTGGTATTTGATTGTTCCGTGAGGTTTACATGTTTTGGCCCAATTGTTCCCCACAGGTGTGTTGTGCACCTTACATAAAACCCCAAAATCTATGATATTCCAGAGGAGTTCTTTGTTTTCCATATTGCATTAGCACAATCTATTTTTCTTGCCACAGTCTCCCTGCTCTCTCTCTCTCTCTCTCTCTCTCTCTCTCTCTCTCTCTCTCTCTCTCTCTCTCTCTCTCTCTCTCTCTCTCTCTCTCTCTCTCTCTCTCTCTCTCTCTCTCTCTCTCTCTCTCTCTCTCTCTCTCTCTCTCTTTTTGCCCCCTCTAGCTGTTCTTTCTACCTCCCTCTCTCTGGCTTCCTTATTGCTTTGGACAGCATGGCATGTTGTCAGAGGCAAACTAGAGAGAGTTAATGCTTATTCTGGGAATTAATCCCTGCATAATCTAACAACATTCCATGTTACAGCCTCCTGATGCTGGCATACATAATAACAGGTGATGCACGCAATCTATTTGAATAAAAAAAAAAAAGGAGGTTCTCTATCGTCTTTGTCTATTTGTCTTCAATAATATATAGGTACAGCAAAGAGTTTGTTCACTGAAAATTGATTTATCATGCAAATGGGTGAGCTGGATGTTGCAGTCCATAAATAAACATGCTTCTTTTCCTTGAATTTAGACCGTTGTTAATGGGAGGAGCATTTATGGGAGATGTGCGCTTTCCTCTGCAGCAGTAAACAATGATAGTGACTTGTCGTTTTTGCAGACGTTTCATCTGAAGTGACTCACAGTACAGTAATTGCCGGAACAAATTCCCTTGAGCTGCATGGAAGTAAGTGTCTTGCTTAAGGACAGACTGTTGACAGAGCAAGAGGGGAAATATTAGCAGTTCTTGAGTTCATGGACCATCCTGTCTAGGTTTGAAACTGTAAACTGTTTATAGTCCTGATGTGTAACAATTGGGCTATCATAGGGGAGATGGAAAGACTATCAAACAGTGATTGACAGGTCTAAATTTTCTGTCCTTGTCTTTTGAAGCTGTTCTGAAGTTCCTCAGTCTGCCATTTAGATTTTCCACATAATTATTGTGCTGTACAGTACACAAAGGCCTTAACCCCTTAACCCCCTTTTTGAGAATTGACGTTAAAATGCACTATTCAAACTTAAATGGTTGTATTTGACATACAATTTGGAATACATGGTTTCTCAAATGAATATGTTTATTTTTATTTATTTAAGGACAATTAATAGTTTTAAAAACATTGGACTTTAATTTATTGACTATACAGCATAGGCTACAAGTCTCTCATCTTGCACAAAATACCTCAAGGAATCCAAGCCTTTCATGTGAGCCTGCGGGACAGTCTTGAGATCTAATTTCTACACTTTAGTGATTCAGTGGCTTTGCTTGTTTACACTACTTTGTAATTTACCATTCTTCAAAACCTTAAAATCTTTAATATGTGGTTTATTTTAAGTCCATCAGTTTCTCCACATAATAAGAAATGTTGGCATTTGTGTCATAACGAGATAAGGTGCAATTAACAAGCCATGTGTAATTAGCGAAAGCCTGCTGATCTGACCCAGTTTGTTGATGTGGTCAAAAATGAAGGTGGAGCTAGAGACTTGAGCTTATTTAGGAAACCATTTCCTTTGGGGCTTTCTACATCATATGTTGATGCTTTGATCATTTTCTTACATAAGCCTAAAATTAAGGCACAGTGTGCTTGCATACCCTGGAACACTCTGAACTGGTCATTATTATTTTCCATGTCATTTATTAGTCCTCAAATCTAACAGTGAAATTTCTGGCTGGATCTTTTGTACTTTAATCAAATCCATCAAACCATACTCTGAAGCCTTATTTATGATTATGTTAGTTTAGACAAGATGCTGAATTATCACACCAAAAATAAATAAACAAATAAAATAAAATAAAGATTCAGTGCATCATAGGTGAGCGGCATGGGTTCATTCAGTTTTTATTCCTGAATACAAATGTTAATATTTCCAAGAATTCTGATTACCAGGAACAATTTAACACGATTATTCAGAGGTACATTTAAAGATAGCTCAACTTCATTGAGAGGAATACATTCATTTGATCTGATTACAAAATGCTAGGTGGCATTTTATGTCATTTGAGATGGACTGAATCTACCTCTCCAGTCATCATGCACAGGACATTTCTTTTGCGAACAGCATTGTTAAACCAATAGTGTTGAGTTCTGTCAATACTGCTCAAGATGATGGGAATGAGTGGAGTCGTTTTAGCTATTGAACAGTATTCTTGAGTCAGGCAACCTGATATTACCCATAAATCAATGCATCCCTTAAACTCTCAGGTGGACTCATTACAGTGTCGGTCTTTGATTTGACAAGTATAGACATTGAAGGTGTAATTGGACCCAATCAACCTGCATTTTGATATTTATAGTCATAGAGCACATGAGAGAACACGTGAATTTGCCATTTTACAAAAATGCCAGTTTCACACCTTGGGGAACATTGCTCATAAATACAGCAACCAATGTAGCCCCAAGTCATTTATCTCCTGTTGTACATTTACAACACAGTCTTCATTTGAATGGTTCAGATAATGATGCTTTAAAAAGGAAATGTCATTCTATTGAACTGTCTTCATAGACTGCACGCAAAACAAAAAACATCCTTTATGATCAGCGTACTCGATTCCCCCAAAAGATTGAACAAGTGTAATTAGTCTGTTCTTTTAATGAACAATGTTAGATTTTTACTTTATAATAATATGAAGTTCTAACAAATTATTTTTATGTCGAGTCTTTTAATGAACAGCTTAAAATGAGTTACCAGTTTGAATCTGTCTGAAACAAATTACTCTTAAAGTTGATGATTTTGATTTATAGTTCAAAACAAGTTACCAGTTACCAGAAACATTACGGTATTGTCAGAATAGCGACATTTTGGGGAAATTTCCTAGGCCGAATGTGTGAACACCCCTTTGCTTTTTTTATTTAAGTAGCAGAAAGACTATCTTCAGCTGACAGACTTAAGAACAAACCAGCCTTAAGAGGCTGTCATATCTGACTGTGTTAGGTTACCTTAAAGAAAATGGCAGTCATCATCTCATCACATTAAGCCAGACATCTTATCTTTTCTTATTCATTTAATCGTCTTGGTTTGATTTGAAACAGTCACCTTTCAAAATCATTCTTCCTTGAGACCCGTTTTCTACTTCCAGAGGAGCTCAGTGTTTTTGTTTGTTTGTTTGCTAATTAAAGACTTTCTTGACACCTGTGCTAACTTTGCCCTCCCAAGAGTTCTAAAATGCACAGAACTGTGCACACAATCACACACCGTCACTCATCAAGATAAACAGGAAAGACTGTACACGCGCACGCACACACTCTTACACGCACATCCCCTTGTGTGCAATTACTTCCCAGTTATTTACCTCTCTCCTCGCACTAGCTGTTTGATGGGCTGCAGGTAAACAACAGTGTCCACATCATACAAGACGGACACGATGCCCCTGCCAATGTGATTGCACACGATGCGTGACCCCTGTCTGATTCATAAGTCTTTAGACCACCCTTACACTCCACCAAGCCTCTCCTTACCCAAGCTCTTCCCCATCCTATAGCTCCAAGCAACCTTATTATGAGTACCAGAGCGCCATATCCACTTTTATTGTGCGTGTCATTTGTTATTGCTGGCTGATAGAGGGTGAAACGCCCTGCACAACTCAATGCAATCCCTCCATCAAACACAGATGCTTGTGTGGTTGATACTGCATAAGAGGGCTTTGTGTCTGATGTCATCCCAGTGGTGGCTCTCGCGGCGTCTGTTGATGCAGTTGGCTGAATGATTGTGCTAACTAAAACATATGGATGAAACCTAGCAAGGGATGTAATGGCTCACTGTTACAATGGGAGTTTAAATATAAACAAAGGAGTGTGGTTTCATTTACAGCAGTGGAAAATGTCCTACTGGATCAACATGAAGAATGCATAGGAACTGTGAATAAGGAAGATATTAAAAGGAGAAGAAAAAAAAAAGCTTTAAATATTTTGGTGATCAAAGGTGAGTTTTAAAAGGATTAATCTCCCAAAAATGAAAATTACCCCATGATTTACTCACCCTCAAGCCATCCTAGGTGTATATGGCATTCTTCTTTCAGACGAATACAATCGGAGTTATATTAAAAAATGTCCTGGGGCTTCCAAGCTTTATAATGGCAGTGTCTGTTGTGAAGTCCATCAAAGTGTAGAAGTCTCAAACGAATTTTTTTAAAAGAAGTGTCGGAGGAGCTTGAGTTTGCTGCCCAGCCCTGTTTGTTTGAACCCAGACAATAACCATTATGTGAAAAATCTTTATTACATTATGCACTAAAGATTTTATTACATTTTGACAAAAAATATTACTCTATAACCATTTAATTGCATTAATAATGCAATTCCTATTACATTATGTGCAGTTATTACATTATGAGTATCTACACCAAGGAGAAAAACTCAATGCAGTATTGCTTGCACAAAAAGCCACCTCTTTGACAGAGCATGATCCCAATTTATCTTATGCAGTTAAAATGGCCAGATACACAAAATTTTCTAAAAATACACATCTTGAATAGTTTTCAACGTAAACACAGTCGGTTATGTCTAAAGTGAAAGTTGAGAAAGAAAATGCGTAGGTAACAGCATATTGGATCCGTGCAGCTCTTAAAGTGACAGTAGCATAATAAATCTGCTGCTGTCTGTTTCTTTAATGTTAATCAATCAACAAAAAGACAAAAAAGAAAATAAGCTATACTCCTAAAAAACAAACAGGGACATAATCAGAAACTAAACAGAGCAGAAAAGCATGAACTAAGGGAAACAAAAGAGAAAATCTAAATAAGGGCAGATATATGTGAAGATAAGGTCAGAATACCTTTTGACTGCTAGAGACAGCAATGCACCATTCTGCATGTCCAGCACTGCTAATTGACCCCAGTTAGGCTTCACACACCCATCTGGGCTCACAACAACCTTCTAATTGCCATCACTGATTCTGTTCTGATAGAATTACTCTTGTCAGTGAAGGTCATTATTCTCTGCCTCAAACTCTGTAGGAATGTCTTTTTTCCCTATTCCTTCTCCCTTCATTCTTCCTTATCAGGCTAATGCGCATATCATTCTGGAGCTTTCTCTTTCTTTTTCATTAAGGCCATGTGTGAGAGAGGATCAAGTTAATGGGTGATGTTATTTCTTACAGATAAAGTGAAATGAAACATCCTTAGACAGTCTAGGGACATTACTAAAAGAAAAAAAAGATGCATAGGGTGGCTCACCAAACACAGATACAGGTCATTTAGAGATAAAAAGAAATTGTGCAGATTTGAACCCTCTGATTACCCATTTTTAACCCTTACACTGTGTCCTAACTACACATGACACAACGCCGCGAAACGCGATAAAATGTTAATCAGAGTTTTTGTCCTAACAAGCCGCAACGGTGACATGCGACGATTATATTTTAGAAACGGTTTCTGTTTTTCTGTTCCGTCAAGATTACTCTCTGGTGCTGTGCACTTAGCGCGAGAGCCCGCCCTCACGCTGTTCTGATTGGCTGTGGGTTTTGATAGATTTTTATCCATCTCGCAGTCGTGTCGTGTAGTGTGGACAGACAAATTATTTGTCGCTGGAATCTTATCGCATCGCGTCTGCTTAGGACACGGTGTTAGGGGTCTCAGGTGTTTTTGGGGTCCTTGAGATGTTTTGACATGCCCTGACATTTGTGCTTTTTTCAGTTGCTTATAAACATATTAATGACAAAGGTGTCATTACACTCTATTCAGCACAAACAGGGCTACCATAATATGTGAGCAACATTTATGTACATGTTTGTATTTTTGAGAGAATAATGTTGCAGTATATATCAGGCCCGTATTCATAAATATTCTAAGAATCCTCTCAGAAAACTCTTAATTTAGCTTAAAAACTTTTACGTAGGAGTTTTAGCTTAGGAGCGTTTCGGGACCGATCTGAGAGCAACTCTGAGTAAGGAAAAGACAAAAACTTTCATCTTAGTGAGGAGGCGGGGTTGACCCCGTTGCTATGTATGACACAATCTTTTGAAGACTGTGATTGGTTGGTTGTCCAAGAAGGAAAAAAAGAGTGATTTTAAGTATAGGGTCTACTAGATGTCTACTATTCTAAGCCTTCACTTTTAAATTACATGTGTAAGTTTTCCCATTTGACCGTTCTCACACACACACACACACACACACACACATGTTGGTGCAACAGCATTATGAGGACTCTCCATAGGCGTAATGGTTTGTATACTGTACAAACTATATATTCTATCCCCTTACACTGCCCCTATCCCTAAACCTACCCATCACAGGAGACATGCTGCATTTTACATTTTTTAATAAAACATTGTTTTTTATGTTTTTTAAGCCATTTGATTTATGAGGACTTTTGAAGTGTCCTCATAAACCACCCATAAGTTGTAATACCAGTGTAATACACATGTCATTATACAAATTTGTGTCCTCATAAATCACATAAACCACCCCCCCCCCCCCCCCCCCCCCCCACACACACACACACACACACACATCCTTTTTTTAATTTATCATCCTGTTATTTACCAGCTTAGAATGATAAGAATTGTTCTACTCTTTCCAATTACACTGATTGCTGGCATGTCTATTTAAGTGGTGGTTTGAATGCTGGTTTTAATGTATCAAACATGGAATCAAAACCAAGAAGGGCGAGAAAGCCCGACTGGACAGAGGAACAGTGTTTACTGTTAGCCCAGTTAGTGGATGAACACAAGGCCATTCTTAAAGAAAAATTCGGGCTGGGTGTCAATCTATAGCGTTTTATTAACTCACTGTCATCCATTGTCTGCAACACATTTCTTCTCCCTCTTCGGTTTTCTGCCATTTTCTCCTCTGCTAAAGAAACTCTTAAGCCTCTTAAAGTCCTCGTCCGTGCTCCTAACAATTTTGCCCTTAAGACCTCTTTTAAGGGTTAAGATGCTTTCTGAATTACTTTTTTCTGTACTAGTATTTTTTCCTTAATTTTAAGAGTAAATGCCCACATTTCTAAGAATTTGCTTAGAATTTTGACACTAGGAGCTACTCTTTGCATTAAGATTCTTTATGAATACGGGCCCAGATCTTTAACCCTTTAAGGTACTTCTCAACCATTTGGTAGACCACACTTTAAGTCACTATATTTTATTGAAAAATGCGCCATGAGCCATCTCTACCGTTTGGTGTAGTTGTGCAATGCTAAAAAAAATCCACTAGATGGCACTGTGTCTATGAGCTGCATGCCATTTTAGTGTTCCTTCAAACAGGACATGACACAGCGAAAATTTGCTCCTCCTTTGATGACGCATATCGGCGGGACTTTTAAAGGTGAGACTATTTGGTTGACATATTATCGTTTCAGAAGATTTATGTAACTTAATTAAACAAAAATAAGTCTTATAAGGGTCAAATAATTTTTTTAAAACATGCTCTACCAAACGGTTGAGTTGTCCTTTTATGGTAGTGTTGGTCAAATTTGCTATTTACAATGACAATTTAACTATTCTGAGTGTGATTTTACATTCAAACCCTATGACTGTTCTCTTTGTGGTGTTGTTTTTTGTTATTATTAATCATGCTGTAAATTATTATTATGACATCATAAATGTATAGCTGAACGTTATTTTCTATTGCAATTTCACACCCTTTCAAAATAAATTATTTTTAAAAGGTAATGCAAATGATTGCATTCTTATTTAAACATTTTAAAAAATGTGAATGCATCAGAGTGTTACATGGATTTAGTTCTAAAACTGAAACATTTTTTTCTATAAAATAAATATCCAGCGCCGCATTGAAGAGGTATTGTGAAAATGCCAGGCACTCCTTTCAGACACATTTTAATTCTCTCTCTCTCTCTCTCTCTCTCTCTCTCTCTCTCTCTCTCTCTCTCTCTCTCCCTCTCTCCCTCTCTCCCTCTCTCCCTCTCCCTCTCCCTCTCCCTCTCCCTCCTGTCCACCGAAACTTAAGGGAAGTGTACACAAAGTCCTGCTCCGTTATTGTAGTCTCCTTCTGTAGTTGAAAATACACTCACGAAAAAGTATGCACAAAAGATCAGTAAATATACAATATATAGACTGAAGTATGTCGGGCGACTTCCGGGAGGTCTTTTTTCTCTTCTGCTTTGCCTATTTTGCTTTCTTTCTTTTTTACCCTTTTTTTTCAGTATGCACCTCACCCAAGGCTTTAGCAGGCATAAATAGTTAATGAAAAAAAGAACAACAATAGTTACTTAAGGTCTTCATACAATATTTAATATACACGCAGCACAGTGCATAGACTGGGGAAAGGCAGAAAAATGTTGACAGCTTACCAGCAACAAACTGCTGAGGGAGCAGGCCTAATGAAAGAGGGAAGTTTGTCTTTGAGCTATACTGAGTATTTGCTCTGCTCTCAATCTCCAAGACTTTAATTGGAACCTCAGAGAGATCATGCTATATTAATCTGAAGTTAATGCCCTGGATGAACAGGGCTTATACATCAACAACTATTTTTCTGTAGCACAACAACCCTTTCAGGACGGATAAAGATTTGTCCTGCTTTTACAGAGGGTCAAGGTTTGGCTGGTTAGCATGGCCCAGTTAGCCCCTGCTGGTAGATACTGCAACTACACCAGCAGGATACAAAAAGCATCTTTATCTATAAGCAGCCATTCAAAAGTTGCAGATTAAAGAAATGTTTTTGAAAGTAAAACTACCGTTCAAAAGTTTAGGGTCGGTAAGATTTTTCATGTAAATCTTTTAGCCTAGTATGCTCACCAAGGCTGCATTTATTAGATCAAAAATACAGTAAAAACAGTAATATTGTCAAATAGTATTACTTATTAAAAAAAAATAATAATCTGTTTCAATTTATTTTAAATTGTGATTGCAAAGCAGCCATTATTCCAGTCTTCAGTGTCATGTGATCCTTTAGAAACCATTCTAATATGATCTGGTGCTTAAGAAATAGCCTATGTCTTATTATTTTTATCATTATCTTAAAAAAAAAAAAAAACATTATAGATTTTTTTCAGGATTTTCATAATTTCTTTGATGAATGGAAAGTTCAAAGAACAGCATTTATTTTTAAATGGAAAGGTTTTATAACGATGTAAAAAAAACATCCAGCCACTGATATGAATGCGATGAATATGTCCAGGTATTACAGACCCTATTGACATTTACATCCTTACCGTACTACACCACACGCACGCACACACACACACATGTCTGGTTCGCTATCTTTGTGGGGACTCTCCATAGGCGTAATGGTTTTTATACTGTACAAACTATATATTCTGTCCCCTTACACTGCCCCTATCCCTAAACCTACCCATCACAGGAGACATTCTGCATTTTTACATTTTCAAAAAACATTACTTAGTGTGATTTATACGCTGTTTTCCTCATGGGGACCGCTGGCTGGTCCCCACAATGTAGGTGATTTCAGGTTTTACTATACTTGTGGGGACATTTGGTCCCCACAATGTAATATAAACACGAGCACACACACACACACACACACACACACACACACACGCACACACACACACACGTGTGCGCACCAAACCACACCAAACCACACTACACTACACTACAAACACATAGCTGTTGACACCTGTTCTGGAACATATTGAGAAAATAACCCTCCAGTGAGTAGAGAAAGTACTGTGCACAGAATGATAAAGAGCGGAAATTGTAATAGATTACAGATATATCTCAGAAATAAATATCCAGCACCAGCCGCATTGATGAGGTATTGTGAAAATGCCAGTATGTACAAAGCCAGGCACTCCTTTCAGACACATTTTAATTTTCTCTCTCTCTCTCTCTCTCTCTCTCTCTCTCTCTCTCTCACTCACTCAGTCTCTGTCTCCCAAAACCTCCTGAAACCCAATTACTCAAACAGCACTACAAGTAAGCAGTGCATGAATACCAAATGCAGTATAATTGATTACTTAATTTATGAAAGAACCAGCTTTTTTTTTTTTTAATGCCTGTTATTTATTGCGCAAATGTTTACTCAATTCAGCTGATATATGAGTCTTCCGCTGTGGGTCAAACTAAATACACATTTTTTTTTAAACAGTACACAGTTTTAGCCGGGGAAACGGTTGTTGTCGTTTTTTGACAAATATAACGAAAGTCAAACGCAGTATCTTATTTATGAATAATTGCTCATGCTTTTCCATTTATCTTTAGAGAAATATCAGAGGAGTTGTATCAGTAGACATGTCTGCAATGGGTATTTCTTGTTATGACATTAAAGATGTAGCAATGATATGCTTCTTGTTACTATTCAGCGAACAAGATGTTAAAGTGAAATGACAGCGAGACTCTACAGGGAGTTTGTCATCATTGCATTCTGATGTAAACCTCGGGGAGTGCCTGGGAAATGCAAATAAAATGCATTTGTATCAGAGCAATCTTGAGAGGACATTTCAGTGAGGCGGGTGGATATGTAATGAAACCGTCTTCCAGATGTCTTCCACTATGGTACGGGGCTGTTTAGCTGCTGGCCTGCAGACTTGCCCTCCCTTGACCCCACACTGCTGCCTCTTCCAAAGCTATGCCAGCTTTAATTTGCAGTTTTGTGCTTCTCTCATTCCTACCCATAATCCTCCTGTGCAGAGCAAAGCCCAGCCAAAAGAACCAGTCTGACGGCTTCTCTACATCACCAGGCCAGCAACTGATCTCTTCTGACATTTGTGGCAGAGAATGACTCTAGGATGTTTTTCTTCCATCCCCATTAGCCAGCACGATTTGAATCCAATAAAAGGCATGCAGAACAGAGTGAGAGCAGCGATATCTTGGTTGGTAATTGTAACACTTAAAGTAATTTGAATACAGTCATTTAAAATAATTGTGCTCTTGATGCTATACCTTGTTAAAATCAAAAGCTCATTGCTGTCTATATTTAATGTTTTATCAGCTTAAGGAGTGTTAAAACAATAAAAATGGACTAGCCAAGTAAAACGGTAGCTTGAAAAAAAAACTTGCTAGTTGGCTTCAAAATAAAGTGTACCATCTCCATGCATTTTTAAAAAAAAATACTAACATTAGTGAATCATATCTGAGGCATATATAAAGGTCATAGTTCACACAAAAATGTAATTTTCATCATTAACTCACCCTCGTGTCATGAATTTTAATTTGTGGGCGAACTACCACTTTAACTTCCAGATCTTCACTATTACTGGCACTCTAGAAACTTCATTTCTTGATGTCAGGGCTATTTTAGATTGAGGCTCATTTGAGCTGCAACTCAAGACTGGCCATCTCGTTGCCTGTCCTCTAAATGTCACTGTAAAGAGCTCAGTAAGTAAGTCTCTTCTTCAGCTCATTTCATTCTCTTCTTCTTCAGCGGACATCTTCTGTAGTGAGACATTATCATTTAATCACAGCATCTGCTGGGGTTTTAGAAGGCTTAAGATCAGGCTCACATCTCATGTTTTTCCATGATGCTTTGCTAAGCTTTGGAGGATACTTGTGGATGGATTTGAGCAATAATTAAAATGATGTCAAAACCTTACTGGTACTGTAGCTAGATGTCTTTTGTAAATTTATATTGCCTTTGTACTATTACTGAAAGTGTAAAATGAAGATTGAAAGATGTAAATAGACATTACAAGTAAGCCTTCAATACATGAAATAAAAGGATCGCGTTTTATAAAAAATAGTTACAGAAGCTGTGAGTGGAAGGTCAGTAAAATTCAGAAGGTAAGAAGTAAGCCACCATTAATTGAGGATCCAGTTTTAGCTCTAGCCAAGAATGTCTTAAAACATTTAAAATCACAGTGATAAAGTGGTGGGTCAAGCAAATGAGTTCATCTCAATAGGTAATTATGTTCAATAATGGAATTCCTCATAAAGCACCAAACGTAAGAGCTGAATAGGTTGTTAGCTGATTAGTTTCTGTAAGAAATTAACATTTTCTTTTTATTTCATTACTTCAGGTTTAATATTATGTGATAAATGAACAAATTAGTGAATTTATGAAATTAGCTAGCACAAATATTCAGTCATATACTGTAATCATTTTGCACATTTTTATCCAAAACGACTTCCAAATGAGAACAATACCTGCAATTTATCATACGAGGCAGCATATTAGAAATGCAATACAGTATGCCACTGCAGACAAATTGTTATTATTATCATTATTATTACTATTAAAAACATAAGTAATAATTATTGTTATTGTGTAAATAGTAAGTGCCTTTATTAATGGTTATGGTTGAATTAAATGCACATGGAAGAGGTGTTATTTCGGTTATGATTATCTCAGGTGAAAATAGAGGTTGAAAGTGGTTGCTGTGGATAGATAAATAAAAAAAACATGTGGATAAGCACTAAGGAGAGATGAGGATTGTGCTGCAGATTTTGTTTTGGCAGTAACCTTGGCTTTGGCCAGTGTTTTGCAGGGGTCATGGATAAAGGAGGTTCGGTTATGGACATTTTTATTGGGTAGAGGAAGTTCTGCATTGATGTTAAAAGAACTGAGCATTTCACTTCATAGTTCTAGACCAAGGTTTCTAGTGAAAGTGAACTTTTAGTCCATCCTGCCAAAATCAATTGAACATTTAGGCGTGTTTGCCAATTTTTTTTCATTATTGTCAGACAGTGTACATTACATGCTGCATAAACACTAAATCAACCTGAAATCAGATGTGTCTTTTCTCACCTTTAGATCACAGACTTCAGGAAATATACTGGGACTTTGAGGGCGTTAGCAATTATTGGATCTCCCAGTTTTTTGTTAGACAGGTCTTACAATAACTTAATCAAAAGGTGCTCAGACATACAACCTCCCTTGCGCATGTTCCATAAATATTCCCATTAACATACTTTACTAAAGTGGCACTTAAAGACCCTAATTAGTTTCAAATTAACACCAGCATGTCCATCCAAATATAATAGATAGGGGAGGAGGAAAATGATAAATTACAACAGCAGTAGACTGCTTTTTTAATCTCTCAAATCAGAAATAGAATTCATTAGTGCTGCACAACAACCATCGTTAAATATGAAGCTTTAGAAGAAATCAGGAACTTTGATGTGAAATTTAAAATAATAATAATAATAATAATAATAATTGATGAGCATTAAATTTATCCCCACCTATTTAATCTATTTAATTTAATTTAGTTTTTAGTTTTCCGTTGTATTTTAGATGAATGCAATAAAAACAAAAGATAAAGATCAGAGAAATACATCATGAAAACCTAGTGTTTTATAACATTTATTTTTTTGAGTTGTGCATGTGTCAAAAACAAAGAACCAGTCGACTGTCACTGGAGTTTCTTCTCATTCAGAATATTATCTGCTTGAGCATCTAGAAAATGGCTCACATAACCCCCTGAGACAGACATCGATGTTGTTGCAAGATTTTACAGAGAACGGTTTCCTGCTTGAATAAAAGTGCTATTAAATTAGAGACAGCCACTGAACCAGAGAGACACATGATGAGCGATATAATGCCACATCACAGTTGATAAACTACAACCATTACCACAAGTGACGTTTCCTCCAGTCAATTTTGCAAGTACTTAAAAACTTTCGGTTGTAAAAGACAGCTAAACGCAAACTAGAGAACCTTTTTGATCTTGTTTAAATATAAATGTAAAAATAAAAGAACGTTTAAGTAACATTTTACAGTAAGATTCCATTTGTGAACGTTAATGCTTTAGGTATCATATAGATTAAAGATTAAATTTTTTTAAGCATTTGGTAATTCATGTTTGTTAATAATTGTAACTTTTTAATTGTTAACTTTTTATAATGCTTAAACTAATGTATTAGTATGTTAAAAAAAAAAATATATATATATATAATATATGAAGAGTTCAGATGCAAAAGCCTCTAAGTGCCATTTTAAATTTTCTTCTATAATGATAATTTTTATCAAGCTTGTATATTTAAGTTTAGTAATTTCACTTAAATGACAATTAATAGGTAATCTTCATTGTGAAATTACTGAACTTAAATATACAAGCTTGATAAAAATGATCATTCTAGAAGAAAATTTCAAATGGCACTTAGAGGCTTTTGCATCTGAACTCTTCATGTGTAGCAATTACTATGAATGCATTGAAGTTTTGTTAATTTTTGGTCCGTGATAGCTAATGTATTAACTTAACTAACTAAACCTAATTGTAAAGTGTTACTACTTTTTCTGGAAGTAAAATTCATGCATGCATTATCTTCTTTAGGTTTGTTCATGAAACCCCATGTGTCGTTTTTATTTCCCTATTCTTTACTTAGGATGTCAAGTAAAACACAGTATGAACTTCACAACATAATATGAACCTACACAGGCCATCAAGCAAAGTAAGTGAAGTTTCAATCTACACTGAATAATAAAATCAGAGATCTGCTATCTTTAACATCTGGCTTGTATGGGCTTACTTATACAGTCAATATGGTATAGCAGGTTTATGTGCTGAATGTTTAATGCTGATGACCCTAAAACACAGAGAGATGTTCAATGCGACATTGTGACTAATTTTAGAATAGTGCAGTGAAATTGCTAAATACATACATTACTTCAATAAAGAGAACAGGTTTTGGATCCTCTTCGTCAGTCACTGCTACGTAAGTCAAGACTGACGAATGGGGATCGCTTGCGAGAGCCTATCTTCTTTGAGTGAAACTAAACGAGCCAATGCATATTGGCATGCGATAATTGCACCAGCTGCTGTGCATCGCGGCATGAGTATATAATGAGCAGTGTTGGGTAAGTTACTTTAAAAAAGTAATTAGTTATAGTTACTAGTTAATTCTCACAAAAGTAACTGAGTTAGTAACTGATTTACATCATTGCAGAAGTAACTAATTACGAGGGAAAGTAACTATTGCGTTACTTTTAGCAAACTTTTTTTTAAATATGTGACACAGTTGATGATACAAAACATACAATGACCTAACAAATAAGTCTAAAAATAAATTATGCTTCTTAAGAAATGTACCAAAAATAAATAAATAGTAATAAACAACATACATACACATACACTATTTGTAGTGTAAATTAAAATAAGACTCACACACCTTTACAACTGGTAGACTTACTGTATAGCCTAGAAGTATTTTCTTCCTCACAAAAGTAAAGAGTTTAACAAAACGTCCTCTCAATATAATACTGAGCAATGTAGCAACATAAATAATAATAATAAAATATAATATTTTGGGGGGTTTATTTTTATAGTCTACAGAGAACGTCATCATCAGAGGTTATTTAAGCCGAATTTTAGTCGTGTTTTCCGCACGTGTTTAAAACCGGTCAAACAAAGATGTTTTCTTTGAACACCTTTGAACACCCTGTTTCCTTAAACAGGTTATTTTGGAGTTTTATTTTATAACCATGTAAACTAATGAAAACGTTGCAGATGACACCAATAGGGCTCATTGTTCGATTGGTGTATCATTGCGCCACCTGGTGACGGTCCTGTGACGTTAGATCAGAAGCAAGTAGGTCTGTCTGTCTTGTCTGCAAGCGTTAATTTTTCACAAAAGAGAGAAACGTGAGTATCAAACTCATTTAAATTTCAGTAATTGTAATTGCATTACTTGAGTAAAAAAATATATATTTAGTTACATCCCTGTTACCACTAAAAGTAGTGGAATAACAGTAACGTGTTACTTTGTAGCACATTACTCCCAACACTGATAATGAGCAGCAAGTGCATCGCATCCTTGTCTTTCGCTTCGGAGCCAGACGGTGAATGCTGTACCTGCTCTGCAATCTTATCTGAGAGTGTTTTAACTTCAAAAGATGAGTCTGTTTTGTTAGATTTTGCTGTATTTGGTCGAGCAGTGGTTTGGGTGGCTCGCCAATGTATTAGATTTCTCCAATACATAAAATAAGTAAGCTTGACCAGAGTTCTTGTGGGGAGAAGAATTTATTGAAGGTTTGTAGTGTAGCAGTCCTTCAGCAGCGATGTTAGCATGTCACCCTTCAACAATCTTAACCCAAAGATCTATCTGTGAGACAGAACTTTATACATAAGACAAAGCCTATGGGCTACAAACAATAGAAACCTGTTAGGACCTCCCACAGGAGATCGATCTAACTTGCTAATCCACTCTGAGCAATGCTGATTCTTTGTCATTCACACCAATCAGTTTCTGTGGGCCATACACCTGAATGGGCCATTTGGCACACACCTTTGCAGACACAGACAGAGTGCATTACATCTGATACACAGTCACAATGTAAATGCATCTGACTAAAGTTAACTGAAATTATACATAATCTTTCAATCCCTCATCTGATCATTTTTGATCACAAAACAAACTTAATCATATATACAGCATGCTGCATACAGGCTCCATTACTTAAAATTACAGTATAAGAGTTTGTGGTGAAACTTTGAATCCTCTGGAAGCTTTTATTTTGGAGTTGTGATCTTTTGGAAGTGGCGGATAGTGTTGTGTTCTGTGAATGTTCTGAAGTTTTCATCTAGGTGCCCAATGCAGTGCGGTCTAAACGTTGGATGCCTTTGCTCATCCTCTGGAACGCTGGAACACCTGCAATCACACAAAAGAGAAAAGGGAAACGTATCTTGCCAAGGAAAATATTTTAAACGCATAATTCCTGCCTGAAAAACTGTCCCTATTTAATATTGGCAGGACACTACTGTGTTTATCAGTGTCTGTATGTTGATGTCTTCGTCCTCAGGCGACAAGCTAGGGCCTAAAAACCCTAGTCCCGCCATATCTGGACTCTGATAAACACTACTGCCGTCTATCCCTCATCTCTAGGCAGATGTTTCAAATCCCAATGGCTCACGTCGGTCCACTTATCTTTTCTCTGCACCTTAACTGCTTCATCAGTTACCATGAGATCATGAAGGCTTTCTAATGATGAAAATTGATTCTTGGCATTGTGTTCTACCAGGCTGAGTCTTTCATCAGTTTGGGCAAGGCTGTCAGATGTTAGATTTTCATTGGACATGGGCCGGCCTGTGACATGTTCAAAAGGGCACAGTTCAATTTCCTTCTGGTAATCCTTACTGCATTCCTTGTCATTATCCAGTTTTGTTTTAGCTTCCATCACTGATTGCATTTGTTTTCTGGATGCTTCATCTTGAATCAGTTTACATGGCAAAACTTGCATTTGTTTTCTGGATGCTTCATCTTGAATCAGTTTACATGGCAAAACTTGCTGAAGTTGTCTTAATGCCGCTGTATGTGCACCTCTCTCCTTTACGGCTTGTATAACAGCACCTTCTACTAGGACATCATCTTTGGCTTCAGTTGTTGAGACTTCTGTGTATGCTTTTACCTTTGCGGCGGTGTCTTCATTTGTCATTTTTGTATACACATGGAGTCCATCAGTTGTTGGATCAGATGTCACTAGTTGGTGCTGCAGAGAGAGGCTCTTCAGTTTCCCTGCAGCTCAACAGCGTTTAGCAGAGTCTGTTTTTGTTTGGCTGTCAACCTCTGAAACCTCTTCAGCATGTTGTCCTCATCATCACTTTGATGGTTTAAACTCAGCTTGCAATCACGAACCCAGTGTCCTTCTTCGTTGCAATACCTGCATCTTCCATGAGTTTTTGACTGTCTATTATCTTCATTTTCTTTATGCTCATTCCACATTGTCCTGTTGTTGTATGACATAGTCTTCGATCGCAATGCTCTGAGTTTGACTTCATGTGTTCTTTCAATCTTTGCTGACCACTCAACAATCTGATTAAAAGCTGTTCCAACTCTGTCCCAGTCGTCATATTTGATTTTGAGGGCTTTTGAAACTTCAGGTTTCAGTCCATTTACAAAAGCAGTTTTCAGAGGCATGCTAGTGTTCTTGTCAAGATCCTCGCTGTCATTTAAACCAGCATGTTCCAACCAAATTTGTGTGAAGCATTCTTCGAACTCTGCAACACTTTCTCCAGTCTTCTGCATACATGAGGTAATTCTAGCCCAATTCACCTCTGCAGGTTTCAGTTCAAACAAGAATGTTCGTACAGTTTCCCATCCAGCCTCAATGTTTTCTTGAGACTCGCCTACCCTGTTTTCAACACTTTCAGTTAGCCTCTTTTGGTCATTGTCCCTTAAGTTCACATTAACAATCATCACCCCATCTACTGGATGTAGATTGTAGATTTTCTGTAAGCGTTGAATAAATTGCCATACTTTTCGTGGTTGTTTGTACACATCTGGTAACTCCTTAGACCACTTGTCTACTTGCTCCGGTGAAGCTGGCTGATATGTCTTACAGGGAATATATTTCTTAATAGTTTTTTTTACGATGCGGGTTCGTCTTTCGCCGCCTTCCTCATACTCCTCCTCATTGTCAACTTCAATTTCAGTCCTTCTGTTCTTGACAATTACAGGAGCGAGTCTAACCTTTTTGTTCTTCTTGGTGACATGAGCATGTGTCTCAGGTTCAACATCACTGTCATCAGGACTCCCAGTCGAGCTGCTGCCACTTTCTCCTAGCAGATACTGACGTTGTTGAATCTTCTTGAGGTCTTTAAATGGATAGAGTGACTCTTTCTCTATCTTGCTGCTAGATTTTATGGGATTTTGTTGTCCAGAAAGCAACTTTAACAGCTTGTCATTATCATTCAAGAGTCTTTCTTTTTCCTTCTTTTCATTTTGCAATTGTTCAGCCAGTGCTCGAACCTTTGCTTTCTCTGCTTTGTACTCACGCTGCAATTTGTCAGTCTCACACTTCTGTCGATGCTGTAGAATTTGTTTTACCAAAATCACAGACAAGCCATCTCTGTTGGTGTTTGTCCTTAAGCGCTGCATCTTTCCATAAGCCCTTTTAATGTCCGGCAAGGCCCATAGTCCGCTCTCTGAGTGCTTGATGCTGTACTTCTGGCATATTTCATCATGGCACTTCCTCAGTCCCAGCCTTTTGCCCAAATATGCATTCAGATTGTCCATCATCTGATCAATAGTAACATTTGGAGGTTGTGTTCCATGTCTTTCTGTTGTTGGCCTCAGTGCAGGGCCATTACCAGTTTTTAGTGCAGACTCAGCCATGGCAAGAACAGGAGAAATGTCCTCAGAGGTGTGGAAACAAAACAAAAAGTGTTAGAGCCGTTAAAGGTGCTTATTTAAATTCTCAGCAGTCTTTAGACTAATCCCTTTCAGTTACACAGACAAATCATTAGTTTACTACCTCAGCTTAGTTTTCAATCCTACATTCAAAACAAAACATTCACGTTTAGACTAAGTTTTTTTGTTTCATTTCTAGAAAAGAAAACTCCTGATTTATAAGACTTGTTCAGTTCTTTCTGAGTTCTAACCTGAATTGGTTTAAATTTGTCCCTTAGACATTAGACTTTCAATCTTTCTGCATCTTTCATCAGAAAGCAAATAAAATTCTAGTTTCTAACACAATTACAATGTTTAATTCAAAACTAAAATATTGGTTACTGAATTAGCACCCAGTCAAGAATGAACAATTCTTGCAGCAACATCAGTCCCAAACCTTATACAGTTTCTGCATTCTCTGGACGAACTGCATACTCCAGAGAAAGGACCAAACTTTACTTTATTTCAAAGGCTCCTACAGTCTCATGAGAATGGACCAAACCTCTTTCTTAAATGATTCTTAGAGACTCAAGAGAACAGGGCCAAGCTATAAAACTTATTTCTATAGCTCCTACAGTTTCAGGAGAATTAACTAAATCATTTAAAAGGTTCCTACAGACTCATGAAAAAGGCCCAAGCCTAAAATTAATCTTATATTGGCTACTGAATTAGCACCCAGTCAAGAATTTCCAGTCCAATTCTTGCAGCAACATCAGTCCCAAACATTATACAGTTTCTACAATTTCTGGACGAACGGACTAAAATGTTTCTTTAACAATTCCTACAGACTCCAGAGAAAGGACCAAACCGTATGCTATATTTCATTGGCTCCTACAATCCCATGAGAACGGACCAAACCTCTTTCTTAAATGATTCTTAGAGACTCAGGAGAACAGGGCCAAGCTACAAAACTTATTTCTATAGCTCCTACAGTTTCAGGAGAATAAACTAAATCATTTAAAAGGTTCCTACAGACTCATGAAAAACGCCCAAGCCTAAAATTTTCAACAATACACACAGTATGTGTGACTACACTACAAATCTTTACTGGTCTACTATTATCCTTTTCAGAAGATGTTCTTTTAGAGAGCTGATAAGTTTCACTCACCAATTTAAGATATTTGAGACCGGATCCAGTTGATTCAAATAAATGACTTTTCTGACTTCTTGTTGCAGTTGGTGAGTTCTTGGTTTACTTCTTGTAGAGGTTGGTGAGTTCTCTTCTTGTCAGTCTCTCCTGGCTGGCTCGCCAAATTGTTAGATTTTGCTGTATTTGGTCGAGCAGTGGTTTGGGTGGCTCGCCAATGTATTAGATTTCTCCAATACATAAAATAAGTAAGCTTGACCAGAGTTCTTGTGGGGAGAAGAATTTATTGAAGGTTTGTAGTGTAGCAGTCCTTCAGCCGCGATGTTAGCATGTCACCCTTCAACAATCTTAACCCAAAGTTCTGTCTGTGAGACAGAACTTTATACATGAAGACAAAGCCTATGGGCTACAAACAATAGAAACCTGTTAGGACCTCCCACAGGAGATTGATCTAACTTTCTAATCCACTCTGAGCAATGCTGATTCTTTGTCATTCACACCAATCAGTTTCTGTGGGCCATACACCTGAATGGGCCATTTGGCACACACCTTTGCAGACACAGACAGAGTGCATTACATCTGATACACAGTCACAATGTAAATGCATCTGACTAAAGTTAACTGAAATTATACATAATCTTTCAGTTTCTTCAGGATAATGTCTCTTTAAGCTGATGTTGGTCTCGCAAGGATGTGATCGAGCCGGTTCCTCCAGCCGATATGAAGGCAGGGTTCTACAGCCCTTACTTCATTGTTCCCAATAAAAGTGGTGGGTTACGGCCGATCTTGGACCTGCGAAACTTGAATCGGGCCCTCCACAAGCTCCCGTTCAAGCTCACGCAGAAACACATTTTTGAATGCATCCGTCCCCAAGATGCGATCAACCTGAAGGACGCGTACTTTCATGCGGTTTGCGATCGAGGGACGAGCATATCAGTATATCAAGTTTGAACGCAGCGTTCATATTCTCAACTATTTCGACGACTGGCTGATCCTGGCTCACTTTCAAGATCAGTTGTGCGAACACAGGGACATGGTGCTCCGTCACCTCAGCCTGTTGGGCCTTCGGATCAACTGGGACAAGAGCAAACTCTCCCCTATGCAGAGGATCTCTTATCTCGGTATAGAGTTGGACTCGGTCAACCAGACAGCGCGACTCACAGAGGAGCGCATCCGGTCAGTTTTGAACTGCTTAAGTACAATCAAGAGCAGGACAGCGGTCCCACTGAAACTTTTTCAGAGGCTCCTGGGGCATATGGCATCCGCAGCCGCAGTAACGCCAATCAGATGGCTTCATATGAGACCGCTTCAGCATCGGCTTCACCGCCGAGTCCCGAGATGGGCGTGGCAGAGCGGCACGTACCGGGTGCATGTCACCCCACACTGCCTCCAAAGCTTCAGCCCGTGATCAGACCCTTCGTTTCTACGGGCAGGTGTTCCCCTAGAACAAGTGTCCAGGCATGCTGTGGTCTTCACGGATGCCTCTGCAACCAACTGGGGGGCCACGTACAATGGGCATGCAGTTTCAGGTCTGTGGACAGAGCCTCAACTGCATTGGCACATGAATTGCCTCGAGTTGCTCACAGTGCGCCTTGCACTGGGCGGCCTCAAAGGGCCGCTACATGGCAGGCATGTAATGGTTCGTACAGACAGCACTGCGACCGTTGCGTACATCAATCGCCAAGGTGGTCTACGCTTCCGCCGCATGTCGCAACTCGCCCGCCATCTCCTCCTATGAAGTCAGAAGCATCTGAGGTCGCTTTGTGCCATTCACATCCCTGGCGTGCTCAGTCGTGCAGCCGACGAGCTCTCACGACAGCCTACGCTTCCGGAAGAGTGGCGTCTCCATCCCCAGGTGGTCTACCTGATGACCTGTGACTTCTTTGGAGCCGCTCAGATAGATCTGTTTGCCTCTCCGGACTCGACCCATTGCCCGTTGTTTTATTCCCTGACCAAGGGGACCCTCGGCACAGATGCACTATGGCGCACAGCTGACCATAATTTTGGTCAGCCGGAACCAGGAACACTTCCTATGACACCTGGTGTACTCGCTACATCATAAAAAGAATGGCATCTACGCTAATTTTAGTCTTTCTGTTTATTCCGAGGTTTACTGTAATCCGCTGGATCCTGGCCGTATCCAGATCAGATGGTGGACCTGCGCCTAGACACGACCACAGTGCATCCTCGAAGTGTTAGCAGAGCTTGTGTCAACTAGACTCCCCCCTGTGAAGGCCTCATCGACACGTCAGCCATTGGCACTGATCCTCAACAAACTCGTCCCCATACGCGCATGATGACTTCGATCTTCAACCAGATGAACTGCATAATATAATTTTCCGATCCAATCTAACTTCTGACCTGTAATGCTGTCTGAATCATTATCATACAAAGTTTGTTCACTAGCCAAAGGAGAACTGGCCCACCGACTGAGCCTGGATTCTCCCAAGGTTTTTTTTCTCCATTCTGTCACCTGATGGAGTTTTGGTTTCTTGCCACTGTCGCCTTGTTTGCCTTTCTTCGCCTTTGTCGCCATTGGCTTTTGGCTTGCTTAGTTGGGGAGTTTTAATTTTATATTTAACAATATTATTACAACATTATTTTCCTGTTATCTCTGTAAAGCTGCTTTGAATCAATCTGCATTGTAAAAATGGCTTTATAAATAAAGGTGACTTGACTTGACTTGACTTGACTTGACTTGACTTGAATGCTGGCCACGGGGCCTACACAAGTATGTGTTTCCCCCAGTGAGCCTTCTTGCACAGACACTGTGCAAAGTCAGGGAGGACGAGGAGCAGGTCTTGTTAGTTGCGCCGTATTGGCCCAACCGGACCTAGTTCCCAGAACTCATGCTCCTTAGAGCTTAGATCTCCTACTTCTGCCCAACACTGTGGTCAGGCCAGGAGGCTCAAGCGGAGTGCTAGAAGGGCCAGCAGCCGTGGTGTTTTGGTAGATATCCCCATTCGTCAGTCTTGACTTACGTAGTAGTAACTGATGAAGGGGAACGTCTCGGTTACGTATGGTAACCCTCGTAAGTCCCCTTGCCACGGGTGCTGAGCCTCCGTTGTATGGTAGATTCACAGGTCCGGCTCCTCAGCAGAAAAACAAGGATGCAATGCACCTTCTGCTCATTATATGCTCGCGCCGCGATGCAATTATCGCATGCCAATGTGCATTGGCTCGTTTAGTTTCACTCAAAGTAGATAGGCTCTCGCAAGAGATCCCCATTCGTCAGTCTTGACTTACGTCTCTGTTCCCTCCTCCATACGTAACCGAGACGTTCTCTTGGTTTGTTTATAAGTTTTGTATTGTAGGCTAATTATATATTCACTGAAAAACTTTTGTTTGAAGGTAGCAAAATAAAACAAAGAAATCCCTTCCTCTGATTATATTAATGTAACTGAAAAATATTATTTGATTTATAGTATTATGCCATTTTATGCCGTAAAGGAGTTATAAAAAAAAGAGGCAATTAGCTCAATATAAAACTTCAAAGCATCAGCTTTGCAACCAGAAGAAACGCAACAGCTACAACCGAGCAGTGATTAGCATTGTTTAGAGTTGCTGCATGCCTTCTCCCAATGCACAGAGGAGAGAAGAACGAATCCCAAACAATGAGAGTAAGCAAATCCCACCTATCATGTGCTACACTGTTTACAAACTATCAGATCAGCATATCAGCAGGTATGTACACAAAATGTTCATTCAAGCTTTGTAAGCAAATGCATTCTGGGAGACAGAATTCATTAATTCACTTCTCCGTGCGGCATCTATAAGCACAACTGTGGCATGATGAGAAACGCAGATGAAAAAACACCTTGTCCCTTTGCTGTAGATCAACGGTGGGAGATAATTAGTCTCCATAGCTGGGCTGCTGTGACTGGCTACACATGTTCCAGCTGTCACAGGTGTATTCCTGGAGACTGAGGCACTGACAGCCATGACGGGACCATCTGGGCCTGTTCCCATCACGGGACGATGCCTTGCCAATGACAGTCTCCATTCTGCACCAGAAGTTTGTGTGTGTGTGTGTGTGTGTGTGTGTGTGTGTGTGTGTGTGTGTGTGTGTGTGCGTGTGTGTGCGTGCATGTTGATTGACTTTACATATGTCCCATAGGACCCCATGTTAAGGGATTCCAGGCTGACTCAGGCTTTGGTAAAGCTGTCTTTGTGGATCAAACACAGTACTGATCTCTGTGGGGCACCAGTCATGCAGGCTGCTGTGTGTGTGTCACTGTGTAAATAGGTGCATACTCAAACTGAAAGCGTGCATGTGCTGTATGAATGTGTGTGTTTACTTTTATCTCAAATCTTTTGAAATGGTTTTACCTAATCAGAACACTTTGAATATACTCTTTAGTTTCATTTCCCCAAAAAGTGTCCCTATTATGCCTATAACCTTTCATGTAATGTGTTATAGAGCTGTTTGTGAATGAAAAAGGTCTGTAAAGTTTCAAAGATCAAAGTACATGATAAATGGAGTTATTGTGTCCTAAAAGAAATAACCCATTCTGAACTGCCTGAAATGAGATGTCAGTAATTCCAGTGTTACTTCCAACATGCTAGCCTATGAGCTTCATTGGCTGTCCACAAACAACGTCTACTTTGACCGTCCTTCAAACACTGCCATTGTAGCTGAGGCCTTGGAAGAGTTTTGTATTGCCGACATGTCAAGCTGATGTTTTCTGCACTGCTAAAGTAAATCCACTTTTTGTGTACCTCCAAAGGATGAGGACTAGGTCTCGAATTTATATGGGTATATACATTTATATGGGTCGCTGCGTATACAAGCGCTGAAGCAGCCTCCAGAGCTGAAATTCAGATATGGTAAAAGGCCTTTTGTTTCTGACATGTGGTGTGAGCGATGGACAAATCACAACATACTGGACCATCTGACCAATCAGAGAGGAGTTGGCTCTCTGAAAGAAGGGGTTTAGAGAGACCGAATTCTTTATCAAACCATTTCAGACATTTTGAGAAAAGAGGTGATACTGCAATGTATATTATGAGAAAATGCAAGCGTTTTTCTTTTTACCGTGGATGCATGTAAACCTATTGTAGGAGACCTCTAAAACAAAATTAGGAACATTTAAATGTAATTGAATTCAGCAACAAGAAAATTCATGTTTTTGGTCAAGCCAAGTCACCTTTATATAGCACTTTATACAATACAGATTGTTTCAAATAAGCTTTACAGAAATAAACAAAAAAATAATGATAATAATG
Source organism: Semotilus atromaculatus (assembly GCA_031834385.1). Lineage (NCBI taxonomy): Eukaryota > Metazoa > Chordata > Actinopteri > Cypriniformes > Leuciscidae > Semotilus > Semotilus atromaculatus. The sequence continues at coordinate 12,074,668 of JAULUF010000052.1, read as the reverse complement.
ATCAATGATGCTAACTAATTGTGCTGTAAAGCAATCAATTATTAAATCAGTTCAGTTCAGCAAGAAAGCAGCTCTGCAGAAAACAGTGATGTCATCATCCAGCTCTAGTTCAGCTCTTGTCCAATATTGTCAGTGCAGTCAATTCAATAATATTGCTGAATATTAAGTGTAGTGAATGCAATACAGACATATTGTATCCATGTTAGCATTGTTATGTGACCTATACGTAATTCGTGTTGCTGTTTCCCCTGTTTCTCAGTTGAATCTGGCTGTGTATCAGGCTCTGAATGTTAAGTTGTATAAAATCCATAGAGAGCTGTATAAAAAGTTGGATTTTTAAATAATATCATCAAAGTCCTGTATATTTAGACTCTTTTATTCAGTGTACAAAAAGTGCCACTTACTTATAAATACTCTTTCCAAACAATACGTTCTGGTCAGGCAATTTCACTGTGTAGGCGAAAACATGATGCATCTGTATAGTTTGATTCCAAAATGTCCCTATCAATGCTAAACCACACCTACGCTCTTGGATTATATATTGATGCAATGCCGTGAAAGGTGAGAGGTCACTTATCTCTGAGCATTGCCTTTGAAAAATTTATGAGTATTGAATAGCGAAATAATTTGCACAGCATTGAGACAATATTGTGCAGGCAGTACAACACACTCTACATAAACCGCCGGCGATTTCCATCTCCAAGTACTTTTGTAAATCAAAGTGGACAGTGTTATTTGCGTTTGAATTAAACTCAAGGAGATTCTGTCTCCCTCTTCACATGCTAAACAGCTAGTAGCTCCCACAGGTTATAATGTCTCTCATTCGTTCTGTATCTGTCTTTTTCACTCCCTCGTTCTTGCTGCAGCACCTTCCTCCCGAAGTAGAGGGAATATGTTATGAGCCTGCTAATGAAAACCCTTTGCAAGTGTACCATACAGCTCATATCAGGAGTAAACATTGTTGGCCCTCCAATTTACCTACTGCCATTCTTTAGGCCCCAAGAGCCCATTGAGAGAAGAGCAGTTCTCACACCAACACAAACACTCTCCAATTTGCATCTTTTGCCGTGTTATATTACCCATGCATTGTTTTGAGCCTTTAAACCTGCGTCCACTTCTACCTTCAGTGTTTGATGTTAATGAGCTGCACAATCTGAATTAGACAAGTAAATGAAAAACCGTTGCTAATGGCAAATTAGCTGTTTACACGCTGCAGCTGTTATTGACAGCTAATTTTAACAATGAAAAAATGATCATCCAATGAATATGCTGTCAATGAACACTGACCTCCTCTGGGAAGTTGGTTGAATCTATGGAAACAAACCCATCCACGGCATTTATTTGAGAATGTTTGCTTTAAAAGGCCACCTTGTATGTCAAGTAAATGATGCAGCTAATTTACCGTTGAAGCATGAAAGTTGCCTTTGAATCATAATCAGATTTAAATCAGATTTATGTGAGAAGTTTTTCAAACCAGAACCTTTGCTTTTTACGATTTCACTTTTGAGCTTTCCAAAGCAACATGAGGAACGTGTGTCCCAGCCTAAGGTATATACACAAACACACAAACATACACACACAGACTCCAACTGTCATGATCCTTTGATGCAAGAAGTGGATCAGCGATCCCGGGATCAAATGTGGTCTGTTCCTCACGACTCCTCAAGGGCCTCCGTAATCCCTGATTTCTTCCATATTTCACATGGCAAGGACCCAGCGCTCTGCTTCCACACTCACACTTCAAAGCATTCTTTTCATGTGTGTTTTGAGTAAGAATGTGAATATCCCTTGTATATGAGTTGCAATGATGGTGGCATCCTTCACAAAATGAGAGGTAGGCATCAGTTACAGAAATTACAGTGGCAGTCGAAAAAAATATTGCAACCCTTTTTAACACAAAATAAAAATTAATGTTATTTTAAAAGTAAAAATTTTTTGGGTATTTTTATTTTCCTGTTATCCTGGAAAATAAAACGGCATTGTAAGCCTACGTCGTAAAAGTTAAAAAGTAATTAAAGATGTAGCGCCCTCTACTGTCCAGATATGTCTATCCTTTTGAATTACTGACGCTAGAAACCGGATTTGTTTACTTGTGTCTCTCGACGTGATCTTATGATCTGTGACTATGACTCATGATTTCTACAACTGCAACTGATCTCTGGCGTAGTGCCCTTATCAAATTGCAAAAGGATGTGATAATTAAACTAGTAGAAAGCGCAGACTTTGTCCACATGATCAGCTCGTGATGGCTCTGATCACAGTAGCCTACAGGAAAGTAAACTCCATCTCTGCACATGATGTAAGTTTAACGTGCATTTGGGAATAGTTTATTTTTCACATTTGCATAATTTCCAAATGTTTTGAGTACAGATGATTACAGTATTTTACCAGGTTTCTATGAGGCATGTTTGTAAACCTGTTTTCAACTGCAGCTTTCTGCCAAAATAAATGCTTGTGGTTTATCTTATACAAGTGAAAAAATAGAGAAATATGTATTATAATTTCCCCTACTGTTATGTAGGCTAATAAGTAATTATGAAATTCACATTTTTTTTTACAGTGCATTTGTTTTACATACATTACTATCTCAGGGATAAGAATAAGAATAATATAAATAATATTTATTATTACACTGCTCTGTGGAATACTTGATTCTGGTTGGTCAATCGCGCCATCCAGCAGTATGTTATTCCCAGATAACAGAAAACAGATATCGCCGGTGTTGTGCCGAATTTCAACCCTCTGCCAAATTATTACCCCCGTCGTTGAAGTCAGTACCTGGTTGCCTTATCCTAACCCCACCCCTAATCCTAACTCCTCCCCCACAACTAATCCTAAACCTACCAATGCTAGGGCGGTAATAATTTGGTGGGGGTCCAAATTCGGCACAACACCTGTTTACTGAACTCAGCAGTGCTATAGGCTACGCTTGCTAGGAACGTTTTTCCTTTGTGGAAGTTTTGTATTCGGTGAGATAATAAAATATTAAAACTCAGTCAAACCAATATTTTGTGTAGGCCTACAGTTATTTAATAATTTCATCCAGTATAGTGAACTCGCTCTGTCTTGTTGAGCCCGATCTCATGAAAGTGCGTATCAATACCACAAATGTTATTTCTCGCGCCATTTATACGCCAAAAACAGTTTTTGCGTGTATATGATACGCAGTTTTCGCGTGCATATGATACGCACTTTATGGTGTGTAATACGCACATAGGGGTTTTCAGTGCGTAGCATATGCACGCAAAAGCCATTTTTGGCGTATAAATGGCACGAGAAATAACATTCGTGGTATTGATACGCACTTTCATGAGACTGCGTTGTCTTGTTTCATACAAACGCAACTGCTGTCATTTTGTGACTGTTTTGTACACTGTTGGATTATAAGATACAAACAAGTAGGCCTACGATTTTAAAACAGTTTAATCTGAAATCAATAATCTTATCTCTATAACGATTTATGTGGCGAAATCCTGTGTAATAAGTGGTAGCCTCTGACTGTATACCAAAATGTCCATAGTTTGAACTTGCCACGCTAACAACTCTCTCCGCAGAAGCTGCGTTTAAAGACCTAATAAAATATTTCAACTCGGATCAATATTTTGTGTCTAATTAATATTTACTAATGTAGCCGTGTAATAAGCGAAATAATCTGCGTTGCGTCGATGTCCTCGTCACACTTTGAGGGTTTATTCTGAGAGAACAACCGATGTGCATTATTCCTTACTTATTATAGCTTAGGCTATTCAAAATATTTGGCTTCCTAAAACCAGTGTAATTGTAATGGAGACACTATATCACAACTAAAAATAAATCATAAAAAGAGGTTTGAGTCAAGCATATATTATTTCAAGAAACTCTTTTTAAATTTAGAATTAAAGAATGCTCTGCTGACTCTTTTTTACATTTTAATTATAATCATGCACTTTATGAGCTTGTTTTGAACATTTGCGCCACATTAACCATTCATTTATGGGATATTGTATTATCAATTGAATTATTAACTGTCTAACTATGTTCCAAGGTTTGGTAAGGTTTGCAAAAACTCCAAGCCTCATATAAAATGAATGGATAGCAAAATAGATCATTTATTATTTAGTTTGACCTTCTTGGCTTGTCTATGGACTTTTTTCAAAGGTTAAACACCTTTCACCGACCATTTGTGGGAAAGGGAAAAAATAAGTAGTTCTCTATGATCTATATAAGTTTCATGATCTATTCTGTACTCTATTTGTGAAAACACAACGATATTTATAAAAAATTCAATTAGAAAATGTCATTGAGATTGGTAACTCGGGTAACACTTTATTTTGATGGTCCTCCACTTCAGACATAACTATTAACTTTGCAACTACATGTCATCCAGACATTAGAGTATTAGACTGTCTGCTTAATATCTGATAAAACAAAAATGTATGCTCCCCCAACAGACTTTCTACTGACTATAACTTTGCAACTTCATGTGAACTTATTCTACTAACCTGAACCCTAACACCTATTCCTAACCTCACAGTATATAGTCTACTAATGAGAGTTAGTTGACATGTAGTTGCAAAGTTAGTAGAGTGTCTAAAGTGGACAGTCAAAATAAAGTGTAACCTAAACTTGTCTTGATGCAATGCTTTACAGATTCGAATTTTGTTATGTTTTGGGGTGTCATTCTAGGGGATACAGATATGAAATGTTTAAAACAAAACTTTTAAAGAAAGGTTAATTTTATGTTGCATATTTCATCAAAATCTTACTGCAAATGTGACTCTAATGCTTAATGTAACACAAGTTTGTGCCCTTTTTGTGGAGGACAGAGAGAGAGAGATAGTAAATGGGAAGAAGGAGCACCTTTCCACAGTCGACTTCTCAGCCTGTTGGTCTGTGACTCAGCGGATTCTGCTCGCTTTTAATCACATGCGTCCCCAGAGCCGGTGTCTCACAGAAGCAGCTCTCATTTAAAGCAAGACATAACACTTAAAATAGTGCAACAGCAGGAAGCTCATTTAAGCAGTCACTGTGAGAAACTGCAGAAAAGCCTTCCATATATCTCTTGAGCTGCAAGAACATTTTCAAAAACAATCTCTTTTTTTTTTACTCGTCAATCTTTTTTGTTTTTGTCACACGTATATGTGTGAGTGTAATGAACATGTTGTGAGGTCTCCGACATATCTGCTGATTAGCAATGTATGTAAAAGTTAGTTCCATACTAGTTGCAGACAACTTGTGAACTTTATTTATTAAAATGTAACTTTGCCTGTCAGTGTGGAAAGCAAGTCATCGCATGACAAAGTAAGTGGATATGGCTCTCATTAAAAATCATATCTCTGTTTTACCTCCTGTTTGCTCACACAGGAACACTCAGTAAACAAAACTTGCGACTTGAGCATAGAGCTTCAGTTATCATGGATCTTTTGTACGTTGATGGCGTGATTAAATATGAATAAGCTGCCGTATTTGTATATTTGTATTCAGATGTGTGTGTGTGTGTGTGTGTTACAGTAGCTCCCCCTGCAGTGAGCTCTCAGGAGAGTTGCTTATTAAAGCGAACTGTCAGTCAGCCGCTCAGGGTGCAGGAGGCCCTGATGAAGCCATCCATTATTTACTCAACCACTCCAGTGGACAAACAATCAATTATTTCAATGGGAATTATCCATAAGCCCCTTTGAATGCAAAATATCTGAATGTATGCGTGCAGGAGCGATAGAAAGGAAACCTCGTCCAGTGAAAATAGGGTGGTTTTGGCCCAAACCCGCTCATGCACATACAAACACATTATTTTTTTTTCTTCTTTCAGCAATAAACAACAGCACATTGAGCGTATGGTAATGGCCAACATGCTGAGACATGGCTTGAGGTGCTTTATTATTCATATTTTGGGGCGATGAATAATCAGATCCTGACTGATGAATGGTTTGAATAAATCATGAGACTGTGATTAGTTGGAATGGGACTGGGGGTGGGCACAGTGATGGAGGGCACCATGGGTGGCAAGGGTCACCTGTCTGTCACCCAGGTATACCCATCCACCTCCACTTTCTGTGTATATGTGAGCGTACTGTATATGCACGTTCAGTTGTTTGAGTATGCTTCACTGGCACACGCATGAAAGCCTTCGAAAGTGCTTTCATCTCCATTTAAGAAACTGTATTGTTTTGCCCACTGTTTAAACATGCTGCCTACATTTACACTCCACGTACCTGAATTCACAGGACATAATTGCCATAATTGAACATTTTTCATGGACGAGGGTTTGAGATATTGAGGGTTTATTAAAATGGTCAGTTTTTTTAGACTGTTTCCTCACAAGCTTCTTAGATCATTAAAAGAAAGGAACTTCATCTTGAACTTAAATGAAGCACGGTAAAACTAATTATTGTGTGTGACTCCATTTCGCCTCTCCAGGCCTGTTTCTCCTGACATTGTGCCACATGTTGTGAAAAACCTCATACATCTTTTGATCTTCATAGCTACCTGACAGCATTGTAAAGAACTGATTCGCTCTTCAGGAAACTCCTGAGGGACTTTTAATGCAGTGCGGACATGATTTTCAAAATTATACTTGACGTACAGAAAAATAATGTCTGCTACTGCTGTTTTGTGGCTAGAATTATGTTTTTTATTCTTCACAGACGGCTCTTTATTCGTGTGCATTCATGTGTTTGTAAGCATTTGCATGTGTTTACTTTTATGTGTTTCAGTGTCCTACTGGTCAAATGGAAGCAGAGGGTCTGGTGTTTGGCTCAGAGTCAGGGACAACAGCTTTAGGTCAATGATCTGATTCATGGGTGCAGTTGGGCCGATTGGAAAGAATAAGGTTTGATCTAATCTCATTTGCTTAGCTTTCCAGCTCAGTTTCTCCATTGGCAAATACCATGAAAAAGCAGAGGGCTGCACATGCTTTCAGTGCCGGCTATGGAGCTCTGGCGCTAGAAATATGCAAATAGAGATTTTAGATTATGTAAATATGCAAGCATGCAAATATAGAATGAAAATGTAATCCCTATTTGGGTACAAGTCTAAAAATGTAAAACGCTTCAAATATCCATTGAGTCAAAAGCTTGTTTTTAATGCATGAAAAAGTTTTTCATTTATCAATTGCTTGTTTGCCTGGTCACAGAGCTTTGTATTGTAGCTCCTAGATTTTGTGCAATAACGGTTTTTATTTTCTCTGCAAAAGTTCAGATAAAAATAAAATGTTTTCTTATTCAACTAAATGTAAACCATATTTTAAAAAAAGATAATTGAGCTAAAGCTGTAGCTCTAATATTCACACCACTAGTGGCACACAACAGAAATGCAAAAAGAGACTAATTACTGCCATAGGAAAAATGGCTTTTTTAAAATCAAATTACATACATTACATACATTGCATTAATTTCCAAATAAATCATGGCTGCACATTTCAACAACAAAAAAGACCAGCAAAGGTGGTGTGTCTCTAGTGATATCTGTACTCCCCTTTTAACTGTTCACTTCTGAAATAACAATCAGGATTCAAGGAGTCACAGCTTCTCTCACAAACCTTAAGGGTCCTTCATTCTGTTTTGACCCCTCTCTCTGGCCAAGAGCAGAAAAATACCCTGGAGCAATATTTATAGTCAAGAAGATACTTATTAGGCAACACATGTCTGCATGTGAACATACATGGTATGTACAGAGAGAATTTAAAATTCGAGTTCCACAAATTCCCTTAATGATCTGTATAATAACAGGGTGATTTTCTGATATTGATATTTCTGGGTGGATGAGAAGGCAGCATACAGATTACATGCTACAATCCTTCCCAATATGTTTCATATGATAGCAATACTTAGCAATAGAAGCACAGCCTGTACTGCACATTGTTTGCTGGACTTAGAAGCTCTCTTTATTAGCTCAAACAGAAAACAGACACTTTGTTGCTTATTAAAGAAGACATTTAACAGATGTGTTAGAGCAGATTTAATATCTTGTCAGAGCCCAAGGCAGGTTAACAATACATATACACCCTTTGGTTATGTAAAGGGGGGAAATTCATAATCGAATTTTATTCAGTTTAATGCCTTCCTTTTCCTTGAGGGTAAAATAAATTGAAATAATCTCGCACAAAATGATTAGTACTGAGAACCCTTGAGACATGATAATCAAATTAAAGTTCCCCCTTTCCACTAACCTCACTATAATCTTATAGATGACACTAAATTCCCATTAGAAACCTTGAGTGCATTGACCAAAACCAAAAAAGAACATGTTTTTGATATTGAGGGAGGGTTTGGTATTTATTAGGGTGAAAGGTCACTTTGTGTGCAATTTTGTGTGATTTAATTGGCCTATATATCACTAAAATGGCTTAGATATGACTCCTCTGCAAAACCTTTATTTTATGGGATATTTCTTTAATAAAGGACTGTCTTGACCCCTGAAATATACAATATGAATAGAACATTAAGCTGTGTAACTTTTTCATAAATTTGTCATCATGAATATGTCAATTTTTCCTTATAACTTTTCCCTGCATCCACAAGACTTGATTGATATGACAGCTTATGTCCTAAACGTGGTTATTTAATAGCATGTCATCAGCATAGAAACATGAGCTCAGTCTCATTATTTTGTATGGGGACAGCAATGTAGTCACACATGATGGATGGACCACTTGGGGACAGTAAAAGATGTCTAGCTGTTTAACCCTCTGGGGTCGGCAATCACGCCGGCGTGATCTGTTCGCTTTAAGCAGCCAAATCAGGTGAAGGTGTTAGGTTGACCTCCCTGTGAAATCACTGCCACAATATTGGAAAAAATAAGATATATGAATAATCATATCGATTGGCTGAAAGACTGACATCACACGAAGGTGTGAACATTTATCATGCAAAGGTCTCGTTTAGATGTCAACCACTCATAAAATGCAGTGTTACATTTCCTGTGATATATTGACCCATAACCTCCAGCTATTTCGTATATCATGTCTCAATGTTTATGTAGTGTGTGGGTGACGTAGATGTCACCCATTGGTTATGCCAAATTAGGAAGTGCGTATTTAAATGGGCTGCGCCTGTTTTGTGATGCGATCGGTTGTAACACCCGCCCTATTCTGTGTCGTCATTTTGTCTCGACGTGCTGCAGGAAAAAAAGACTGGGAGGTAGCATGCAAATCAGTTGGACCACTTGGTACAGGAGCGGATAAGTTGGGGTTGGCTGGTTGTTTATTCAGCGTGCTGTGGTGTTGGTTGTTAGTTCACCTATGTAACCAAAATCGTCATCCTCGGTTGGGCATGATGTGCTGCAATATTTGGCAGTAGCGTGGGCGGCCCGGTCAGCGCTGTTGTCTCACCCAGATTTTATGATCTTGTCTTTTGTTTTGTTTTGTTTCCAGTTAACCTGGTTTGTGTTTTTCTGTCTAAAAGGGAAATGGTGAATTGAATTGGTGTGTAGTTTCCTTTTTCTTGTACGTCTCACTGATTCTTAGTTTTGTTGTTATTATATGTGTCCGTGATTTAAGTTGATTTACTGAATATTTAGCTTTTTGTGTGGGTCAGCTACTAAAAGGAGTTATTCTCCTGTGTTTGCAGATTCATTATTGTGCTTATTATTTTCTGGTATTTCCATTGCCAGTGGTGTTATATTGTTTATTGTATATTCATTTTTTTCTTGTTGTGTATTTCCATGCAGGAGCTGAGGGCCACTTCGGGTGTCCTGGGGCTGTGATAGTGGGGTCTCCCGTTCACAGAGTTCTCTATTTCACTTGTGTGGTGTGGTGGGGTGTGAGTATTGAGTGAGTTTTTCTTTTGCTTCCTTTGTAGGCCACTTCCAGCCGGGGGTGCCCAAAGTAGATGTCCTCCAGCCCTGTATGGTCATGTTGATGAATGGTTGGAATTGATGTGTTCTTTTGATTTATTTTTCTTTTGATAATTTACTGTTGTTATTCACATTTAAATTTTTTGATTATTGTGTTTTGTTAATTATTGTGTGTATGTTTGGAATTGAGTATTTTGTCCAATGCTCCATTGAGGGGTGGTTTTACAGTGTGTTTGAGGTTTGTTGGAATAAAGTCTATTTTCGTAGAACCCATGAATCTGCCCAGTTACTTACTGATAATGAACCTGTGTGCTCTGAGTAGATAAAAGCCGGTGGCTTGTAATTCTTAGGGTGCAAGTCCCTAGGTGGCGTAGTAAACATAACTAAAAATTATATTAAGAATTATTTCCGTAGATTAGGCTGACTTCCATCTTGCCGGTAACCGTTCGGTCACATTTACATAATAGAAATTGGCTCACATGATACATAGTACAAATGTTCATTCATTCATTCATTATGTATTTTATGTATTTACAATAAAAAAAAAAATAATTATTTCAGTGGCAGGCCAAGATCTAATACTATATGAATATAATTGTATGTACTGCCTTTTTGGCTTCAGACCTTTTAAAAGACTCTTTTCCGATCTGCAAGCACAGGCTAAATTAGAATTCAACAACCTCCCCTTCTTTTTTTTAGTATGTAAGACATTATGCTAATTGGTCCAGTGGTTGTGACAGATGTGCTATGTTTTAATTAAAACACTTAATTCACTGATCTGCAAGGTCTCTACCCCACAGCACTCAGCTCTCACAGTCACTTTTGTTGAGGTGCATGTGCTATAGACCTACATAAAAAAATTACATGGAGTGAGGGGCACAGATCTTCTTAAATAGACTAAAGTAATTTTCCTTGACAATCCCGTCACACAAATACCAGTTACAGGCGATTCTGGTTTAGTATCCATCTATCAAAGTTAGCGAAGGTGTGATACCCGGCAAATATTGGTGTAATGAATCTCCAGTCCATTAATCTGGAAAGAGCATGTCACAGTGGAGTGCGAACTGTGTGTGTTGGTGGGCAGCATGCCAGGGAGATATGTAGTGATTGTCACCTGTATGAGTCATGCTCACGGCTGATTGGAGCTGAGCGTGAGGCGCAGCGTGATGAGGAATCAGTGAGGGGGAAACTGCAGGTGGCTGACCTTTTTTCCACCATCTCCATCTGTCTTCATTTCTCCTCAAATGTTCTACTATTCTCCCACTAAATCCCAATTCTTTCACTCTTTTGAACAAACAAGGACTCTCTTGGGCTCAAAATGTGATTTTGTTCGCAGTTATCAGCACTCTAGCCAATATGAACCACTGCAAGCCTTTTCAACATTGAAATACAGAAAGAATATGTTCACAGATGTTTAATCATTACATGTTGGTTAGTGCATAACAGACAGTTTTAGGTAATTTACACAACATTATAGTATTTAGTAATATTTTGAATTCGTATTTATTCTTGTATTTTAAATTTTCATTGTTATTTTAGCTAGTCATTTTATTATGTGCTTTTATCATTTAGTTTTTTTATATTTCGATTTAACTTTCATTTATTTCTGTTTTAGAAATACTTTATTTCGGTTGGTTTTATTTAATTTTTTCAAATTTATAAAGGAAATACAGTACATAATAGGGGTGTAATGATACCCTCATTGCACGATTCGATACATTTCACGATACTGAACTCACAATACAATATTATTGCGATACTCCAAGACATATGATTAAAGGTCAACAAAAATGTACTGTTGATTAAAATGCTAAATTAGATATTACATTGTGAGTGTACATGAATAGGCTTAGACTTGGTGCTGATAAGCTAATGCACAGGACAATGGTGACAGAATAAAAATAGTCATGATTCTGAAGCTGAAAATATTAAATTATTTTAGATGAATATGCCTTGTACTCTGTTACTGACTATTTAAAATAATGTAGGCCACTTTTTACTGGTAACATAAGACATTTGGCATTACCAGGACCCACAAATATTCCCCCATTGCATTATTATACATTTATATTCAACATAATATATAGGGCCCTATCTTGCACCCGGCGCAAATGACTTTGTACACTGACGCATGTATCATTCGTATTTTGCACCCGCGCAAAGCGGGCTTTTCCCTCCACAGACGCACACCGGCAAACTAGAGAATGAGCTTGCGCTCCCTGGGCGGTTCAGCGCAAAAAAGGAGGCGTGTTCCAGCGCAAACAATCCCTGGTGCTATTTTGCAGTTCCAGAAAACAATTGCGCCACTGTTATAAGGAAAAATGATACATTGTTATAAGGAAAAATATTAAAACACGAGGGAAATCATTGTTGTGTCCATGACGATGGGAAAAATAGGCATAAAGCTTACATATTTACCCAAATTATTATATGCATGTATAACCGAAGCTAATTTGGGTGGGTTTGTCCCATCCCCAATGTCACTTCTCTTTCTTTTACGGCCCTGACTAGAACATCGATCTCCTCGGCTGTGAACCGATTCTGAAGCGCGCCTTGGTAAATGCGCCGTAGTATTGCGCCATGGAACAAGCGCATCTCGTTCATCATGCTCTTAAAGGGAATGTGATATGACGCTTTGATTGGTTTATTTCACGTTACGCCCAAACCACACCTATGAATAATGAAGCTACTTCAGACCAACCGCTTTTAAAACTTGCGTCGGGCGCAAGAGGCATTTATCCCGCCGGTAAAATAGCAACAGCGCCCAAGACCCGCCCACAAAGTTACTTGTGCTTTGCGCTTGATACTTGCGTTTCAGATCGTTAAAATAGGGCCCATAGTAGTTTAATGTAGTACTGACACTAAAACTAAAACATTTTATTTTGGGTGGACTATACACAATAAATATGGTCACTATATGGTCACTAATATGCTGCACCAAAACTTTGGAATTCTCTTCCCCCTCATATTCGTGCTATAGACTCCATTTCACAGTTCAAAACCACTCTCAAAACTCATCTTTTCAAGTCAACCTATAAACTTTAAGCACCTCCCTCTTCCCCAATCAGCATTAGCCTGCTAGATGCTTTTAATTACTTTTAATTCATTTTTAAAAGCTAATAGCTACTACTATTTTTGCTTCTATTTTGTGTTGTAAGGTGACCCTAGGGTGGTCTGAAAGGCGCCTAAAAATTAAATGTATTATTATTATATTACTATCCACGATACATATTGTTGAATTTTTGTATTGCGTATTGTGATCTATTGTGACACGATATATTGTTATACCCTTAGTACATAATGAAAACATAATGAGTTCAGTGCCGACTCATTCATTGCCAAGTCTTTTTTTTTGTGATTTGGATTGCATGCAAAGGATTGTGGGTGATTGGAGGATGCCAAGGATACACTTGATGCATTCTTCAAACTATGCAGAATGAAGGACATGAAACAAAGGCTGTCTTATAAGTACCCTTCAAATTGAGACAACCTTTAACTGCACTTGATGATGTAGCAGTCGAAATATGCAGCCATACTAGGACGCAACCTTCCGATTGAGACATTAGTAGACAAATGGGAGAGAAGCCATTCTGCAGTGTCTGGAATGTACAAATCCCTTGTTGATTCTGTCCATTACGGCCACCACTGATCCAGTAACCACACCCACCGCAGATAGCAACCCACAGCAAATGCCCATCACAGACCCTGTATTTGAGCCAGAGCCTGCAGCCTCGTCCGTCCCAGAAATAAAGCTTGAGCCAGTCTGACCAGGTGTGTGAGCCAGTTTTTACATCTGTGCCTGTGAGAGTTTTAGTGGAGCTGGATGATGAAGAGTTGCTGATAGACTGGGATTTGGCACATCCACTTCCCACCCTTGTCCCCACCCACAAACCTTTTCCTCCTCTGGTGGTCCAGCACAATCTTCTTCAGTCTTTTTCTTTGTAGCCACTAGTCCTGCCCAGCTCAATGTCTTCTTTGTCACCACTGGTCCTGCCCAACTCAACATTGCTGATGGTCCCACCCAGCCTCCCATTCCCTCCTCCTTAGAAACTAACATTAATCAGGTTGAAAAGCAGTAGGAAATAATCAATTTCAGGCCAGCGACCCAAGTCCTGCAGATAGCTTGCTCACTTGTTAAATTGCCCCTTTCCCTGGCCAAAACAAACGGGTGCGCTTATGTCTTCAAAAGGAGATGTATTAGATATTATCGGCTGTGAATTTCCCCTTAAAATAGTGCACAATTTGCAAAAGTCTTTTTCTTTCAGGGGTCTTAATAGCTCAATAGCGAGCAGTGTTAAAAGAAAAATAGTACCATTAGCTCGTCCGGTGTATTAAACTGATTGTGTATTAGCTTGCTACAGTGGCGCAGTGCGTTTTGACATACTGTTCGACAGACTTAAGAAAACAGCAATAATGCACTGCTGTTTGCTTGCTTTTTAATAAGTGCATGCCGACTTTAGAGAACACAATAAAACAGACGTGGATTATGTGACGGTGATAATTCTAGCTACCCGGTGCTTGCGTATTAACTCCATATGTCTTAGCGGGCTGCTGATTCTCTCGCTTCCTCTCCTCCCGCTTCCCATTTTCTTTTCTCCTTTCCCCCTGAGGCTCATGTCTCAAATGTGATCGTTCTCATCACTCCCTCTGTTTGCAGGCTAATTCTAAGAGTGAAATAAGATGATGAGACTTTTATGTGCTTGTGTCTGTTTGAGTCTGTTTGTGCATGTTTTGGTGGTTTAATATGCCTATTCCTTTTTTTGCTTCTGAAGAGGCTCACTATATACACATATTACCACTGCTGCAATAAAATGGTGTTGGAAGCAGAACAAAATGTCCTTTTAATGGAATAATTTCTGAAACATTACAACATTTGTTCAGTTTTTATTGGATTTGAATTTGGGTGTAGTATAGATGAAATGAAAAACAAATAATGCTTATTTATTATAACAAAATATAGTTGGATTTTAAAAATGAAGCTAATTCATTTAATATGAATTAATTCAGTTATTACATTCGTTATGGAACTTTCCCTTTTTTTTTCAGGTGGCTCCATCCAAAAACGTGAAATGTTTTCCAGTATCATCATGTTTTGTATGCAGGCATGCTTTCTAGCATGATTGGTTTGAAATGTATGTGCATTTATTTTTGCATACATCGCTGATGCATATGCCCACATATTGAAGCGCTCTGGAGGAAAGGTATTGGATCTAACCTTAACCCATTAGACATAGAAAACTTCAGCATGTCATGACAGATTACTGTCAAAGGGGCAAGCAAGACAGCACTTTTCTTTCAGTGCTAAAGACGGGCTAAATAGCAACAAGGGCAAAAATATAAGAAAATCTGTCGTCCGCTTAGGCCCTAGCCCATCGGCCCTATACAGACAGCTGTGGTTAAGCCATTTTCCAGCTCTAATCTCTTAATAAGATTATGAAATAGTGAAAATATGTTTACGCATTACTAGTCATAATTACATGTCTTGTCATATTCAAGGAACTGATAAATATGCCCTGAGTCTACAAACTTACATATTAACTTGAATTTGTGCTAAATGTGCATAAGGGATTGTATGGCATGGTAAATTGAAAGAAAAAGAAAGAAAGAAAGAAAGAAAGAAAGAAAGAAAGAAAAAACTACAAAGGAGTGAGACTGCATTTATTTTTCTAGCAGCATGCGGACAGTCCAAAGTGATGCAGTATATGGAAAATTTAATGTGTTAGTTTGGAAGTTACTTTCAAATTATATTTTCCTCAAATGTATCATCATTAATTATTATGATTCTGTGGAAAAGTTTACAATACAGTTGTAAAGTTTGGGGTCAATACGATTTATTTATTTTTATTCAGCAAGGCTTTATTACATTTATCAGAAGTGACACTAAAGACATTGATAATGTTACAAATGATGTCTGTTTAAAATAAATCATCTTCATTTGAACTTTCTATTAATCAAATAAACCTTTAAAAAAAATGTGTATTATAATTTTCACAAAAGTAATAAGCGGCACAACTGTTTTCAGCATTGATTTGATGACAACAATAAATGTATCTTGAGCACCAAATCAGCATATCAGAATTATTTCTGAAGGATCATGTGACACTGAAGACTGGTGTAATGATGCTGAAAATTTAATTTTGCCATTACAGGAATGAATTACATTTTAAAATATAAAACTATATTAGCTATATTTAATTGGAAGACTATTTGACTACATTTTTGATAAAATAAATGCAGCCTTGGAGAGCATGAGAAACGTCTCAGGTTACGACTGTAACCCTAGTTCCCTGAGAAGGGAACGAGACGATGCGTCGATTACGCTTTGGGAACGCCTCCGCGTGATTACATCTGAAGCACGTATGTCAACTAGTCCAATGGAATGAATGAATGAACGCCACGGGCGGGTGACGTCATGACCAGGAAAGGATAAAAGCACATCCGGTGCGTTACTCGCGTTAGCTTCTAGAGCCGAAGCAAAGTCGATCGCAGGGATGCAGGAAGTATGGCAGGGCGACGCATCGTCTCGTTCCCTTCTCTGGGAACTAGGGTTACAGTCGTAACCTGAGACTCTCGATGCGTCGATGACCAAAGTGGACAGTGCGTCGTATGCTGAGACGCAAACAGATCCACTTCTGCTTGGCCGTAGAAGTCCCATATGAGCTCCACCGCCTCGGGGTGGAGTCTCCAGTCCCCTGGCCTCAGCCCCTGCCTTGACAGGGTGTCTGCTCCTATATTCTGGCACCCTGGAATATACACTGCCCTCAGAGAGAGTATCTTCCCTAGGGACCACAGGAGGATCTGGTGTGCCAGTTTGCAGAGTGGACGCGAGCGCAGACCCCCCTGACGATTTAAGTAAGAGACCACCGATGTGTTGTCTGTGCGGACAAGCACATGATGGCCCCTCAGGTCTGGAAGGAAGTGTTTCAACGTATTGAAGATGGCCATCATCTCCAGGCAATTTATGTGCCACTTATGACTCCACAGACCCTGAGCTGAGCGGCCTTCCATTACCACTCCCTAGCCGGTGAGGGAAGCATCTGTCGAGATAGCAACTCGATGGCAAATAGCTCCCAACACTGGACCCTGGGACAGGAACCAGTGTTTCTTCCATATAACCAAGGCACAGAGGCACCGCCGTGTGATCTTGATCATATGTGACCCTGGACCACAAAACCAGTCGTAAGTCGCACGGGTATATTTTTAGCAACAGCCAACAATACATTGTATGGGTCAAAATTATCGATTTTTCTTTTATGCCAAAATCATTAGTATATTCAGTAAAGATCATGTTCCATTACGATATTTTGTAAATTTCCTACCGTAAGTATATATAAAAAACATTTTTGTGAGTGGATGTAGCAAAATCGCGCAAAAAAAGTCAGAAAACACGCCTAAAATTATTCGCTCGCTGCTATGTTTGGTATCGTTGTCAAGCTTAGATTTCCCACTTTCGGTTTCATAACTCTCCACAACGTCATTAGAGCAGTAAGCCAATAGAGAGCGTTAAAACAAAACTTTCTCATGTAAAAAAAAAAACTGTTTTCTTCTTAGCAACGGCCTGCTACAGCGCCTCTCATTGGCTGGCGACTTCTTCGCGTGCACTGTGTACACAATCCGCAATGGTTACGGTGCAAGCCATGGATTCTGAGATAGCGCGTTTGCTCAATTTAAACTTTAATGACAGCAATAATGTAACGAACATAGTAAATTATTTTTTCGAAAATGATTGAGAAGATGATACAGAATGTCCAGAGACCGGCTTGGCAAAGGATATGCCCTGGAAGACGACGAATTCGATCAATGTGTGGATCTCTTCAATTGTATATGTTCCTGGTGAAATGTGATGCGATCTGGGAAATGCCACCACATGGTGAAATTTGACATAGCCTATTACAGGTTTTGATAATCTGTTTTCCAAATCTGTTTTTATTTCTTTCATTGATTAAAATGACGATTTTTTCTCTCTCTCCGTGCGTGTTCTTAAAGTGAAAGACAGTCTTTTCAGCTTGCCACTATAAATCGCAATTTTTCTGCACTAAACTTGTACATTTTCCCAAGATATATTCAAAGAGGATAGACAAGATGTTATAGAATAATAATTTAATGAAAACCCAATTTTGACAAAAAAACTGACATTCGATCTATTTTTAGACCTTACTGAAACCGTACCAGCAGATGGGTTTGCCCAGATCGCATTACAAATAGGCTATTTTAATGAGATTTTTTGTGTGTATAAAGGTTTAGTTGTGGTAAATCAATGGTGTAAATTTTATTTATTTCCCTTCATTAGTAATATGCATAGCTAAGGACTTCATTTGGACAACTTTAAAGGCGATTTTCTCAATATTTAGATTTTTTGCCCCATCAGATTCCAGATTTTCAAAAGGTTGTATTTCGGCCAAATATTGTCATATCCTAACAAACCATACATCAATGGAAAGCTTATTTATTCAGCGTTCATGTGATGTAAAAATCTCAATTTAAAGAAAATGACCCATAAGACTGGTTTTGTGGTCCAGGGTCACATATGAAGTGGGTTTCCCCTCGGGGAGAACCCTCTGGTTCTGAGCCACCACTGCAAGGGTCTCAAGTACAGCAGGCCAAAGGGGATCACATTGGACGCCGCTGCCATGAGACCCAACAGTCTCTCGAACTGTCTCACAGTGCGTGACTGGCCTAGCTTCAACTCTTTTGTGGCTATAAGGATAGCAGCTACACGAACGGGCGATAGTGTGGCCCTCATCGTGACTGAATCCCATACCACACCAAGGAAAGTGGTTCTCTGTAGTGGAGAAAGCACACTCTTCTTGGTGTTGAGTCTCAACCCCAATCTCTTCATATGAGCGAGGACGACATCTCGATGCCGAACCGCCAACTGCTCCGATTCCGCCAGAATCAGCCAGTCGTCGATGTAGTTCAGAATGCGTATGCCCTGCAGCCTGAGCGGGGCCAGAGCTGCATCTACGCACTTCGTGAACGTGCGGGGTGACAGAGCTAGACCGAATGGAAGCACCCGATATTGGTATTCTTTGCCCCCGAAAGAAAACCTCAGGAACCTCCTGTGTTGAAGGAGGATGGAGACATGGAAGTAAGCGTCCTTTAAATCTATCGTGACAAACCAGTCTTCGGATCTGATTTGAGTCACAATCTGTTTGAGTGTGAGCATCTTGAACTTGAGTTTCATGACAGCACGGTTCAACAGGCGAAGATCTAAAATGAGACGCAACCCCCCATACTTTTTTGGAACAATAAAGTAGCGGCTGTAAAACCCTGATTCTCTGTCGGGCGAGTACACTTGCTCTATAGCTCCTGTCGGTAAGAGAGATTCTACTTCTTGCTCCATTACCGGAGCCTGCTCGGGATGCACTAACGTGAGTAACACCCCGTTGTAACGAGGTGGAGGAGAACCAAACTGGATTCTGTAACCCTTCTCTATTATCTGCGGGACCCATGGAGATATATTCGTCAGATTTTTCCATTCTGTCAGAAAATCTACCAAGGGTACCAGTCTCGAGAGACTGGCCTCTGGTGTTAGAGGAACAGCCCTTTCGGAGACTCTCGTTCGTCATCCGCAGATTCTATAATGCTCGCTCACGGGCTTCTTCTGCCCGTGACGAGTGCCTGGTGCTCAAGCTATCTGCTTCTGAGGAAGTGGATGTGCTCAGCATTGGGAGCGAGAAACATGAGTCACACTCGCCGGCTCATGTTCCCGCTTATGAGGACCTGGTGGAGGTTATGACGCATACTGTGGCCAGACTTAAAATCAGCTGGCCACAAAATAAGCAGGATGATTCTCGTCAAAGCAAGCTAGATGAGAGATTCCTGCAGCACCGTTCGCAACCTCAGCGCCGGGGCTTACCATTTTTCCCGGATCTTCACAAAGAGATCGCTAGATCCTGGGAGAAACCCCACTCGTCTCGTATCTCATCACCTACAGTATATGATGTTTTATAAACAAAGTTCGGGAGGAGCACGTTCAAATAATTGATCCAATTATCACATCATTCGAACCAGCTGTCGACAATCAGTAATCAACATGTCTATCCAATCAGCTTGAGTTGGAGACCTGTATGTATACACTCATTTGACTCACCAATGTTCCTCTACAGTTTTTCAGCATCCCTCCACCACCCCGTCTCCTCACACTTGCCTGGTTACTTCTTAACCAGCAATACGGGGGGAGTATTCTGGGTTCGGGCTGAATACCGAGCCCGGAGCCCTCTCCTCGGACAGCACGCCAAATACGCATTTATTTTATCTGACTTATTTGTAAGTGTGAACTCGTGAAATGATTATAGTAATGTGGTGGGTGCGAGAGAGGCGGGTTATGGCAAGATGCCGCAAATGGAGGAAGCTTTAGCGAGCTATCTTTCTCCTGAAGCGGCATCTTCACTTAAAGCCCCGGGACACTTCTGCACTGGTTGGCCAGGCTTATATGGCGGCTGGTCGGGCTGGTGCGTGCCTGCACTCAATGGCGATTTTGCAGGCGTACCAGACCGATCTCCTAAAAGATCTGGATGAGGGTGAGGGACCAACTCCTGCTGACATCGCGGAGTTGAGAAGAGCCACAGATTTGTGCTCTCATCCTAGCTGAGTGCCTGAGATCAGTTTCACTCTAGGGCAGGCCTTTTTCGGTGCGTGACCTAGTGGGCATTCGTTCCCCAAAGAGTTGTTTTCAACAACGCAGTGTTGAGTTCCCTACGATAGTGAACGTCTCGGGTTATCACTGTTACCCTTGTTCCCTGAGGAGGGAACGAGACACTGCATCGTCTTGCCACGCCCCTCAATGCCTAGGGCCCCTCATTGCGAGGCTACTGTGTGTGTGTGCCGGCGTCACTTCATGACGCAACACCAATCAGGATTTAAATAGTTTCATTCATACTTCAGAGGGAGTGTCCCCAAAGAGTCGTTTTCAACGACGCAGTGTCTTGTTCCCTCCTCAGGGAACAAGGGTTACAGTTGTAACCCAAAATGTTTTATTTTGGGCACGACAAAAACAGATTTTGATGAAATCAAAGAATATGAAGAATAGCAACAAAAATAATACAATTGTTGTCTCACTTAAATTGCTTCTCTGAATAAAATGGCTAGTGAAACAATGAATGGCTGAAACAATACAATTATTGACAACATTGCTTGGAAAATCACAAGGAAAATGTTTTCTATTTTTGACAGAATGCATCACAGCTCACCTTAGCCCTACATTTAAAGGCTTTCTACTTGAAGACTCAATGCTTTGTGTGTAAAATTACATTATCGTATTAACGACCTTCCTACAGAAAGAAACTTCTTTTGTTACACAAAAAGTGTAGAATATAAAGTAAAAGAAAAAAGATGTGCTTCGAACCAAACAAGATATATTTTCTAAGAAACGTATAGTTATGGTGCAGGCAATATCAAAAGAATGAAGTATAAAAAGGCTGCTCTGGGTAGTTTCAGTCATGTCCAAGCTGTGGATTGATCTATTCAACCATTTATCTGTTAGAAAACAAAGATAGTTTTCTGATTGGACACAAGATCTAGGCATCGTTTGAGAGATGCAAGCAATCCTTTCATCTGCAAACCTACACACGCACAGAACTCTACAATATGTCATGATGGGAGGAATGTCTTGACATTGGCTGTTCTGTGTTTAGTATTTTGGTGCATAAGGTCACATTAAATCGTTAAAAAAAATCTCAAAAACACACATGTGATCTTATTTCTAAATTTCAACAGTTCAGCTTTCAATTAATCCTTTAACATGAACAAACGATCACTCGGTCGTTGAGTTTGCAGTGCCGCTGACCCAGAGAAAGCATCTATAAGCCTATATGCAATAGTCTTTTATGTGTCAAATTGTTTTTGTTTGTGTATTAAAAATATTAAACTAATCGCAGAAGATCCATGATGAAAGTACATTGTTCAGATCTAAACACTAGCTGCGTTTACATGGTTCAATCGGAATTAAATCAATCTGATTGATGAATCCGAACACGGTGTTTACATGAACGATAAATAAAGTAATCGGGTTGATGTGCGCGTTTACATGTCACAAGATTCAAATCGGAATAGATTTTTTGACATGCGCAGATTGCGCACACTGCACGAATATGCCGCTGTTCGTGCAACTATTCTCCTCTATTGGTCATGATTTGGAGACGATGAGCATGAACCGTTGTGCCGCTGCTGCTTATATTGATCCCGCAGTAAAACCCTGCGCCCAAAATGAGAGTCGTCCGTGGATGAGAATCTGAAACAAGCACTGGTGGGACGTCGTCCTGCTCCACTTCACGGACGCTGAGTGAAATGAGAATTGTTTAATAACGGAACACTCATTTATATAACACTTTATGCCTAGTTCACACTACATGATTTTAAAACGCTGAACTGTGCAGTTCACACTACATGACTTGCTCTCTGTGAAATCAGGAGTGTTCAAGTTGTTGAGCTGTTCACACCACACGACACAACGTGATTGATCCGCAACAGGAGGTAATGCACTACACGAGTTGACAACAACTCTGTCACCCAACGATTCTATCTTGTCCACAAACCACGTTTTCTCACGAAAAATCACTCGATAAAATGAACCGAAAATGACGCGAAACAGCACGCGCGCCAATACCCAGGGAAGAAGAACACAACTCACGTATGGGTGTCAGACAGAAACTAGTGCTGCAAACTGTTTGCGCGATGATTAGCTCTGAGAAAATATATACACTACAACTTCATTTTAAAAAAGAACACCCAGAACATCAACATTGTGACATCGGCATATATACAGTTGACTTTCCTTTTTCCTAAAAGTATTTTAGTAAAACCTATGATTACAAACAGGGATATTCTTCCGAAAAGCATAAGTAATTATATTTTTATGTCTACACATACTTGTATGTTTAATCTGTAGTTGCTCTGATTGGCTGTAGCTCTCGACATCACGTGAGGTTGAGTCGCGCGACAGCTCTGGATATCTAGCATGCTAGATATTTTTCTGGGCTCGGCGACGCGTCTGCGAGGCGTCTGCGAGCGTCTTTGATGCGTTGTTGGCACTTTCATACTAACAGATTGGCAGACACGCAATAACACCCTGACCTGTCGGCGAGCTCAACGATTTGCAAATCGGGCTCAAATCGGGCTTAAAATCATGTAGTGTGAACTAGGCATTATTCAACAGGAAGAACAGCTCGTTCCGTGCGTCATACGTCATTATGCTATTTCAGCGTCATTGCACATGCGCAGTCTTTTCAGTTTCGGTTTTCAATCCGATCAAGTGTTTACATGTTCTCTCGATCGGATTACAAAAGGAGTAAACCACCCCTTTCAATCTGATCGAAATTTCAATCGGATCGAGCTCAATCGGAACGATTAAGGTGTTTACATGAAGGTTTTTTGGTCCGATTGAGCCGTCAAACCGATTATAAGGGTCCATGTAAACGCAGCTAGTGATGTCTACGTACATTAGAGATCGAAATTGAGTAAATCACCTTTTGAAAGCAATTGATTTGATCAATTTCATTGAGTCTTTTGGTGTGTTCAAGTCATGTCAGAAAGACTGTATTTATGAGTTGAATGCACATGAACACAAAAGTTTCTAAAAAAAACTACACAAAGTCGTGTTTACAATTGAGAAACTTGGAATTTTCTTTGAGATCAGAGTTTCCGAGTAGCGGGCATGTCAGTGAGTAGAAACATGGTGGAATCTAACTGACAGAAAAAATTATCACAAAAAAATCACAAAACACACTTGATGCGCATTCTTTGTTCTTCATTTTTTAGAAGTAGAGGTAAAAAAAAATTTTTTAAAAAATTTAAGTGAAGGTACACCGTCTTGCTCCATCCAAAGTGACTTGAACGCACCTGACGTAAGTAAATAAATAATAAATGACACCAAGTAGTTTATATAATATGTGTTATATTCCAAATCTTTGTGTGAAGATTTTTTTTTAGAAAAAAGTATGTATTAACTGAATATGGGATGGATACAACACTCTACTACTAGTTGCGATTGGCATCATGGGTGGAGATGACTATTTGAATTGATGTAAATGTGATAAACATAAATAACAAATAAAAGCCTCTTCATATAATGTCCTCTTTGCTTCTTTTATGCTTTCGCAGGCACTTACACTTTGATTTTCCACTTCATTCTTCTGCTTCTATGGATTCCTCACTCGTGTTTCATTATTTATTGCTATTCAGGGAGGTGGGTGGGTGGGTATGGGTGTCTGTTGGGGGAAGCTTCGGTGCGATCATAAAACATGTCAGGATAAATACATGAATACATTCACATTGCAAATGAGGGAGTCTGTGCTAATGTTTACTCTGCCACAGTGATTTATGACAAAGACATTCAGAGACTATCATTAGTTTAATATGAGTAAAAAGCCTTGCCTTGTGCGCTTCATATTTTGACCATCACAACCTTCTTGTAAATAAAGCAAAGCAACAGTGTCACTTCACTTCAGATAACATCACTCAGTATGCAGGAGGGACCAGGAATAATCTCACTCAACTTTATAAGAGTGCTCTCTCCTCCTGCATGGATATTAAAATATGAAGATGTTTGTGTGAATGAGTGCAGGCACAGGGAATTTCTGCAGGGCATCATCTTTTTCTTTATTTTTGTTATGTATGACTACAGTGTTAGAATTTCATCTAAGGTGAGTTAACTGGCCAGAGACCACAGCGGTGGAAGTTTAACATAAACATGAGCCGATGAACCTGTAGACAAACATGCTCTGGAAAATGTTATGTATATTGGTTCTGTTCTGCATTATTTTGCTGGTTCATCTGCTCATGTTTGTGTGTTCTGTGGGCAACAAATTCCAAGGAGGTCTATAATATTTGGAGAAAGCTGTATCTTTCAGAATACACTTTCATCTCAATTGCGGTCTCCGTCATAACATCTATGATTCAATATTTGAAATTCATGTCGCTTCCAAAAACATTTATTTTTGTAAGAACACACAGCTACTTTTGAATGTCTGTCAATTGAGAAAGATGTTTTGTTGCCCCCAGAATGATGTGGTTACAGCATCTGCCAGCATGGGCTAACTTGACTATTCTAACCAACCAATTGTACATCAATCAGAGTAGCTTTCTATTATTACCAATTAGCAGCAGCTGCAGGGATGAGGTTTGAAAAGCTATCTGAACATTCACGAATTTGAAATGAAACATAGCTGATGGACTGAGTGGCTGGCATTTTTGGTGGCTGCAATTTTCTTTTTATTGTGTGTGTGTGTGTGTGTGTGTGTTAATTGCAATATGTATAGAAGGTATAGTATAATGTCAGCAAGAGGTTAATGGAAAACTTACAGAAGTAGACTATCCATATATTGAAATGGCATTATGAAAATTTGCAGATAGTTCTTTTTTTGTGTAATTTTATAACAGAAAGGTGAAGGGGCCCCACCAGGTGATTTTTGTTTTAGTTTTTTTTTAGTTTTTTCTAATTTGTGCGGTACAGGCTCTATGTCAAGATCAAGTAAAGTGTCAAAAGTCTCATGGGATAGAAGTGGCTGTGGACATTGAAGACCTGCTCTCTCCTAGTAGCCTGTGACCAAAATGGGAAGTTTAATTGACTTTTCATATGGGTTTTGTAGTCTGTCTTTATCTCAGCCCTATTAAAATTATCACACATGAAATGAAAATTTAAGGAATGAAGGGGGAAAGGGAATTAAACATTTCAGAAGTACTGACCCTGAATTAATGGCATTCTTTCTACAAATGTAACTCGCTTAAGTTTTGAAAGGCATTAATAATTGTTTCTCTGCCTTGATGACCTGGATCAAAAGAATGAAATTAATATTTTATAATGATCGGCACATTAAAAACTCAGGAGTACAATTAATAAACAAAAATGTTTTTGCAAAACAAACAAAAAATGGCCATACCACATTATTCAAAAAGGTTTTGTGCTATAAAGTCTGTTTAATAAATGTTTATTAGTATATTTTGATTAATTAAAGAAACTTAAAAAAAAAAAAAAAAAAAAGATTTGCTCAGAACATATTGATTTTTTTTAACCACAAAAAGATTGAGAGTAAAGTTTTTTTTTTATTTTTTTTTTACCTTTTTCACACACAAACGCACACAGGCATACACAAATATAGCAACTATCTCTCATTCTCTCATGCACACACTCTGGAACAATTTTAAAAAGACCCGAAAGAAGATGAATTCCCTCATTAAGAGTGTTTTTAATGCATGGAGAAATAATTAATTCATGAAAATTAACAAATGATTCATTCCACTCCAAAGTTCTTCCAGTCATTGAGAACAGAGATATCCTGTTATTATTCTAGGCTGACTTCTCCCCTCCGCACTTACTGAGATGATGTTATTCACACTTGACTGATTACAGGTATTTTGATCACCTCTGAGAAGCATCATAGGTCGTTTTAATGACTGGTACGTGGTTGGTGTTATTTATAATCATGCAATGACAAAATTCAAGCTAATTTATTCTGCTCAGCCCAAGAAAATTATATGAAATGGAAAAACAGTTCTGGATCTTCATCTTGACATAGCGACTTATGTTTATGCTTAATAAAAAATAAAATAAAAAGGTAAATAAAATAAAAAACATTGTTTGTAGTGCATTTGCTGTTTCTAAGGTACTTATTCTTTTACAGAATAACACATTATTTTGATGGTCCCTTTTGAACATTCTGTTGACTATAGTAATATAGTAATTCTGCAACTACATGTCAACTGACTCTCATTAGATTAGACTGTTAATATCTGCTAACTCTTTGTTGTTCTGGTCCTACAACCAACATTCTACTGACTATAAGTAACTTTGCAACTACATATAAACTTACTCTAACCCTACCAGTCTACTAATACTTTACTAACACTCTAATGAGATTTAGTAGGCATGTAGGTGCAATGTTACTTATAATGTGTTAAAGGGATCATCAAAATAAAGTGAAACCTTCTTTTTATTTATTATTATTATTTGTAAATTATTGGTTTTGTTGACGTGAACAATTTCTAACTAGAGAAACTGATGTAAAGTTTGTGAGTCTGTGCTGTCATTATTGCATCCCATCAAATACAGATATATTACCAAGTAAAAGATCAGCATTAAAAATATTCACTTTTTACTCTAAGAACTTGTTGTCTACAGAGTTCCACAGAACTGTCAAACCTGTTCGGAATCTTTGTTTTTTTTTAAAAAGACAATTGTCACAATTATTAAGGGTGTTTAGATTCGAGAAAACAGAGCAGCTTAACACAACATAATTCAAAAGCATAGGGAATGATGGGAAGTCAAACCTGCTTTCTCATGACTCTGAATGCAGTTAGCTGCATAACGTCTTGGAAAACAATCTGGCAGTCCTTTCTTTTCCTCTGGCAAGTTAGAGAGGATGTCAGCCATGTCTTGGCTCAGGAGAATAAAACTGAAAGGACACATATTGATGCAACTCTCTCCTTCCTTCTTTCTCACACATTCACTCTTTCACCCCATGCCCCCTCCTCCTTCCCTCCCCTCTCTGTCCTCTGTATGTGAATATGTGTGTAGTTGCAAGCAGTGTGTGAAAGGAAGTGAGACCAAGAGAGAAAGGAAGCAAGTGATGATAATGAGCAATGGACTCACACAATAAGCAGGAGGACAGGATGAGTGCCCAGGCAGAGAAAGATGAGGCTGGAATAGAGATTGTACCTCGGCCAGGCTGATGGAGTGAGTAGCGGGTCGATAGTGTCAGATGCAGTATGGAGGAGGCATCCAGAAAGTTTTCTCTCTCATTCGTGCCCTGTATCCCTGCTGTGCTGGAAAGAAAACTGAGACCTCATCTTCCACCAGCCAAACCCATAGCATTGCAGTGTCAAGCTTCAGGAGCCATTTTGTTGAAAACACATCATTGGGCTGTCAAAAAGAGGCTTTTCAGATGAATGGTTCGGATGGTAAAGAAACAACGGATAGATAATACCCATGGGGACTGGTCCACTACGATGATGAACTTTCTGCTCAAAGGAAACATAATATTAGGTATGCAAACATTTCTATACACCAGTCAGTGTTTCTCTCATAGCCCTATAACCTCTGTAAAGCTCGGGCTCTGTTGCTGCCATTGCTCATTTGTCAGATGGATCAGGATATGATATTGCTGAGCTCATGAGATTTGTAAATGAATCTCGCAAATCACATTCTTGCCCTGATTCAGCACTAACTGGAGCTTTTTGTTTTTTACCTAGTCTGCCGGAGGCGGCCATGATGGCTCTATGTATTTGTCTGTGGTGAATCTGCTTGGGCGGCCTGTTCAAAGGTTTTGTTTGATCGTTGTAAGTTTCCTGAAGAAAGATAACCTTTTAATAAAGTTTTAAATAATAAACTTTAATAAAGACAACCTTTATTTGTTTTGCTTATTTAAGCAATCTATCTATCATAGAGGCCTGGTATAAACCTTCAAACTTCTTTTCAGATCTTTTAAAACCAGACTTTGTCAAGCCAATATTCAAAATTATTGTTGTCTTTTGCTTTCTCGTAAAAATTACAGCTATACGAATTTCATTGAATTTGAATTCATTTTAATGCTACTTTACAGGTGAAACTCGAAAAATTTGAATATTGTGCAAAAGTCATGTATTTCAGTAGTTGAAATTAAAAGGTGAACCTATTATATTTAGTATATAACTATATACATATGCATGATTATACTTTTCAGAGGGCCGACATATCTGTGTTTAAAATCCTTTTTTTTTTTATTGATTTCATGTAATATTAAACTTTTATGAGATTTTGAATTTTGGGTTTTTAGAAGCAGTAAGCCATAATCATCAAAGTTATAACTTTTGCACGATATTCACATTTTTTGAGTTTCACCTGGACATTTAAATTCAAAATGACATTCTACATCCTGTTTACTACCTTAATTCTATTTATTTCGGGAATTACAATTCAAAAGCCTTCCATTCAATTCTAAAAAGATGTGCACTAGTATATAAGAACACAACCAGTATATCTTTACTGTTTGGTCGATTAAAATTATTATTATCATTAGTTTTAATTATCTTATTTTGTGAATTGTTTTTTAGCTATATGTGGGGCATGACCTGCCATGAATAGCGGAGAAGGGAAAAAATGCAATTAGGCTGTTGAGGGACAATGTGAAAAAAAGAGACAGATGAGGGTGTCCAGGTAGGAGCATGGACTCCAGTTCTGTTGGGACGCCCATTTCTGTTAATTAGCACTCACCAGATGGAAGTGAACACATTCCACTTGGGAAGGTCTCCGCAGAGAGGAGATTGTGTTTAATACATTATTTATTTGCAGACTCAGTGGTATCACCAACTCCCAAATCACAGCAAGCCACATGGGGCCAAGAAAGGAATCCCATCCAAAGCAAGAACGCGTGTTCTCACACACAAACATGCTAGTGGCCTACGCCTTTGAATCTATGGAAGAAGCATAGCCATCTCTTCCTGATTTCTTCTGAGCAGGGCACTCAAGAGTGGCAGGTGGGTACTGGAGCTGCCTCACACTTTTGGAGGATGTTCTCCAAGGAGAAGAGTTTACTCAAGCTTCCTTGCAAGCAGCCATCTGTTGGAGTTCTTATCTTTCCTTCTTCCTTAGTCTGGAGAGACAGGACGCCACACCCTGGCCCCTTTATTTACAGAAACCTCAACCGCAACAGCTGCTTATTTGCTTCTGTCCTCACATAAGCTTTTCAAATACAGGCCAAGAAAACATTGCACATCTCCCAAGAATACCTATCGCTTCCTATAATCACCATCTTAACATCCCAGAGGCTATTTTTCCATCTGTTTCCTTCATTTTTCCTGTCCTGGCCATAATACCACTTTCAAAGAGTAATATGACTGAAATGATGTAAAAAAAAAAAAAAAAAAAAAAATCAACTGAGTATGCTTTCATGCTCTACCTCTTGTGTGTTATTAAAGTACAAAGAGCACAGAAGAGAGACTTTCGAAATATAATGCATT
The DNA here is from genome assembly GCA_031834385.1 of Semotilus atromaculatus. Classification (NCBI taxonomy): domain Eukaryota; kingdom Metazoa; phylum Chordata; class Actinopteri; order Cypriniformes; family Leuciscidae; genus Semotilus; species Semotilus atromaculatus. The sequence goes on along the minus strand of JAULUF010000052.1, from coordinate 12,044,968 downwards.
AAGACAAAGACTCATTTGAAGTCGTGGGTGTCACAACGAATCATGTGCACATTGCTGTTTCAGTAGCATGGGTGAAATAATTTGCATAAGAGGAAGAGTGCCTTATTGTGGGATTTATCGAAATAGTCATTTTGCTTGTTTGCGAGGCAGAATTGCAGCATGAGAGGCGACATCTCTTCTATTACAGGAGATGATGGCTGTTCTAATCAGTGTACTCACCACAGTGGGTTGATAAGATTTGATTAACGGACATGCACTGATTACAAAATGAAAGATGAACAAGAGGGCTGGAAGAATGGATGATATGCCATCATCTTACAGACATCTGAGCCTATGGCATGGCATAAAGTGGTCAGTAGTTTTGCGTCACATTAAAAAAGCACACATAATCACCGATGGCCGTTTTGTCAGAACACGTCGCCCGACTGTCACTGTGTAATTATTATTTTGCATAATTGCCTGAGCAGCCAGGTTCTCCTCTCGTTCTCAGGGGTTTAATTGCCTTAATTGACAGACAAAGAGAGGTTTGAGATGCTCGTGCGTACGTTACTGAGAATAACAGTCGTGTTGGCTGTGAACCCTATTTGTGACCTCATCAGCTCTACTCTCCACACGGTCCGCACCCCGCTTAATTACCAAGCAACCAGCCGGAAAAGAGAGGCGGAGAAAGAGGAGACGGAAGTAAGGGAGGGAGAGGAGAGCATCTTCAGTAGAGAGCCTTTGGTCCCCTGGGTGTTCCAGCACCATATGTTTTCACTTAGTCAATCATGTAGACACTTCTCCCAATCGGCTTTAGAAGACCTGAGCCTGGAACACTTGCCTCATCACTTTGCTTCTGCTTTTCAGCTGCCCTCTTAAACAAGGTCTTGTTCACCCAAATATCAGAACACACACTGATTATGGCGACGACGGGGTTCCGACTCGTTAAAGGGATAGTTCACCCAAAAATGAAAGTTTCAGTGTTGGTTTGGACATTGACTTATGTTCTGCAGGAGAAGGAAAGGCATACAGGTTTGTAAGGACATGAGGATGAGTAAAAGATGAAAAAAGATGAACTTTTTTTGGCTGAACTTACCTTGGGATAACTCTTACCTTTAACATAATTGTGTGATGATTTTTAGCACTTGATAAGACTATGAAAACTTACATTTCTCATTGACACACTTTGTAGATGTTTTGAAGAGGTACTAAAGTTTGTGCAAGATGAATTATTCAGATACAACTGAAAGACCTAAGGCAATAACTAAGAAAAAGCAAATACATGAGAGGGTGAAGAAAGAAATATCCATATAATTTGCATGTGTTTGCTCTAATAAGCTAAAGAGAAACATTGTGGGGAACAAATATGACATTTGCTTTACAAACATTTTCAATTTTATGAATAGTTTCAAGCATGTTTCAATTATTTTTGTCAATGTGGTTTTTAACCGTCATTGTAAGGACAAAAACCACTAAGGCATTTTTCTAAATATCATCTTTTGCGTACTACAGAAACAGAAAGTCATAGGTTTATAGGTTTGGAAAGGCATAAAGATAGCCTAAATGCTGACAGACATTTTATTTAGGTGTAAACTATCAATTTAAGGGGAAACCGAACAACGTAATGTTTTGTTTCAAATAGACTTGCCAAACAAATGTTTTGTTTTATGTGATATAGCTAGCAGCTCAGCATGGTCAGTTAGTACTTCAAATGAGAAAAATAATTGTGATGATCAGCACTCAATAATTAACAAAGACGCCTCCACATATTGAAGCTAATCTCTTCACTAAATGTAGGTTTTTGTATATTTTCTGTATTTATTTATTTTTCAGCAAGTTGTGTTGTTTTCTTTTACTCAGTGGACACAGTGGCACTTAATTACAGTCTATTTGCAATTAAGTGGAGTGCATTTATTTCCTTGAGACTGCAAAAGCTGTCCCTGTGTGATGGTTCAGTTGATGACAGAGAAAAGAGAAAGAAAAAAAGTACAAGAATCAGATCAGATCTGTAGAGTAAACTGATAATGATCATGCTTTGTGTGAGCTCTGTCCAGGATGAAAGGTTTAGCGACCAGTTTGTAAATGCCACAGCTCACGAAAGCTTCTTCTTCCAGAGCAGAATCACTATTAGGTCTATGATGACTAACAGTGGTACTATACAATAATCAATGTCTCTTGACTTCAATATCTCTTTTTTATACCAACATGCTTGACATTGTGAAATGAAATGTCCTTTACTCCACTTAAGTTTTGTAATACACTACCCAACTTTTGAATTACTTTAATTGTTCAAGGAAACAAGCATTTAATATGCTACACGACTAAAATAATTTCTTATTTTAAAATATTTTCTTTGGAGTTATTTTTTTCCCCAGTTCATTTTCTCATTAAAAATATATATTTTCAATGTTTCTTTGCAGCATGACATAAGCAGGGACATTTCAGTTTCATGGAGGAAAAGTGTCCACAATAATTTAAATCATCAATGTAGTTATTTAATTAAATGGCAATATATTTATTATGCCAGATAATTGAATACCTTTTTTTGTATGAAAGAGTTCGAGTTTACAGAAAAGTGTCAGTATTAATATTTCAGTCTCATTTAAATGACTCACCCCCGCCGACTCAAAAAATAAAAAAATAAAAGTTAAAGGAAAAGAAAAAGAAAAATAGAAGAGCTCTGAAGCATTTGTATGAAAGATAACAAGCATCAGGCGTGGAGGAAAATAATAGAGGATCTCAATCAATGACTGCTGCATGCCTTTAGTAAAGGCTAGTTGGTAAGCTAATGAGTGTCAAATGGTTTGCAGCTGAAAGGTCAACCTTTATAACATGAATGGAATTTATCTCAACCGACCGGTCCTTAGTCTCCCCGGGGGTCTAATTGGGAGCACTAGACCAAGAAAGCAACCCTAAAGTTTCTGGTTGTGACACCCAAGATCTGAGGTCCTATTTCTTTTCCTAATAAGGGCTTTAAATTTGCCCTACATCTAATGAAAAACACTGCAGTAGTGCTAATTAGTTCGAGATTCTGTATAACATGGCATAATGATCAAAAGTAGTCAGCCTTGCTAACCTAATACATTGCATTTACAGGTTTATAGTAATAGGTTTGTAAAATCCTCAAAGAAAAAAAAAAACAGTAGGTTGCTCTCTTATTTACCTTCATTTCCATTTAGGATCAAATAATTCACTTCAGTATACTTCTTCAATAAATATAAATATGTTCACACAAAAGCAAAGCATATCTTTTATTGGTAATAAAGTAAGAGATAGCTCCACCACCTTTTTTTTGTGTACTTTGAAACCCGTTTTCAGAACAGTTTCCCAAAACGCTGTTGTCATGTAAATGAACGGCCAAAATGCATAAAAAGTTTCCTTTCCTCTCGTCCTTTCCTGGTGTCTTAGCTCCACCTCCTTAAGATGCGAGGGAGGATCCACCGGTGTATCCTCGCTCATGACACCACAGGAAGCTTCCTCGCCTCCTCGCGGTGCAATTAAAGAAATGAGATGTCCTACAAGATGAGTTCGATTGGTTTCCGGGCCACTGGCTGGAGGACGGAGGAGCGAGAATCTCCCAATGAGTGTTCTCATGGAAACGCTAACCCAGAAACACAGAAAATGAAAGACAAGACTTACAAAAAACTCACAGGAAGGCCACTGGACAGCCAGAACTGTGACATATTGTTTTTGTTGTGGTTGTTTTTATCAATAATCTTGTTAATAAAACAATCATACCAATGAAAAAAACCAGATAAAAGAAATAAAATAATTTTTATAGGAGGCATGAAAAACAATATTGTGTGGCTACATCGTTTTCAGTTCTGCTGTGGAGAACGATTTACTGCATTAGACAGTCAGCTTAACCTCCTTCTTGTCTGCCCCACTAATCAAAAGTCCCCTTGGTTGTGCCCCCAGTCCCCTGGCTAGTATGTAGAGGGTACTGCCACACTCTATTAGTTCCCTCTTCCATAGCCCTTTTGATGCAACAGTCTTGCCGGCCTTGCCAGTGTATGTGGTCTGGCAAACCCCATACCGTTAAATGCCTCAATCCATCTTTGTGATAATCCTTATACTGATGCCATCGTTGTAAATGTAGAGGAAGCCATACATTCATAAGCTCAGCAAAAGAATATAAAACGGTATTGTTTTAGGTCAGATCTTTCCTCAAGTTGATGTAATGGATATAATAAGTATTAAGTAATAAGTATAAGTATAATAAGGGAGACTGGCACTCTCGTAAAAAACTGCAGCGTAGTCCAAGCTTAGCACCCTGTGCATGCCATGATGAGAACTTATCACAGAGTAGCAGCCCACTACCTTCTCCCATGGCAAGCACAGCCAAACTGGGCCTGGTGTCACATTTTAATAAGGAGTCATTTCTCACGCTATCAAAATATCAGTGCCTAAAGGCAACATTGGAAGCTTCAGTGAAATTCACATCCATCTTGAACTCACAAAGGCAATATATCTTCTAACCATTTATGTGTATGCTAATTGTCTGCAATAAAATCTAGGACAACACCGGCCATTTCTATTGAGGTAAATTTCAAACTCTTATTTTGGGACGGCTGGATCAAAAACTGCAGCTTTGTTACTCAAATTGAGTGGTGGGGAACATGTGCCAGCTGGAGGGCAGATTTTGTTGGCCACTATTTTCACTGTTTTTCCTTCCATATGGATCTCTGGGAAAAGCACACTGACTCTGCCACCCAACTGAGTCACAAAATAAGAGGAAGAGGAAGAGAGTTATACGGAGAACTGCTTACCCTCCCTCTGGCTTTACACAGAATTAAAATGACCACATTACTGAGCAGTTTTCACAACTCTTTATACACCTGCTTGCTATCTTAGATGAGTCCTTTGCACAAGCTCATGTGACACACAGAATCATGAATCATTCATCAAACAAGTAAATTAAATGTATTATTAATGGAGTTTTTTCTGCTTTAATTAGCATTCCTCTAACAATTGCTGTTGAATGCACATTAGAATCAAAAGTTGGCAAAGGAGTATTCATCGAATCAGATAAAGACCTTGAGTGAGGAGAATTATCACCACTTAGAACAACTATAACCAGAATGATTCAGATGAGGTTGAAAATAAGCAGTTAATTATTGTTAACAATTTGTTGCTGTGGGGAAAAAAAAAGAAAAAAATCATGTAGGATTGGTTTATATTAATTGTAATTTGCTTTGTTTTGTATAACATTTAAAGTCTACAGTACGTCCTTGTTTAGTTAAGTAAATGTGTGTATAGGTGAATGAATGAGCAAAGAAAAAACCCATCTTGGCGTTAAATCAGAAAGGTGAATGAGCGGCTGATACTGTGGTAGTTTGTAAGCAGATTGAATATCAGAGAAAATACCCTGGGAAAGTGGTGGAGCCCAAATTTCCCATTTAGAATTACCATATTTATTACTCTACCCCAGCTAAAGAAACATTCGATTCAGACTCGCTGGGGTTAGATGAGAGTGTCATAGCCTTTCCCAACACTGAATTTTGCTCTTTCAGAAATGAATTACCTGCATCTCAATAGTATAGCAATTGATTTTTGAGTCTATTCATTCCTGTTATAGCTGATAAATATAGATGTTTACGTATTTTCCATGATTTTTGGGGCGTGGTAGATGCAGCATAGACAGGTTGCATCTTGGTTAAAGAATATTTACAGTGACATAATACATATAAAAATACTAAGTAACATGCAAACAAACTGGTTTATACCAGATCTATCTATCTATCTATCTATCTATCTATCTATCTATCTATCTATCTATCTATCTATCTATCTATCTATCTATCTATCTATCTATCTATCTATCATCTAATAATTTGCTCCACTTGCAATATATATATATATATATATATGCCTTGTCCAAAGCATCTTGTAGTGTATTAAATATTTAGTGCTTCCTTCATAGTTTTTTGTTTATTTATTTCTTTATTTCAGATTTTGATTGGTCCTACGAATTTGGCAACATTATTAGTGTCCATGCATAATGCATTTAAAAACACCAGGTGTCGATGGCATCTGCCACAAATGTATCGTAAGTTGTTAAATGTATAACCATTTTTTTCAGCATGTAGGCCATATTTAGCTGTGAGTCTCAGTGTGTATGTGTTGGCTGGGGGTTTGTGTCCGGGTGTACGTGCTTATTTGCGAGGCTGTGAGTGAGAGCTGCAGAAGGAGATTCAGCTACATTAAGACTGGCCTCATTCATCACCGGCCGCTCTGCATTCAAAGCACATGGCTCCTCTTAAATGCCAGCTAAGCAGAACAGGCCCCAGAACAATGAGAGAAAAGCAAATTAAAAACATTTATTTATAGTTACTATCCCAGGCTAAGTCAGGCTGACTGAGTAATGAAGCTGCTCTCTGCTGTTTGCTGTGCTGCACACTTGCTATTTGTCTCTGGTCTTTACTCTAATATGCAGTTTGGGAGGCAACAGCTGTTAATCTTAACCAGCTTTGCTCCAGCCCTGTCTCTCTATCTCACTAACCAGGCTGCATTTGTGTTTCTTCTTTACTGCCATGTCAGAGAAACTTTTGTCAGAACATTTATGCACTGACTTGATAAGATGTCACATCGTAAATTGTAGGTGTGTACCGTGTCTACTAAATAGCCATTACAGGTATTAGGAGGGGTCAGTTATTTATTAAGTTTATTATAATTTTCATAAACTGTATATTTTATGTGATATGTGTATATATGTGCATAAGGTACATTTTTCATTGGATTGGGTTTTGATCAGTTTCATTATACATCCAGTCATAAAGTTTATAAGAAGAAAATAAACAAAACCCGAGGAACTTATTTGAAACAGTTGCTAAACTAACGAAAAATAAAGCTTCAAGCCTAGAAGTTTCCAAACAGCACAACGGTAATGACTGTATGCCCTTCTTCACTTATAAGATGGATAATATCAGGGAGAAAATTATAACTATGCAACCGTCTACTATAGCATCGCATCAGGGAGTGCACTGTAGTATCCCCAAGGAAAAATTCGATTCATTCATTACAATGGGAGAGAAAGAATTTTCTAAACTTGTTAAATCATCTAAATCGTCAACATGTATGTTAGACCCTATTCCGACTAAGCTATTGAAAGAGATGCTTCCAGAGGTCATAGATCCTCTTCTCAATATCATTAATTCATCTTTGTCACTAGGATACGTACCAAAAACTTTTAAGCTGGCTATACCACTTGTTAAAAAAACACAACTTGATCGTACAGAATTAGTCAATTACAGGCTGATCTCAAATCTACCTTTTCTGTCAAAGATATTAGAAAAGGCAGTATCCTCACAACTATGTTCCTTTTTAGGTAGAAATGATATCTGCAAGGATTTTCAGTCAGGATTTAGACCGTACCATAGCACTGAGACAGCTCTCATTAGAGTAACAAATGATTTGCTCTTATCATCCGATCGCGGTTGTATCTCGCTATTGGTGTTACTTGATCTTAGTGCTGCATTTGATACTATTGACCTATCATTAAGAGGCATGGCATTAGTTTTCCCTGTTATGCTGATGATACTCAGCTCTATATTTCTTCACGCCCTGACGAAACTTACCAATGCACAAAATTAATGGAATGCATAACTGATGGATGACTAGTAATTTTCTACTACTTAATTCTGAAAAAAAACAGACATTTTAATTATTGGACAAAAAACTTCCTTACATACTAACCTAGAATACTGTCTAACACTTGATGGTTGCTCTGTCAAGTCTTTGTCGTCAGTTAGAAACCTGGGTGTTCTCTTTGATAGCAATCTTTCATTTGAAAGTCACGTGAATAGTATCTGTAAAACCGCATTTTTCCATCTTAAAAATATATCTAAATTACGTCATATGCTCTCATTGACAAATGCGGAATAATTAGTTAATGCGTTCATGACATCAAGGCTAGATTATTGTAATGCTCTACTGGGTGGTTGCCCTGCACGCTTAATAAACAAATTACAGCTGGTCCAAAACGCAGAAGCTCGCGTCTTACCAGAACCAGGAAGTATGACCATATTAGCCCGGTTTTGTCAACACTGCATTGGCTGCCTATTAAAGATCGTACATTTTATAATATTGCTGATTACTTACAAAGCACTAAATGGTTTAGCACCACAGTACTTGAGCGAGCTCTTAACGCATTATAGTCCTTCACACGTCTATTGCGATCTCAAAATTCCGGCCAGTTGATAATACCTAGAATATCAAAATCAACTGCTGGCGGTAGATCCTTTTCCTATTTAGCACCAAAACTCTGGAACAGTCTTCCTAAAATTGTCCGGGAAGCAGACATACTCTGTCAGTTCAAAGTTAGATTAAAAACATCTCTTTGCCCTAGCATACACATAACACACTATAGACTTCTATAATGCAATGTTAGGCTGCATAGATTAGGTCAGCCGGAACCGGGAACACTTCCCATAAATCCTGATGTACTCGTTACATCATAAGAAGAATGGCATCTACGCTAAAATTAGTCTCTCTGTTTATCCCGAGGTTTACCGCAGTCCGCTAGATCCAGACCGTATCCAGATCTGGTGAAGGACAACTAGTGTCAACTACTGTCAACTAGTCCCTCCCCGTGAAGGCCTTCTTTCCTTTTACCTCTGTTTACTGAAGTCAGTCGGATCAGGGCCGTATCCAGATCAGATGGTGGACCTGCGCCTGGACCCATCCACAACGCATCTCTGAAGTGCCAGCCTCTTCAGCCCGCGACACGACAGGCATCGGCACTGATCCTCAACAAACTTGTCTCCATACTGGCGTGATGACTCCGAATTCCAACCAGATGAAACTGGATACTATTCTGATTGTTCTGATCCAATCTGACTTCTGACCTGTAACACTGCCTGAATCATAATCATACACTGTTCATTCATTGGCCAGAGGAGAACTGGCCCCCGACTGAGCCTGGTTTCTCCCAAGGTTTTTTCTCCATTCTGTCACCTGATGGAGTTTTGGTTCCTTTCAACTGTTGCCTTGGCTTTTTGGCTTGCTTAGTTGGGGACATTTAAATATTCAACAATATTATTGATCTGCCTTACTTAAGGTGGTTGATGACGCAATTTTCTTCAAGAAACAAACTTTTTTGTATTATTTTCATGTTATCACTGTGAACCTGCTTTGATACAATCTGTATTGTAAAAAGCGCTATTGACTTGACTTGACTTGACTAGATTAGCTTTGTACACAGTTTGAATTATAAATCATTTAGGACATAAACAACACTGGAGGGATCAATCAACTGCTTTTGTGAGTGTGTTTATTTAACCCAGAAATGGGCATTAATTCAATTTGGATTAAAAATTGTGAGTAGGGCTGAAATGATTAGTCGATACTATCGACAACGTCGATAATAAAAAGATTGTTGACAAATATGTTTGTTGTCGAATAGTCTTTGGACCTCATTTAACCTGCTCTTCAAAAAAAATTCTGTTTTAATTTTTTTAAAATCGCAGCTTCATCAGAATGGAAAGAAACTTGGTGACTTTTATGGCATTTGAAATGTGAACACAAAAGAAACTGAGGGCATGATTCGAGCAGGCTATGTTGGTCGTAAAAAAAAAAAAGTCACACTTGTGGTCTCTGGTCAAAAATGACCGACCATAGGAAATGAATGGGAAATTGACAAAAACACAGTGTTTTTGTGTGTACAATCTACAAATTGGCCTCGATGCAGAAAAAAAGTGCTCAGCAATGAAGGGGTGAAACTCTAAAACATCAAGAGTGCAAAACAGACACACACACACACACACACACACACACACACACACAAATGAACTGGTAGGGCTATTACCATACAGCAAAAATGAGTGAAAAAAGACTGAAATAAGAGGTTGAAATGAGATCAGATCCAGATGTATTAAGGTGTGATAAAGCATTTATGTTCATTTTTGTTATATTTTTGTTGAATTTTAATGTTACGTGTAACAAAATGCTTTCTCCGTATTCAGGTTTGACTGTAGTAATAATAATGCAAACACGTGTACACTTAAAAAAAATTATAAACCTTGACAAAAAGTATTATTTGAGAATTTCCAATTAATACATTAAAATCCACATCTTAAAAGTAAGTAATTTCGTCCAAAAACTATTAGAGAATTCGCAATCCTCTCCATTGAGAGCTATACAGGCATCTAGTGATAACACCATGAAATTACATGTTTTATTTTATTTTCTCTCAACAGATAGCGCTAATAATAATAACAATAATAAATAAATATTTATTTATTTAAAATGATTTAAAGGCCTTAATCTGAAATACTTCATTGATTTAAAAAATATTTTTTTAAAATGTTAATTATTTTTTTATTAGTATTTTCAATGGCAATAATTGACCATAATTATTGCATAAATATGAATAAATACCATCAAATCCTTTCAAAAAAATAAATAAAAAAAAATAAATTATATATAAATATAAATTTTCAGGAAGATTCATTTTCAGGTGTCTGGTCACTTTTGACTGCGAGGAGAACATGTGTGACTCCCAAACTATTGAAATGAGGAGCACCAGAGGGTTAAAGGCCAGCAATGACGCGGTTGGACCAGTGGGGCGCGGTAGCGCAGTACTGTAACGCAGCCCTCCCGGATGAAAACCAATAGAAGAAGACATGGCGCCGAGTTCTTCTAACGAAGCCGAACCAGTAGTGGGAAAGTATAACAAAAGAACGTCCATTTTCTCACATTGTAAAAAATACTTCGCAGAGCAAAGAGGAAACTGACAACGCACCAATATACAAGACAAGACTGAGCTGGTGACTTTTGATATGAAACAAATATCTTGGCTTTTAATTATTTCAATTTTACTACGAAATTAAAACAATGAATGTAGTTTTGTCGCGTGTGTCATGACAGATCCTGTAGCGCCACAGTTCAAGCGGCACGTGAACTGATCATCGCTTTCTCTTTTCTACTAGTTACAGCACACAAAACATGAATGAACATAAGAAGGTATGTTGAACTGTACAATATACTTTTCTGAAATGAATTATGTCTCATGTAATCGCCCAGTCAGTGTTTTAACCGCGGAAAGTCGTCAATAAAGCTCACAATGTCACACAAGAAAAAAGCCATTCAATGACTCATAGTGAGTAAGTTACGGAAAATAAACTCTAGAAAATAAACTCTAGAGAGGAGCATTTTTAAATAAGCACTATATTACACATTCATATCTTTACTCTAAGAAGTTATTATAATGTTGTTGTTATTATTATTATAAAAACTGCATCATATGTAATTGTATAATTCAGTTGTTTATTTTGACCTTTAATATTTTAGTAATGTACCAGCTGACTGGGTTCCCTGTATAGTTGACAATATTTTAAAAGTAAAAAAATAATCCTACAAATTCACTACTCCTTATGTATGAAGGTATTTTTGGTGCAAAACTACTGTACGCCTGTGACAGTGGCATTCACTAACTTGAATGGATTAAATGCAGAGGACAATTTCCGAGTATGGGTTACACACTTGGCCTTCACATGTCACTTTCACTGTACTATACTGGAATCAAATCGCAAGCTTATGAATAGAACATTTATTAATGCCCAGCTTTAATAAAAACATATTGTAGTAATTGGACTATTGATGATAGATGATTAGGCCTTAAGAAGGACAAACAAATGAGTTTTGGAAATATTGTGGAAAATGTCTTTGACTTCATAAGGTCCGGAAAAGTCCAAACTGGTTGTTCGTTGTAGTTGAAAAGGGGATTGTGTTAAATCAAATATCTCCCTTTGGAGTGGACTTTGAGCTTTTTGTAACCTTGCAGATTTTTTTATGCTAAAACAGCAAGATTACACACTAACTAAAGTTGAAAACGTGGGAAAGCATAAAAGGATCCCTTTAATTATTTTGTGTGTTGCAATAATGTAATACCTTTATTTGTATTTTGTTTTCTATATATTGATATGCGAGTAATTGCAATCACGCACCGATTGATCGGCTGGTGACCGAAATCGGACGATTTTCACGTGATCGGCCATGACCGGCGATCGGCCGGATGGTCTGACATATGCCGATTTTATACTGGTCTAATGCACTCAGGCGCCGCATGATTAACATTGCGCAACATCAGCATCACACATGCACACGGAACGCACATGTAGAACGCACATGTAGGAAATTTCGTGAATTACGGCCGTTCAGACCGCAAGCGCATATTTTTTTTGTCGTCGTGCATGTTAATCAATGAGTGCGTTCACACCAGGAGCAGAAGTGAGCGTCGCTTGAGCAGCAGTGAAACGTTTCCCGCCGAGTCTATTTGCTGCTCTGCTCACGCTCAATTAAAGTGAAAGCACACTTTTGATGGACAAAATAGCCTAAATATAATTTCACACAAAAAGTGCCCAAAATGCACAGAATTGGCGTCTTTTATCAAGAACTGAAGTAGGCTATACCAGAAAAGAAAATGTAGACTCAAAATATTTATAGAAAATGAACCCATGTAAACTTTTTATTATTCAGTTTGTACAAGTGATTGTAATAGGCCTGTGTGTGTGTGTTTTGAGAAATATCTTTATACTGCAAGGCTATATTTTTTTTATTTTTTTTATATATATTATTTCATTGCCATTACCTGTTTTCATTCAGACGTTTAGTTTGCTAAATATATATATATATATATATATATATATATTTATATATATTTAAAAAAATTTATTGGATATTGGATGTGAAAAGGAAATGGTTCTTCCATAACACTGCACTTTAGATGTGTGTGAGTTTCCCACACCAGGGGTCATTTACATTGAGTTCTATTTTATATCGATTATCTGTAAAAAAAAAAAAAAAAAAAAAAAAAAAAAAACCTTCTATGCAAATTGTAAAATGTTCTACTAAAGAAAAGATAGAAAAGAAATATTTGTGTGTGAAAAAATTTCATCGGAATCGGCTAAAATCGGTATCGGCAGGTCAAACTTAATGAAAATCGGAAAACGGAATCGGCCTAGAAAATAGTAATCGGTGCATCTCTAATTAATTAGCATATATTACCTAGCACATCATATAATTGATTGATATATATAATCGATTGACAGTCTTAAAGGGGTGGTTCCGAGTTTTGGACATCGGGCCTCATTTCCAAGTTAGCCTTAAGGTATTTATCATTGGAGACAGTTTAAAAAAAAGTTCATCCAGTCGTTCCAGTTGCATAGTTCGCCGGTGCTAGGCTAGTCAACGGTATCTGCTAGCCTTCCATTAAAAACAGTTTTAGCCACTCCACAGTACACCAAAAGCAAATAAATTATAATGCCAGACTATCGATGTAAATGTCTGTTGAGAGAATAATGTTAGAAATCAAACTACTCTTGCATCTCAATGATCACATTACATTCACAGGAACTAGTTTCTCAGCAGCGGTGGAATTTTACTTTGCTCCGGTTAGTGGTAATGCGCCGAAAAGTAAATACGGCAGGTAAATACACTTGCGTGGTTGTCATGTGGACAGGCAAACTATGCAACTGAAACGACTGGATGAAACATTTTGAAAACTGTCTCCACTGATAAATAACACTAAAGGCTAACTTGGAAATGAGGCCCGATGTCCAAAATTCTGAACCACCCCTTTAATATTGATGCATTGATAATTAGAAGTAAAGTCTGGTTCAGCCAAATGTTTGCAAGTCTGTTAGTCATGGTTAAGGTGGATTAATGCCTTGGCATGTTCTTTTCCTCCTTAGCTGGCTGACAACAGTCAGAACCAGTCTGCTTCATGATATTCACAAAATTTTTTGGTTGCTGACCTGGGCATTCTGCGATCTGGAGGTGGACAGATGAGTTGTATGGTTCTTTGCTCTGATGAGCAATAAGTGCTGAGGTGTCGAGTTGGCAAATGTCAGGGGTCAATATGTATTGTGACAGCACAGTTTGCAGACATCTGGCTCAGTTAAGAGACGGTTGAGCTCATCATTTCACATGGTTTCTAAAACAGAGATGTGGGAACAACAAAATTTTCTTGGGGAAAGGGTGGTAAAATGGAATAAGATGGAAAACTTCAGTTTTGTGAGGCCACATAAGGCACTAGTCTACCCAATCATAGCTGCCAGAATATCCCAATAATTTAGAAAAACATGAATATCTGGTCCCAAATCCCCTTACACGTACGTTACGTATCAACAGTGACGTTTCGCACTGCGATTGGTTGCTTTTAATGCCAGTCAACCAAGCGGCGCAAAAAAGTTTTGAGACGTCTGTGGCATTGAAATTGTCTTGTGTTGGGATGAAGTCTCAAATGAGGCAGAACAGAGTAGCTTTGAAGAAAAAGAACAAGACGTTGAACAAGATGTTGGTGCTGTTGTTCCTTGTAAGAAGCAGAAAATATCAGTGACAGGTAATGTTAAACAGTACAGGTTCCAAAAGGAATGGCTAGACGCTTTTCCGTGGCTACAATATGAGCAAGATGAAGATGTTATGCTGTGCAAATACTGCAAAGATGCCGATGCAAAATTAGCAGGGCAATGTTTGTGTGCGGACATTCACACTTAAAGCGAGAATCGCTAGTGAAGCATGGCAATTCCCAGCGTCATTTACGCTGCAGGGACATGTATTCATTACCAGGTCGCAATCTTATAATCCCCGTACAATTCAGGCAGCCGCTAACAGGCAAATTAGGCTTACAAACGCAGAAGCTCTTAGACAACTAAAAATCAAATTCAACACTGCACTCATGATAGCGAAAGAAGAGGTCCCATTCACAAAATTTGGGCCATTCATTTTGCGTCAGAAGAAAAACTGTGCGGATATCAACCCTACGTACAACAACATTAATTGTGTTCAGCGGTGAGTGCAGATGTCAATTTAGAGCTTTCAGTGTTTCCCCTACCATTGGTTTTGGGGGGGCGGCCCGCCCCCTCAAAACTACCCCCCGCCCCCCCTGAATGAATGAAAAAAAATAATATTCCAAAAAATAAAATAAAAAAATGGACGCAAGAGCTCCATGTAGTAACTTTAGCGGCTATGCTTTTCGCGATAGAGCAGTTTAGTACACTTGAAATCAAATCGCGATAGACTAGTGTGTGAATATTAAACTGCAAAAATACAATTTAAATACGAATCACTGTGTGAATGGTGCAGACGACGCGCAGTTTCATTTCAAACACACTAGCTGCGTTTACATGGACCCTTATAATCGGATTAACGGCTCAATTAGACTAAAAAAACCTTCATGTAAACACCTTAATCGATCCGATTGAGCTCGATCCGAAATTTGGATCGGATTGAAAGGGGTGGTTTACTCCTTTTGTAATCTGATCGAGAGAACATGTAAACACTTGATCGGATAGAAAACCGAAACTAAAAGGACTGCGCATGTGCAATGATATTGAAATAGCGTAATGACGTATGACGGACGGAACGAGCTGTTCTTCCTGTTGAATAAAGTGTCATAAATGAGTGATTAAAAAAATCTAATTTCACTCAGCGTCTGTGAAGTGGAGCAGGACGACGGCCCACCAGTGCTTGTTTCAGACTCTCATCCACGGACGACTGGTTTTGGGCGCGGGGTTTTACTTTAGAGCGCCATATTTGTGCAGTGTGCACATGTCAAAAAATCCGATTTGAATCTTGTGACATGTAAACGCGCACATCAACCCGATTACTATATTTATCGTTCATGTAAACACCGTGTTCGGATTCATCAATCGGATTGATTTAATTCCGATTGAACCATGTAAACGCAGCTACTGTTGCAGCATGCTCGAGCTGGTGCAGAAGATGCGCAGTTTCATTTCTCACTCACACACACACACACACACACGTGTGCTGAGGCATGTGTGACGCTCGAGCTGTTTTTTTGCCTATACGAGGAAACTCAATGGTCTTCACGGCAATCAGTCAAAATAAAAGTTTGGTTTAATTTGACAAATATATTACTGTTGTACAGTAGAATTTAGATGAGTCTCAATGTAATAATAATACTAACACTAATACAAATAAATTATGATCTCAACTTTAAGGAATAATAATTTTTCTTCCATGTTTTAATTTTAACAGTAATTACAATTGAGCTTTAAAGCTCATTGTGCAGCACGTTGTTTGACAAAAAAAGTTTGTTTAATTACATTTATTTTAATCATGTGAAATTGATGTTTTATGTTTTCATTTGGTTACCAGAAAAAAAAAAACAGAATTTGTGTAAAAAAAACAACAACATTTCATAGATTTTTTTTTTAAATATTGTATAAGTTTAATAATTGTTTATAATAAAAGTTTCATGATTTCAATTAATTAGACATGATTTTTGATTACTAAAAATTTTACACCATGTATCCGTAACACGCCCGCTCCGCGACACTAGTTTCGGTAGCATCACTAGCATCCCCCCCACTAGTTTTATTTCCTCATATGTTGCATTTAAAAAAAAAGCTGTAGTTATTTAAGTGCGCTATGTTTATTTGGTTACTGCAAGACTAATGTTAAAATCAAAAGCCAGTTAGCTCCAATCAATTTCAGATGGATAAAATAATGGCTTACGTTGTTTTTTTTATTGTTGGGTATTCTGCCTAACTTGGAAATGTCAAATTATAGAAGTAAAATTGGTTGTAAACGACAATTCACACTGATTTTAAGCAAAGTAAAATAGAAGGTTACTTCTTCTATAATGTCTATTCATTACCAAGAATGCAGAAACTGTGACTAGTAGGGGTGTAACGGTTCACAAAATTCACGGTTCGGTTCGATACGATACACTGGTGTCACGGTTCGATATGTTTTCGATACAGCAAAAAGAAAGAAACACCAGAGAAATTTCCTTGATTTTAATGCTTTTATTTTTTATTTTCTATTTTATGTTAAGTATGATCATTTTTTACTTTGAACAATGATGGAGCTATACGTGACTCTTCTTAGGAGCATATAAAACAAAAACAGCTCCTTGAAAAAAAAATGAAATGTATATATTGTAGTAGCCTAGTTATAAACAAAGGTTTATTTTATTTCAGATTAACATTTGAGGGCAGCAGTTTTATTCATAATGTCGAAATAAAACCGACGTAACGTTACTTGATAGCATTGTAGCCTACTATTCCTGCCAAACTTCCATGGTTACAGTTAGTGTTTCTACAGTAAATCCATGGTGAATGTTGCTGATCTGTGGACACTGGATAGTTCATTCATGGCACAATGTTTCTTCCTGGTTTCCACGTCAGCTCTGTTTGATCCGTTAATAACGGAGAAATGTGAATGCGAACGGTTCAATACGAATACGTGTATCATTACACCCCTAGTGACTAGTTACTTCTTAATATGTTTTTACGACACTCAGCAATGCATTGCATTCCTTATCTTCACGGCACGGTCTGTTTATCATTTCAACAAAGGGTTTGTCAAACAAGCTATATTTGTTCCATAACTCAGTCTGTGAGGTCAACAAACACAGACCCACATGGCTCTTCATGTTGCCTTTGCAGGTGGCACAGTTGGAGTAGCAGACTACATGTGGATTGTAGGTTCAGTACCATGGTGAGCACCATCAGAGGGTACATCTAAAGTTCAGCACATGCTCTGTCATTGTGCAACATCTCTCTCGGGTTGTACCCAACGGCACTGGTGCATGTAGAAATGGTAGTTTTGTTTTCACCTGGTCTCAGAGCACTGCGCCCACATGAGTGAGCAGCAACCTTCCTCACAGTGGCTGCGTTGTTCTGAAACATGAATTATTTAGAGCCACGCTCCTATTAACGGCAGTGTCCCGCAGCTCTATCTGTTCTGCCGGAGCTGGCCGAAGCATTGTGGCATGCTGGTAACAGCAGTCCTGCCATCACTAACTGAAATCCATCGACAGGTCATGCAATCTCTTGCTTTGTGTTTTAATTAGTCTAACTTGAATGAAGGAAAGTGAGAGGGACAAAAATAAAATGACCTTTTTGATTCTCGTTTTTGATTTTACTCGAGTCATCATCTGGTCGTGGAATGATACATTATGACTGGTTGACATGGATGTAAAAGCCTTTTAGTGCTTTTATCAGGGATGACAGTAATACAAATCAAGCTTTTTTTGCTCCTCATTAACGGCATTTGAGCTCTTTATTTTCTCTGCACAAGTTCTGTAATGAGTTGACACATGCACCACCTACATGCTGCCTGTCTGAGTAAATGACAGCCAGAGAGTGCAATTTTCACTTTAGAAGAGTTGCTGTATACTCATCAAAGCTGTAGAAGTGAAGAATGGGCGGCTATAACGCACCAGCCTGACATTACTTTGTCCTTGCTTTGGATAGAAGAGAAAGAGCCCCTCTCAAAGGTTTGCCCCCTTAATGAGGGCCATCCATGGGACTGGTATGAGGTATATCTATACCTTTCTATTTGTAGGAAGGAGGACGTGGTATGGACTTACCCCAATGTGTTCATTAACATGGAGGGAGTGAGATGCAAGAGTCGAAAATGAACATGGATCAGGTAAACATCATTGCCTATTTGTATGCTCAGTGTAAGTGTTTGTCTATTGCTCACATGAATAGTGTTTGCCATTCTGTAATTGTGTGCTTTAAATTGGCATCACAATGTAATGAGAGAAAATTAACAGAGACTGATGTTAAAGGACAATTCGCAATGTCATCTGCTGGAAAAGCGGAAATAATCTTTGCATAAAATTGGAGTCTGATGTCAAAAGCTCATTTGGCTGGCATAGTTCAGGTCTAATATGTATTTTGTGATAGTCACTAACCATATTTGCCATCCCCAAGATCTGCTTTAACTTCCTTTTTAAGGATCTGTCAGAACATTTTTTTTAGACTACTGATATGAAGAATCGTAACTGCATAAGGTTAAATGCCTAATGCTGAAATGCTCCTCTTGCAGCGTTTGGCAATAGAGGTCCTTGATCTGGCTTAGTGTTGTTGTTTTCCTCCTTGCTCAGGATTTTCCTCCATCTTCTGCATAGGGTTGAACAGGAGGCCACTTAATTCCTCTGACATAAAGAGGGGGCTTTTATGTTCTTGTGCCTCCATGTGCTCCTTGGGTGCCTGATTATTCTGAGAGGGAGAAAATGAGGGCTCAAGTTGTCATCTGCATGAACGAACAGATCCCACCTTTAATTCTGTGGCACGGTGATATTTGCATGAAACTTTGGCCAATTATTCTCTTCAGCAACACATGGCGCAAAACGTCACACGTGGCTGGAGAGAGCGGGTGTCAGATTTTGGAGCCCAGTCAGGGGCCTGCTTGTTTACAGTGCTGTCATTTAAGGTTAGAGTTTGAATGTGAGAACTGAGACTGTTACATTTACAGTTTTTAGTTTAAATAAAACTGTTAATGCTCATTCAATTAATGAGCTGTTAATGTCATTCAATTAAGCCAGAAATCATTATTAGCTTTTATTTACTAATGGGACTAGTTTAATGGGACATCTACGTATCTCTGTCTGTCTGTCTTCTGAATATTGCACAATTCAACAATCTACTATAGGCTGAGTAAATGATATAGGGTTATTGACACAATAGCTTTAAAAAAAAAAAAAGAAAAAAAAAAGAAATCAAACACCATGTATCACATCAAATTTTTTTTGCTTTCATAAGATTTGAATAAGATGCATCAATTTCTAGTAGGTGAAGTGTGGCAAACAAATTGACAGTTTTAATCTCCTATTTTCTTGGGCGTTTTGAAAGATCTAGAAATGCTGATCATTTACCTAAGCTCCCCAATTAAGGCTGAACTGGCATTGAGACTGCCATTTTCCAAGATCTGCACATAGTCAGAAAAATCATTTAGAAAATCCTGTCTTTCTCCCTGACAGTAATTACCAGGTACATTTTAGCTCAACTGCAAAGAACCGTCATATGACTAAAAGTTATGGTAATTAGATATGACTGAACAGGATTAAGAATTTGTTTTAGGCCTGATGCTGTCTGCTGCTCATAGTTTAAAAATAAGCTGCTATCTTTGCCATCATTTTCTGGCCACAATGTGTCTTTATGCCTGAATTACAAAATAATATTTCAGACCTTGTTAGAGAGTGGAGGCGTTGATCATAAAAACATGAGACATAAAAAATAAAAAAACATTCAGTGGGTCACTCAACAATTAGCACCATTACTCATTGTGGTCTGTGGATTGGAAATCTGCCTGTTCATTATCTGGAAATCTAACAACAACCTGTCAGAAGTTGCTTCATCTGCAGTGGTTAATGCACATTTGAAATGAAAGTTCAAGTGTACCTTAATCCTTGCCAAATAGCGAGGGGGGAAACCTGATTTGCAAATGTGAATAAATCTCAAACGGTATCCATGTTTTCCACACAAAAGGAGCAGAGTGTGATGACACCATCCTGACAAAAACTATTCACTTCTTTACAATAAGGTGAAGTAATGATTATTACTCTCTATTGGTACTGTACAAAATGCAGTTTGCAAGACATATGTATTGCCATACGGTTCATGCACAATTAGCATTTTCAATTAAATAGAGCCATTTGCTAATATGCTAAGTGTTCCCTATCATTAATCATGTTTTGCCCAGTTTCCTAAAGGACATGATTCTCCATTATTACAATATGAAAGATTTCTAATTGTGCTTCAGCAATTACCTCTAGGACTTTCTCCTGAGGCCCTAACACTGGAAATGACTGGCCTCTAATATTGACCCAAATGCATTTAATCAACTGGCTGAGGTTGCTTAGAAGGGTAATCACACTTGCAATTAAAAATGTATTACCATCCCTGGCATTAGCTCTTTAAATGCTGAAAACAAGGAGTTGTTCACTAGCTTGATTAGCACAGAGGGCTGACTGAGTTGGCCTCGGCCGCCCGCCTGCCAGCTTCCACTGTTCACATTGTACTCCACTTCTGTTGAACATGCAAATGTGCAAATCAGCAAATCAAACAATACATTACATTTATGCTCCATTCATTTGGCAGGCACTCTCACCCAGGGCAACTGGAAGTGCTGGTAGGTGCGTAGTGCATTATAATGAGGGGGATTTGAATTGGAAAGGACTGCCTAAGATCTCTCTGCAAGAGATATGACTTACAATTATGAACGGCTAATTTTGACATCCCTTTAGGAGAGTTTGACTCGCATGCTCAGAAAAGTGTTGTGTTACCTAGGTGAGAGGCAAAAGGGGGCAGTTCACTAACATTTTTCTATTATTTAGATTATCTTGAGAGGTTGACTTTCATTGTATGGACAAAATGAATTTGGACTAAACTGTAGAACTGACTTTATTCTGTGGAACACAAAAGACAAATGTTTAAAATCTTCTTCTTGGTTTACACCGAAGAAAGTCAGTCATACAGTTTTGGAACAACATGAGTAAATAATAACAGATTTTTCATTTTTAGGTGAACTGGTCACAAATGAAGATATTTTTGATAAAATCCGAGAGCTTTGAGTTCCTCCATTGGAAGGAACACAATTTACACATTCAAGGTCCAGAACAATAGGAAAGACATCATTAAATTATTCCCTGTGACTCATGTAATATTATTTTGTATATAGAGGTAATTTTTTTTTTTTTTGTGCACACAAAGCACAAAAAGTTTAGGTTAAACCACTGGAGTCACATAGATTACTTTAATAATCTCTTTCATTCTCCCATTCTGGACCTTGAATGTGTAAACTGTGTTGCTCCCAATCGAGGGACTGAAAGCTCTCGAATTTTATCAAAATTATCTTCATTTGTGATCCGAAGATGAACAAATGTCTTACGGGTGTGGATTGGAACGCCATGAAGGCGAGTAGTAATTGACAGAATTTTCAGTTTTGGGTGAATTAACCCTTAAGAATGTGACACCAATTACAGCACTGGAAGCTTTGAATGTTGCTAATGCTAACAGTTAATAATTATAAAATTCATAGAACATGTCACTGTATAAATCATAATTTATTACCATCTTGCACATGTAATCAATCTACTTGCTTGAGGGATGCTCATTCTTTTGTAATCGTCACACGGTTGGCACATAAATGCGTGCTGGTGCGAGAGAGCTTTCCTCAACCACATTTTATCCTTTTTCACACAAAACACAGAGATGTGTGAAGGCATTAATTGGCTCTTTAATGTGTTCACTCTTTTTCACAAATGAGCTGGTAATGTTCTTTTAGAACCCTTTCAGATTCTTGTCTGAACCTAAATTCAGCGCATCAGTGTGAAAGATGGTTAATGGCCTCGTGTGTTCAAATGGTGTCGTTGCTGTATCCAGCCAACACCCAGATCCCTCGCTCCCTCTGCACTCCCTAACTCTGATTGGCAGTTGAGTTCGTCGTGCCTCTGTGAAGCAGAAAATATGGGCCGCATTGTGCCAGGAGCAGACGGCCATCTCCTAATCAGTTGTGATAGTCTCGTAATTAATGGGATTTGTTAATTGGGTCTCTCATCCCCGGGGGTGTCAGCCGTGAATATTCATGGAAGGATCCCGTTAACCTCCTCCCGCAATCAACCAACCTTCTCTGCACTTCAAACATCATTCTATTATTTTTGACTGTTTTTCCCCCCACTGTTTTGCTGTTGTCTTCATCGCCATGACAACAAATCTATCAGCGGGCATCTAATATGAACCTGGCAGTCACCACCTTCTACATGTTTAGCACGCCACAATGCCAGTTAATTCCCACAATGCTTTTCACTGACAGGCAGACCTCAGCCAACAATTTCCATTTACCCCTGGATGTCGAGGCATCATAATTGCATTCCGGATTTTAAATGTGCCCGTGAGGTTCCATTTAGGTTACATCGGCTCTTTAATGCACCATGGCAGGGCCAAAATTTCAGTGCTCACATCTGGAGCAGGCCATAAACAGTCCATCAAAACTGGGCCAGAGAAAAGCATGTTCGCATGAATCTTCAGCCATTTATTTGTTTTTGATCCTCGCAGTTATTCTTTTGATTAAATTGATCAATCTCATATATTTCCTAATTCTATCACTAGCCAACTAGTCATTGTTCTTGTTCTTTCTGTAGTGTATACATTTTTTATGATCTTACATCTATGCATTTGACAGATGATTTTATGCAAAGCCACTCACTGTATAGTAGGTTACATTGGATTCATGCATTGGGAATCAGATAATAGGTCAAAAATAAATATTGCCACGTACACACTGTAAAGTTTTTAAGGAATGACAACCACATTTAAATGCTCATCATTCTATGTGTGTACAGAACACGACTCACTCCTGAAACTGAATGATTGACACCATGGTAACCATTGCAAAGTTCTGGCGTCTCGCGTGTTTGGTATCCGCTATTGTGACCAAAGCAATATTACAGCGACAAAAGACTTATGTGCAGCAAGTTTAACTAAAGCACAATCGATGGAGGCGTCATGTTTCACTTATGCTTGGAAAGAATGGTTCACAGAGCTCGCTATTGCAGTGTTGGCATGTCTTTGCTAATTCATAAATCTCATTTAGAGGTGCAGTAAGAGATTTCTGAGAGTCATTGTTGAACACTGTTGATATTTGAAATCAACCAAAACAAACTCGCCCTCCCTTCATTGCTCCACTCCTAAAATGCATGAAAACGCAATACAAGAGTCTCTTTATCATTACTAGTGGTTGACCGATATTGTTTTTTTGATCGCCGGTGCCGATATCGTAGAGAGAAGAGTGGCCGATGGCCGATATACACTCACCGGCCACTTTATTAGGTACCCCATGCTAGTAACGGGTTGGACCCCCTTTTGCCTTCAGAACTGCCTCAATTCTTCGTGGCATAGATTCAACAAGGTGCTGGAAGCATTCCTCAGGGAGTTTGGTCCATATTGACATGATGGCATCACACAGTTGCCGCAGATTTGTCGGCTGCACATCCATGATGCGAATCTCCCGTTCCACCACATCCCAAAGATGCTCTATTGGATTGAGATCTGGTGACTGTGGAGGCCATTTGAGTACAGCGAACTCATTGTCATGTTCAAGAAACCAGTCTGAGATGATTCCAGCTTTATGACATGGCGCATTATCCTGCTGAAAGTAGCCATCAGAAGTTGGGTACATTGTGGTCATAAAGGGATGGACATGGTCAGCAACAATACTCAGGTAGGCTGTGGCGTTGCAACGATGCTCAATTGGTACCAAGGGGCCCAAAGAGTGCCAAGAAAATATTCCCCACACCATGACACCACCACCACCAGCCTGAACCGTTGATACAAGGCAGGATGGATCCATGCTTTCATGTTGTAGACGCCAAATTCTGACCCTACCATCCGAATGTCGCAGCAGAAATCGAGACTCATCAGACCAGGCAACGTTTTTCCAATCTTCTATTGTCCAATTTCGATGAGCTTGTGCAAATTGTAGCCTCAGTTTCCTGTTCTTAGCTGAAAGGAGTGGCACCCGGTGTGGTCTTCTGCTGCTGTAGCCCATCTGCCTCAAAGTTCGACGTACTGTGCGTTCAGTCTGGCCATTCTCCTCTGACCTCTGGCATCAACAAGGCATTTCCGCCCACAGAACTGCCGCTCACTGGATGTTTTTTCTTTTTCGGACCATTCTCTGTAAACCCTAGAGATGGTTGTGCGTGAAAATCCCAGTAGATTAGCAGTTTCTGAAATACTCAGACCAGCCCTTCTGGCACCAACAATCATGCCACGTTCAAAGTCACTCAAATCACCTTTCTTCCCCATACTGATGCTCGGTTTGAACTGCAGGAGATTGTCTTGACCATGTCTACATGCCTAAATTCACTGAGTTGCCGCCATGTGATTGGCTGCTTAGAAATTAAGTGTTAACGAGCAGTTGGACAGGTGTACCTAATAAAGTGGCCGGTGAGTGTATATAGGCCGTGGTGCTGTGGTCTGCAGCTGTGAAGTCAGTAATACTGATTGAGCTGACAGTGCCATGGGAGGAGGGACTGGAAGCTGCCTACGAGAGAAAGAAGGCAAAGTATCCAGACCTGGTTGCGGAGTGCAGGGAAAGTGGATGGAGTGTGAGGCTGTACCTGGTGGAGGTGGGAGCCAGAGGCTTTGTGGGCAGATCAATATTAAGTCTGCTCAAGGACCTGGGACTACGGGGAGCCACACTGAGCAGATCCACCAAAGAGCACTCTGAGGAAGCTGAGAAAGCAAGCCACTGGCTCTGGCTGAAACGACGAGACAAGGCTTGGGGAGTAACATCAAATTAGGTTTTGATGCAGGGGGTGTCAGGGAGACGTCCCTGTTCACTGCCCCGCCACCATGAGATGTTCTGGGTTAAGGGGCGAAACGCCAATGAGCGGTGGTTAAAGTTTTTCGATCGTGTCTCCTGGGAAGCTGATCTTCTGTTTGCCTTAACTCACTTCGCACGGACCGACCGTCACTCGCAGTAACACTTTTATGCCGGCTACAAATGCACACATCACAAGATGTCACAGCTGGATTCGATTGTTGACGGTAAATGAGAAAGTATTTTAGCCTGATGGTTTGCCTCTTTTGTTGCAAATAATATAAAAGCAAACACTTTACTTT
This sequence comes from Semotilus atromaculatus, assembly GCA_031834385.1. Lineage (NCBI taxonomy): Eukaryota > Metazoa > Chordata > Actinopteri > Cypriniformes > Leuciscidae > Semotilus > Semotilus atromaculatus. Next base: position 12,019,604 of record JAULUF010000052.1, on the reverse strand, counting down.
TTCGCATACCATTTACTTTCTGTGTTTACTAGTTCTGTCTAACAAAGTATTAGATGTCACTGACAGAGATCGTAAACCAATGAAGACGGAGAATGTGAGTAAGCGCTCGCTGTGTGATCAGGCGCTGCCTTCTCTTCTCAGGCGCTGGTGTTCTCAGAACTGCCCTTCAAGATAAAAGTCTGGAGTGCCATCAAAATAAAAGTCCCGCTTCCAACCCATCGGCCAATCAGAAAAACGTATTGGCTGATGCCGATATTTTAAAAATGCCAAACGGATGGGATGGTATGAAAATTTCGTATCACGATTATAGTGACCAAAATTATCGTGATTATGAATATTATCACGGTTTTGTTAAAAACGAGATGAGTGTTAAAAAATAACTTATGCTCACACTGAAAACATTTCAAAAAGTTTTATATTTGAAAATCAACAAACAACAAATAAAACAAGCAGCTCTATGCACTTAAGGCAAGATTCTATTCTGTGGCATTTCCTTATTTGCGTCGTCAATAGCAACGCATTATAACACAGCGCATTCATGTATCACACGCTCTCTCGTTTCATTCAAATACAACTTGCCATCTTGACTCTTGCCTCTCTGTTTTTGATTGTATTGAAAATGAAATCAGAGATGATTTATTGCTTACTGAGTTTGATAATATTGTTGTGATCATCTTGTCTGGACGAGTTTTGTACGCTGTATTTAAAACATTAATCTCAATTCAATATGTCCCCGTAATTATGTGGTAAAAAAACAACAACAAAAACGGTATGTGACTCCAACGGTAACAAATACATTGTTATCTCTTAAATGTCACTCTTAAGCTTCACGTTTAGTTCAAGTGAGTGAGATAAAATATTTCAAAATAACATTTTGTGCCCAATTATTTCCCAGACGTAGTTTTGGTATTGAGGTCAACGTTAACTTGCCTTGCGTTCACTACAACAGTGGGTGATGGTCACACAAGACGATCGGCAGATTTGAAGTGTTTCCACCTATTGCAGCGACTTTTTATGTGCATGTTCTGCAGACAGGGTGACCATCCTCGATTAAGTTTCCCTCAAGACTTTTGTAAAAGCCAAAATTTGACCACACCTCAAATTTGGTCCTCTTTAAAGGCTGAAAAATCTCCCGAGCATGCTCACTGCCTTCCGACATTCCTTCCCAAAAAAAAAACAAAAAAAACTTTGCATCAGACTGTAGACAGTATTTTTAGTGAGTTAAATCGCAATAATACTAACCGTTAGTACATTTTATCGTGGTTTATAGTGAAACCGGCAATCGTCCCATCCCTAATGCCAAATACCGGCCAATATATCGGCCTTGGGGATATATCGGTCGACCACTAATCATAACCAACTCTGTGTCCTTTTTCAAGCCTTGGGTCTCTTCAGCGCTAGAAAGCTTTTCTAATATTAACGTGGGTCCTAAAGCTCTTGCTTTAGATCAAAACCCTTCTTTTGGTTTTGATATTCTTCCAAACTTTTCTCTTTTGTAATGTCTCTCAGCCATCTCTCTTTCTACAATCTTTCTTCAAATTTCAATCTTTCTCACTCTCTCTCCTCCCTCATCATGAATGTATACGTCCCCTACTGGTGATTGGCTACACGTTTGTTGTGGTCCTCAGTCCGATCCACTTAACATGCCCTTTTTTTAGGATTCATGCTACATGACCTGAACTAACCCTGCCTTGTCATTAAATGGGCAAATTATTTGAGTGATTTAATGGCCTTGACATTCATGAGGGTCTGCAGTTTCTCTCTATGATTATAATTTCTTGTTTGTTATTTAGCAGACTATAGTTTTTCTCATATTTATAAGCAGTAAAAAAGTGTTATATATTTTTCTCTAGATATTTTAATTTAAGATTAAAGACCAAACATTTGCCTGATATTTTTGACTATATGTCCCTAGAAAAAAATATCAAAATTTATTTTGAATTAAAAAATTAAAGACAAGCCTATCATAGCAGATATGTAGTCTTTGTATTTATGTATGAATGTATGCATGAGTTGTTGCTTTTCTAATCAATTATTTGAAAGAATTAATAGATAGGGCAAAACAAATTGCATTATATCATTTACCCTAATGGCTGGGAATTGAACCCATGACCTTACTGTTGTGAGCTCTACTGTTTAACAACTTGACCATTGTTTGCAGCATATAGAATAATTTCCGAAATTTCAGTTTCAATTTTGCGTCAAAGGAATAAATACAATTTTAAAAAGAGAAAAATAGCTAAATGCAGACTTGGTGACCCCATAAGAGACCCCAAACTTTAAAACAGTAGAGGAGAAAAAATAGCAGTAGCAAAATGCCTCAGACAATTAATTATCCTGACCCTTTAAATTTGAACTTGGCATTTACTAAACGGGATGTTTTTGCAGAGGTAGTCTAAATTCTCCTCATTTGAACTACCCTACACTGAAGTACTAATAATGTCAGAGCAATGAAACAGATGCAGAGACTTCCGCTCCAGAGACAGGTAATCAGTCACTCACGTCAGTGGGGGCGGGACACTGGATTGCCTTGACATCTCATTGCTCAAGGGTCCTGTCCATTATGACACAAACTGGCTCTGTGTCAAGCACCAGAGATACTGTCCCTGCCCTCTGGGGCCCTCAAGGACAGAGGAGAGGTGGCCTTGACCACAGAGGCCAGTTTTAGACCAGGAACAACCAGGAGTAACCTGGTGGAGAAGGGCACCGCAGGACTAGGACAGCCAGGGGTAAACCAGCGAATTGTTTTTGAGCAGAATAGTGAAGGGTAAACTAATGTTAGGAGCCATTTTTAGCATAGGTTAGTGAAGGACATGGTATACAAACTTGTGTTAGGAGTAGCTTTAGAATAGAGTGAGGGAAGGTTGTACTGTGTTAGGGCAGCACAATTAAGGGCAACTTGGAGATACACTGTAGCAATACATTACATTAATAATAAATATAATGATGATGCCAAAAAGGGCAGCCAACCATTTGCAAATGCTCTTTGACAGTCCTGGCAGCTGTGTAGCTTAATTTAATGTGCTGATTTCTGTAAAAACTTCAAGATTCATTAATGAGGAATAACGAACCAAATGCATTCTACTTATTTAGCATATTTTTAGGTATCTATGACGCATGGCATCCTTTGTTGCTGAGTTCTCAAACTCACAAATCTGAAACCAGTTCTCTCTACAGGACAGTTGGACATATCAAACCTAATTTGGGGTAAATCTTTGTCATTTACTTTGTGTACACACTCCTATGGACCCATATGCTGTGTTCTGTCTGCAGTGCATGTAGGTGATATGGTTGAAAAAATTGTGTCTGGCTCCGTGTGCTTTTGGGGATCTTTTTCTTAGAGTGCTGGGTAAGGCATGCCTGCATAAGAACTTCACAGTGCATTGGAAATTTACAGTTGTTAAGCTGGGCGAGAAAATGAATGACACTTAATAAAAATAATAAAATGGCCTCCTCTGCTGATAGATGAATTTTGTTTTATAATTTTCTAAGGTTATTAATTGAGCTATGCTCTGACATTTAAATAATTTAGCCTATTATAAAAAAAAAAAACTAAAAAACATCATATATCTTCATAAATTTAAACGGCAATACCTTTCCGTCAGGGTTTTTACTGGAACTAGGAACCCTGGGGGTCTTTGAAGGATCTGCAGGGGGTCTGTATAGGAGAGATATAAAACTTTTCTTTAAAATATCTTTGCATTTCTAACTATATGAATGAACATTCACTAATGATCTGATACGTCTTGCATAGTGAAATAAATACACAACTGTTTTAAAATTTGGGGTCTCTCCAAGGCTGCATTTGTTTTTCTATTTTAATACATTTTTAAAATTTAATTTATTCCTTTGATGCAAAACTGATTTTGTTAGCATCTAGTATTCCTGTCTTCATTGTCACGTGATATCATCCATCAGAAATTATTCTAATATGCTGAGTTAGTGCTCAATACACATTTCTTATTATTAAATGAGCTGTATGTAAGCAATTTATTTCAATTAATCCATAAATTTTCCCTGATATGTCACTAGAAATTAAGAAATCATGTTCATTTCAAATACTTGTATCACTGACAACAGTTGTCCGGCCAGGATATTGTCATTTAAAAAGTGAAGTTGCAGCCCTCAACTGATGTTGATGTTGTCATGTTGTGTTTTGATCTGATGCTCCACCCTCCACCGATCTACCAATCAAGAAGTCAGTAGTGTTGCGGCATTCGGGTTGCCAGCTCTGCTCTAGTTACCACAGCTGCAGCTACAAACGTGTCGGAATCGGATCCTGCAGCCTATCTGGCAACCTCGAGTCAGTAATTTGAAAGTGATTGCAGTACCAGTTTTCGCCACAATCTTACATACGGCTCCTTTAATGTTGAAAATAGTTTTGCTTCTTAATATGTTTGGAAACAGTGATTTTATTTCAGGGTTTCTTGGTGGGTAGAAAGTTCAAAAGAGCAAAAAACATTTTATTTGACTTTTGTAGCATTATAAATGTCTTTACTGTCACTTTTGATCAGTTGAATGCATCCTTGCTGAATATAGGTTTTCCATTTAGATTTTTTTTTTTAAATAAACTTTATGGAAGTGTTATATATATATCCAAGAACATCTAGCTGTTTTGTTTTGGGGTCCATGAGTTGAATGAGAGTCTGGGTGAGTGGGTGCCTGCATCTGTAAAGTAGATTAGCCTGATTAAGGGGTGCTGCAGAGGCAAAAAATGATGTGTCCTAGTGGCAGCTGACTATTTTTGTGTTAGCTGTAACCACCGTTAAGTAACTCATTGAAAAGAGATGGGTCATTGATGTCTGGACACAAGCATATACTCTGGATTGAAGTGGGGCACTGTTCTTACTGAGAGGAGTAAAAGTAGGTAATTATGTCATGCTGTGCCATAATTGGCACTGTCAAAATTGTCAAAAGCTTGATAGAAAAAGCCTAAAACTGTAGACCAGTCAGGAGGGAAAGGATTTGACACTTTAAACAAGTTCCATCTGAAATATATATATATATATATATATATATATATATATATATATATATATATATATATATGTATGTATGTGTGTTTTTAACTGTATACATGTTTTATTAAAGGCATTTTAATTTCAGCAGAGGCAAAGATTTACTTAGTTTACTACATTGCAGCTGACATCCTCATCCAGAGCTCAGAGGTTTTGTTGTCATGTCGGTAATTCACATGGAGATAATGAAGTTAAAGCTGTGATTTTTATTTGTTCAATACCAGGAGAAACATTGTGCCATGAACTAGTAGTTATAGGCAGATCAGCAACATTAACCATGGATGTAATGGAAGTTTGGCGGGAATAGTAAAATGCTTTCAAGTAAATCACACATCTTTTTTCAGCACTTCAAAACTCAAATATTATCCTATTTAATGTTATTTATTTTTGAGATGACCAAAACATTATTTGTTTTCATCCTTTCAAAGATTACCCCCCATTTATAAAACTAAAAGTTTAGTTTTAAAATAGTTTTTCTTTTAATAAATAAAATTAAATCAAGGACATTTCTCTCTTTTTGCTGTATTGAAAATGTACTGAACCGTGACACCACTTTGTCGGATTGAACCGAACCATGAATTTTGTGAACCATTACACCCTAACTGATCTACCCCACAGTTTGCCTTGATTGTTCTACGTTTACACTTTAACATCTCACACATTTTGTAACATTTTAAGTTCAAGAGTTTCTTTAATAGCACTTACTTTTTTTTATCTTTAGACATAAAGAAGAAGTTTTTGTTAAATTTTTTTTTGTTTTTGACTGCTAAAACTTACATAATTGTTTGCCTTAATAATATGGATAAATAAAAACTGTGGTTTAAATTCAAACTTTTGTACTTTTGTAAAACAAAACAAAAAGGTTATAAAAAATATCAATAATCATCAATACCGAACGATATGAAACATTATTTTATGATAATATTTTTAGCTATATCGCACAGCCCTACTCACATCTCAAAAAATGGCAGTTTCCCTGTGCAGTGCCCTGACTACTGAAGTAAGGAGACGATTGAGACGCATCCAAGATTTGTCTTGCCGTTCTTGGCTTAGGTCCCAAGTTAAATTCAGTATGTTTGCCAGAAAAATTGCCTGTCGGAAAATCAGCCTGTAAATTAAGAAGCAGTTTTAAAGGACAACTTCACAGATTTTCAACCAGCTTTGTATTGTTACAATGTCGGTATTAATGTGAATGGACAATGTGTACACTTTCTCCATATTACCTGTACCCAGATCTCCCTGTTGTCATCTGCGGACATTTGACCGCTCCAGGACTTTAGCTGACAACTAAATGGGAAGATTTGCTATGTTTCCATCCAAATTTGCGAATTTAACTTATGCACAAAATTGGAATATTGCATAAAACATTTGAACCGTGACTTCCTGTGAAATTGGCACAAAACACAGTACTGTGCAAAAGTCTTAGGCAAGTTATTGAGATTTCTTGTGAGATTTCTAATCCAGTGAGATTTTTGCATGGGATTTTTTCCAGAATAAATGACTTGCGTCTCAGAGCGCGCAGAATAAACACAATAAATGTCATGCGTTTGGATGCCTGGTGTTTGGGAACGCAATTGTGAGACAGATCTGGGAGGGAATTAAACCAAATCATTCTAATCACAGACTTTGGCTCAGGCATTTCAGAATTATCAAACAAACATTTGATCAAACGCACAATGAAATTGGCCCTCTGGTTAGTCCAGTTATCCAATCTCGTCCACTGTTGAGGCAAAGTCAAAGTTTTTTGTTGTGCATCAAGGGATTTGGTGAATGTGTTTCCATCGTTGTTTAGGTGTCGTCTTATCGGATAAATTAAATTCACCTCAGTTGAGTGCATAGGATTTTTTTCTATAAATCATATTTAGATTAGTATTCATATAAATTATTTTGTTAACTGATCATTGTGGACATGCTAGGTAAGGCTGTATTTCTATTTTTCCCCTCAAAATAGCATGATGAAATTCAGTCTTATTAGAAATGAAATAGTCTTATTTTTTTTTATTTATAGTTTCATATATTTTCATGAAGACAGTGAAAACATGTCTGTATACATATAGAGTACTGTGCACAACTGGTGAAGAACCCAGGATTTACTTGAAGGGATTTGACTAGAATATTTAGGATTTATTCCCTTAGTCAAATCCTAAAGGATTTTCCTTATAAAGTGCTGATAAAAATGCTCATTTGGTTTGTGATTGACCTCACACATATAGAGAATCCATTTCACTTAAAGGGATACTTCACCTCTTGAAAGATTAATGTGTATTTAAAATGGGTTATTTATGTAGAAGAAATGTGAAATTATTTTTGAATTTGGAGCTTTCTAGACTGAGAAAAGCCCAACATGACATCATGACTTTGCGTAAACCATACACGCCACTTTCAAGTCAAGTGGCGTGTTATCTATACGCATTTTGAGCTATCCGCGTGTATGTCCACGCCATTAAATGTCCGAGTGATTCTGCGTGTATGTGTACGCCGTTAAATGTCCGAGCGAAACGAAGCAAATTGTATATCTACATCTGGCGAGCGATATTTTTTTCCCTAGGATGGTAGGGGAAGACTCATAAATGGTATTAACCCCAGTGACGGGTACGTTTAGGGACGGGGTTGGGGTAGGTCATATATTTATATACAGTAATGTAACGTTAAGTCAACGGCGTTGATAAACACGCTGAAAAGCGATTATGCGTGTTAATAGCACGCCAAAAATGGAAATACGAATTGGCGTGTCATACATACGCTATTTCATGAGATCAGTCTGGAAAAGCCAGAAAATGTATTTTTGGCTTATGTGGATGAAAGACAACAACTCCCAGAATGCATTTGCTTCGCTGCCCTAGGAGGCCACGCCTACCGGTAACAGAGCGCAGTAGTTAAACAACAAAACTAGGCTACTAGTGAGTCTCCGTGATGTGTCTGCCTGGGATTTCGAGATTGTCCAGGATTCGGCTTTTGTGTTCTACAGTCATCATTCATTATGTTTACTGTGGCGAGCAGGACGAGACTGAGGGCCGCGGGAGAACGGCGCGAGGCCGGTGTCGTGATTACTGATGAGCGAAACCTGTGAGACGCACCGCATCGTATCTCTCACGGAGGAGCGGAATTTTCTTAGCAATGTTAAAACGCACATCAACCGATCACTTGTTTAGCGTTCATGTAAACACTACATTCAGATTCACCAATTCTAACGGGAATGAATTCAGTTAGATTGAAATAAAAGGTGTGCATGTAAACAATGAATGGCGACTGCTAGGGATGTCCTGATACCATTTTTTCAGATCCGATCCGATACCAAAAATTCAACCGATACCGATACGATACCAGCGCAGTTTTTTTTAATCAAGTAGAATTTCTCTGTGTGTCGAACTGATAATCACTCTTTTGTGTGTTAAACACAATCTACTTAATAAAGACGTTACAAAGAAAAATAACAAATCCAAAAAATATCTTATCATAATCTATGACAAAAATGCTATTATAAACTACATTAGTGGATAATTCAGCAGTAAAATTTAATCTAGAAAATTCTAAAGTGCACAGTAATTTGATAAAATCTGAACATTTTAGTGAAAAAAAACATTTAGTGGAGAATAATTAAGAGACAATTTTACTAATAAATTTGATAAAACGTTAAACATTGCTCTTTGTGTTGTTGTGAAATACATTCATGAAAAACAAGATGAAAAAACAGAAAGGCTATTAACAAGAAAGGCTAATAATAATTTTTCATTGTTTAAAAGTATTATGATATGAAAGGCTCCAATACAGTGCGGCACAAAGAGCTTTAATGCCTATCCCGAGCGCTTGAAGCAACATGAGTCGCAGCGCGTGGAGTCCGCATTGAAAAGTTCAAAGCACTAAGGAAAGACATATTGATGCATAGTGTATTATACAATATGTATCTTGCAATAGTTTATTCAGCCTTTTCTTTTAACAGGTTTTAACAGGTTTAAATTTCAGTTACTGTGCGCATGAAATACAATCATAGCTCTCTACTCGATTGTTGTGAATGTGATCTAACAGACTCCCGGGTGAAAGTAACATGATAGGTACAGCAATACAGTCCAGCAAGATAAAGTTGCTTTATGCGAAATCATAGACCTTTATCTACAGATCAAGTATAATAATATTAACATTGAATAAACTTGGAGAGTGTCATTGTGTTGACTGTCGTAACCGAACGGGACGCGCTGTTTGAATGCTGAGTGGAGAATGACTGACAGCCGCAGCGGAGGGAAAAGTTTACGTGAACTTGAATTAAACAACTTAAATATTAATTTCTACCTCACATTAGACAATGTATTCGTACAATATCGGATTTTGGATCCAAATTTTTATTATTTCGTTTTCGCCCAAGAATGGCAGTATCGGAGCAGATACCGAGTATCGGATCGGGACATCCCTAGCGACTGCAGAAAGCAAAAGCTGAATCACTGACATTTTGGACGATCTCAAGGCTGGACATGTCCGGGAAAAAGAGGATGGTAACCCCTACTACTCAGCTTTCTCCACAGAACAAGAGCCTGCTAGCTTAGCTTCCAAAAAAAGATGGCTGACACTGTGTACATTCTGTGAGAGATCTCACCCACTATGGGTGGGTTGAGAACATGCGGGACAGCCCCACTATTGGCTGTAGTCTTTAGCCTCTGACCAAAAAATCATCAGATGACGCAAAATGACGATTTTTGTGTCATCGGAGGATTTTTTCCAGACAAAAAATACATAAATCTCTTGTCTCAGGGGGATATGAGGGTGGAAAGCACGGTAATTCGAAAATACTACAAGTTTTCTACTAATACAAAGCTTAATGCTAAATCCTGAAGTATCCCTTTATAATCAGAAAGTTAATTGCAAAGCTGCTGCTGTTTAAATAAAGATACATATTCATATTTATGGACATAAGTCCTGCTGTGGATAGTGACATACGGTAGAGGATTGCATATGAAAATGGGGGTACCTTGTTAATGCATTTTTTTTTCTGTTATTTATTTATTATTTATAGCTTTAGGAGAGCAGAGATGCACCTTTGTTTTGAAAACCGTCATGGGGATTCATCGTCTGACTGGAAAAAGTGAATTATTCAGAAAACCAGGCAAATAATAAAATTGAGTTTTGCAGAGTACGGCGCAGTTCGAGAGTTAAAATCAAATATTTAAAGCCAGTGCTTTTTGAACATGTTCCTGTTACATTCCTGTTTACTTAGCTTTGTTTCAAGAGCCCATGCATCATAAATGGAAGGGACCTGTGTGGCACACGTGTAATTATGGGATATTGCTGTCAGCTCCACAATTAAAAAAAAAGAACAAAAAAAAAAACTACATCCTGAAAACATATGAAACGTATTATTTTAAGCAACTAAGTCCTCGAGACAAACTCAAAAACAACAAACTTAGCGAACAGATGCATTGGTATTCAGTTAGGACCAAGTGCCAGATACAACAGCGAGACTGCTAATGAAGTGTGCCCATCAGGGATGACTCAAACTGGCACCTTTGAAGGTTTGATTGCCTGCTGGACAGGAACTGGTAGGGCACTGCATGTGTAGTACTGGTGCCAATATCTGTTTGTAGTGTGGAGGGATGACCATAAGCATCAACATATGGAGGAGAGGGAGTTAGAAACACCACTGGCAGGAAAACCTATGTTGGACAACCACTCCAAGACCAACATATAGCCAAAAATGCCACATGTCTGTCTCTCCTGAGACAGGGTGTTGGAGTGTGTGTGTTCTCTGTGAGATGGGACTGAAAGTATCTGTTGTTTTGAAACTCCTGTCCTTGATTATTCAGCAAAAGGTTTGACAGATGTGCAATTATGCTGAGTGTATTCTTGTCACGGCTGTTTTAAAATGCAAAATCAACATTCGAGAATGCTCTCGTGTCATTTGAATGATCAAGAGATGCTACTAGAAATCTAGTAAGTCTGAAAATGTTTGATTGTATGTATGTATGTATGTATGTTTTGAATCAGGGCTGCATCCCCCATGAGCTCCTGTGATAGCTGTGTCTCCTGGTAGGTATTGCCAGCACATTTGCTCCAGGATTGAGCTAATTAAGGCTGGACCATTACAGGACAGGCTCACAAGATCAATACAACTGGAGCTCCTGTGACATTCTCTCTCTCTCTTTACCTTGCTATTGAATTCCCCACTTTACATCATAGAGCTTGACTCCGATGCACACACCTGCAGCCACTGTCAACATATGCACAGGGCCCCCTACAGAAACACAGGAACTTCCAATTAGTCATCTCTAGCTTGGGAAATGTGGAAGGAAGATGACAGCTCTGGCCTCTACCCCTCTCGTTATTTGAACAGATCTCACTAAAATGGCTTGTTAAGGAAGGTTACAACTGCCCTTTTAAAGGTCTGCTTTATTTTTGCCCTGGCTCAACAATGTGTTAAATTCAAAGACTGCCAGATATTGTCATAATACTTTATGTATCGCATAATAGGTTATTGATTACATTTTTTCCAGCAACATCCAACAACAACAACAGATCAGAAGTTTGGGGTTCAGTCAGATTATAATTTTTTTTTTTTTTTATGGAAATCAATTGCTTTATTCAGCAAGGGCACGTTAAATTGATCAATTATTAAACAACACAACTGTTTTCGACATTGATAGTAATTATAAACATTTCTTGAGCCCTAAATAAGTTTATTAGAATGATTTATGAAGGATCATGTGACACTCATTCCTGTGATGGCAAAGCTGCATTTTCTGCAGCCATTACTCCAGTCTTCAAATACATTTTAAAATAGAAAACATCATTAAATTATTTTAAACTGTAACAATATTTTACAATATTACCTTTTACTGTATTTTTAATCAAATAAAAACCTTTCAAAAACATTTTCCATCCGTTCGTACCTACATACTGTCAGGTTTGTGTGCAGGTTGCTGAAGACGAGGACGAACGGAGCTTCAATATAGTTGATTTATTTACAAAGTAGATTTCTTTAAACATACAGGAACCAAAACAACAAATGCCAGGACTTCAGGGAACTCAAATTACACAACCATAAAATGACGACGACCAACAAACACTGAGGGAAAACATAGGGCTTAAAAGAACTGAGGCTAACAAGATAATTAACTAAACACAGGTGATGAAACTGAACCCAAACGAGAAGCGGGAAAACTAACAGGACTAAACCAAAAACACAATAGACAGGGGGAAACGAGATCACAAAACTAAACAGAACACATCAAAACGTGACAGTACCTCCCCCCTCCCCGAAGGCGCGTCCTCGCGCCGTATAACATCCAAAGGGGTGGGAGGGTGGGCATCCTGGACTCCAGGACGGTCCAGGCGGAGCAGGCTGGTCAGGGAACCAGGGCGGAGCAGGACGTGGGCGTGACCAGGGCGGAGCAGGACGTGGGCGTGACCAGGGCGGAGCAGGACGTGGGCGTGACCAGGGTGGAGCAGGACGAGGGCGTGACCAGGGCGGAGCAGGACGTGGGCGTGACCAGGGCGGAGCAGGACGAGGGCGTGACCAGGACGGAACAGGACGTGGGTGTGACCAGGGTGGAGCAGGACGTGGGCGTGACCAGGGCGGAACAGGACGTGGGCGTGGCCACGGCGGAGCTGTCGGACCCTCGGGCGTCCAGGGCGGTGGTGACCCTTCGGGCGGCCATGGCGGTGAGGACCCTTCGGGTGGCCATGGCGGTGAGGACCCTTCGGGCGGCCTGGGTGGATCAGACCTTTCAGGTGGCCAGGGCGGTGAAGACCCTTCGGGTGGCCAGGGCGGAGCAGACCCCTCGGGCGGCCAGGGCGGATCAGGCCTTTCAGGTGGCCAGGGCGGTGAATACCCTTCGGGTGGCCAGGGCGGAGCAGACCCCTCGGGCGGCCAGGGCGGATCAGGCCTTTCAGGTGACCAGGGCGGTGAAGACCCTTCGGGTGGCCAGGGCGGTGTAGACCTCGGTTCAGACTCAGGGACCGGTACAGGCTCAGACTCTGGGATAGACACAGGCTCAGGCTCTGGGACCGACACCGACTCCGGGTCAAGGACAGGCTCCGGGACAGGGACAGGGACAGACACTGGCTCAGGGACAGACATTAACACAGACACAGTCATAAGAACAGAAACAAATACAGAAACAAACATAGATTCCGGCTCAGGGACAAACACAATCTCCGGGATCGACACAGGCTCAGGGACAGGGACAGACTTGACGTCAGCGGGCTCTGGCGCAGGATCAGTGGGCTCTGGCGCAGGATCAGCGGGCTCTGGCGCAGGATCAGCGGGCTCTGGCGCAGGATCAGCGGGCTCTGGCGCAGGATCAGCGGGCTCTGGCGCAGGATCAGCGGGCTCTGGCGCAGGATCAGCGGGCTCTGGCGCAGGATCAGCGGGCTCTGGCGCAGGATCTGTGCTGGACGGAACCAGCGGGCTCTGGCGCAGGATCCGTGCTGGACGGAACCAGCGGGCTCTGGCGCAGGATCCGTGCTGGACGGAACCAGCGGTGAAGGCGAAGGATCCGTGCTGGACGGAACCAGCGGGCTCTGGCGCAGGATCCGTGCTGGACGGAACCAGCGGGCTCTGGCGCAGGATCCGTGCTGGACGGAACCAGCGGTGAAGGCGAAGGATCCGTGCTGGACGGAACCAGCGGTGAAGGCGAAGGATCCGTGCTGGACGGGACCAGCGGCGAAGGAAACTCTGGGCTGGACGGGACCAGCGGCGAAGGAAGCTTTGGGCTGGACGGGACCAGTGGCGAAGGAAGCTCTAGGCTGGACGGGACCAGCGTCGAAAGAAGTTCTGCCTGGACGTGGCTGACGTGAAGCTCTGGCTGGACGTGGCTGACGTGAAGCTCCGGCTGGACGTGGCTGACGTGAAGCTCTGGCTGGACGTGGCTGACGTGAAGCTCTGGCTGGACGTGGCTGACGTGAAGCTCTGGCTGGACGTGGCTGACGTGAAGCTCTGGCTGGACGTGGTTGGACGGAACCAGCGTTGAGGGCTCGGCTGGGCTGGGTTCATGGGCTGGAACTGATGCGTGTGTAGCCCACACACACAGAATCGCTGCAGACATCACCATCAGCACAGTGTCTTCTTGGATGTACTCACGTGCTGCGTGTTCAGTCACTGGCGGACATGTGACGGACTCAGTTTCGGATGGGCAGACTATGGGTTCTGGTTCTGGCAGATTGACAACGGGCTCAGGATAGACCGGACTTGAAATAGGCTGAAGGGGAAGATCCTCTACCACGTAGTTCGATCCACACACCCATAGCGTGTGATCAACGAACTCCAGAAATGACAGATTGAGATCTTTCACCAGAATCAGCTGGGCAAGCGGGTCCTTTAATCCACCCCAGAAACTTTGTGTCAATTCCTCCTCATCCCATCTCACATCATCATATAGGCCCATATAAAGTCCTGCATACTCTTCCAGGGAGCGTTCCTCTTGGAAAAGGATGGGTATGTTGCAGGGTTTCACCTCTTTCTTCTTCCTCCTACGGCCCATCTTCGTTTTCCTTTTCTTTTCTTTTTCCTTTTTTAGGGTTGGTCGTTCTGTCAGGTTTGTGTGCAGGTTGCTGAAGACGAGGACGAACGGAGCTTCAATATAGTTGATTTATTTACAAAGTAGATTTCTTTAAACATACAGGAACCAAAACAACAAATGCCAGGACTTCAGGGAACTCAAATTACACAACCATAAAATGACGACGACCAACAAACACTGAGGGAAAACATAGGGCTTAAAAGAACTGAGGCTAACAAGATAATTAACTAAACACAGGTGATGAAACTGAACCCAAACGAGAAGCGGGAAAACTAACAGGACTAAACCAAAAACACAATAGACAGGGGGAAACGAGATCACAAAACTAAACAGAACACATCAAAACGTGACACATACATACTGTACATACATAGTATACATGCATACAAGTAACCACAACATTTGGAGCCACAATATAGCTAAGTAACACTGCAGAAATTATTTAACAACTAACCAAGTAGTTAAAAAGAATTTATTAAATTGTTTTATTTCATACATCATTAGCAGCTTGGTTCTTGCAAATTAGGTCACCACAAATAGGATACAAAATAGTTATTTAATATTTAGGTTTTAATTTAAATTTTGATGTTTATTTATAGAAATCAAATAGGCAAACTAAAAACGCACAAATCGGGGTTTTAAATTGTTTTAAATTTTCTTGCAAAAAGTGGAATTGGGAAAAATGTCAACATTTATTTCAACCTCCTGAGACAAACATTTCCTGAAGGCTATTTGTAGTAAAATAGAGAGCGAGAAAAAAGAGCCCAGACCCTTTTTTATCCTTTTGTTGGAAAGTGCCTGCCATTAGACCTATCTGTATATTGCAGGAGTTGTTTAGCAAACATCCAGATGGTTAAATACGAAATATTACAGTCTGAAGTGCAGGGGCACTTGCTCTCTTTTTCTTCGTCAACACGTGCTTGCATCCCCTGTTGGTGATGTCGACTAACAGCTATGGAGATTATAAATTGGCAATCTACTGATATGCCTGCCATCCCCGGATGTCAAATGTTTAATTTTCTGTCGAATTTGAACCAAGACCTTTTTTGTTTCAAAAACATTTGTCATTATTTTACTTCCATACACTCCAGTACTTGTTTAAAGATGTGAAAAGAAATATGTCATATAAAAACCGTACTGCAATTCATGCATTTGACCATGCTATAAAACATCAGCAAAAATCACCCCCATCACTGGCTGCATTTTCTGGCTGTGGTACAAGAAACGCTTCAACTGTACCTCAAGTCAGTAAAGATCTGGACCCTTAAGATATCCTTGGCGGTTAACAGCAGGAACAAAAAGATGTGTTTAGCTGTGATATGGCAACATGAGTGGCTTGACACAGTGCTGCCTGTGTCAGAGGCAACCAGCGGATGGGTTGCCAGCCCCTACGTATATGAGTGTGTGCATGACAGCGAGCGGCAAGATGACACGTTATTCCGCTGGTTCGGAATCGGCAGAAATAATTCCCACACTGACCTGCCTGTCGTGCACCGATGCCAGCCGGTCCCCGCATGTTTTATTTATGATCATCTTATGAATAGATATCCTCTGCGCTCTGTGACACCCGTAAATTGGCCAGGGGTGCCTGTGAGCGCCTCCCCACGCAGAGTCAGCTGCACAACTCCGACAGGAAACCTGAGGTTTATGCTGTTGGGAAGAATTTGGTAGAGCACCCCAAGATGCAGCAATAGACCAAATAAAAGCTGGATCTGAAGATGTTGAGTAAAGCATAGAACCACAGTGTCCTGAATAAGATGGTCATATTGAAACGTATTATGATTAATGGAGGACATTAGCCCCAGCTGTGATACCATCTTGCACAAAGATGCCATAATATCAGCCTTATCTTAGTGCATCTGCCCATATTTATTGAACAAACACAACTTTATTGTGGTTATCATATATTTTCTTTTCTTGTGTCTTTCAGTGTCTTGGTGTTTTGCTTCTTGTTTACATCTGAATTTTCCAAAGAGTGGATTTCCATTCCACTGAAGATCAATTTAGAGTTGTTTGTTCAGTCATGCTTATGAATCATTCATGGTCTTGTCAATAAATTATACAAGTAAATGATTCATTTTAGTACTAAATGCACGCAAACCCTGTTCTTTCCCATCCATTCATGAACTGGAACCTTTTGTTTATAGCATGATCGGTTTGGTTTCATTTTGTTATTTTAAACAAAAAAGTAATTTGTTCGAATGCTTCCATGGACGGCAATCCTATTCCTATTCTAATCTTTTTTTGGGGGGGTGTTTGCCCTAAAGCCATTTCACATTAAGTTCACCTGACAATGTCAGTGTGCCATGAAATAAAAGCAGAAAAACAAAGTACTAATGTTTTCTAATAGATTAGCATTAGAGCACAGTTTATACAGTTCTAATGAAATTTTGCTTCAGCGTAATTTCCTGAAAAGGTGACCGGGAACAAACAGCAACAGTTTTGATGATCAATTTTAAGATGCATGCGTCACATCAGTTTACTTGGTCAAGTGTGTGTGGAATATTATTGATTGGTTTTCCAATGCGAACATTTTTACAATTTTTTTTTTTTTTTTCAGGTTAGACAGACATGTGTTTCTTGAATTGTATTTACTTTTTTACATAAGCACTGAGCACTACATAAGCATTTTGCTACTAAAGCTTTAGGCTATTCAACTAATATATGCATCTAAAAATATGTTTTTTAATCCGTTTTAGTTTGATAAACATGGCGCAATATAATATCTTGACTACATGAAAAGAGATTTTACTGTTATAAAAAAACTGATTTGTGAGCATAAGTGGAACTGAAGGTGTGAGAATAAACCATAAACACACGTGAACTCTGTCATGCGGTGAATCCGGCCAAATCCGTCGAACAGCTGTGTCGTCATCAGAGCTCTTGCAGCCGCTCTGGAGAAGCTGCACAGAATGAATCACCCGGCTGCTATCGAATCGGTCTTGCGGTAATTTGATACCATACGTCACAGTCACGTACCGTTGGCGCTGTCTCAAGTCAGACAAAATTTCTAACCGGCATGCACTGTTTCAAGTCAGCCGTCGATCGGTCTACGCAGAGTTGCATGAATTCGCATGAAGTAAGACTATAGGCTTGTTTGGACTTAAAGCAGTGCATGCTTTTTTTCCAACTTGAGACAGCGCCGACACCACGTCACTGTGATGCATGCATCAAATTACCCTGAGAGTGATTCGAGAGCAGACGGCTGACTCAGTCGCCGCAGATTCTCAAGAGCGGCTGCAAGAGCTGTTCCACGATTGGCCGGATTCACCGCATGACAACTATTCAGACTACTAGCCTATAATTCTTATTATTCATACTATTGACACCTTCAGTTCCACTAATGCTCACAAATCTGTATTTTTAGAACAGTAAAATCTCTTTTCATGTAGTCATGATGTTATATTGTGTCATGTTTATCAAAATAAAACTGATAAAAAAACATAGACCCCACTTCATTGGTATTTAAATTGTATATGTAGACTGTTATTTTGTATAAATAGACGCTGTATTAAGGACTACATAAAGTATTGAATGAAAATGTCTCTGGAACATCTGTGTATTTTACTAATATTGCCTTTATTTCTTTTAAGCTGTGATAAAGTATGCAAATACAGAGCTAGAGTCACTATCGTTAATCGGTTACATCCAGCTGCACTCAAAGTCAAACATACCTTATGAGAATTACAAAATAAAAGACATGAAAACAAACTAAATAAAACAAGCTGTGCTTAATACTTTTGTGCAAACAATAATTTTTTTCATGATTCTCAGATGAATATTAAAGGTGCTCTAAGTGATGTCAGGCCAAAATATTTTTTGTCACATACAGCAAACATCTCCTCACTATCCGCTAGCTGCCTGTCCCCTGAACACACTGTAAAAAAACGCGGTCTCTGTAGACACCACAGGCTCCACAAACGGCAACAAAAACAAACTACGGCGACCCGCTCCACGAAACATAACAAACAGTGTTCCAGCCAATCACTGGCAAGAAGTATTTGAGGGTGGGTCTGGGGGGTTAGTGTGCATGCACATGAAGGGGGTGTGTGAAGGAGAGAGAAGCATCAAGAAGGAAGTTTGAATAATGGCCGACACACGACCAAAGAGACGACGTTCCGATGATCAATTTACAAAGAAGAGGGAAAAGGATAAAGAATGCGCGAAGTACCGAATTTACATCGGTAAAGCATTCGAAAGATGGCGAGAACTCCGCCGGCAGAAGGGCTTCCAGTCCGACATTCAGGTAGGAAGGGAAGGGAGGGGGAGGAGACGAGATGCGGAGGAGGGAGGGTCTAGCTTGCCTCCGTTTTGTTTGACAACAATTCGAATGTCAACAACAAGTTACGACTCCCGGCATCGCTTAGAGCACCTTTAATTTAAGAGCAACGTGCCATAGTTCTATTTTGAGAATGGTAAGTACCTCTATGATGGCAATGAATATTACTGCACTTGAATTGAGGCAAATAAAAAGCCCTCTATGCACAAGTCTGAGAATTCAAAGATGTTTCCTCTTCCTGAAATGAATTCCTCTTAAATCAAACAGAAAAATGTGGCTTTTTGGTAAATCGTTAGTGGATCCCTCATGGGCAAGGACAGCAAAGTACATGGTGCATGCTGGGAAACGTGGTCTTGTGCTGCTCATCAAGAGTAGCAGATTGTAAAGTGTCAGCCACCTGGTGAGCTCAGTCAAGGAGGCAGCATCAAAGGCATATGCAGGACCAGCGTGAAATACACAACACTCATGCCCTGTCAGCAAAAGGCAAGCTATGTTAACATCTGGCAAGGAGATTACAAATGAAACAAACAATCATTTATTCTCAGTGCAGCAGTAAAGCAGATGCCGCACGTATTATGTATGATGAGTTTGTGTGAACAAGTGGAAATTACACAAGCCAATTCATCTTTAGTGGCTCATAAAGAAAACAAATCCACTTGATTTCTGTTTAGTGATCCAAATAAAGAGAGAAAACAAAAGAAGAATGCAGACGTCATGGTGCTCAGAACAAGTTTGTGCAGTTGTAATATTCCAAGTGGAGAGCTCAGCAGCAAATGTAGACAGCAGGGAGAATAATACTGCAAATACGAGAAATTAGGTGAAATTTTCTTTGGCGAGAAAGAAAATTGGCGAGAGAATGGCTGAATTATCATTTTTGTCCAAGTGTGATATCTATTTTCCAATTACGCTGCAATGTGTAGATTCCAACGTGTAAATCCACAGACTTCTGTCCACCCACGTGTACTTATATTATATCAAGAAAACAATACTTGATTGTATATTAAGACACCAGAATAATCAGCAGCTTCATGCCAAGCTTATTTTGACTAGAGGACAAAATGTGGGCTGCACGAGAGCCAGTTTCTTTCCAAGAGAGGTGCTTAACGCTAATTCCTTCATTTATTTCATGTCGGAGGGAGGCTCCAATAAGCATTGCCTCCACCTGAAGCCATGAGCCAGGAACTAATAACACATTAAACATTTTGATCTATCATCTGTGTTCAAACGAGAAGCTCATTAGCGGAAGTGTGGCCCAGGCATGTCAGGCCTTTGGCACTCTGAATAACCAATGAGGTCTGGGTCATTCTTTTAAACTTGTCAAATCGCACATTATTTCTCTTCTTAATGGATTTAAATATTTAGTATTCACCTATGTTTCTGTGATAATGGCTGGGAAATTTCACTATGTTAACTACAAGTTTACTAGCTTATAATAACAAATCTGTTTTTATGTGTAAAGCAACCTGTCTCTGACTATTTGTGGACTATTGTCGCATTTCGCCCCTAGTAACAGTTGAGCGTAACTTTCAAATAGGTCGTGAAGCAGCCGTCTGCTTATTCAGCATAATAAAATGAATGATTAATAGTGGTGGAACGGATCACAAAATTTACGGTTCAGATCATTTACGGTTTTTGAGCCATGGATCAGATAGTTTTTCGGATCTGCAAATTGTAAAAAAAAATTATATATATATATAGGCTATATATATATATATATATTACACACTATAACAAACACTGTTCACTTATGACATAAACGAGAGAATACTTGCCGAGACGGGCATTTAGACACTATTTCGTATTTATGTGTCCGACCGTTCAAGGACAAGGAAACACGAGAGAGGAATCAATTTGGTGTTCGAGCGCTGTCTGAACCCGCCTCTCTCTCTCTCTCTCTGGGTGCGTGAGGCAGATATCGTACAGATAACGCGCGAGTCCCGATTTTCACCTCTTCTTCTGCGTTTAAAATTGTTTGAATGTGTAAATTGGCAATACAAAACACGTCCAAATTATAAACTTTCCCTCTATGTTGGTTAAATTTAGCAGTTAATCCGCGAATCACATGTGCGCACCGTGGGGCCTGATCCGTACGGATCAACTGCGATCCGTTCCACCCCTAATGATCAATGAATTTTTTAATCGGGTTGGGAATTGAAAATCGATTCCAGGTCTGGAATCAAATACTTAAGGTCAGGAATCGAATACTTGTTATACATTTTTTTATTTTATTTTTTATTTCTTTTATCCGCGCGCGCATTTGAATGTCCTGACTGTGACAGTGTGGATCCACTTGTCCGTGCAAAACTTCTGTCGCGACTAACTCCGCTTTATTCCTATGGGTGACGTCACGCGACTTTAACACGCCCGCAAAGCATCCCAGGAAGGCGCATCAAAAAAGCTGGCCTTTATACAAAATAACTTTTGTAACTATGAAGTGCAGTGTTATTTTACATTTGAGTACAGTTTCTGTACCTGAAAATCTGAAAGCCCTGTTTATTTCAATTGTGTCTTTGTTCAGTTGCTAATTGCTAATTTGTCTATTTGTTCTTTTTTACTAGTCTACTAGACAGTATTTGCTAGTTTATAATAATGCTTGAATTTATAGTAGTTAGTCTAGGTGTTTTTTCTTATGGGATTTTAAACCATAGGCAAAAGTTCCTTGTTTAAGTGTTCTTTTGTAAGTGTGCCTGTTGATTTTTGTTCTTGGTGTTCACAATCGGAATCGATAAGCAGAATCAGTATCGTTAAAATTCAAACGAGACCCAACCCTATGTTTGAATATATCCACAAAAAATCAAATGACCACCAAATTTCTGATAGAAAAACAGAAGTTTTTTTTTTGTGGCTAATCAACATGAATAATTATGTGATTATTATAAAATAATTTAAAAAATTATATTTCAATGTTTCTGCGTTCTCTCACAAAAGCTTTGCATTCCCCCAAGAAACTTTGCGTTCGATTGCTAAGAATGCAAAAGTTTTGAGAGTGAGCGCAAAGTTTCTCAGGGAAATGCAAGCATACTGCGAGTGATCACAAAATTTCCTCAGGGGAACGCAAACATTCTGTGAGTGAATGCAAAGTTTCTCGGGGGACTGCACAAAAACATTTTGAGAGGAAGCAAAAGCATTGACCATTTTTTTCCTCCCATCTAAATTTTTTCTATCACCATGTCCTTTTAGGGGCTCCGTATTACCTCCCTTTTTACAGAAATATTGTTTAAAGAATAATGTTTTATTAAGTTAAAAAATATTGGTAATTCTCACCTTGCTCTCATAGTTTTAATTTGCATACATTATATCGGGTAGTTGCAAAAGTTCTCCTCTACATTGGAAATGAATTACTTCTGGTCTGCCATTTGTAGTTCGTCAGAGATGGTGAAAAGTCAGAATCCGCAGACTCTGAAGAACTAAAATAAATTATAATTCATCATGAAACATGATTAAATATTTTCGTTAATACACTCTATGTGAAAGTGGTGTGTCTCATGTTTTTGTGAATAAATAATGTAAAAGTAAAAACACAAATAATCCCATTTTCTAGAGGAGAGGGATATGTAGACAAAGGAGAAAGTAAAGATTAAAGGCTTATTAGTGTATCTGTGTATCCTCAGGGTAAATGGGGATTATACTGATAATGCACATGAACATCTTTCTCACAGCAAGGATCAGCCTACAGCCTGTCATAGCATTGTTTGATTGTCTGTTTATGGGTTTATTAATTTTTTTTCTTGACGTAATTTTTCAGTATTCACATCCTTGTATGGTTCTTTTCAAAGCCATTAGTTCTTTTTCAGAAGAGCCCACTAGATTGTAGGATTTCTCAAAGATTTAAAGATTCTCAGTTCAAGGTTAGCAACATGAGGACTTATGTAATACTTAGATTCTTATGTAAAAGCTTCAGACATTTTCAAAATATCTTTTTTACTTTCTCTTCTAAACCTATTAGTTTCTCAAGGTTTTTTTGTCCATAGACATGATGTAGGATAATAAGTTTGCTTCAGCACAATTCTTTTGAGTCTGGCCTGGCGGCGACTCTGCTACATTTACTGTCACCATGATACGTTAACCTCCGGAGCCAGTTTCAGTTTTTTGCTTTGTTTTGGTCTCTGCTCTTCCCTCTGTTTGTTGCGGAGGCATCTTGCCCTTGAATGCCTCAGGTAGCTCTTTCACAGACTAGATAAAAGACCACATAATCAAAACACTGCATTAAACGATTGCCACGGTCAAAGAATCTCCCTCACCAGCAAATGCATAAAAAGTTAACCAGCCCAGATACGCTGAGGAGTAAATGGCAGAAAAAGAAAGTGGTGAGAATTATAAGGAAGCCAGGAGGAGCTGGAGGCTTGCAGAAGAACAGTCAACCTCTAATTGTTTTCTGTGGGACTCTGTGTTACCGGCTGCAGATCCTTCTCGCTGGCATCTCAGCCCCGTGTTCATTATTTCAACATCTTTGAACAGTGGCTCTTGTTGACATGAGTGTGACAACACATCCTCTATGATTTCTTTTGTCCATCTCAGCCCTATTTCTCTCTGTACTCTGTTTTGGCATGCCTGGAACAGATGGGCAGAGTCAACAGATGTTGTTATTTTCTTTCTTTCTTTCTCTCTCTCTCTCTCTCTCTCTCTCTCTCTCTCTCTCTTTACTGTTTTTTCCCCTTTTTCTGGTCCATTTCTTTATTTCCTTTCTAATTTTGTACTCTTTCCAAGAAGATTAGATTTGGGCTGCAATATTATTTGAATACACTGTTAGTAGTGCTGTCTATATATATTCATAATTATTTGATGAATGTAAGTGTTACTTTTAATTATTATGATTTTTTTTACTAATTAAGATTCAAAATAGACATTGGCTGACAATTTCACATATAAAAGTCATTAAATGTTAGTTTTGTAACTGGTGCTTTTGACATCCCTCTGGTTGAGAAGCCAGTAAGGAGATAGATGCACATAGATTCAGCTGCTCTATACCGAATGCTTCAAACAAAGGCTGAAACCAGTTAAGCAATGTCTGTGTCCCCAGAATTACTTGATTTGTGCAAGTCCACTTGGTATACTCTAGACATTAATTTAAACAGCCCTCATTTATGCTGATTTCCACAGAAACTTTTGTCTATATCTCTGTGAGAATTCCTTTGAATGTGTGTAAGGCTTCTCTTGTCAGCCAGTGCTGAAGATACTCATCCTGTTCCCCTTTGGATGTGTGCTGACTCCTTCATTGCCAGGTCTCTCCCCTCTACCTCCAGCAGATGCAATGCATAATCAGGTTAGGCCACAATCAGATTATCAATTTCTAGGCTAAGTTGAAATGTACAGATTGCAGGCAGAAAGAGGGGTGACAGGCTGAGGGCTTTGCCATGGGGCCAGATTGATGGAATGCCTAATTTGGACTGATGGAGGGGCCATTTATACAGCTGTAATTGCTCCTGTGATATCGACACTCTTCTAACACGTCCATAACCTTCCCCTCTCTTGTGATCTCTGGTCTGGTAACCTTCAGTGGTGGTTTGTGTATGGTATGATAACTATAAATAGACTCAGAGCACACCTGGATCCATAAGATTCCGATAAGTTTGATTGAGAAGAAACAGTACTTTATCTAAATTGTGAGAGGCTGATACACAGTTTTTGGACTTTCCAACCTTTCAAGGGTATTTGAACTGATGTTTGACCCGATTTATGTTAAATCATGATTTGGTCAAGCAACAAAAAAAAATATTGTATTTCAAAAGTAATGAAATGTATCCTATAAATATAGAATGACAGATGCGGTTTTGGTTCTTCAAGGGTCGTGAACAGGGGCATTTGTGAGTGTCCACAAGCTTGGTCCCCTCAATGGCTTGGCTAAATAAAGAGTCCTTTTAAATGGTTCAGGCAAAATATTTAAGTATAAATATTTCTATTTCTATCAGTCAGTTCAAGGAAACTCTTTACATATTTCCATAAGGTACACAATTTCAGTTTTAATCAAATATGGCTGGAGAAGAGAGACAAGCCCTATTCGCATGGGATTAGTACTATATGGGGACCCCGTGTGATTTAGAAATGATATATCTATCACAAACAGAAGAATGTTCCTTAACCCATGCTGCTATACATGTCATTCATCTAATCATTCTCTTTGTTTTTGCTCTTCTGATGATTTTCAGCTTTCTCTTTCTGCAAATTGTGTAGTTGGTGTATAGTGATATGACCCAGCGCCCAAAATACTATCCAACGCAGCCTCCATTCTTCACGAAAGATGGATAAAAAGGCGCGCATGAAACAAAAACCTTGAAAGAATTATATACGATCCCACCAAATCACAGAGATGTCGATTCGTACGGGACTAATATCATCACAGGACCTCTGTGTTCGGCGAAATATGGTTGGTCATTTGCGGGGGAATTTTTACTTTACAAATTACAGACATGGCCGATTCGCACGGAATTAAGATCACAGACAACCTCCGCAATTATTACAAATGACTAGAGGTCACCAGGTAATACTTATCTCATGCGAATAGGGCTAAAGAAGAACAAAAGACGGAGCAGGAAAGAAAGGGAGATCTGTCTTCTATATATTACCAAACTAACTGGTCTATCCTATCCATTTGGTATTCAGATTCCATGCTGGCTGAACTCTGATGTGATATCACACCAAGGTGAGCAGGAGATAGGATCTTAAATTAGACTTGCAGAGGAAACGAGATGAGCCAACATTAGAAGGCAATCTAAAATAACAAGAAGAATTATTTTCCCTAACCCGTTTATATAACTGATTTTTTTCTTACCTCTTTTAAAAGGTGAAAGGGTGTGGAATTAGCAAAAACCCTCCTTTTTTTCTTTCCTCTTCTTATCATTTTTCCCGATTTGCTGCCAGTTTTCATTGTTTTTCATTATTCCCCTCCATTATTTCCTAATTTCCGTTCTGTTGGTCTTTGGACACCTCTTTTGCAAGGCAATCAGATTTTCTGTAATGGCTTTGAATGTCCTTTCCTCTGGAGAGCCTCTCTAACCCACTCTTCTATCCCTGTATTGAGAGAGCTGAAGTTTACAGACTATAATCTTGCTTATTGATTGTGTTGCCACACTATTGCCACATCTATTTGTATGGGTATAGAATTAATATACAATTATTTTTTTTCGTACCAAAAATGCCATTCTGTTGACATAAGGAGTTTAAACACAGGGATTACAACCCAAGCATTTCTACAACCCAGGGCTGCGAGACACCCCACTGGCTCACAAACTGTAGCAATCCATGTCGGCGAAAGTTCTGTACTGTATGGGTCTGTCAGATCCACAGGCAATGATAAAGAGGGGTTCTGGTCATAGCATTATCCTGTCAACACTCCCCAGTGATTACACCCTGCTGCTCAACTCGCTCGCTCACCAACGTCGTTAATAAGACTCCAGAGGTGGAGTAATTGGCTCTTAATTACCGCCGTCTTCCGACCAACTGGCGTCCACAGCAGCTGCACGGAGAAAGGAGAAAGGAGAAAGAATAAACCAGTGAAAACTAAAGAAGATAAAACATTCAAATGGTTTTGTAGCGTAATTGTCAGAGGAAACGGGAGGAGGGCAAATGTTCCAAACACAGATTCTCGTAGGGACGAATTGTAAAAGACCTGAATAATAGATCTCTCTCTCTCTCTCTCTCTCTCTCTCTCTCTCTCTCTCTCTCTCTCTCTCTCTCTCTCTCTCTCTCACACTCTCTCTCTCTCTCTCTCTCTCTCTCTCTCACTCACTCTCTCACACTCTTACTCTCTCACTCTCTCTCTCTCTCTCTCTTTCTTTCTGTATAAAAACTGGTATGTCTGTAGTAGCAGAACAGCTCATAAAATGTTAAGAGGACAGATGGCAAGAAAAGTGTGGCGCGGCGCACGGCGCACAACAGCCAAAGAAACATGGGGTGAGGATTCTGCTTTGGGCTTCACTGGTTGAAAATTGAGTCGACTATAATTGCTTCTATGAGCTGTCCATGAGACCTGAGGCAAAAGGGTGCTTTTGAGAAAGTTGTTGAAAAATAAGAGGATGACAAAAATGCAATATTCAATTGGAGACATTCATTGAAAAATATAGGCAGCTCGAAGGCATTTGAAATTGTCTGCAATCATGAAATCCTGTAAAGCCTCTGAATGGACCAAGAGAGGACACACAAATTATTTGTTATGAGCTCAATATCTGAAATGAACCCATACAAAACAGCAACGAATCTAGTAGTCACACATTTCAAATGTATTGCAAAATGTATCATAATTTACAACAAAAAAAAAGTTACCAGTCACAACAGGTGCAACCATGCTGTTTTATATATTTATTTTTTACTCTGAGTGGACCGAAGTGATTACACAGCCATGAAGTACTGCTTTTTTCTTCCCATGTCCTCTTACCCTTCTCAGGGAATATCAGGTAGTGGATGACAGGCTGATCTGAAACCCTGTGGGATAATGGCAGGGCAGCAGTTTACATTTGATGAAGCCACATAGTGCAGATTTGAGTCTGGCCTCGGCATCCTCGGAATCCCCCAGTGCTTTAAAATGAAATGTCCATAGATGACAAGTAGCCATCTCTGTAATTTGACCTGTTGGTTTAACTCACTGGGGCATACAGTATTTACAAAACAGCATGTCTTATTATCTAACCACCCGCAATCCTGTTTAACTAGACCCTATGTGAGCTGAAATAGCTGTGTGACCAAGTAAATTTTCGTCATGAACATGCATCTATGTTATTTATCAGTGCACTTTTCATGCATTGCGCCTATCACACATATAAATCATTTGGTAAACAATTTAGTTAATAATAATATTCAAATTTTATTATGATGATTATTCATATTTTCTGTTGATCATGGCAGCAACAATCTATCATTTAATAAGCGCATTTTCACATTCTGAAGAGATGATTCAGAAGCCTGGACCACAGTGGTAGTGTTTTTTTTTACTCTCTGGGTGGTTTTTATTGGCAGTACGGAAGATGTTTTTTACTCGCTTTGTCCTTTAGCATTAGTTCACTTGTCTCACAATGCCTCATCTGAAACTAATCCTCCTTGTGCTAAACCATATTAGTGTCACAGCTTAATTAGTTGTTCTCTTTTGCTGCCTTACTTTCTTTTTCCCTTAAATCTATTCTTCTCCTCCCCTTTAGCTCTTTATCATGTGACAAAAGAAAACAGCTTGGTCAGGGAGGTTTTTATGATGCTTCAAAAACATTGCTTTTTATTTGAGATCAGATCCGGTTTCAGAGATTTGTAAATTATAATGATAATAATCAAGGATCGGTATCGGGGCCAGTTGAGCATTTTTTTTAACTGATCGGTATCAGCTATCCTAAACCTAATCCATTATTTTACGTCAGCTGTCTTGCAGGTATTGTGCAGTAGGTGGCGGTATGCATCTTCAAGTGAGTTTGCCAACCGCCATGAAAACGAAAAGAAGAAGCTCAAATGCGTGATGCGCGAGAACCACTGAGGACTAGGTGCATTCATGCCATGTCCTAATTACTGTGACGATTCTGAACTGTGAAAAGCCTTCACGTGCTTGTAGAACTTGTAATTACAACGTGTGTAAACATCATTTTTCACTGCAGATTTAAGGTGTGTTCAACTTAAAGCGGCGCTGTGCAGAATAAGTGTATGACATCAAAATACAGCAAAAGCGTTTCGAAAGCATACAAAGCTTTATTTATGATAATTACAACATGGCGTGAACGCAGCAGCTTCCATGTTTAGCATATTTGATGTACACTATTGTAAAGAATCATTCAAAAGTAATTTATTTATCTCAGTTTGCCTACTTATACTATGCCCTGAAAGTATTTACTGTTTTTGTGAAGAAATTGTGAAGAATTACGATTCTACAAGTATTGTGATTCGTTTTTGCCATATATATATATATATATATATATATATATATATATATTTTTTTTTTTTTTTTTTTAAACTAGACCATGGGAAAAAGCTAAATCATACACTTATACAGACTGTACATGATGTATAAAATGAGTCATATTTACAAAAACAATTCATCACATCTTTCTGACTTTTATTTTAGAAGCATCATACTATTCTCTTGAATAAATGATTCAATAACAAATAAATGTTTTCAGTCACTTGTCGCCACCTATAGTGGTGAAACAATGTTATCAATAAATGCGATATTTTAAGCGTCAAGTTTCCACCAAAAGGTGATCTACTCTATTTTGATCGATATCGTAGACATCACCAGTGTTTTATATTTGAACCTTAAACTTTTATCCAAGTACTTCTATGATAATTTGAACTATTGTATCACATAAATAATGATACTATGAGGTTGAAAAGACTGCCTTTTCATGACTACTCTCTCGGTCAGCGGCAGCTCCAACACATATTTGAATGTTGCGATGTGATTTTGTCTAAGGTTTAATAGACAGACGAATTGGAAGATCGTGTGGGGTTTGAATCAAGATCACAGTCTATTAAAGATGAATTGTGCAGCTCTATTTTCTTATCTCTCTCAGCATATGAGTAGCGCTGCGCGAGTGATTTTCAGTGCATGCATTCAGTCTCATGTCGCTTCCACTGACTCCACTTGGAAGGGATGTTATGTCAGTTAACACTCATAGATAACGACACATTTCATATGTTGGATGATAGATTCCTGAAACTATATGAATAATTATTTTGTAATGGCTCTGATGTTCAGGTTTCACCAGCTTTCTGTCATATATAGTTTTTTTGTTTTCTGATTATCTATATCTTGTTAGTATTGTTTCCCTATATGAAAATGTAGGGTCCTTTGTCTTCTGTTTTACCTTTTCTATGTTCTCCTGAATGTATTTGTATATCTGTTTCTTGAATAAAAAAAACAAAAACAAAAAAAACTTTTCATATGTTGGAACAAAAGTGGCTAACTTCGGTCAACCTCGTCTATAAGCAAGGACAAAAATAAAGCAATTTAATTTGAATTAATATTGATTTTGTAATAAAAAGATCTATTTAAAAAAAATTCTCACAGCCCTACTGTTAATTTTTATTTGCCGCCAGACTGTCTGAGATATCGGTGACATAACCCGTTGCTATGGGTTGCGGCTTGCTTCAGATTTGACTGACAGATTGGCATTCTGACACCTAGAGCTTCATGCTTTCTAAACTTATCTGTGTGTGTGTGTGTGTGTGTGTGTGTGTGTGTGTGTGTGTGTGTGTGTGTGTGTGTGTGTGTGTGTGTGTGTGTGTGTGTGTGTGTGTGTGTGTGTGTGTAAGAAAGAAAGTGTGTGTGTACTGTATACATAGTGATAGATGCCTCTTTTTTACATTTGACCCCCTGCTCCTTAGAAACTCTCTGCACATCCCTGTATTAGATTGATTTTAATAACTTTAATGTACTTCAAGTGTGCACCAAATACTAGGAAAATACAAGTGTCGGTTCAGGACTTGGTACTGGCAGATACTCAAAATTCAATGACTTAGATCAGATCAGAAGCACAAAAAACTGTATTATAGATTGGGACATCTATCATAATAACATTCATTAAAAAATATATATTATTATTATAGCGAATTAGCTCTATGAAATATTAATAACCAATCATAACTTGTTATAATTGATTATGAATATTTGGATCAGTTAATCTTTGATCAACTTGATGTAGCTATATTAACATTACAACCAATTACTCAGTTGTAATTACTCAATTACAACTAGCCCAATAACTCAATTACCAACTCTCAATATCGGTTATTAATTTATTAATAGAAATGTACATTACCGGGGCATGAGAAATGTCTTTCTTACTAAGTACTACTAAGAGCAAGTAGTCAAAAGAAATGATTAGTGACTCCAGATATGAGCTTGAGATACGGAGAACTTTACTTGTGATATGAACAAGACTTTATTAACTAGACTAAACATTTAAACTACTCTAACATACACATACATACATGCATACAGTTTACCCAGGGAAAGAGAGCTGAAGCGGAATACAGGAAAGAAGTTATAGCATTTCAGCAGCTCAACAGCCTGAGTAAACCGTCAATTTAGTTCTAACACGCCCTTTTTAAAAAGGGGAAAGGATACTTAATGTATCAAATAATGAGACTAAGTGTGATACTTGCATGTCTCGCCCATTTAAATCAAACTGTCCTGATGCAATTTGTTGAGGCTCAAGTTGATCTTTGCTGATTTGTTCTTGATGAGAGAGAACCGGTGGGAGTCAGAGGATCTTTGGTGAATGGAAAGACAAGGCCGCAGCCTGGCACAAGCTTGGGGTCTTTGGGGGACTTCTAGTTCAGCATCATCTTCACATTAGGACTTCTCAGGATGGACCAAGAGAGTAAGAGTGGGCTGATCTTGTGATCAGTGATTTTTAAAGCGTGAAGGTGTCACACCCTCTGGGGGTCTGTGAGCCAATAAGAATAGTTTCCTTTGGAGGGAAACTTTTATGAGCCATTGTGTTCTAGGAGGCATTTGAATATGTAATTTCATTGGGTGTTTACGAGAAGAATCTTCACGATTCTTATAATACTAATGCGTCACAAAGTTTAGCAAAATGTAATGTAAATTAACAAATGTTGGACAAAGTTTGGAGTTCATAGAGACCAAACATGCCACACATGATTTTAGTTAACCATCGTTTGCAAAGTTTGAAACATTAACCCATTAGAGTTTACCAGAAAACATAGGCCAAACCACATAAGGAAAATTATGAGATTGGAAAATTAGATACATGTTTATACAATTCTCAAGTGGATATATATATAGAATATATAGGATTAACAGGGTTCATTTCTCCTCCTCAGTTAGAATTAAGAGAGTCACCACTCTCTGAACATTCATTTTGAGGTCGTTATCAGTTGTTATCAGTTCTGCCAGTGGATAAGCTTCATTTGTGATGTTAGTTTTGGGGGAGTTTCATAGGCCTTTGTTGGGTGAGTGAGTTTGCTGGATTATTCACTAAATATAATGAATAGTTAGTGCGTGTCTGATTGGTCCAGATGCTACATTATTATTATTAATAATAGTCATAATAACTTGATCTTATATTGGATATTGTACTCATTCTGAAATTGCAGAAATCACTTCTCAGATTGTACAACTCTGTTTTGCATGCCTTTGGAGAGTAGCTCTCTAACATGTTAAAACTAATATATATATATATATATATATATATATATATATATATATACAGGGCTTGACATTAACTTTTTGAGGCACTTGTCCTTTGGATAAGTAAATTTATGTTTCACTTGCATGCACAAAAGTCACTTGTCACACGAGTCAACTTGTTTGGTTCTAAAGCAGATGCACACACAGATTAGTGATAATTCTGAAATGAGCAATTACTAAATTATCAAACTAAATGATTGATAATACCTATAATGATCAATAAGCCATTGATGTCTGGACACAAATTGACTGTCTAACAGGTAGGACATATCATACATGCCAACCCTCCCGATTTTTCCGGGAGACTCCCGAATTTCAAAGCCCCTCCCGAAAATCTCCCGGACTGACCTTTCTCCCGAATTTCTCCCGATTTCCACCCGGAGAACAATATTGCTACACCATCCGTCACTGGGCGCCGTTTCAGACCGAACAATAATAAAAGTTACACTTCGAAGTCAAGCGCGGCGATAGCCCAGTCCCAAATCGCACACTTCATGAGCACTTTCGGTCTTGTGGACTTATAATGGCTGCTGCGTGCGCGTGTCCGTTAAGTCCGTGAGACCGCAGTGTGTCTCATTTGTCATTTTTAGATCTCAGAAGGGTGCTCGCGAGCGCCCCCAAGTGGTCGATTTGCGCCCTTGATGCGCACTTTTGCCGAGCCCGCACTTTACTTACCTACCTACCTACCTTACCCCCCCCCCCCGGGTGTATCGGAATATCTCGGAATATCTCCCGAATTCTGATGTCTCAAGGTTGGCAAGTATGGGACATATACAGAAATTGAATAAAGTTATCAAACAGTCTGTGCTGCATAAATTATATATAGACTAATCCTTATTAAAGCTACACAAGTTCTTTAGTCAAGAGCAGTGAGTAATTTTCTCTGTTCCCTTTGTTCTTTGATTAACCTTACTGACAGAACGCTTTATTGGCAGCTGGCCCTTTAAGACCAGTCGCTGCTGAGAGACGCAGATCTCACACGCGCCTCATTCTCTCACGAGTCACAACTCTTTACGTCCATCTTAAGACTGCTCTTATGTTATGAAGATACTCGACAAACGACATTTTGGCATAATTGTGTGTGTTATTGTTCGTTCAAGCGCGAAAGAGAACTGTATTATGGCGCCCGTGGTCTGTGCGCGCGTTTTTCTGTGAGTCACATTCAGGACATTCACAGGCAGCGCGAAAAATGTGTTTGTTTCAAATTGGTAAAATTAAATCTGTATAATAGACGTAATGAGTGGCACATAACATGAGGTAACATGGCATTTTATTTTGTTTGAAATTTAACTTGTCCAGTGGAACAACAAGTTTTCTCTTCCACTTGTCCTACAAAAAAATCCACTTGTCCCGGACAAGCCTTAATGTCGAGCCCAGTATATATATATATATATATATATATATATATATATATATATATTCTGTCATTATTTACACTCATGTCATTCCAAAACATGTCACCACAATTTTCCATCTTTTCCATCTACCTTTTTTTCCTGTATACAATAAAATTAATTAAAGACACTGAGGCTCTCCAGCTATTAAAACAACTTGAAATAGAGTCGTATGAACCACTTTTATGATGTGATATTTTTGGAACAACAGCATTAGCGTTAACTTTTATTTTATGAAGAACAACAGCTTGGACATTCTGCTAAACTTCCCATTTGGTATATTATTTGATACATTCAAAACCTTTGCCCCATTCCCTGAGCATCTCAGATCAACTCCACAGCACTTAGAGGAATTAAAACTATTAGCACGATTTATATCAAACATCTACCATCAAGTTAGTCATCCATCTCCCCCCGTTTGTTCCGTCTTACTTTCAGAAGACATTTGCAGAGAATTTAATTGAGGCTATAGCTTTAGGCCAAGAATAATTATTGGATGGAATACATCTGAATACGGGGGCAAATCATTGACTCATTAAAATATGCATGATGGACACAGCTCCTGTTTGAGAAAATAAATAAAGTGATAAAGTGACCAGAGGGCCAGGCATTCTGCAATGTGGAGAGAATGAGATGTGATCGGTGGGGGTATTCTGCTGGAGGCGTTCATCACAAGATGAGGGTACAATTTGACTGTAAGTCAATCACATACCCTTTAGGGGGAGGAGTCACCTCTTCTTCAGAACATTCAGGCGTTTGATGGAGAGAGACCGTGTTCTTATTTGTGGATCTGTGAGCATTGGGAATGGAGAAAAAATAGTTGAGAAAAAGATTATTATCTGAGACCCAGCATCTGAACAAAGTGCTCATTAAAATTAAAGCTCATTAAAACTAATTGGCAATTTAGGAATATACCATCTATCCACCTTCATATTCATTGGCATGCCATGCACCAGTGAATGGGCTATCTGCCTGCGGTCAGTGCCTGACCAATACTACATAACCAGGTCGACGGAGAAACCTAAAGAATTGCTGAGTATTAATGCCAGAGTGAGTGAGTGAGTGTGCGCCGCCTCCTTTGTGTTTACAGAACTCAAAGGTCTGTCGAACATCAGGTACAAGACGGAGACCTAAAGTTTCCATTTGCATTCCATTCTAATCAAATTTTAGTCTTCAGCATACAAATTTGAGTGAAAAGCAGAATTAAAATGAACATGAATTACAGAATGACTTTGTATCTGGTGTCCCCTGTTTTAATGACAGCACCATTCAAGCTGCATTATACACAAGTTTGTGTATAATCTAATGATGTTCTCCAGCATGATTTAAGAATTGTCCAAAGAGCATTTAATGCTTTATGCTACTGTAATACTTAATGCTGCATAATCTCAAATATTTTTAATTGATTTTCCCTCATTTTTAAGCAAAGAAATTCTAGATTCTTTAAAAGATATCCCAGACTTTCATTGTAGTTTCTCACTGTACATAGAAATCCAGTTACGTCTTAGATCATGTTTGCAAAAACTTGAACGGTTACTCTACCGTTCAAAAGTTTGCATAATTGTATTTGATTTAAAAAACAAAAATACAGTAAAAGCAGTAATACTGTGAAATGTTATTCCAATTTAAAAAAGGTTTTTTCTATTTTAATATATCAAAATTGTAATGTATTCCTGTGATGGAAAAGCACAATTTTCTGCAGCCATTACTCCAGTCTTCTAGATCCTTAAGAAATCACATGATCCTTAAGAAATCACATTTTGTATTATTCTCAATGTTAAAAACATTTGTGCTGCTTACAATTTTTCTGATTTTTGTAGGACTCTTTAATGAATAGAATGTGCAAAACAACAACATTTATTTAAAATGGATCTTTTAAAGGATAAACGTAGTGTAGATTATGACTTAAAATTGTCCATCATTGGACACACATCCTCTAGCCTTTTCACTGAGTTAAAAGAGAAGCGGGTTTCTTTTAAGTCTGTACTTACCTCTGTCTTCTTAAGAACTGTGTTCATGTTTAATCAACTGAAAATCCTCCTTTCCCACCACCCAGAGGCCTTGTAAAAAAACTGACATCCGAGAAACCATGTGAAAAAAAAAGAAAAAAAAACCACACCATAAAGTGTCTCTTTCCGCTTCGCAAATCTTCCATCTAACTGTTTTTGCCTAAATAAGTTAGTTCTCATTGGTCTGATTATTTAAGTGCCTTTTTTTCAGTTTGGCTTGATAAAGTGTGTTTATGTTTTGGGGAGGCCGGGCCGTGCTGATCTCCTCTCATCATTCACAACCATCGCTGGCCCAGCACTCTCCAGGCATCCCACTGACAGGAGCAACAGCAGCTAATGAGCTACAGGCGTTATTAACATGTGTGTTTTGGTCTCTTAATTACTCCAGCTCTAACGTCTGTACACAATTTATAACGAGCCCGGCGCAGGCCCCTGTAGGCACTTACCTTGGTGAGATTTCTACTAAATTGGACGATTATTCAAGCAGGCGGGCAAACATGACACACAATAATTGCCGCTTGCAGATTTTACTTATTAGTGTGATGTATTGATCCAGGGAGCCGAAGAGAGTATAAGAGAGGTATTCGGGGGGGAGGTTTGGACCGGATCTTTCGAGTTGGCTTTAAATCCACCTGTACTGCTCTTGTTTTGGTAATCTTGCTCTGTAAAGGTCATGTTCCTGCCATGAGCCATCTCTACTGCTTTCATCACATCACACACATAGAGGACTATTTACACGCCTCCTTTTGATGATCAAAACATTAAGGATAAGATCTAAGAGCAGGAAGAGGATAAAGAGAGAATTTAGGAAGTCTGACAGAGAGAGAGATTGATTGATAATAGCATAAGACAGTGAGCCTTCAACACCTTGAAAGTACATTTGCCATGATAACAGACTGTATATTTTACGACAGTATTATTATTTTGCATGCCAGTAAAAATAATTTAATTTAATTAAAATACTTGAATATTTATTAAAAAAATGATATACACTACCGTTCAAAGGTTTTAGATTGGTAAAAATTTTTTAAATGTTTTTAAAAGAAGACTCTTCTGCTCACCAATGCTGCGTTTAGTTTATCCAACATACGTTTATTAACATATGTTTTACAATTTAAAATAAATATATTCAAATGTTCTATTTGAATGTATTTTAAAATGCAATTTATTCCTGTGTTGGCAGAGCTGAATTTTCAGGATCATTACTCCGGTCTTCATTGTCACATGATCCTTGAAATCATTCTAATATGCTGATTTGCTGCTCAAGAAACATTTATTATCATCAAAGTTGAAAACAGTTATGTAAAAAAAATCTGGATTTTTTTTTTATGAATATTTGAATAGAAATCTAATATTTTGATATATAGAATATTTGAATAGAAAGTTTAGAATAGAATAGAACAGCATTTATTTGATATAGTGTTACATTATACACTACCGTTCAAAAGTTTGGGGTCAGAAAGGTTTTTTTTAAAGAAATTAATACTTTTATTTAGCAAGTATAAATTAAATTGTTCAAAAGTGACAGTAAAGACATTTATAATGTTACAAAAGCTTTCTATTTCAGATAAATGCTGTTCTGTTGAACTTTCTATTTTATTCATAATCAGCTACAGTAAATATACAGTTGTGGTCAGACTTATTGGCACCCCTGGTAAATATGATCAAAGATGGGTGTAAAAATAAATCTGTACTGTTTATCCTTTTGATCTTTCATCCAAAAAAAAAAAAAAAGTAAACAATTGAAAGTGGGGGGAAATAACATTATGAAATAAATGTCACAATGAGTAAAACCAAAGAATATAGTTCTGATGTGCATGCAGCAAAAGATGGTTGAGCTTCACTAAATAGAAAGTGGCTGTAAGAAAATGGTTAAATCATTGCAAATTCCCATTTCCACTATCAGGACAATAATCAAGAGTTTGACTATTTTTTTGCTGGAGGTCCTGGACATTTTGTTCAGATTAATGGTATCATGGATTCTAGCAAATACCAACAGATAAAAATTTTAAACCTGACCACTTCTGCTAGAAATCTTATAATGGGCAGTGGTTGAATCTTCCATCAGGACAATGATCCAAAACAAACATCAAAGTCAACACAAAAATGTTTTCAATGAGCACAAAATGAAGCTTATGCCATTACTGTCCCAGTCCCCTGAACTGAACCCTATAAAATATTAGTGGGCTGAACTGAAGAGAAGAAGCACCAACATGGACCTGAGAATCTGAAGGATCTGGAGAGATTCTGATGGAGGAATTGTCTCTGATCTCTTGTCAGGTGTTTTTCAAACTCATCAGGCATTATAGGAGAAAACTCAGAGCTGTTATCTTGACAAATGTAGGTTGCAAAAAGTAATAACTGTGGCCAATGTGTTTTGGAGAAAAGCATTTATTTCATAATGTGATTTACCCCCCACTTTCAATTATTTTACTTCAATGAAAGGTTGGATTTTTACGAATTTTTTGAATGAAAGATCAAAAGGATACACAAAAATTAATTTATTTGTACAGCCATCTTTCTTTCATATTTAACAGGGGTGCCAGTAATTCTGACCACAACTACAAAGCTACACTCAAAATCAACTTGGCTCAAATGTGTGAGAGGGCATGATGCTTTAGCTGTCGTCTTGTCAGTATACTGCCTCTTGTCACATATGCTCCAGGTTAACAGGAGGCCGTACATTTTGTCCCTGAACCTGCCTGAACGGGGTGCAATGAGCACCTGTGCAGGTTGTGACGGATTATGCAGGGGAGGCAGCTGCCTGCGCGTCAACGACAGCAGTTTTGATTAAGTGTTAAATGATGAAGTGTCCATACTGGCGTGAGAGAGACTGGTTACCTGTCATCAACCAGCCTGCCCACCACCCCTCCTTTCTCTCTTCCTGTCGCCCCTACAGTCATTTTCTCAAGCCCTCTTCCTCAGCAGTGCTGGCAGAAGGCCCTCTGACAAGCTGATTCATGTTCTCTCTGGCACAGGCCTCTCAAAACAATTTAAGAATGAAATATTGTCTTCCCCCTCTCTAATGTATGACACTTCCACTTCTGTTCCCCGCTGCCTCTTCCATCTCATCTGACCTGTAGGGTTTGTTCAGACTGAAGGGTCCTGTGAGGTGACCTGAGGCCCGGAGGAGCATTTGTGTAAGCTATTAAAAGTGAAGTGAGACACAGAGGGAGCTGAACCAGAACCTCTGACCTCACAACTGGGACACGGGGGGGGATCTCTCCTGATATCTACTTTCATAACTCATGAAACCACTGACAAGCACTGTTTCTTAGCAAAAGTTTGTACAATAAGCAAGAATAGCATTTAAATGGAAATGTTTTTTTACTTAAATTGAATTAAGCATTTGAATTAAAAGAAATTATGATTTAGAAAATGTAATGATTTAGAAATTACCCACCCACATCTGAATTTCGTGTGGCGCATTCGCACAGGATAAGCGAAGCCTGTGATTTTACTCAAATTTACTCCACTTATATACTTCCAGATCACACAAGTGATGATGTCATAGGCTGTCGCCGGCCAATAGGATTGCCGTGATTAGACAAGCGTTTCAGACACCGGTTAACGCGAAGGCGTTCCCCATAGCTCTGGACGCAGTTCGAGTTTCCCTTTGTCCCCTTTGTCTTTTTCATAGACAAAAGACTCCTCTCACAAAACGCACAAAGATAGATACTTATAGATGGTTATTAGCTATTTGGAGCACTGGGGTCATTAGACTTAAGCCCTATTCGCACGGGATTAGTACTATCTGTGGACCTTGTGTGATTTAGAAATTACCCCCCCACATCTGAATTTCGTGTGGCGCATTCGCACGGGATAACCGAAGCCTGTGATTATACTCAAATTTACTGACTTTTCTCCCGGATGACGTCGAGGCTATTGCTTGGAAATGTCTTGCCGTTATTATAGGTCTATCTGTATGATATATCATAAACAGAAGAATGTTCCCTACCGCATGCTGCTATACCATTCATCTCCATATAATCATTATTTTTGTTTTTGCTCTTCTGATGATTTTCAGCTTTCTCTTTCTGCAAATTGTATAGTTGTATGGTGTATAGCGATATGACCCAGCACCCAAAATACTATCAAAACACTCCAGCGCAGCCTCCATTCTTCGCGAAAGATGGATAAAAAGGCGCGCATGAAACAAAAACCTTGAAAAAATTATATACGATCCGCCAAATCACAGAGATGCCGATTCGCACGGGACTGATATTATCACAGGACCTCGGTGTTCGGCGAAATATGGTTGGTCATTTGCGGGGGAATTATTACTTTACAAATTACAGACATGACCGATTCGCACGGGATTAAGATCACAGACAACCTCCGCAATTATTACAAATGACTAGAGGTCACCATATAGTACTAATCCCGTGCGAATAGGGCTAAAGACTTAATCAACCAATTTTTGTGTGAACCTCAAAATCAACCAAAATTGAACATTTTCACTTATTTTGCCTGTTTGTTTTTTTCTTCAGTTTAACGCATTAAAAATATTTTATGTAATTAACGCAGCATCCGTTCGATTATTTTACATATGATCACACTCTTATACATGCAAATGCTTTTAAACCATTCAAGCACGACAAGACAAAAGTGAAGGCTTTCTGTGAATGTCCTGTCCTGTCTATGTGAAACACATGACACATGACACACGTGCGCCAGTATCGTGTACAGACAGCGCGCCATAATCCAGTTCTCTTTCATGCTTGAACGAACAATAACACACACAATTATGCCAAAATGTCAGTTTGTCAAGTATCCAAATAAGAGCAGCCTTAAATTAGTTAAATTAAAGTTGTAAATGAACAAAAAGTTGAAAATGAAAAAATGTGACACGTGTCAGATCCACATCATTATCAGCAGCAGCAGATCTTAGTGACAGCAGCCACTAAATCTGTCTGTCATTAATGTTAATCAGAGAACAAAGGTAAAAGAAAATTACTCATGCTCTTGACTAAAGAACTTTTGTAGCTGTAATAAGGGTTAATCTATATTTAATCTATATTTCATTGAGACAGCTTTATTAGTATCAGTGATCTTCTGAACTGACCTTCATTCATAAAAAGATGCCATTAACAAGTATTTAAAATATACTATCTTTGTTGTTTCTACATTAATGTGTAGATTAACTGTGAAATTATTGCATTATACAATCTATAAAAACGGTTTAATAGCGATTAATCACGAAAAATGCGATTAATCTAGTTTCTTTTTTTTTACAGCACTTATTTTATATGTGACCCTGGACCACAAAACCAGTCATAAGGCTTTTTTTTTATTTTTATTTTTATTTTTTTTATCAATTGAGATTTATGTATCATCTTAAAGCTGAATAAATAAACTTTCCATTGATGTATGGTTTGTTAAGATAATACTATATTTGGCCGAGATACAACTATTTGAAAAAATGCATTATACACTCTTTTTAAGATGATTAGTATTTCTATTGCAGTGGTATGATATGATTTAATGTCCATAATTCTCTCTTTATTCTGCTCATTGTATCATTTTCTGTCATTTTTTTTTAAAAGCATATAACATTTATTTTGCAGTCTCTTCTTGCTAAATGGGAGATCAAAGTCTGATTCTTACATTATGTAGGCGCACAACTCAGTCATGTGTGCCTTGATTTATTTCATGCTGGATGTATGTTTGTGCCTGTAAAAGATTCTGTGACATTTGAAATAGAAAATAATCTGGCCTTCTTTATTACAATTTCCCTTTTCTTATTTTCATTACTCTCACTCTGTGATCTGAGCATCTCTTCATTAATTTGAAGAGAAAAACAGTGTAAAATGAGAACATTGTGATGACTTCTTGCTCACCCCAATAATACAAGCCCTAAGGCCCAGGAACTGTGGTGTGAACACATCTCAAATCTGTAGATTGCATTACCATTAAAGAATGCGATGACCTTTGCTACAAAGTTTAAAACCCAATTTATTCTCTGTGCTATTATAGCTGTCTCATCTCTGCCCTTACAATGTGGAGCGTCATTTCACAAGGCACTGAGGACCATTTCAGAATTGTTTGTTCAGAAATCCTTTGAAGACACGCTCATGCTCAAGGTTAAAACCAATATAAAGAACAGGTGTTACATGATGAGCAATACCTCTGTCAGGGTCTGGAACTAACAGGACTAGATCATGACTACAGCCCCCAGGAGTAGCTGCTGGTCTCTAGGGTAGAGCTGAAAAATCAAGCAATGTGGTGAGCGAGCTGGACTCTTTGAAGCGGGATTAGCTTAGGTGAATCAAAGGCAAATGTACCTCACTTTCGCCCACTTGAGCTCTAGTCACTGGTAATTCGTCTTTATTTTTTGACATTTGGCACCACACAAGTTTGGGTCAGGAGGGGTAGAGGCACACAGATTTTTTGGGTGTGTGTTAATGTGTGTTAAAGAGTAGGAGAAAGGACATTTCATTGTCACATTATTCTGTTCTCTCTCCTTTCTCTCATCACATAATTCTGTTCATTCTGTTATCGTTTTAGACATATATCGTTTTAGTGTTGTATATATATATATAGATAGATAGATATAGATATATATATATAGATATACACACACATATATACACAATGAGCCAAAAATCATTACGACCACCTGACTGATATTCTGTTGGTCCTCCGCGTGATGCCACAACTGCACCAACCTGCCGAGGCATGGACTCTACGAGATCCCTGAAGTTATCCTGTGACATCTGGCACCAAGACGGTAACACCAGATCCTTTGAGTCCTGTTGGTCACGAGGTGGAGCTGCCATGCATTGAACTTGTTGATCCAGCTTATCCCACAGATGCTCAACTTGAGAGAGATATGGGGAATTTGAAGGCCAGGACAACACCTTGACCTATTCATCATGTTCCTCAAACATTCCTGAACAATGTGTGGAGTGTGGCTGGGTGCATTATTCTGCTTAAAGAGACCACTTCCACAAGAAAACACCATTGCCATGAAGCGATATACATGGTCTGCTACAATGTTTAGGAAGGTGGCATGTGTCCAATTTACATCCACACGAATGGCCGACCACCAGACCCAGGGTTTCCCAGCAGAACATTGCCAAGAGCATCACACTCACACTTGTCCTCGATCATCGATATTTGCTTCACCTGTGACTGGTCATATATAAACACTTAATGACCACTTCATTAGGTACACCTGTTCAACTGCTTGCTAACACAAATA
The DNA here is from genome assembly GCA_031834385.1 of Semotilus atromaculatus. Classification (NCBI taxonomy): domain Eukaryota; kingdom Metazoa; phylum Chordata; class Actinopteri; order Cypriniformes; family Leuciscidae; genus Semotilus; species Semotilus atromaculatus. Next base: position 11,977,068 of record JAULUF010000052.1, on the reverse strand, counting down.
TTTAATCAGCCAATCCTATGGCAGCAACTCAATGCATTTAGGCATGTAGAAAGTGTAAAGACGATCTGCTGAAGTTCAAAGTGAGCATCAGAATGGGAAGAAAGGTGATTTAAGTGATTTTGAACTGGACATGGTTCTTGCTGCCAGATGGGCTAGTTTGACTGTTTCAGAAACTGCTGATCAACTGTGATTTTCACGTACCACTCATCTCTAGGGTTTGCAGAGAATGGTCAGAGAATAGTCAGAAAAAGAGAAACTATCATGTGAGTGGCAGTTTTGTGGGCAAAAAATGCCTCGATGGCAGAGGTCAGAGGAGAATGGACAGACTGGTTCGAGCTGATATAAAGGCAACAGCAACTCAAATAACCACTCGTTACAACCAAGCTTTGCAGAAGAGCATCTCTGAATGCATAACACGTCAAACCTTGAAGCAGAAGACCACACCGAGTGACACTTCTGTCAGCTAAAAACAGGAAACTGAGGCAACAATTCACATAGGCTCACCAATATTAGACAAAAGAAATTTGAGAGAAAAAAACACTATACTTCACTGTACTTAAATGGCCTCCATAGTCACCAGATCACAATCCAATAGAGCAAAATAGAGTTTTTGGTGGAACAGGAGATTCACATCATGGATGTGCAACCGACAAATCTGATGAGGCTGATGTTATCACGTCAATATAGATCAGAAACTCTGAGCAAAGTTTCCAGTACCTTGTTGAATATGCTAAGGCGATTTTGAAGGCTAGGAAGGATTCTGTTTATCTAAAAACCGCTGGAACATTTTCACATGCGGATATGAGGACAAATGAGTGTAAAACAACAAAAAAATATTCTATACATTTTTTGATTCATTAAAAATTAAACCTAAAGTAACAACAAGTGCTAAAAGTGAAGTCAAATTGAAAAGAGTAAATACTGAAATTAAATAAAGACAATAGACTGTGATCATACATACCATAGCTTGAGAAGAACCACTTACCAATAGCTTCATGTGAATTGTCAATGATTTTGGATGTGAGCATGTTTGGTTTCAACACATCAACATAATCGCGACTTCAGGGCATGTTCTGTTTTTACAGAGCTTTGCGTTTGAATGCAATTAGAATGAGGGCCCCGGGGACTGACAGTCACTTGATAATGCATATTTGTGTTGAGCATGACATTTTTCATGCACATGTTAAAAGCATCTTAGACATTCACAAAGTGTGATGGACTGGTAATGGAATGAAAAGGTGTGACGGTTCTTCATGGTGCTCGTCAGCAAGCGTAGGTTGTGTTCTCACCTCCAGTGGAAGGTGGTGAATTTTCATTAGATGAGATCACAGATGAAAAGGCTCTCAAACGCATAGTTTATTTACACAGGCATCAGACATTATTCTCTAATGGAGTCCTGCGGTGTCAGGCAGTTTGCACACCCACAGACTGACACATGTATATGCACACACTATGAGCTTTCTAAACTGCGTAAAACATTGAAATTCAAGTTATACATTGATTGGTTATACATTATATTCATTCTAATATGCCAGCTCTAATACTGAGGGCTTATTAAGCATCACAAGCCTATAACATATAAGTACATTCAACTCCACTCTAAGTAACACCTTTCAGTACCAAGGACAGCTCCTCTCATAGGCATCTTTGCCACTTTGCAGATATAGCTTATACGCAGTTTGAATTTAAGTAAAAGACATCCATGTATACATGAGACACCGGCTGCTTACACACACCAGTGATGCACCGAGCAGTACATCGATTACAAGCAAGTACCGTGAGCTAACAAATTTGTTTTACTGCCCTTTTTTAGTTGATTTGACAAAATGAGTATCTGATGAAGCCATTTTCTTGGGTTCTGTTTACATTTTTGCTTTGCGTAATGGCAAACCAATTATAATGTGTAATCACTCTACGATAGTTCCCTGTATTGTGAAACTTTGCTCCCCCATTACCTTTTTACTGAACCATTCAGAATTGGTTTGATTTTCAATTTCAGATTGATTGCATTTTTCACACAGCAAATTGTACTCTGTCATTATCCTAATAATGGCTAATTGCATTTTAAATATGCGATAGATTATAAATTCATATAATGAGGTCTGGCAGTTCATTTGCGCCATACATCTTTGTCAAGGTAATTTGTGTTTGTAATAATACTTGAGCTTGTGGGCTACTAAATTAATTAAAATCGATTGGGCCAAAAACATAAATCAAACTAATATATTTTCTAATTACAGGTTGTCACCTTTTGTGTTTCAGGTAGCTATTTGTCAAGTGGTTGTTAAAGTGGTTTGTGTGAACTCGAATACTCAACGGGCTTTGAAAATGAATCAAAGATAGTGACGGTCCCACACTGAGCAGGCCGATTAGTGCTTCGAGTGTGTCGTTGTGAGCGTGCACACAAACAGGTACATTGTTGTGCACTCTGTGAACAAATGGATAAGACTATAAATTAATTTCCTACTGTTAATTGGTCAAATATCTAGCAGGGACGAGATGCACTTCCTCTAAAGATTGTGAGATCACTCATCCATTTACAGTTCGGGCTGCTCCACTGACCTGCTGTAATGTACAGGATGTGCGTTCATCTGAGAGCACTAGGACTCCGCTTGCTCCACGTAATCTGATTTGTGTAGCAGGATTGATTACAATGTAATGTCTGTTTCTCTGGGTTAATGTATTAATGTAGCCAGCTCTTTGACTGCCTCAGTGCCAGACAGACACTAGGGTATCGATTTATGCCTTTTCTTGTCTAATTACTAGGACGGAGAGCTGTACGACAGGCTGTTGGGAAACCTTACCAAACTGCACTCAGCCAAGCTTGAAAATTGCATCCATAAATGCAACTCCTCTTACTCGGTTGTTTTCAGTGCACAAGCCATAATGGCTTTGCAATAATGAGGTTTAGCAACACTAGGAGAAATTAAGAGCGATTTGTCTTCGGTAGGTTTCCACCTCTAATTGAGCAGTGGAGCGACCTGTACGAAGGTTGCAGCATTGAAACGATTGTTCAACAAAGTCTGTAACCATCTCTGCTGCATCTCCTTTCATGACAATGCAAAACGGATTTCATTTAATTCTTTACCATTTTTGCCCTCGTACAGCGTAATAGCAGGAGACGGGACTAAAACAGGGTTTCAAATGAAGAGCTTATGTTTAGCAGGCTGAAGCTGAGGTAGCAGAGATAATATTTCCCAATATTGATCTTTCATGCTCTCATTCCAAACTCAGAAACGGACCTGAGGGATCAGAACACAAAGTTAACAGAGTCATTAAACAGCAGCGAGATTGCATAGGTCAAGCCTGTGTGTTCGTTCCTCTGCTCAAATGGCCATGTATCACGGCTGATAATCCTCATAAAGTACCTATCCAAACTTCAGATTGCCCTTCACATCTGAAGGCTTCTGTTCTGTTCAGCAACTGTGTAGAGGAAAAAGTAACATAAGAGAGAGCAAGTAAGAGGAAATGGAGAGAGAGGACTGAAAAAGACAGAAACTTACCATGGAGAGAGAGGCAGAGACCAGAGATTAAGACCCTGTCTGCAGTGCCATCTAGTGGCCATGTGAATATTAAAAACTGGGATATTTGTGCTCCACAGAGCACTACGATTCTCTTTCTCTTTCTCCTGCTATTCTTCCTTCCTTGCTTTTCCTCCAGCTGCATTGTTGAGACTTGTAGTGCAACTTGTCAAACTTATACTCATTTTCTACCCAATTTCCCCAATGCCACTCTGAGGGACGGATGGGGCAAATCACAACAGACATGAAAGCCTCTCTCTCCCCTGTCCCTAGCCTTCTCCTCGGCAGGATTCGTGTGATTTCATCATCTACATGTTTCTACCAACCCTCCTGCGTTCGGATTATGCCTCTTCCCATCAGGGGACACCTGGGAACCGAGAACACTAGTTGGGAGATAAAGAAGGAAATAGAGCGAGAACAGGCAGGGAGAGGCATGATTGCCATGGGAACAACAGGAAAAAACAGACAGTGGCATGGTGAGGAGGTGATAATGTCCGATGGCCTCTTGGTTCTCCTCAGATGCTGATAGACCCCGGAGCCTGTGGCAAGGCGCGTGATGCGTATCCCCTGGCACAGACTCACGGTGGCCCTCACTCGCTCTCTCCTTGGCAGCGCCCAGATTCCTCCAGGATTAATCACACCCTGGTTACATGGCATCTGTCGCCCCCAGCTTGGCCAACTGCATAGCATGACATGATTAAACGTCCCCAGGCATGGAGCTTGCACAGCGGAGAGCAACTCTCCAGCCCCACCAGCCTCAGATTGCTCACTCAGGGCAGGGAAGGAGATACAGAGCAGCATAAGACTCTATACTCCCCGATATCCACCTAGAGAACTTAAAAAGGAATGAGGAAAAGAGTGAGATCATATCCGAGCACTGCAGCTTGAGTTTGAACACCATACTATTTCTTTTTTCTTTTATTATTTGGATTTTGCTCTTTGCTTTTCCCCTCATCTTTGTCTTGTTTAATTAAATCATACAGTGGAATGCATGACGCCTTTTTTGACCATAATACTTTTGATTTAGACCTTTAGTTGCTGTCAGCACAGTCTACTTAAGAAGCATACAATATTTGTGCTTTTCTTTTATGGCTGCCTTTTAGTCTCCGTCTGCACTTCAAAAAGGGAATCAAAGATGAACAGCAAAGCAAGGTCATCTGCTACCATCTCGCCTGACCCTCACACCGACAGTGGCATGAAAAGAATATTTGAAGAAACAAATTGAATGGTTAGTTCAAATATCTAAGTGATGCAATTATTTTGAATACAATGCTCAAATGGCTTCAATAAACTCTAATAATTAAGGTTTAGCTCTAAACCTTTTCCTGTTTTTCTATTGAAGCACAGTGACTGGAAGCATTTCTTCATTCTCCTGCTTATGGCTGCAGAACCAGAGCACATATTAATAATTCAGCAAGTTTAAGTTCAGTTAAAATATGCATTCTAATTGGGCCTAAGTGTAAGCACTCGACACTAAGTAGGTCTGCTGCCATTTTTTCCTACCCTGATACATTTGATAAACTTGATCCAGTTTTATCATGTTGAAAAACGTATCTTAACTGTACTGGTGATTTTTTTTTTTTTTTAAGTGCTATCAACAAGATTGTTTAATGACACATTTAAGTCATTCATGGTGCCAGGGGATAAAACTAAGATGGTTTATGAGTAATTCAGACTTGAGGCTCCTATGCAGATTTTGCTGTTCGGCTTCCAGACAGCAAGAATTGCATTAATTGTATGTGTTTTTTTTTTTGTTTTTTTTGCTGGCTGTAAAATAGGATTTGTGCTCATTTACTTCAGACTGAATTAACTTCAGTCCAAAGCCTAGCTTGAAGTCTTACCGGAAGTAGAAGGCAACAGCAAAAATTTTGAGGTGAGTACGAGTTTTTAAAAATGTTTTAAAAAGTCCAATTTATTTGATCAAAAACAGTAAAAACCTTAATATTGTGAAATATTAATACAATTTAAAATAACTGATATATATATATATATATATATATATATATATATATATATATCATTGGATGCCAAAGCTGAATTCAAAGCTGCCATTACTTGTGACATGATCCTTCAGAAATCATTCTAATATGCTGATTTGGTGCTCAAAAAACAGTTCTTATTATTATCATTGTAGAAAACAGTTGTTATGCTTAATATCTTAGTTAAAACCATGATATAATTGTCTTTGATGAATAGAAAGTTCAAAAGAACATAATTTATTTGAAATAGTATTTCTTTGTAAAAATGTTCAATGCATTGAACAATGCATCAATGTATCTTTGTTCTAAAAGTATTAATTTCTTATAACTATCAAACTATCACATGTAGTGTTTAGGCCTTACGTCTGAGATGTTCATTGTGTTTAAGTATGGTACACTTTATTTACTCAAAGATCTTGCTGTAAATGCTCTCAAGCAAGAGTATATCTTTAGAGAGCTTATATTTGCAGAAATTAACCAATGAGAGTAACCAATAACCAATTTTGTGATTGTGTGGGCACTTATAACTTATTAGCCGCTCGAGTAAATAACTAAGAATAACAAAATGCAGTAAATGGTCAAATAATTGGCGCTATACAAGCCAATGTTTATAATTATTATGATAATGAATTAAAATAATTGTTATAACAAATAACAGTTTTCAATATCAAGCAGCACAGCGGACAGTTTTTGTACAGCTAAAGTAACTGGATGTGGATGAGACTGAAAGCTTTGACACAATCAGGTTACAATGACCCACTCTTACATTGAGAATAAGGTGAATTGCCTAATTTTATATAATCTAGATTCATCAACATTAGGAGGGTAAGAACAAATGAATGTTCATGAATCTGTTATAAATTCGGCTGCATACTTTTCCATGCACAACTTGAATTCCAAATAGAACGAGAGATAATAGATTGAGAAACTTGTGGTATGCATGTTTAATGGAAAATGATTAGTATGAGACTCCACTGTCATGTCAGTGTGTAATGCATTCTCTTGCAGTGAGTGTCTGACTATTGGACTTCTTATTGATCAAAGAGCAGAGGGTCATAGGAATAAATAATATAGATCCTTATACTTCCTGTCTCCCTCTCTTCTTCCCTATCTCTGGTGTGACTGTAGAAGCAGAGCAGCGGCACGCACACAATTAAATACATGAACGGATGTGCTCAAGGGTGGAAACGGAAGTCCACAATTATACTGTGATGAATGACACGCTATTGAATGGTAACTTACGTATTCAAGCATACACACACACACACATTCACGTTGGCATGGTAGGTGTGGAGTGATGGTTGGTCTTTCTGGAGTGGTCTAGAAGCTTTGATCCCTCTGTCATCAGTACATTTGTCTTCTCACGACTCTCTGAAATAATACATAGCTGGCAGAACACCACAGCAACTGTGCTTTGTTGCCATGGCAATCGCAAAGAAACTAATTATTACCTGGTGGGGTGGAGATAAGGCTTAGGAACAGAGAGAGAGAGTGTGTGTGCATGAGTTTGAGAGGCACAGAGAAGTGATAGAATGTAAGCGAAAGAAAATGAGCAGATATAGAGGCAGCCAAGCAGAGGATGAGAACAGTATACAAAGAATCACTCATATCCGAATGGAAAGGCTTCCTTGAAAGATTAAGGCAGCCCACTGCCTGCAGGGCACAATGCCTCTGGCCTTGCCTTACCTGCTGAGAGAACACACCAGCAGATCAAGAGGAGCTGTAGACTCATGCTAAAGACCTAAACGGAAATGTGAGAGTGGGGGAACTGAGAGAGGCGCTACACTTAAGATTTCATCCATGAGCTCATAAAAATAAAAAAATAAAAAAACACCAGTCTATCAAAAGAAGCACATGGTCAATCTTTTGTTATAGTAGTTGACACTGAAGTTAATTTAAGTACACTGAAGTGTTTGCTCTGCCAACTACATAAAGACATATCAGTGAATTGCATGTGTCAACTATCTGGAGCATGCAAACACAGACACGGCGCAGTTATACTTCTGTAAATATCAGCAGTCTTGATATGCAACGTGTCTAATCAAATTAAAGGACCCAAACAAACTGATGTGTAATTGACGGACACACTTGATATGTATTTGTGTTCTTGTGATGACTGTCTTTTGCATATGTACGTACAGTTCTCGAGAATAGGCTGTCTTATTTGTCATCGAAGGTCCCAACAAACACCTCATTTGCTTCATTTTCACCATATGTGCCTTTAACCTTTTTAAACCATTTATTTAGCTTCAATTTAAAAAAAAAAAAAAATTCCATTATTGAACTGGTTGTAAGATGTACATTTTTGTATTTCAAACCTAACACATCTTCAGAAATAGTTACATTTCCATCTTTTAACGTGAATCATCGTTCATTATCGTTCCACTTGTAGGATGGTTATTTCCTGTTTGTATTTTAAACCTAATTCAACTAATGCAAATTTTTTTATTTTAATAATAAAAATAAATAGTCTGACTCGGAAATGCTCGTAGTGGTATACATTTATCTTCCTTAAATAACCATGACTCATTCAGAGTAGCAGGAAAGGGTCAGTTTTGTACAAATGTTTCATGTTAACTGACTCCATGCTACCCAGTAGTCTGGTGCCAATAAACATTGATGAATCAGTTTAATATCTTATAATTAAATAGTTTAATTTCTCAAACTGCAGTGGATAAACTATTAGACACTTTTTCTTTTAATTTAACTTCACATTTTGACTGGCAATCATATGGCAGCCATTTTGTAGGCGGCAGGCAGTGTGAAGTGTGGCAGCACAGGGCAGACAGGCCTTAAAAGCCTCGACCTGTAATAGAGCGGACCACAGAGCGTGACAGGAGGAGACTGGCGTCCATTTTGGGGGGAATTGGGGAGTAATCCACAGGCACTCAGAACAATAAGCGCCCATGACCAGCATGATGGAGTTGATATCCAGTCCTCTGAGCTCATAAGCCCACAGACGCCAGTCCACTGTGCACCAGAGCACAGAGCGAATCTCCCAAAGCATACAGGCTGCTCTCCTACTCTGTCTCATACTGATACAGACACATACACAGATACACAACATGCTCAGTGAAGGGAAAAGATTTTTACACATTCTGAAACTTATTTGAACTGCCCGCACACAAACAAAACCAAGATGTAAGAATAAAAAATTTAAATAAAACGTTTCCAAGGTTGTTATTCAAGTTTTCACTATGTAGGCTAGTGTGATTCATTTTGCACTTGAAAATCAAAAGGCATAATAATTCACCTCAACCTTTAATGAGATGCCTATATCCCAGACCTATATCCCAAAATATCAAATGGCAAATCCCACATGGAGTGTGGACTGTTATAACCAACACATGGAAATAATCTTGTGGTATTTCCAAGAAATTAATCTAAAGGCATTGGTAGCCTTCTGGGGGGAAGAAATAATAAAAAAAAAGAAGAAACTGTAGACAAATCACAGAATAACGGCGTTATAAATAAATGTCGTTACTAACGGCATTATTTTTTTCAGTAACGAGTAATCAAACGAATTACTGTTTCCCCCGTTACAACGGCGTAACTGTTACTGACAATAAAACGTGGCGTTACTATAATTGAACTCACTGAAGCGGTTTTCATCCGACTAGGCTCTTTCTCAGCCATATGACCTGCAAAGTTTTTTCTCTGGTGTGTGTGTGTGTGTGTGTTTATAAGGCGCCAGACTGGACAAAAGCGAAGCGAACGCCGCGGGCGAGAGAGACCGAGTGTATCGGAGAGCGCACTCGAGTGCGCGAGAGAGACCGAGTGTGTCTGAGCATGATATAGTTTGTTTATAAATAAATATATTTCAGCATTAGAATAATCTCTGTAGCCTATTGGTATCATCTGCAACGTTTTAATTAGTTCTGTTAATTCATTCAGTTTAGGTTATAAAATAAAACCCCAAAATAATCTTTGTTTGACCGTTAGTGAACATTATTTATTTATTTATTTATTTTTGGTACATTGTTATATTATTATACACAGTATTATGTTGAGAGCACTTCTTGTTAAACGAGATGATCATGAAAAGTAGAGTACACAAAGTAGAGTTAGCAAAAACTTGTGTTGTTCCAAACTAGTTAAACCAATTTTCTTATATATTTATTCTTGTTTTCTATTGTTTTCTTGTTTCTTCGTCTTTGATTGATTGATAAAAACGAGAACTGTTTCTTGAGCAACAAATCAACATAATTAAATTATTGGATTAAGACTGGATTAATGGCTGCTGAAAATGCAGCTTTACCATCACATGAATAAATTACATTTTAAAATAATATGTCAATTATTTTTTTATCAAATAAATGCAGCCTTGGTGAGCATATGAGAGACTTTCAAAAAATGTACAAATCTTGCCGACTTTACAGTATTACATATGAAAGCTTGGCATATAAGGAACAGACTTATTTACTGATTTATCCACCCTAGCTCTCCATTAGAGAAGTTAATGTCAATTTTGCAAACAGATCAGGCTTTTGAGATCCAATTCACAAAATCATTCTGAATGATTCATTCATAAATCACACTGATTCAGTTCTCTAGTTATGAGGGTGAGTAAATGATGACAGTTTTCATTTTCAGGTGAAAATGCCATCAAAATTCGATCTAAAATGCTTACATGATCTTAGGCTATGTTTACACGGAAACGATCAGAAGAGAAAACGCAAAAGTGGCGTTGCGTTTTCACTTTTTATTCTGCGTTTAGATGAGCGTTATGAAGGGGAAATCTGCGTGCATATGGTGACGCAAAAGTGTGTGAAATTCGATGTAGTGTGCACTCCAGGCGGCTAGGTGGCAACGAAGCACTGCCACACAACAACACCAATATCTGAGAATATTTTGTGCAACTGCTGAAAAGACTCTTGTATGTTTATCAGAGCTGCTGTGGCAACTTGAAGGTCCGACGTATGGAAATAATCCGACATGTTAGTTATTATTTTCCTGTACTGGCGAATGCCTGTGACGTAAACGCGCACGTGATCGAGGGCAGTTTTGCGTTTTTACCGGTTTTTACCCTTTACACGGGAACGCGACGGTGGAGCGTTTTTAAGTTTTCCACTCTGGAGGGTGGTTTCACTTTTTTGCGTTTTTAAGCCATAAAAACGGCGTCACCGTGTAAACGAAAGGCACATCCGATAAAATATTTTTACGTTTTCACTCGGAATCGTTCTCGTGTAAACAGGGCCTTAGATGAGGATCAGTTGTTGAAGGATCCATTAAGCAGAATCTGTGCTCGTCTGTGTGCATATTTATTCCGTAAAGAGAGGGCAATCAGCTCTAAGTTTGCACAGCTATTAAACTTTTAAAAAGACTATCGTTGAGGATGTTTTATACATGAAGCATTTACAGCTGTAAGTCTCGACCTAGGTATGCCACTTATCAGAGAGCATAAATCACTCATTTCAGATTAAGTAATGTGGCACCTGATACTGATGAGCCAGAAAGGCCAGCATGACAGCTGCTCTTCCTCACCACAGGGCAGCTACTTCCCTTCAAATGTGTAAAGCTGTCTGTAATGACAGGAAATAAGTGCACTTATTCTGGTAATGTGTCCGAGAAGTGCACTGATGAAAAGATTTCTCTGCTCAGGGTCTGAAGCCGCACAAAGGAACAAGAGATGGCGAGAGTAAAACGGGTGCTTTCGCCGGCGCTATTTGCCCACCGTATCAAACGGCACCAGACAGGTTTTACACTCTCTGTATAAATTAACCTCCATTGAAAATGAGTTTGCTACTTATGCATGTAGCTATCCAAATTCAATTTTCTGTGGATAATTCTAATGTGGTGCACGCGTAGTGAGAATATATTTGCATGCATACACAAGGAGAGGAGAAAGACCTGAATTGAGAACTCCAGTCGAGCTTATTACCCTCATGCCAAGAATGTGCCGGCTAGCAATTAATCATATTTTCGCTTCGGGTTAGAATACTGATTTTGATCTTTTGAGTGTGTTTGTGTGGGGGGGGGGGGGGGGGACTTTCATTCTCAGAACACAAAATTCCCACTGTCAAGATAATGGCAGAAAATGTAGTATCTACCTTCACCTGTACACATGTCCACATGGTCTAACGACTTTGGTGAGATAAAGGCTAATTGGCTTGTCGTGAACACTCCCTCATTGGCTCCGTGTGACATAGGTGTCAATTGTGGAGGGAAATCAGTGAGAAACAATGATCCTGCCCTGTTTCTTAGGCTGTGTTAATATTAGACCCAGAGTTGCCAAGTCGGGCATTGAATGCGATTTTGGGCTTGTTTTTTCAAGAAGTTGCTTATGTATTTGGGCAGTCGCTGTTTTTTTGGGGGGGGCTTATTTCCAGATTACAGCTTGTGTATTTGGGATTGTTAGTGGTTGGCACTCACTGGACAACACGTATGGCCGCTTTATCATTATTTAGCGTGCATGATGTTTCTCTGTCTGTCACTGCCACTGCAATTGCTGCTGTATCTGTTTGAATGTGCACTGTGAGTGAGCAAGTGAGTGCTCTCCCCTTCCACATCAAAATGATTCTGTTATTTGTGCCAGAGCTGCCTGCGTTTTAAGACTACGTTACTGAACTTTTTTTTAGCAATCTTACAAAAAGATATTTTGACATCTGAAGTAAGTAGATTCAGCATATTTATGTCATTACAAGTGGCTTTTGATGCAACAGAAATGCAAGAAATTACGTAAATAATAATAATATTCATAGCCATCAATGCACATGTATTATATTGGTAAAAAATATTAGAACGCTAGGGGAAATAAAGTTTATGTGTCTAATGAGTTTTGAGGACCGTAAAATCCCCATTTTTCACTATTTGTTTTTTGTAATTTTTTTGGACTTTTTGACAGGGACAAGAAACTGTTCACAGAACGAAAACGAACAACTTTTTGGCAGAACGTAATAGAAAACTGGAACAAAATTCCTTTCAATCATTCCAGAGTGAATTTGTTCCTAAATAATAAAGGGTATTATTTTGTTCTGATAAATTGTCAATTACATTGATATCAAAGAAGCCAAAATATATATTTTTTTACTGTAAACATTCCACTTCTGTTTGTAGATTGCTTTTATTGCCCATTGAATGCATGAGAGAAAGCGTTTATCTGTTGTTCTGTGTATCCTTCAATTGAAGGCCCGGTTGGCACCCTCTTCAGACCCCACCCCACAAAACCAGGAGTCGCTTATTTTGGGATTGCTTTTCCAGACTGGTTTGCATATTTGGGTTTGTTTTGTCTGACCAGTTTGCTTATTTCTCTAGCGAAACTTGGATACACTGATTAGACCTTGTATGAAGTCTGTGCATGTGCGAGTGTGTTTGATTCTGGTGTATCCTTCAATGAATAGACTGTGATAATCACTGTGTCAAGCAGATGGGCTTAGCTGTAATTAAAATGTTCAATTTCAAATGCGATAAGCATTGTGTTTTAATGGAAACTCTGAGGATCTCAGCATTTATAAATGATTCTCTCGGGGAGGATCTAATGTGTTCACATTAGGTCATTATTACAATTACAGTTTCATGTCTTGCATGTTCTTTGCACTCGTTAGTTGAAAGTCTACTGTACCTACTGTAATTTTCTAAATATGAATCTTATTTCCACTAACTATTTCTATGGTTGAACAAATTTATTTGGCATACAATATAATGGTAGCATTAGCTGGTATGCATGTGGTTGCATGTAATTTTTATTAATGTTCATTACTGTACTGATGTGTTTAAAAAAAATAGTTTGTCAAAAGAATGGGATGCACTAATATTACATTTCCGGCCAACATGACAATAATTATTTCATGTTACGGCTGATTGATGATAAATGGTTGATATTAAAATTCAAAATGAACTGCTAAAAACTGAAATGAAGCACTTAAATATCTAATATCGGTCGATACTGTGAAACTAAATAATCTCTCATTTCAGCCAGTAACCACCATTGTACTGATATATCATGCATATAATCTGTGCTCCATTATCATTCAACGTGCTAATCAATAATCAACATTTGATCATGTTATTTATTTTTCCCCTCTATTGTGATTCCCGTGTATGCATGTTTATGCTAAATCTGTTCAGCAACTGTGAATAAACTGTGGAGAATTAAAAAAAAAACACATCAAAGCAGCAAATAAATACATAGTAAAGTTGCTCTAGACCCACTGCACCCATCTTGTATTTGAAAATGTCCAACTATATCTCAGAGTGACCCTTTCAAAACATCACTGAAACAAATTCAGTAGGAGGTAGAACAAACCACGTTCAATATGCGCTTTTTTCTTTCCTTTTCTTTCTTTTCTATTTTCACCTCCTCCATCACTGCATACCGAAATCCCTCCCCACATTTCTACAAGCCTTGTACATTTGATCACAACAGAGGTCAGATTGGTCTAAACTTTAGATTTCCCTTTGAAGCCTGCTGATTTGCACTCTCTGCGAGTTCTGGATGAATTATACATGTCTCTATGCTGTCATAATTAAGCTTTAACACACCTTTCATTTTATCTTTTTCATTTGAAAAGTTTCACTTGGTTTCTCTTTGTCTGTCTCTTTATATACAACCTAATTTCAAATCCTCATTTTCTGTTCATTTCTGAATTTGTTTGTTTGTTGTTGTGCCTCCCAGCCAAAAAAGTTCTTAATTTTCTCGGTGGTCATTAATAAACCAAGCATAATTTTAGAATTATATTCTAGTGAAAGAAAATCAACTAAAACCAATCTCCCACTGTTTATCCTTTACATCAGAAGGAGTTAATGAGCTAAACCTTCATGTGGAGACCAGGACTTGATATATACATTGTAAACCAGCCCTATTGTCTTGAATCTATTGCTTAAAGTTGTGAAACCAGGGCGAGTCAAATATCAAATCGAGGAGTCACCCTCTATGAAATTAGCTTGGAATGAAAGTGTTATTGTCCATGACAGGCAATCATGTTTAGCTCTGTGGGAGACTTAGATGGGGATGACTTCAGATCGTTTGATCGTTATTTTTATTCCTCTCTTCTTTTTCTCCTTATTCCTCTTCTTCTCTTGACTGTGTTCAGCATAAAAGGCATGCTCTTGTGAGATGGTGTAGGTGGACAGCTTTGCTTTTTTGAAGATCTCTCAGAAAAGGTCTCTCACTTCGGTGCTACAACTTAAAAACTTGCCATATTGCTCAAGCTCAATGGAGTTCTTAGAAAATGTGAAATAAATGAAATTACAGATTACATGGTTATTTCAGTTCCCAAGGGAGGGCAATTGGTTTATATATAAGCACTTCGTCCATATTGAGCTTTTTAAATCTTAAAGGACCTTGTTTTTCAGAAGATTATGAAAGATTAGAACTGAAATTTAAAACTTGTTCACACCAGTATCACATAATCTATTGCAATGGCTGTAATCTCCTAAAGTGATTTGGAACAACATATTTAGCTTACTGAAAATTCTACATATTATCTATATACGACGTATATTATATAAAAGAATATAAATAATATCCAATAAAATGAGACAAACTATGCTAATTAGCAGGAGCGTGGCTTTTCTGTTGGCAGCGGGCATAAAGCAGCAAAGAAACGGTGTTCAGAAGGAATCCTTCTTCAGCTATCCCAGACACTGTGGTGTTAACTGCAGTTCTAAAAACTTATCTGTGAGATCTGTTGTTTGCGTACAACGAGCATTTAAACTGTGTGAGTTTAAAGTGTTAAACCGTGTAGGGAGACGGGCTCCAATTTGTTTGGAGTATCCACTCCTAAACTTTTCTCTTGTTTATTTTTTGTTAGTCAGGGAGAGAGGTAAGATAATGTCTTTAATTTCGATTTCTTTTTGTTAGGGAATTTAACTGGGTTTAAACTTTAGGAAGCCCCTGTTTTGTTTATTATTTTGGCCTGGCCCTCTCCTGACGATCTGGTCATTGTTCAAATTTGTTTATCTGTTTACTAATCTTTGTTTGTTTTTTTTGTAAATATATTGGTTAAGCCTTTATTGGCCTTTAATCAAGAAAATAAAAACTAATTAAGCGTACTCTTTTAGTTTTCTTTTGTGATCAGGTGTAAATCAAAGGGTGTTGAGTAAATCTTTTGAACAAAAGACAATTAGAGCTGGGATAGAGGAAAATTAGATTTCTCACGTTCTTTATTTATTTATTATTGTTACATCTTTTATTTAATTGTTACTCCCTCTTTAAATCCCCTAGACTGGAGAGGTAATGTAACTATATACACTCACCGGCCACTTTATTAGGTACCCCATGCTAGTAACGGGTTGGACCCCCTTTTGCCTTCAGAACGGCCTCAATTCTTCGTGGCATAGATTCAACAAGGTGCTGGAAGCATTCCTCAGGGAGTTTGGTCCATATTGACATGATGGCATCACACAGTTGCCGCAGATTTGTCGGCTGTACATCCATGATGCGAATCTCCCGTTCCACCACATCCCAAAGATGCTCTATTGGATTGAGATCTGGTGACTGTGGAGGCCATTTGAGTACAGCGAACTCATTGTCATGTTCAAGAAACCAGTCTGAGATGATTCCAGCTTTATGACATGGCGCATTATCCTGCTGAAAGTAGCCATCAGAAGTTGGGTACATTGTGGTCATAAAGGGATGGACATGGTCAGCAACAATACTCAGGTAGGCTGTGGTGTTGCAACGATGCTCAATTGGTACCAAGGGGCCCAAAGAGTGCCAAGAAAATATTCCCCACACCATGACACCACCACCACCAGCCTGAACCGTTGATACAAGGCAGGATGGATCCATGCTTTCATGTTGTAGACGCCAAATTCTGACCCTACCATCCGAATGTCGCAGCAGAAATCGAGACTCATCAGACCAGGCAACGTTTTTCCAATCTTCTATTGTCCAATTTCGATGAGCTTGTGCAAATTGTAGCCTCAGTTTCCTGTTCTTAGCTGAAAGGAGTGGCACCCGGTGTGGTCTTCTGCTGCTGTAGCCCATCTGCCTCAAAGTTCGACGTACTGTGCGTTCAGAGATGCTCTTCTGCCCACCTTGGTTGTAACGGGTGGTTATTTGAGTCACTGTTGCCCTTCTATCAGCTCGAACCAGTCTGGCCATTCTCCTCTGACCTCTGGCATCAACAAGGCATTCCGCCCACAGAACTGCCGCTCACTGGATGTTTTTTCTTTTTCGGACCATTCTCTGTAAACCCTAGAGATGGTTGTGCGTGAAAATCCCAGTAGATTAGCAGTTTCTGAAATACTCAGACCAGCCCTTCTGGCACCAACAATCATGCCACGTTCAAAGTCACTCAAATCACCTTTCTTCCCCATACTGATGCTCGGTTTGAACTGCAGGAGATTGTCTTGACCATGTCTACATGCCTAAATGCACTGAGTTGCCGCCATGTGATTGGCTGCTTAGAAATTAAGTGTTAACGAGCAGTTGGACAGGTGTACCTAATAAAGTGGCATATATATATATATATATATATATATATATATATATATGATACAATATGGTAATATGATCTACTGACCCCTACTACTGACACACTCAACTATTAACATTTCCAAAAACAGAGCTAGGTGGAAGAAACTGAAAATATTTGACCAGCTATTTTTTAGTGCAAAAAGGACAAAATGGAAAAGACTCCTCATCACACCACATAATTGAGTCTAATTATAAATCCATTTATCTTTCTTTCCATCTCTTTCATTGGATGACATTCAATCAGTGAGTTGCAAGCAAGGCCTCCATACCTCTCGTCAGCTGAAGAAATGGAGGACTAGAATTAGGGTTGGATTAGGGTGGTGACTCCTCTGCCAGGGCCGCAAGTGCTTTGATGACACCACGCAATCGTAATGGGCTTTTCACGGTACGCACACCTAATCATCCATATCAAAACCCTTTCAGAAAGGCAAAATGGAGAGCCAGAGCCTCCCTTATTTATTTGATTTCTTTCACATTAAATTATATGGGATTTAGAAAAGGGATTAAATTTTTACACTTGTAAGAAGCCTTAGCCACTTAATTAAGACAGAAAATAATACTGCAATTATTTTGTCCCTCTACTTCTTGCATTGTGAGGGCAAATCCATACAGCCATTGAGCGTTTAGCTAATTAGAACAGAGCAAACTTGCACTTTGAATGACAATGGACTCTGAAATGTCTGTAAGAGCATAAACTAAGTAAACGTATTTATTTGTGGATTTCTATCCTTCATTTCTCATTAAACCCAGAAGCTGTAAATGTAAATGGCTTTATCGAGTAGAGTTTAAACTCTCTTTTCAGTCACTTCAGAAATATTGAAAAGTGGCTGGAATGTTGTCTTAAGGGTCATTTAAACAAGCTGTCTGGAGGAATCTGCAAGCAGATGTTCCTGTAGCTGGGGTGGAGTCATGGTGCAAATGTAAGAGTGCAGCAGCCAATAGGAGAGCAGGTGCTCATACAGCTTCCTCCTCCTTTTGCTGGACAGAGCTTCATTATCCAGATGGACTGGTAAGAACTTCTAGAAAGAATGTCTCTCTATTTTCTGTCAGGCCTTTTTTTACTTTTACTGACAGCTGTGATAAGAAAGACAAAACAAAACGGCTGGTTAAAACCTCTAATTTACACCTCACTTACTTTGCTCTTCTGAATAGCGATAATGACATCAAATAAACAAATACAATTATGTTTGTCTCCTGTTTCACAAAGAAAGTAATGTGAGAAAGTAAAAAAATATTTGTGGAACAGATTTAAAAAATATATATATATATTATACAAACTTCTATAAAAGGTGCAAAAAGGCTTTAGAGTATATTGATTGGGAGCCCAGTCATACTTTATTTTGTTAATGACATTTAAGGGAAAATAATCAGACAGATTTAAGAGATTTATTACTTTGTATCTCATGTGGTCCATGGTGCAGTCTACAAGCCTTCTTTTTTTTAGTAATTACCTATTCCTTCACCTTCACCTATACCTTCACCCGCTGTAAGCAACATACTATGAAATGATCTCACTTATTTTGTGTTGTTTTAGTAGCCATACTAAGGTTGTATTCAGTCAGAAAGCCGTAGGGGTTCTTCACACATGGTGTACAGTCAGCCTGTCATATAGGCTACAGAAAAGAGAGAGGACATTAAAGGAGGGGGGGAACCATGTTCTCCTTAAGGGAATATGAAATGCAAAAGGAAAAGGTCAGGCGTCTCAGCCCTGGCAGCTGGTATTTGCAGCTAAGTCTTCACCCATGACTTCAGTGGCAGCTCAGTGTACAACCAGGTGAGCTGAAATGCTCAAACGAGTGCCGAAACCTTTCTGTGAGCCTAAACGCAATGCAAATAACAGAAAAGTTAGAGGGGACTATCTCAGTATCAAAAAGTTTTTCAATATCCAAGAGGGATTTTCAGTTTCCTCCAGAATTGAGATGATGATTAAAGTCTGATTGGCCAGGAATCACATTTGATGTGGAGGTTGGGTTGTTTTATTTATTTATTTTCTTTCTTTCATGCATTTTTAAGAACACGATGTTAGGTTGGATGCATTTTAGTATATTTTCTTTTGAACTGAAGGTTCAATCAATTAGCCAAATATTTAATTTAAAGGTACACAATTTTTTTGTTCAAAATTAACTACATTTAAATGAGTCAATACATCATCAATCCTTCAATTATAGACCTGACTGGATGGTTTTCACGGGACATTGCGTACATACGTCACTGGCACAGAAAGTCGCGTCTCTATCCATGAATTGAATTCTCTTTCACATATTATTGCACTTGAATGGTCGAATACAAACACTATTATGTCAAAATCACATGTGTGGAGTATTCATGTAAACCCAGCCGGTAATGTCTTAAGTGAAAGTAAACAGTTGGGTGTAAACCGGATGTGCATCAGTATAATGGATCAGTGTGTTTGGTCTTAAAGAGACTCAGTCTAAAATAGCTACCTGCTGCTCTGTGTCAGTAATGTTAATCAAAAAAAAGAAAAAAATACTTACTGCTCTTGACTGAATAAATGTAGCTTTAATGAGAATACAATTATATGCAGTGAAGGCTATGCAATATTTTTATTTTTACATTTCTGTACTAATTCTAATGTTTAATAAACCTACCTGAAAAACTTAATTTGTTTAATTCTTACCCATTAATTGCAATTTGCTTCTTATTTTATTTTTGATAACATAAATGAGATAAAATAACACCAAATAATAATATTGTGATGTATATCGTTAAATAAAATGTATATCGTTGTATATCGTATATATCGTTGTTAAATAAAATGTCCCATATCGTAAAATAACCATATTCATCCACAGTCACGCAGAGCCAAAGCACAACCAAAACAATGTTCTTATGTAAAATGCAGTTCTGTTTTTTAACCACTAGAAGGCCAAAAATTACATAATGTACCTTTAAGGCATAATTAAAAAGTGTCAATACTGGAACATCGAAGGTAATGTGTGCCTTGAGATAACAAGTGATTGGTTTACTGTATGCAGTCATGATATATTTCATAATATTGCAATTGTCTCTTATGACAGTCATTTAATGTGAGCTCATGAACATTAAAACATTATATTCCTAATTTCACATGTTTATGCATCACACACTTTTCATTTGTACTTCTCTAGTATAGATATTATCCAATGCATTTTTAATACAGATAAAAAAAGGGAGAATCATGCAGAAGCATGCTTGCAAAGAAAGATTTGGGTTTGAGTGCACTGCATGCATCTTCACAGGGGTTTAATTTTACTAAGCTGAGCTGGTCTGATCTAACTTCCCTGTGACATTTGAAAAAACACAGCATATTCAAATTTAGTGTGAACAGAGTCTTAGTTTGAGTCCAATAAACATTTTAAATGGGCATCGCTGTGATTTGTGGTTTTTCCATTATGAGAAGCCATTTCATTCATTAGAGGAAGGTCAACCTCTGTATAGAAAAAGGCATGAATATTTGTTTTGGCAGGACTCTAGTTAAGTGCAGATCTATTTGTGAGTCAATCTGTCTACTTTCATCTCTTCCCAGGCTTACTGTGGGATAACCGATAACTGGCTAGCTCAGGTACACAAGACCAAGAAGGCAATTGCTGACCAGGCTTGTCTTTCAGGTCTAGCTTTCTCTCTCTCCCTGACTGTGTGGTCTGTTTAATGGGTATTTGCTTTACACAGCCTGACCTAATATAAAGCAGTGAGGCGTGGAGGTGTGGACTGTGCAGCTGTAGAGCTGAGCTCAGGGAATGGCAGGGATTACTGGCCCACTCTGTGTACACCAGCAGCCTTTAGAGGATTAAAATAAAAGCTTCAGTCAAGTTTTCACCAACTCACCCGTGATCAAACATAGTTACATGGGTCAATTTGAGTGCCAGCATACAAAATGATGTGAACAGATTCTATTCCAGAGATGAAAACAAACAAATCCACTGAATCTAATTCAATCTAATGTCCTAAAGCCAGCATTGCAATGTTTATGTTAGTGATTGTCTTTGCTATAGGCTATAACATCCCAGTAAGCTTTTTGAATGCTTATGTTCATCATGCCCTGCTCTTTTGACCAGAAAATGCAAGCCAAAGATTAGCATGAAACCAGTGTGACATGATCCTTCAGAAATATTCCTTTTTATGATCAATGTTGAAAACAGTTGTGTTGTTTAATAGTTTTGTGGAAACCAGGATTCTTTGATAAACAGGTGGTTAGAAAGAACAGTATTTATTTAAAACAAATAGCCTATGTCTTTACTTTCACTTTTGATCAATTTAATGGATCATTGCTTAATAAAAGTTTTAATTTCTTTAAAAAAAAAAACTTTCCTCAAAGTTTTGAATGGTAGTATAGGCTATGTTATTTTAAAAATATATTTCTTTATATTTTTAAATAGATTTCACTATATTGTTTGCTATTTTCTTCCTATTTCCCTCACAGAATTGCGTGTTTCATCATTTTGCTGAAATGCCATTGAAGCGACCATTATGATGTGTCATTGCAGGGCTGTGGTATAGCAGTTATAGCGTTCTCAGACTTATGGAGACTGAATGAATGTTCTTATACTCTGTATGCTGTTACAAAAACCCATTTAACAGTGATGATACCTTTATACAAAAGCTTTCTAATGGATGCTTAATGGAAAAACATTATAAAAATGGCATTTAATGCAACACAAAATCTTCCTTTTCATGCTACATCACATATAATCATGCCTCTTCAGGATTAAGCCTATGGTTCCATTTAAATCTCTTAAGATTAAATGTGACATTTGTATCGAGATTAGTTTTCATTATCACTTAAACAGAGAGAACTTGTACATACACAAATATTCAGGCCACAGGGGCAGATGAAGAGGGCATGAGCTTCCTGGTAATGACAAGAACACAACAAAGTCCCAGAGTTCTCATGAAAAACCTCTGCCATGGGCGGTTTAGGGCCTCTGTGTGCTGTGGACTCATTAGAGCTAGTTATTGTTCATTTTCCCCGTTCTCAACAGACATAAAAGAGCCCCGAAAGTGAGAGGTTCAAGCATCAACAGTATAATTTAATTTAATCAGATAGATTCTTGGGTATTCACAATTACCTTTGACACTATCTCTTCAGGCACAATATATATGCTCCTTTCAATTTTCTAGTATTTTAATAAATAAGATCAGCCAATTGAAACTTTGCAGATACCCTTGTACTAATTTCCTGGCCCCTTGTGAAAAATCGCAGCCTCTTTAATTGCAGATGCAAGTAATAAAATCTTCATCTGTGCATTTGATTAAAAATTAATTGCAATTTAAAACATAAACTGACAAGCTGATTGAACCTGAACTTGAAATACAATTTCTCATGTCCCCTATTGTATTTTCTCAGTGGCCCATTCCAGACTAATTATGAGCTCTTTTAAGGCACATTTCACTCCTATCCCTCAGGATCGGTGCAGAAAACTAAAATGGCTTTACTTTACTTAATCTTGCAGAAAGGAAGGTATTTTCAAATCGGATCAAGACTTAACTTACTGCTACAAAGGTTTGCAGATTAATGTGGCAATGTGCACAGACATTACTGATCATCAAATCTCTGGAGTACCAATGGAATGTATGTGATGTTATCACAGATTGGCAACAAAGCAAGCTGATGTTCTCAGAAAAGTTTGATGGTAAGCTTGTCTGAAGTTATTGTTTATTACCTCAAATCCAAGACACTACTGATCATGTGATCTCCATGACAGCCACCATGAGGGGGTGCAATGCCTCATGTAGAATGAAATAGCCATGGGTATATTTTCATATTATATGGGTAAAGTTATGTACGCAACTTTAAACATAGTTGGTAAAGGTATTATTATTTATTTTAGGCTGAAACTTTTAAAAGTTGAGCTGATTACTTTGGAGCAGATTGGGGAAGCTTTAGTTCATAAGGGACAGGATCAGACCCAGCGGGATTTTGTGACACTGAGACCTTCAGCTCAAGTACTATCAAACAAACAGAAGACAGAAGGACAACAATGTTTGTTTATCTACAGCATGACCCCAGCCAAGTGAAAATATGCAAACATCTGCTGTCAGACCAACTCTGTGTAGTGATTCGGTGGGAACAAAATAGGGAAACTGTTTCCCAAACTATAATTGGCATAGTTCTGCATCTCAAGGGACATTGACATCCCCAGCATCACCACACTTATTCATTCAGGATTGCCAGTGTTTTCCATGCACATTGTGACACTTTTTCTTGACCTGAGTGAAGGATGCTGGGAAATGTGTTTGTGACATGTCTTTCCCACACTGTATGGTATATCTGGCTTAATATTCCCTACAGAGCACCTCTTTGTGGAGCTCTGGGGATTTTTGTCAGGATCTCTTTTTTTTTTTCTCAACATGTAAGCATTGGCAGAGATAACATTTCATTTCTAAGGAAGGCTTCATAGATGTAAATGTTCACTATACCAAATGGGCTGAATGACTTTGAATGCCTGCAGTGTTTTGTTGCCAAATGATACAATTTGGTATTGGAGGTTGGGTGTTCATTTTATAGCACATTTTTCTGCTGCTTGCTCCTATAGTCTGTATGGGCATTCAGCTAAACCTGGACCGTAAACGAGACCTGAACCAGCTGACCTGACCAGACTGAACCCAACCCACCTTCTCTTTTTATTTCCTCTAAGAGTGAGAACACCTAGAGAGATGGACTCACCATGCCAGAGTCTAGCTCTAACTCAAAGAGTATGTGTACTTGTGTTTGTAAAACCATTTGCATAGGAATTGTAACATAATTTTTATTTTTTTTATTTTTTATAATAATATATTTTTTTCATTAAATGCAAACCAGAACACAACATAAATCTGAAGTTTGTGAAGGAAAATTATGTAAAACCAGTCAGAAATTATTTTTCTCATTGACCCCGGGTTTTTTCCATGCCAGTTTATTCTTGTCATACATTATATTTCATATTAACCCCTTAATAGCACATAAAAGTTAAAGTAAATGTCTATTCCTCTCTTTGTTTTTTTTCCCTAAACAAGGTGCAGATTAGATTTATGCCAAAGTCAGAAGTTTGGATACACAAGAAACCTGAAAGAAAAATAGACTCAAAACTCAGCCTTACTCAAATCTTTATCCCAAGGGTTTGAACAGATAGCGTATAGGCCAGCTTTCTAAGTGAATTTATATCCTGGTTTTGTAACGTAATGTGTACAAATCAGGTTTTGAAATGTGTCTGTAATTTTAAGCTAAGCTAAGTGTGTGTGTGTGTGTGTGTGTTTGTAAAGCTCACTGCAATGGGAACCATTGCTGATTGATACTCTGACCCTCAGGCCAGCCTCCACACCGCCAACAGTGTGTTCAGCTGTTAAATGAGAACATGCTTGCCAACCTGATAAGCTGTGAAAAGCGTACTCCTCCACCACACGTGCACACACACTCTCAAAGTCATCTGTTCTTAGTTTGTTTGTTTTTTCTCCTGTGTGTATGCATATTCGCGATTCAAAAAAAACTGTTTTACCATTTTATTTTTAAAGCACTGGCAGGGCATTAACACAAACAGTGACTGAAACACGCAAGGTTTAATTTCAATTTTGGGAACATATGGCAACACACCAATACCCACATGCTACAAGTCATACTCCCGCCCCATTTTTCAGTCATTGAAGCGACAGTTTCTTCCGCTCTCCGTCTCGCATTTAAAAAGCACTGATATTAGTGGAATCGCATTAATGACTCCCCCTTAATGGCGTGCTAATGATAAATATCTAAATGCTTAATGCTACATGATCGCCTGTAACATTAGCAAAGCCGCAGCTGAATAGATTTGAGCTCTAATGGAGGATCATTGCCCAGCATGGGACAGTTTCACTATAGCACGCTCACTCACTCATACACACACACTTCGTTAGACACACTCATGCGAAAAAGCATCACTCACATCTACTCACATCACCGTTAATGCGAAGAGAAGATTACAGACGAATAAAACAGCACGTTGGCCTCATCAAGAAGATTCATTCGTACTGCTGCTTTGAAGTTTTGATGCCATGGCAGACAAGTTGTCTCTTGCTTACAGTGGGCGTCGATTTTAATGTTTTTGCAGACAAAGTAAAGGTGATTCAGGTTCTTGGGAAGAGAATTAGGGGGGTGAACCAAAGTCGGTGAGTCATGTATGGTAATTTTGAAAGGCAAGCATTAAACAGATCGAGGATGGTGGCAAAACAGCAGTTCTGTGTCTCATTATGAACAAAAACTTGCCTCTCCGAGGCATCCGTTTATACATTTGTCAATTTTCTCTCGCTAATTACAAGAGAACAGACAGAGAGATTGAATGTCGCCGAAAAACACAGAACGCAAACCCATTTCCTGCCGCCTTTGGCTGCAAGGCCTTTGTGCCCCCCATGTTTAGATGAAACCCAAACGGCTGGGAACTTTGCCCTCCGTGTGTGCAGTCTGCGAACAAATGAGAAACCGAGATATGTTCTCCGTCTAATAGGAAAAGCACTTTGTTTTTCACTGTCGGGAGTGAATCACCACCAAACAGCAGAATACAGCATTTTCATCTGTGCATGTCATAAAGTTCACACTGTGAGGTGTTTATGAGTGATTTTCGGAGTCAGACGCGCAGACGTACACTCGTACACACGTGTTCAAACTCCCCCGTAGCCTCTGATCGATGCTGTCATTAACCCCACACATTGAGACGAGGACTCTTTCGCTAAAGGCAGTTTGCTAAGCAGCATGTTGTCTTAAGGGAAGGGAAATCATGAAACCGCATTGGAGACGATGGTGCCAACAGCATGTTTGTTGAGAGAACTCTGCAGCGAGAGAATTCCCAAAGGAGTGATGGATCATTAGAGAATGTTTTTGGGCCATCTTTTTGGTCTCCTATTCTTTCTAAGTCACTTATTTTCTTTGGTTTTTTGCTCATGAGTAGTTGGCATCTCTGCGGATGGCTACATTCTTAGTTGGAAGTCAAGCGAAAACATGTTGGCTTAATGTTTAAAATTAATATGAATAAAACTGAGATTCTGACTTGTAGGACATGCAAGGAACAAATAATTGAATGAATAAAACCGAAAACAGCTACTTCAACTGCTAATGCTTGCTAGAAACGCTTTAATTCGGTGGAATAAAACCAGGTCCCCCATCGCTGACACGGGTACCGGGAGATCTGTACAGCATTTCCCCTGGAGAAATGAACAGCCGTGGTAGGGAATAGTTGCTGTCTTTGAGCAGATATGTCTGCTGGTACTGGGACATCTAACTACTAAGCTACATGATATAATGTTTAAGGGGAAGTATACTTTTTATTAAGCCAATCATCAAACCAATCTCCTATAATTTTCCTTCTCTCACAATTTTTCTCCATACATAAAACATCTTCTTTATGAACGGCCCAAGGGATGGGGGAATATTGCTTTTTTTATTTATTGGAGGAGCATACTATGTAATTTATAATGTATTATATTATCTACTGTGCCGGCATGGAAAAAGATGTTTGCTTACATGATGTGAATACCTTAATATTTAAAAAAGTATTAATTATTAAAATAATAAAATTAATAATTAAAAGTGCAATCCTTTACCATATGGCTGCTAAAACAGCACTGAAGTGCCAAAAATAGTTGTACAGTTTTCTAATCATATGTGTTATTAAATCCAGGATAGTTACATATAGTGTTGCTCAAATCTAGGCCACCTTGTCCATGTGTCACTTATAAGAAGCAGAAGGAAGTTTTCAAAATCTTTGACCCCTCCTTCTGTCTGTGCACTGACCTCTGATTGGCTGACGTGCAAGCTTACCTGCTCATGTCTACAGGGCCACCTGTACGCACAGACGAGTCCATGATCACCACCTGCTCAAGACTTGGACCCAGCTGCCTCATCGCATTAAATCCAGTCACAGAGCTCCATCAGTGGACAGTCTGTGAGGGCAACCCCATACATGACAGGCCCTTTCTTGACCTCAGAATGGCCCAGCTAAGCATTCATGCTAAAATCCATTCTCCAATTTGTCCTAATTGCTTTTTGACCCCATGGGAGGCATCGAGTCATGTGATTTAAATAGGTCCCACCATTTAATAATAATAAAAAAAAATGCTGATATGAGATTTGCATTGCACTAGCTCAAAAACGTTTGAATATTACATTGTCTCTGGATCACTGCTGGCATCTAAAGAAAGAATTTCCAATCTATGACATTTCTGTTGTAGAAAACCAAATAGTCACTAGCATTATGTCCTTTTTTTCACATGCCCAGAGGCAGAAACTTGGTACAGGGTACATGTTTATTTTGCAAATATAACGCATTTAGATTTATAAAAATTCTCTCATTTATGTCTCTGAAAAAAAGAAAAGGCAGCCATCAGAAAATACTACGGTATCTTTGCAATCCTCTCTGCATCAACAGCCCAGTGATTACTAGAAAGGTCTCATATGATTCCCCATTTACCAGTAGCAGGGTGAATGTGCAAAGATTTATCTGAGTTTACCAAGTCCCAGCAAAAGGTCAGTGAAAGTAAATTCGGGCATCTTCATTTGTGTATTTTATGATTATTTCTTTCACCTATCTGCATCTTTCTGCAATCAGTTTCTATACCAGATCTCACTCAGAAATAGGAACTGAGAATGGAGACACTTTACCATAAGGTTCAATTTGTTAACATTATTAATGCATGAGGTATCATGAAGTATCAACAATATTTAGAGCATTTGTTAATCTGTTGATGTTCATTTATAATTTTGAATGTATATAAATAGAATAAATATAAAAAATGTTAATTGTTAATGTGTGTCTGTTCATAGTACATTAATGTTCATTTTTACTGCTTGAAAGGTTAAAAAACGTATTAGTATATGTACAGACTATATGATTAAACTAGATTAATGAATGTTGTGAAGGTATGTGTCATTATTAGTTCATGCTACATAATGCATTGACTAATGTTAACAAATTAAACTGTTACTCTGAGAATACATTTTAACCGTACAATTTAAGTCCATGCATTCAAAAGCAACACTTTTCCTGCAGAAGTAAATAAATGAAAAAATAAATAAATAAGACAAGCAGTGCAAAGACATTAACTCCTGAACTTTGATTAAAGAAGTTGGAGAGACAAAAATCTAATATCTAGAAGATGGCCGTATTGTCGGCCCTTTGGGTGTTTCTGGCTGTGCTTGCAGTGATAGCTTCAATATTATACACTGTAATTCAGGCGAGGGGGAATAATTGACCTGTCAAATCTGAGATAGAAGGAGTCCCATCACTCAGAGGTGACAGCACAGAACCTGGCTAATAACAACCAGCCTCTAGCAAAAGGAATCTTGTTGTCTTTTAAATTGCTACATTTTCCCTGAGGAACTATTAAAATATAAGGCATGATATATTTAGTTTTTTTTACTACTACTGTTTTTTTTTTTACCTCAGATTGTGGCAAATGCAATGCACATTTTATTACGAGAACCAGCCTATCTTTTTCCCTTAAGTGTCGAATTTTAGATACTCTTTGCTTGTCTAAGGAGGAAAGCATATTTTTTAGACCAGGAAATATATATATTTAAGTACATTTTTAATGTAAATGCATTGAAAGAGACTGAATAGTGCACATGAATAACACCTATGCAGACATACATTTAAAGTAAATGTATGAATCTAAAAGCTTATAAAGAGGCTTGAAGCAAGAATTTAATGACTCTTTCTCTCTGTGCCTCTCTTATGCTGTCTTTCTCTCTCTCTCAAATGCTTTTTCTTTGACTGTGCATTAGGCCTGTGACACATGTACTAGTACAGTGCAGTTATTGCAAGAGAGTAGGGTGGTTGGCGTTCCCACCGCACTGCGTTCCCTAATCATCCCATGCTGAGTGATGGAGCGCACGGTCTGCTCCGGGCTCAATAAAAGCAGCTGAAATGTATTTCAGTCTCAAGGCCAGAATAATGATCTTGCTTTTGCTTTTGTATGGAAGGGTGCATGAGCAGCGTATGTCATTTTCATCAGGCTCATTGTAAATCTGCTGAGGGAAAGGGAAAAGAAGAATAGGCAACCGAATGAAGAAATGGTGGCAACGACAGGTGACCAACTTGACATTAAGATTATTACTTAGGTTCTCTTTTCAGGTTGGAGAAGAAAATTTCTTTCTTGGACTTTCGGCTTTTCCGAGAAATTGATTTTCAGAAGCTTTTTGTTGAATGTAAGATTATTTTAAAAACGATAGCAGAGAACACATTGTGCCATGCACTTCATGGAATGGTGGAGGCACGGCACCCGCAAGCTATTGTTGTGCTTTGTTTTGTTTCTTTGTTGTGGTTTGCTTTGGTCTTAAGTCTCTTGTGAGCTTGTTCTTCAATCATTCAAATCGTGTTGCCGCTTGAGTTAGGTTATCAAACATGCATCATCAAAGTTTGCTAGCCCACACAAAAATCTTGCTGGGATATCCCGGAAATTATGGGTTTTTTTTGGCCTGGAATATTCTAAACTGGACCATTCAAATGTAATCATAAGTCTAACAGGCTTAAAGAAATCAAAATTAGTGATTATTTACTCCTTATGTCATTTCAAACCTGTAATTGTTTATTTATTATTCTACATTTTATATGAATGTAGTTTGTTGTTCTCTTCCATAGAAATACAATGAATGACTGGAGTTTGCAAGCTTCCAAAAGCACCATGAATGACAACATTACAAATGCTTTTTATTATTACAGTTTTTCTCGATTGCTTAAACACATTTCTTAAAACTATACCTCGTATTCTCAAAACAGTAAACACAAATCCATAACGTCTCACCCAATTCCCCAAACATCCTGTTTTCGGGTCAAAATGAAGCTCTACACTCAAAACCATTCACTCTTGCTGAAAAACCAAACTTTGCCCTCAGACAGGACACACAAGCCCTCAAAATCACACACACTGCAAAATAGTCTAACACACTGGTGCAATAAATTCAAAACAACATTTCCAAAACTGGTAAGTTATGTTGCTTGTGGTTCCCCCCCTTCACAAACCTTTTCACATGATGAACACAAAAGACATAACCAATGGATTTGTACTCTTCTTCTTTTTTTTACTCTCTCCTCTAAAAAATGTTTTATATTTACTTACGTAAGATGTGTGTGACCATCATATGACACACACATAAAAGAGCACACACAAACCTTATTCTAATATGTTGTATTAGAATGGTAAAGAGTGTTGGTACGTGACAGGAGTCCTCCTGTCCTCCTTCGCTGTCACACTCTGCAGCCCCTCTGTGTGACTGTACAACTGCTGGCCTTTTCCTGCAAGAAAATAAACCTCATCAAAGACAATTGGAAATATTTGTCTCTTATTCAGTGATAGAATTTTCTTTGCCACCACACCTCCCTGAAGGTTCTGATGATGGAGGCGACGGTGAAGCACTCAAATCTGGCCTTACTTGTAGCCCGGCCTTCTTCATAGTCATACCATTGACAAAGACATGGTCAACTAAAGTGGCTTGAATTTCATCCGAGACTGCTTGTCTTCTTCCCCTTCCCCTTCCCCTTCCCCTTCCCCTTCCCCTTGCCCTTGGCCTTCCTCCTCCTCCTCCTCCTCCTCGTCCTTCACGTCTTTCTGGATCCATTGTTCCAAAACTCAAACTGATTCGGGCCCTTTTTTCTATTGAAAGATCTGATTGATGCGTGTTAAATTGTGACTCTTAGTGTTTTCACCTGGGTAATTGTGTGCTGACTGAGCTGAAGCTGTGCTGACTTGAGTGAACAATATTGAATACTAGTGCTTTCTAAATGACCACATGGTCTAGGCAATGAGAAATGAAGGGATTTGTGCGTAGAGTTTTGCAGTGACAGTTCAACGATTCTGACTCATGTGTCAAAACAGGGAATAGTGTTTATAGTTTAGTGAAATGGGTGTGCTTTTTGATAAATGGCATTATGGTTTTGAAATTTTCGTTCAAAAGCCTGGTTATAGTGTTTAAGCAATTGAGAAAAACTGTAATAGATTAAAAATTGTTATTCAGTGATACCAAAAACACTGACTGCTGCTTTCTTATCATTCAATCCAGATTCCAGCAGAGCTAATACTCTCTGCTATCAATCTCAAATTTACCACTGCAAAATCAAACTGAAAGTTTATTGTTTTGTTATTATGGTTGTTTGGTGACCCGGATTTCAAGCTGTGAATCCCTCGCATCGTCCAATTACAGTAAAACACCAGGAGGAGACCAGTGTTAACAGAGCTCTTATTTTATTTTAATCTGTTTTCCTTTAGCTTTTGATATGAACAAATTTCAAGTTCTTTTACAAAATACTGACTCTCACAGACAAGTATGTGCTGTATAGAAAAATAAAAAGAGAGAGACTACCATTGAAATCCACCCTTAAATCATTCATTTCCTTTATGAATCGCCCAGTCACATTTATTAATAGACTTCAGTCTCTGTACATACATGTCTGTGGGCAACCCGATCTCACTAAATGCGTCTTTATTGCATGCTGTGTATTGTCGTGTAATTTATACGCTAAATTGAGTTTTTACGTGCATAGGATACGCATTGGTTGGTTAGGGTAGGTTTAGGTGTGTGTGGGGTGCGTGTGTATTATACGCTTGGGTAGGATTAGTGGTGTGGGGTGCGTGTGTATTACACGCAAATGAACTGCGTATCAAATGCACGCAAAAAACTGCGTCTCATATGCACGTAAAAACTCATTTTCGCGTATCAATTACACGACAATGCACCATGCGTGTCATAGAGACGCATTTACGTGAGAACAGGCTGCTGTGGGTGTATTACTGTGTTCAAAACTTCAAACTGTCTTGCACACGTATTGCTGTGTGCGCATTTGCCATGCCTCTTAATGCAACTCTAGCCATTTCTTCACTGATTTTCACTTTTGTTGTCACATGTTGTGTCAACGAGCTCCCCCTACCGCTGTGGGCCGTATATTTCACAACACCCTCCTCCCCCTTTCTACCGCTGCTCATGTGCATTTGTTATTATCGGAGCCAGACAACTTTATCTTGTGAAGGTATGTCTACTGAGGTGGGTAATACATCATACACAGTATCATATGTTGTGTGTGTGTGTGTTAATGTCGAATTGACGTAAAGCAGTTTGTGTTTCTCGTTCGTTCTCGCTTCTCACAAGACTTCCTATTTCCAACTTACCGGGATGTTAGTCCCCGTGTTGCAAGGTTGATTTTCCGCCTGGGAACGCTGGGGGGAGCGAGAGAAGTCACCATTCTCACCAGAACAGGTTATTTAACCATCCAAATGAGTTCTAAGCAGTTTTGTTAAGTTGAAATGGTTGCCAAGGTCCCCTTTAAAGGATAAGTTCGGTATTTTACACTTAAAGCCCTTTTTTAAGATCGTTTCTGATGAAATAGAATGGTTAAGATTGAAATTTGGACACATGCTGCTGGCCCGAGAATTTTTGGTTTCTGTGGTAGCACCCCCCCACCTCCACAATGGTTGCATAGGTGCACTGGAACAATCCTTCATAAAACGCATTAAACTTTAGTTTACAAAGACGTGAAACTAACCGAGTGGTCTGGGGTGTTCACTGATAAGCTCACACAAAAATCGCTGTGTGAGCCTGCACTCTATTTTGATGTGAAATGTTGCATTTATTGAAAAAAAATTTTTTATATAATAATAAAAAATATATATATATGAATTCTAATGGGAAAAAATAGCTCATAAAAATTATATTATTAATGCAAAGTATCATAAAAATCTTTAAAATTTCTAAATAATAAGAAAATATTATTGAACAAAAATATATATTTGATTGGTTTTCCTGGGGGGAAAAAACCCCGAAAGGAAGCTAAGTGTAACCCCTAAACGAAGAACCCCAGAGGGTTAAGTAAACAGTATTTCTATCACAATGTCATAATCCTTATGCACCAGAGAAACAAGCATGCTGTCATCTTTAAAATATTGTGTTTGAACTTCTGTTTTTGCGATAGCACTGTATATTTCTATGGCAATGCTGTCAAAGAGTAATTAGCTAGTGAAGTGGATTTACTAATTGTAGAGTTAACGAAAGTTATCATGAGCATTGTAATGTTTGAAACGGATGTCATAACAGATGCACAGTAGGTAGACAAGAAAGATTATAAAAATGAGCACATTCATAAATTCATAAGATCTTACCTTCATGCTGTCGAAATAAAAACTGGAAGACCGCAAACACAACGAGCGTTGTGCTGAAAAGGGTCGGGGCTACATAAGGTTTTTTAGCAGGAAAACAAGATAAAAATGGTGATGATTAAGAAAGTGATTTTGTGCATCTTACACTGGCCTTCTTGCCTAGCATACCGAATGCATATTAAAGCAATTGTCATGTTGCAATAGCTTGAAATGACTGGTCAATTCAAGCGATCACATCACAACCCACAACGAGCGATCAATCATTGACTAACCAGCAGAGAACAGGCAGCCACCCTCTCATCCGCCCACTCTGAGTGTAAAGGTCAGCCGTGCTCAGTAGAGGAATAGTTAGGCACTGTCAAACACTTCCACTTTGCTGTGATAAGCACTAGAATTAGCATGCTTGTGTTTGTGTGTAGGTGTATGCATTTCTAATTCAGTGCATGTGTGAAAGTGTGTGTGCGTGTGATTGGTGAGGGGGCAGCTGTCTGAAGTTATTGATGCTGGCAGAAACTGATCAAACTCTTATTCTCTTGCTCCTGTTCTTTTGCTTTGGCCTGCCACTTTTGATTAGCAGCCGAAGACGCATTCATCAGGACCTCACACACACACAAATGCACACATGCGCATTTGTCCTCGGCAATAACTGTGAGTGACACGTGTTGATGAATTATTTTGTGTTGAGAGAGCTTCATGGACAAACATGCATGACTAATGCAGTTCCACTGTCAGCTGTAAATGACAAATACATGGAGCAGCAATATTTGTTTAGCGTTCAGTAATTTGACAGAACTATCATGTACACTTTTATTAATATGTTAACAGCAGCGCAGCACAGATAACACTGTGCGCTACGGATTGTGTATTTCAGCATTCCCTAATAAGGGTCATTACATGATAAAGTATTTCCATGGCTGTGCAAACCAATTTTCTCAAGTAAAATACTCTCAAGTAATCAGACTTTTGCCTGTCGGCATGAAGTCTGGGCCTGTTTGGCCTGCTTATTCTTGCCAAGCACTCCCCATTTGAACAGAAAACTTCAACACACTCTCATGGCAATTCGTTTTGGCAAATTGGTGGTGAATTCATACTAATTTATTGGGTTGCGGGGCATTTGTAACCTGTGACCTGGTTAGAAAGTCGGAATTGTAACCCGAAGGTCACATGGGTTAAATTCTCAATAGCGACAGGAAACGACTGAGGTGTCCTTGAGTGTGGCTTCTAACCCCCAATCGCTCCCTGGGCACCGCAATGGATGGCTGCCCAATGCTCTGTGTGTGTCTGTGTGTCTGTGTGTGTGTGTGTGTCCATTACTCACTGCTTCTAATGTGTGTCCACTAACTGGTATGGGTTAAATGCAGAGGACAAATACAGATTATGGGTTGCCAGATTATGGGTTGCTTCGCCTTTCATTTCACTTAATTTCACATTTGTACAATGTTATTCATGAATTTCTGTTTGAGTGAGGGGTGGACCTTCGTGCTTTTTTTTTTTTTTCCTAAAAATGACTATTTGTTTCACTTGTCGGTGCCATTCGAGCTGTATTTTCACTGTCTATGTAATTCATCCCTCTAGTGGAAGTTGTAATGTACTTTCAATGTGTTTGTCTGTTTACATTGTCAAGAGCAAAAGTATTTAGCTACTGCTTATTGACCACTGATGTACAGTATTAATGATAAATTAATAGCTACCCATGGAAATGATTGCCAATACTTTTGGAGGGAACATATTATTGGACAATTTAAGTTATTTTTATGTAATTTCTTTAATTATAATTGTTCATTGTTTTCAAGTGAGAGATCTTGATAAAGTTATAAAAAACACATATGAACATATTTTTTAAGTAAGTAATATATTAATTAAAGATATGTAAATATTCTACTGCATCTGAAGCTCAAATTGATTCTGTCAATCCTGCATCTGCCCTCAAAATCTCTCACTGCATAAATCCAGCATCTTGCAAATATTACTTTGTTTCCAGACAGACTGTTGCAACTTTCTATCTGATTGAAAATGACAATTTCAGCCAGTTCCTGTCATTTTGCACAATATGAATCAGATGGCCCGTGGGTTTGCTGTCTGAGTCTGACACTACATTTGACTGTTCACCTGAAAGAAGATTCAGACAGAAACTCAGCACATTTTCATGCCACAAGATACATTTTTGTCCAGCTGTCCTTTTTTAACCCCAAAATATGCATGAGCATTGACATCACTTGAAGCGGGTTGGTTCTTGTCACCATAGAAGCCAGGCAGGGCCGCTATCTGCCTACACAGAGGGGTGGACTGGACACTGATGAACATTGTGGAGGGTATTGCTGGTATGCCCCATTGAATTGGACCAGAAGGAGCTGATGGTGAGCCAGGTTGGCAGGCTTCTATGGCAGGCTTCTATGTCTAGTTATCTTTGCCCAGGTGTCCTGAGTGCTTGGTCTGCACTCAGTCATGTTTAAGGAGAAGTTTTGAAGGCATATGGAGAGTCAGTTTGAACCACTGGCAGACCAGCATCCCACCTATTAGACTAATTAAGATGGAGGGAGAAAGACTTTCCTGTCCTAAACCCAGAAAATCTGTACACATTAGGGCTTTGACTCCGAACTTCGTTATTCGAATATAATTCGAATATTTAAAAAAATAATGATATTCGAACGAATATTAGGCAGCCTTTAATATTCGAACTTTTTATGGGCATTATTTTTTGTAAATGTGTTTGCTTGTAAACGTTGTTTTCAATTCAGATTCCGAGGCTTTTTCAGCCTGGTGAAGTTGTAAATCGAGAGCTCATTAGCAAGGCAATTATTGGTCATCTGGGCTCCTGTGACGATAGCGTCCTGGGGTGCGTTTCCCGATAGCATCGTTAGCCAACTATGGTCGCAAGTTGGTCGCAATTTCCATTGAACTCTATTGGTAACGACGGAACTTGCGACCATAGTTGGCTAACGATGCTTTCGGGAAACGCACCCCTGGTTAGTGCAGCGGCTATTTTGAATATCAAAATAATGGCCGCGCCAACGCCGACAACAACAACGCCTGACGAGGAGTTCGAAATCCACACTCCTGATAATTTGAAAAGCAACGTGTGCCGCTACTTACATTTTACCAGGTATTCGTTTCACTGTTAACATCCATCTGTGAACGGTAATCCCCGGCTTCTTTAATCATTTTGACATTGATGAGTTAGCTAGCTAGACCGGTGAACTTTTAGTCATCATGAAAACAAACAGAGAGCGGTGCATCAGAGCAGCATCAAGAATATCAAATACATTGCCGAGAATCTCTTATTTGCATCTTAAGTTTGTTGCCAATAATAATGACAGCTTTGCGAAAAGTGTAGAACTCGGTGAGCTTGCGCAAAACACATCTTCAGCACAGCGACTTATTTAAACGCATCTGATTGGCTGATGCGTTCAACAGACATGTCTGTGATTGGCTACAATGCTCAACGCTGCAAAAGCACGTTGCAAGTACCTTTAATGCAGAGGTAAAAATATAAATAAAACTGTAATAGCCTATGCACTTTTCATGATTAGGTAATCGCGGTAGCTGTAATCTTATTCACATTTGTATTTCTGATTAATTGTTTTGCTCTATGAGAAAGACGAGGTAACAACATATTCTGGGCTTTACTTAAAACATTAGCCCAGCCCTAGCGCCGCGGCATTTAATGGTCAAAATATTATTAATTAATATTCGAATATATTCGAATATTAATATTAATAAACAAACGAATTTCGAATATGATTTTTGGGCAAAAGTCAAAGCCCTAGTACACATTCACATAAATGTTTGTTTGGCTAGAAAAAAAACATAATTTTTCTTGACAGTTCACTATAGTATGCAGCTCCCTGAACTAAGTTTGTAACATTAAGATTAAAATGGCAGGGTAATAATTCAATACCTCAAATTCCATTTTACTTTAGATGACAAATGTACCGCCAAAATCTTGCATTTTAAGGTTTTATGATTGTTACATTTGTGAAATATGCCTCAAATCACAAAAGACGCATGATTTAAGCGAGGCTATTCAGATCAGTCTTACACTAACTGGTTTAGTGAGTAAACCATGCAACAGTATCTTGAAATGTTCAGCACTTCATATGGTGATGGAGCAATTGTGAATCTCAGGGAAATAGACATTTTGCTAAGTAAAAAAACTGACTTCAACATTTTGGACAGCATGTGTTACTCTTTCTCTTAATACAGGGAGGATTGTTTAATTGTGCAGACAGCATGAGTTACTGAGAGCCTCACACCAAACATAATGAATTTTCTATGAAGTTTTGTTCACACAGTATTTCATTGTCATTTTAAACATGGGTAGAAATTTACATCAAGGTTCGATATGTTAATATTAGTTAATGAAATAGTGAAATAATAATAAAAATAACTTTTATATATAGAATTTATCACTGTTGGCCAATGTTAATTTCTATGTATGAATTTGAACATTTCAAGTCGTATTAAATAACATTTAATGTAATATAAGCAATGTGAATTAACAATGAACAATATTTATAAATTAATATTAACTTAAATGAATAAATACTGTACAAGTATTGTTCATTGCTAGTTTATGAAACAAAATGCATTAACTAATGTTTAAAAATGTATAGTTCTATACATTTTGCTCCATTGAAAAAAACTTCCTACTTTCCTTCCTGGATCTGAAAGTCCAGGTTATTTCCGAAGCCTATGCACTTGTGCAGTGGACAGCAACCTCTTTATTTCCATTAGAGCTGTTATTTTTATTATTTCAGACACTACTGAAAATGGAAAGTGAGGAGAGAAACAAGCATGATGGTGGGTGGCCGCAAATCAAATGTAATGGAGTGCAAGTTTACGGATATACGTTCCACAATATATACACATTTTCATTACATGTTTTCAATCTATTTTTAGATTTCTTTTACAGTAAATCAAAACATGTAAATGTGGTAATCTGATTCCTACTATACAATTTGTGGTGTAAAAATATAGGAGAAAAAAACACCTGAATCATTGGCAAAAATGGACTGGTCAGTTCTGAGCAAACGCCAGCATATTCTCTGTACGGCGTACATTTGGGCTTTCTTCTTGCCCTCCTCAAAGAACAAGCATTAAGGCTGTAATTGGATCAGTTAAAGCTGGAGAAAAGTTTTCTCCCGCAGCACGCACAAAGCCCAGCCTCCTGCAACCTAAATTGTTAATGGAGACAAATGTTCTAGTGCATCCTGGGAGATTTCACTAATGGGGGAAATAACAAGGGGTAAAGCAGGAAGGCTTTTCAGAAGAGGCTGCGCTTTTGGGGCCCAGAGACTGCTGGGTACTCATTGCTGATGCCCGAACTCCCCATGTCCCAGCTCCTTTAATACAGTGAGTTAATCTAACTGACAGAACATCATCAAACTCTCTCTCTTCCTAGCTTTTCCTCCCTGTCTACTTTTCAAGAGAGCTAAATCAACAGTGTAAAGACACCCTCAAACCCCACACCGTTCTTAAGAAGGAGAATTCTGCAAACCTGCACTTTCGTCACAAAATATATATCTCAGCACAACACTGAATCATCTCAGCATGGAATTTAGGAAGTTCTGGAAAGTTCAAACGGGAGACTTCAGCAAATTTTTTCTACGTTTGAAATGATCTCGTCAACAAAACATGAGCAATGGCCTAAAAGGCCCCAAAAAAACAGGTTAAGCCCTTTTTTATCTTTCCTGGAAAGAAATTTGATGAGTTTGAGCTCAAGAAAATCCATGGTTAAATAAAACTTGCTTTGCTAATATGAAGTTACTTCATTTGATTTAATTTGCTGGTTTCTTATCACATAGAAAACATGATGCTGCACACACAACTGAAAAAGACCTTGTATTATGCCTTCCACTCTGTCTGCAAGCACAATCAATGAACTGTTGTATAAAGCAGATAAAACTGACCATGGATAATTTATTGCAAAAAACACCTAAAAAAAACCAAGTGTGGCTAAATGAGTGTCAAATCAAGTTAGTCACGCAGTAGTTTTATGAATCAAATGTATTATTTTCTGCTTTATCTTAAAACTTTAGTCTCTTAATATTTACTCACCCCAATTTCTTAATGAGCACAAACTGTAACACTCTCTCTC
The DNA here is from genome assembly GCA_031834385.1 of Semotilus atromaculatus. Classification (NCBI taxonomy): domain Eukaryota; kingdom Metazoa; phylum Chordata; class Actinopteri; order Cypriniformes; family Leuciscidae; genus Semotilus; species Semotilus atromaculatus. Next base: position 11,937,966 of record JAULUF010000052.1, on the reverse strand, counting down.
TCTCTCTCTCTCTCTCTCTCTCTCTCTCTCTCTCTCTCTCTCTCTCTTTTTTTTTTTTTTCTTTTTTTCATTTCCATATCTGGATTTCCACTCACCCCGGGATAACTGTTAACCTATAATGAAGAAATTAGTCTACCTGAAAATTAGATTTCTCCAGAAAACAGCAGTTCTCTTGTTGACATCAGTGTGACTGTCTGACTCCAGGAGGTACTGATTACTCAACTCATCTTTGATTCTCTCTCTCTTTCACACTTTAAATTGAGAAATGCATTATTTTGTAATGTTTTTGTACGCTCAGATTAGATTTTCTTTCCTTTTTAAAGTTCCTTCAATATGTGCACTTCAGAAAAAGAAACCAGTTTTATATGAATGTGTTGGTAAGAAAATCAGATCCTTTAAACCCATTTTGCCTTTATAAGCAAGTTGACGTGCATTTAAACTGAACGTGAAAGTTACCTATTTTACATGTTTTCGCGTCATGTTTTGCTTGCTTTCTCACTATCGGGAGAGTTGCTAAAATGTTTTTGATCTCCACAGCATGAGATGTCTTAATTTCACATCGCCCTCGTGACATCATCTCCCCCGCTTCTGCCGCGTTGTAATCTCTGAGCATCAGCGCGAAGAGAAGAGCAGGTATTTTATAATCTTCTCAGCGTATGAATGACACGCCGTCAGATATATTTAAAGCCCACAGGGATAAAACTAGCACCTCACCTTGAATGGATAATGCTCTGCATATTGATATTCTCTTTCTTTTTCTCCTTTGCTCCCTCATTTTCTTTCTCAAGCTCCATTTCTTTTGTCGGCACTCAACTGGCATTATGGGAAATCTGCAATACAAAGTCAGAAACAATTCAGGGATACTAAGACAGAGCAGTCCCACAGTTAATTTATTTCAAATCCAGCTTTGCTCTACCTATAGACTGTGGCCCTTATTCGCAAACCATCTGCACTCCTCACCCGTCCCCGTACCTCTCTTCTCATCCATATTAGACAGCTTGGAGTGAAAGCATTATTAGAGCTAACTTTTGAAAAGACTCCACTCAAGAGAGCTTCTTTACAACAGCTCTGATTTGAATACATTTTGAATGTCAATGTCAGAGAATTTAGGTATGATTTGGAAACACGATTAGACAAAGTTTTGAAAAGTTTTTCTTCAAGGTGCTTCATTATTTTCAGAACAGAAAACCTGGAGGATAAATTATTCGTACCTTTTTTGGAAAATCCTCCATAGCTCGCTGGTGTAACCGCAGATATGTGTCTGTAGAGTTAGACAATTATTCCAGCATTGAACATATAAGTCAATGCTTCAATGGAGAACGCTCATCAAAACTGCGACTTGAAGGCTCACGTTCTGCTTTGTTTGTAAAGTTATGTCATGTTGCTCGGACTGTAGGAGAACAAGCGTGACGTGCCAATGCCACACTGTTTGAGCATTGTCACGGAGTCATCAGGATATTGTTGGAACAATGTCAGGATATTGCTGATTGAGTGGTTCAAGTCCAAAAAGATCTATAATTGAAAACGAGAAAAAGAGAAGATTGTAGCCTGTCAGGCATTCTGATATCTTTTTAATTACATTTCTTTTTCCCAGTGTCTAACGGGGAAGTGATGGTTATGATGATAGGCACAGCTCAGCTGCAGAAAGCTGCCTTCATTAAAAAGCAGAATCTTCAAGAATGTACTGTAAGACTAATTAAAATGGGAAAGGGGAAAGCTAGAGAGGGTGAGAATAAGATGGAGGAAAAATCTGCTGTCTACATAATTACTTTTGCCCTTCATTTGAAGTTTTATTTTGCTAGGAAATTCAACCTTGAAATTAAAGGAAATACCCATAAAGGCTGAAAAATGCTGCTGAGGAACATATAATGATAAAAGGCTGTGAAGGGATTGTGTACCTGACCACGATTCCATCTCATTCTCCCTCTCTCTTTTTCAAAGAGCTTTGGTGACATCTCCAATGCTAAATTGGCAAAAGTTATGTTTTCAAATGGCAACATATAAGGCAAAGCAGGAGTGTGATTCCCCTCGAATCTAATTCATTAATCGTTATGCTTCAAAATGTTTGAAAACAGAATAAGGGCATGAAAAATAATTAGGAACCTACAGCGTGAGCAAGATGAGATTTTAAAATTCAGATTTCTTGTTTTTAACATCATTATCAGGACATTTCTTCCCTCTCCCAAGGCAAATCCGATAACAACAAATGCAATCTTCTTCTCAAGGTTTTCTTTTATTTATTTTCTAATAATTATTAGTGTTGATGTTACTTCCTATAACAAGTGTCAAAGTCTGGCTGTAGAAGTACTATCTGAAATGGAAGGACTTCATGATAAAGTAGTTTTTTTTTTTTTTTTTAAATCCTCTGGCCCTTAGGAAGTGCAGCTCATCTGACACAATTAGGCCAGCATGGGCATTTAGCTAGCCTTTGATGCTGACGTAGTCATTTGATGTAAGGTTGAGTGCACGTTTTGATTTGTCACTGTGATAGTGTTGAGAGCTCACCTCCCCTTCAGTTGCCCACAGCTTGCCTTTAAGCTGAAGTGCCATTAGTAGCTTTGATTATCACCATATGGTCACAACGCAGACAATATAGAAAATTACAGTATAACTTCTTTCTGTTAATAGACTATATATATATACACACAGTGTGTGTGTGTGTATATATATATACAGTATATATATGTATACATACACACAGTGTATATATATATATATAGAGAGAGAGAGAGAGAGAGAGAGACAGACAGACAGACAGACAGACAGACAGACAGAGAGAGAGAGAGAGAGAGAGAGAGAGAGAGACTAAAAGGACCGTTACAGACATTAAAATGATAGTCTATATTAATGGAATAAATCTATGAGCTACCCATCTGACATAAGGAGGCTCTGCGGTGTCCAGTATTAGCGAGGCGCATGATTAAGGCGGACACCGCGGCGCTAGCAGAGCTAAGCTTTGGGTATCCTGCAGGGTGCGAGAGGATCTCCTCTGGTGCTGAGGTCAGCGTTGGTTCATCCTGAATGAACGCCAGCTCAATGAACAAACTATGTTCTGAACAATCATGTAACCCATCAATGGTGGAGGGGTTGATAGAAATACAAGTCTGGTTAAACCATCTGGGCCGAGCCATGACTATTGCACTGATTTTGGTGAAAATTTAGCAGAACTGATGCAGGTAAAATGAGCTACATTGAGCTGAGAGTACAGCACTTTTTTTTTTGGTAGCAGAAAGCAAATTATTAATGGATTAATGTACAGTCAGCCAGTCATTGTCACAAATTGAATACAAGTTCAAGTTTAAAATATTCAATTACTTTACTTGGAGATAAAATAGTCACTTGTGATGGGCAATTTGCACTTAGTGTAAATAGACACTCCTCATGTTCTACAACAAAGAATACAGTTAGCTACCAGAAAAACAAAACAATTTATAAATATATAATGAATTTAAAAAATAATTAATAAATACAAATATTTATTAACTGATATATTATCAAACCAAATCCAAGTATAATCCATCAATTTCTATAGATTAGTTGGCTAACATATTTAGCTACATTAACACATTGTCTTTTTAAGTAGAAAAAAGTACTTTTCCCTCTCTCAGTGAGCTTTGTGTCCTGAGCTTCTAGTCATTTATCAAACATTTTATTCACATCATATATAATAATATTAATATTAATTTTCATTTTTATATAGATTTTTTTTATTGATTTTTACTTTATTCATTGTATTATAATTCTAGCTATTCTGTCTCAGTATACCATAATTTCTGAGGCAAAATCTTTTTTTTAATTTGTAAAAATAAAAATAAAAAAGTATTCTGTTAAAAAATAATTGTATTGTAATTGTATTAATTTATTTTCGCTTTTGGATATTTTAACATATGTTTAAATGACATGCAAAGGAGATGACAACTATAGAAATATTATTGCATCTTCCGGATTCCAGTGTTTCTGGATGTGCACTGCACCTGCACAGAGGAAAATGTTGCACACACACACACACACACACACACACACACACACACACACACACACAGCCTACTCCTGCATAAAAATAAATAAAAAAACACAAAAAAAAAAAAAAAAACTACAAATGGATGAGATGGTGTCATTGCCTTCCCAAAACTCAGCAAGCCAGATGGATCCGATATCATCCCCCACCCCCCAACACTTGTCAGAAGAGTGCTTACAGTCTTCACAGACCAGTAATCTTGTGAAAGCGAGGCAGGTTACTGCTGGCATCATATGTCACTTTGGGTAAAGTTGCTGTTGATTTTCACCCATTTTTTTTCTTTCCTCAGTCTGAGAAAGGCATGTTACTGTCATTGCCAGCTGTGGTGGCTCAAAACTCTCAGCTGGGTGTGAGAGACATCTCGTCTAATGGCTGAGGATGTTGCTCTCTGAAGCCTGTTATTGTAGTCACAAAAGTGCTTAATAACTGAGATTTCATTTCGGACTCTTGTTTCCTTTCAGGCGATACGCTGGCATCCCAGAGGAAATACACCCTGATTACTGCAGTCATAAATTACATGTATTGAATTATAAAAATGCCCATATTTTTCTCTCTGGATGGGACTTTTTAAATTATTACTATAATGACTTTGAAATAGTGAGTAGTCAGAGATATTTTTTTCTCCCGCTGAAGTTGTGGCCCCAATTTTTCACTTTTCTCTCTTTAGCTCTGTGAAGAAAGCTGTGACCAGGCACTTGCAACTGCGAAATGTATAATGACATGTGAGACATGTGAAATATGATTCCCAGTCACACAAAGAATTAAATGAGGGGCAAGGAGTTCACCGTTTCTTAATTAGTTTGCAGTATATGCGTAATTATGGCTGAATTTTAAAATGCACTAAAGGCATTCCTCTCTCTATTCAGATCTAGTTCAAGGATGTCCTGCAGTTACACTGTAGAATCAATCCAATGTTAATCGACTGCCATAATGTAATTACTCCTTGTATCCACGCACAATGAATAGCCGTTTACAAGGCTCAGAGGTGCAGGCAGTGATTACGCAAGTGTATATGTAAAGGCTGACGCAACTTGTTTGAAAATGAGTACATGTGACGTTACTAAGGAACGATCAATATATGCATTGTGTGTAGTCTCTAGTGATACTATAGAGGCTTTAACTAAAATTCCTGTTAAGTAAAGAAGGGTTCCTCCCAATCCACCTTCCCCTGTGCCACTGGCTTTGAATGTCCAGCATCAATGAGCAAGTCCTTCTGAGTTTTTTTCCCCTGGAATGTTATAACAAATAACCAACTTAGAAATATACTCAATAATAGGATTCAATCCAATTTAATGCTTGTGCAGTTCGCTCACAGCCTGATGATGTAATCTCTTGCCCATTCTATTGCTAAATCTGGCAATAAATAAATAACCTGCCAGGGAGAATTTGGGAATTGTTGTTAGTTAGGCTCGGGTGATTCAGGTGGTTATTGGATGTACACGAGCGGATCAGTGCGTATTTCTCATCTGGTGAGGTGAGGAATAAACGCCTTTTCTTGGATACAGAAAAGGCTTGGAAAGGAGGGAATGGAGAAGTTATTAAATCTGAAAAAAAAATCTATGTTTTACTTCATGTTTTAAAGGGATAGTTCACCAAAAAATTAAAATTCTGTCATAATTTTATTACCCTCAAGAAATTCCTTACTCCTATGACTTACTTTTTTCTTCTAAATACATCATTTATTACTGTCTGATCTGCTCTTTTTCATACACTGTACATGAATGTTATTTTTGTTACCAAAAATGACAAAAAGCTTCAAGCAAATGTGAAAGCATCATGACAGTCTAAATGACTTTTACACTACCATTTTTTCTTTTTAATTTTTTTGTAATTTGTTTTTTATACCTAGTAATGATGCATTAAATTGATCAAATGTGACAATAAAGACTTTTACATTGTTACAAAAGCATTCTATTTCAAATAAATGGTGTTCTTTTGTACTTTATATTTAAAGAATCCTTAAAAAATTATCACGTTTTCTTTTTAACATTGATAATAACAAGAAATGTTTCCAGTTTGCCAATTTATGTTTTGCCAATTTCAATCGGACTTTGTCACTTGATCAGCGACTTTTCAGACCCCTGTAGCGATTTATTTTTTATTCAAAAACGTGACAAGAGTCAACTCTTGCAACTTTTTGGACTGCTGGTTAACATGTTACTATCATACTCGTGTACTACTATCATACATTTTTTCCCATTCTCTCTGCTGGCTCTGTCCATTCATCTGTATTGCCTGCCTTACTGGTCCCCCACAGCTCCTCATTTCTGCCCTCGCTGCTGACTCCCTCCAGCTCCACCTCGGGCCCCTTCACCACCAGCATGATTTTGTGAAGTGGATCCCCCGGCTACACCTCAGGCCTCCAGGCCCATGTCTCCACATCTGCCTGTCAATCCTTCAGCTCTGCCTTGGCTCTGTGCTCTCTCAGCTCCACCGTGGCTCCACTGGGCTCCTTCGTCCCTCCAGCTCCGCCCTAGTCACTTGTCATCCCTGTTTCACTGAGGACTTCCGGGCCTCTGGCTGCGCCTCAGCCCTCCACCCCTTCAGCTCCACCGGGCTCTTCCTTCTCACTAGCCTCGCTGTTGTCCTCAGTGTCGCCCTGTTCTGCCAGGCCCCAATCTCCGCCTCATTTGCTCAAGCCGGCAATGTCACCCCAGGTCATCATCCTGTTAGTTCCTCTGGGGTCTTCACCTCAATGTGATTTCATTCATGTGTCTGTGTTCCTGGTGTTTTCTTTCAGCTTGGTTCAATATTACCCCCTTGTTAGTTGCCTTAGTTACTAATTAGTTTCACCTGTGTCTAGTTTAGTTCCCTTAGTTTGTCCCCTGTATATAGAGCCCTGTGTTTCAGTTGTTTCCTGTCGTTTATTGTCATTATTTATGTGTGGATTATGTTTGTTCTCCTGATAAATTCTTCTGAGCATTTTGGTTGTGGATTAAAGAACATGTGTCTTATTCTGAGTCATTTGTGTTGGATTGCACCACACATGAAGAAATTACATTTGAAAATGTATTAAAATGCAAAGCAGTTATTTTAAATTGTAATGTTTCCCAATATCACTGTTTAAACTGTAGTTTTGATTAAATAAATGCAGCTTTGGTGAGTATGAGACTTCTTTCAAAAGCATTACTGACCTCAGTCTTTTGAGCTGTAGTGAATATTCTGAATCTTCCAAAGCCATTTGATAACTCTTCAGACTGGATTTTAAGTTGTTGTTCAGTGAAAAGTGTGGTTGCCATCATTTTTTTTTTTTTTATTATTATTTTTTTTTATATATGCAATTTTATAACACATCCCTTCAAGGTATAGTGAAAAATTAGTTCAGAATGAGTGAGTGAAACATCAATCCAGAGTAGTTCCGTTCAGAATTGCTCTGGTCTATATTTTATGTACTGTATGTATTCATTCTTTCTTTATTTAATTTTTTCTTTCTTTTTTTTTTGTTGCTTTTTTATCTACATGCAATTTTATAATACATCCCCTCAAGGTATGAAGGTGAAACATCATTCATGTAATAATACAGAGCCTGTACTCTCAGCTGTCATTGGTATTCCTCAGACAGAGATGATGATGGAATAAGTCTATCGCATATTAGACATGTGCCAGTCATATTGGACACAATCCAATTTGGAATCCATTCAGAGATCGTCTAAACCACGCTCTGAGATTTGAGTTCTGTGTATTTGTTTTATTTATTTTTTTGGAGTCTCAAATTTCACAACAATCACAGTCAGAGTCTGGCTTCCATGAGGTGAAGGTAGCACTTCTGTTTACTCTGTGGCAGTGGATGATCTATAATAGTAATGAAAAAGTAAAATGTAACTTCCCCAGTGCCACAGAAATTTCAGATCCTTTGTAAAGTTTTACCTTCTACCAAATTATCATTGCCAACCGTGCAAGTAATCAGCAGTTTGGGAATTGTCACGTCTCTTTGGGCATAATTGAAACGCAGGTCATAATTATGGCCCACTACTTACACACTGTGACATTGTGCCAGGCGCCGCCACCATCTCACAGTTACACAAACATACGCTTGTCTGCTTCTGTTATTATCACTCATTACCTAAGACTCAAATGTCTGAGTTAATTACAGACTGTCATCACGTAGAGCCCAGCCTTGCTGCTACACTGTGTCCATCACTCCAGCCCTTGGGATCTATATCCGCATAATCCATGCTAAGACAGGAGCGTGTCCGTGGGGCGTCTATCTAGGTTGTCAGAGCTGAAATGACAGCTGCATGCCTGTAAGATCCAGTGGGATCTAAACGGCTGACAGTTTAGAGTCCACTAAGAGCCATGACCGTGCCATTCATTTCTCCAACAGGGGGTTCCCTTTGCAGAAAGGTATGGTAATAGATCATTTAAACGCACATTCGGGTGCACATGCAAACTTTGGATGATGAGGAAAAATAATACTTTAAACATAATATAGGCACAATTTGTTCAGCAGGGTTGATGGATATAGTCTCATAATGAGGAATTGATTGTGTTCTTTATGGATTTTGTATTTTGCTAGCCTGTTAAGTATGATAGGCAGGCACACAACAGTGAGACATACTGCTGTTTATCAGTAAATAATGGTGACAGAGTTTCTTGAATGCTCATTGATTTATAAATCTAGAAATTATGTTTAACAAAAGTTATATACACCTCTGCCTGGTACAGTATATCCATCCATCCATTCTCCAAATGCTTGTGGGGGTGTTGGAGCCTATTGCAGTTTCTCAGGACATACTCTGGATGGATGACTAGTCCATCACTGTGGTACCGTTTACAGTAACATTCAAGGTTGGGTCAGTAAGATATATTTTTTAAGAATTAATACTTTTATTTAGCAAGGATGCATTAAAAAAAAGATAAATATCACATATTTCAAATAAATAGTTCTTTTGAACTTTCTATTCCTCAAAGAATCTATCATAAATCTATCTATCATTTTGCACAAATATAATAAACAACTGTTTTCAGTATAGATAGTAATAAGATATGTTCCTTAAGCACCAAATTGGCATATTAAAATGTTTCTAAAATGTTTTTCTAAAGCCTAAAGCTCATCCTGGGTCGACATTTCATTTGATAACATTAGGCAGGTTTGATTTATATGCTGTTTAATGTCAATCAGGTTATTTTACATATGCATGACTACATATGAAATTGTTTGTTTCTGCATCATCTTCGCATGTGTTTTGATCAGGAGATTCAGTACTCTTTCAGAAGATGTGTAATTGCGCCCCCTAGCATATAACAGTGAAAACACAGAAGATTCTGTGTTTGGCGGGGAAGCTTTTTCTCATAAATAACAGAAAATTCCATGTTTTTTGGGGAAATAATTAATGTTATAATCTGTGGCCTAATGGTTAGAGAGTCAGACTGGTAACCCAAAGGTTGCAGGTTTGATTCTCAATACTGGCAGAAAATGACTGAAGTGTCCTTGAGTCTGGCTCCTATCTCCCAATCGCTGCCGCAGTGAATGGCTGCCCAATCCTCCGGGTGTGTGTGTCCACTTATTTGCAGTGTATGTGTCTACTACTCACTGCTCCTAATGTGTGTGCACTAACTTGGATGGGTTAAGTGCAGAGGACAAATTCCTGAGTATGGGTTCCCATGCTTGGCCTTCACATGTCTCTCTCTCTCTTAAATCTCACAATTCAGACTTTATAACTTTCAATTGCAATTTCACAGTATATCCATCAATTGCAATTTCACAATTGCGAGAAATAGTCAGAATGGTGAGATAAAAAGTCGCAATTACTAAATTTTTTTATTTTTTATTCCATGGTGGAAACAAGCTTCCATGAATATGCTACTGTTTGTAAATAAACTTGTCATCTTTGCTTAAGAGAAGCAATAAACATTGTTAGTCTGCACACAATGTAAACCTGTCTGCATTTAACGAGAGCTTACACACTGGAAGTTTTAGGACAAGGAGAATGTAGCAGTGTTGGTTTCTCCGAGTTGCCATATTTGTTTTCCGGGAATGGAAATATTGCTTTTATCTCTTGGGTTATTGAAGATAAGTGGCCATATATTGGGGGCAGGAGCATGAGGACAGGCCTAAAGTGTGCAATACAGTCTCTTCACACTGTGGACAGTTTTCCACTAAATCCCTTGATAGCTGTTCCACTAATAGGGTTCATGAATCTGAGGTCTCAGAAGTGCTCACTTAAGAGGAGGAACACTAGAAGTGGTAGATGGAGAGGAAGGAGAAATCCAACGCAATGCCTTAAGCACTTTGTCCCATCTCCACATCGCTACCTCAGTCATATCAGCGATGGGGAGAAAATCCCATGAACAGAGGGAGGGAAATAGAACAGCAATGGTTTTTATGTTTCGGTTTCCTCTGCACTCTCATGCTCTTTTTCATTTCCACTATTGATAGAGGAGCATAAAAATAAAAACCACTTTAGCCTGTGCCGCTGGGGCTGGGATAGCGTGTTATAATCAAATCATTACATTTATTAATGTTCAGATGGCTTTTTAATAGATTTACTTTATTATGTCATTCCTTTCTCTCATCAGTTCTCGGTGGCCGTTTTGTTTTGTTTGTCATTTCTTTTTCATATTTTCTGTGCTGTAAGCCCATAGGATATCTGTCCTAAGGAGAAAAACATAGAGCACATGGGAAACATTGGTGATATTTCTGCCACCCCCTCCCCACATCCCTCTTCATAATTTGTTTTCAAGACCAATGTTCTGCCCTGCCATACAATCTTGGTGATGTGGTTTTCTTGCTGCTCTTTCTGTACTCTCATTTCTCACAATTCAGTTTTTCTATGTGCTTCTTTCAACAGCCATAGGTAAAGCAACTCTAACAGTGCATGCATTTGAAGTAGTTTGTGTTTGCAGATGGAATCAACAGGAATCAAATAATTCAACAAAGCCTCAAGTCGCAAATTGCAAAGTATTATATTGCCCACTAAGAGATGGTTATGCTTTTTCAGTACAGGTCAACAAAGACTCTATCAGTTAAAGCCTGGATTATGGGTGACATTTTCAAAGTTTTAAAGACCTGATTAAATCAGAATGAGAGTTTTGCGGCTTTTATTTGCCATCTATATGCTAGTGTGCTTCTAAAGATTTCCAGATTCACAGTCTTTGCTACATTATAAAAAAATGTCAACGCAAGAAGGAAAACTTTAATGTAGCAATTAGCATGCTTTGAAATTTGGAGATAAGTGTATTTGCTTCCTTACTATTTTTTTTATTACAAAAATATTAGCAATATCTAAAGGACAAGGAATAACACGTGCAAGGACATTACATAAAATACAGCTTTCTTTGTAAACATTTGAAGAAATTAATCCACCTCCCACCTAGAAAGTCTGTGGATTTATATCTTAAGCCAAAAAAATTTGTTCACACTTTAGTTTATTTCATGGATATATTATTCTCATTATCTGCCAATCCATACGCCTTTTGTCCCACAAAAATATGAAAATTATAATTGGACACAGGGATGATTGTTGCAAACCCAACTCCTGCTAAAACCTTAAGTGAAGTGGTTTGAGAAAGTAGCTGAAATGGCAGGTGGCAAAATACCAATTATATCACAAAAACGTGTTTTCCTTTTTAAAGTGTGTGTCACATTAGTGGAGAGGGGGTGACAAAGAAACAAAGTAATTAGTTTCTTTTTCTCCTCTCCCCCGCATCTCACTTGTGTTTAAAGAGCTGTTTTAACCAACTGCCTATTTTCCATACTATGCTAAGGATAAAATACTTTGTACAATTACATATCAACCATGTAAGTTTTTTTAAGTTTTTTGTTATTAGGTAGAGATAGTACAGCTTTACTTTATATTTTTAAACTAATCAGTGTTATTTTTGTATTTATTAATTTACCTATAAATATTAGCTACTATTATTAACGTTTGTAGGCCTAGTTTTACAGACAGGGCTTAGATTAAGCCAGGATTAGGACATTTAAGTATAGCTTTTATAAACGTGCGTTAGAAAAAAAAAACATTTCTGGTGTGCATCTTGAGACAAAACAATATTTTTTTAATAATTAATTAATAATTTTAAGATATGTCAGTGCAAGTTGCTTTCAGTTAAATCAGCTCAAACATGCATTTTAGTCTGGGACTATGCTTAAGCTTTGTCTATGAATCCGGGGGTGATTTTGATATTTTCAGTTGTCATTTAAATTATCAGTAATAATGTCATTTTTATTAGTTTTTGAAATATTTCTATTTCGTTTTAGTTGTATTAATTTTAGTACTTATAATCAAACTTTTTTTAATTTCAGTTAGTTGCCAAGACAACATTTTTAATTTTCATAATTTTTATTTCAATTATAGAAATGTTACAATCACTTTAGTTAACAATAACAACACTAGAACTACCGAGTCAGTCAACTACTGTTGTCATAAAATTTGCTACAGTGAATGCTGTATGTCTATCTTTTCATAGGAGTAACAGTATGCCTACTTTTTCTTCTTCTTGTTGTTTTTTTGTTCTTTATTATCACATTTCCTTGTTATTGATGATGTCATTTTATTCGCTGTGCGCTGTTTTTGTTATACAGTACACCAAACCTGCCCTTTTTTGATACAGCATATTTCTAAGAGCTCCCACCTCAACCATCACATTTGAAACGTGCCCTTAGAGAGCCACTCACTCTGACCTTCTCACGACTAACATCATTTTGAAGCAGCTGACAGAATGTGACATAAAATGGCAGTCTGACCTCTCAAGCCTATTAGAATTGTTTCTGTTTTTCATTCACTGAGCAAAATGGAGAGAACCAATGTGAAATTTGATGTCTGCTGAACATAAAGAGGAAAGGTTGCATTTGAGTAGGTCGGCAAGTGAAATATTCCACAGTCTCACAGTGGAGCTCTTAGTTCGGCTGTCTGTAAGACTGCATACCAAGACATAATGATTCAAAACTAAGTGGGGTGTCCCCGCGCAATATGACAATCGTAGCAGGAATGGGACATAATGAGATGTAATACTGTACATTTCAAACTGCCGGGTTTGTTGATTCAAGACAAGCAACCTGTTTCTTATGCTGAGAGGATTGAGAGTCCATGTCAAGTGTTTCGAAATTGCCTTCTTTCTCCGACCTTATTTTAGAGTGCCATTAATGACCTGTGCGGCAGAAAGGCTGACCTGTCTCACTCTGTGACGCGTTTTCAAATGGCTGTATAATGAGCTCTGTCAACCGTGTGCTTTTGGGATCTGAAGATGACTGCTTTTGGCTCTTTCTTACTTCAAACCATGGTGAAATAAGCCACCTCACTGCATAATGAGAGGACTGATTATCTTGGCATTATTGTTCGTGTCGTTGCACTGTCTTTGAAGAGGAACGTCTGCTCCCAACACCTTAAGATGTCGCCTATGGTGATTAAAACAGGGCTGAGACAGCAGGGTTTGGGATTGTGTATGCATGATGATAAAAAGCACGTATGACTTCTGCAGCACCTCACTGGCACCTTTAGTCTGTTTTCCCCGAAGTCGCAGACAGGGGATCGTATCTTTGAACTTTCTGAACGCCTTTTGAAAAGCTCTGAAAATTGCTTCCCAAATGCTTTTGGACCATTGGTTATTCAGCTGGCTGCTGCATTTCTAACTATTCACATTCATACTGGAAGGAAGAATAGAACATATGCAGTATCACAATCTCCTGATGCTGAGATCCGTAGTAATGCTAAAAACCCCCAATGACAATCCAGGTTCTCAAACTAATTTCTATAGCAACAGACATAACTCTGTATCTATCGACCTTTCTTTCCGTTCTGCAGCTTACAAACAAGCCAGAGCTTAAAATGTATTCTTAAGTGCTTGTATCATAACATCCTGCTCGTGTAGACATACATCATCACAAATATCCTATTCAAGAAAAAAATCTGACACACAGACAAATACAAATACCAGGCTTGTGGAGAAGGTAATAACCAACCTGTCATGTCACATACACTGTTCACTAGATTATGAAGTAATTGAATCACAGTTGGAACGGCAGGGACCATTATACCTGTGAGAGATGTGCAATGTGGTTAAGTCATCATATTTATTGCCCTCACTTAATCTCTTTTGCTCTCTTCCCTTCAATAACGGTAACCTCCCTGCCCCCTCCTTAACAAGCTTAACCAAAGGCCGGGCAGCATCCTCTGTGCAACCAAACATCTTCAGTTCCAGCCAAGGCTTCAAATGATTAGCAACCAAGCAACCACCCCTCAAGGCTCGGATCTGTAGCAATAATACCCAGGCAAACCTAATTACCTAAAGAGATCAACCTTCCCCCTCTACACACTCCACGCTCCCATATCAGGTAAATCTAATAGCAAGGTGCAATATCAGAGAACAATGGCACCATTATTTTTCATCAGTGTTTCTCTGAAACCAACACCTTCGAGCAGCATTTAGCTGAGAGCCTCCTTCTGTGCCACATTTAATCGTGGGTGCCTGCTCCAGATTTCCTTTTGGTCATGTTGCGGCAAGGGGATTGAATTATTGCCTCAAATTCATGAATATGAATTATTACATGGTTTTCACTATCAGTGCTGTGTAAACGGCAAAACAGATGGCTCTTCACTTTATCACAAGTGTTCAATGACTCTTTAAAACTTCTAAGAATCTTCATTGTGGTTCACAGGTGTTCACTTAATAGTTTTTTTTTTTTTTTTAGAAGAAATGCTAAGAGCACCTTTACATCTATTTTATTGGCCCTTTTCTCACTATCAAGCAGTATCACACAAGAGGGTCGTTGTTTCTTAACATCTGCTTGTGACTTACCATGTTCTTTCAGTACTATTGCGACTGTGATATTGCTTTTACAACAGTATAATAAACAAGAAGTTAAAATTGATTATGCAACTCCTCTTGACTATGTTTGCAGATTCCAGAATGTCAGTTTTATACTTATGGGGATTTCATTCAGTAAGAAAAGAAGTGACAGTCTACTTGAGTGAGGCACTGAATCAATCATTCAACCGATTATTTAAAAAATGCTGATTCATTCAGGTAGGACAAAAGTGACTGGCTGCATCCAAAATCACATAGTCTCTTGAGTAGGTACTTATTTTGAATAAGTAATTACTTTAAAAGTATATTCTATATAGTATGCATGTGTGTAGTATGGATGTCAATCTGATGTACTGCATTTGCCATGTTGTCATTATCATGTTACCTACCAGCATCAGTTGTGTCGCTTCATTTTCATTCACAATTTCTCCCTTGGCTTCCTGGGATAGTAAAGTGTCCATCGTATGCACAGCTCAGAATCTTGCAGGAAGTAGTAAGTCATCCAGGTCCTTTTTGTCTACTCTTTTATGAGTACAGTGAATTCGGACATACTTCTTTTGTCACATACTGTTTTTCACCTACTACATAGTATATGAGGGTGCGAAGGATGCAGGCGTTTATGAGATGCACAATGATTGTAATTTTGTTGACAAAGTAACTGGTGATATTATGTCTAAAATGTAAGTTACTTAATATTAACTTGTTTATAAACTCTTGTCACACTTGCAATCTTGCTGTTGTTCCAAATATCAGTTATAATTAACCCATAAATGCACAAATGTTTCGCCAATCATTATTACATATTTGGATCTTTAGCGACCCAGATCTACATAAAACTCTATTGATATTAGAGTAACAATTACAGCAGAATAAAATAATACATGCTTGGACCTTTTGGATCTGGCTCATATTTCGCGATTTCAAAACTCATATTTCGCGATTTCAACATTTTGATCGCCGACAGCTTCTTTACCAGATCCACCATCAAGTGATGGTAACAGTAATATTTGATTGCGTTCAGTACTTGCTCTGCAGTAAATTGCTGAGCCATTTCACGTTTTGCTGATGATACTTCCTATTCTTTTGTTTTCTACCTGTGGTGAGTGCATTGTGTATCAAACATTGCCACCTTTTGGAATAAAGGTGAGTGGCACTTATTTAGTCATCAAAGATTCAATTATTTTGTGCAGAAAAACTATACATGCACTTATACACACCTCTGGTCATTAGTGACCCTATACCATTTTTTTATTATTATTATTATTAATGGGAAAACAAGGCATTCTTTAAAGGTGCTCTAAGCGATGTCACGCGTTTTTTAGGCCCAAATATTTTTTGTCACATACAGCAAACATCTCCTCACTATCCGCTAGCTGCCTGTCCCCTGAACACACTGTAAAAAAACGCGGTCTCTGTAGACACCACAGGCTCCACAAACGGCAACAAAAACAAACTGCGGCGACCCGCTCCACGAAACATAACAAACAGTGTTCCAGCCAATCACTGGCAAGAAGTATTTGAGGGTGGGTCTGGGGGGTTAGTGCGCGTGCACATGAAGGGGGTGTGTGAAGGAGAGAGAAGCATCAAGAGGGAAGTTTGAATAATGGCCGACAAACGACCTAAGGGACGACGTTCTGATGATCTACTGACAAAGAAGAGGGAAAAGGATAAAGTACGCTCGAAGTACTGAATTTACATCGGAAAAGCTTTCGAAAGATGGCGAGAACTCCGCCGGCAGAAGGGCTTCCAGTCCGACAATCAGGTTGCTCTGCTTTTGCTGGACAGGTGGGTAACGTTAAATTCTTTTTTTTAGTTCTAAATTATGTTCGCCAAACCCACACAAGGATATAAGTAGCTAGAACTATGCTGTCAGCGTTAACTTTGGTGAATACAACATATGTTTGTAGCAGCTAAGAAATGCACGTTCACAACTGTTTCAAGAAACACGGAAGGGAGGGGGAGGAGACGAGATGCGGAGGAGGGAGGGTCTAGCTAGCCTCCGTTTTGTTTGACAATAGTTCGAACGTCAACAAGAAGTGATGTCACCCAGGATCGCTTAGAGAACCTTTAACAATTTTATATATTTTTTTCTTGTTATATTGTTTATAATGAATTGATTGAGGAATACTAAGAACGTTGATGTCTAACTTAAAAAAATTAATTAAGAGGAGAAAATGATATCCCCGGTCACTAAAGACACGAGGTATGCGTTTAAGGGTTAATATTTCATATTTTAATTTTATTTAGTCTATTTGGGTACAGACATTTGCTCATATTTTAATTTTGTATATCCTGCTGGTTAGTGGCCTTGGTTAATACGACTTATACATCCTCTTTGTCTCGATGTCAAGTGTAGTCAAGATTATTGTATTCTTTTCTTTACAGTCTAAGGGTACGTTTACACGACAAAGATATGCTTAAAATGGAGAAGTTTTTCCTTTGAGTTTTCCGCGTACAGACAACACCATTGTCAAAACGATCCCCATTCACACGGATTTGCAAAAAAGACTAAAAACACTGTATTCAGCTGCCAGGCCGTTAGATGGTGATGAAACACTATAGACTGAACACGTAATACGCATATGCATGATATCATTGTCTTCAGAGATTTGCGTTTTGGTTGTTTACACGGAGACCGTTTTCAAAAACGTTCACTTTTGAAACCCGTTTTCAAAAGTCCGTTTCCCAAAACGCCATTGTCTTGAAGACTTGACTTGAGGTCACTCTGGAGCTACAGTGGGAACAGGTGAGATAACTGACACCTGACATCATTTTCACCTGACAGTAATACTCTTAGTCTTCACAGAACAGAAAAAATATGTTTTTGAGTTCAGTGATATTGTGATTATGATGTAGCCTATCATTATTGTATATCAAAGAAACATGTGAAACCACCTGATTCAAATTGTTACCATATCTGAGCAGAAAGTGCACCGACTGATCAGTATAAACAGAAAGCAAGAATGTGAAATGATCCTTCGAGTTATCTCTCTTTTATTCTAAGAGAGAGTGACATTGAAAAAAGAGACCTGCCACTTCCTGTGCCCACCATAATTGGCAGTAATGCTTGTTTGGCAACTAGTCCGTGGTTGCCCAGCAACTATGTTTAAGCTTTCAATTTGCAAGCTAACCAGAAAATAGAATTTTTGTCATGGATGTTTACAGCAGATGAAAAACAGCCAACAGGGTGTTAACTTGTGTTTTATTTTTCATTTAGTTTGCTGGCATTAGTCTGACCAGTAAAGCCAATAGCAGGGCTGAAGAAAACCGTCCCTCTGTTCCTTTACCTCTTATCTTGTCCATTACTGATCTGGTCCAGTGCTACCAATTCAAACTGTTACAGCATAGGGTCCAAAGATGGGTTGTGACTCGTTTTGGCAATTCTTCTACATTTTAAAAAATAACGAGAAGGAAAAATGAAGGTTGGTGTTGACCAATAACCTTTTTTTTTTTTTTGACAAAAAGGTGCAACGTACTCTGGACTTTGTAAAGCTTGTCCAACTTTTCAAATACAATGTCTTGCTTTTGTGCATCTTTGGAACAATGTAAATATTATCAAAAAACATTCTTGTACACTTTGTGCCAGTTGCGTATTTGTATGTGTATTTATGTGCTTGAATATGAAAAAAAAACTCATCATGCATTATTCATCAACCTAATATGGGGTAGTCATCAGAATGAGAGGCACACTGTTGAATTATGAATATGGAACACATCACTGCATGATTATCATTCAAATGTGACTTTAAGAGGTTAAGTATTTTAGTCTCCACCACTGAGGTGAATTGAATGTGATTGCATTGGTTTCCTGAAATGTGTGCTTTTTCTTGAGTTTACTAGTCAAAGAAGTTTTAACTTGGCCAACCTGACTCCAAATCCAGGTAAAACAAGACAGGTCAAAGTGCCAAAGCTGTACAATAACTTCAGGTGCAATGGTTTTAATATTAATAGTGCAACTCTTTGCAGAAAGAAAAGCCAACTGGCAAAAGTTAGACTTTGCAGGTAAAGTTTGTTTTAAGAGGAGATTTTCTGAATAAAAGGAGAGTGTTGCACACTGAGATGATGTCTTGATTTTAAATAAAATCTCCACTTTGATGTGTATACTCAAGTGAAAGAACTCTTTGATAAAAAGATATTTAGCAACTGAAGACACAGATTTGTTTCAAAGATTTTGTTCTGCCACCAGATCTATTCTTATTAAATGTATAATACAAAAGGGTCAATTTGGTTGTGTAGCTTGGCACTGTTAGACCGTGCTGGTGGATGCCATAACTGTGCCATTCCATATATACTGTGTATGTATGTACAGTATATGTATGCATTTGTATGAATATGAACTCTTGCAGATGCAGACAACAGTGGACACACACAACTTTACAGCACTTTGCTGCATATATGTTTTTGTGTCCACAGTTCCCTGGCCTGTTCAAAGTTCACAGCGAGCCCGCAGGCATGTCACCGGAGCTCACACCATTCAATAAGTTATTAATACTTGATGCCAGCGGCCCCTGTGCATTATTTAACAATAAATGATAACGGCTGCTCCATTATAGATTAAAGGAGAAGGGCTGCCTTTTTTAATCACACTTTTCGAAAGGCCACAGGAACAGAACTCCATCAGCGACAAAGAAGAACAGGAAGTGCTGTTCATGTCTGTGGAGTCAAAAGGCTGTCAGTTGAATGTACATGTAAGGATCAGTGACCTTTCACCTTTATGCATGCAAGTGACCATTGAGCTGATTAGCAACAATAAGTGAATGGAATATATGCTGTAGCGACAATGACTTTTGTTTTGGGGAAATTGTTAACTCAAATGGGGAATACTATTCATGAGATAATGAATATGTATTATCGCATACACGAATTTGATTATCCCAAATAGGGACGAGGCTAACCTCACCGTATATGAATAATTAACACGATTGCTCGTAGTAATTATTCCTATAGGTAAGATTCGGTCAATTATCAGAGTAAATTTTGATGTGATTAAAATCTATCAAGCAATCTGTCCGTCCGGCGGACTGGAGCGAGACTTAATTCTTTATCACAATTTATCGGCCTGTAAACAGCGATTATATCATTTCTGTGGCCACAAAGAATATGATATTTCGTGTAAGGCACTTTTAAATATTTCAATAGTTAAATCAGGTAGAGCAGGTAACTTATATCGACATTTTCAGAGGCTTCAAAGTATGGAACCATGAAACAGACTTGATTCAAAATGATTATGAAATTTAATAAACACAACTAAAGATTACATAAACTATTAAATCACGCAGGAGTAAATATGCATAGCAAAACAAACAATTAACAACAACGATTGCAATACGAAATATTGGAGAGATAAAGTTAGAGTGTGAGAGAGGGAGAGAGAGAGAGAGAGAGAGAGAGAGAGAGAGAGAGAGAGAGAGAGAGAGAGAGTGAGTGTGTGTGAGAGAGAGAGAGAGAGAGAGAGAGAGAGAGAGAGAGTGAGAGAGTGTACAGTTCAAACAGCTCAACACAATTCAACACAAGACCCAAAGGCTTTCTAAGCAATATCTAAACAACCTTAAAAATAGCAATGAAATCAGATTAAGTACGTTACTTGCGTTTACGGCCCCTTTTGTGCAGTTGTGTTTATAAAGGCAGCTCGGTCGGAGTGTCTGGAGCGTCTTCCGATAGGAGGCAGATGTTTGCGATTGCTTCAGCTGCGGTCCGTACGAGATGGTTAATTTTAAACTCGTTTCGTTCGTGAATACACTGAACGAAGGCAAATGATCAAACTGAGGTAGATCGAAAAAGAAAGAAACTTAGATTAAAACAAAGTAGAAAAACGACGAATAAGAAAAAGAAGAAACTCCGGCTGGAGTTCAGGAAAGTTGTAACTCTCTCTGGCGTGAACTTGCTTGCCGAACAGACGGGACGCTCCAAGTTTTGAAGGAGCGAGAGGCACGCCTTTCTTGCGCGCCTGGTCCAATCGTTTGGGAGGAGGCGTGGCGGCAACCTTCTATGTTTGCAAAATACCCGTCCTCCGGGCAATGTGCAGAGAAGATAACTAAGTCAAAAATACACTTCTAAACTGGTATTTAATAAAAGAATGCCTAATGTTGCACTTTGGGTCAAGAATTCAGTACCATTAGATTTCTCTGATCACAATAATACCACGTGTAACCCTCCCTTGTAGGTTTTAAATAGACCTGACGACCAATCTAATCAGCTCTAGATCAAACTGGGCCAATATCAGAGTTGTAGGTACGACTACGGAGCCTGGAGCTATAAAATGTTAGCAGGAAAGAGAGAACACAACCCAGATGAGCTCGAGAGATGTATTGTACAAATTAATGACAGTTATTTACATTCCCTGCCTATCTAAGCCGGCTTCCTGAGTGCACATTCGCACACTGAACCCAAAATAAAACTCAAATAAAATAAAGAGTCCGTAAGCGTATTCGGTGTGTGTGTGTGTTTCTCAAAGTCTCAAAGTATGTTCGTTCACTACCCGGGTAGGTTTATGTATGTTCTTATCTGTATGTAATGGAGAAAAAAACGATGAAGATGGTTCCGAAGACGCCACGGCTGGCCACACCAGGCTCTCGGTTCATTCAGTTTCTTTGGTTGGCTCGCCACTGACCACAGGTCAGATTCAGATGGTTCATTCCTCTCTAAAAAAAACCAATCTATGCATACAGTAAAGAATACATTAGATACTGTTAACACATTTCTACTCAAATTCAATCAACTTAAATCCATTCAACTCAAATCAATATATATCCAAATTGTACAGGATATAGATACTCTAATCATTATGTAAATGAATAGATACACATCACACCATATAATATAGGTCAGTTCTAATAAACAACAATCAATCAATCATGTACTTCCATCTCACAGCATAAAATAAAATCATGAGATTTCTGAACCCAGATATTTATATTTTTAACTTCTTTTAAATCTATGTATTCATCTTAATGACATTTTAACATCACATTTTAATGTATTCATTCTTTTTAACAGTTAAGATGAACTTATGTTCCTCATATACAGATCAAATATGTATATTGGCAATTAAATGAACTAAATCACCCTTATCTTACAGATAACAAACAATAAAATAAATACTCCCTCAATCAAATGACTTTTAAATCAACAAAACAGAGTATAAAACACCCTTAACAGTGTGACTACTATAAAAGATCTGCTATAATAGTTACTAGTTTAGCTGAGCTAACAGCAGAGCTAAAATCAGGACATATTCACAGTGTAAATGCTAGTGATTAGCACGAGGCTAGCGCGATTAGCGATCTTTTATGAGCATCTCAAACAGCATAAAACAATCTGAATCGGTGTCTATATGGTATCAGATAGTAAGAATCGGGATCACAACTCCGATTGGTTTTATAAAACAGTAATTTTCACCATGCTGGAGCTAACACGGCCAGCATAACGCTCACATCAATATTAACATTCTTACCGGAGATATCTTAAGGAGTTCGCAAAGTCGTGCGATTTATCTTTCCCTCTCACAGCTTTCAACCTAATGGATAGATCATATTTCAATATTTAGTACAAGATTTATCTTAGAATTGATATCTCTCAGAGGATATTTTCATACCAGTCAATGCGTTCGGACAATGTCTTCAACGGAAGAAAGGTGCGTTTTTTTCAAAACTCCCTGGAGTGTACGCCCCACCCCCTGGTGGCTTAAAGGGGATTGCACTTCAGTAACCTTGTGTGGGTTACACTCTCCCCTCCAAACTTATGCACGTCCCTGTGCATGGCAATGTTCAGACGGTCATCACCGGAAGGGACAAAACAGGGGAATGTTTCGACGTATCACTCTCACTCATGATGTCATCCCACACAGTAGTCAGCCCTTGAAAGAATGACTTCACCACCGTTACTAAGGGAGTTCCCAATTCAGTGTAGTCCAGCCGCCTAGGTGGCTGACGATTCCTCTCAGATCTCCTGATCAGGTCATCAGCATTTGCTTGTTCCTCCAGCTCCTTAATCTCCTCTTCTCCTTTCTTTTCAGGGACAGGCGTCTCATCACATTCTGGTATGTCGGAGAGGATTGGGAGTTGTTCAGTACAGTCCACCTCCGAGCCTTCCGCAAGGTCACCATTGTCAGGTAAGTTCATCTCCTTCTCCACAGGATCATTCCCAGGTAAGTTTAGGTCCAGCTGTACTCGGTCGACTGGAGTGATGTCAGGTAAGATAATCGCATTAGCTGGGGCATCATCAGTCACATTGTGAGGTTTTGTTGTCAAATCCTCTTTAGGATTACTTTGACCATGGTGTATTGGAACATCTCGTGAGACAATGTACCTGGTTACTTCTGGAACTGACTCTTTTTGGGACCATATAACAGGAGTGATATCATCCTCATCCGAGGACTGATCAACTTCTCTTGGGCCACTGCAAACGTTCTGGCGTGTCTTGCGGCGCTCAAGTGTTTTGGGTTGTTCTTCTGGTGTTACTTGAAGGAAACCACATGGGAGCAAGAGGTCTCGATGCAGCGTGCGCCATGGGCCTTCTCCGGTCTCTGGTTTTACTGTATAAACGGGAAGATCTCCAGCTCTCCGCACTACCACATGGACAGTGGATTCCCATTTATCAGCGAGCTTGTGCTTTCCACGAATACGTACATTCCTAACAAGTACTCTGTCTCCAATGTCCAGAGCAGAAGGAGTCACACGCTTGTCGAACCTCGTTTTGTTCTTTTCAGCTACCTTGGCAGCACTCCTTGTAGCTATTTTGTAGCTCTCCTCGAGGTGGGATTTGAGGTGCTTTACGTACTGGGAGTGTGTCCTCTGTTGCTCTTCCTTGACAGGCAAACCGAATGCAAGGTCGACCGGCAAGCGTGGTTGGCGTCCGAACATTAGCTCATACGGCGTGAACCCAGTCACTTCACTCCTGGTACAATTGTACGCGTGGACCAGAGGCTTCACGAAGTCCTTCCAGTGCGACTTATCTTGGTTTTCCAGAGTGCCAAGCATGTCTAACAGAGTGCGGTTAAAGCGTTCTACCGGGTTTCCCCTTGGGTGGTACGGAGTCGTTCGAATTTTCTGTATGCCTGCAATTTCGCACAGTTGTTTGATTAGCCGCGATTCAAAATCAGGACCTTGGTCACTATGCAGTTTCTCTGGAATACCATAATGGACGATGAAATTGTCCCATAAGCACTTTGCAACCGTTTGGGCCTTCTGGTTTGCCGTTGGAATAGCCACTGCATACTTTGTGAAGTGATCTGTGATCACGAGAATGTCCTTTGTGTTGCTTCTGTCCGGTTCAATGGACAAGAAGTCCATGCAGACCAGTTCAAGCGGTCTTGTTGTCATGATGTTCACCAAAGGTGCCGCTCTTTCAGGTAGGGTTTTCCTGAGCACGCACCTGTTACACATCTTGACTTTCCTCTCAATGTCAGAGGCCATCCTCGGCCAGTAGAATCTGGCTCTGACCAAGTCCAGCGTGCGGTCTTTTCCCATATGACCCATGTTGTCATGCAGGCTTGTTAAGACCGTCTCACGAAGTCCTTCAGGTAAAACTAGTTGGTACTTTGTGTGGCCTTCTTCTTGGCGTGTTCTATAGAGGATGCCGTTCCGCAGTTCAAGCCTGGTCAACTCTCTCAACAACAGAGGTAGGTCTGGGAGCACAGCTCTTACTGTAGGCGGTGGTTTCTCTCCACACTCAATCTGGGAGATGACATGTTTAATGCACTGATCCACCCTCTGTTTGTCTCTGAGATCGGCTTCTGATAAGTGTGGGACGATGGGAAGCCCTCCCAGCTCATCTTCCTGCGCAAAGCTATCAGGTACAGCATCTCCAGAGATGGCAAGGCTTTCAACGAGGGAGATACTTCCACCACTGCCCGTTCCATCATTGGCACAATAAACAAGTTGTCTCTCACAGATGGCACGAACAACCCCCTGATCTACAGCCTCAATATTATCAGGATTTGATAGATGGTGTTGCGCGAACTGGCGGATCTTGTCCCACTCTTTTTGAGATGAGGGATCGTCACGCAGGTCACCATGGGGACGTCGTGATAGTGCGTCAGCATCTACATTCTGCTTCCCGGGGCGGTATTGGAGCTTAAAGGAGAAGGTAGACAGAGCAGCTAACCACCTGTAGCTAGTTGCATCGAGTTTGGCTGACGTAAGTATGTATGTGAGAGGGTTGCTGTCTGTGACTACTGTGAACTGATTGCCATAGAGGTAGTCGCTGAACTTCTCTGTCACAGACCATTTCAACGCTAAAAATTCAAGCTTGTGAGCTGGATAGCGGGACTCACTACGCGATAACCCTCTACTCGCGTAAGCGATGACACGCAGCTGTCCCTCCTGCTTCTGATATAAGGCCGCTCCGAGGCCGGTGGTACTTGCGTCCGTGTGAAGGATGTAAGGAAGTTCAGGATTTGCGAAAGCCAGAACTGGGGACGTCGTCAACTTATCGATGATCATCTCGAATGCCTGTTGGCAGGCAGGAGTCCAACGGTTCAAGAATGGTTCTTTGGGATGGTAGTATTGGCCACTCTTTTCTTTGGACTTTAGGTGCTTCTTTAGAGGCGGGTAGCCAGATGTTAAGTCATTCAAGGGTTTCATTATATTTGCATAGCCTTTGATGAACTTCCTGTAATAACCACAGAACCCGAGGAAAGCCTTTAACTCCTTTAGGTGCTGAGGAACTGGCCAGGTCTTTAACGCTGCAATTTTTTCCGGGTCGGTCTCCACACCCTGCTCTGAGACGACATGCCCCAAGTACCGGACTGAGGACTGAAAGAACTTGCACTTCTCCGGGGACAGCTTGAGTCCATACTCCTTCAGGCGGTTAAGGACCTTGGTGAGTCTGGCTTCATGATCCTCTAATGTTCTCGAGAAGACTATCAAGTCATCTAGGAAAACAACAACTTCCTTCAAGTTCATGTCTCCCATGCACTTTTCCATCAGTCTCTGGAAGGTACTTGGGGCGTTGGTCACGCCCTGAGGCATGCGGTTAAACTCCCAGAAACCAAGTGGGCATACGAAGGCAGTCTTTGGCTTGTCAACCTCGTCGACTTCGATCTGATAGTAACCAGACTTAAGGTCGAGGACGCTGAACCACTTGGAACCGGAGAGTGCTGTGAAGGTGTCATCCATCCTCGGAAGTGCATAGGCGTCTTTCACCGTTTGCAGGTTCAGTTTCCTGTAGTCAATACAGAGGCGTACCTGGCCATTCTTCTTCCTGACTACAACGATTGGGGAGGAGAAGGGTGACTCACTTTCCCGTATCACCCCAGCATTGAGAAGCTCTTGAAGATGTTGGCGAACAGCTTCTACGTCGTGTGGGTGTATCGGCCGAGCTCTGAGTTTGAATGGTGTTTCATCAGACAGTTTGATGTGATGCTTGACTTTGTCTGTCCTTCCAAAGTCCGTGTCGTTCTGGGCGAAGACCTCAGGCATGCTATTCAATTTTCGAGTAATTCTATCTTTCCATTCCGGGGGGACCGGGGACTCACCAAAGTCAAATGTTAAATCAGCCATCTTGGAGTGTTCTGGTTCACTTGGATGGGTCACGCTCTGTTTGTGAGACAGGATAGCCTGGATTGCACTGAGCTCAGCAATCACACTCTTAGCTGGGATAATGATGTCGTGTTCCGACTCATTTAAGACCACAACTGGTAGTCGGCCTGGTAGTTCAACTAGACAGGGCTGTACTAGCAGCCCTCCAGGCAGAGAAGAGGATGAAGGGTACCCAATGATAGCAGACCTCTCAGTATGGAACTCTTTAACTGACGCCACTCCCTCCAGAACGACGGTTTCTCCAGCTGGAATGAGCTTTCTGTCCCTGCCTCGCATCCTCACTAGTCCGATGTTACTGTCATGACTTTGTTCCTGTCGCAGTTGAAGTACTTTCAGCACTGTCCTGTAGCCGTTCGAGACAGGATGGTACTTTGCTGGACTTTTCTCCCTGCACATACAATATGCTACATCGAGTGTGTTTGTACCAACCAGTATCTGGTACCCTGAAGTGCCGCTGTCTGGAACAACCAAGGCCAATGTCGGGACTTCATATTCAGCTCCCAGGAACTGCTTTGGGAAGGTGATAGTGACTTCAACGTACCCAAGGTAGGGCACAGATTGACCATTGGCCCCTTCAACTTCCAAAAGGTTGTAGAGTGGTTTGATCTGTTGCTCAGGTAGGTTTTCATCATAGAAAGACTTGGTGACTGTGGTTACTTGCGAACCTGTGTCAAGGAGACAGCTGAACTGTTTACCCTGGATGGTAACTTGGCCTGTACTTTTCGTGCCTATAAGTTTTTTCGGGATTCTGAAGGGGTGTTTTTTAACAGTAGATTGGTTCAAGGCAGCACTGAACTTGGACTTGGCATCACTTTTATCATTAGCAGGGCGTTGTTGAACTGCTCCAGCCTCAGTTTGCCCTGCAACTGAGACTCCATCTAAAAATCCCTTTTGTCTGGTGAGTGTTCTTTAGCCTCCCAGAGACGCCGTTTTTCTCTCAATTGATCTCTTTTTTCATTGACGAGAGCGGGGTTTGGATTGTTGCTGCAGGCTGAGGAGATGTGTCCGTCTTCACCGCAGTTGAAACAATACCAAGGTCTCGGCTGGGTGCTTGTCTTTGAGTCGATAGGTTTCCAGCTTGGTGCTCTAGGGTCAAGTTTAGATGCTGGCCCACATGATGGATGCTCAGTTTTCCCCTTGGTCTTTGGGACCTTCTTGGCCTTCTTAGACATCAGCGTGGTGAGTTGGCTCTGGAGGGACGCCACCTGCTGTCTAAGCTCTGTCAATGGATCGGACTCAGGCTGGAATGCTGCTTGTTGATTGCAGACACATGCACTTTGAGAGCTTGCCATAACCCGCTGCCGGTGTGAGCCAAGGTGCTTCTTCATACGTGTGGCTTTAGCTGCCTGCCTGTCCTCCTCAGTGCGGACTAATAACAGGAGCTCCGAAAATGTTGGTGGGTGACTTTTCTTTTCTTCGAGGTTGAGGTCAGAGAGTAAGGGGTTATCCCAACACCCGCGACAAAACTGTTTGAGAATGTGTCTATCTGCTTCTCTAGCAGTAGCTCCTCCTCTCTTAACAGCAAGGTTCAGGGCAGCTTGAAGGCGGCAGAGGTAGGTAGAGGCCTTTTCACCAGGATCCTGAAGAGTATTCATGAACTGGGCAAAAAGCTCCTCGCCGTCCTCAACGGTTCCAAAGGCTGCGTCCAGCAGTTGAAGGTAGGTTTCAGGAGTTGCTTCAGGGCTCAGTCTTTTGACAATATCTGCTGCAGGGGAGAGCAAACTTTCAAAGATTTTCCGTGATTTCTGAAGATTAGACAGGGTGGGGTCTTTCCGGAGAAGCTCAACATGTGAACGCCATGTGTCGTAGTCTGTCTCACTATTGGGTCTGGGGAGCTTGCCTGAGAATGAACGAAGCTTGATGGGAAAGTGTGAATGTGTGTTTAACTCATCTCTCCTTACAATGTGCTCAACAATGACCTTCTGAATTTCAGGTGGATTCAGGTCGCTTTCCACTACGGACAGACTTCGCCTCACATCAGCTGGTGGGCATGGCTCAGCACCGCTATGAATGAACTTTTCCCTGGAAGAATCTGGAAGCAGCTGGGGATGTGGGGGTTCAAATGTGTCAAGAGGCTTGTCGAGCAGTCTGGGCTCAAACTCATTATCACCACTGCCATCAGTCTCGATTGTCTCACTGATCTCTGACATCATGTCTTTCAGCACCTCTTCAAAGCCTCTTCCACTCAGTTTCGCTAACTTCTTTATTTCATCAAGATAGGCTTTGGTAACACTGCAGCCAACTTTAGTGGTGTACACACTTGCCAGAGCTTGAACGTAGTATTTTACATCTGGATTGTCTTTAAGTACATGTGTGTAGGGCAGAAGAGGAGCTAAGGCTTCAATAGCAACACCCTCTTGATACTCGATAATCAGGTTTTTATAAAATTCCGAGTTAATGTCAGTAACTGGGACAAGTCTCATGGAGCCATATCTCTTAAGGAAGTCTATGATCTCCTCGTCTTCTGGTGATTCAAGCAAACCACTCACCATTACTGCTTTGGGGACTTTGATACCTGAGCTCACTATGAACTCCATTTTTTTTTTTTTTTTGTAAAGAGTGATCTATAGACGGATAACAAAACTTAAACACATGGAACTAGTTTCTCACACTTGTAATGTGGTTCACTGCTAACACATAACCAGACTCCTGGCTGGCTCGCCACTTGTAACCCTCCCTTGTAGGTTTTAAATAGACCTGACGACCAATCTAATCAGCTCTAGATCAAACTGGGCCAATATCAGAGTTGTAGGTACGACTACGGAGCCTGGAGCTATAAAATGTTAGCAGGAAAGAGAGAACACAACCCAGATGAGCTCGAGAGATGTATTGTACAAATTAATGACAGTTATTTACATTCCCTGCCTATCTAAGCCGGCTTCCTGAGTGCACATTCGCACACTGAACCCAAAATAAAACTCAAATAAAATAAAGAGTCCGTAAGCGTATTCGGTGTGTGTGTGTGTTTCTCAAAGTCTCAAAGTATGTTCGTTCACTACCCGGGTAGGTTTATGTATGTTCTTATCTGTATGTAATGGAGAAAAAAACGATGAAGATGGTTCCGAAGACGCCACGGCTGGCCACACCAGGCTCTCGGTTCATTCAGTTTCTTTGGTTGGCTCGCCACTGACCACAGGTCAGATTCAGATGGTTCATTCCTCTCTAAAAAAAACCAATCTATGCATACAGTAAAGAATACATTAGATACTGTTAACACATTTCTACTCAAATTCAATCAACTTAAATCCATTCAACTCAAATCAATATATATCCAAATTGTACAGGATATAGATACTCTAATCATTATGTAAATGAATAGATACACATCACACCATATAATATAGGTCAGTTCTAATAAACAACAATCAATCAATCATGTACTTCCATCTCACAGCATAAAATAAAATCATGAGATTTCTGAACCCAGATATTTATATTTTTAACTTCTTTTAAATCTATGTATTCATCTTAATGACATTTTAACATCACATTTTAATGTATTCATTCTTTTTAACAGTTAAGATGAACTTATGTTCCTCATATACAGATCAAATATGTATATTGGCAATTAAATGAACTAAATCACCCTTATCTTACAGATAACAAACAATAAAATAAATACTCCCTCAATCAAATGACTTTTAAATCAACAAAACAGAGTATAAAACACCCTTAACAGTGTGACTACTATAAAAGATCTGCTATAATAGTTACTAGTTTAGCTGAGCTAACAGCAGAGCTAAAATCAGGACATATTCACAGTGTAAATGCTAGTGATTAGCACGAGGCTAGCGCGATTAGCGATCTTTTATGAGCATCTCAAACAGCATAAAACAATCTGAATCGGTGTCTATATGGTATCAGATAGTAAGAATCGGGATCACAACTCCGATTGGTTTTATAAAACAGTAATTTTCACCATGCTGGAGCTAACACGGCCAGCATAACGCTCACATCAATATTAACATTCTTACCGGAGATATCTTAAGGAGTTCGCAAAGTCGTGCGATTTATCTTTCCCTCTCACAGCTTTCAACCTAATGGATAGATCATATTTCAATATTTAGTACAAGATTTATCTTAGAATTGATATCTCTCAGAGGATATTTTCATACCAGTCAATGCGTTCGGACAATGTCTTCAACGGAAGAAAGGTGCGTTTTTTTCAAAACTCCCTGGAGTGTACGCCCCACCCCCTGGTGGCTTAAAGGGGATTGCACTTCAGTAACCTTGTGTGGGTTACACACGCATGGTATAATTGTAAGCTAGCGAGACAGATATACATGTTTCTTCGTGATTAGCGCATATCAGGGTTGATTACATACCATAAAGATCATGATTATAAGCTTGGTTACATGGGAATAATAAAACACAACAAGAAAAACTTTTCATACATTTAAAGCATGAACGATTGTCACAAAAGGATTGTCTCTGTGTGTGTGTGTGTGTGTGTGTGCAGAGTTCGTTGAGCATTCAACAGTGGGGGGGTGAACTCGTGCTCAATCAGTGTGGTAGGCTCGTGCTCGACCCCCTCGGGGAATCGTATTGTTTTTGAATTGATTAGTTTATCAAGGAATACAATGATAGTTTTGTCCTTGAAAGATATAATTTCAGACAGAAACTCTTCGGGGGTTTTCCCGAAGATCTCGACAAATGGGCCTTGTGGTCCCATGTCGATCACATGTCGGTAAAACAGGGCATTCTTGTTTAATTATTAGAGAGAAATGCTGTGTGTGCGAATTGCAGTCAGTGACTCAGTCAAGATAGGACAATCCTTTCCTTGTGTGTATCACTCCAAATGGAGGGTAAGGGGTGGTTAAAGATTAATCTGGTTAATTTCATCAACTGGCAGAGTTGGGCCATCTGGTTACCGTTACAGTCCCCCCTTGATGGTTTGGCAGGCCCGTGTGTGGGTCTCGTCGAACCATCACGAGTATAACTGGGCAGATGGCAGGTGAATCCTGAAAGTGGGCTGCTGTAGATGACGGTTAGGACTGAGGGCTCAGCTCGATGAGGTCCTCCGCGTTCTCTAGCGGGGAGTCTTCTTTCCGAGGGCCCTTCCGGAACCCTACAGACACGGCTTTGGTGAGCCTGGCTGTAGAGGCCCGCGTCTCGTTGATTCGCCGGTACATGACGTAGGCCAGGCCCAAGGTTAGGGTGTGGCCGATGATCGTTGCAATGCACACGGCAGTGTCAGCAGCGGTCCATGCTTGGACAACAGGTGAAGCGTTCAGGATGGGCATTCTGGACAATGCTTGGAGGGCTGTGTCAAGGGGTACGATGTCGATGATCTGTGACCCCCCTTTCTGAATCCATTCTTCCAGTTCTGGATCGAAAGTGAAGTTGCGATCCCTGAAGAAGGGTGGAATCTCTAGTTCGGACTGGTACTCTTCACTCGGGAGGTGATACAAGGCTAGGTCGTCCAAGTGGAGGATGGCTCCTCGTGGGACTTGAATCCACATGGTCTGGTTCAACAAGTTGACACGTGTAGCGGTGTCGTGCTGGTCGTAGGTCAGTGTCGCCGACCGTACTGGGGTGCTAACGAGCCACCGGTCTCCCACTATCTCGGCTTGCGTCTCTGTGACTTGGCTGCGAGGTTTAGCATCCGCCGGGCAACGTGTGTCGCTGGCCAGATGTTGCAGGCCGCAAATCCCATCAGTGTTGTCTCTGAGAAACGGTTTGCTTGGGCAGAGATAGTGAATGTCTTTGGTGAGGGTACACATGTGCAGGTTTGGGGCTAAGTACAGCTGTGTGTTGCTGTCGTGGTAAGCTACTGCTTCGGGTGTCCGTACCTTAAAATAGGTGTTGCTCTGCCAAAATCCCACGTTGACAATATCTTTTAGTCGGTAGATTCGGCTTGACTCTATGATGGGTAGACTTAAGAGGAAGCCTACCTCTCGCTGTGCAGGGTCAACATACAGTGGAATGGCACTGCCCAAGGAGTAGGCAAGGTGGATTTGTAACGGGTCAGTGGGTGTTGTTATGGCAGAAGCCAGCACGGTTTGCACTAGGCTTAGGGGTATCAGGTAGGGCGGGATCCTACCCATGGCTAAGCTGTCTATGGAGGAACTTACTTCTCGAAGCATATCGGTCATCAAGGCCGTGACCAACTGTGTTTGGGCAAAGTCATTCTGGAAAACTGTGAACAGCTGTTTCATGGAGCTCACAGTCTGATTCAACATGACGCTATGAGTGTTGAGGACTGTCACGGTTCCTCTCAGTGTCTTGCCGATGGTTTGCAGGGATGCGCTTTGTGTGTTGAGTTGTTCTTTTAACTGTGGAAGTTCTGTCTGAATTTCGGCCACGTGCCGTCGCACCGTGGCTATGTTCACGGCGTTGACACTGGACATTCCAATGTTGAACAGCGTGCCTACGGCCGCAGCGGCCCCTAGCAGCGCTCCCAGGAACCGTTTGGAACGTTTGTTGTGTCCTCCCAATTCAGCTTGGGTGACGGTCATCTTCTCGAGTTGGTTCAGCATGTGCTCGACATCGGCTTCGGCGTGGTTGAGGGCGGTTTCTGTCCATCGGGCACCTGCCCAGCTGTACTGGGCTACCGCTCTTGGGTAGTGTGCAAGGTAGACATTTCGAGGATCGAGTCGCACGTATACTTTCTGTGTGTGCGTTCGGCAGTTAGTAATCAGCAATCCAGGTTGCTCCCTCAACACAATGCCCGAGGCCGGTCCTGGTGAAATGACGTCGGCTGGCGGCTGGCCTCTGGTCGACTGAAGGCACATGATGGCAATCCACAGCAGCATCCTGTTACAGGCCAGAGGGAGAGGTATGGAGGATGAAGGGGGAGAGAGAGAAGGCACAGGTCAGTGAGGTTTGTCCAGGGTTGTGTGGGACAGTTTTTTCTTTTCTGCGATGACAGCGGTTGGGTTTAGCTTGCATTGGCCTCTCCCTGTCTGTCCCTGCTAGTGGCCACATGTCTTTTAATCTGATTGCGGTGGACCCATTTGAGAACGGGTTCTCTCGTTCCCCGTTTCAGCCGGATTTGGTATGCAACGGGGGAGAGTTTGTTCACAATTTCGTGAGGTCCCGTCCAGTGGGGCAGGAACTTCTTGGACAACCCCTGGGGTGGCAGGGCGAAATTGTAATACAGGACTTTGTCGCCCACATTGAGCTCTTGGTGTGATGCCTTTCGGTCGTAATATGCTTTCTGGCCTTCAGCGCTGGTTTTCAGGTGTTGCTGGGCGAAAGCGAAAGTTGTTTTCAAGTGTTTATGGAGCTCATCCAGGTACTGGGACGTGGTGTAGGCGGTGACAAGGTTGTGGTCTCCTGGTTGATACAACAGGTGTAATGGCAGGGTCATCTGCCGCCCAGTCATTAGTTCAAACGGGGACACCCGTGTGGATTCCTGCGGTGTGGCTCGGAGGGCCATCAGCACAAGAGGGAGTTTCACATCCCAGTCTTTCTGATTAGCTGATACGTACTTCCTTAGCATGTAGACCACCGTCTGGTTCGATTTCTCTACCTGTCCTGATGAGATTGGCTGATGTGAAATGTGAAGTTTAGCTTGTACCCCTAGACATCTCCAGATCTTTTGCATGATCTCAGCAGTGAAGTGGGTACCTCTGTCTGAGTTGACTCTTAGTGGCAATCCGAACCGGGAGAAGATGTGGTTCATCAAGAGATATGCCGTTGTTTGGGCAGTGTCATTAGGTGCTGGCAAACACTCTACCCACTTGGTAAACTGACACACCACCGTGAGGAAGTACTTGTTGCCTCTTGTTGACCTGGGCAGAGGTCCCACCCAGTCAATTTGGAGGTCTGACCATGGGAACGTGATTCCTCTGCGTTGCAGTGGGGCTCTGTGATTTGGGTTTGATGGTTGGAATTGACAGCAGACCAAGCATTCTCTCACATACTCTGCCACATCTTGCTGCATGCCTGGCCAGTATGCCACCTGTCTAAGTGTCTCATACGTGGCTTTGGTACCGTGGTGTCCAGCATAGGGTGTGTTGTGGGCGTGCATTAGCATCACCCCCCTCTGACACAGTGGCACCACGAGCCTAGGCGATGTGGTATCATCGGGGTCAAACCATAGAATGTTGTCCCGCACACGCAGCATGTGTCTGGAGTTGTGTAGATGTCTGAGGTATGAGTCATTAGCAATGTCGGAAGGCGAGATAGGGTGGCAGGCGGGGTCAGAGAGGTGGTCAAGAATTGTCTTTATGGCAGTGTCCGTGGCTTGCATATCCGCAATATCGTTGTTGGAGATTTGCGGAGTTAGCGATAGCGGCTGTGAAGCTGGCGCTGTGGCAGGTAAGGGCCGTTTGCTGCGGGTTAGCACCGCCACTTCGGGGGTAGGTGTGGGGTCCGGGGGAGACCACAGCTCACCGTGGAGGGCGCCCGTTTTCGCAAGGGCATCGGTGTGGTCATTAAAGTCTTTGTCTTGGCCTGGCAGTTTAGAATGTCCTTTTACCTTCTTCCAGTACACGGTGACATCGTGTGTTCTTGTGATGTTATCACATTCCTGGAACAGGTGTTGGTGTTTGACAGGCTTGTTGTTTGCCGTTTTGAAGCCATTTTGTTTCCAGATCGGGAGATGGCACACAAAACTGAGTCTGGCATAGTTAGAGTCTGTGCAGATGAGAAGTTCTCTGATGTTATGGACTGATGCGCTTTGCAGAGTTATGAGAACGGCTGCTATTTCTGCATATTGTGAGGACTGGGGGCCCAGTTTGAAGTGTTGTGGTGGGCATGGGTGGTTGTCAACCCACAGTACACCTGCACCTGCCTTTAGGATGCCCTCGTGGTTGTAGGAGCATCCGTCGACGTAAGCTGTGGGCATGCCTTCGCACACATTCTTGTCAAAGTACCTGTGACAGGTCAGTTGTGGCTGTTGGGGCTCTGGTGTGTCTAGCATCGCAGCAGGTGAGTTGTCAGAGCAGTTTTGACATGCAGCCAGGCCGTTTCCCAACGCCGACTTGTGATTCTGTGCATATCGGGCCTCGACATCACGTCCTTGGAGAGCCATTAACCACGTGGCTATGCGTGCGTTGGTTACCACGCCGTTTCTGATGCGTTGGCTGTTGAGGAACATTACAGGCTGGTGGCAAGTGTCTATGATAACTTTCTGTGCTCCAATGTAGTTGGAGAAACGCTGTATGGCCCAGACTGTGCAGAGCAAAGCTTTTTCGCAGTCAGAGAATTTGCACTCTGGAGGGAGAAGTGTCTTGCTGGCATATGCGACCACCTTCTTGTCTTGATCGTGCCGTTGGTATAGGCCAGCACTGAGACATTGGTCAGAAAAACCCGCTTCCAGGTAGAATTCCTTTTGAGGATCGGGGTAAGCAAGGCAGGGAGCTGAGCATAAATGTCTTTTTAGTGCCGCCATGGCGTGTTCTTGAGCGTCTGACCAGACGAAAGGGCAATCCTTTTTCAGCAGGGCTGTGAGGGGCCTGGCGATGTCCGAATAGTTTTCGATGAACTGTCGAGAGTAATTGCATACTCCTAGAAAACTTCGTAGTTCAGAGACGTTAGTGGGAGGCTTGATGTTTTGAATGGCGTGGATACGGTTTGATTGTGGTTCGATACCCTGGGATCCGATGAGCAGGCCCACGTAGTTGACCTTGGTGCGACACCACTGTCCCTTGTGGAGGGCTATTTTTGCGCCGGCCACGGCTAACTGGTTCAAAACATAGTCTATTTCTTTCAGGTGGTCTGCCACCGTCGTGCTCTTCATGAGAACATCGTCTACGTAAATCAGGTTACCTCTCATCCTGGCGTCTGGGCAGGCTTTGTTCAGGAAGATGTTGAACTCAGCTGGTGAGTTGGCATACCCGAACGGGCATCTGTTGAAGGTGAACTGTCGGTTGCCAAATGTGAATGCCAGCTTGTGCTGGTCTTCTGGGTGCACTGGAATGGTCCAGAATCCAGAGGCCACATCGAGTGTAGAGAAGATGGTGGCTCCTCTGATTCGGGGTATTTCCTGTTCCAGCTGGGTCATGGGCCACCGTGATAACGGCACCTGTTGATTCAGTTTTCGATAGTCAATGGTGGGCCGCCATTTCCCATTTGGTTTGAGAACGGGCCAGATGGGGGCAGAGTAGGTGCTGTTACAGGGACGGATGACACCTTTCTCAAGCATGGATTCGATGATTTCTTGCACTGGTTCGTGCGAGGCGATGGGAATTTTGTACTGCTTGACGAAAGTGGGAGGAGCCTCAGGATGCGTGGGGATGCGCACCGTGTGGAGGTGGGTAAGGCCACAGTCTAATGAGTCTTTGGCAAAGGATTCTTTGAACTTGTAAAGGACTTGTCTTAGTCTTTGGCGGTCTGCGTCGTTCTGAAGCGCATCAGCATCTTGTAGAATTTGCTGCACTTGAGATTCAAAACCTTGATAAGGCTCCTCTAATGTTGTGTCATCAGTTGGGTTGATCTTTAAAGGCGTAGCAGGTGCATTAGTCTCATTCACAGGCTGGTGGGAGACTGTGTACACTGCGAGGTGTTGGTCCTCTGTCAGCTCAGTTCTGCATACATAGTCTTTGGCCACTGGCATGACAGATGTGATGGCAATGAGTTGGAAGGGTAACGTGAACATTGTGTTGTCTGTGTGCCCTTCAGGTATCAGTGCAGGTGGGAGGGGCCCGATGACGGGTAATACAAGTTCAAAGTCATGAAAGTCATGGCTCACTAGCCATCCTAGCCTGTAGGCTCTTGGAATGCTGATGTCAGTTGCTGTGCAGTTGTTGAACAGGATGTAGATTACCCGAGAGGACACTTCCATGAGGGGTGTGGCTTCGAGTGTGAGTCCGAGGTTCCCACATTCAGGTGAAGGTTGGAAGAAACCCAGCGAGTGGTTTAATGTTTGGCCAGATCGTATGTTCAGGCGTACAGCGACACCTTTAGTGTAGGCTGGTACCACTGTTGCTTGTTCGTTGATTAGAGTGCAGACTTCTGGGATGGTCTGCCCCGACAGTAGATTGTCATGATTGCTGGGAACAGGTGGCTGTAAAGTCATTGGGGCCCATATCACCTGATTCAACAAGTCCACATGAGCTTTGAGGCGAATCAAAACGTCTGCTCCAATGTAGACATCGTGGACTGGGTCCGGAAGGATCAGGAAGTAATGGGTTAGGCACCGGTGATTCCACTTTAATTGCAAAGCACAGATCCCTTTGGCAGATATCATGGATGAGGGATGTGCGTTGAGAGGGAAACGTGTGCGTTTGCTGGTGTAGGGCAAGTCCGGTGCGTTGTCAATGATTTGATTGAATAGAGAGAGACTGATGGCGGAATTGTCAGCCCATAGTGCCAGAATGATGTCTGTTGTGGTTATATCCTGCAGCTGCAGGTCAGTCCTGACCTGGGGGCAGTAGATATCAGAGCCTTGGCTGGTTTTGAAAGTGCAGAGTAGTGAACTTGACCCCTGATCAGCTGTTGTGGCTGGGTCGCCATGTCTGGCTGAGGGAGTTCCCGTGAACCCTGTGACCTGACAGTCTGCCTCAGCAGATTTGTTTGGCTGGAGGGGGAGGGGTTCACGCACTTGAGCCCAAACTTGCAGGTGTTTGAAATCCAGTAACGGCTCGAATCGATCCAGCAGGTCTTTGCCTATTAGGAATGGATAAATGTTCATTGGTGAGACATAGACCGGATGGACTATGCTCATCGGACCGATTGTCAAGTGAATGGGAGCTACGTTTCTGAGCTGGATGTCATTTTGGCTGTATGACTGCACATTCAGCTCACAAGTGTGGAAATTAAGAGTTCGATTCTGTCTTTGAGCTTCAAATTTGAGTTTTTCAAAGAGTTCAGCCGATATGAGCGTGAGATCGGAGCCTGTGTCCACAAGCGCTTCGAGTCTCATTTCCTTTTCCAAAGTGATGGTGAGGTAGAGCTTGCGTGCCATTCCTCTTTCGATCAGGTTTCCAAGGAGTTTTGGTGTGGGGTCTTGTGTGTTGATCGATAAACAGTGCGGGTATGTTTCGTGTGGCTCGTTGTGGGTGCAGATCACCAAGACAGCACTGTCTGGTACCTTTGTGTGAGCGCTGCTGCAGTCTTGTTCAGGAAGTGCAGTGTTTTGTTCTGGAAGTGCAGTGTTTGGTTCAGGAAGTGCAGTGTTTGGTTCAGGAAGTGCAGTCGTCAGCTGGAGTGAGTGGGAGACGTTGTCAGATGGTGATGCAACAATGAGTTCACTAGTCTGTGACTGCAAAACAATGTTCTGGGGGGCTGTCAGTTGGAGGGGGTGAGTGGTGCTGTTACTTAGTGATGTAGCAGCGAGTGTCCTAGTCTGTGGTTTGACAGTGTCTGTGGGGCTGTCAGTGGGAGAAGCGTTGGGAGTGGAGTTGGCTTCAGGCCCGAGGTTTAGTCATGCGGTGTCAGGTTTATCCTTGTCTTCCTTGCGAGGTTTCTTTTGGAGAAATTCTCTCAGGATGCTCAAAAGTTCTGCAGCTTCAGCCGTGGCTGTGTTGTTTCTGTTGGATTTAGGTTCCAACTTCAGCTTACCAGTGTCATGTCGAGAGGGGTCCCCCAGCCGCCTGTCTGGGCTTGGTGTTCGGGGGGATGGAGGTCGGTTCCTTCTGGGTTGCCGGCCGGTTTCCCAGGTGCCCCCTCCCCTTTGGTTGTGGGAGGTGCGAGGCCGGTCCCAGAATTCCCCAGAGCGGTCGTTCTGCTGCCTTGGGCGGGCACCCCCACGACCACGCTGACCCCTGTTGGGTTGGAACGGTCGTGACTCTCTGTTGACAGGTTTGTAGCTGGGGTGCTGTGTGCCCTCTAGGGACAGCTCTGAACGGTGCTCAGAGACAGGGCAGATTGTGGGGTTTTTCACAGTCTTTTCAGAAACAGTCTTTTGTTTGGTGTATGCTTTGTGTGCCAGGTCACGCAGTTGTTGGATTGACATAGTCCGTGGCTCGGCTAAAACCCCAAGGTGGTGTGATAGGGTAGGATGGAGATTTCGCAGGAACAAAGTTTTGAAATTCCAGTCTTCCTCCATGCCGGATTCATTACGAGATCCGAAGTAGGCTTGTCTGAGGCGTCCGTAATAGGCTTGCGGGGATTCCAGTCGGGCTTGTCTCAGATCCATTGCTGCTATGATACCTTGGTCCGATTCTGGATCGGAGAATTCGCGAATCAGAGCTTGCCGCAATTGCGGGTAGTCCCTCTTGACCGTTTCTGATTGGCGGTCAAGGAAACTTCGCACGTCCCGGCTTGAAGTGATCCTGAGAAGATATAACTTATCCCAAGTGGTGACGTTGGCCACAGTTTGTAGGTGAAAGTCAATGTCTTGTAAGTAAGAGTGAACATCGTGACCTCCTGCTGGGTTGGGAGTGAAGGTCGGGATGTTTTTAGCCAGCTTGTCCAGTTCTTTAGTGGCCGTGCGGTGACCGATGGCCCGACCCCGCCCCTCTTCAGCTGGTGGGGGCTCGTGGTGGCTGGCTAGTGATGTCTTTAGCGGTGGGCTTTCGCCCCCCTTTTCAGCTCTGGGTTCTTGGCTGAAAAGTGCAGGCTCGCTGGTGAGGGGAAACTGAGTGATGGGTGTTTCCCCCTCCAGGTCGCCCTGCAGCTTGTAAGCATGTTTGAGTTCTCGGTGAGTCACCTCAAGTTCATACTTTAGATCATGTCTCTGTTGGACAAGCTCGTTAATTTCAGTTCGGGCTGCTTGTAAATGTTTTTCACAGGCCTTGGCCCTGGCCTCTCTGTCCTTTAATTCACTCTCTGCTCTTTTTAACAGAGCGTCGCCACGCTGCAGTCTGTCCTGGAGTTCCTCCGTGGTGCATTTCTCCGACTGCATTCTCTTGTCTGTGTCCGTGCGCAGATCCTCCAAGGCCTTTTGCAGTCTTTCCACTTCCTTTTGTAATTCTGGGTGTGTTTCGTCCTTGGCTTCAACCTCCAGAAGTAGCTGATCCAGATGCTCCTGCGCGTTGTCCTTCTGTTGGCGGGCCTCCTTCAGTTTAGTCTTTAGTCCTGCGATTTTCTTTTCCAGATTGGCGTTGTCCTCCTCCGCCAGACGTGCCTGTGCCACTAAATTGTGAGCGAGACTTCCGATTATCCTACTCCATTCCTTTGAACTGTAGGTCTGCGTGGGGTCGTTGGACATTAGCCGGTCTACATCGGCGTCCAGTTCCTGTCGGGTCAGGGATTTTGGATCGCCAGTGTCCTTGGGCAGGCAGCCGGTTGTCATGGCACTTAACCAAGCATCCAGATTGCTCCAATGGGCCGCGGGACTGGAGGCGCGTGACATCCTGGCTTACTGGGGGCGAGAGAAACACAACACACACAAAAACAGGGCCAAATTTGTTTTGAGGCTAACGAGCTGTGGTACGGCCGTGCCGTCTATAGAAATTTGGCTAACTGGTGTAGACAGTTAGGTGGGCCAATTTACGCGGGTCAGCTTGGGACCCGAAATAGTGGCTGCTTGGTTGTCACTATTACTTAGCTTCCTTGGGGTCTCTTGGTGAACTGAAAGAAACAAATCACAACAGAACAAAACAAACCAAAAGGAAGAGAAAATAGAGGGAAAAACAAGACAAGAAAAATACCGCAGTGAAAATAACACCTAAGTGAATTGACCTGCACTGTAGTGTAACCACTAATAACTGTCTTAGGGAGAGAGAGGTAAACCAAACACTTAGAAAATATATCCGGGGAAGTATCTAATATTCTGTGGCTTATGCTAAGTGGCAGAGTTTTTTCAAAATTCGGTTTTACCTGAGGTGAACTGGGGTCGAACTCAGCTGGCCCCAGCGGGCGCGGTCAAACTCTCCGGCGCCACCAAACACCCGACCGCCGTGACCCCGGCTCTTCCTTGCTCTGTGTCACGGTTGCGCCCTCTCAAACAGCTTGTGACTGTAAACACAACCTGGTAATCTCCTAGGTATCAACCGGCCGATCGCACTGCAAAGGTGGGCGGTGCCCAGAACCCACCAGCGAACTGGAGTGGCGCTTTCGCCTATGGTTTGTGCCCCTGTCCCAACAATTGACTTGTGCGTCGGCTTGGTGGTTGAACCTTCGAAGCACCAAGTTGCTGATGTCACTTACTGCGTGCCGCAACCAGTGGCAGAGATAAAAGAACTCGGGAACCACCGCACGGTCAGTGCCAGCGACGTCAGTCGGCAGACCCGCTCGCTGAGATCAGCC
The DNA here is from genome assembly GCA_031834385.1 of Semotilus atromaculatus. Taxonomy (NCBI): domain Eukaryota; kingdom Metazoa; phylum Chordata; class Actinopteri; order Cypriniformes; family Leuciscidae; genus Semotilus; species Semotilus atromaculatus. Next base: position 11,896,581 of record JAULUF010000052.1, on the reverse strand, counting down.
AGGGACCACCGCAATCCACCGCAGGTGCTGGGATTTTTACCTATACAACAGCAAGACGGAATGAACAAGGGGGCTTAAAGTGAATTAAGATTTTCTTGCTTAACCGAATTGAGTAATTTAGGTATGTAGAAATAAAACAGAAACTATGATCAACCTGAAAAGGGATAAAGTATAATCAATATGACTTTGACGAAAAATTAATTTAAACTGGAAAGGAAAAACCAAATTAAGAGATGAACGGCTTTTGCCAACTAATGATAGCACAGAAAGTGATTAGACATGGATGGTAGTTATTGAAAATATCCTAACCCGTTCGGAAGTTAGCAATAACCCAATGCAGGTGAAGACCAGGAAGGGGAGCGGTAGGCCGCTGTAGTGGGTTTTGGAGCCTCTGGGGGCGCACTTCCTCTCTGTGGTTCACCTTGACTGTTTGGCACAATTTAAAGTTAATTCAAATTGTTTTTAACTCAAATCCAAATAAGCCTGGGGGAAATTGACAGAATTAGAATGATCTCTTATAATAATCACAACAACACTGAAGTTGTTTGTAATGATTATAAAATACTCATCGGGAAAACAAATGAAAATGTAATTTCATACAAAGTTCAGTGGAAGGCTGATAGCTGACTTGGCTATCAAATGACTCAAATGTGAGAGAGTTATAGTGAAAAATAAAATCTTAAAATATAAAATTATAAAAAAAAAAAAATTATATAAAAACTAATAATAAAATATTGTTCCAATTCAAATCAAATCTAGGTACACTGGGGAAGGATACATAAAAGTTTGCAAAGGAATCAGAATGATTTATGTTAATAAATCACCACCATACCACTGAAGTTATTAGCAATGAATAAAAAAAAAAAAATTAAAACAGACAGAGTCACCGAGGCCGGTAGAAATGGAACAGGGTAGAGCAGAGGATGAATTGAGCAGAAGAATGATAGCTGACCTGGAGGAGTGCGGCCGCTAGGGGCGCTTGTTTCTCTCCACGTGAACTATCAGTGATTTTGGGCTGAGAAATTCTATGACTTAAGCCCTAATTCACTTCTGTGAATTGAACTCAAAATAAAATGTTCTCAGTCCAAAACAGGAGGTTTGTTTTACGAACTAGCAAGCTGCAAATGTATTTAGTCAGCTTTAGATAATCATCGCAGTGAATTTGGAGGAAACACAACGGGAAGGAAGCAAATTAGAAGCAGGTCTTTACCTGCTATTGCCACGTGGTGGCAGTGTCGCGTTCACGCGGACCAAACTCACAAGTGCGCTACTTTGAAACTGATACGCGCTTAAATCTGGTTAAGGAACAACAGTTTTCATGCACACAGATTTCCTTTTAAAAACGAAACAAAGTATACACATTTACAAGTATACCCTTGAAGACCACGGCGGATCTCTTTGTGCTTGGTTGGCACAGAAAATGGAACGGGATTTTCCCACCGGATAGCTAAGCCGGCGTTTTGAAAACCCGAAGTTATTCGTTGCTAACGAATCAAATAAAGATCTTTTACTGTCAGGGGGAATCTCGCCCCAGCAGTTTAACAAAATTCCGGTAATAGGCCTGAGTGAAGGTTTCTTCGTTCACCAGGACTTAAAACAGTATTAACATGTGCCTCAGCCAAGCAGAAAATTATTATTTTCTTCCAAGCTGGGCCGTGCAATACTGTGTGACTGCAGTTTTTCTCACATCCAGTCTTGCAAAAAGAAGTGCTTTGGGCTTCTTTCAGCAATACTGGTGTGTCAGGCTACTGAAGCAGCTTTTGCCTTGCTCAGTTTTCGAGTCGACTTATTACACAATGCAAAACGCGCGTACAATATTAAATTCCACAAACACACATGAATATGTATCTGAATATTGGTCCCAAAATGAAGCTTGAAAATGCCCGCATTCTCCACCATATTATGTAGCGACAATGACTTTTGTTTTGGGGAAATTGTTAACTCAAATGGGGAATACTATTCATGAGATAATGAATATGTATTATCGCATACACGAATTTGATTATCCCAAATAGGGACGAGGCTAACCTCACCGTATATGAATAATTAACACGATTGCTCGTAGTAATTATTCCTATAGGTAAGATTCGGTCAATTATCAGAGTAAATTTTGATGTGATTAAAATCTATCAAGCAATCTGTCCGTCCGGCGGACTGGAGCGAGACTTAATTCTTTATCACAATTTATCGGCCTGTAAACAGCGATTATATCATTTCTGTGGCCACAAAGAATATGATATTTCGTGTAAGGCACTTTTAAATATTTCAATAGTTAAATCAGGTAGAGCAGGTAACTTATATCGACATTTTCAGAGGCTTCAAAGTATGGAACCATGAAACAGACTTGATTCAAAATGATTATGAAATTTAATAAACACAACTAAAGATTACATAAACTATTAAATCACGCAGGAGTAAATATGCATAGCAAAACAAACAATTAACAACAACGATTGCAATACGAAATATTGGAGAGATAAAGTTAGAGTGTGAGAGAGGGAGAGAGAGAGAGAGAGAGAGAGAGAGAGAGAGAGAGAGAGAGAGAGAGAGAGTGAGTGTGTGTGAGAGAGAGAGAGAGAGAGAGAGAGAGAGAGAGTGAGAGAGTGTACAGTTCAAACAGCTCAACACAATTCAACACAAGACCCAAAGGCTTTCTAAGCAATATCTAAACAACCTTAAAAATAGCAATGAAATCAGATTAAGTACGTTACTTGCGTTTACGGCCCCTTTTGTGCAGTTGTGTTTATAAAGGCAGCTCGGTCGGAGTGTCTGGAGCGTCTTCCGATAGGAGGCAGATGTTTGCGATTGCTTCAGCTGCGGTCCGTACGAGATGGTTAATTTTAAACTCGTTTCGTTCGTGAATACACTGAACGAAGGCAAATGATCAAACTGAGGTAGATCGAAAAAGAAAGAAACTTAGATTAAAACAAAGTAGAAAAACGACGAATAAGAAAAAGAAGAAACTCCGGCTGGAGTTCAGGAAAGTTGTAACTCTCTCTGGCGTGAACTTGCTTGCCGAACAGACGGGACGCTCCAAGTTTTGAAGGAGCGAGAGGCACGCCTTTCTTGCGCGCCTGGTCCAATCGTTTGGGAGGAGGCGTGGCGGCAACCTTCTATGTTTGCAAAATACCCGTCCTCCGGGCAATGTGCAGAGAAGATAACTAAGTCAAAAATACACTTCTAAACTGGTATTTAATAAAAGAATGCCTAATGTTGCACTTTGGGTCAAGAATTCAGTACCATTAGATTTCTCTGATCACAATAATACCACGCATGGTATAATTGTAAGCTAGCGAGACAGATATACATGTTTCTTCGTGATTAGCGCATATCAGGGTTGATTACATACCATAAAGATCATGATTATAAGCTTGGTTACATGGGAATAATAAAACACAACAAGAAAAACTTTTCATACATTTAAAGCATGAACGATTGTCACAAAAGGATTGTCTCTGTGTGTGTGTGTGTGTGTGCAGAGTTCGTTGAGCATTCAACAGTGGGGGGGTGAACTCGTGCTCAATCAGTGTGGTAGGCTCGTGCTCGACCCCCTCGGGGAATCGTATTGTTTTTGAATTGATTAGTTTATCAAGGAATACAATGATAGTTTTGTCCTTGAAAGATATAATTTCAGACAGAAACTCTTCGGGGGTTTTCCCGAAGATCTCGACAAATGGGCCTTGTGGTCCCATGTCGATCACATGTCGGTAAAACAGGGCATTCTTGTTTAATTATTAGAGAGAAATGCTGTGTGTGCGAATTGCAGTCAGTGACTCAGTCAAGATAGGACAATCCTTTCCTTGTGTGTATCACTCCAAATGGAGGGTAAGGGGTGGTTAAAGATTAATCTGGTTAATTTCATCAACTGGCAGAGTTGGGCCATCTGGTTACCGTTACAATGCGTTTTCTAAGTCTTCCTGCAAAGGCTGAAATGAATACAGGTCTCACAGTCATCCGGTAAGATCTTACATCCAAACAACACAGGGAATAGATGTAAGATCAAACAGATCAGAGACCTCTCTGATCATATGGTATGTTCAGAGTGTTCAGAAAGCAAGAGTGTATTCAATGTAATATTTACAGGTGCTGATCTATTCAAGCAGACAATGTTCCTGGATTATTGTGGTCCTTGGTGATTGTCATCCATTCATTACGGGGTTGCTGTTCTCATTCACATGACAGCATCATTTATACATTTATACAGCAGCCACAGCAAGTATTTGGATGCTTACACCAAACATAAACATGCCTAAATGTCATTGTATTTAAATATGAGGAGATAGACTGTGAACTACATATCCCATTATTCACTGTAGCTGCAGGAGAATAAGATACATAGATGAAACATCAATTACACAGCTAATATGCATAATTTCCTAGATTATGTTGCACAGCACTAAAAAAAGTCCTGTTTTTTGTCGGGAGGTCAAAAGGAGAGAGAAACATTAAATTGTCCAATGAGCCCAACCAAAATCACTTAAATACACAATGTAAATTACAATTTTCTAAATTAATTATTAAGTTCCCTGTGAGTTTGCACAGCTGTAGTTCATCACATTAATTATGGACATGTTCAACTAACATTTGACAACCTGGAAGTTTTCCAATAATTTGTCTTAAATTTAAACAGTGTATAATTATAAAATAAATAAAATATTTCTTTCAAATAAATAGCACTTGGTTTGGTATTTTGCTATCTAATGCAATGGCATCAGTGTGGCTTCAGAGTCCAAGTACTTTCTGTGGACCACTGTAACTGCTGAGGTAATTATTTTACACCAAATGATAATTTCCATTAAACAGCAAAATATGAAAGAGATTCCATGAAAAGATAAATGACGACATTGATAGCTACCTCCAGGTTAGGTGTAAAGTTGAAGGTAAACTAAGCATCTTTAAAGCTAATGATCTCTTTACAGGAGCCCGGACGTACAGAGCCTGGGTTTGCATTCAGAGTATCCAAGTCTGGCCTGCTGCATTTTAAGTGTGAGACCAAAGACTCATTAGCTTGAAGGGTTGAAGGACTTGTATTAGTCTTGCACGCTTATTCTCAGAGAAAGATCCAGATACAGTAAGTCTGCATTCTCCTACTTTTAAAGGAAGTAAATTCTTTGTTTGCTGAAAAGTCTGTCATTTTCCCTTGTATATGGCCCAGAAGTAATGCCAAGGTAGTCTTTGCTCGAGAGTGTGTAATTGCTCTTCATGGGAGCGTGGTGCTGTTGTAACTGGAGGCTAATGCCGAACTGACCTGTTCCGTTTGCCATTTCGGAGTCAGCTTCGAGCCGTGTTTGAGCTGAGAGGCGTGACACATTCGCAGGCCTCTTTGAGGGCTGCTGCATTGCTCATTCAGGAGTGCTTGTCTGGGGGGCTGTGCTGACTCGTGAACTACCCGCTGCCAGCTTACATTTAAAAAAAATCCCAGAGGCTCTAAGAACATTAACCAAACCACACTTGAGTGGTCAGATGACAAAAAGTACTGCATTTTTGAGTAAATCTAAAATCATCATCATGGTCATCATTTAATCCTCATTTAAATGATGCTCTGATCCTGTATTCTTTTCTTTCTTGTTTGGAGAATTAAATGAATATGTTAGACAGGAATGTCCAAGCTGCTTTTCCCTTTACAATGACAGTTTGTAATGATTTATTTTGCTAAAAAGGACCAAAAAATTATATTTTCTATATTGCATGAAATGGACCAAACTTTAAATTATACATTATTATATATATTTAAATTAAATATTTAAAAGAACTGTTTTCTGTTTTAATATATGTCAAAATATATATCCTGTGACGAAAAAGCTACATTTTCAGCGATCATTACTCAAGTCTTTAGTTTCAGTAAACTATAGTGTAAATGTCATGGATTCAAACATTTTTTTAAAGAAATTTAAACAATTAAAAAAACATTTAGTTATAAATTACCATTCACCTTCCGACGGAAGCTCATTAAATAATTACAAAAGACAGACCTTTCTTATTTTAACCATGGTGTTTGAACTGTACAGTGTGTTCTCGTTAACCAATGTCTATACATATTATCTATACTGTATGTTTACAAAAAATAAACTTCTCTAAAGACAGAAGGAAACAATGTAACAACTCAAAGCTTTGTTTACTTGTGTACATTTACTATACTATTTATCTGACAGATTAATGTCATGAATATTTTTTTAGAGCTCCTGTTTCCGTATCAGATATCTAATTTATATTGTCTCATGGTTAGCAAGATGCAAACAAAGTAGCTAAGTATCTTGTGAATGGGTTCGCTATCTTTTAATTGCAGTGTAACACGTTTCCTATACTGTTTTAAAGAGGTTAGTTTAAAAATACATGATTTAAAGTGAATCACTGATGATCATCTACATCACATAAACATGAATTTCTCGGTCCAGATAATACAAAGAATGAGTAAACATTGTTAATTTACATATACTATCGACACCGTAACAATACAAAGGGGGTGGAATATTGATGAAGTTACACTTTAATGCATTAACTAATGTTAAGAAATGAGAACAGATTGTAAAGTGTTATGAGCAATTCATCCACATGTGACATTCAGCATTTACTATAAACTAATAGATAGATATTACAATAACAAATGCCCAAATGTAATCAGTTTGCTACTGTGCTACTAAGATAGCAGTGCCACTTTGATTTTTGTAAAGGCCGTGACTTGGGGAAACATAACAAGACAGATCTCACAGTAATTAGAATAGAAGAGATCCCTCTGTCCCCTAAGTGCATTTGAAGAAGTGTTAGCAAACCACCCTCCCCCTGTTTTCACCCACATCCTCATGCCCTCTTGTGAGCTCTAACAGAAATGTCTTTTAAAGGAAACGACTTCCCTAACTCTGAGAAAAAAAAAACTGTAAGACATCTGGATCAATGGCATAACATGCATAACTAATGACATGTATGACTTTATTCTTTAAAACCTAGTTTGAATTAAGTTTTAGAACATTCAAATAGTAAATGTAATTCGATGTTTTGGTATCTTAAACCCTTAATTTCAGGTCCAACAGACTAGAAAACTAATATGTTGTTTTAATAATAATAAATTCTAAATAAAATACTATGGAAATGCTAATACTATTTTGTCCGGCAATTTATATGTTCTCAAATAGCAGGGTGGCGCAACTGCAAACATGGGTCTGTTGTTTTATGAATAACAGTAGGCATGATAATGTATCATCCAGAGGACCCCAGTTGACCCTTGTAGCAGAGTGAAAACATTTGTAGATCTCTCTCATATACTGATTAAAATAGCTACTTTCAAGTACGGGTGGGTTGGTACACCCAATGTAAGGTGGTACAAGCAATGTATAACTAGGAAAATGCTATTTTATCATAAACTTCTTAATTGTTTTTTTTTTATTATTATTATATGTATGAACTTGGGGCATCCAAGTAGAACCCTGTTCATTGTACAATTAGATGCAAAAGTCAGGTGGTACAACTGTATAAAATAAAAATAAAATAATTAAGCTAAATAAATTTAAGCTAAGATTGACTATTCTTTTTTTATTATTATTGTTCTAAAATGCTAGGTTCAAGTTAAAGATGTTTTACGCTTTCAATTATTTTCATGATATTCATTTTTTTTTTTATGATTTTTGATGCCATTATCGTAAAAATGTGAATTACATTTTTATATTAAACATTGTTCTGATTTTATATTAGGTATCTTCAAATACGATGTACTTTTTCTTGTTGTTTTGCAAAATATCTGTGCTGCTATTGAGGTGGGATAGGGGTTAGCATTACATTAGGAATATGCATTACATCAATTTTTAAATTATTTTTAAAAATTCCTTTTTTGAAGCTTTATTTGTCATTGATTCATCTACTGTAACAAACACACATGTTCTATAACAATAATATAAGTAACCATAATGATTGTATGTTGTGTTATTGTGCTTAAAACAAATAACAATATATCCCTGTGAGAGAGATACCTCAATCTCAACGAAGAGTTTTCTTTTGAAATTAAATGAAAATAAATAAAAGAAAGCAATAAATAAATAAATAAACTTTTGCAATATTGTGAGAAAATGAATATAGCAATATATTAAAATAATGCTTTAAGTTACTAATTTAAATTTAAGTTTTATCCTTTTAAAGTTTATAAATGAAATTATGAAATCTTTATTTCATTTTGCATGTGCATTATGTATGTATATGTGGCTTCAATATACAGCTTTTGTGCATGTCTGTTTTCCAAATTACAAAAGATATTGATTGATAATTATCACACAAAAAAACAACAACACTGCAGAGATTGTCTTTCAGTTAAAATAAGATCATTACGATGGTTCAGTGTCCCAGTAAGTCATTAGAAATGTAGATGTCATTGCAATAATGTGTGGCAATTGTATTGTTCTGTAATTTTTAATGATTATCCAATCAAATTTATATGCTAGTGTGTATGTCATCCCTCCACAGATGGTAGCTTACCATTCTTTGGAGATGTTGATTGAAGTGTCACAGCACAGTATGTCAATCCATGTTGAGTTTGAATGTTGTGCCTCAGGAGAACATTAGACAATACTGCAGCTTTAGCTCATTGAGATCTTCAGGGCACCCCATCACCACTGAGTCTTTGTCTCTGTGAAATTGAGATTATTTGATACAATTATCACACAAAACAACAAGATTATCATCACAGTGGTAATAAAAGGTCTATTGCGCTGAAACAGTTGGACAGATGCGGTGGTTGAGACACCAGCGTGTGAACAGGGCCCGCATTACGCCAAGAGACAAACAGTGCCTTCAGATAATGGACTCTCATTTGATCCAGTTCAATTCAATACTGATTGAATCAGGCAAAACATTGCCCTTTCATTCTCTCTGAAATTGCATTCCTCAAAATACTGTGGGGTGGGGTGGGGGTTGGATGAGGGGAACTGTGGAGGCAAATAAACAAATAGAGGGAATAATTTGTTGTGAAAGATTAAATGGCACTGGCTGGCCCATCGGCTTTGATTGTTGGAATCAGTGCACTTCATCCACTTCAACTCAGAATAAAAACGCATACGGGCACACAACATTAATGGAAATGGCAAACATATGACTAATCTCCACTGTGTAATGCACAACTATGGAAGTTATTACTACCCTTAGCTTATCTTGACATTATCTAGAATTAGGTGTGTATGCTTCACTTCGACTGGATTTGTTTGTGTGTTTAGAGGCTGCAGAGATAATGTAGTTTTTGTTGGTCAAGGACATCTCCTCGTTCGTTTTTAAGTGCGTTACATCTGTGAAGGTCGCTTGCATATTTTGTAGGTGTGTTCATATAAATCAAAAGATTCAATTGTGACCCTGCTGAAAAATCAAGCATTGCTGGTCACCAGCATAAGGTATGGGTTTGTTTCCAAGAAGGCTGGGGAGGAAAAGGAAGTAAATACTGGAAGGAAGGAGTTACTAATGTTCTTCATGTGCAGAAAATGCAGTAGAAATGATTAAACAGCATAATTCAGGTGTTTGTGGGCTGTGAACCTGGGCGCTCTATCCCTGAACCACTCTCTCTGCTCAGCTTGTCGTCTTTGATTTTATTTATTTTTTGAGATTTGCTTTTTAATGAATTTTCTTAAAATGTTTATTTTTCTGCCTTCGTTGCTTTTTTAACAGATTCTTCGTTAAAGATTCTTTCTTAAAGTACACCTATTTTTAAAGTGAATTCATGAAGTGACTGTGATTCTTGTTTTTCCATGCTGAATCCATAAAACCCAAGGGAGCTGGTCATTGCGAACCAACAAGTGAAGAACTCAAACAGCTATAATTAAAGGGAACAGCATGGAGGAGGATAATATTTAATATTTCCAATACCTCATTTCATTTCATCACACTTGACATTTATGGTTCATTATCAATCTGCAACACAACAAACACAAGTCATTGTGTTTGTTATAAACCACTCTAATTCAACAAATTCGCATTTAATACACATTATACCACCAAGATTATACTTGCCATGTTATGCTGTGTGTTTACAAAAACCACACTGTTTCCCTGGCACCAGGGGACCATCTTAAGTCCAATCTGTGATTTCTTTTTACATTTCCTTTTATGGCCATCTTTAAGCAACCAGCTGCTGGCAAATAAACAGACAAAAAACAGAGAAGTTAGACCCCCAGTGGTCTCTGCACTCAGGGCAATTCACGAGGGGGGAGCACAGCTATTTTAAAAAAAGGAAAAAACTAGGAATGATGCTCTGTGATCTTACATAAACATATTATTTATATAATTTATATCTGTGTCTCCTTCAGTCTCCCACTTCTTAACCACAAAAGGGAGACTTGAAGACTAAAAACATACAACCCGGTCTCATGGGAAAGCATAACTATTTTGATGTTAAGATTTCATATGAATTTGTACGATTTTTGGGGGGTGGGGAAATAAGCATTTACAAGGTGGCGATTTCGTATGAGTTTTGCATGATGTGAATTTGTATTTTTAGGGGGGAAAGTATCCACCCCTACACGTTACCGACACTGGGGTGTAAGCACATCATACTAAAATTTATGAAGGAGATCATACAATTTAATATGAATTAGCCATCAATTAAACAAAATGTAGCATACATGTAGTTAAGAATTGTCATAAGATTGTTTAAATATAGATTGCAATAATTTGATACCATTCATCAACCAGGTGCCTGCTTTGCTTACAGTCACCAGTGTTGTAGGTTTAGCTCTCTCTCTCTCTCTCTCTCTCTCTCTCTCTCTCTCTCTCTCTCTCTCTGTGTGCGCAACTGGTGCGGGTGAGTGAGCATGCTTTTGAGATTGTTTGGTGAGTGTTTGCGATCTTTGCTCTATCTTTTTTTTATTTTATGTTTATATAGATTTTGTTGGTGATTTAGAAAAGCACAGGTAGTGGGGTGGTGGAAGTTACTGGTGGAAGTTAAGCCACAATTTAGAGGAAAATGACGTTCAATCAGTTGACGCACCGGCACGGCGTTAAGGGCCCGGTTGGGGTGGAATGCTCCGTTGAGGAATGTAGCCTCGCAGTTGGAGATATTGTTTGGCATAGTTGCATTAAGTTGGCGTCGAGAATGAACAGTGCAATTGTATTGTTTTTGGTGTCAATTAAAAAAGTTAATTAAGTTTTTGAACAAGGGATTGTAATCAAGGACGAACATATTGGAATTTTCCCGCTTGTTAATCCGGCAAAAAAAGTTGTGATTTCAAATGCACCGCCATTTATTAGTGATGAGATTTTAGAACGTGAATTGGCAAGATATGGGCAAATAGTTTAGGCAGTAAAAAAGATTCCACTGGGTTGCAAATCTCCACTTTTGAAACATGTTGTGTCTTTTCGTAGACAATTTTTCATGATTCTGAAGAGGTATGCAGAAGAATTAAATATAGCACTGAAGTTTAAAGTAGATGAAGTGTTTCAGGTGTGGGGAGGTAGAACATCAAGTTTGTTTTTGTCCAGAGCAAAACAATTCTCCCCAAAGTGATGTCAATTAGCAAAATGTGATTCAGGCTGTAAAGGAAGTAGACCCAACCTTAAGTACACAAAAGTCTAGTGAAAATGCAAACACTGATAAAGAAAAAAGTACTGAGGGTAAGAAAAAGAGAAATGAGATTGATCCAAAGGTACTGGGTGGTGAAATAATAAAAGACGTGATAGAAGCTACAATAGATGAAGAAAGTTTAATGATGGAGGATGAAGAATTAGTATTTAATCCCTGTAGTGAAAAGGAAACCAAGACAAAGTGAAGTGGGGTCAAAACTAAAGAAACAACTAAAGAATAGCAAAGAGTCAATAAAAGATGGGGAAGATAATAGTTTGGGGGACACTTCCGATGACTCTTCTACTGATGCTTCTTTGGTCAGTTATTGTGAAAAAGAGCCCTCAGATATGGTTTCTCTGAATGCAAGTCAAGAGACTAGCGGGTACAGTCTCGAAAAGGTACAATGGTTTTCGAACATTACAAAATGCAAACGGAATCTGGTGATAGATGATTTTTTTCCGGATCATAACTTTTTTTATTGAGTTACCACATTTCTTAATGAGAGAAAGAGAGGAACGAGGACTATCAAGTCAAGATTTCCAAAGATTGAAGAAAATTTTATAAAAATTGTGTGCAGATCAAATTTAACTGAAATGAAAAGAAGAACTTATACTTAAAAAGAAAAGAAAAGATGAACTAGAACTTATATTGTTGTTTCTTTTTGTTTTGTTTTTGCAATTTATGATTGGATTTCTTTACATTTTATCTATAGTTGATTTGAAGTTTGCATCTTTGAATCTGAATGGAGCAAGAGATATTAAGAAAAGGAGTCAAGGAGTTGTTTCAATTAATGAAAATGAAACATGAAGATATATTTTTTGCTCAAGAAACCCATAGTGACATAATAAATTAAGTGAATTTGAAAAGAGAATGGGTGGGTATGGCTATTTTTAGTCACACAAACAGTACAAGTGCTGGTGTAGGAGTCTTCTTTGCAAAAAAATGTTTTCCAATTTCGTATGAGGTGGAAGAAATTGTGGAAGGAAGACTTTTAAAAGTTAATGCAAAATGTTGGATTGGATCTGGCGACTCAAAACGGGGGTTGGAGGTAATGGAACAATTTTTTTGCCTACATACAGCATTGTTAAGGTTTTTTTAGTCAGAAAAGTTACGTAGCATGGCCAGCAATAATGTTATGTTTAAGGACATTATGGAATTAAGATAATGTCTGTATTATGTTATGATTGTACTGTACAATTAAATACAATCGTTGCTAGTCTGCAGACTCTGAACACTTTACCTCAGAGCGTCCGTTAACTGAATGAATTGAGAAATTCATGAAAATTCAATAACATCAGCATTCAAGCAATTTTCATTCAAGCAACTGATTTCTGTAAATGAATGTAAAACTAAATGTATATTGCAGCACAGGGTGAAGTCAGATAGTATATAGTTACATTAACGACGCCGAATGGCACTGCTGTTGTGTCCACTCATAGAGAATAATGTGTTCGCACGGCGCTGTGCTTCTCGTCCGGTGTGCGACCCACTTTACCCTGAAAGTTCACCTCAAAAACGCATCGAAACTGCAAACACAAGATTTGTGGAACTTCAATGGGGAATAAAGACTAACAAGACAGATAACTGCAGGGTTGTGGTGCGGGTTGAAGAAGAGGCTGAGTCAGAGAAGCTCCAATGCAAACATTTACTAATAATTAACTCAATACATACAGGCAGGCAGGATGAACACACAAACTAAGACTAACTACTGACAAAGACTAACTGAACAGAAGGAACTACAGATACCAATGAAACATAACAAGGTGAAGACAGGTGACACAGATGATGATGACGAAGAACAGGTGGGTGATTGAGGGAGTGAGTTCAGGTGTGGAGACAAGGAGGATTCTGGGAAGTGTAGTGAAGACGAAGACAGAAGGTGCAGACGATGACTGTGACAATAACAACATTGAACACTACACAAACAGTCTTTTTTTTTTTTCATTTAGGCGACAAATTTTCCATAGTGACAGGAGGTGCCGGATCCAATAAAAAAAATTCCGGATCCAACGTCAGAGGTGCGTGTTCCGGCTCAAATTAAGCCCTGAGTTAAACTAAACAATACACATGGGTACAAATAAGGGAAAGTGTAGTATCAATGGCAAGACTGGATAAATACAAATTATAAAAACATGTTATATTAGTCTTATGTATTTTTCTGACCATTCCATGGAGATAGCAAGTGTATTCATAAAGTTTTTTTTTTTTTTTTTTAAAGTGCATATTGGATTTTTAATAGTGCTTTGTTGCAATATTTGTTTTTAGTTTTTTTGGAAGGATTGGAAGGATAAAAAGGCAATGTTTTCAAGTGTACAACAGTGGTGGGATTTGGGAAAGAAACAAATATGATATTACAAATAAAACTATGTGTACAATACAATTTCAATGTCACCCAGAATATGTCTAAAAAAGTTTTAGTTCTGCAAAAGGATATTTTAGAGCTTCAAAATGTATGTGCTTCTACAGGAAATCAAGTGAATTATCTCATTGAAGCGTAATTAAGAGATCTGCTCGGTAGTAAAGCACAGGGGGCATTGATCAGGTCTCGTTTTCAGATTTTTTCTGAAATGAATGCTCCATCCAAGTTTGTTTTCAGCTTGTAAAAGAAAAATGGCCAAAGTAGAATCATTCATTGTCTTCGTCAGCCAATGGGCAAGAGCTCACTGAAACTGCTGAAGTGCGAAGGAGGGCTGCTGACTTTTACAAGGACTTGTTCAAATGTGAGTATTACTTGAGCTAGTACAAGATTTTCTCTGAGGCCTACCTCAAGTGCAGGAGGAGGCAAAAGAAAAGTTGGTGAGACAACTAAGAATTGCGTACAGCTTTAATGAGTATGGAAAATGGTTGGGCTCCAGGGTTAGATGGTCTAACGGTTGATTTCTATTAAGCTTTCTGGGATTTGGTGGGCAATGACTTGTTGGAAGTTTTCTGTGATAGCATTGCCAGAGGACCTTTGAGCTGCAGGAGGGCTGTTTTGACCCTTTTACCTAAGAAAGGAGATCTCAAAGAAATCAAAAACTGGAGGCCCGTGTCCTTGCTTGTGTTGATTTTAAGATTTGATCGAAGACTTTGGCCAACAGGTTGAGAAAAATGATGGAGCAAAATCATACATGCGGATCAGTCGTACTGTGTACTGGGCAGATCGATTACAGAAAACATTGGTTTAATTAGAGATATTTTTATATAGCAAAAATTACAGGTCAGAAATTTGGCATGATTTCATTAGACAAAGAAAATGCCTTTGACCGATTTGAACACCAATATTTATGGAATGTGCTTGATTTTTTTGGGTTTCCTCCAATTTTTATTGAAATGGTTAAAGTATTGTATGGTTACATTGAAAATGTAGTGAAGGTCAATGGTGGCTTGAGTGCCCCTTTGAAAGTTAAAAGAGGAATTAGGGAAGGTTGTTCAATGTCAGGAATGTTGTATTCAATAGCAATTGAGCCTTTTTTATGTAAACTAAGAGATATTTTAGAAGGGGTGTCTTTGTCTAGAGAACAGAGATTTTGTTTATCTTCCTATCCGGATGATGTAATGGTAGCTTTTAAGGGAAGGTAGTGATGTGTAAAAAATCAAAGGGATGGTAGAGGGGTATGGTAAAGTATCTTCAGCAAAAGTGAATTGGTCTAAATGTACTCCATTGGAAGTAGGTGGGTGGAACCAAGGAAAACCAATTTTACCAGGCAGACTGTCATGGGTTACAGGGGGCGTTACATATTTGGGAGTCTATTTGAGTGATGATCAAACTATGATGAAAAATTAGGATGGTGTTATGGAGATGGTTGAAGGAAAACTTAAAAAATGGAAGTGGCTATTGCCACAAATGTCATATAGAGGACGCTCCTTAATTATTAACAATTTGGTAGCAGCAATATTATGGCATCGTGTAGCAGTACATGAGCCACCTGCAGGTCTTCTGTCAAGAATCCAGGCTTTGATTATTATTATATTTTTGAATAAGAAGATGCATTGGGTACCACAATATGTGTTATATCTAACAAGGGATGATGGTGGACAAGGTCTTCTTCATCTAGAAAGCCTTAAACAGTGTTTAGATTACAGTTTATTCCAAAACATTTGTATGGTCAAAATAATGTATGGGAAGCAGGAATACATTTTATTTTGAAAAAAGTAGGAGGTTTGGGTTTAAATAAAAATCTTTTTTTGGATTAACTGTGAAGCGGGAGACATAAAAGGTCTTCCCTTATACTATCGTAGTGTTCTAAAAGCATGGTCATTAGTAAGAACTGTTATGCCTTTGTCATCTTTTCATTGGTTTCTAGAAGATCCTTCAATTAAAGGTGCAAGACTGGATGTTGCTAGACAAACAATGCCTGGAATGATGAAAATATTAGTAACAGCAAAATTGATCACCTTAAGACAACTACTGGAGGTTGTAGGAATTCGACTTTGATAACATGAATGTTTGGGACTCCAGTCACAGAGAGTGGTGGATCGTTAAGAAAACTCTGAATGATTGAATTGAACTGAATTATGAAATTCGACCGTGGTAAATGTAAATTACATTTTTCCAAACATGGACATTTTACCAAAGTTTACTGAAGAGGAAAGTTCTCATCATTTGCTTGGGACTAAAAGATTAGAAAGGTTGGATTTTTGCTCTATGGGGATTTGCAGTGGAGAGTACTGCACGGTATTGTTGCTGTAAATGCGTTTGTTAGCATTATTAATTCATGAAAATTAATTCAGCAATTGATAGCAAATGTCCATTTTGTAATCAGAGGGAAACTATTTTTCACTGTTTTGTACATTGTGACAGGCTTAAAAACTTATTTGTGATGCTTAATTTCATGTTTGTGGAATTTAAAGCAATATATTCAAAGGTTGGTTTCATTTTTGGTTTCAAGTTTTGGAAAATAAGTGAAAAAAAGGGCAACTTGTTAACTTAGTTATTGGAAAAGCGAAAAAAGCTATTTATCTGACAAGAAAGGAAAAAAATGATGGTGAAGTTGGTCCGGATGTAGTACAAGTTTTTAAGAGTTTAATAAAAGTAAAAATTTCATTCGAATTTTTTATTTTATAAAACTAAGAATATAGAGAAATTTGAAAATGTGTGGAATAAAATTTATATGGAATTTTTGCTAAATGTCTTGAGTAAAGTGTATGTTCATTAATTGTTTTTAAATGATTTAATAAAAAAAATCTCTCTCTCTCTCTCTCTCTCTCTCTCTCTCTCTCTCTCTCTCTCTCTCTCTCTCTCTCTCTCTCTCTCTCTCTCTCTCTCTTTCAAGTCAATGGCTTATACCCTGAGATTAGGATCAGATAAAAGTCTGATACTTTAGTCCCAGTGCAACATTCTTTGATTTAAACGTCATTTCAGTGTTTACTTCTAGCTGTCAGTGCCTTGCGACGGATTGCATGCAGAGTTCAATAAGTGTTTTCATTTATAATCTGTGTCTTCAGCCTTCTCTCATTTCAAACATTTCCCAAATAACAAGAGATGCTCTTCTGACAAACAGCCCCCAAAAGAAAAATATAAAGCATCTGATAGCTCCGCAGCTCAGACACAGCAGCTCTTAGGTGAGTTGAGGAAGAGGTGGGTGTATTTTAGACAAATTGTAGTTATAATAGAGCCCTACAGTCACGTTTGAAGATGGTTTATCTACAGGGCATATCTATAATTGAACAGACTAGAATTAACTGCTTCTTTGAACCTGTAAATGAAGTGGTGAATAGTAATCTCTATGAGTGGGGTTAAAATTACGAAGATAAAGAACATAAAAGAAAGCTTGTAATCTGCCGCACTTTTTGACATTTGTGAACTTGCAACATATATCTGACATCAAGGCCCTAATTTAAGATTTGTCTGTATAAAACACATGTACACTGATGGTGTACATGTATAAAACACATGTACACTGATGGTGACATGCCTGCCTGTACACGGTGTACACACACTTGCATACCTAGACATCATATGCATTTCAATATAAATTTTCTTACATTATTTCTAAATAATTGTTAGTAATCATATGTCGGCATTTCCATTGTGTTCAGACTTTTCTGTGGCTTACTATTTATTTATGTATTTGCTGTTGCTTATTTTCACTGTGTTGTAAATTCGGTTGTGCTGGAAATGGTTGATTTGTGAATTCGGCTGCTGAGCACTTTGGGGTTCAGGGGAATCATTGTAAATTGCTTTGGGTAAAAGTGTCTGCAAAAAGAGTGAATGACACATACATATGAATGTTTTGAATACAAATGTATATTTATTTTAAAAAAGATTGTATTATTGTATCTATATACAATACATTATAGAAATAGTCTTAACTATATTTAGAGAGAGAGCTTAGAAAGTATCCATAGAAATCACAAGAAATTTATTTAATGCACACACGCAGGATCAGATTAAGGTTGAGCAGATTCAGCAGAATGTAATTATCTAAGAAAACCTTTGTTTTAATTTGACGTTGATGTGAGTGTACGCCTGTTTACGTGTTGTGAGCGCTTCCTGACCGTACCTGTGGTTCTGTGGGTTTATTCAGAGTGTTGCAGCCTTCGATGCTCCAAAAAAGGAAATAATTAGGAAAAAACCTTTTTCAGCAAAAGATGCTAAAACCTACTGCTGCTCTTATCTCCGTCTCACGCCTAGGTATTTACCTCTGCTGGGAGAGAAGCCATCCGAACGCTAACTCCGGATTAGCGGTGGGGCACTGTCAGCCCTGCTTCACCCAGTTGCACATCAACACTTATTTGGCACAGTCAGAGTGAAGACCGGAGGAGGCATCTTCTCTCTCCACCCTCTCTCTCTCTCTCTCTCTATGCTGGCATAAACGAAATGACAAGCCTCTTTGCTAAGCAAGAGTAAAGTATCTCAGAGGTGTGCTCTGAAGTGAGGGCTGTGTCAGCCAGGAGGATTCCACTGGTCACACAGCATCAATTTATGCTCTTAAGTGGCTCACGATGAGAAAGAAATCCTTTAATGCCAGGAATAAAACACGGTATTTTTATATTTGCATTAGGAAGCGTTTAAATCCACTAAACTAAAAGCAGAGTTTACTGAACCTAAACCTTGCATAATCCATGAAAGAGGAGTTTATATCATTAAAGGAGGTGTGAGCTCTCAGTAGTACTTGGTAATTGCATGTCTCAATTAAATGGTTGAAAGTGAGGTTTGTCTTCGTAACAAAGTCTTGTGTCTGTTGTACCATAGGGTAAATGGCAGAACAGTGTGTGGAAGTGAATCTTACATATACTCCCAGCCCAGCCCACAAAATGTTTCTTTCTCTGGCCCTCAGTTAGGAACCAGAAAGACTTATGACTCTCTGAAGAGGAAATCATGCATATCTGATGTCCTCCCCTTGCTTTCAAAGATCTTTTGATTGCAAGTGAAGGTCTTTTGAGTGTTCTAATCAGTGTTTTTGTGTCAGACAGACTAAGAAGGTATTTATGAACCGCTGGGCTGGAGTGCTCTCTAACATTTAGCTAGAGGAAAGTGTCTTGATATGATTCACATGTATCCTCACCGAGGGAATACAGTCTATCACAACCATTTCGTATCTAAAGGAATTAAGACAAGCCGTAGAGGGATAATTAGAGGCACTCTTGTCTATTTGTGAAGTACAGTATTAATGCTCTTCACAACCAGACAGCATTTTACTGTCAATTTACATCATAAACTTCCTCCCCACAGAATTCCATGATAAATCCATTAAGAAATTCCAAGAAAGTCATGCTTTATGACTGCATGCACCAAAATGAATTCTTACTTATCTCTTGCTATACCAGTTTGTTTTGTAGAAAAAACTTGTGCACCCCCTGATACTGATACTTTACTCTGATACTGTGACGCTGATCTCAAATCAAACTGTAACTATGGTAACAAACAGGCAGGGAATGGAGGATGACAGAACTAATTGACCCTTCGCAGGGAGTTTGATTGACAGGGGTTCTCACCAATCATAATCCGTCATCCGCCGAATCCGCCATTTTTGTCAGACAAAGCAGTCTGGAGAGTTAGTAGATTAACATTGAAGGATTTGAACTTGAAAAACGGAGTGTACTGGCATCTTTACGCAGTTAAAACGACATTCCTTTTTATGTTCATTCATGGTTATTTGATGCTATAAATTGAGAGATGATCGTTTCACGGGCAGCTTTAACTAAGGCTCTATAGCAATCTGTAAGACACATTAAAGAGCCACAAAATGGTATTTATTGTTTAAATTTCTTTAAAAAATTACCACATTTGAAAGGTGAGACTTTGTTTCATATCAAAAGTAACCTGGTCTGTCCTGTCTGTCAGCACGTTTTCAGTGCGTTGTCAGTGTCCTCTCTGCTCCGCGATGTATTTTTCACTGCATGAGAACATGGTGTGTGTGGTGTGAGAGCGGACATAGCAACAACTAAAGGGGGCGGGTCTTTGCGAACGGTCAATTCACAAATTAGAAGCAAACACAGAAAACAAACTCAAAACGTGATAGATACTAAATGTAATACTCTTTCAGCTTACACTGTTTTGATGAATAATTGAAAAGTTAAACTCTTTATTGGAAACCAAATTTAACTGAATTAACTTTTTGTCAGTAGAGCTATATATTGTTCTGTTTTATTTTTTTGTAAACTTTTGTTGCAAACATACTGCAGGCCTACACAACAAAAAATAATGTAATTATATTTAAAAAAAAGGCTGTACAACATCTCAAAATAAATAAAAAAGAGATACTATTTTGCAAAAGCAATATGAGAGGAATGAAAATCCTGTCATTTACCGACCCTCATGTCGCTCCAAACCCATATGACTTTTTCATCCGTAAAAAACACAAGTATGAGGGATGAGAGGAGGGTGATTGTAACTGTCAAGCTCCAAAAACCACATAAAAGTATCATAACAGTAGTCCATTTGATTTGTGTGCTATATTCCAAGCCATTTGATCACTTTGTGTGAAAAACAGAAAAAAAATTAAAGCTTTTATTCACTCTATTATTTTGCCCTCTCTTGTAAAGGCAGCGAATTGAGCGCGCACGTGACACCATATAAGGAAAAGTGGTGGAAGAGAAGGAACTACACACATTCGGGACCTACACAGAGTTCTCCTCTAGTCAACGAATGAACATGGTGTGATTATGATCCAGGCTGCACCACAAGTCAGAATTCAGTTTGGGATCAGTATATAGCATTCAAATATTCATCCAGTTCCTTTTGCTTGAAGATCTGATTCATCACGCCAGTACTGAGCCGAAGTTGGTCATAGGTCTGGACAGGAGGACCTGTCTAGTTCTTGTGCTCTTTGCTGAGGATCTGTCATGTCAACAAGGTCTTCACAGGGGATTGTCTTGTTCAGTGGTTCTCATACTGGGGTACATGTACGGAGGTACGTGAGGTGACACGGGGTACACGAACAAAATGCTGAGTTTTGCCGTTCATTTCATTTTACTCCACCTTAAAATAACATTAAAACTGAGCATGTATTTCTAGCAGGTAAAATGCCGTAAATACATGACATCCAATCAAATTACCTCATCTTTCGCATTCAAAACTGACTGCATGCACATGTGGCGTTACCCAGAGGGCAAAAGGTGATCAGTTAGCGACTACGCCACCCTGGAATCCTGCCAGGGACAATACAAGAACATTTCTTATTTAAGGCAACACAGGTTCGCTCACAGTAAACGGCGGGAGACGTGGATGCAAAAAATATATATATTTTATTATAGATAAAAATTTGAGGTTCCTAAGCACAGAACAAACCTTCAATAACAATTATTGTAGACCACAACAATTTCACCATTTGACAAACACACGAAACGACCGAGTAGTCAGTTACAGCTGAATCCGGGACGGGGGAGCTGGAGTTTGACAATAAAACACAATATGGCCTCCACGGCAAACCACCATACACCTGTGTTTCAACACTCTCGCACACGTACACAGCACTCGTGAGGGCAGACCACAACCAGCTTCCCGCGCCACCTCCAGCACTTAACCCCTGTAACAGACTCAGGTTCTCTCACAGTAAACAGTCACTTTACTAAAGACAACACATCAGAACAAGGTTTTCACCTCTCTACTCACACATACAAAATTACAATGCCAAAATAAATCAAATACAAAAAATGAGTAGAACCACTTCTGGCCACAAAACAAGAAAATAAGATTTCACATTTAACAAGAATCACATTAAATTAATCAGTGCGATATCACAACCCAACCATACACACATTAACAATATTACAATCTTACAGAAAGAAAATAAGCACACACACACACACACGCTTCAGTAACAAACACAAAAAAACTATTTCAATGCAAATATCAGAAACAAGCAACAGCGCCTCCAGACGATGTCCCACGTAGTCCAACAGCACGGAACAAATCGCCCATAACGAACACGAACACTAATCCCTCTTGCAAGTGCGATCGCCAGACACCCGATCAGTTAGGAAACCAGATATACATGGAAGCTGAGGGCTCGTCCAGTTTATTTGTGAGGGAACGTACGTGCCAGTGATGACTAAGCGCCTTCGTACTGGGCTACCAGCCCGTTCTCATCCCAAGGCGTCATATACTGACGCTCGTGACATTTCGTCTACATTCAACGCGCATGGTACCCTTTAGCGTCAATATGAAACGCAGATTTAAATGGGTCAGAAGGCACCATCTAGCGGTCTAACCCTAACCCTACACCATACCTAAACCTACCCATTTCTGTGCGTGTTATATTGACGCTAAAGGGTACCATGCGCGTTAGATTTAGACGAAATGTCAAAAGTGTCAGATATGACGCCAAAGGATGAGAATGCGTTGGGGCTACAAATAGCCTATAAACACCCGTTTTTGAATCAGCCTCACTCCAACCTTTGACCGAAGAGGGACAATCTCGCTCAACGCCAGCCGCAGGGATTCATACACCACCCTGAATGACGGCTGAATGACGACACCGGAAATAAAGGCGGTGACTCGTAACACCACCCACTCCAAACAACCCGTTTATATATGCTACTGCAGCTCACTGATAGGAACAACTTAACTAGGCTAGCCAACCGCATGTTGGCGGGACGAATTTCATTGGGCCTGCCACACACACAAGCCAGCAAATCGCACTACATCACTGCCATTCTTGACAATGTACCTTTGTGTGAGTTCTTGTTTTAATGTTAATCATACGAGCAAGAATGCAATAACAGTAATGTCAGTATTTTTGCTCTATTTTGCAACAAAATAATAGTTTCAACTTCCAACGAAAGCCACACCAGAACTGCAGCACACTGCGGTGTTTGTGTTTGGGACGCCACTCTAAAAAGTTTGAGAACCACTAGTCTAGTATATCCAGTCTTTGCTGACCTTCTGGGCTTCGTTGTGGTCATGTCTGGATATGGACCAGACACTGCTGTAAAACACATTCATGTAACAAAATTATGACATTAATGCATGATCTTGAACCTTATTTATAAGCAAACGCTCATGTTTTGTTTGTTGCCTCAGAGATCTAAAAGTACTTTCTAAATTTAAAAATGCATAACATGCTTCAATTTTCCTCCATAAAAAAAATTCCATTGCTTATCTCAGTGACCCAAAAATGCTTTAAATTTATGATAAAATTATTAAACAGTTTGACAGATTTGACAAAAAAAAAACTGTTCAAAGTCTGAATACATTTTGTTTTGGTCAAGGGGACATATTAAAAGATATTGTTGTGTCTGTGTTTGTGTGTATCTATATATCGCATTAAAAAAAAAGTAGCATAAAACTAGTCTTAATATGACACATTGCTTGTTGCTTGCACTACGAAGTATCCAGAAAACCGATCCACATGTAGAGCTATAGTTCAAAAATGTCTTTGCCTGGCTCTTCCCTTTGGTGCACAAATGGCAATTTTGTGGTCAGAGGATG
Source organism: Semotilus atromaculatus (assembly GCA_031834385.1). Taxonomy (NCBI): domain Eukaryota; kingdom Metazoa; phylum Chordata; class Actinopteri; order Cypriniformes; family Leuciscidae; genus Semotilus; species Semotilus atromaculatus. The sequence goes on along the minus strand of JAULUF010000052.1, from coordinate 11,873,197 downwards.
AGTAAGAATGTCTCAATTCGTGGGGGGATTACTCGTGCTTTGCTCCATTTATCATTCTTCCTCTTTCCTATATTGGAACGAGGACTTTTGTAAGGATTTGTTAAACTCCACAGTAGGACAGGACCACTAGATAGAGCCCCACTAAGCATCTTTGGCAAGGAAATTTAAGTAGGAAAGAAAGAAGGAAAGTAGGAAAAAAAAATTTGAGCTTGGCTTTGAAGACCAAGCAGAGGGCTTGTCTAATCCTGCAGGCAGATTTAAGCACAAAGAGGAAACTAGCACAGGCACAATGGCGAAAAGAGAGAGAATAGAAGAATCTTGTGCTATAGGCTTCCACAAAGCATTTCTCCCCATACCTTGTCTCTTTGTTCACTTTTTTCATCTTTTACACCACACCCTCCATCTTTTGCTCATGCACTTTCTTTCTCTCCCATTTCTTTTTATTCTGGTAATCTTGCTTGCTTTCAGCTCTCTCCGCATGTCAGGAAGTGAGAATCTAAGTACTCCGTGTTCCAAGCATCTACATGTTTCCCAGGCTGAGTGACATTAATGGTCTCTTTCTCTTTTTCCCTTCCTTGACGTGCCTCAATGGTTGGCAAGCAAAGCTGTGGCCCATCTGGAGAATGAGAAAAGGGACATGGGAGGGGGGCATATCAGAGGTAAAAGTGCTGGAGGTTCATATGCCATTCCCTCAGTACTTGGATCCGGGCTTAATGAATCATACTGCCTCTTATAGCGGCATATCCTCAAATGATGAGTTCTAGCAACGGGAGCTCTCCGAGGCTCCTGCCACATTCCAGAAATCCCGGGGCCCGCCTCAGCGAGGGCTCGAGTGGCCCCGGCACTGCCCGCAGGAGGATGCCTGGGCTCTAATGCAGCTCAGACCATGCAGGATATGACAGGAGGGAGAGGAGGAGGAGGCCATTTGACAGAGCTTGGTTTGCCTCCAGCGCTCATTACCACAAACATTAACGCCTAATGGACAGCATAAGGAAGTGAAAACACATTACCCATACGTGTTTTGTTCAAGTGCCTTCATTTTGTATTTGATTTTAAAGACCCGTAAGAGCACACTGTAAAAGCAAACACTTTTCAAGTCTTTTTCATTTGGTACAGTGTTCCATTGCTAAATATTGAAACAAACATTGCAATGCCCCTCCCAGTTAACATACTGTTTACAGCTTGCAAACAACATCTGTGCGCACTTGTGAATTAGCATCCCTATTTTGTCGCCGAGCATTTTGCTCCCTTTTTCTCTAGCCATAATGGAACTCATCAATGCAAAACATGATGGACGCCCTACAAATGATGAGCCCTGACACCGGAGCTGTGCAGGACACTTCCAATTTTTTTAGACCCCGTCCAAAGAGCTAGCAGAATATCAACCTAGCTAAAACTGTGCCATTAAATTAGACCGAGATAAATAAATGAAGGAACTTGGCCGAGTGCCAAACCCTCTATGGGAACTTACGTGCTTACTTTTTCACATAAGATTTCTGCCACTGTGCATATAGTATTTAAATGTGTATGCAGCTCTTCTAATCATCTGTTAACTTTATATGTCACTTTTGAACAATAAATGGATACAATTTCATGATTTATTTCTTAAATATTGTATAGGCCTACCAGGCTTACCAGGAAATATGTTTAATAAAAATGTATTCATTACTTTTTGATTATTTACAAGTAACCCAACATTATGTCAATTAATAGCTAAAGTTTATCAGTAGGGGATTGATAGTTAGCTTAGATGAGGGTATCGTCTTGAAGTTTATTTTTTATATTTTTTTTAATCTTTTGAAATATTGATATCTTACTTCATATCTTCATTGCTAATACTTGCCTGTTATTTCCCAACAAATGAGGCTATTACCTGGAAGATGATGTCAATAAAGGCTGACATTTGTTAGATAAAAGGATTTTATAAAAGAACAGAAGTAGCTAGTAAAAGCGAAACTGGGGACACATAAAAAAAACTATCAAGACAAAAAATCAAGCGTTTGGATTAGATAAAGTGGAGGAAAATGTATATTTCTGATTATGAATATTAAATATTTATTAATAAATTGTCAATATTTCATTTCATGCCAAAATGGCAACATGCATTTTGATATTTAAAAGTATAAAATTACTTAAGTTGTGATATTGTGTTAAAAGAAAACTGATTCTCATTCCCGAGTTTATTATTTTATCCCAGTATGGGAGTGCCGCATGAAAATGTATTGCATAACAGGAATTTTATTTTAGTTTGTTTAATGAAGCTTTTGTCAAAATAGGTATTTTTTCTCCATTATATGTGTTTTAGTGTGTTTATATTGATATAACTGTGTGGGAATGGGTGCATAAGTGTCGATTCAGTGTCAAAAAGCCCTCTTTTACAGATGATGTTTTTATATATATTCTATCAGTTTCTATGGGAACTCTATTCACTGCGCAGGTGTATATTCATCAAATGCAAAGAAGCAGCCTCCCACTTTAAAAAGAGATATATAACAAGCCAATCAGGGTCTGTGCAGTTTATAAAAACAGAAAAAGCAGATGAAAGTAATAAAACAAAGTACAACCGAGCAAGGTGGGAACGAAAGCCTCTTAGCGGCGCTCAGTGAATGACGCATTCAGTGCCTTTCTGCTTGATTTGATTCAGCCTTGTCCACAACAACCTTGGGCTTTTGCTGTGCAGCATAGACTAGATGCTATACTCAATTGGATCAGATGATTTAAGAGTGGCATCACAACCTTAGCATAATAAGCATAATATTCTCTCATAATGTGAGGAAGGAAAAGTGGAAATAGTTGAGGAGCATGAGGTCTCCTATATGAGGAGAATTAAAGCCTATAGGTCTGAACTATTGAGATGTATTTATATCATTGTAAAATATGAAAATACTTACTGGTAGTCTGGGGCCTCCCTCTCCTTCTGTTAGTCTATCTCAGTTCCATCAGTGGAGAGAGACGTTTATGACTACATCTCAGGTTATGATGGGAGGGGCAAGGGGTACCAAAACCAGGCAGATTTCCCTTGTGAGATTAATGGCACGGTGAATCATAGCTGATGTCGTCAAGGGGCGACAGGCTGGCGTTCCCCATGGCTGCGGCTCATTTAAAAGCGGTAGAATCCTGAGCGGCATTGACGAAAGTTGTTGCGTGTATCCGCAACCCAACCCCAGCACTGACAGCTGCATTAGGAACTGCCACACTCGCTTCTCTTTAAGGAGTATTCCTCCTCCTCCCTTTTTTGTCTCTCCAATATTACCCTCTCTTTTCTGACCAAATCATTTTTCTTTTACCAACTCTCTATAAGTTCTCCTAAATGTGCCAATTGAATTTCTTGTTTTCATATCGGCTTTCTGTTTTATTTAACTTTCTTTTAAATAAACGTCCATTTTCTTTTCTCTCTTCTCTATTTCATTTATTTCAGATGACACGATTATGCACTGTCAGAGAAAAACTGTGCAAAATGTTACCCTCAAGGTACTATTATGAATGTTTACAGTTAAAGTTACACTGTCACTGAGGGATTTTAAATGTTGTAAAGGTGACGTGGAAATGCCATTTGTTATTACTCAACAGGTGAGTAAGAGTTCATTGAAAAGCATTATCTATTGTGAAGGGTCATATTCATCCACACCGTCACGCCGGGCCGAAGCACAACCAAAACTATGTTCTTTCGCAAAATGTATGCAGTTTAGTTTAACCACTAGAGGGCCATAAGGGGACATATGGGGACATTCCAAAATCATCTAAATCCTTTCATAAAGGCCTCTTCCACAAGGCTTAGTTAATAGTAGATAGTAGGTGTGTTCGACATGAAGTGGCACTGTGAAGACGGATTGTTGTATGACATCAAAGTACCGCCAGAGTTATTTGAATGTGTCACGAGCACACTGGACCCTCTCTCACCTCCGTGGTCACTCATCCGATCACACTCTCCAGAATACTGATTGGACTCACCTGAAGACAATCATCATTGCACTCTGTTCACGCTCTTAAGACCTGCCGTTTCATTCCGTCATTGTCTGGTCTCGTAAATGGTTCCTAGACTGTGTTTATATACTTGTGGATATTCCTATCCTTGTGAAGTCTACTTACCTATTTCCTTGCGAAAAGACTTTGTGCAAAGTATTTTTCAAGGAAAGTCTGTTCAATCGGCGGCCGTATTTGCGATATCGGGTATCCAAGACACAGTCCTATCTATATTTGAATGAGGGAATCCTGAAATCTCAAAAACTGCTTGACGAACTCAAAATTAAATAACATCAAAATCTGACATGAACTGTACCATAAATGTTGTTTCTTATGCTCAAATAGCTTTTAAAAAATCTTACTTTTCAGGCTAGACCAGCCAATGCACATGTGCAGTCCTGAGCATGAGTCTCAGGTTAGGAAACCGATGCTTCTAACGGCAGCTGCAGTGATGCCATGACTGCGCATATTGCGCATTGCAGTTTCTCCAATTTATAAGTAATAGGAGTGCACCGTCTTTGTATATCTATACATAGTCTTTGAGTTAGTCCCTTATCATCCATTTTGTTTGCAAGTGCTTCAAGGAAGACATTTATTAATACTGCTTAATACTTACGTTACACTCACCTTGATTTTGGACTCTATGGGATTCTCTACACTATTTAGTGATAGCGTTTAATGTTAATTCTGATTGCTCATGCAGCGTTTGATGAAGTACTTGAAAAAACATGTCTGAGTTTGATTCTGTTTTACCTGTGTTGAAATAAACTCCCGCACCTGAGTCCATATCACTCTCTTGTGTTTGGTATACCATTTCAGAAAGCCTACGGAGCTGTCTGCTCTCTAATCACTCTGGCGGAACTTCGATGTTATACACTGATCAGTCAGCACAGCGCAGCTTCAAGTCCAACACACCTAAAGCTGTTTAAAATCATGTAATTCAATATGTGGTTATGTGAAGAAATACACTACCATTTAAAAGTTTGACTTCAGTACGATTTTTTAAAAGAAATTATTACATTTATTTTTAGCAAGGACACATTTAATTAATTAAAATTGACAGAAAAGAAATTAACATTGTCACAAAAATATTCTATATCAAATAAATGCTTTAATTTTTAGAAGTGTATTCTGAAGAAAAAATATATTATAAAAATATAAAACAACTCAATATTTTATGGTATGAAATAATATTTCAAAATATTATTTTTACTGTATTTTTGATCCAATAAATACAGCCTTGGTAAGCATAAGAGTCTTCTTTCAAAAATTAAAAAAAATCTTACCTAAAACTTTTGAATTAAGTGTTTTAACAAATTACTATGGTTCATTTTCTGATTCAAAGTATTTATAGCATAATAGCTGAAGTTTAGATCAGATTCTTCATTGCAACCTTTATAAATGTAAATGTATAATGATAAATACCAGGAAATGAGCTTCAATCAGAACCTCAAAATATCACTAAACTAATAAAAACTGCAGGATATGTCTATTGCAGCAGAACCGGAACACCTCAAGGAGGAGCATTGGAAGAGAGAAGTTGTGAGATATTTTCATGGTCTCTACCTGACTAAACAACTCTCCAAGTCTTCTCTCCATCAGCACCATTTTCCAAGCCTGAGGAAATGTGCCTCCCTTTGAGAGATGAGAGATGTGGCAGGCTCCATTAAAATGAGTCTGAGTTGCCTGGCGGTCTATCCCTCTGCGCCTTTATGTCTCTCTAATGTGCCTCAGCGTATCTCTCTCTTTTCTGTCTTTTAATTGTCTCTTTATCACCTGAGTTCTATATTCCTTTTAATTCTCTTTTCATTTTCCCCTTGTTTTTTTTCTCCTCTTCACTCTCATCTTTTAACCAGCCCTTCTAACGCTCATTCCTTGTACCTCCCCCTCTCTTTCTCTCCATCTCTGTGATTCATAGCCACAGGCCCCTCTTCTGAGTGTTCGCTCATTTTGCTGTGCAGGTGTGCATCTGCGATATCCAAATGTTTCACTCACTCCTTTTGCGAAATGTATGAAACAAGCTTATGAGGGTTTTTCGCCAACGTTGTGCTTCCCTCCCTCTGCTCTGCCTTTCAGTCAGTATCTAAACCTTTCCAGAGCTTTGGCTCCCAACCACTCCCTGCACTGATTGACAGGTAATATGTTCTCTGAAATAAGGTTTTATTCTCCGTGTCAGGATTTTCTTTGTGATTTACTGTTGGGCTTCCAAGCTAAGCTTCTAATTTGTTCACCCCCCAGTGCCTCATGCAAGAGGTCATCTAAAGTGCTTCTGTCCATTATAATGACTGAAAGATGGTTACTGTGGTCTCTTAAAAGCACCATCATTGTTAGAAGTAGCAACGCATTGTTAACACAATATGCACAGATAATCTTGAGTTAAAGTATGACTCATGAAGAACTATACCATTCATTTCAGAAATTTTGAACAAACAGCCATGTAGCGTGACAAAACACTACTACATCGCTTTTTTTTTTTGTTCAATTATGTACACAGCCAAGCGAGGTAATACTATAATCAATTGTTTTCTGCTAAACTGTCTTCTGTCATAAATTTTAGAAAGCCTGGATTCATTCTGGTGAATCGCTTCATTCAGATGAAAGAGGATTCAGTAGTGACTGTGAAAACAACAGTATTTATTTAAGAAGATAATAAGAGTAGATGACGTGGGTCCGATGAATAGAGGTGCACTGGAACAGTCTCTCTTGGTAGTGCAGGGATGCGAATGGACAATCCTCTGTGGAAAACAAGGAAGAGCGACCAGGAAGATAGAACCCGCAATCCAGACACGAAACACAGGGACCAAAAAGACAGCCAGGACCAGGACAAGAACACCGGTAACTCCAAACGATCTGACAAACACAAGGCGGATGGCAAGGACATTAAATAGCAGATCTGATCAGCGGCAATCAGCAGCCACACCCACACACACACACACACACACACAGGGAGAGAGAATGAGTCAGTGGCAGTGGCAGAACCTTGGCAGTACCCCTCCTCCTAGGAGCACCTCCTGGTGCTCCCAGGAGAACTTACCCATTGGTTGTAATCATCAATAAGGGAATGATCCAGAATGTCCCTCGCAGGAACCCAACTTCTCTCCTCCGGGGCCGTAACCTTCCCAGTCCACCAGGTACTGAAATCCATGTCCCCTCCGTCTCGAGTCCAGAATACGATTGGCAGAATAAGTTGATTCGGACTGTCACCGGACTTGGTGACAGTGAATGGGCCAATGAATTTGGGAACTAGCTTGTTACATACGGAGCAAAGAGGAATATTCTTGGACGAAAGCCACACCTTTTTACCTACGACGTAAACGGAAGGCTTCAACCGGGGGCGATCGGCCTGAGCCTTAGTGCGCACTCCCACCTGGAGGAGAGTCTCACAGGCTCTGCTCCACGTGTGGTGGCACCTCTGGACGAAGGCGTGAGCAGAGAGGACCGCAACTTCGGATTCCAGACTCGGAAAAATAGGTGGCTGGTAGCCTAAGCTACACTCAAATGGAGAGAGGCTTGTGGTACAAGGTTCTCTCCATGAGAGTTGCTGGCTCAAGGAGGAAGGATTCTTGGATTCCAAACATCACAACACTCTCTCTAAGTATTGGTCCTCTCGGTTTGGCCAATGCTCTGGGGATAAAATCCCGAAGACAGACTGACACTCAATCTACAAAACTCCCTCCAGAATTTGGACACAAATTGGGGCCCCCTGTCGGAAACTACGTCCATCAGGAGGCCATGTATGCGAAAGACGTGATCTACGACATCCACCACCACCTAGTGTTGATTCATTTAGCGGATCTGATGTATTCGAGGTTCTTGTGATTGGTACAGATGATAAAAGGTACCCCCGACACCTCTAACCAATGACGCCATTCCTCTAAAGCTAACTTGACTGCCAACAACTCTCTGTTACCAATGTCATAGTTACGTTCGGCTGACGACAACCCTCGGACGAGACGATGTAACCTAAGAAAGGAACAGACTGTGCATGAAAAGTGCATTTCTCCGCCTTGACAAAAAGCCCATTCTCTAGCAGCCTCTGGAGCACTAACCTGACGTGCTGAACATGTTCCTGGAGAGACAAACAAACTGTCAATATGTCATCCAGGTAGACATATATGAACTGGTCGCTCAGGTCTCTCAGCACGTCATTAACAAGTGTTTGAAAAACCACCAAAAATGAAGTTTGACAGGCCAAAAGGCATAACTAGATATTCAAAGTGCCTCCTCGGGTATTAAATGCGGTTTTCCACTCATCCCTCTCCCTTATGCGAACCAAATGATAAGCGTTACACAGGTCCAATTTCGTGAAGACAGATGCTCCCTGCAACCGCTTGAAGGCCGAAGACATCAACGGCAAAGGATAAGTATTCTTTACCGTGATGTTGTTCAACCCTCGGTAGTCAATACACAGTTGCAGCGAACCATCCATCTTCTCCACGAAACAAAACCCCTCCCCGGTAGGAGAAGGACGAATGAGCCTGGCTGCTAAAGAATCAGAAATGTATTTCTCCATGGCCTCCCTATCTTGAGCAGAAAGCGAGTATAACTTGCCCTTAGGTGGAGACTTACCTGGTAGCAGGACCATGCGGAGGAAGAGAAGCAGCCAGGGACTTACTGAACACTTCCTTCAGGTCGAGGTTTTTCTTGGGCACGTTTGACACAATTCACCTACTCATCCTGCAACACAGAACAAGACACAGACGAACAGGTAGACACAAGAAAAGAGGCACAGCACTGATTGCTCCAGGCCGAGATGGAGCTGCGTCCCTAGTCAACCCTGGAATTGTGCTGCACTAACCAGGGATGACCTAGGACCAGTGGAGAGTCCATGAGCCTAAAAGACAGCTCCTCCGTGTGGTTCCCCGATGTGATGAGGGTTATGAGACCAGTGGTGAATGAAATGTCTGGAAGTTCTTGTTCAGAAGGCCTTTATTAACCCCCCAGAGCTGCGTGGAGCACTTTTATGATGGATAGATTCACTTTGATGGACTTCAAAACAAAAACGGCCATTCACTGCCATTAAAAAGCTTGGAAAGCCAGGACATTTTTTTATTGTATTCGTCTGAAAGAGAAATGTCATACACACCTAGGATGGCTTGAGGGTGAGTAAAGCATGGGGTAATTAAAATTTTTGGGTGAACTATCCCTTCAAGTACACGTGATAAAAAGGTAGATAATGAGTGCACAGCTGAACATTATGACTGACCAAGACAACAAACGACTAACTCAGGCAGAAGGTGGTGAAACACAAGAAGTCCAAACTAACAGAACCGTGACACAAGGAAGATAAATTCTTTCAAAAACTCTCAATGTCATTGTGCCAGAAAAATATTACGCTTGTTAAAATATATAATCAGTTGTACATTTATCATTATCTCAAAATGTTTTTTTAGTGCTTTTAGCTAGCTACTTTTTCTTAAGACTAGTTTGACAGTAGCGACTTTAAATAGCAAATTTGAAAGAAACCTGGCCAAGAAACCACTCATGGAAAAAAAATTATGTTTTCAGGATTTTACTATAAAGATACTGTTATCCTCCCTATCATGGGTTAATCAATAACTACTATCCTTGTAAACAGTAGATTGTTGTTTAATTTGTACCACTTTTGCTGAGCACAATGATCTTCAGATGGCCTCTTTATTGTGAAGTAGGAAGTCCTGTAACTTAAGTGTACTTTAATTCCTAAATTGATTGCTTTCTAAACATTGCTGTCACTACAACACTCAGCACCCCCCCCCCCTCCCCTCCCCCTCCCCTCCCCTCCCCTCCCCTCTCCCCCCCCTCCCCTCCCCTCTCCCCCCCCTCCCCTCCCCTCTCCCCTCCCCTCCCCTCCCCTCTCCCCTCCCCTCCCCTCTCCCCTCCCCTCCCCTCCCCTCTCCCCTCCCCTCCCCTCTCCCCTCCCCTCCCCTCCCCTCTCCTCTCTCCTCCCCTCCCCTCTCCTCTCTCTCTCACACACACACACACACACACTCTCACTCTCACTCTCACTCTCCCCTCTCTCCTACTCTTTCTATGTTCCTTTCATTTCCAAATAAAGAGACTGTCTCTTTTGTTACTGAGTGCTACAATTCATTACTGTGAACAGCTGCGCACATGCATTGAAGCAATTAAAACAATGAGCCGTTCTCCTTCAGAAGATTTCATCAGTATGAAGCGACACATGAAGGTTACTACATTTAGGCGAAAAATGTCGGCAGAAAGATTCTCATGGAGTAAAGCGTTTTTAAATCCTATTCTATACTTGTTTTCCTTTCATTTCGCTGCTCAGACACATTACTTTTAGCTAGCATATTCTGTCACCAACAGGAATAAAATGAATCATTTGGAATCACCTTTAAGAGTCACAAAAAAGTTTTTTAAGATTTATTATGTTCACCTCTCAAAACAGTTAAAACTAATATAGGATTGTCACCTTTTGTGATTTTTATGACAAGGACGGATCTCCCTTTTGAAATAAGCTTTAGCAAAAAAAAATATTTCACATATTACTGTCTGTGGGGTATCTAATTTGTCCTTTGTTCAAATAATGTTTTGCTCTCCCGGTTTTATTTTTTTAGACTTTTGTGCTACACAAACAACCAATCACTGTCAACCTTTTTAGCCCACATTCAAAAGCCATTATTATTATTTTCTAATGTGCTACATGCACAGCAGATGACAGTGAGATTATTTGATTCAGCAGGATGCCATTTTCTCACCAATTTTCTCACAAATTGCTCTACCATCAACAAAAGCATTGTTGCATTGAAAGCACGGTATGTAATCCAGTTTAACATTTAAATATCATTTAGGCACTGGCCTGTCTGCAATATTACACGCTGATGTTTCATTTATGGCATCTAAACTTTTAATTAAAACTATGTTGATGCTGTTTACCGCCCCTGCCTCCTAAAGCCAGAGAATGATATTTGTGATTTGGGGGGGGGGGGGGTTAATGGGATACCCATCTGTCTTAGATGGCAAGCAGCAGATGGTACAGAGAGGCAAAAATTAACAGGTGCCTCACATATTTCAACCCTAAACACCGGTCCAGGTACTGTTCGGCTGGCACGGCACATAAAATATACTTTTTTGGATAGAACACACAAATTCTAAGGCTTCTAAATTAAATCAACAGTAGTGCCCGAATATTTATATATATTGGTGACACTTTACAATAAGGTTTTATTGAGTTAGGTATGTTATTGTGTTCCTGTCCTCTACGGAGCCTCTTCCGCTCACAAGAAGTGGTTAAAGCAGAGCAGCCAATCATTGAAAGTGGAGGAGCAAAGTTGGGACAGAAATGCTTAGATTCTCAGAAATCCACTTCATCAGTGGGGACAAGCTTGGTGTCTGAGCTTTTAGAGATCCACACACTCATTAAAAAGATCCAATTAATGCTCAGGCATGGATGTGAATTCTCCAGAGAGGGGGGAAATCTCCAGTCCCTGCCTCGCTGGAGGAGGATGTTGGTCACAGAGTCAATTACTACAATCCTTACTGGAATACAGCCTTCAGTACCCTGCACAGGGACACAAGACTACACAATAACATGAACAAGTGACAGGCAGCTAGTCTTGCATGAACTTTTTACACTGTTTTCCATGTTTCCACATTAATTTAAGCAATATTATCTTTTTGTACAACACTGTTCAGAAATCAAGCATTTTGGGGGTTTGGGGTATAGCATGAAAACACAAGTACCTGCAAAATAATTTTCTAAAAAAGAAACCATTTTACATGAAAAGGTTGTTAACATTTATAAAATGTTATTTGTGAACTTCAGGTCGTCAAGCTATATATTATATAAGCTGTTATATTTTTATTCATTTTTATATGAGGCTTATAATTTATATTTTAAAAAAGAATTGCCTTAAAACTGTTTAAACCTCTGATTTATTTTTTCTGTTTTAATTTGCAAATAATATATTAAATAATGTAAATGAAAAATTAAATATAAAAATGTTTATGTATTTTACTTATTCCACCCGTGTTCACAATCCCATGACGTTGGATTACTCGAGTATCGTGGAATTTAATGAGCACGGGTATAAGTCCATGCCTTGGGTAAATGAGACATTTTCAGGGTGTCTCTCTCCCGCATCAGCATCGTCATTGAAGAGGCCTTGCCTTCCAGGCTCTGCAGACTTACAACTTCTCTAGTTGGCAAGGCCTACAAGGCAGTGGGTCAGGGAGTTGAGTCCCTACACACCATAGCGGTTGTTACTAGCCTACCAGGCTGACCTGCTCAAAAAACTGGACACTGGCGAGGGTTTAAGCCCCAATGTGGTTAAAGAACTGCGCAGAGCCACAGACCTGTCTCTTCGGGCCACCAAGCAAATAGTCTGTGCCATCGGCCATTCTATGACTACTTTGGTGGCTACGGAGAGGCACCTGTGGCTCAATCTATCGGGGATAAAAGAAAGAGAAAAATGCCTTTCTGCTGGATGTCCCGGTCTCGCCGTCTGGCCTATTTGATGACGCTGTCAAACAGTCGTAGATAGGTTACAGGCGGCGAAGAAACTGTCAGAGGCATTCCAGCAGTTTATCCCTCGCCGGGTCCCACAGACTGGCCCTTCTACCACCCGTCCTGTGCTCCGCTCCAAGAGGGAGGAACAGAAGGATAATGTGGCTGCCCACGTCCCCATCGTAAAGGATTGGGGGTCCGGGCACCACACCCAGTCCCAGCCGGGTACAGGGGGCAGACCTGACCTCAGGATGGTCATTCCTAGGGGGAGAGAGAGGGTGGTAGTTTCCATTAAGCCTCCTCTCTCTCCCATTCCCTTCCAGGACCTCTGGTGTTTTAGGGAGCGGCAGTTCCTGGCAGGGTTTTCGCCCTGTCTCCAATTATACACAATGTTCATTCAACTCGGTTCCTCTTCCAAAGAGTTTGGCAGCATGAAAACTTCTGTCCAATGTCTCTCCTTGGTTTCTTTAAACAATAGAGAGTGGTTATAGAATTCCATTCAAATGTTATTCTCTGCATTTCAATGGCGTGCTCCCCACTACAGTGAAGCCAGAACAAGTTATGTTGCTTACACAGAAGCTAGAGTCTCTCCTGGGAAAAGCGGCCATTGAGCAATAGACTCAGGATTTTACAGCCTGTACTTTTTGGTACCCAAAAAAGGCAGGGGGGTGTTGTGTCCTACTCTCGATCTTTGTTTTTTAAACTGTACTCTGCTGACTTACAGGTTCAAGATGTTGACACTATGCTGATCATGTCTCAAAGTTAATCCAAGGATTGGTTTGTCGATAGACTTGAAGGACGCATATTTTCACATAAAGATTCTACCCATACACAGGAAGTTCCCAGACATGTAAATTCCAGGTTCAGAAAGTAAAAGTCCTCCTCAGTATTTTGTTCCAATCACCTGGATTTGATAATTCCTGTATTCGTCCTTGTTCAGTGGCTTGGCGTGTACTGCACATGACTCAAACACCAGCTCAGGCTAAAGGCGTTCTCATAGCATCAACACCATGATGGGGTGTCTCGTTCCCTTTTTATTTAGTTAGTTGGAGCTAATTGATAAATTGATAAACTTAGTTATATTTTGTCTTTTTGTTTTCATGTTTTTTTTTTCAAGACAATCGCTGTGAATCTAAAGGCTTTCAGCTGAAATGTCTGTTTGTTTTTTTGTTTGTTTTTTTGTTACTTCTACTATGAATTCGTTGTAGATCTAGTGTAAACAGGCCAGAGAAGTGTTAGTGAGTGTGATGTTCTTGAGGACTATATGAGAGCTATAGAGTCAGTGTTCTCACCCCTCCACCTCAACCCTTTCCCCCAGCTGAAGCCTTTGATAGCAACAGACATAAGACCAAGTCTCCATGAGCTTCTTCTTCTTACCTGTCACCTTACATCTCCGGTCCCTGAAATTTTCTTCTCTGATCTTATGGTACTGTCAACAGAATGTGCAGCATGTGAGAAAGAAAGGTAGAAAGCAGTCAGATAGTGTGTGTATACACGTGTCAGGGTGGGAAGAAAACCGTAAAAGTATAAAAAATGGCATGCGAACGAATTAATATAGATGTGACTGCGGGCCATCAGCTCTGCTTGCCCTAAACTGATAGATTTGTGCTTTATACATGCTCCACTATGAGTAAGATTAAGTGTGTGTACAGTGTCACCATGCAAAATGCCAGCATTAAACAAGACGTGCAAACTTAGAAAAGAATAACTGTATTTGAAGGTGAGCTGCACTTGGTATATTAAAGCAGCTGTCAGTGCAGTAAGCTGGATCTGGCAAAGCATTTGAATTAGCTTGGTTACCAAGAGTCGTGGACCATGGGAATAGCAGGATACAGAGGACAGCAGAAACAGTTAAAATTGTCTCGCACCTTTCTGATTCCTCAATTTGCCCAAATAATTGGAAACCATGGCAACCACATTACCTTGTAATACCAGACGGTGGAACTGAAATTCCCAGTCTGTATTTATTTTTTTTATTTTTTTTTTGTCATCATGGCAAGCCATGTTGGGGGCTCAGAGAAATGAAATGGTGAAATGTGGTGTTTCGTCTTTTTAAAATTCAGCTGTGATCTGATCACAAGATAGGAAGAGAGACTGGTGGCATTTCGACATGCATTTTAAATACCTCTATTGTGTAGGAGCACCATCATGTATCAAAACAGGCATCCAGGAAATCCTTTTATGTGTCATCAGACACATCATGCACATAGTGTCATGTTACACTCCCGCCAGCTCGTTTTACATTTACATTATCATTTACATCATTTTCACTGATAAAGTTTTCAGTTACACTTTATTTTAAGGTGTCTTTGTTACACTGTAATTATACATTTAAGTACTGAGTAATATTAAGTAACTATGTACTTACTATAGGGTTAAAATTAGAGTTTGGTTTGGTGTAGGGTTAGTTGCATGTAATTATGCTTAATTTATAGTTATTACTATAGTAACTGCATGTAACACTTTGTAACAATCTCACTGTAAAATAACGTGCTACCTAGTTTTCATTACAGAAAAAAATATGAAACTTATCAAGTCACGTTAATTCTCTCAAATCTACAATAATTGCTGATAAAATCCCGAGCAGATTGTGTGAAACTTAAAGCCTACGCTACGGATTGAATCAAAGCCTCAGCAGTCTGATGGTGTTGATAAGCACTGCTCACTCCAGAATACCTGCTCTCGGTGGGCAGCATGTGTCTTCAAGAGGTCCTCTTATTCAACACATGGGAATACTAAAATCCTCTCTGGAGCCATGGTGCTTAAAAACCATGAGGCATAAACTATACATGTGTGTGCCATCTAGTTAAGTGTAGGCTGTGCATGCCCTCTTTTCTAGTGCCAAGCACCTGTGGTGGAGCTTTTCACCATGACAGAGAGCAGAATAGACTGTTTCCTGCCTGCCTGTTTCATAAGTGGAAATATGGGGCAAGAAAATTAAGCAAATAAATAGCAATAGAAAAAAGTAAACCCAAAGTTCATAAATGCTGTAAAAGCTGAGTCGCAGAAAATATAACAGAAGTTCAACTAATGTGTTGAGTTTGATATCAGTTTGTCGATTTCTAAATGGAAGTTTAGGAGATGCTTGTTCATCTAGTCCTGGCTAGTTATAAAAATCCTCTTAAAGGGGTCATATGTGTGTTGGCAGTGCCTGTTCACAACCATCATATAATGATAAATCCATTAAATCATAAAAAATTTTTGTTTTAATCTCCTTATATGTTTTCCCCTGCCTCAAATTGAGCCGTTCGATCTTGTGACTAGATCGGACACCCCTCTCACGATTGATAATTGACACCAGCGTTTCAACACAGACCCGCCCTGAGCGAGCTGTCATCGTAGTCCGCCATTGTTGATACACTGGAGCAGAATGGTGTCTAAGCGATTGTGGTGTTCTGTTCTTGGGTGTAATAAGGAACACAGCAGTCATTTTAATATTTATGATTAATTAATTATGAATAATTAATTTGAATATCCCCAACTGAGCAAGTCAGAGGCAACAGTGGCAAGGAACCGAAAAACTCCATCAAGTGACCTAGACTCCATCGAGTGAGAGAGGAACAGGCTTGATTTTAGTTAATGTTTTGTTTATGTTTTGTGTAGCCAGCAGTCGTCTGCGAGGGGCTGCTGGCAGATACTTTTGTTTGTTTATTTTATTAAAAGTTGTTGAATGTTCGCCGGCTCCCGTCTCCTTCTTCCCCGAACTACATACCTCGTTACACCTGGTTTACTTGTCTGTTACCAATTAAGAAGTAATGTCAAAAAACTGTTATAACTCCATGAAGATGAATGGTCACAATATTCAATTCAAGACTATTATACTCTTATTGATGTTTTTCAATATTACGCCGGAATAAATTATGATATAATTCCACACACAATGGACTCCTGGACCGGCCGGGGCTTAAACCGGGGACCACCGCATACAGTAAAACATAAAACATTGTTTTATTGTTCCTGTGAGAACAATTTATTGTCAAAAGTATTTGATTAGTCTAATATTAAAATGTGGGAGAATAGATGATTATATATCGTTGTATGCAAAAATATTCATGAAGCTTTTAGTGGGCAGGGGTTAGACACATTAGAACGATAAAGTAACATGGATGGATGAGTAATAAAAAGCAGACGTGCTTGATCTTAAAAGAAGCTATTAAAATTGCAATATGCCGCAAAAGAGAACTCATGTTCAGTTTTCGAACTGACAAGCAGCTTTCTTTGCATGGCTCAACAGTCACAAACATATGTAAATATCTGAGTATTCATGTAAACACAGTCGGTTTATGTCTTAAGTGAAGGTAAACAGATGGGAGAATCGGATGTGTCAATATATTGGGTCTGTGCATTAGCTCTTAAAGTGGCAGCAGCTTAATAAACCACCTTCTGTCTGTGTCATTAATGTTAATCAAACAACAAAAGACAAAGAGAAAATCATTCACTGCTCTTGACTGAATAACTTTTGTAGCTGTAATAAATATCAGTGTGTATTTAATTCATACAGTGAAGACTATGCTGTTTTTTCATTTACATTTGATTATTTAATTTCTGTATTATTTCTTATTTCTGTTACTTGAGAAATTTAGCACTCTTTATTTAATTTGAACCTTGTTCTATTGCTTGTCATTTGTATTTGTCAACTGTTTACTTGTCTTCAATAATTGTTTGAGAAGTTTTTACTTACATTAGTTAGCCTGGTATTAGTTTGTGCTGTACTTTTGAAATTTTGTGCTGTACTTTTGAAATTGGTATTGAAAATAGTGTAATTTCACTGGAATCACTTGGTATCGTAGAAACCTTATTTCCACACAGTATTTTATTTTTATCCATTTAAACTGAGGTATTTTTATTTTAAATACATTTCCATGTATTATGCCCATCTCTGCCTACATGGATTTACTTTGCTGCTTTGTTTTCTTTGGCCGATTTAAAACTTTGAGCACAGCAGAATTCAAAACATACTATTTGTTGGTGACCAGGCTGTTCTTTTCCAGCAGGGGAGATGGATGGGTTTAATGGGTAGAACAATAAGAGAGATGTGAAACAGCATTTGTTTTTCCCTTGAGCTATTTTTGGATATTTCAGTGAAGCTTTCATTCATTGTATTCATTTACAAACCAACTTTGTTTTAGGTCAATCATTTTTATTTCCCACTCAGCATGTTGCATGCTTGTGAATGTGTGACCAAGGCTGGATATTGATAATTATTTGCAGGCTTAGACCCAATGCTGGGTTTATGGGTTTTTGGTAATATCCATTCATTGGGCACTTACTAAGCAAGAGTAAAGAATGAAAAAACATGCCATATAAGTGATTCTATTTTTTAAGGCTTTTAGTAGACATCAGTACATTGCATGTGATGTAAAGAAGTATTTTTCTCAATTGTATTTCTTGAATGGAAGGACTGAGCAATATGCCCAGTGCAATATGTTCTAAAATGCCAGATGAAGATGAAACTAGTACTGAAATGTGCTTACTAGATATTCTTTGTAAAAACATGAGTTAAAGAAAAAGGAAAGACAAAATGTTCTGTTAAACTCAGATTTTTTGGGTATGATGTAAAAAAAAAAAAGTTCTCCCAAAGTAGGCATTCAAAGTTTAAGCTCTAGCCTCATGTAAACAGGAAAATAATGACATGGAAACAAATTCTTCTGAATAAACAACCAGGACGTCACTTCATGAAGAAGGTTTAGCTTATAAATATTAATCAGCTGGTGCTGATATTGCTGATATTCCACATTCATTTGGCATTGAGATTCAACATCAGGCCAGTTTTATGTTTGCTCATATATTTTTACATAATTTGGATCATGTTTGTTCTTGAACAACTTCATCTTTACACCTGCCAGAATAAACAAACTCAAAAGCAAGTTTTCTAATTTCAGTATTACTCTCTAGAAAAGAGCAATTTGATTATCCAAAATTTTTTTGTAAAAAGACTGATATGATCCAGTCTTAAGGTACAGTATACAGTATGTACTCTGCCATCAGCGTAACATAATGAAATGCAGTATGTTTGAAAACAAGCAAAGTTAGATAGATTCTACACTGACTTGAACCTCATTCCCAAAAGTTTTACAGAGAGAATATTGTGGTCAGTGGTGCGCAGTACTGCACTAACAAATGTGCAAGGAAAAAGACACTACAATATCAGAGGGTGATAAAGATTGACTATCTAGAAGAACATCTCACATATGTCATTTCTGTGCACGAATGAGCACAACTGGAGAGAAACAGAATTGTTCAGTACCTTGGAGATAAAATGAAAGTTTAAAATTGGGTAATAATTTGCCAAATCACACTGATCAACATTTCGTTTCTTAATTAGGGAATTAATGACTCCCCTTTTTAAGAGTTCTTCGCATGTGACCAAGTAGAAGCAACAAGTTAATTAGCTTTAACAAATAGTTTTTCTTAAATAGGTTCAATTTTCTCATGAAGCAGTTTCTTGAAATCAATACTGCTTCTGAAGAAATGTGAAGCTCAGTTACTGACAGGATCCTAGTCTGTTTGGTCACTGAATTGAAAAGGAATCTAATGTTATTCCTATTTTCAATTACAATGTAAAAGTATAGTGTATGGGTTAGGGTACAGCGTTTTGGTGGCCTGAAAAACAGATTTCAAAGAACAATTTTTAGAAAACGGTCTCTGTGTAAACAAGAAAAACACGAATCTCTGAAGACAATGACATCATGCAAATGCATATTACGTGTTCAATATATAGTGTTTCATTGCCATCTAATGGCCTGGCAGCAGAACACAGCGTTTTTAGTCGGTTTCACGAATCCCTGTGAATGGTGATCGTTTTGTCATCTGTACGCGGAAAAGTCATAGGGAAAACTTCTCTGTTTTAAGCATATCGTTGTCATGAAAACATACCTTAAGTCTGTAATTAGAAAGACAATCTTTTTTAAGTCAATTCAAAAACCCTTAATTTCGTTTAGGACAATCTCTGCACTAGCTTGGTTTAGCACATTGCTAATTTTGCTTTATAGTCATTTTCTTTGTAGTTGGAGGGTCTGCATATATATCAAGCGAAAAATCTTTGTTGTAAAATTGAAGCACAATAACATGGTTAGATAAAATCTTGCCTGTTTCTTTAGGGGATTAAATCTTTTTGAATCACTCACTTCAAAGGTTACGTGGGTGTGCTTAAAGTTTGCAGAGGTTTGATCATTGATAATTGATAAAACACATCCTGAGTTTTTCTAAGTGTGAAGCATTCTGGGGCTCTTAGAAAATGTCGGGTTTATGAAGTGTGAAGAACCACTCAGGTGTGAGAAACCATGTGTTAATTTTTCATCTGCTTCATTTAAATCTGCTGAATTTCAAAACCATTTATTTCATATTTGCAAAAACCAAAACTAAAGGAATACTTTCTCTCATAATTTTTCCTCTTTTCCACTTCTGTTTTGTCTTGTTCCCTTTCGAAGGGAACTCGACAATACGTCATTTGACGCTATGGGGAACGCCACAGGCGTGACAGGTGTCTGAAATCACTATCAAATCACGGCAATCATATTGACCGGCGACAGCCCGTGAATCATTAGCGAATGATTAATGTGCGACCTGCTAGTATATAAGGGCGCCTTGCAAACATGACAGATCATCTTATCGTCTTCAGGGACTGTTTGTCTGTTTTCACTACTCAGAGTCAGGTAAAAAAAATGAAACGTACAGAGAAGGCTAAAACCTTTAAGAAATGTGCAGACCCGTGTCCTAGATATTTGACACCAGGTGATACACATGATCTGTGCGTGTTTTGTCTGGGTGAAGAGCATGCACGGGAGGTTCTCAAGGGAGCCCTCTGTGCAAATTGTGAGCGTTTTTCTTTGAAAACGCTCCGCTCTCGTCTGACCCTCTTCTCGAGTGAAGAGGGCTCAGCATCTGGACCTCGTGGTTAGGTCCCGCTCGCGCTGAGGCAGAGCGGCGGCTTGCATCATGGGGCTCCCAGATGGAGCTCGTCGATTACCTTGGGAGGGCTGTAAACCTCTCAGATGACTCGACGGCTGACGAGGGCGAGCTGCAGGTCGATGAGGAAGCTGTTTCTCCTAACGTTTCTGCAGCTAGTGCTCTTCAGGACGCGCAGGTGATGGCTGAGGAGGTTTTTGATCAGGTAGATCCTGAACCTTCTCAGCCACCCTGCCCCATGTATGCTGAGCTGCTGGATGTTATGGAGCGCGCTACCTGCAGGCTGCAGCTGCCATGGCAGCGCACTAGAGGAGAGACCGCTCGTGGCAGGCTCGACGATCGGTTTCTCCCCGGCCATAAACCACCAGCTCAGGTGAGCCTTCCATTCCTTCCTGACTTGCACACTGAGGTCGAGAAGGCATGGAAGAACCCATACTCGGCTCGTATTCTCCAACATCAGCGGGCTAGTTTCGCTGATGTTGAGGGGATCCGAGAGTATGGGTATGTGTCGATGCCGCCCATTGATGAGACGTTCGCGAACTATCTCGTGTCTGGGCGGGCGTCGACACTGAAAGCTCCAACCCTGCCATCCAAGCTGCTAAAAACACAACGCATCCTCATCCCAAGGCGTCATATTCTGACACTTTGACAAAGCGTCTAAATCCAACGCCCATGGAACCCTTTAGCGTCAATATAACACGCAGAGAGATGGGTAGGTTTAGGTATGGTGTAGGGTTAGGGTTAGACCGCTAGGAGGCGCCTTCTGACCCATATATATCGGCGTCTCATATTGACGCTAAAGGGTGCCATGCGCGTTCGATATAGACGCTTTGGCAAAAGCATCAGTATATTACGCCTTGGGATGAGAACGGGCTGAAAAACAACAGCGCGCTTGAATGGCAGAGCATACACAGCAACAGGTCACGCTGGTGCTGCCCTGCACACCATGGCGGTGCTGCAGGCATACCAGGCTGACCTGCTGGGGGATCTCGATCAGGGGGCAGGTTTGTCCCCTGAGGCGGTGGCTGAGTTGCGCCTGACCACAGATCTTGCTCTCCGGGCCACCAAACAGACTGCTGCCGCGATCGGTCGGTCGATAGCGGCAATGGTGGCCACGGAGAGACATCTGTGGCTAAATCTAGCCACTTTATCTAGAACTTTTCGGCACCTCCGTAGAGGCTCCCACATTTACTGTGGTTATCAGGTAGCCTCCCTGAGGGTGAGTTCCCCCGCGTACTATCGCTATCAGGCAGTAGGCCTCACCAGGCCTCCCTGTGATTGGTTTCCTAGCGGTGCTGGGTTCAGGAAGCTAGTGGCCTCTTGCCATCAGTTCAGCTGGTCTTAGCAGGCAGCTTGCTCCTTGGCTCATCTAAAGTGTTCATTCTCTGCTACTGGTTCCCTCCCGGAACCTCTTTCCTGCCTACAGCCTGCTTTTGCCTACCAGGTGGACCATGTGTTCCCCTCATCGAGGATCACTTTGAGCATGCGTTCTCCTGAGTCTGGTCAGCCGGTCATAGGCCTCTCGTGTGGCCTCCCAGTTAGATCAGTCCCTAGGCCTTCACAGGCCTCCTCAGTGTTTTGAAACATAAACACTGGGTAGATCCGTGGATCGAGTAGAGAAACTCCCCTCGCTGGCAAGGGTTGAATAGCACTACGCTGAGTCATACTCTCCGGGATATCCCGTCTCTGAGATCCGGGCAGAGTGGTTCGCTGCCAGCTTGCAGTCCCTCGGGCTGGATGCCTTACCTAGGCAAATTTCCAGAGGCTCTGTCTTCAGACAGACAGGATGTGGCCAGACTAAGTGTCTATGTATCTGACGTCGGGTCAGGCCGTCCTGGTGGCATTTCGGGGTGAGTACGTTCCCCTGAATAGTGACTGGCTGGGGTTCCTTCGGGTTCCCTAGCCACATTCCCTAGAAGGGACCCCTTCTAAATTGGAAGGTGTGGTTCCAGGCCCTGAGCAGGCCCAGGTAGGCCTTTCATGTAACCATTTTTGGAGGTTTCCTGTTGGCTTAGCTTGGGCTATGACCGTAGGGAGTGCTGTCACTCACAGCCCAGTGTGACCTGAGGGTGAGCGGTTCTAGCGTTTCATTTGAATTTGCTGGTTCTGACAGTTGTCACTGCCAACTGGCATACACTCCCCTCAGCATGGCGGAGTGGGTATTTCGTTCCCCATAGCATCAAATGACGTATTGTCGAGTTCCCTTCGAAAGGGAACATCTCAGGTTACGACTGTAACCTATGTTCCCTGAGAACAGGGAACGAGACAATACGTCTCCCTGCCATGCCTCGGTGCCTGCCTGCCATACAGTCCCTTCAGACGATAAGGTGATCTGTCATGTTTGCAAGGCGCCCTTATATACTAGCAGGTCGCACGTTAATCATTCGCTAATGATTCACAGGCTGTCGCCGGTCAATATGATTGCCGTGATTTGATAGTGATTTCAGACACCTGTCACGCCTGCTGCGTTCCCCATAGCGTCAAATGACGTATTGTCTCGTTCCCTGTTCTCAGGGAACATAGGTTACAGTCGCAACCTGAGACGTTTTCATTCAGTTGGGTTTTAATTACATATGAAAATGCCACATTGCATAAAAGACAAGAAATGTTCTTTCCAATCATTTAAAGGCTAAAACTGACTGAATAATTTGTTGTTGTTGTTGTTTTAATCTAGACAATATTTCAGAAATTATCTCTTAAATTTCTCCTACATAAATTGCAGAGCAAAGACATTCACATTGCATCAATCACCAAATAAGCACTGTTCAAAGAAATTCTGTTTCGTCTTTGGTTGAAGCCTCACTTTAGCTCCATCAACTTCACATAACTCACAGCTAAGTCATTTGGTTGGTTTGCTGGCTTTAGTCCTTAAATGAGACCCTGTTCTGCTTTAAAGCCTCTCCTGGTGCATACAGCCAATTAGATGAAAATGTCAAGTGTTTTGTGATAGAGGCCTACAGCAAGTGTTTCTGTTGTTCAATTATTGAAACGGTCAATTTTGTATTATGTCAGCTGACGGATCATGTCTTTTGTGTGTGTATCTGTAACAATACAGTATGTCTCTCTGTCAAGGTTATGTTTTGTCTTGTCTTAGTTTTCATTGTTCAATTGCTATTTTCCTTTGACCGAGTTTGTCTCATTGATTCATCTCATTCACCTGTACCTCATTAATAAACTCATTAGCTCCTTTGTTTGCCCTCTGTACTTAAGCCCTCAGTTTCATTCTGTTTCTTGTTCTGTATTGTTTGATGTCAATGTGTTCCTGGTTGTGTTATATTATCCTGTTTATTTTGATTCTTGGATTAAAGATCTGTTTGATTATCTTCCTCGTCGTGCTCTTCTTACAGCCACCCACCGTGACACTCTCTACGTTTATAAGGAATAGGAGTGTTTTAGGCATGTTACCGAACAAATCAAATCCTGTTATTGCTTTTATAAAATATATTATATTAAATGATATCATATTATTTTATATTATAATAATATTACATATACATATACATGTATCATGTAAAATATATATGTTTTTTGGAAGAAAAAAAAAAATTTTCAGCAATGATCCATTACATTCATCAAAAGTGACACTAAACACATTTAAAATGTTACAAAAGATTTCTATTTAAAATAAATGCTGTTCTTTTGAACTCTCTATTCATCAAAGAATTCTGAAAAAAAAAATTCATGGTGTCCATACAAATATTGCGCAGCACAACTGTTTTTAAAATAACATTGATGATAATAAGCTCCAAATCAGCATATTAGTTTGAATTTTGGAGGATTATGTGACACTGAAGTCTGCTGAAAATGCAGCTTTGCCATCATATGAATAAATTGCATTTTAAATTAAAGCTGCAAGCAGCATTGAAAGGGCCCTCGCACCCGTGCCACCGCCACCCGGTGGCTTTAGGAAGACAGAGCACGGTGGGCAATGTGCATTTAAGTAGGTAAATATAGGAGGAGTATGTCAAAGTCAGTTACAAAAATGTCCTTTATTATGGGGATAATAGTATACGTTATCAGTCAGATAAGTTTTGCTAGCATGTTTTACCATGTTTCTAGCATGTTTAGAACTCAATGGCATATTTAATATGTTGCTAGTCGCATCACAGTGTTAAACATGTCACTTCCTGTTGACAGTAGGTGGCGCTATTACTTTAACTGAAAATTGTCATGTAGATGTATTCAGGGCATGACTCTTTTCAAACGTGTGAAGTTTAGGGCAGATTGGACATTGCATTTTTCAGTAACAACAACTTCCTTTTTCATTGCATTAGCATGCTTTAGCACTTAGCTAAGAATTGCTAGCATGTTTTAACATGTTTATAACTCAATGGCATATTTACTATGTTGTTAGTACTGCATCACAGTGTAAAACATGTCACTTCCTTTTGCCAGTAGGTGGCACTATTACTATAACTGAAAATTATCATGTAGATGTGTTCAGGCCATAACTCTTATCAAACATGTGAAGTTTGGGACAGATTGGACATTGCCTTCTTGAGTAACAACAACTTCCTGTTTCATTGCATTAGCATGCTTTAGTATTTAGCTAAGAATTGCTAGCATGTTTTAACATGTTTATAACATGTTTAGAACTCAATGGCATATTTAATATGTTGCTAGTACTGCATCACAGTGTTAAACATGTAACTTCCTGTTGCCAGTAGGTGGCGCTATTACTATAACTGAATATTCTCATGTAGATGTGTTCAGGCCACGACTCTTATCAAACGTGTGAAGTTTGGGTCAGATTTGACATTCCATGCCTGAGTTACAGCAAATTCCTATTTAAATGCAGTAATAGCATGCTTTAGCACTTAGCTAAGTGTTTGCTAGCATGTTTTAGCATGTTTCTAGTATGTTGTTAGCATGTTTAGTGCTTGCTGGCACTTTTTTATATGTTATTAGGAGTCCACAACAGTGTTAAACATGTCACTTCCTGTTGCCAGTAGGTGGCGCTATTACTTTAACTGAAAATTGTCATGTAGATTTGTTCAGGGCAGGACTCTTATCAAACATGTGAAGTTTGGGGCAGATTGGACATTGCCTTCTTGAATAACAACAACTTCCTATTTAATTGCATTCGCATGCTTAAGCGCTTAGCTAAGAATTGCTAGCATATTTTAACATGTTTATAACATGTTTATAACTCAATGGCATATTTACTATGTTGGTAGTACTGCATCACACTGTTAAACATGTCACTTCCTGTTGCCAGTAGGTGGCGCTATTACTTTAACTGAAAATTGTCATGTAGATTTGTTTAGGGCAGGACTCTTATCAAACGTGTGAAGTTTGGGGCAGATTGGATATTGCCTTCTTCAGTAACAACAACTTCCTGTTTCATTGCATTAGCATGCTTTAACGCTTAGCTAATAATTGCTAGCATATTTTAACATGTTTCTAACTCAATGGCATATTTACTATGTTGCTAGTACAGCATCACAGTGTTAAACAGGTCACTTCCTGTTGCCAGTAGGTGGTGCTATTACTATAACTGAATATTCTCATGTAGATGTGTTCAGGCCATGACTCTTATCAAACGTGTGAAGTTTGGGGCAGATTGGACATTACATGCCTGAGTTACAGCAAATTCCTATTTAATTGCAGTAATAGCATGCTTTAGCACTTAGCTAAGTGTTTGCTAGCATGTTTTAGCATGTTTCTAGTATGTTGTTAGCATGTTTAGTGCTTGCTGGCACTTTTTTATATGTTATTAGGAGTCCACAACAGTGTTAAACATGTCACTTCCTGTTGCCAGTAGGTGGCGCTATGACTGTAACTGAATTTGAGCATGGACATGTGTTCAGGACAGAACTCTTATCAAACGTGTGAAGTTTGGGTCAGATTGGACATTGTTTGCCTGAGTTACAGCAACTTCCTGTTTCATGGCGAAACATCAAAATTTGTCAGGCCGCCGAGGACACGCCCTTCGACGAAAACTCAAGATCTTCGCAATTTAACGTCGCAAAGGCCTTAAGATTAGACTCACCAAATTTGAAGATGATCAGATTAAAACTGTAGGAGGAGTTCGTTAAAGTACGAGGCCTGAAAATGGCAAAAACTGCACAAAAATCTGAGAGGAAGTTCAAAATGGCTGACTTCCTGTTGTGTTTAGGGCTATGCTCCAAGAGACTTTTTTGTAGGTATTGGGCCATTACATGTATGTACCGAATTTCGTACACGTACGTGAAACGTAGCAGGAGGCGCACTCCGTTGAACCTTTATAGGTGGCGCTATCGAGCCATTTTGCCCCGCCCAATTCTGAAACGCATATCAGATGTAAATTTTCGCCAGTTCTGACGCGTGTGCAAATTTTCGTGAGTTTTCGTGCATGTTTAGGCCCTCAAAAATGCGATTCATTGCGGAGAAGAAGAAGAATAATAATAATAATAAACAGAGCAATTCCAAGAGGGTCCTCACACCATCGGTGCTCGGGCCCTAAATATATTAAAATAGAAAACAGTTCATTTAAATTGTAATAATATTTCACAATATTACTGTTTCACTGTATTTTTAGTCAAATAAATGCTGCATTGGAGAGCATAAGAGACTTCCTTCAAAACATTTAAAAAGGTCTTACTGATCTTTTTAAACTTTTGAACAGTATTTCATAACAGAAGGAGGGCTGTGTTGATCAATAAGAAGCAAGGGCTGTGATTATCTTTAATTGGATATTATGTAGTGTACTAATGGATCATTTTCATTGTGTAGGGAACGGGAGAGAAAGCACAACTCCCAGGTGGTCCTATTCCTATCAGTATTGCTGATCATAGGAAAACCAGGCTGACTGAGGGGGGCTTCTGTTGACTCAGCAAATCTAGACCTTCACAATGTGGTTAAATGTTGTAGGCATGTCTGATAACACTTATAATTCCTTCAAGGAAACCCATGGGTTTCTCTTTCACACTCAGCTGTGCATGCATCGCAATACACCAACGTATTTCAATGTATTTGAACTCTTTAGTGGCCATGTCATAAGGCTGGATTATACGCAAGAGTGCCATAAATCTTGCCGCACTACAGAGATTGTGTGTGTGTTTATGTGCAGGGAGCTGTTCAAGCTGACAACACACTTATATTATTCTTTGTTGTGTGTGGGTGAGTTGTTGCATTCCTTGTCTGTAAAGAGATAGTTCACTCAAAAATTAAAATTCTTTTGACATTTTACTCACTTCATGTTTTTCAAAATCTCTATGATTTTCTTTCTTCTGTGAAGCACAAAAGGAATTTTTAAAAAATATATATCCTAGACACTCTTTCTCACAAAATGAAAGTAAGAACTAGGCTGAAAAAAAAAAAAAAAAAAAAAAAAACTTTATAAAAACATGATTTGTGCTCTTTTTTTTATAAGTCTTCTAAAGCCATGAGAGAATCAATGAAATTGAAGTCATTATTACTTGATAATATTCTCCGTAAAAAAAGTGTTCACACTTGTAGTTCGGTTATCTTGGTTTCCTTTGGTCCAGACCAAAAAGGAAAACTATATATTTTCACTTAAATTTTTAACACCTAATCAAAAGATACTAAAAACAGCTTTTGTGATGCAACGGAACTTAATACCAAACACGGAAAACGATGCTGTGTACTGGGCTAAATGTGCTCGTTGTATGTGCGTACATATTGGTAATTTGTATGGTATTTTTACCAGCTGAGAACTCATGAAGAGCTTATTAAATGTATAAAGGAGTCAAAACAGCACCAGGAATTCCTCCGTTACACACACAAATGAAGATCTGCTTCAAGTAAATGCGATTCCGACGCCTGTACCAAACTGTAATGGACAACGTAGCTTCTTTGACGAGAAAAAACAGGTACCCTTGAGCATTCTGTGCTTTTTAGGGTCGCATCTTGTGACATCATGTCCTGTTTTTGGTTCATTTAGATGCCTTTGGTCCATGTTGCATTCATATTTCAGTCAAACAATACCAGATTTAATTTGGAAGTGGACTGAGACCCCATTAAAAGGTGAGTCTCAGTCCACTTGTTTGGTGCGCATGAGGGTTCGGATAGCAGCGTTCACACTTATTCAAATGAACCACACTAACAGAGCAATTGCACCAGAGTTAGTTTTAATTGAAGCAAACCCGCAATATGTGAACACACCTTAAAATGGACAACAAAAATCATATGGACTGCAAAAATGGATCATGAATTGTCATGTAACTGGATCCTGATAATTATATTTTTTATGTTTTTTTGTGTTTTTGTCTTTGAATCATAATTCACTTCAATTAAATTGAAACGACTGGCCTGGATATTGATTTTGAATGTTTGCAAACATATAAAAATAAGAGTAATTCTTTAAAGCACATCAGAAGATATTACTATTTTTAACATATTTTTGTCTGTATTTGGCAACTAGGCAAACACACAGAACATCTCTCTTAACAAAAAGGAATCAAACTCACTGCCAGACACAAGCCAGTGACCCTTATTTGTTAAGATGTGCACTGAAGCCACAAGGCACCCATCAAGCGAGCAGTGATATGGAAGAGGACCATATTGCCTTTTCACAAGAGAGGAGTCTACCATGAAAATAACGCAGCCCTAGCTCATCCAGAAAGACATTATGTTCATCTCATTCATATTCTCCTGTTTCTGCCTGAATAAGTTCTTAGCACTGTCCAGACTTTGTGGCACAAGCTTACAAGCGGATGACGGCACTGGTGAAGTGTATCAGATGTACACGGGAATGAAAACACTGAGAAATTAACCAGGAGATATTATTTCCTACACCTAAATTAAAGTGCTTTTTTTTTTTCCAACAAAAGTGTGACATGCTTCGAAAGGTCATTCTAACGTGTCTGTATTAATTTGG
The DNA here is from genome assembly GCA_031834385.1 of Semotilus atromaculatus. Classification (NCBI taxonomy): domain Eukaryota; kingdom Metazoa; phylum Chordata; class Actinopteri; order Cypriniformes; family Leuciscidae; genus Semotilus; species Semotilus atromaculatus. Next base: position 11,844,059 of record JAULUF010000052.1, on the reverse strand, counting down.
ACTAGAAATAGCAACCAGATCTTGCAAAGAAAAGGAAACATGGTCTGATAGCCACTAGTCACCCAACGTTCAGACATCTTTGACAGTGAAGCTTTAATCTATATTTAATACCAGTCTGGGAATTCTGCCATGACTGAATAAATCACAAACGTATTAATTGGTCTGGTCTGTTTCCATCTTAAAGTTTTTTTTATGTATACAGTCTGTTTATGTAAGACCCTGTTGACAAAAAGTGAGTGAAATTAACTTGCATCACATGTATTGATGTGTCTACCTAAAATTATTCCTTAAATATTTGTTTACTAATTGACATCCCTATTGCTCTATATATTGCAATTATATTAAATACACTCAGCTACCTTTGCATAACACACAAATGTGCAAGCATTCAAGTACTGTTTATTTTATGAGATAAACTCATCAAAATGCATTAGCTTTAAACTAATTCTGCCTCCTTTATTATGCTTTAATGGCAGATAAACTCCATTCTAGATTTAGAATACATCAGAATGCTTATGAGGACATAACATGGGGGGCCTCAGGTGAGCTCTGAAGGAGTTAAACATTACCCAGGGGTCAAAATACCTGTTTTTTAGGAAATCAGACATGGGCTGCTGTAAAGGTTGTCATATAAAAATGAAATCTATGATGTCTGAGGATCACAACCTGGGTGGACAACCCGGTCAACAAGCTGCTGGAAACTTGTAATTAGGGTCAAAACAATGATGCCTCAAATTCTGCTTTAACTCCCCGGAATCACCCAATGAAGTTAAATTTTTTATCAGATATCACCATGAAACGTTCCCAGTTGATTAATTAGATTAAGAAGACAAAAACATTTATTACAAGTTTTCTGTAATCTAATGTTTAAATATGCAAAATAGGCATTCTCTAATTAATGCACTAATTTGCATATATTTTAAAAGATGAAATCTGAGTATTGGATAAAGCCAGGTTCAAAATAAATGTTTCATTGTGTTCACATATTAGATGGGGGAAAAAATTACAGATGGATTTATGGTTATCTACTTTTGTTAATCAGAATATACTGTCAATAGCCTTAAAAAATGGATTTTCGCCATGTTTTTTGGAATAAAATGTCATATAAATCAGGCTAGGAATAATATATTTACAAATCCCTTTGCAAATATCTTCATAATATAACTAGGTACAAGACTGGAAAGTTTGGTGTATATATGTGCTACTGAAGAGGAGTTCTCTTACGAGAGTACTCTCATGTTGTGTAAGCTAGCTTACGCTATGGGAAAAACCTCTTTTCTCGAGAATACTGAAGCCAAAATTATCCTTATAATTTGTATTCATTTAAAACGCATTTGCAGCAGCAAGCAGACCTAGGCGAAGGCAGCTCCCGTGGCTGGTCCCGTTGAGGAGGGATCTCCTCTCTCAGGCTTGGAGTATTCTCGAGAAAAGAGGTTTTTCCCATAGCGTAAGCTAGCTTACTCAACACGAGAGTACTCTCGTAAGAGAACTCCTCTTCAGTAACACATATATACACCAAACTTTCCAGTCTTGTACCTAGTTATATTATGAAAATATTTGCAGAGGGATTTGTAAATATATTATTCCTAGCCTGATTTATATGACATTTTATTCCAAAAAACATGGCGAAAATCCATTTTTTAAGGCTATTGACAGTATATTCTGAACAAAACTAGATATCCATAAATCAGTCTGTAATTTTTCCCCCATCTAATATGTGAACACAATGAAAAAATAATTTTGAACCTGGCTTTATCCAATACTCAGATTTCGTCTTTTAAAATATATGCAAATTAGTGCATATTTAATTAGAGAATGTCTATTTTGCATATTTAAACATTAAATTACAGAAAACTTGTAATACATTTTTTTCTCATCTTAATCTTGTTAATCAACTGGGAAAGTTTCATGGTGATATCTGCTAGATAAAAATTTTACCCTATTCATTCATTGGGTGATTCCGGGGAGTTAAAGCAGAATTTATGAGTATATAAGTATATGGTGGAAACACACAATAGCTCAAAACAGTATTGTTGAAGAGTAATTAATCCTCTCAGGCCTGGTTAGTCAGCTACTCAAATTGTTCCTCTAATGACTTGACCTTGGGAAGACTTTGATTTGCAATAGCAAATAGCATATTACACCACTGCACCAAACAACCACCTGAACACAGCGCCTTCTTAAGAGAGGTTAAGCATTGTTTTGCAACAATTTTGGGTCACACTTCCTTTTACAGTCCAGTTACCCATGTACATACTATGTACTTATTTTAGTCATTACAATTACTGGGTAATAACTACTAACCCTGAACCTACCCCTAAACCTACCCCTATTCCATGTACTTCCCTTATATTAGCCAGTACTTTCTAGGTAAGTACACTGTAAGTACTGTACTGTAAAAGGAAGCGTTACCCAATTTTGCAATATTGTTTGATTCACATATTGTGATTTTACCACCAGTGACGCATCAGTTTTGAATTAGATTTGATTACATGTCATTTAAGGTTTGTGTGAGAGCGACTGTCTGATTGAAACACTATTATGTGCTTTCTTGCAGAAGCGGGTCGATTCTGTTTTGACTTGTTTGGAATTATTATTTATGTTGATGCAGCTACAAAATTACCGTTATTTTAGAAGTATTTAAATACTATTATAGTATTAATTCATATTTTGAATGAGCTTTGATTTTTACATTTTCACTTTCATTTTAGATTAAGTTTTATTAAAGGTGGGGTATGTGATTCTCTTTTTTGTCCATTTTTTCAAAATCACTTGAAATCCTATTCATAACCCACTTACAGCCACTGAGTTAGAAGCACTGAAATGAAAATTAATCAATTTAATCATCTGTGGAACGGGCAGGACTCGAAAAACTCCAGCCAATCATTTCCAAGACCACCTAGAATCATTGGACAGTAAGTCCGTCAATCAAACGGTTGTACCATACCCCCTTCCCCCCTCCCCCTAGTGCGTGTGCCGTGACCCCTTCGTGCGCATACTCAAAGCACATTGCTATGAATCCTGCTTTGAATAGAAGACCGCTGTACAGACGCCAGGGCTGAGTCTCGCGCATCTGAGTTTTCGCTCGTGCATGATTGCGCATCCATGTTCTTCGAATGGGTGGAGTCAGGGCCATCATTGGAGGAAAGAAGGTAGGACCTTTTGAGTTGTGTATTTTCAAAATCTGCCGGCCGTTTTGGAAATCACATACCCCACCTTTAAGTTTATTAAATGTAATTTAGAATTATTAAATTTTTTATTTCAGTTTTAGTTTTTAGTCATTGTAGTTTAACTTATTTTGTTTAAGTTGTCTGCAAAGGCAACATTTCTAATTTGAAGTTTAGTTGACAAAAACGTCACAGATTCCGACTGTAACCCTAGTTAACTAGTTAACCCTAGGAACTCGAGATGTGTCGATGACACTTTGGGAACACCCCTGCGTGATTGCGTGTGAAGCACGTATGTCAACTAGTCCAATAGCTAGAGCGAACGCTCACTCGGATCAAGTCAATCACAGGAATGCAGGAAGTATGGCAGGGCAACATGTAAAACTGTCGGCAATCTAAGTATGAAGCACCTGAGACCCTGGGGCAGCGTCCAGGTCCAGGCTATAAAACCTCACAAATGTGAGCGGCGAGGATCACCCTGCCACATAACAAACCTCTTGAAGGGAAACCCCTGATAATAAGGCTTTAGAGACCACTCCTAGTAGAATGAGCTCTGACCACCAAGGGGCACGGCTGGCCAGAGGACTCATAGGCAAGAGAGATAGCCTCAACTATCCACTTGCTGATTGTCTGCTTAGAGGCTGGAAGACCCTTCTTAGATGATCCAAAGCAGACAAACAACTGATCTTATATCCTCCGCAGGGAAGCCCTGTGGACATAAGAATGCAGTGCTCGCACTGAACACAAGAGATTCCGTTTTTCCTGGTCCGAAGAAGCAATAGGAGGAGGACAGAAATCCTGCAGCACAATAGGCCTCGGAATATTGGTCAGCACTTTAGGGACGTATCCCTGTTTAGGGTATAAGAATACCTTGACCATCCCGGGTGTAAACTCAAGGCAGGTGGGAGAAACCGAAAGGGCCTGAGGGTCTTCGACTCTTTTGAGGGACAAAATAGCTAGAAGAAAGATAGTCTTGAATGTCAGAAATTTCTCTGAATCCGACTCTAAGGGCTCGAATGGAACCCCTGACAGGCCTTCCAAAACTATTGCCAGGTCCCAAGCCGGCACCCTAGTGTGAGTTGCAGGCCTCAGCCTCAAGGTGCTATGAAGGAAACGTATGATCAGGGGGTCTCAACCCAATGATCAGCCCGTTCTCATCCCAAGGCGTAATATAATGACGCTTTTGCCAAAGCGTCTATATCGAACGCGCATGGTACCCTTTAGCGTCAATATGAGACGCCGATATATATGGGTCAGAAGGCGCCTCCTAGCGGTCTAACCCTAACCCTACACCATACCTAAACCTACCCATCTCTCTGCGTGTTATATTGGCGCTAAAGGGTTCCATGGGCGTTGGATTTAGACGCTTTGTCAAAGTGTCAGAATATGACGCCCTAGGATGAGAATGCGTTGCAATGATGTACTACCCACCGGGGCGTGGAAAGCTGCAATGGACGCCACGTAAACCTTTAAAGGCCATCTTGCAGGTTAGAGTACCCAGTGAGCCAATGTATAGAAAAATAATGTAGGAACTAGATTTAAATATAAACATATACGTATAAAACGCTATTTAGGCTTCTAGAGACATTTTTGTGTGAAAAATTTAGTTCCGCATTTGAAAACCGCCAAACCGGAAGTGACGTCACATGAGGGAGTGCGGTCAAAGTAAAAAATAGGAAAGCAATGGATCGCAATGACAGTTCGGACGCTGAGGCAATTGTAGCCTAAATGTTTACTCGTATGACGGACCTCAGTCATATAATTATGAGCCTGCGATGTGGCCAAGAGAGCAGACAGGCCAGGGTTTGACAGAACAACGATAATTTGTGGTGTGAGGAGAACAGGGCAGGTGTCTTGGTGAGAGACCAGTGTTAGCTTATCGATATATCCACGTTAGCCTATGTATAACACTATGCTCAGATCACAGTATTGTACAGATTATCATCATGTATCAAGCAATAACAAAGCTAGTATTTGGACCTTTAACTGCGTGTTGTGTATGTAAGTCATTAGGAGACAGTTTCCAGAGCAAGAGGGACTTTATAGTTTTGAATAAACGAATACAAAAATAATCACAACTGTCTTACTGTATAAAAACGTCATATGTAAACAGCCAAGACAAACATTAAAGTGGTTTTGTACAGATTGAAAATGAATTATATAACATAATATATTATATTTACAATAATAATAATAACAATAACATTGAGTTTCGGCTGCAGACTAATAACAAACACATAAATGCATTACATTAAGGATACATAGGATATTTTCATGAATTAAATTAAAACATGGCACATTTTGTAAAACAGATGTACAATAAGTGATCTCTGACGGATCCGTGAGCGTCATGTTTCCCACCGCTGGCCGGACCACATGATGATGGACCGGCGGACCCGATGAAGGAGCTGTGTGCACCGAAGGAGTCTTGCTTCAGCATCCCATGTTGAACTCCATCATATCGCTGGGATTATAATCATCCGGTCTAAACTGAACACTACACACTACCGCGTGTTTCGAAGCAGATGCAGAAGAGAAGTCCGTCTCTTCATCCGCACACAACGCACCCAGGCACGGAAGATAGGATAGCACCGTCCTTTTTTTGATCGGAAATCTGTGGACTCGATGTCCTGACAGGCCATAATTCACAATAATTACCTCTGTGATAATTAATTGAAATATAACAACCACAGAAAACACACTGAATCCCGACCACTCCTACTGAATCCAAGCATACTCTCCATTGAGTAAACGCAGAGCCCGGCAAACGACTACCTCATGTGACGTAATATGACGGGATGTTGAAAAAAAGCGTTTTTTCAACACGGTCAATGAAACTGTTACATTTTCTACTAAATTTGTGCCCTTATGTCTCGCAAAACTATTTTAAATTCTGCATTCACTTTTCATATGATATTTTCATACATTGTTATATATTAATAAAGAATAAAAAAAAACTGCAACATGGGCTTTAGGGTGGATGGACATAAACCTGATGCAAAGATCTTGCAGAAACTCAAGTACTGTACTAACTGAACAGTTAACTGCTCTTAACTGTTAACCACTGATGCTGGTGAAACCAAGAAGTGAAAACTCTACACTTTAGTGCATATAATTTCCTAGTAAAGATCTCTAGAGTTTAGGATGGTCTGAACAATCTCAGTTGAGGTCTCAATCTCTGAACCCTCAGAGGCCAAACCCATAGTTTCCAAATCTCTGGCCAGGGGTGAAGTATTGTGCCTCCTGCCTGAGACAGAAGGTCTCTCCTGATCGGGACCTCCAAGGGAGGGCCGTCAAGGAGATGAATTAGGTCCGCAAACCAAATTCAACTCGGCCAGTGTGGTGCTACTAGCAATAGACTTATTCCATCCTGGCGGACTCTCTCCAGGACTCCTGAGATATAATGTAGCCATATTCGAATACTCTTCCCCTTATCTTCACTGTTAGACTTTTCTGTAATTTCTACAGTTATTTACTTTAAATCACCCAGTATTATACTGTTATTTCTCTTTACAGTAAATAACTGTGTAAAACAATAATTCCCATTGCATCATGGGAATTTTCTGTGACGTCCAACGTCAAATACAGTAGTATACTGCAAAATCAAAAAATACAGTAAGTCTCTGTATGTGGTATACAGAGACTTACTGTATTTTTTTTAATTTGCAGTATACTACTGTATTTGACGTAACGGTCTCTCTGACTGGCACCATTCCATCGTGCTTTTTATTTCCTAATTTTTGCCTTACTCCCCGTGTCTACGTTATAACAGTCAGTCAGAGGCTTTTTATATTGGACACATTGAAGCGACCGGACCATTAATGCAAATGCAAACATGTCCCTTGTCAGAAATGGCGCGAGCGCATGGACTCGGAGTCGGAGTACCGTACGTCAGAAAAATAACAACGCATAATACACTGTCTGGGATTTGTCGTGTCGCACCGGAGCATCCAGTGCAACATCACCGGGTTCTGGCTGACTTTTATTGGACCGCGCCGTTCGTGCCTGGCCCGGGGAAGAGACGGAATTCACTTTACCGAGAAAGAGACCAGAAAGCAAGGTAAACATTCTGTCTGTGTTGACAGGTTTGTGCCATAGACAGTATTGTGCTCCCTATAGTTGAACATATTCGTCAACATGGCAGTAACGAACTTTACCACGGTAAACTGCGCTAACGTTTCATTTTACATACTTTGTTGGATTATTTAATTGAATTGGATTATTAAATTGTTATTTAGAGGAGCAACGCTTAGTTTACATTAGGCTATTTAGTTTTGGTTGTAGCAATGTTGGCCTACTGTTGAGAAAATAGGCCTAACGTTATGTTGGCTAACATGTTTTATGGCTAGCGGCCACCTTTCTTAGCATTAGTTTGCCAACTATAACATATTATATATATATATATATATATATATATATATATATTTTTTTTTTTTTTTTTTTTTTTTTTTATGGAACTTAATATTTACTGCAATTTTGTATGTGTTTAAAAAGGCAACTGCAACAAAGCGCCAATTCGCGCCAGCGACGTCTAGAAAGATTCCTGAGGTAAGCCTAAACTGTAATTGAAAATCATTTTGACATAAGTTTGCTTAAATGATTAGCATTATGTGATAAGTGATTTGGAGCCACTGGTGCAGGTAGCATACAATATCTTATATAAAATCTCTATAAAATTGGCTAACTTTATATCAAATAGGCTAAGTGACCTTTGCATCATGTCTAGTCTAACATTATATTTATTACACAGCAAATGAACCAATCAGAAGATGGACCATTTTCTATGTTCAGTCTCACCAGATTAAATGTATCCAAGTAAGTATTGCAGTAAAACTCTTACTTCATTCATACCAAATCTAGCATTTTAACAACTCAAGTTATATATTTGTTACATTATTTTGATATTTTATTAGGCAGAAGAAGACTCTACCATTGCAGTCCCACCTGACCAGGAAGGTCCTAGTATCAGCGCACGGGTGAGTTAACTACTGGGAGGAGAACGATCATCACTCAGTGATTTATTGCATGTGTCTTACTGTGTTTTTGTCTCAAACAGGAACCCCTTAACTCCAGACAAGCTGAAATGGGCTAAAACATCGATTTCAGTCTTTCTCCATATGGATCTCTGCATTCTTGGACAGAATTTAGGATATGTAAGTATTACAATCTGGCATAATTTAATTTAGTCCATCTGAAATGTTTGAAAATGCAATTATATATTCTTAAGTTTTAGTAAAAATAATAATAAAAATGTAAAAAAAAAAAAAAAATTAATATAGAATTTTCTCTCCTCTCTCTCTCTCTCTCTCTCTCTCTCTCTCTCTCTCTTTCTCTCTTGTTTTATATAGTGTTGGAATCGGGATCTCCTCTGAAGGACTGAGTACATTTGTGTTTGTGGACATGCGTACAGACCAGGGAACATTCTGATGTTGTCAGTCAAGTTCTGAACAGGAACCAATCTTTGGATAAGTTCATTTATTCACAAAGGTGGACAAAAACATTTTGTTGGCTTTTTAAAGATTATTTTGATGATGACTTTTACTCCTATGCTGTGGAAAAGATGGAGGAGACAGTCAGACATTGATAATAATAAGAAATGTTTTTTGAGCATCAAAGAGACTTCTTTCAAAACATCAGGACACTTGTGGCACTTTTCCACTGCATGGTACGACTCGACTAGGTACGGTTCGGTTCGCTTTAGCTTGGTTGCTTTTTCCACCGAACCGAGCCGTACCGTACCATGCAGTGGAAAAGTGCCATTAAATACTTATTTTGGCCACCAGTGTACATGAATCCAACAAATTTTTGGAAATAATTATTTTGAAGGTGTGGTTATATGTCATGTATTGTGAAAAGAACTGTGTTTTGGCCTGTGTTAGACATTTCCTGTTTGACTGCTTAATGTATTTATATTCTGCAGTTTTATGAATGTAATGGTTGATATTTCATTATAATAATTGTATAAGCTAAACAACCAATGCCTCTACAATAATTTTGTAAAATGCTAACGTTTTGTTTAGGATTTTATGTACTTTTTTTAAACAATGTGTGCAGTGAAGAACAGCACATAATGTGTTAATTTAACATGTATACACATTTTTGTGTTAACCTTTCTGACATATTTACTTAAAATTAACACAAAACCTAAACCCACCCATTAATGTGTAAAAATTTAACATCATTTCCAGCATTGGCAGACTGTTTATTTTGTGATGTATATGAAATGTTTTAAATAAAAAAAATTGTATTTTGTAATAATTTTGTCTAATTGATTTGAATGTCAGTAGTACTTATGTAGGATAAAAATAAAAACTAATTCTATATCAAAATTATGAAATCTAATTTATATTTAGTACAAATAAAAAATAATTACAGTAGTGTACTGATTAGCCTGATTTTACAGTAATGCACTGTATTACACAATTACAGTACCATGTAGTTATACTGTAAAACTGAAATATGGTTATGTACTGTAAATCGTAATTACAGTAACTTACTGGCAACAGTGTTGCCAGTAAGTTACTGTAAAAAAACCTTGAAAAGTCTAACAGTGTTGTTCATCACCAATGCTCAGTACATCTAGTTCCTCAGAACTAGAGCACTGCAGAAGAAGCCACTGGGCGGGCTTCCGACACCGGCGAGAGAGCGCTGGATCCCTTGGGTAAAGGAAGAGAAAAGGCAGAGCCCATCTCTAACCCTCCCGAGAGATCTATTTGCAATCCTCAGGAATGCCTTCTCCGTGCTGCCTCAGCAGCAGCGAGTCCGAATCCCTGAGGATCGCGTGCCTGGCCATTTTCCTCAAAAAATGACAGACGAGAGTGGAGTGTCGAAGAGGAAGCCTCTCACAATGTTGACAGTCAGCCCTCTCGAAGGCTGACATAGCATGTTCCGCTCCCAAACATAAGACACATAAATCGTGTGTGTCCCCACCCGTTAAATAGCTCGGGCAGGGAGAACTACACAACTTAAACATCTCTTTCACCATAATATACTTGGAAATGCTTGTGAACAGACAACAGTAAATTGACAGACAGTTTTGACAGAGCACTTGCTGAGGCACAGAAGCTAATGCCAGTCAGACCGGATGTGCTTTTATCCTTTCCTGCTCGTGACGTCATCCGCCCATGACGCTCACTCTCGCCAATGGACTAGTTGACATACGTGCTTCAGACACAATCACGCAGGGGCGTTCCCAAAGCGTCATAAACGCATCGCGCAACACTGCTTGTGTGAATTACCAAGGTAGTACAAAAAATGGATACAAAAACAAATAGGGTAGGATGGAGGAAGATGCCGCCCTTAAGAACAATGTGGATTTACTTATTATAACATATAAGTTTAGCATGTGCAGGATGATGATGCATCAGTCAATGTGTGATTATAGGAAATAAAGGAAATATAATTCTTATTAATATTTTTAAATATATATATATATATATATATATATATATATATATATATATATATATATTAAAGTGCCATTAATGTAATAAACTATTGTATTTCAATTTTTATTTTGACAATTTAGTCGATAATCATTGAATAACCAATGAAAGACAAATACCAGAATACCAGTAAAAGAGATTTATCTGAAAGGTAAAGTTATTATATGACTTGTATACAGGCATATGTGTATTTACTTTATTAATTGCCAATAAATAATTGAAGATATGTCATAATAGAAACACGGTGAAATCCAATTTAATGATTTCATTCAGCTATAGGTTTTAATGAAAGCAAAGATGTCTGAAATGTACATCTAATTGATGTAAATACTAGAGACACACAATTAGATCAATTAACCTTAAAATTGTTTTGACTGACTAAAACTTACAAATGCTGATATTCAGATTAAATGACAAAATCGTTGCCATTCATCAAAAGTGCTAAAATGAGATTTTGTGCCATCTATGGTCAGGAGAATTAAGGTGGGGGGTCTTACCCCAACCTACCCCTATCTGATCTAGATTTATGGTCCGGGGTATAGAGAATCTATAAATTATGACAAAAAAAAATCTGTTACTTATATAAATCTTGTGATTTAAGCATTTTTGGTCGGAAATGCAGTGAAATTACACAATTTAATTCCATTAATACAAGTTACTGAAAGTACTAAATGCTGTTGCATAAGTTATTCAGACTTAAGGTTTTGTAGACTTCAGGACAAAAGGTTATGAATGGGAAAATGCAATCTTTCTAATCTTATTTCAAAGGTTATCCAAGTGCATTTGCTGGTAATTGTGATATAAAGATAAATACTTTGAGTTCTGGCAAGATACATTACTTTCCTAATAAATAAATGTAAAGTCTACCCTAAAGAAACACCCATACTCTATCAGAACAATAATTTAGCATATTGCCTTATTTCCTCCATGTCCTCAGTATTTTAGCTTGTTTCCTTTCAAAATAATCTTACGACACCCTTGACGGCAAAGGAAAAAGGTCTCCATCTCCATGCTCCTGACACAATAACATATTTGTTTGCCAAAGCTTTGAAACTACTCCAAACTGTCAAATGACCCACATCAGTAAAAATGAAAACAAACGACAGGGTAAATAACTTCAAATATGAAATACTCTGGCCATATATCTTGGCAGTGAGAGCCCCAATAGCTCAGGTGTGACATTCCATGGCTGCCAAATGTGAATAATGGCAAACAGAGGAGAATGAACCCTTGATGTATTTGCAGTTCCACCAGGCCTAGCATGGCACTTTTATTGCCTTCATATTCTCTCCTTTCTGCACACAGAACGAAAGAAAGAAAGAAAAAGACAGGGGTCCCTTTCAGCACTTGAAGGCTACAGCACAGCTGGGACCAGGCAAGATGGGAGAAGGGCATGAAACATGAAATGATAAAACCATGTTAACACGTATTCCCTTGTAAAACATAAAAATGCTCCTGCCAGAATGAATACATACAGATTTGCACATAAATGTAAATGCTGCGGTTCTCTTTAGACATGCATTGAAACATCTACATGAGGATGAAAATCGGCATGCAGTAATTCTGGACACAGGCAAAGCTAAATGGACAAGCAGGCCGAGAGACAAACAAAATGAGCCAGTACCTTGTGAATGCGTCTCTAAGAGTAGATCTTACCCAATAATGGGGGAGCATCTGAGAAATCAACAGGCACTAATAGTTTTTTAATGAGTTTGTGAAATGCACTGGGGCAACTGTGTAATAAAGAACAAAGCCTGTTTAGAGACTCCAGAGCCAAATAATGCATCCAGGCAAAGGTAGCTTTAATGAACAGATGATGAGTGTCAGAGATTAGGGAGAGCAAGAGATAAATGGGGAAATTTGTATTTGTAAATGGGGTCAAATTAATCTTAATGCATTCATAAAAAAATATACACGAAAAGGGCACAAGGATAGAAATGCAGCTAAAAGCACAGACCTCCTACGCTTCACACTTCTGTTTTAATGTTTTCTTACCTGGTGGCATCTCTGCTCTCTTTAAACACTCATTCTGTGAGATCTGAATGAGCAGCCATCCTTCAGACAAGAAGTAAAGTCAGCTTAGGGCAGGGTTTCTGCAAGAATGAGAGAAACCCGAAGTAAAACGATACAATACTCCAAAACCATTAAGAAACGAGTGATGAGTCAGATACAGTTCAAAATCATTGAATATCACTGACAAAGAGTTTAGCAGACTAAACGGATGTTTCTTTCTTTTGAAACCTTTTTTCGATTACTCAATTCAGTTTATTAAACCGGTCTGAAGGATTTTTACTTTTAATTAATTAATTTATTTATTTATTTATTGGAATGATCTGTGAAGGGAAAGAAAGGCAAACAATTTTGGAACAACATGAGGATGAATAAATCATAGAGTTCACATTTTTGGGGGAACTGTCCCCTTTATATTGTTACATTTTTACAACTGCATATCATTCGATACATATAGAAGTTGTTGAGAAATCATTTTCTGCATTTTTATATATTCTGTGGAATGCAGGTTTAATGTAATTCACAGTTTTGATGCAGATGTCACCTCCATTTGTAATATGACTCATTCGCATCACATGTATCTAGACTTCAATATCAAGGACAGCAACAGCAGCAATATAAACCATTCCTACAGCCATCCGCTTTCAAAGCAGCATGAGTAAACATGCCAATCCCTGTTCTGTCATCTTTACTTCTGTGAAGGCCAGCAGGGCTGGCAACATAATGAGACCTGTCTCAACAACATAATAACTACCTCCTTAAGGGTCGAGAATGCCTGACAAAAGCCACTGAGACCATGTGTTGTGTTTTCCAGTTGTCTCTTGTTGTGGTTTCAGTGTATGAGCTGTTTTTCAGATGGAGCATTTTTCTTTCCTTTAACCTCAGCAGAGCATGAAAAGTCCTGTCTCCTGCCAGACAAAAGTAAATTGCGTAAAAGGATAATGCTTCCATTGACAGGTCAAGATCAAGGAAATTAGACAGAGGCGGGAGAAATGATAGTCCTAGCTGGAAGCCACATGAGTTTTTCCTCTCAGATGGGCATTTTGTGTGTCTGTGTTAGATTTCATAGTTTTATTTAGGGGATGAATGGGACCCCTCAAAAACCAGCCAGCCTGGCCAGGTTGGGAGACCAGCTAGAAGCAGCAAACCAGTTTAGGCTGATTTAGGATGTTTTTCATCATGGGAAAATTCATAACTTTTCAAACTGTAGTATTCTGGAAACAAAATGGTTCATCCTCACTAAACAAAGTAATATTCACTCAATTGCATTGCACATCAAGTCAGAAGCTATTTATCTCAAGGACAGATAAGGTCCTTCCCTCTTGGTTTCACCCCCCTATAAAGCATAGCTGTAATCGGGGTGCGGCGGACCAAAAGAATCCCAATTAGAGGTTGATTTTTGGCTTCCCGTGATTACATTGAAATGAAAGTGTAAAATGGAAGGTGAAAGCAGGTCGGCTGGGAGGATTACCACAATGGTGCACAAGGTGAGGTTAAGAGTGCACTTTTAATTACCATAAAGAATCTGCTGCTAATAGGCACTCTCTTTTCCCCACCTCCTACCATGTTCTCGTCTCTTACTGAACTTTAACTACTTGCTACCTTTTTTATTCTTCAAGAATGTTCTGACCTTTTGTTCAAAAGTTCAGCACACTTGTCGTACTGTGTAGGCTGAGTGGGTCAGCTATGGTGTTAGATGATCAGGGGTGAAATTAGATTTTTTTTCTTTTCTTTTTTTTTTCTGGATCTAATGGGCATGAGTATGCTCTTTAAATGACAGGGAAAAACTCAATGTTCCTGACTTAAGTAAAAGGAAAATGCCAGCTTCCTGGCTTACAAGAATCCGAAATGTTATGGACTGCATAAAAAAAGAATGTCATTTTTATTGTTATTATTATTATTAATTCATTCATAAATGTATTATAATAATATATATTTATATGTATTTATTTATCTGTCCCATTTATCCCGAAATATAGTGTATAGTATGGTTGTTCAAAAACATTTATTTGAATTGTCAACACAAACCAAGAAATTTAATTGATAGGAAGAGGAATTTACTGAATTGCAACTCAAATTTAACATGGGTGATGCATTCTGGGAAATTAAGTGTCTTTTTTCACACACTGGAAAAAATCGTAGAAATAATTTTCTCCAAGAAATTGCTAAGACATTTCACAAATAATCCCAAAAAAATGGCAAGCAATACACTGAATTAAAGATTACATGTTGATGACTGACTGACTGTCTTTCTGTCTGTCTATGATATTAAACTTTTTACAAACATTTCTAGTTAAAAATAATGGTCATATGAAGTTCTTTGAATTTCATTTCATTTCAATTACTTTTTTAGACTCAAATTTTAATAGCAATTTTCCCATTTGCTACCTCAATTGAATGGGTCACTATTCTGTTGTCTAGTCTTAAAATTGTGTCCGTCAGCGAGAAGTTGCCAACATGGCTAGAATCGTGTCATTTTTTCTACCAGTTATGTTTTCTTTTAAATTCTGATCCCACCGGTTTCATGGAAACTCTCAATGAAATGGAATTTGATAAGATAAAAGAGAAAAAATGCAGATGGTCTTTACCTCCACCTTAAAGGGATAGTTCCCCAAAAAATGTACTTCCCCTAAAGTTGTTCCAACCCTGAATGAAATTCTTTCTTCTGTTGAACACAAAAGAAGATATTTTGAAGTACATATAACCAAACAGTTGATGATTGAAGAATAGCCCCTTTCACACAGCAATTCCGGTAGATTACTGTAAAATTGCCAGAATGACTTAACCGGGAAATACCCCAAAATTCTGTGATGTCAGTCATCGGAAGTGATCTTAAAACGTGACGCTGCTCCTCCGCCCGCATGAGGAGAAACACTTTAGTTTCTCTATCTGTTCAATATGACAACATTTTTTAACGTCTGAGTGAAAGGCATAATGGGACGATCAAACAGAACGTGTTTTTGCTCTTGAAAACACTAGACGCGCATAATAGTATCCAACTGCAGAGCCGCAATGCTGATGAATAGAAAAGAAGGCTGGGTCTCGAGCGCAACACGTTGTAAAAGCTGGGAGACGTGGCGCATATGGTCATATTTACATAGAAAAACTATTAAAAAGCTTACTGTGAACAGTGCTGAGTAACCACATCATGTCCATAAGAACTTTATTATTGGCCGAAAGCAGACTTCTTACGTCAGCGCGCTCTGACCTTGTACGTGATCATACCGGTAATCTTCATTTTGCGTTCACACAGATCACATTACCGGTAATTTACTTGATGTTTTATTAACAAAGTTCGGGAGGAGCACGTTCAGATAATTAACACGAGTGGAGTGCACTCAGCAATCAATGATAAGAGGTATATATAGATTCAGCAATCTCACCTCAATCCATTGACAGTTTAGCAGCATCCCGCAACGCCCCTTCTCCACACTTCTAGTCCTAACCACTTATAAGGGGGGGGGAGTATTCTGGGTTCGGGCAGAACTCCGAGCTCGGAGCCCTCCCCCCCTGGACAGCACGCCAAATACGCATTAAACCTTACCCACTCTAATTGTATGTAACTGTGAACTCGTGAACTTAATTTAATTAATTTTTCCCCTACTGGTAAATTGCCGTAACCAATTCACCTGTATTTTTTAAAAGGTCCTGTTCACACATATACATGAATATCAGTCACGTGACCTCTTAGGTCATCCGCTCTTTTTCCACTTGACTGCCGCCATCTTGAGTACTTACCGAGTACTGTCTATGGTACTGACAAACCTATTATATTACGTTTTGTTTGAAAACAAACAAAAAAATAACTATTCTTAAAACATTATTTGAATTCTTTAAAAAAATTGTTGTATAGAATAGAATAGCTCCTGCAGCAGGTGCATTAGCACAACAGGTAGCATAAAGCTACATGACACAATTTAATTTATTAATATTACACTTTTACTTAAAACTCACTTTAAAACACCATCGAGTATTTGTATTATATTCCGGTTGTGGTTTAAAATGGTTTCAAGTCAACAAAATGTTTTGAAATATGTTATATTTAGCATTTTATATGAAGCAATGGGCTATCCTTACCTTAGCATGCATAGTGTAAACATTCTTTATTCATTTGAAAATACCCCAATCGCACGAAAATCACACACAAATCACATATACTTCAAATTGTGCATTTATTAGCTTCTTGTTTCAGGTGAAGAGATGTTACTTTAGCTTTGTAGATGATTGACAGCTGTACAGCGAATGAGCGTGCGCTGAAATCATAAATGACGCAAATCAGGAAGAGGAGACACATCTCGCTGTTTGATCTCTTCAGATCGCATAATTCAGTGGAAAATTTAAAAAAATTATAAAAATTAAGACTGTTTGTATGAATGGGGCTATTGACTTCCATAGTATGGAAAAAATTCTATGGAAGTCAACTAGGGTCCCATCAACTGTTTGGTTACCTTTAAAATATCTTCTTTTGTGTTCAGCAGAAGATATAAATTCTTACAGGTTTGGAACAACTTGTCTACTTGTCTTGTAGCAGCTTCAAACATCATGCTCCCGGATCATTGGCTGAATGTATATGTCACACAAAATTGGAAGCACTTCAAGTCATCATCTGATTGTTGGAATTCTGCAAGATTACGCACATGTCATGTTCTTTAATGATCCGCCTGAAACAAAGCCGTTGTGATGCCAGACCCCCTCGTGCAAGAAGAAAGCCACTGTGTTTACCTCTGTGACAATGAGAGCTGTTCATGATCAACTAAATGCTGGATTTTCAAAAGTATTTGAAGTTCGTGGCACAGACTTGAGAGTTTTACACACCGGTCTGTTATTGTAGGGACATTACATTTTCACGTCCCTAAACATGACGCTGAACAGAACTAATTGTGATTGGTTGCATTACATGTCAGTCAGACTGCTTTTGGGTGGTCCTTGGCCAATGAAAGCTGCTAGTCCCGACCTTCTGCCATCAATCTGAAAGTTTGGCTACGCAAGACTACAGGGTGTCAAATACCTGGTGCCTTGGTTATAAATTATCATCCAGATGTTCCCTCAAATTTCACCCCTTTCCCAATGGTAGCACAGTGTTTTGGCCAGGGCTAAAGACACAGATGTGTTTGGACAGTTTGCTTCCTTAGGTGATTGCAGTTTCACTCCTTGGCCTTGAATAGACACAAAGTTCTGTCTTATAGAGAGATTAGCCTTAGCTAATTTGCTTCTTAGTGAGATGTGCTGCCCTCCAAGGCATGCATATAAGATAGGTCAAAGGTCACGGTAGCTTCCCTAGTCAGTTTGTTCCAGAGGAAAAAAAAGCTTCATTAATTTAGCAGCTTATCAGTTCCTACCACTCTCTCTCACTTGTGCTCACTCATTGAGACACACACACACATCTTTAAAGTTTTTTTCTTTTTTCACAATCTAAATTTTTTTGTGGAGCTGTGGTGAATATGGTGCTTGCCCATGGGCCTCAGGCATGTTTTATTTATGAATCTGATTAAGCCCGGTACAGTGTCCATATGGGATAGAGATCCATAAAAGCGACGAAGGAGCAGTGCGCAGCGCAATTCTCTTTCATTATCTGCAGCTGTATAAGAAGGGAGGCTGCTAATATTTAATTGAGAATAAGAGCTTGCACAATGCTCTTTGAAATTCCCCGCTCAGCTCGCTAAATCAAACTTTTAGCAACATTCAGTGAAGGGCACAGTGTGGTGGTACTTCAGGGGCTGGCTTCCAATGTTGCCTTGAAGCCTAGGCAATGTTCTCGTGCTTTTCAGTGAAGTGCTCATTAATATGCCTGAAGGACTATAGGCCCACCAAACGTACAAACGAGAAACGTTCGACATTCAAAGTGTGAAACTGATTATGCTTTACCTTTCTTTGCACTTCATTGTTCAGTGATTCCAAACTCATTGTGTATTGGCTCAGATAAAGACACAAGGCCAACAATGGCTTATAAAGCACTGGTCTGTCAGAGGGCGCACAGACTATTCAGTAATGTATTCTCATGGGTGCCTGCAAATCACAATACTCTTTTATAGCTATCATCTGGGTCATTCTGGCTCATCTGAAATAAAGCACTGTGGATTACTGTACAAAGTTAATAGCATATGGCGGCATCATTTCCTCTTTAGTCATAAAAGCATCCCGCCCTGTCACTTACACCCATGTGTCTTACCTTTATTCGGGTCAGTCTGGCAGTCCATCTCCCCTTCTTTCTGAGCTACCGAGTTAGTAGGATTCCATCAGGGGCCCATCAATCCCCAAAAAGACAGCTTGAAGGCCCTCCGCAAATAACTGCATGCAGAGGAAGCACTGACAGCCGAGGTGGACGAATATGACAATAATGATTTTATCTACAGCACAGAAAATAAAACTGTCAGACCTATTAGGATTTAAAAGCAGGAGAGTGGGAAGAGGGAGGTAAATATGGAGAAAGAGATGGAAGAGGAAAAGTGTTTGAGTGCTTGTGGCGTGGATGAGCATTATTCATAAACAAATGGTACAGAAGACGATAAAAAAAATACTTGCCATGGGTATTTTACTAGATTTACTATATTTTACTAGAAGGGGATAGTCATGATAACTTGTCTCTTTAAAATATTATGTGCACAAACAAAGTTTTTCAGCTTTCAGCAAGTGATTTTGCTTTTGAAAAGAGTCATTGTCATTTTTGCAGATTATAGTCAACTACAGGTAACGCTTCTCTGTGCCTGATGTTTAGACTTGGTTTGGGTTCAGTGCCAATGTGTCTTTCTAACAGGTTGTAGACCATTTGGAGACATCTGTGCTTCCACATGCAGCTGAGTGTAAAACTTCCTTGAAGAAAGTTCTAAATGTTGACAATTGCATTGCTTTTTCCTCAAAGGCAAACAATGAATGTAAAATTCCTTATACAAAAATAGTTCTAAATAGTTCCTGATCAGGATTCTTTTAACTTTTTTACAAGGTTACATAAAGGTGTGTGTTTGTGTGTGTGGTCATGTTTATATTACATTGTGGGGACCAAATGTCCCCACAAGTATAGTAAAACCTGAGATAACCTACATTGTGGGGCCCAGCCAGCGGTCCCCATGAGGAAAACAGCATATAAACAAAGCCCGTCTACGGAAAGCCTGGCCACTCCCTATTAAGTCCTATTGTATCGAATTTTGGTTGTAGTTCCACCAGAGTTCCACTGGGGGCGATCGTCTGAGTGCAGAATGGATGGGAGTCTATGGAGCTAAACGGCTAAATATGTCTCTTTCACCCAATTGCCGTTGAGAAATCTCAGATTTGAATGTAGGTTTTGCAAGTTCAACATGGGTTATAGGTCGAAAGTTGAATGAACGAGTACTTATGTCCTTTCGATTTCTTACAGGATGGGTTGTTGTTGCTCATAACACGCTAGCATTCTGCTAATGGATGCTGATTGTATGACGTCATTGACCTTTTAAAATACTTTTTAAAGCAAATAAGTGACTCTAAAAAATCTAACACCCAGCAATCTGTCATTTCTTTGCATCTCCTTTTGAAAACAACATTCAAATTACTAGACAAAAAATTATATCCTGAGAAAAGTGGATTTTGAGGGGTATAGCTCCATAGACATCCATTCATTCTGCACTCGTCCTGTGAGCGCCCTCATATGGAATCAGAGTGGAACTGCAACCAGTTCAGAACCCGGAAGTTTACTGAGAGTGGCAGTTCTCGTTATATTAGACATTCTCTGATATAAATCACACTAAGTAATGTTTTTTGAAAATGTAAAAATGCAGAATGTCTCCTGTGATGGGTAGGTTTAGGGATAGGGGCAGTGTAAGGGGACAGAATATATAGTTTGTACAGTACAAAAACCATTACGCCTATGGAGAGTCCCCACAAAGATGTGTGCGCCTCGCCTGTTTGTGTGTGTGTGTGTGTGTGTGTGTGTGTGTGTGTGTGTGTGTGTGTGTGTGCAATGTTCCACAATGAAAGATCCCCTCCAGTATCCAACATTATATATTTATCATACCTCTTTTTTTAAATATTAAATCATGAATTTGGATTTTGTAGGGCAACACACAACCTGAGTTGTTACAGAAATACCATTGACATACACTTCAATTAGACTGTAACAGCCTCTAATGTTGTTTTAATAATAATTTATGCATGCAGGTGAAGTTAGCAGCCACCGTCAAGATATTACTCAGAGTGTGATCAAAAGGCCTGGCATTTTCTCTGAAGCTCTCACCACCTTTTGGAAGAAAGCGAGGCTGAGAAAACAATGTCCTCAGCTCATTTGACTGCACTGGAGAGTATTCATATGCAAACACAGGCTAATACAACCTTTCACTCCATCTCCATCACACCCACAGACCAAGATTATCTCTCCTAATCACCTAACCCTTTCGTCTCAACCTACTGTCCGCTTGCATCTAATCTGGCCAAATTAAATCAAATCCTGTCTGGATCATTGTAATGGAGCCTTGAAATTGTGTGCAAATATGCACATTAATAATTTGGGTAAATGGTTTGCATTATCCATGAGAAACTGTATGAAATGTGGAAATGTGACAGCATTTGTGTCCTGATTGGGTACATACCATGAGTCGGTGCTCATTTCTGTGTGGGGGTGTTATTCAAATTTCCCTATACTATACATTTGCTCCTTCACAAATATGACAGCCTTGTTTAATCTGGATGGAAATTTATCACAATCCACTTGTCACAGCACCTGCTTTTGAATAGCGTTATCCAACCTCCACCTGCTTTATTGTCAAAAGACAGTTAATTAAACACTGCTGAAAACCAGCATTAATGCCATGTTGGTCTAAGCTGGTTTATGCTAGTTAGTGCTGATATAGTAAAGGTCTAGCTGGTGGATCAGCATAGTCATCTGAAATTTTTAATAAAATAATAAAGTCAGAGTTCATTCCAGAGACAAAATGATAAAGATCAGTAGTATGTAACAATGTTGTATTTATCCTCTGTTGCATCAAGTTTGGGAACTTCTGTGTGTCAAAATGCAGACCCCAATGAAGTTGCAAACTTAGTAAAAGCAACTGCTGAAATTAAGTAATGTAATCAAAGTCAAGGGCTAAGTGACCAAATAAAGAGAACACCAAGGTAACCACACCTTTTGTACACACGCACCGTTTGTTCTGCTTTTGCTGGGATAATACCAACATCCAAAAGACAACATATTCTTGCACCAGCACACCAGTATCATATACTGGGGACCAAACCAGCAAACCAGCAACTCAGCAACTAACATCTCAAGCTGGTCTTAGTGTACAAAACATACCTTATGCTGGTGACCTGTCATACTAGATTTTTCAGCAGGGTATGCATGCCATCTTACATTTTAATGTTCAATAATATAGGATATGTGGATATGTAATCTAACAATTGCTGTGCATTTTGTAAGCATGCAAAACACATAGGTTGGCCGTTAGACAAACCCATATTCAAAGCCGTTTTACGTATGTTAATACCAAATGCTAGCCATGCAGCTCAAGTCACTGAATCTTAAATTCAGTGCTGGCCGTCTGGGTTCTGCCGTCCGTGAGGGAGCGGAGGAGTCGTCGTTGTTTCCCTGAGTCCGGAACCTGCTGCCGTCTGCCATGATGGGAGGAGCCGGGAAAAGAGGACTCCTGCCGGCTGCCCGATCCCAGAGGAGCCGTCGCCGTCCACCAGGCGTTTGAATAAACATTGTGTTTTGTTTGTGTGTGTGCGGCAGTCATCCGTGAGGGTTTGTGAAACGTTTGCCCGTTCCCGCCTCCTTCTTCCCTGAACAACAAACCTTGCTACAACAGATAACAAAGAAGAAAATGCAGTATTATATACACATTTAAGCACTTCACCAAAGAATTTTAAATTAAAAAAGAAATCCATTGTGAGTGAGAGTGACAGAACCTCAGGGAATCTCTTTGGCCCACAGAGACAGCAGATTAGTACTTGCTTTTCAATGGTATTAATTTACACTCTCAGTTATCATTTCTAATTTCTAAAAACTATTTGCACTTACATGAACGTACTCCCCAAATTACATATTCATTATGGGACATCAGTAAAAACAGTAGAGCAACTGCTATCCTTGATAGATGTTAGTCATTTTTGCACTTGCTTTATTTTTTGCACTCATTTTTTGGCCTATACTGTACCCTGAGATCTCGCTAGACAGCCTATTTTACTTCATGAATCTCTTAACATTCTTTCATGCTTTATAAATGTTACCTTCATAAAGAATGTGCTGCAAATTTTATAAACTACATTTGTATAATTTCCATTGTATTTGAAAATATTATCAGTCAGAAATCACATTATATTTTACATTGTGAAATAGTCTGACAAATATGCCACTGTTTTCCATGGACTGAATATTCAAAAAGCAAAATGACTTGTGCTTCATTTCATTACATTTGAAAGAGATAAAGGTACATAGCTTTTCACTCGTGATTAAAAAGAACATTTAAGAGATTTATGAAAAACTTGTCATTGCCAGAAAGTTTTAATATGCTTGCAGCTGGCTTTCTGTCTGACTGTGCAATCTCATTTGAGTTTGTTTCAGCACAATAACCACAGTTTTTTTTTCTTTTCATGAACTCTTAATCTTTCAATAATGCACCCTTAGCCATCACTGCTAACAAAGGAACACATGACAGAATTTTAATATGAAATACCTCTCTTTATTTTCATGATTTTAAAAAATATCTCTGTTTTTAGCTCACAAGTCTGTCTCTCAGTCTTTAAGAAGTCAGAGTTCAAATATTTTAGAAATGCTTTTGCAGTTTACTGGTTAATACTTTATTTCGACAATCCACTTTAGACATTTTACTAACTATACTTTTGCTCTAGTTTTCTGTAATCAAAAACAAGAAAAAACATTTGCGTGGTCTTCAGCTTGGATGAAAGTATCCTTAAAGGTGGGGTATGTGATTTCCTACCTTCTTTCCTCCAACGCTGGCCCTGACTCCACCCATTCGAAGAACATGGACGCGCAATCATGCACGAATGAAAACTCAGATGCGCGAGACTCAGCCCTGGCGTCTGTACAGCGGTCTTCTATTAAAAACAGGATTCATAGCAATGTGGAACAACCCCACTAGCACTATACAATCTCTAGTCTCCATTCATAAATACAATTGCTCAAATCAGCTTCCCCCCCAAGCAGGTTAGTTATGCTAACGGCAAGAGCTAATAAAGACCCGTTAGCTTTGTGGTTATACTGTTATACTTGAGTATGAGTGCGAGGGTGATGGGGGGCAGGGGGGTACGACCGTTTGATTGACGAACTTACTGTCCAATGATTCTAGGTGGTCTTGGAAATGATCGGCTGGAGTTTTTCGAGTTCTGCCCATTCCACAGATGATTAAGTTGCTTAATTTCTATTTCAGTGCTTCTAACTCAGTGGCTGTAAGTGGGTTAGGAATAGGATTTAAAGTGATTTTGAAAAAAATGGACAAAAAAGAGAATCACATATCCCTGATGAACTGAGGCAAAATCGAATGGCCATTGAGGCTCGGGTAGGCTATAGTTATTCTATAGATGACTGGATTGTAATGAAGATGTTGTCATAGTGAAAACATAAATAAAATGCATTTGAGGCCAGAGAAGCTAAATATTGGTTGAGGTTGTTTGTGAGTATGCAAATACTCAAACAAGCAATCATCTGAATAAGACCTCATATTTGCTTTTCAACTGTTGCAAAAAGATAAATTAATTAGGACATTGGACATTTTCTGTCCCCAGTTTGATAATTTAGGTTTTGGATCTTCCAACAGGGTTTATTGAAAACTGTGTTTAGTGTGAGTCAATGAATGGTATAATCAGAATCTTTTGTTTGGCTGCTATTTGTCTTAATTAGGGCCCGAGCACCGATGGTGTGAGAACCCTATTGGAATTGCTCCGTTTTTTCATATTGCATTCATTAGAGGGATATCTCCCTGTTCACTCTGTTGGCTGCAATATTACTGCAGATTTAATGAATTTTAATTATTATTTGAATTATGAGTCAAGGTCATGATCAGTTTAAAGTCGATACTATGGCCTGTTGTCCTTGTGGGATTTAATGAGTTCTGGCTTCTACACTACATTTATTTTGATACTGAACTCTCTCTCATCTCATAGCTAGGCCAAATTTCATTACAAAACTATAAGTAAGATGGAAGCTATTAGAACCTAACAAAAATTGGCTGTTTTTTTTTTCTTTTTCTTTTCGGGAACTGACCCAAGTGCACAGGAAGAACTGCTTTTGGTTCACCGTCTCTGGTTTGGCAGTCTCAGGTGATTTTTATGCAAACGCTGAGCGTGTGGTGCCAGGGGACATCAGAGCTTCATACAAACCACCTGCGTTTGTCAGTTCGCTGAAACCATAAATAAATAAGCCTGGGATGAAACGCTACGAAGAACATGAGGTTTGGAAACACCCTGTCCACACGTGAGTGAGAGAAGGACTGACAATGAATGAAAGAGAGACAGGGGAAGAGTGCAAAGGGATGAGAGATTGAGCGCGCACCCCCTTTGGGTATTCCAGTGCTCCTGGGAACGGCAGTGGAGAGAGAAAAGAAAAACACACACGTCTGGCCAAGAACTTTCTTGAAAACAGATCTAAGTGTGCCAACTTTTGTCTCCAATTGTCCCAGCAGTGAGACGTCTAATGGAGCCCAGAGTCACGCTGGTCCTAAAGACATGAATCAACAGTATGCTACAGCAGAATGGCACTAATACATGTCTCACATTTTGTTTTGTTTTTCTCTACCTGCATTCTTGCTTCAAGGCTATTTCTAGCTTTAGAAACAATACAGAGTGAGAAGATAAACATATTCACACATTGCAGATAAATCATATGCACTACTAAACACGTGAATTTCAATGCATACTTCTCAGAGCGGGTAATCTTTCATACGGACAGCATTTCACAAACTCTCTCTCTTTCACACACATACTCAAACTCATATGCAGAGACCACCGATGCTGTGGCTTATGATGAATGACATTTTTTTCATATTCTGCACTTATTTTTGGAAAAAATCTCAATGGGATGGATCTAAACATTGTCAATTATGTCACATGGAGCCAAGTGTACTGCACTCTCATTGGTTGCTGAAATTATTATAAAGATGAAGAATGATTACTTGTGTGCATTCAACTTTTTGAGGATGCATGGTGTTTGTGTTGCATTTGGACAATGACATCCAATTTATATTTAAGTATATAAATATTTATTTATATTAAGTACATTTATATTTAATTTCATTCATTTGTAGCACATATTTTGTACACAATTGACCGTTCGCAAAGAGCCGCCCCCTTTAGTTCCTGTTGCCATGTTCGACAAGCCACGCCGCTCTGTTACGCCACACACCATGTTCTAACTCAGTGAAATATACATCGCAGACCAGAGAGGACACTGACAACGCGCTGACAGACAGAACAGACCAGGTTACTTTTGATATGAAACAAAGTCTCAACCTTCAAATTTGGTATTAATAAATACCAATAAATATCATTTTGTGGCTCTTTAATGTGTCTTACAGATCGCTGTAGAAGCTCAGTTAAAGCTGCTCGTGAACCGATCATCTCTTCCTTCTAGTTAATTTATAGCATCAAATAAACATGAAAGGACATAAGGAATGTTGTTTTAACTGCGGAAAGATGCCAGTACACTCCGTTTTTCAAGTTCTTAATTAATTAATAAATAATTAATCTACTAACTCCCCTGACTGCTTTGTCGGACAAAAATGGTGGATTCGGCGGATTATGATTGGTTGGATCACCTGTCAATCAAACTCCCTGCGAAGGGTCAATAGAGAGCCTAAGTCCCTCCCCTTCCGGTTAACCACCATGGGACCTTAATTCGGAAAAATATTACATGAAAGTCAATGGCGAGAGACAACAAATATTTTGATCCCGTTTGAATTGTGCCCTGAATTACACATATGATGTTTGTCAATTTAAAATATAAATTTTAAAGTCAAGAAAGTCGCAGTTTGATGTAAAACTGTCGAGGTAAGACTGTGAAAATACGTAATTACAAAGACTACAAAACCCAAAAGGCGCGCATGAGACAGCATACCTTTTCTCTCAATGAATGAAGCTAAGCTAACGTCTGTCATGTTTTCTATAGTCTAACTTTATAATCGTAACGTTACGCCGTCATGCCAGTGTGTTTTGTACCAGACTGCACACACACGAGCTTGGTGCGAGACGAGAGATGTAGTTCATTGAGCGATTTTCACATAAAACTAACTGTCACTCTCCTGTTTTATGACAAACTGCGACTTTCTTGACTTTCATAATTACCTTTTAAATTGACAAACATCATAATGTGTAATTCAGGGCACAGCTCAGACGGAATAAAAAGATAAGTTGTCTCTCCTCATTGACTACCATGTATATTTTTTCCGAAATAAGGTCCCATGAGCCGGAAGCGGAGGGGCGGGACTTAGGCTCTCTATTCAATAGTAAATTAGATTTTTATTTTTAACTTGTATAGGTTTTAAGAATTCGGCTGACTGCTATATTCAGAAGGCCATGACTAACCAATCAGAATCGAGTTTCCTAGAGAGCCGTGTAGTGTGTAGACATTTTTGACAATTGACAAGGTTTCCAATTCCGTGGAAATTTGTATCTTTTTGTGCGGCCCTGCTGATGAGTAATTGCAACAGGCTGTTGAGGAGAAAGTTGACCTGATGCCGAAAGAGACATATCTGGAGGTCATACACATTTCAGTAAGCTTTGATCCCCCGGCCTCAGGAAGATTTTTGGCCTCACGGTCAGAAGCCAAAAGAGGGAGCAAATGGAATCGGACACGGGCTTGTCAGAGAAGAGAAAATAAGACGCAAGGATTATGAGGAGCCACTGAATAGCTTCGGACAGAGAGTTGGGAATTAAAGAGTAGATAACAATGGAGCGGGTTATTGGGTGTTATCTGTGTGTGAGTGGCATGTCGATTCACAGACATTCCAGCAGGATGCCAGCCCTTGTCACTCATATCGAGAGCTCAGTGCACTCACAGGAGTAGAGTAAAACAACTTCAGTCACACTCCATTCTCTTTCGATTTGTCTCACTTCTGCCCAGGGTTCATTGGGGTCAATCCTCAGTTGTAATACACCTCTCTTTTTTCATCCCTGCCACAGATAGCTACTGAGCTGTGGTGCGCAGGGGTGTGGAGATGTTCACACATCTCTTTGATAAAAACGTAGAGCAGAACATTTAGCACGGTAGAGCTACACAAACACCCTGCTCCAGATAGCACACTGTTGCCTGAGGAGGAATCAGTTACTTAAACTTTCTTTACACCTTGATTGATAGGGAATGATGGGACGTGATGTTTTTCCAAAGTGCTCATTACCAGACTCGCATTGGATTCTGTTTGTTAGTTCCATCTGTACGCAGAAAAAAAAAATCATGAACTTGCCAGTACTATTCAAGGGTTCAAGAGTGCAGACAATAACAGGTTTTAATCAGATGTTATTAAGAGTAGCCTTCAAGAGTGCTTGAACAGGTATTCAGACAAAAAAAAGTACAGACCTGTGAAAATTACACAGCAGGTGCCAACATCAAACAAGTTAAAAGTTCAACCAAATAAAACTTTCTCATATTTGGCAGTTGTCTGAAATGTACTTTCTGGTTTCACAACTGTTTTATGTTTACACTTTAAATGTTAAATCTATAATTATGAATCCAACAACACTTACACACAAACAATTACACACCTCTCAGTGTGTTGTCATTTAGACTACACAATGAAGAAAAACGTGTCTTGCTCAGATTTAAAAAAGGAAACTTTGCATAGCAATATTTAAATTTATATATAGTTTGAAACTGTTTAAAGTTACTATATACTCAATTATTATCAAAAAAAAAATTTCCATATATTTTATTTTTGTGGTGTTGTACAAACATGCCAAAGTTTTATCTTCATGAGCAATGTAAAAAGTGCATATTCCATGTCATCTGTTGCATTTCAGTTCAACATCCACAACTATTGTGTTTTGACTTACCCAACTTCACCAGTCATCATAGCAGCAAAGCCTCTCCTGGTTGAGGAGATTATCCCTGATATGATTGTAAAAGCGATTTGGGTGTCCAGTGGTACAGTAGTGCTATAAATGCCTCATTCATTCATTCAAAGCCAATCATAAGGAAAGTGAAAAGCAAGCACAAAAGGACAGTGCAATCTAACAGACCCAAACCATTGTCCTCTCCTTTCAGCTACTGTCTTTCAACTTGACCACAGAGGCCATCCTATCCCCGGCCACAGAAAATTAAGGCAACCATTGGGGTGACCACAGACCCAAGCATTGTTTCCAAGGAAGGGATTTGGTGTTCTTCCACAGCAGGCTAATGAGGAGACAAGGGGGTATGTCTCAAGGAGATGGTTTATTTAAGTCATGTTTCTTCTCACAATAGGATAAGAATTGTCAAGTCAGCCTTTTTGTTGCACTGCAAAAAATAATGTAATTAGTATTTTTGTCTTGATTTCCAGTAAAAATATTTCTTAGTTATAAAAAAAAAGGTTTTTTTTTTTACAATGTGGCACTTAATATTTGTGACAGTATGGTGGCTTTGTTTTAAATTGTGGGCTTACCTTTCGAGTTGTCAGGTTGTCACCATAGACTGTAAAAAAGATGGACGACGCTCTCTTCCATTGGTGAGAAGTGAAGCCGCCAATGTCCCGATACGGCGCTGACATATTGGGACTTGAGTCTGCGCAGTAGCGATCTCGGGACCAGACCTGCGCAGTAGTGAGCAGGCAGTAAAGCCGCGAAAATCAACGCCCTCACTCTCCAAGCACTTTTTTTAAGTGGCCGATATCTGCTTCGTTTCTCCGTTCTGCTTCAGTTTTGATGTCTGTTGATTGTAGTACAATAAGAGGCTTGTTAAAATAAAGTAAATACAATCTCCTCAGTCCTCCGAAGATCCCGAAAAAAAGTCAGTTGGTGCTTCAGTGACTACTTCGCTCAGAGAACCTGTCAATCACAGCTGTCAATCATGACGTTACACCACCGTTGTTATATTATCACGTAAAACAAACTTATTTTAAAAACAGACACTTGAACTTGCATCAGCATGATAAAAACGACAGCAAATGACAGAAACCACCTTTGGAAAAAAGATATTTGAAGTGTAATTTAATTGTTTAGTTGGTCTCACGTCCCATTGAATAACACAGGGAGGCGGGGTTTATGACCTATACTAGGACCAGTCACTGGGGGGCGATCGAGACGTTTTGGCTTCACTTTTCAGGGCTTGTGCGGCACGCTTGGTTGTCACTCTCACTTAAACAGGTACTGTATACTAGTTCTCTGAAAATATAGTATACCGTATATAGTATACACTGGATGACACAGTGAAAGTGACCGAATACACTGGAGAAAATGATAAACCTGACTCAATAGGTCGATAGAGAGGTAACAATCAGCTTGTACAGAGATGAAAATGGAAGAGGAAAATATTCAGAAATTTTTCCAGACATATTTCCTCTAAGCTCCATTGTAAGATAAGCTGTTCTTTTCTCTGAAACGTGTGCAAAGCTACTGTATTTCTAAAGAGAGAGGGTAAAATTGCATAAAGAATGAGGGAAAGAGAAAAAAGCATGATAGATGTAGTCGTGTCGCCAATATTAAATATGAAAATCAAAAAGCCTAATCATGCATTATGCAAAATACATAAAAAAGAGTATTGTGAAGACTCACATTGCATTTGGGAGGGACAGGAAAGGATGTAGAGTCTCTTTGCCAACTGCCAGTGACTACATATAAATGTTGCAAAGACAGAATTATGGAAAATCATGTTACTGCATGTCATTTGATGAACATTTTGAAGGTTGATGAGCCCCTAATAACATTTTCAAAGTCACATATGTCTTTCAAAGCTCATTGTATCTTCTTGACTTCCTTTGCAACAGTGAGTAACTTGGTCTATATGGTCAATCTCAAAGGAATGCAATTGTAATGGCAT
This sequence comes from Semotilus atromaculatus, assembly GCA_031834385.1. Classification (NCBI taxonomy): domain Eukaryota; kingdom Metazoa; phylum Chordata; class Actinopteri; order Cypriniformes; family Leuciscidae; genus Semotilus; species Semotilus atromaculatus. The sequence continues at coordinate 11,813,517 of JAULUF010000052.1, read as the reverse complement.
GAGCAATCACATATATTATGGATGCCCAGTAAAGCTGTTCCTCCACTCAGTCTGTCAGTTTAGATGACAAATGTGGTGCGATCCATCACGTGCTAGACTTTTATTTCCCATAGCTTGTGCTTGGCTGCCATCAAGTGGTCTGTTTAGGATCTGTCTGTGTCCTTTTGCCTCATTAAAACCATAACGTGTGCATCTAAAGATGTGGGTTTGTTTCCGGTGAGATATTTGACACAATTAGTCACTTAGCTATCCCCTCTAACCCTCCTCCTTTGTTTTTTCCTGTCTCCTCCATCATCCTGCAAAAACAATAATTCGTCTTTCAAGCCCAGGCCCTCAAAGCTAACGTCTCATTCCTGGGCAACACTCCATCTTTTCCTTGGTAAAACAGCTATATCAGGGTTGGATTCAGGCTACCTAATCTGTGTGTGTGTGTGTGTGTGTGTGTGTGTGTGTGTGTGTGTGTGTGTGTGTGTGTGTGTGTGTGTGTGTGTGTGTTTTGTTTCTAACCGTAATGAATCACGCTAAACTCATAACTGTCAGAATAGTCAGAGAAACTCATAAAATGGTAATCTGATCTCTAGGAATATGGAGAACTGATGAATGTGAGTCAAAGGGTGCCGCTTCGAGTGTTATTTTATCTCCTCTACGTGCAAATATGGATTAGCGGGGGGATCCTGAAATGTATGTTTCGATGCCTGTCAACATAATTTTAGTAATTAAATGCATTGTATGACTTAAAGCAAATGTCTTCAACAGGAGATCCATGGCAGTACTGTTGGTCTGCCAATTATTGTTCTTTAATTATTTGTAAGAAAGTGCTATTTTAAGGTTCCTAATTTTGTTTTTGATGTCTCCTACAACAGGTTTACAAGCATCAAAGGTAAAAAAAAAACATTAACATTTTCTCATAATATACATTGCACATCACCACATTTTTCAATGATTCTCGACTTGAGCAAGACATGCTACTTAGTTTGAGGTACATTACGAGATGTTGCAGCTGTAATTCCTCACCATCAGCATTAACAAGTGTATGTCTATCAACAAACCGATGTGTATTTCTAATTTATTGAATTTATTGATTGATTGATTTATCATATGGGAACTGCATCATTAACTGTATCAATAACAGCACATATGTTAGCCAGGCATTAATGTGAAATTGTGAATGACTGATGTAACACTAAAGTTTGTAAAAAAAATAAAAATAAAAATCTTGCTCAAATGTTTGGAGTCAGTGAAATGTTATAATACTTTATTCAACAAGGATTGATCAAAAGAAACAGAAAAGAAAACATTTATAATGTTACAAAAATGTCGATTTCAAATAAACGTTCCCTTTCTGTCAGTCTCCTTCGACGTTACGTCGATGACTGAAGTTGTGGGGTCTCACTTGGGAGCTATATCAGGGGAGCTGTGTCTTGAACCTGGCCCTTCACAAGCTTCAGTTCAAGAGGATAACGCAAAAAACACATCCACGCGTGCATTCGCCCCCAAGACTGGTTTGCAGCGATCGACCCGGTTTTGATTTTGCCTTGACACAGACCATTAGCCTGGTTAATACCAGACCCTTCTCAATTGAAACTGAGTAAAGCTCCATAGACAAATAATTTCCAAAGGGGCGTCACCAACGGACGTCCCTCAAATGCCTCTTGGCGCAATTGGATAGACCTAAAACCAATCAGAGCGATGAAGGAGATGACGTATGCAGAGGGCTCTCGCTAAGACAGTCTATGGCTAATAAGACCCACCCATTAGTTTAGTATTGACCAACGGGGCTCATTGTTATGGGAAGGAGGAGGCGGAAACCGGCGAACATTCACACATTTTAATGACAAAAATAAAACAAATACAAAGTCCCTCACGGTCGACTGCCGCCACACATAATAAAGCAAAACATCAAATAAAATTCAGGCCTGTCCTCTCTCGATCTTCACCGTCGTCGCTCCTCCTTTTATGCTTCCGCTCCTCCGTGAGAGATGCGAGACCGGCCTCACTCACGCCGTTCTCTCACGTCCCTCTGCCTCGATCGTCCTGCTCGCCACACTGGTATATCAGACTTTTGCCGAATCCAGTCAGTAAGACAGCAATAACATATTTTTTAGACATGAAGGCTTTGAGTGTTGTTCTTTGCTCGGGTTATAACGAAAAGGACATTTTTAAATCGCTTAAAACAGACGCGATAGCTGATTCGAACGAGTGATGTTCGACGGCGGCATCCATCTTTGTAATGTTGGCTTCAAAATCCCAGCGCTGTTGTCATCGTCTAAAGCCCGCCCCAACGTTTCTGATTGGTGCCGCGATTTCAACGGACTGGAAATGGGCTTGAATGAGCTCTTTGCCAGACTAACTTTCAGAGCAAATCTAAATTTGCCGGAAGTTGTCTGGGTTTTCCAGAGTTGGATTCGGTCAAAATGACGGCGTGTCTCACAAACAAGCCCGCCAAGTCAGTGCTAAACTGCCTGAGTAAGTGGCAGGAAAACTGTCTCAGTGTCTCTCTTGCAGCGCCATTCCCCTCTAATGGGGGGATACGAGTGCCTTCAAGACTCTCCAGGTGAGTTCCACAGTTGGCGAACTCTGGATAGAGTTTCCTCCAACCTTCTATCGACAGTCAGACACGGCAGTGGCATCAGACGTCAGGCCCAGTACTCGAGATGCATGCCCAGTCAGTCAGCCCCTGTACTGGGCTAGATTCCCATATGTTGTGATTCCCCTCTGGTAATCCTATATGTGTATTCTTCCACGGCACAATTTCCCCGTCGGTAAACCCATGTCTTTCCCTTGACAGTGTCTGCTCTGTCATAGCTCTGCATTTTTAGTAGTTCCATCCACTAGCATAGCCAGAAAAGCATCTCTGGGTGTGCATAAGAAAAACTGGATGTGCCACATTTATTGTCAGATTAATGTGCAAAAAAAACCAGACCTGACGTATCACTAACTTTACAGAATAGACTGACTAGGCCTACTGTATTTAAAATATAACTCAGGGCCCAACATTAAGGCTGTTCATGTGCTTGTCCTTCAAACAAGTAAATCAGTCATTCGCTTGTCCAAGTAAAAAAAATTCTTGTCCGGAAAAAAATAGGATTTTGTTTTGTGTTGTAAATATAATTTATTCTGAAGCAATTATTGAGTCATTTATTCATATGATTCGTTCAAATGGCTGAATCGTTCAGGAATGAGGCAGTTGTTTAATGGGTCATTGAATCTTTGACTCAACCGATTCATTCAAAGCGCTGAATCATTCAGGAATGCGGTATGTTGCGGTGAGATGCGCTGTGGTTCTGTTGTGATGTTTGTTTGGAACTATTTTTGCTGCTCAAATAGAACAAAAATAGTCAATATTGTGTCTAAAATATAAGTGACCTGATATTCTCTGTGGGTGGCACCAGCACACCCGTGGCTATGCCTGTGGTTCCATCCCTTTCCAGGTAGGACCTACCGCAGAGTTTTCTTCCATATGTAGTACTGCCCCAATGGTCAGTCCATATGTGTATTTTCTACATGTTAACTCCTTATGGGCAGGATGTGGGCTCAGTTACGCCCCTTTTCATCTGGATTCGGCACGCTTCCCCAGTGTTATTCAATCAGTCGTGGCTAAATGCGGTAAAGCAGAAAGGAACAGCAGCTATCGACCTTCCCTATCAAAGTTATGTCCTTCAATCCCACAAGGTACGGAGTTCTGTTCAACTTACATCGGGCACTAGGAAGGGTCAGCGGTTGTGGTGCTTTCCATAGGGACCCCATAACGTCAGTCATTGACGTAACGTTGAACATGACTAACTGAAAGGGAACTTCTCAGTTACTATTGTAACCCTCGTTCCCTGAAGGAGGGAACGGAGACGTTACATCCCACCTGTCACAACCCTGTACTACCAGCTAAATGCCAGGATCCCGTATCGGCTCCTGAGCACAAACCCGAATGAGTGAGTGAGCCGGTCAGCTTATATATCCGTATGTCCAGGGGAGTGGCTTGCCATGCGATTCTCACTCGTCAATCTTCATTGACCCATTTTTTTACTACCCGAAGGTGATTGGGCTCCCAAGTGAGACCCCATAGCGTCAGTCTTCGATGTAACATCTCCTATCTCTCCTTTAGGGAACAAGTTACAAATAGTAACTGAGGCGTTCTTTTGATCATGGTATCATGGTTTCCACAAAAATATTAAGCAGCACAACTGTTTCAGAATAATTAATGTAATTCAGCATCATGTAACACTAAAGACTGGATTGATGCAAAAAGTTCAGCTTTGCTACCACAGCAATAAATTACATTTTAAAATGTATTGAAAGAGAAAACAGTTATTTTACATAATAATTCTGTTTTGTAACATTACTGTTTTTACTGTATTTCTTATCAAATAAATGCAACCTTGTGAGCTTAAGAGACTTCTTTCGAAGACATTTAAAGAAATCCCCAAACTTTTGAATGTGTAACATCAGTATTCAGTATTTTTTATTTGACTTAGTATCATAAGCATAATATGAAACTATGTAAATACATTAATATCCTTCTAATAGCATGTTATTTCAGCCCGTTCTCATCCCAAGGCGTAATATAATGACGCTTTTGCCAAAGCGTCTATATCGAACGCGGATGGCACCCTTTAGCGTCAATATGAGACGCCGATATATATGGGTCAGAAGGCGCCTCCTAGCGGTCTAACCCTAACCCTACACCATACCTAAACCTACCCATCTCTCTGCGTGTTATATTGACGCTAAAGGGTTCCATGGGCGTTGGATTTAGACGCTTTGTCAAAGTGTCAGAATATGACGCCTTGGGATGAGGATGCGTTGGTTATTTTAAGCCAAAACTATGAAAAATATGGAACGGGGGTCTCTCTCTCTATCCATTGGCCCCAAGCAAATGTTTGAAATGATTATTTATAAGGAGTGTTGTTTAATTGGTTTTGCTTCATAATGTAGATAATAAGGTCCATGACGGAGAGTTTGTAGAGAACACCTTACCCTGGTCATGATGAACAGGCTTGTTGAAATGACAATATGACTCATGGATCAGATGACTACAGCCTAAACAGCTGCCCACACTGCCTCTTTTTTAGCTGTCGGTTGTCTCGTCTCTCCTGTTCCACTTGTCATGAATTGGTCTGGAGAACAGCTGAGCATTGGGCATATAACAAGAAGAAAAGAAAATTAAGCATTCAAGTGACAGAGACCGGACCACTCAAGCAACAATACCAAAACCAAAAGCAGATGTCACGTTCAGAGTACAGCTCTATTTCTGTCAGCACTGGAAGCTGTTGTTGATGGTCTTTTTTTTCTTTTTTTTCTTTGGCTCTCAATCAAATATGAAAACATAATATGAAAGAAATCTGCAAAGATGGATTGGTTTTTTTTTGTTTACTTAGTTTTTTTTTTTTTTGTTGTCTAAATTTTTCCAGCTGGGGACTAAGAGATATCTCATGAATGTCGAATAGATGGGTGCTACTTGGAAAAGTGGTGTGCTTGTAAACAGATGCAGCACTTATGAGGCCTGGGCCATGGAAGCGCAAAACGAGAAGTAACATGTCATTATGCAAAAGACGTCTCCTCAGGCTTTGAGCCTCCCCTCTCCTCCGGCTGCCAGCCGTTTAGTGTCTGCTCTCTTGTGTCACTAGCTTTCTCTCTCTCTCATTCCTTCTATCTCTTTCTCTTAGCTCAGTGTCTTCAGTTCAGGGATGTTAGCTTCAGCTGCCTCCTCTTAATGTTGTTAGCTGCGCATTATTTCGAGAAGCGGATGCCTTTCATCTCTCCCACTCTAAAATGCCCTTTTGACTGAGAGACGAACACAAAACGTATCAATAGCATACCAATTAAATATATATTTGTATACATTCACAACTCAAAAGACATTATGCCAAAATAAAAATGATCTGTGCAGAGTGTTAACCTACGCAGATAGGGAAATGGTAGTCAATAGACCACCTGATGTGGAAATATTTACTGCCATCTAGTTGCTGCAGATGGTAGTCATAGAGAAAAGAGCCTGATTCACTACCTGTTAAAAATGCCCTTTGCGGTTTTTCTTTTTATGTGGTACTTTTTGTATTGTTACATTATAGGTAGAGTACATGACAGGTACATGAACATAACAGGTTTAAAATTCCCCTTTAAGAAAAATGAGAAGATGGTGAACAGTGATTTATTTATCTGTGGAGACAAAAGGGTAGAGTCCACATACAGCAAACAAGGACGGACAATGAACTGTGATGAGGAGTTTGCCTTAGTGGCTGTGATGAGGGTGATGATGACGTGCAGGTGTGTGTGACTGGAGATGACGGGCAGGTGGGGACCAGGAGGGATGCTGGGAAGTGTAGTGCAGACGATGCTGGCTAAGTGGAAATCTGACATTTCTGGTCCCCAAATATATGCAGATGTTCAGTGCATTTTAAAATCATTACCATGCCTTTTAAATATATATAGGCCTAACATAATATCAGATATTAGATCAAATTACCTTATATTCAATCTTTTGTTACTTGTTGGGTCCTATATGAGGAGGATTCAAGACATTAGGTCACCCTCTAAATATAATTTATAATAAAAATGACAGACAAAAAAGCAATATTCCATACTTAAGGAGATGGTCAAAATAGAGGTGTGAAATGTACAGGTTGGTGGAACACCTGCTAGGCATTGCTGCCGGTCGCACCTCCTCCAGTGCCCACGGGTCAGCTGCAGGGTCATGAGCCAGGAACCACCATTCACCAACATTTCACTCTTTTAATCCTGGAAAATCTCCTGGTGGTGGAGCAGTGACAGAACGTCTCCCTGTCACCCCCTGGAGCTGATAGGCGTTACCCTCTGCGGCTGTTGTCGTGTTTAGTTGTTCTTTTCCCAGCTCTTGTCCTTCCTCAGCCAGAGCCAAAAATTCCCCCTCTCGGCCTCCTCCGCTAGCTAATCGCCCCTCAGGGACAAATAGAGGCCTTGAATTGAATCCTCCGCTAGCTCTTTGGTTGCCTTTTTAGGTTCCCTCCGGTCACTCCTCCGTCCCTCGGAAGGCGTGTGGAGCACGGATTTTGCCTTGGTAGACCACACCACTATGTCGGGGCCACAGATGTAGCAGTAATGTCGAATATGGTCAGGGGAAAATGGCCTAGATGTTTCTCTTGGCCTGAGGTTTCTTCTCCCCCCATCTTCCTTAACAAAGCTGATGTCGTTGTGGTTCTCTGCTGGTGGTACCCCTTTATTGCCCTGCCGACGCCCCTCTATCATCTCAACTAGCTTTCTCAGAACCTGGTCATGACACCATCTGTAGCGTCCCTGGGAGAGCGTGATCTTAAGGCCTGACAAGATGTGCTTGCGTTAGGGGTATTGCAGAGTGTGCAGCCTTCTTTACTCCCCAACCACCAGTGAAGGTTCCAAGGACAGGGAAGCGTGTCGAAGGTTGCGCGGATTAGGAAGTTGAGCCTTGCCTGCGGGATTTTCCACAGGTTTGCCCTGGTGATGTTTCGGTTGACAACTCCCTCCTAGGTCCCAGGTACCTTCTCTGTCAGCCCTGCAACACGGCATTGATCTTATAGCGCTCTTCCTCCATTCTTGTCACCTCCGCCACCACCATCTCCTTCCTCTCTTTGTGGTTGGCCTTGAACTAGAACCGTGGTGCTTCTCCCCACCCTAGCCCTGCTCTTCCTGCCTGGAATCTGACGACAATCTCTTGATGTTGCAGACGACTGATGGCTTGGTCGACATCAGTTTGGGCAATCCACTTTCTTAACCTAAGAAGCCATTCTTTAATATAAATATCTATAAATAAAACATGTTTAATATATATATAAGGTTTTGACTTATATATATACTACATATATAGTATATATACAGTAGTATAAAAGTTAAAACCTTATATAACTGATATATAAATCTGGCAAAATCTAAATAGTTATTAAAAAGCATCTTTTGTTTTGAGCATTGACTGTGAAAGTTTTTTAGTTTCTCTGAAATGTAAAAAATAGCCTTTTATTTCCTTATAAATTGGAATGTGCACAAATAAGGTTGAAAGCAAATACTTTGGAACAGAGTAAAAAAAAAAGTTTGTGCATATTGAAATGTCTGATATTGTAATAATTATCTCAAAGAGCCAAGGTGTTTAGGATTACAGAATGAATTGCCAATGACTCCAGTGTGAGGCTGTAGTAAGAACTAAACGGAGCTTGTGCAAACATTGCAATGCATTATTTATTGATGTGTACATTACAGAACACACTGCTAGGGCTTTAGTCTTGTGGGAATAGTGTGCCTGGGCGAACAAATACTCAAAGAAAAACTGCATATATCTTCTCTCTTTTCTTTCTCCATTTTTTCACTGTCCCTCCACAGGGACAGAGCTTATGCCCCTTTGTTGGTGGGACAATACGAGCCACAAAGACTACAGAATAACAGTTTAAATGGAGCTCAAATAAAAACAAATAAAGGCAAAGGTCTGGGACAGGGCCTGTGCATTGATGTGTAATTATTGGTCAGAAAGATACATTCAGACCAATAAACATGCCAACGCTTTGCATATGATTTGTTGATAATTATGAATGCTAATTTTTTTGACTTCACATATTCTCCATTGCATCTGAGGTCCCTAAAGCAACCAGAAAAAAGGGGTGTGTATGTCTAATATTGTCTTACTATTTTATTTACTCTTTCTCAGGTGGAAAGAAAGTCTTTGGGACATTCTTAAAGTATAAAACAAGTAGAACTTAACCACTCTACATTTCTCACCTATCAAGTGGTCAAGTCCTACATAGCATAGAAAGCATTCTCACTTCCTCAATCAAAGTTTGGTTCCCCTTACTCTCCGCCTGCTCCAAAACCAGGTTGCAGCAAGTTATCAGTTTAGCTGAGAAAGTCAGGAGATTTACTCCAAAAAAAAAAAAAAAGAAGAAGAAGAAGCTGAAGCAGGTAATAGATCACTGACTGGGACCAATTTGGTCACTACTTCCTCACCAAACTCCTCAAGAAGACCTCAAACATGTTACTTATCTGTAATTGTTCAAAATCAAAAATTGGGTTGTCTTTAATAAAGTGGGGACTAAAACCTTAAATAAGTTAAGTACAGTGCACCCATGTTTTTTTTTTCCAGATAAAACAATTACGTTTTGATATAAGTGTGATATTGTTCAATAACATTAAGTAACTTACATATTATAGAGACAATATAAAACAGTGAAATGTCCGTGACCAGAGGCCTGCTGCATGAAGCTAGTTGAACAACCCTGCTCACATCCAAGTGTGACATCAGAAGCCACGCCCATGTCCAAATACGTCACATTCTCATTAGCGTGATTTTTTCCCAAACCAGTTCTGGGGAAACTCCGCCCTGCAGCCGATCCTTAAGATTTTATTGGTCATGTCAATCACAGTACTAATTCCCTAACACTGATCCCTAAACCTACCCGTCACTGTAACCTTAACCAAATTGATTGTTCGCAAAAGCCACGCGCCCTATTGTTACTACGCCCGTCAAACAATTGAGAACCAGACATAGCCATGGGTGTGGTGTGCACACAACACAAGACTTAAGTGGGTTTCAGATCAAAAAGTAAACTAAGGATAACTACCATTACCATACATTTCTTTGCAGAAAAGCAGTTTTAAATCAATGTAGCATGCTTAGGAATGACAACCTACCTTTCTGTTGGTGGTTTTCGACAGCCTCCAAGATGTTCCCTTGTCGGGTTAGGCACTTGAACAGTCTGTACAGGGTTGGGATACTCAGGTGTAGGACTCCTGTTCTACAAAGATTAAAATACAATAAGTTCATAATCGCCTATTGGGACCTTAATACACAGTATGCCAGATAGCTAGAAGTTGGCGATGACAGTATGCCAGATAGCTAGAAGTTGACGATCCACTGGCAACCACCACCGGAGAGCAAAAACGCCGTCAACCCCTTGCTATCTCGGTATGGATAGCAACATGGTTAGCGCTTGCCAATTAGCTTAGTATGTTATGACTTTACAGATGGCAACATGTGTTGATTTGTTGGTGAAATGTTATGCACTGCTTTCGGTAACAATGCTAGATGGAACCACAACTGTTAAGTTCAGTTTTACAGATTTTATAGCCTCCAGTGACCGTCAACCTCTTGCTAAATTATCTGTGTCGATAGCAATATGTGCAGGCTAAAAGCTACGTTACAGACTGCCTGAATTTCCTACGGAATAATAAAGTATCTAATGTTCTAACTTTACTACTTTGGGGTACCTGGTGTCAGACTTCAGGTGCCATAGGCGCATCGTTTCACCATCTTGCTGAAATCGCAATGTTTGACGGGGGTCCTTCTCCTTAGTTACAGTTGCTGAGCTATGATTGGACGAGGACCGTTCGAGGGCAGGGTTTTTACGAACGGTCAATTAAATTAGCTGCAGGGCAGGTTTTCCGGTGAAGTGGTTTTGGGCGGAAAATTACACTTCCTCATTAACTTTGAAACAGGAAGAAGCATTGAGAAGACTTAACGCTCAAACATTATTCTTTTTCATTTACTTCTTATATTTCTCTTTTTATGACACACTGCACTGAAACTCACTCAAAACCCACTCAAAACCCACCGTTACACCTAAAAAAAACTTTTAATATGGAAACTACATACTGAAACCCACCTAAAACCTACGCTTACGCCTGAAACCCACTCAAAAACATACATACAACAAATCAGGTTTCCGGGGCGGAATGGGGTTGGGAGTCACAAGGTGACATATTGGACACAGGCGTGGCTTCTGACATCACACTTGGATGTGGGCGGGGTTGGATGTCCAGCGCAGGATGCGGTGAGCCCTACTTGGAGATCTGAGGCAGAATTTTCTCTGGTTCATTTCTTCTGTTCAGTCCCTCAAGGTCAGACATCCGCAAGTAAAAACATGAACGCACTGGAGAGAAAATTAAGTTGAGAAATCTAATTGAGAGTGATACTGACACTGTTTTTTCATGTTTAAAACTGTTTGCTTAGACGAGGATGATCTTGTTTTGAGTCCATTACTTCTAAAAGATTGAAAATGCACTGTCCCAGACCAATCAAATGTACTATTAATTTATTTTTAGATGGTTTGCTTTTTTTTTTCTTATTTCCTAAATGCGTCGTATATTTTTCTTATCTATTTCTTAAAAAGTACGCAATAACAAAGACACTGTGATTTTTGAGAAATAATCTCAAGTAATCACAAGTTTGTGCTATGCCCTTCCTGAAGGGTTGATGTCATTCATATTAAAGTACAAGCCCCCCTGTCAAAGAGAGGAAAGCCAAGGGATTGAATCACATCTTGTCCTTCATTTTGTTTGTCTCAGGGGATTCTGAATAATTTGTCTCAACCCGTCCGTCTTACTGTGTCACCAGGCCAAAATCCCACAGCTGCCACATCTCATCGTTTCCTCTCGTTCTCATCAAATGGAACTCGTCTCCGCATTCAGACCCAGACATCACTGGCTTTCATTTATAATTGGTTTTAAGCAGTTGGTCAAATTAAGCGAGAGGTTACATTTCAACAGGCTGACTGGATGTATTGTAAGATGGTGAAAATGTTCTTGTCTCTGCATGCAGATTGATGCTACATATGATGTTCATTGGCAGATGCAGTAATGGCATAATTAATTATTTCTGACTTGAGCTGTGAATTGAAGTCTTCACAAGTGAGAGAAATGTGTTCCTATTTCTCAGGATGATTATTTGAGCAGTGTTTCAATCACGTTTCTCAATCTGTAAATAAATTTGCTGTGAGGCTTGATTTGGTCCCAGACAGGAGAATCTCATTTACCTTTATTTAATTCTCTAAATACTTCAGTTAAAGAAGTTGAATCGTCTAACCTGTGGAGGCAACCACTTTGACCAGCAAGCGTCTTATCAAGGTTATGTAGTATGATCATTTATTGATTGATTTTAATTATTTATTTATTTATTTTATTTAAAAAAGAATGTAATAGAGAGCTGATACTCCCAGGTATGTATTATCTTGCAACCTACTCCCAATTCACATTAGTTATTTAAAATTATTATTATTATTATTATTTGCAGTCAGTTCCATTTTTGTTACTTTTGTTACATAAAACATAAAATTGATCTTTGACAATTATACATTTAAAAATTGTACATGAGATACGTAGATTTTTTTTTGAAGTTTAAAGCCTACTGAATTTATAATATCAATTATAACAAAGTCAAAACATAATTTTCTCCCAGGTTAACTTATTTTCCTGTTCTCATGCCAGTACAATAAAATATGGAAAAAGAAGAACAAAGAACTATATTCCCAGTGTGCATGAGGATGATGAAAAGCTGCCAAAATCCTGTTCATTCTTCGATAGCATTAATCTTTAAAAGTGTTGCTTATACTTATATGATATATATATTATACCTAGTTACATGAAGTAGCAATTGCCAATGTTATTATTAATGTTATGAGGTGACCTCTCCTCAGGCTGTGTGCAGTTCTCTGTCTCCACATTTGTAGCGGGCTGTTTTATCAGAGGCCCAGCTATGTGCTTCATGTCTGAGATAAGTTGTTCAAAGCACTAAGCACTGAGCCAATTTATGAAAAACTCCGAAGTACAGTTTTACACAAGATTTCACTCAGTTTTCATCATACTCTACACTCTAAGAAATAAATCCGTAAAATAACAGAAAAAGTACTGGCAGCTCATTACCCGGACTTTGTCCCGTAATTAAAAAACGGAAATTTTCTGTTAATTCACAGTGCGCCCACTGTAAATAAAACAGAAATCTTCTGTTATTTAATGGTGTATCTATAGTAAAAGACCAGACACTTTCTGTCATTTAATGATGTATTTATAGTAAAAAAACAGGACACTTTCTGTTATTTAATGATATAACTACAGTAAAAAAACGCAAATATTCAATAAATCCGTAAAATAACAGAAAATGTACTGGCAGCTCATTACCCGGACTTTGTACCGTAATTAAAAGATGAAAAAATTGTTAATTTATGGTTTTCCTACAGTAAATAAAACAGATGAATTTAGGCAATATACCTACAGCAAATAGAATTTTTACTTTTCTGTTAGTTAACAGTGTAATAACTCTTGTTGAAAACATTTCAAACAAATCTTCTGTGATTAAAAAACATTTTTATTTACTTATAGATCTACAACAATTTCATGAAAACTAAAATATAAAAGGAAAAAAAAACACAAAAGGGAAAAGTATAGTTTATCATCTCTAAATTGTTTCAAGTCTGCTAATTCATGACACTGTGTTAACATTACAACAATTGCATCCACTGAATAAATTTTAAAATGTGTGAGGGGAAAAGGTTTTTCAGAGGAACATGGTACTTTTCTTGTCTTCAGGTAAGATGAAGGCTGTAAAAGAAATACAAAACACTATTACTGACATACAGAATGTGTCAAAACAAAGAAAACAAAGATTCTAGGTGGGGAAAACTCATCACTCACCAAGAAACGTGTAGTAAATTCATCAGAGCCACCGGACTGATTGGACCAGGTCCTGGTAGGACTGCCACCGGGTTTTGCCACCAAAAACTACAGAGGGGAGGGAACAGTATGTGGCCTGTCCATCAAGATGTTTCAAATTTAGTTACCGTGTACTGTAATGGTTCTGTCTGTGGTTAACCGTACCTGTCTGTCTCGCGGCGAGAGGCCTGCATCACGGCCCAGATGTCCCTCCATGCAGGTTGTCGTTGTTCTCTCCGTGCCGACACAGGTAGATGGTTCAGGGCTGGACGTAGATGTTCATCAGGTAGATTATACTGGATCTGTTTGATGAGGAAGTGCCGATCCCCGTCTATCACCTAGATGGAGTGATTGGTATGTTCAGTTAAAGTTCTATTTTGAGATTTGACAAAAGCTAAAACTTTACATGGTTTTTCGAAGTTGTTCATACAGGAACTTCAGCAGTCTTGGAGGAATGTGTAGACGTTTGGTTTCCTTCATCTCAGCCTTTTCGACCTTCGTTCAGGACTTCTGCACAGAAAAGTTGGATATGAAGAAAAAAAAAAGATATATTTTTAGCTACACAAGAAATTAAATGAAGGAAAATGAACTACAAAGTATCATGCAGACCAGGTTGAAAACAATTGTACAGTATTTTACGTTCGTTAAATTATCAACTATAAATAATCAGCCATCCCTAATTCTTTCAAATTCAAACACTGTATATAAAATGCTAAGACTTGTTTCCAGTGGACTCCAATTGCATGTCATGGTAGCTTGTCTGCTCAACTATACATTATAATATGTTTAATTATTTTCAACTAAATAAACAGAAACACAATAGCAATCTATAAATCATTTAATAAAAAATGTGTTGCTTACCTTTATATGAACTCCAGGATAAGTGCCATTTTCTTCAGGTATTTTGTAGCTCACAGCCTCAATGGTGTAGAGATGTGGTCATTAATAACTTCTTGAATGACAGCAATCCTGAATGTCCACCACCTTAAACAAAAAAAGATATTACAAAATGATATTACATTAATAAAGATATTACATTACACAATCATTTCAGAAAACCGCTTTAAAGGGGTAGTTCACTTTAAAATTAAAATTCTGTCATCATTTACTCACCCTCAAGTTGTTTCAAACCTGTATGAATTTCTTTCTTCTGCTGAACACAAAGGAAGATATTTTGAAGAATGTCCGTAACCAAACAGTTAACTGGAGCCATTGACTTCCATAGTAGGAAAAAAAAAATACTATGTAAGTCAATGGCTCCAGTTAACTGTGTTAACCTTTGTGTTCAGCAGAAGAAAGAAATTCATGCAGGTTTGAAACAACTTGAGGGTGAGTAAATGATGACAGAATTTTCATTTTAAAGTGAACTATCCCTTTAACCATAGTTGTTTAAATCTACTGACCATGTAAGCATACACATCTGTGAAGGGGGTAAGTTATTCAGCAACCAACTTTTTCTATCAACATTTTTCCTCAGACTTTAAATTTAAATGTATGTTGTATTAAACACTCAGTGATTAATAATGAAAAAAAAGCTAATAAAACTAAATACAAACCCATAAGCAGCATGCAGGTGGTGCTTGGGATGCAAACTACAGCAGCAAAGTCCTGTCAATAGATAAAACAACAGAAAAACTATGAAACATACTGAGGAGGGATCTGGTAAAGAATGACTAACGGTACAGGCAGAAGAGTAGATAATAGCAGTCTTGTTAAATGTAAATTAATATTTTATGGTCATTATTTGGGGTTTAAAGTCGTGTGTGTGTCGTCTAAAACAAAAACAAGAAGTCTAACGTAAACATAACGTTAACTTACCTCATTTGGCAGAAAATGAGGTGGTGTTTTCCTTTATCCAGCTGTTACTGCATTTTTACACACAGGATCTTCACGTTGTATCTTCATGCCTTTTAAATCAAGCAAGTCTTAATAGCCTTTACTTTTCTTGACGATTCCTCTGGTAACGTTAGCTTTTGTTTTCGTTAGTACTGCACTTTATCTCAACTGGTTAACGGATGCGCTCGTCAAGAAAAAACCGCATCACCGACAAATAAAAGTAAATAAACCAAACTACAACGAGGACACTATAACACATATATCAGGGAACCTCCACGAGTGTAAACTAAATATTTGTATGTGTGACGATATGCATAAAATGATAAACGCGACGGCTCCGGCATTCATTTGCCTAACATGCCAGATGGCAACTAAATAACGTTACGTTAACAGCTTATTTGACATTTAGCAAAACATAAATTTCTTATTTTACCACAGAAGTGTCAAAATGGCTTCCACACACCCGAAATCCGACTTTAATAAGCAACTTTGGCCGCGATCATCTGCGTGTGTAATGGCGGTTGCATCTTAAACTCTTCGCGCCGCCAGGTTCTTGTTCCCACAATGCAACGCGTAATTCAAAATACGGGTAAATGACCTGTAAAAGACAAATACGGAAAAATCCTTCAAATTTATATGGTACATTGTACCGTAGTTTTACGGAATTTTTTTACAGTGTAGATTTTAGGGAATAGTCATTTTCGAACAGATTGAAGTACCACAAACATGCCATTTAATCAAATCATAATGTAGAAAGATTTCCCAATTTGACATTCCATGTGTTAGAGAGAATTCTATGTATCAGTCACAGTGTATCATATATTGATATCATATATTGATTTTTTGTTTTCCTCTTCATATTCCTAGTATCTGTACATACTTATACATAAGAGTTTATGTATAAACTCTACTTTGGTCATCTCAAGTGAAGTCTTCCCTTTTGCATGCCATACTAACATTCATTACATACATTAAAATTGGATTTATATCTTAATCATGATTGTATTTATCCCTTGTCATCAACTTTTCTGTGGTTTATTATTAACAGAAACAGGCCAAGTAAACTATCATTTTATTGCAATCAAATACAAAGGTACAGAGGAGAAGAGTGGTAAACAAAAACACTGCACACTGCACACGGTGTTTTGCCTCTATTTGAAAGGACAGTCAAGGGGAGACAGAAGGGACTCAAACTCGGGTCACGTGAAGCTTAATGTGTCAAAGCACTGTCCACAAGGCCATGGCTCAGACACGAGTCATTATTTATTGCTGTATGTTGTGGTTTATCCAAGTTCAGGTTGCTAAATAAACTCCCAATTCACAGTAGTTATTTTAAATTATTATTATTATTATTTGCAGTCAGTTCCATTTTTGTTACTTTCGTTACATAAACCATAAAATTGATGGATAAAATTGAGCACATCACCCCAGTTCTTCAACAGCTCCACTGGCTCCCCATCTCACATCGTATCCACTACAAAATCCTGCTCCTCACTTTCAAAGCCATCCATAACCTCGCCCCTTCATATCTGACTGACCTCATTCATATTGCCACACCAGTCCGTTCTCTCCGTTCCTCCTGTTCTCTCCATCTCACTGTCCCGCCCGCCCGCCTTATCGGGGAGTAGGGCCTTCAGCCGCTCTGCTCCCCAGCTCTGGAACACTCTCCCCCCTGACCTCCGCAACTCTGATTCTCTCAAACACTTCCAATCCAGACTCAAAACTCATCTGTTTAGACAAGCCTACTCATTGTGACTACTATTGCATTATCCTCCTGTATTGTTTTTAACTTATGTATTTTAACATATTTTTATGCTAGTTTTTAACATAATTAGTTTTTAGTTTGTTTTAATGTACCCTTTTTGTTCTTGTAAGGCGACCTTGAGTGTCCAGAAAGGCGCCAAATAAATAAAATGTATTATTATTATTATTATTAATAAAATAAGTAAAAAGAAGAACAAATAACTATATCCCATGTGTGCCTGAGGATGATAGATGTGATAAAATTCTCTGTGTGTTCTGTTTTAAAGCAAAGAAGTCAACACCTTCATAATGGCAAATAGTAACGAAGTTAAAACAGTTTGTAGGCCTACTGGGGGTGGAACTCGACTCGAGATTTGTATATTAGCGAAAATGGATTTCCTGTGGTTGTATACAACCCATTTACGTGAGAACAGGCTGGGTTACGTGTAGCCTACATTAAGAAGTGGAGGAAGACGGCCAAATTGTAATTACAGAGGTGGCACATCTTTTCGCAAGACTTTCGTGGCATGTGAAGGCGGGTGGCCAGTCAAGAAGGTGTCATTGTATAAATGTCAAGCTGTATAGATGTTTGACCATGACCCAATAAATAATCAATCTCATAATCAAACTCACAATCAGATAATTATGTTAGTTGCAATAATGTTCATGATGAGTGACATAAAATAAAATGTTTTCTTTGAGGTTAAGTAAAAAAAAAAAATTAATACCTGTTTATTACCTGTTTATCATAAAAAATTATCTGTCCTTACCCTTGTTGCATTGATTGCTTGACTGTCTTGAAAATATTTTCAGGGCATATTTGTAACCTATTTTTAAACTTTTGTATTCTGTTACAAAATATATATATTTTTTTTTTAATTGAACAACAACAGGAGATACAAACATTAACAGTTTCCCTTTCGTTAATAAAATGTAATATATTAAATGCATTTACCAATTATTCGAGTCTTTTATTTTGTAAAACAAAATTAAACTGAACTTCCTGTTTGTGTTGGAAAGGCTAACGCTGGCTTCACGTCGCTACTGAACGCGGAATCAAATAGACAGCTGCTGCTGACTGCTCACCTTTAAACTGGCCAAAAAATCGCACTTATGAGCTTGGCTGAAAATAAGAGGAGATAAATAGACCAGTGTCTGCTTAACGCTTCACCTTAAAAGTCTTGTTGCAGCACTGTTAGGTCTACATCCTTATAAAACAGTGGTGAGGTTGCTAACAGCTGTTTGCTAGCTAGAGCTGGTGATCATAACCTCAAACAGCAGCATCATCATCTCTCCACATGCTGCTGATCACTGAACGGCTCAACTCTTCTCCATTTGGGCCATGATGCCTCTCAACAACCGCTGTTAAGATCATAACATAGCTCCTGCTCGTCTGCTGTGAGTGTTACAGCCAGTCAGTTGTAGATTGTCCATTGTTTGATGTGTTCATGGAGCCTTTCTTCTGTTTTTACCTTCTTGAGCTCTTGTTCTGTTTTGTTTTGACAGCCATGAAAAGGATTATTGTTGGATTATGGTAGTTTATATGGATTTGCATCTAATGTGAAAGTGACACCCTTGTTGTTTGTCTCATAGATGTTTACTGCTGCATTTATTCTTTACACAGGAGTTGAGTGATGATTGTGTGTTGATGCCTCAAACGAGAGGATCTGGACAGAGGGAGTGAGCTTATTACCTTCCCTTGGTGGATATCTCACTGTCCTGGACATGATGGGCCCACGGCGGAAGGTCACCAGGACTCATGGTTTGGGGGGAGGAACTTTTAGCTCTCTTGGGCATGAGGAACCCAAAGACTACATCAACGAGCTCTCACATGAGGTGCTCTGCCACATATTCCGGTCAGTACAGCACCCCAACACCCCACCACTAGTTACAATAGTTAGCTCTATCGTATTAGCAATGCTATTACCATCCATCCATCTGTTCTCCTAACTGCTAATTATGATGCATACGTTTATCTCCCCTCAGATACTTACCCATGCAGGACATAATGTGCATGGAGTGTCTTTCACGGAAACTGCGGGAAGCGGTGACTCTGTACTTGCGGGTGGTGAAGGTGGTGGACCTTTGTGCCAGCCGGTGGTGGGAGTACATGCCCTCAGGTAGATGGTACTCTTGATGCTCCTGCTCTGTGTCAAATTTCACTAGTGAGATCTGGTTATAACTAAACCTGGAATAAACATGTAGTCCATAATTAAGTATCATACTCCTTTACTCATTTAGAAACACTGATCCACTTAGCAGGTTTCTGGCAGATTTGAAAGATTTCACATCCCTCTAGCCTGTATGTTTATGTATTAAAAGTTTATATTAGGCTTTTAGTGTACTACTCTCAGCTCAGTTTAACATTATTTATCATTACCTTCTTAAATATAGTGGTTGATAATCGTTGATGTTGATATCTAGAGAGCTAAATGGTCAGTGGCTGAGGTAATGCCAAAATAATAAAATACACCATCGTTCAAAGGTTTGTGCTCCGTAAGAAGACTCTTATGCTCACTGAGGCTGCACTGTTGATCAAAAATACAGTAAAACAGAGTTATGTTGTGGGCATTAATTTTTATTTAAAAATTTCTGTAAATACATTTAAAATGTTTCAAAATATTTATATTTCAAATGAATGCTGCTCTCTAGAAATGTATATTTAACTTCATTATATTCACATTTATATTCATTTATAGTATTACAATTGAAAATAACTGATATTTATTTTAAAATATTTCAAAAATGTAATTTATTCCTGTGATTGCGAAGCTGAATACTACTGCAGTCTTCATTGTCACATGATCCTTCGGAAATCATTCTAATGCTGATTTGTTATTATTACCAATGTTGAAAACAGTTAATATTATAGCTCCTTAATGTTTCTGGAAACCGTGATTATTTTATTTTTTCATAATTCTTTGGTGAATATAAATTTCTACAGAGCAGCATTCAATTGAAATATAAATATTTTGAAATTTATTCATTGCTGAATAAAAGTATTAATTTCATTAAAAAAAATTCTGACCCCAAACTTTTGAATGGTTGTGTGTATTACCAGTATAACATTATTCATTTAATTATAAAAAACTAAAATTGAGTAAATATTGAGTTTTGGAATTGATATAATGAGAAACTTATGTTAGTCAGATTGATTATCAGCCATTTCCAGACATGAGTTCAGGTTGGCCAATTAATAGACCTGGCAGATATATTCGTCTTTTGCTATATGTATTATTTAAAGCTTCCTTGTTTTGAATGGTAGTCCAACACTGTGCCCGAAATTAAATACTGCCCTACTATATAGTATGCGAAAAACAGTACGGCAGAATATTATTATGTCCGAAAACAAAGTATTTGAAAAAGTAGGCGAAAAGTTGCAGGATGACCTACTACTTCCGTTGAGGTTCTGAAGTGTGGATTCGATGGACACTTTACCATGAAGATTTATGAATGACAGTGAAGCGACTCAGCTGACTGTGGTTGGTCATGTGACAGTAACAACATGGTGAATGTAATACATGCGAATGTCATTCATACTACCCATATTCATACTATACACAGCGTACTTTTTTAACGGTAGTGAAGTCAATTAAAGTTCAAATGTAGTACCTACTCAGATTAGTACACGATTTCGGACGCAGCGCAAGTCTGTGAATCCAAGAATTCCTAAAGAGGTTTACTAGTACTAAAGCCATGAAATGTAATACTTATTGTCATTTCATTGTCATTCCTAATTGCTATTGTTTGAACTAGGGCTGCATGATTAATCGCAATAAAACCCCACGCGATTGGGCAAAGGCTGCAATTATTTTATGCGCAGCTTTTCAGTGCTGTGCGGCTGACCGATAGTAAATGCTGCTCCATTTGAACGCCAGAGAACGCTCTCACGCAGACATGATAAATATGCCCCGCCGCAGAAATACAATAACGTGCATCATTCCAGGAAATCCCTGTCGCTGTAGCTGAATAAACAGAAGATTGAAATGCTTTGATTGATTAAACATGACTTCTAAATACACGACTGCCTTATTCTGTGTAAGAAGCCACATCATCTCACAAATTATGCTCATCTGTCGTTATGAAGTGACTTTGGAGTAAATGCATGTTATTAAATGTTATCTTTTGTTGGTCAAGAGGTTCATAAATGCTTCTCATGTTTGGAAAGATGTTTGACGTGTGTTGATTTTCAAATGCACGTTATAAGAGACTCAAACTCGCAGTGCTTTCAGATGGAGCAGCGTTTACAGAGCCGTACATCAATGACGAGCTGCGCAAAAAAAGATAATCGCAGCCTTTGCGATTTCAAAATCTTACGTTTTAAGTGCGATTACATGTAAATTGCGATTAATCGTGCAGCCCTAGTTTGAACTGTCATGTGTCTGTAACTTAGGTTTCACAGACTCCAGTTTCCTCATGCTGATGAAGAAGATGCCTGACTTGGAGCAGCTGTATGGTCTTCATCCACGTTACCTAGAGAGAAGGAGGGTCAGAGGTTATGAGGCCTTCAGTATTCCTGGTGTTTTGGAGGCTCTACAAGCCTGTCCCAACCTTATAGTGAGTTCATGTTAGAGATAATTGTCATTTCAGTTTATGGAAATGGAAGTGTCTGTTTTCAACTACAGTAGAAAATAACAATATCTGCACTTATAGGGAGTTGAGACATCCCATTTAGAGCTGGTGGAGGCCGTATGGAACTACATGCCTCAGGTTCACATTTTAGGAAAGTTTAGGAACCGAAATGGGGCCTTTCCTATTCCTTCAGAGAACAAACTTACCATTCCGGCTGCTGCTAAAATCCAGACCCTCCATCTTGTTGGTGAGTTTCAGACTGCCTCCATTGTGCAAACCTTTTTCATATTTTGTCTCAAACCTTTCTGTTTGAACTTCCCTATAGGTGTCAATGTGCCAGAGATCCCCTGTCTGTCCATGCTCAGACATCTGTACCTGAAGTGGGTGCGCCTCACTAAGCCTCAGCCCTTCAAAGACTTTCTCTGTGTGAACTTGCGTACGTTCGTCATGAGGAACTGCGCCGGTCCCACCAATTCTCTTAAGTATGTGCCTCTTGTTACTGGTCTGGCCTCCGCCCGCAACTTGGAGCAGCTGGAGCTGGTGAGGGTGCCCTTCTTAGGGGGACTGATTCAGCATGTGGTGGAGGATAGCTGGAGGTCAGGTAACCACAATATTTTGCCAGCTCTTATAAATAGGATGCATATTAAAATTACTGAATAATATATTGTTGTATTGTAAAATAGTTCTCATTGTCCACATGTATGAAATACCATTATAGCTTTGTCTACATACTTTGAGCAAGAAATGAGTATGCAGTGTCCACTACTAAAAGAACGTTCAATGTCTGTGCCATATTGTCTAACGTGCATCTCTTCTAGGAGGGTTTCGTAATTTGCACACAATTGTTTTTGGTGCCTGTAAAAATGCACTTGAAGTGGATCTGGGCTACCTCATCATTACTGCTGCTCGCAGGTAAATCTATAATGTTTAAAGAACATTATAAACTTATTCTGACTTTAGTATAGCATTAGAGACATTGACAGAATCGGCTTTGGTTGTACAGGTTGCACGAAGTTCGAATCCAGCCTTCTTTAACCAAAGATGGGGTGTTCTCCGCACTGAAGATGGCAGAACTGGAGTTCCCCCAGTTTGAGACTTTGCACCTTGGATATGTTGATGAATTTCTGTTGCAATGTAAGTCATTGTTATACAATGTGAATGATCACATCTTGCTGTCAGGCACATCATGGATACAGATGTTACTGTAAACAGTTTGGATGTACAATTGTCATATTTGTGGGGACATATTGTGGGGGGACATATTGTGAATGAATTTAATCATCTTAGTTGCCTAGCTTTCCTGGTACCCTTCAGTAAAATAACTTTTCTAAGAAAATGATTCCTAAAACATAGATGTCAGTTAACCCTATGTTTACTTTCTTCACTGAGACAGACTAAAATAAAAAGACTATCAGTCAAAACTCAGCTTTAGGAGGGGAAGAGACAGGGCAAGATAAGGAGACTTGAGAGAGAAAAAGACTTGGAGAGATCAGATATTGACTAATAATCTACTGTCCACTGGGATGGTTTTAAAGCTATTGATATCCAATTTTTTGGCCTTTAAACGTCTTGAAATGCACATATGTAGAACTAACCCTCCTAACTAGATCAAATGTGGGATCTTAGTGGTTATTAAACCCTTCCTACGGTCCTGTTTATAAGTATAATTATTGAATTATATTACTTTGAAGTTATCACTGTTGCCATCTTTAAAGGGGCATTTCAACCCAAAATGTGCATTCTATCATCACACCTTCATGTCGTTCCAAACTCACAAGACTTTCATTCACCTTCAAAACACAAATAAATGTTTTTAAAGGAAACCTGAGATATGTTCTGTATGTTCCTCCATTGAAAGTCCATTTGACCAAAACCTTCAAGCATCAAAAAGTTCATAAAGACATCATAAAATTGTCAAGCAAGCATGTTTAAGTATTTGATGGATATTTGATGTGTTCTGTGTATTTGTTTATCAATGCCTCAAATGAAATTATGTATGCCTAAATTAAATCTGTTTATCATATAAAGTGGTCATGTCTCTTCAGAAGAATTGGATTAAACTGCTTGATTCATATGGATTAATTTTATGATGTCTACATTTCACCAAAACATTGATGTTTCAAAAAGTTTATAGTCTTTCAACAGAGGGAGAGAAATATCATTAACATTTAATGAATAGGTTTCATTAAAAATATCTTCATTTGTGTTTAGAAAATGATGAAAGTCTTATGGATTTGGAATGACAAAGTAAATTATACTATAGTTTTCATTTTTGTGGGAACTAACCCTTTTTCAGGTACCTGTAATAAAACATGTTTCACACAGGTAACATGAGCCATGCTGAGTTAGTCAAATACGGTCTTGCTGATGTGATCGAAAATCCAGGAATTATCACAGACATTGGAATGAAGGCTGTTAATGAAGTGTTCACCTCCATCAAGTATTTGGTCATTTATAACTGTCCACATCTTCACAACCCGCACAACTGGATTACAGGTAATGGATTCACCATCATTTATTTGTATTTCCAGAGCTAATGATGGAACTCAAACTATTTTCTATCGACAATTTCTAGAAAGTCCTCAACTTTACAGTTGATTTTAAGCATATTTCAGTATTCGTTTTTTAATCTGACTGATAAGCCGCTCATTGTTAAAGACCATTCGCGCTGGAGTCGGTTGGTGGACCTCACTCTGGTGCGCTGTCATGCTATCAAGCTGGAGTCGTTCAGTCAGTTCATTGAAATGCTTCCCAGCCTAGAATTCATCTCTCTGGATCAGATGTTTCGTGAACCTCCCAAGGTGAGCATGGAAACCATGAAAACAGAGTTGGCTGTGATATGCTTTGATATACTATCATTTAGATATCATTACCATTTGTGGTAAACAGACAGTTCAAGGTCTTTCCTCTGATATGAACCTCAGCTGATCACAACATGTGTACTTTTGAACATGTGTAAAGAAATAGCAATGTGAATGAAAATAGCTATAATGTAATATCGACTATGCTATAGGAGTTGAAATGTTGTGAGTCATATTCATTTCATTTGTTTACTGCAGGGCTGTGCCCGTGTGGGGCTCAGTGCGGGCACGGGTATCGGGGTATCATCTGCCCTGGTCAGCAATCAGAATTCCAACAATGATAATGACAACAATAACAACAACAATCACCAGAACAATAATGATGCAAACATTCCACCAAATAACAACAACAACCAGGTTGAAGATGTGCCTCAGCAAAACCACCGTGGCCCAGAGGGTACGTATACAGGTCAAAAAATTTGGAGTCTGAACGTTTTTTTTTTACAGTAATGAATACTTTCATTCAGCTGGGATGCATTAAGTTTATAATAATTGACAGTAAAGACATTTATAATGTTACAAAGAACACTATTTCAAAATAAATGTGGTTCTTTTTAACTTTATATTCATCAAAGAATCCTGACAAAAACTTATAATGGTTTCCACAAAAATATTAATCAGCCAACTGTTTACAGCATTCATAATAATAATAATAAGAAGAAATGTTACGGCACCAAATCAGCATTTTAGAATGATTTCTGAAGGATCATGTGACTGAAGACTGGAGTAATGATGCTGAAAATTCAGCTTTGCCATCATAGAAATTAATTAGAATTTTAAATCTAATTTTAAAATGTTCAAATAGAAAAATTTGTTGTAATATTTCACAATGTCACTATTTTTACTGTATTCTTGATCAAATGAATGCAGCCTTATTGAGTATAAGAGACTTCTTTCAAAAATATTATAAAGATCTTACTGACTGCAAACATTTGAACCTCTGGTGTTTTTTGCTTGTTGAAAGGTTTGAATTTACTTTTTTTACTGTAATCAGAGATTCCTAATGTGGAGGGCATGGTGGCAGACAACATGGAGCCTGAGCCGGTTCTTGTGGCCGTCAATCAAGAGGAAGAGACCCAGGGTTCCAGCCAGACTACTAATCCTTCGCTTGAACAGGATGAGGAACAAGCAGGTCTGAAGAAACCCTGTAAATAATTTTAGCAGGTTACGTTTAATAATCAACCAATAATATTCTTATTTTATTTTTGCTTTTATGATTTAATTTAGGCCCTAGCGGAGTTCAAACCGCAGTGAAGAAGCAGTCAGTGGTGGTGTCTGACTCGGACAGTGAGGACGAGTACAGTCCAATCAGGACGCCAGCTGCCGCCCGCTCTCAAGGCCAGTACCCTGAGACGGAAGCCCAGGGGAAGAACAGCACAGCTGGGACTCCACATGGTAGTTAACATTTAAAGTCCTCATAGCTACTGTGTCGATTTATAGTAAAAAATCATTTCAAACACATATGTGACCCGCTCTGGCGAAATGAGTCGGAAGTCGCAACGTTCTATTTTAAGATATGGGCCGATTATGTGGAAAAACAATGAAATGTTAGAATTTTTTTTTTGTTGCTAATTTCATTCAAAAGACATTCAAAAATTATCTCACAAAGTTTCATAGTCCATATAATTGAATAAAGGTATTTAAATGACTATTAAAGTTTACAAAGTTTTACTAAATTCGCTGGAAATGAATATTGCTTTTCTCAACTCCTCTCGTCACCTCCTCTGAGCATTTCCCGGGTATCCCCTGAAACGTCACTATCTCTGCTCTCCAAATATGGTGTTGCACGTTGTATACAACAAAATCAAAAAGCTTAGAAATGTACACAAACGCTGATCATTTGTCAATGGGAATTGCCCCGTTTCGACTGACCGGCACGCGATTGGTCCAGCCATCCTCTTGTCAGACTCACAGCGCTCTGTGTAAACAAGCTACTAGCAGATCTCCTCAGAAAGATAAAATATTAATTTGAGAAATGTCGATGTCAAAAGAGAGCAAAGTCGCCAAGAGTGCATATACTCCGTGTGCAGTGCGTATGCGGTGCGGGAGCAGCACGCGCTATAGTGCTTTGCTGCATGCATTTGCAGTGCGCAACTAATCCACGGCTGTACCACAAACACATTTACTCACTATTTGTATTTCAAATCCAGAAGTTATCATCAACTTTTATTTTTTAAAAATGTTGTCACCAGTGCGATTCTCTTTTTACACATATGCACTCTTAGACGTATTCACGTTAAAACACACTTTTAACATCGCATTATTTAATGCATTACTTCTATATAAACACACACACACACCCTCTCTCTCAAGCAAAAATGTAGTCTCTGTTCAATCTTTCTTTAGTAAATTTTTGTAAAAGTGCCTTTTAAATTATTTATTCAAATAAAAACTTTTAAATAATTTGAGCTTCAGCCTGGTCTAATAGCATTTATATATGTATTTGGTGAAATTAAGTTGTAAAATAAATAGTTTATCGCTTTAAATGCAATGGATTTTGAAAGATATCAACAAAAAACGGACAAAAAACTTTAAAAGCAATTTACTCAGGGTTTCAATTGGAAAAAGAAGGCTGATGACCACAATTCAAATGTGTATATCTTTACAACCATTCAAGGTATGACTTTGACTAGGATATCATTTGAAAGTTTATGGTCTCCTCTTTCCATTAATACCAAAATCTCAATTTTGAAATTTAGGTTACTGTGACTCATTTTGCTGGATCAGGTCACATATGTGTTTAAATATTTTTGAACAAAAACTTGAACTGAGTTGAGCAGGTTAATGACACTTTTGTTGTGTAGAGCTGCCTTTGAAGTCATTTCATAATTTATAAACTTTGCAACATTGACAGTTATTGAACTGAATTGAATCAACGTTAAATTGAGCTGAATAATGAGTTGTATTCTGTAGAACTGCTTTACAGCTGAAATTGTAGTCATTTCATAATTGCATCATTTACAGTAATGTTATTTTCCTGTTTATTTCTGTAAAGCTGCTCAGAAACCACCTGTATTGTATAAAGCGCTATACAAATAAATGTGATATGACCTAAACAAAACAAAAAGATTGGAAGAATTATCAATAAACGGCAGTTAGTTCTTAGCTGCGAGGAATATAGTCCAGTTTGACTAATGCTGTCCTCCTGAATTGCCCTGTTTAATGAACAGACAGTCTGAAGGATACTGAGGCCCTGTTTACACCTGGTATTAAGATGTTTTTGGTCGATCGGGTCACAAGTGGACGCTAAATACAGGTGTAAACGGGGTCTAAAACGTTTTAAAGTTTGTCCGCTTTCGACCACTTGCAGAGGTAGAATTGCTTTCGTAGTGTAGACGCTCATGTGGTCGAAATCGTTTGAACAGCCAGAAGACAAACGCCTGCTCTCCGCCTACTGACCTAATGCGTAAACATTATGGGAAGTTTGGTTTGAAGATGAAAAACGACCAAGCACAATGTTTTCTCACTATTCCTGATTTCTTGCAGCTATCAGAGAAACTAAAGATGTCGCCCTCCGTATGTTTTTCCGTCGTCTCTGGGTGCAAATATATGTAAATTGCGCAATCTTATTTTGTCCATTAGATCAAAAGAACTCTGAAAAAAACATACATTTATACCCTCCCCTCAATGAAATCAGGACAGAAGTGGTTGAAAGTGGACAAAAGAGATGTGTCTCCCATATCTACTTGTTTTCGATTTTGAACTAGCAAAAGCTGTAGTGTAGAAACACCCTAAGAAACAACAAAAAGTCTATGCTGAACAAATCTCATCTTGATGGCTAATTATGCTGATATGATTGTTCTGCTGTATTCTGGCAGGTAAAGGGAAAACGCCGCTGCGTAGACGTGGGCCGCACCCCCAAGAGTTCAGCTGTGAGAAAGGCTGCCAGGTAACCAGCGAGCAGATCAAGGCTGACATGAAGGCGGCCACTGAGACGGCTGAGCGTGGGGCCAGAGACAGAAACAGTGGAACTGGGCCTGCTTCAGGCTACACTGCCGGCAGCTGTGTTTGCTCCATCCGCTGGAGGGAGGACTCGGCCAATCAGGACGACCAGGGTGAGGCGGGTAGAGGGGACGATGACATGGTAAGGACTCGCTGCACGTGCAGCAGGTCTCGTCCCGGCTCTGAAAACAGGACTCGTAGTGGCCACGGCCTGCCAGCGGGGGACGAGAACCACAGACCAGAACATCACAGCTCAGAGCAGAGAACAGGGGAAGATGAGACTGAGAACAGGCACTCCAACGCTCCACCTAGGACACACAGCTCATCTGAAGGGCATAGTGAGAGGACTGCAAGCCACCAGCATGGCTCATCACACAGAAGCCCTACAGACGAGTTCCCCAGGAGACCCGTCACTCGTGCCCGCAGCAGACTTTCCTCTGTGCCCTTGGTTTGTGAGTCAGGTAAGACAAGAGCAGAGGTTCCTCACAGTGGGACATCAGAGAATCTATTGAGCAATGGAAAAAAGCACAGTTGGGCAAAGGCTGACCCTCGGGTGTGCCATTTGTGCATAGCATAAAAGCAGATGGAGGAATGCTGGGGGTCTGGATTACTCCACTCCTAGTCTATATTGGCAACTATAGTGCAGTACATCTCCATGTGTTCATGACATTCAGATAAAGCGGCACCACTGTTTTGACTCCTAGTGAACCTACAGTGCTGAGAAGAAGGGCACATGTAAGAAATTAGAGTTTTAAAATGCATAAAGCCACTAATGGTGTAAAACATCTCTCAAGTGTGGATGCATTTATTTCAGGGATTATCACTTTTTCAGGCACCAAGATTTATACAATATGTGTCTATAACATTCAATATTACCATTAAAATTACATACTTTTGGTCAGTAAAATTTTCTATGTCTCTTATGCTCATTATTAAGGCTGCATTTATTTGATCAAAATACCATAACAACAGTAATATTGTTAAATATTATTATTAGTTCTAAAGATATATATGCCCTTACTGTCACTTTTAATCAATTTAATGGCCAGTTCAAACTGCACTGACAGACAGTTCGTTGCTCATCTAGTTTAGTCGGATCAGTGTGTTACCCCTGCCGGTTTCTGTTGACGTTGTACAATTGATCATGTTGAATCTGAGTTTGTCGGGTCTTGGAATGTCTGAAAAGTGACGTACTGTCTGTCATTGCAGTGTGAATTAGCCTTAAGCCGTCCTTGGTGAATGAAAGTATTATTTCTTTCTTAAAAAAATCGTACTGACCCCAACAGTAGTAAGTGAATGGTAATGTATGCAAAACATGCATAGAATTTCCATTTTTAGATGAATATTTCTGTAAAAAGTGAATCACTTACTCAAGTTTTGAAAGCCAAAAAAGCGGTACATACGACTCATGTACTGAAACAAAATGAAATCTGTGTTCATGTGAACCGAGAATATTGACACCCCTCAATGTGCAGTTCATGAATGAGTCATTCGTTTGAGTCAAATCTGTTCAGTGAATTGGTTGATCTATGGAAGTCCTGCAAGTTTAAAACAACACAAGGCTAATCTATATTGCTATGTTGTCCATGATATGCAGAATAGTTAGTTGAAATTAATTAGATGAGATTTAGCCAAGATAAGTCAGTCCATCAGTAAGACTTGCAGTTAATTTCTACTATTCCTCATCACTTGTTCGTTTGTCCAGAACTGCCCAAAGCAAAGCCTCGGGCTGCGGTAAAGAGAAAACGTATGGCAGACAAGTCCACCAGCACCAGTGACCCTGTAACTGAAGACGACCATGTGCAGGTGGGTTCATAGTCTGGTTCACTGAACTGTAAGTTTCCTTAATGCAGAACACAAGTGTCCAAGAGTCTGTTCATATATATTTGGGGCCACTCTTTATGTGGATAACACAATTATTTTTCACATCATACAGGTGCTCAGCCTTAAATCCAAAAACCTGGTGGGAATCACACTTACAAACTGTGGCATCACAGACCTGGTCCTTAAGGAGTGCCCCAAAATGATGTTTGTCCATGGTGAGTTTATAACAAAACACGCTGACATCGACATACATGTCAAACTGTATCAGATCCTCATGCGTAATTTGATTCTTTCTTCCCAAGCGACACGCTGTAGGGTGCTAAAACACTTGATGGTGGAAAGTGCCCCCATAGTGAACCGCTTTGACTACGCACAATGTAAGAAGTTGGATATGGAGCAGGTGCTTGACCAGATCTTACGGATGCCCGCGGAGAGAAACCGCATCATCTACATGAGGCCTATGCAGCAGGTCAGAGTTATTCTTAGGTTGCCATGACAGTAAAGAAAGCAAGGATGCATTAAATTGATTAGAAGTGACAGTAAAAAGGTTAGAATGTTACAAATTATTTCTATTTCAAATAAGGAGGATCATGTTACACTGAAAATGTAGCAAATTTTAAATTGTACTAATATTTCACAGTTTTAGTGTTTTTACTGTATTGCTGTAATGTAAAATGGTAATGTTTCACACTGTATGTAACAATTTTCCAGCAAACTTGTGATTTGGATAACTATATAGTGTTACATTACATCTTTTTTTAGGCCCTTTACAATGTATTTGAGGTATTTAAGAGGATATTCACCCAAAAATGAAAATGACCCCATGATGTACTCACCTCTCAAGCCATCCTAGGTGTATATAATATGACTTTCTTCTTTCAGATGAATGCAATTGGAGATATATAAAAAAAATGTCCTGGCTCTTCCAAGCTTTATAATTTGCAATTTTAGTTTATAACGTTTTAAATATGGATATTATCCTTACACAAACGCTGGGTTTCACTTCAAAAGGCCTTTATTAACCACCCGGAGCCATGTGGAGTACGTTTATGATGGATGGATGCACTTTTTTGGGCTTCAAAATTTCGTCCTCCATTCATTGCCTTTATAAAGGTTGGAAGAGCCAGGATTTAAACAAATTTTTTTTTAATATATCTCTGATTGTATTCTTCTGAAAAAAGTAAGTCATATACACCTAGGATGGCTTAAGGGTGAGTAAATCATGGGGTTGTTATAATTTGTAGGTGATCTATGCCTTTAAAGTACAATATGTTACACTTTCAAAATTCATCTCCAGATTGATTCTCTGGCTCTGGAGAAAAAGCTCTTCAGTGGTCCGTACCCATACCATATTGCTATTATCCATGAGTTCAGCAACCCACCCAATGTTAGGAACAAGGTGCGCGTACGTAGCTGGATGGACACCATTGCCAACATTAGCCAGTGAGTGGACAACATTATCCATACAGTACTGGTAAAACTAAGTCTTCATACAGCTGTTTTGCATCAGAAGTAAGAATAGTTCAGTTTTAGCTAATTGATATGGACCAAGAATAAAATCTTTGTTTTGTGTGTATCATCTTTATAACTCTGTATTTAAAAAGTAATAATAATGTGGCATTTTTTTGTGACTTTTCATTACAATTTGATTCTGTAAAAATTAAGCTGACTTTCCAAATGGTTCATTTAATTCCCCGGGGGCCAGTTGCATAAGCATAGCCATTATGTTAAGACTGTGACTTAAGTACTAGTACAACCAACTAGCGGGTAGTCAAGGGGAAATCAGTCTTACTTTTTAGCATCAAATTAGACCAATCTTCGTTTTTATGTAACAGTTGTGAACAGTCTTAAAGAAAAAAATGTGATGACTAACTTGTAAGACTGCAACTGGCCCCTGCTTTGTCCACCAGATGGCAATATTTTCTTATCATGGTATACCCAAAAGCTCACCAATCTGTGTTTTTGTCCTCTACAAGAGAACTCATCAAGTATGAATTCTTTCCGGAGGCCACACGGACGGAAGAGGATGTAAAGAAGTATCCCAGCTATCCCTGGGGCCGAGACATCTACACATTAGAGGGTGAGAGGAAACAGATCAGAGTCCTTTGAGACTAGCTCCCAGTTCCCCTCGCTTCCTCTGGAAACACAGTAATAGTGGTGTGTGTGTGTGTGTGGGAGAGAGATATTTACAATTGCACTTACATCCCTTACATAAAGCTAATAATTATCTTAATAGATGAGAAAATGTCTCTCATAATGTTGAATCGGCCGTAAATGTTTACAAGATCCCTTTCAGTTTTAAAGCAATAAAGTAATGGCATTCAATCTTTCCCACACTCCCTGTGCTTTAGGAGTAGTAGATGGGGCGCCATACTCAATGATCACAGATTTCCCGTGGCTTCGCTCTTTACGCACAGCAGAGCCCAACAGTTATGCTCGATACGACTTTGAGGATGATGAAAACAGTAAGTAACACACTGTCCATGAGTTCAGGTGTTATCATTCATAACAAAATATCGATTCAAATGCTGATGAATACTAGCTATGGCACAGCTGTTTAGCTATGATCTTTGTTCAACCATACGGTTTCCCTTTTTTTTGTAAAAAAAAAAAATGGTCCCACTTTATATTGTGGCTTTAAGTACTATGTACTTACATTGAAGTTACTACTTTGATACAATGTACTTATTGTGTACATACATGTTTTTACATTGTACTTATATTTTGAAAATACCTGCATGTAATTACAACTGTAATTAATTTATGTAATTACATTTGTAATTACACAGTTGACCCTTCCCTTACACCTTAACCTACCCTTAAATCGACCCATAACACCACACCTGTCCCTAACCTTACCAGTATCACATCTCAAAAGCAGCAAAAGTGTTTTACAATACAACCTGAACACAATAAGTACATTGTACTTATTTTTCTATGTAAGTACATAGTACTTAAAGCCACTTAATATAAAGTGGGACCAAAAAAATTGTATTACCCATCCACTGTTTAGAACCTTTCTTATGCTCACCAAGGCTGCATTTATTGGATCAAAAACTAAAATAGATATTTTATTTTGTGATGGCATTTATATACATTTGATGGCAAAGCTGAATTTTCAGCATTACTACTCCAGCCTTTAGTGTCACATGATCCTTGAGACTCATTCTAATATGCTAATTTGCTGCTCAAGAAACCTTTCTGATTATCAATGTTGAAAACACTGCTTAATTTTTTTTTTATTATATTAAATCTTTTATTTAATACTTTTTCTCAGAATTCTTTGACAAATAGAAAGTTCAAAAGAACAACATTTGTTTGAAATATTTTGCCATTAAATGTCTCTACTATCACTTTTGATCAGTTTTATGCATCTTTGCTGAATAAATGTTTGTTTGTTTTTTTAACAGTGGTGTATATTTATTACAATTTTCCCCATGTCCCTCAGTTTTAAAAATAGTCCCTCATTTAAAAAATGAATCTCACTCTCGCCCACTCTGAAATGTTCCTTTCCGTCAGCTACTATCTATGCGCCACGGCGTAAGGGGCAGCTCTCGGCCGACATCTGCATGGAGACGATCGGTGAGGAGATCTCAGAGCGACGGCAGACATGTAGGGGCGTTTTCCAGCGTGTGGTGGTCGTCTTCATCCACTACTGTGACGTTCGGGGGGAACCGGTGGATGACGACTACATCTAGAATGATCACTGCTCAGCTGGAGGGCCTGGAGATGCTGGAGAGAGTGTGGAGAGCTCTTCAGCCCTCTGCCAGCCTCTGCGTGAGAACAGAAAGCCTCAGTGGTGAATACCAAGGCATTTCCAGTTGCCTTTATCTCTGCGTTGACTTGAAACAAAGAGTAATCGCTTTCAATCGGCCATTGTCTTTTTTGTGAGTTCATTCTAGACTAATGAACTGTAGAGTAATGGTGTCACCAGGCTGGTTTGCTTGTGTTCATTACATGAAGGATGAATTGCAAGGCTTCCATGGAGCAGCAGCACACTTGCAGTAAAGAGGGGTGATGGTGTCAGCAGTTGCTTTGTTGCTACAGTTGTGCGCATGGGAAAAGATATGGCATATAAAAGGTGGCAAAAGGTGGCATATAAAATCACTTGTTTGGTGAAGACAGATTGAAGTCTTTGGTAGTTTTCTTTTTTTGAAACCCAGGCAGGATGTTTTGGCCACTTGGCATAATATCCCAGTGTGTATCTGCACTGGTACAGGCAATAACATCGTTCTAGATTTGTTTTAGTTTTTTTGCTCCTCATACCCTTTCAGAGACTTTTTTTTTTTTAATGAATTTCATATTATTTTTGTTTTCCTCTTACCTTTCCCCTAGAGGTTGGCTTGTGTGTTCTTCACTATTAACAGTGTTGGTGTCAGTTTAATCCAGAAACTGGTGAAGAGATCAAATGTTTCTTGGCCCATGAGAGGAACGTGGCAGAATCGGTGAATAAATGCATCACGTTTTACTTTCCTGTGGTCTTCATAGAGCTAAAAACAAATTGTGTAACAAAGACAATTTGAGAGTATTTTAAACCCACGGGATTTTTGTTTTTTCCCTTTATTCTGACTATTTTTATGGAACTCCAGTAGAATAGTTTTAAATCAGAATCACAGTGGATAAAGTTGCCAGGCATATCCCTTATTCATCTTCAGATGACTTGACCCACATTTCCTTCTCCTCACAATCTCGCTCTCTTCATATGGTAAAGCATCTTTAAAAATGGCCCTATGCCATTAACCTGCATTACAACCTACACCAGAGATAATAGTCAGCATTATGGGTTTCTGGATTGCTTCTTTCCCCTTTCTTGCCTAGTCCTTTTGTTTAAACATTTCAAATCGACAAATGGACTTAAAATGCACAATGTGTATATCTGCTTGGTGCAGTATAGATTTCACCAACTCGTGTTCGTAAAGAGTAGTTTGAGAAACTGGTCTAATTAAGAGAGAGTTGCAAGTCCAGGAGCTATTGATGCACAAAAAGCCCATCTCGCTGCTCTACTTTAGGCTTCTCTGGGTGACCCACTCTGCCATGTTTCAAGAGCCAAGAAATTCCATGGATTGAATCTGCACACATACTAAGCACTGCAGAAACTTGTGTACAAAGTTTGTGTACAGATATTCTGTATTTAAATGATCTTCCAAGATTTGTTTTATATGTTTATATAAAAGAATAAATATTTCACCAAGAGGTTCGGTCATGACTATTTTTGTTTTATCTTATCTCGTATTGTTTATATCTTATATATAATAATATAACTGTATTAGATACATATTTTATTTGCTTACAAATTATTCTAAATCTGATCAATTCATTAACTCATCATTTAGATCAATTTGAAACCAACTAAATCACTCATGACATGACATCATTGTTTTGAAATTTTATATGTAGATTTTTTCTCAGAACCTAACATGCTGTAGGTATGAATAATTAGTCATTAACACTTGTATCGCTTGACTTTGCGTGTTCCAGAAAGACTCACTCTGTAAGTTTACATCAAGGACACCTATTATAAAGTTTTCATAATTTTTCAATGAGATGTTGACACAATAGCTAAAACGGGCACAGAGGAATGATATTGTTCGGATCACTTTTAAATATAAAGAGAACTATAAGCGTCCACACCATCTTTGTTTATTATGAATAATCTCTACAATTATTTCTTCTGCTGCTTAAATTGCTTGAGCTCTTGAAATATATATATATATATATATATATATATATTTATTTTTTCTAGTTGTATAGTAAATCCTTGGATTGTTCACTTAATTCGTTCAAAAACACAGATGAGTGAGTCATTGAATCACTCGAAGGAAACACCACTACTGTGTTGCTCTGAGACACTCAACTCTTTGGCTTCATTTGGAACTCTTTTAGTAAAAAAATAAAGACGGTAACTGACAATATTGTCTTTAAAGTGCAAGTACTTGATTTTAACTTATACTGCTTTTATGAACTACACAGTTCAGTAAACAATAACTCGCAATCATGCTGTTTATCTGAATGTCTACATTGCTGTGATTACCTATGAGTATTTGATGCCTTGTCCCCAGCCCCTTCATAATGTTACTTTTCTTTTTAAGGGTGCCTCCGCCATCTTTTACACAGAGCATGTGTCTAATTATTACACAAGCAAAATAGCAGTTTCTCAATTAGTCTTCAATTATTGTGTAACAGTCCTACATGCCAACAGTACAGCAGACGTGTGCATGTAAAATAAATTTCCATACTCAGACACTGGGCTACGTTCAATAACCCACAAGGCAAGAGAGTGGAGTTTGTCTACACACTTTGCTGTTGTACATGACCCATTCTGGATTTAGTCTTGTCATATTGTTTACAATGTGTCACTGACACCATGAAGGTGTTTAATGTTTCAGGTCATTTGTCGCTTAACACTGTATAAGCAGGAAGAGGAGAGATTTGTGGTTAGAGCAGAAACCCTTCTGTACTCAGTTCCTGTCTGAAAGGGCTGGCCAAACCTTTCCGAATAAAATCCAGACAGTTTCACCTCGAGAAATCAATCTCAGTGGTGAAAGACTTTTTCTCGCAGGACACATTTTAATCCGTTTCGGCTGTCCTGAGCAAAACATGCATGTGAGGAAGTAAACACAAGCGTGTGGTTGGTGTTGATGTTTTGTCTTGAAGTCTTAGTCAGGTTTGGTTAATTCACTCTTGAAGTCAGTCTTAGTTAATTCGTCTTAAGTTTGTTTTTGATAAACCAGGGTTCCAGAAGTAAAAATCTCATTCATTTTTTCATAGGGGTATTGATTTTTAACAATAACTTATAAATCTTTGAAGACCGACCTGCCATGAGCTACGAGGTTGCATATATATATATATATATATATATATATATATATATATATATGCCTATATTATTATATTTATGTAGATTTATGTAGATTAAACACATAATAAATATATATATGCACATTTTATAAACAAAAACTTGTGTTAGATCGTTTGGACACCGCTAATATACACTCACCGGCCACTTTATTAGGTACACCTGTCCAACTGCTCGTTAACACTTAATTTCTAAGCAGCCAATCACATGGCGGCAACTCAGTGCATTTAGGCATGTAGACATTGTCTTGACCATCTCCTGCAGTTCAAACCGAGCATCAGTATGGGGAAGAAAGGTGATTTGAGTGACTTTGAACGTGGCATGATTGTTGGTGCCAGAAGGGCTGGTCTGAGTATTTCAGAAACTGCTAATCTACTGGGATTTTCACGCACAACCATCTCTAGGGTTTACAGAGCCCGTTACAACCAAGGTGGGCAGAAGAGCATCTCTGAACGCACAGTACGTCGAACTTTGAGGCAGATGGGCTACAGCAGCAGAAGACCACACCGGGTGCCACTCCTTTCAGCTAAGAACAGGAAACTGAGGCTACAATTTGCACAAGCTCATCGAAATTGGACAATAGAAGATTGGAAAAACGTTGCCTGGTCTGATGAGTCTCGATTTCTGCTGCGACATTCGGATGGTAGGGTCAGAATTTGGCGTCTACAACATGAAAGCATGGATCCATCCTGCCTTGTATCAACGGTTCAGGCTGGTGGTGGTGGTGTCATGGTGTGGGGAATATTTTCTTGGCACTCTTTGGGCCCCTTGGTACCAATTGAGCATCGTTGCAACACCACAGCCTACCTGAGTATTGTTGCTGACCATGTCCATCCCTTTATGACCACAATGTACCCAACTTTTGATGGCTACTTTCAGCAGGATAATGCGCCATGTCATAAAGCTGGAATCATCTCAGACTGGTTTCTTGAACATGACAATGAGTTCGCTGTACTCAAATGGCCTCCACAGTCACCAGATCTCAATCCAATAGAGCATCTTTGGGATGTGGTGGAACGGGAGATTCGCATCATGGATGTGCAGCCGACAAATCTGCGGCAACTGTGTGATGCCATCATGTCAATATGGACCAAACTCCCTGAGGAATGCTTCCAGCACCTTGTTGAATCTATGCCACGAAGAATTGAGGCAGTTCTGAAGGCAAAAGGGGGTCCAACCCGTTACTAGCATGGGGTACCTAATAAAGTGGCCGGTGAGTGTATATGTTACATATATACATACACACAATCTGTGTGTGTGTTACATTATCTTTATCTTCTGCACATTTTCTTTTGTCAGCTTGCCTTTTTGAATTGTCTCCTGTTGATGTTCACAGTTCATTTAAAGATCATTTCCTCTCTTTGAGGCACACCAGAGCCACTTACTCTATACCATACACTATTATATCTTGTAAGGAAAATAATCCTGTCAAAATAGGCTACTTCAGACAAGAGTCATCGATTATCTTTGCATGGATTGATTGCATAAATCAGTACAGTCAGGTTGCAGCTGGTCTCACTGAGTATTTCCTGATGGAGTTTTTTCTCCTAAGTCCTATTTTAGCTAATTAAACTCCACAGAGATCTTTTTTTAGCTTTGCTTGTTTTCCAACCCCTCACATTCCTCCTCCTTCCTCGGTTAAGGGCAAAAGATACAAGTGGTTGTTGACGTAATACATTCTCAACGGGAGGACAAACACCTTAGGGGTTAATGCACCATGGTGAAATGTTAGAGTCAAAGCCTTATAAAGAAAAAACTCCTCCAAGCTGAAATCTTTATCATCTTCAGAGCGCATGCAGATAGAAAAGGGAAGTATAGCTAGCTAGTCCTTCTGTAAATAAAGACTGTTAATTAATGTACAGTGGGAATAAAATCAGACAA
Organism: Semotilus atromaculatus; assembly: GCA_031834385.1. Taxonomy (NCBI): domain Eukaryota; kingdom Metazoa; phylum Chordata; class Actinopteri; order Cypriniformes; family Leuciscidae; genus Semotilus; species Semotilus atromaculatus. Next base: position 11,774,589 of record JAULUF010000052.1, on the reverse strand, counting down.
CATTAAAATTGTCATTTTCCTTCGAATCAGGACAAAAATATCAAATTCAATAAACAGAACGTTTTATAATTTGTAATCATTTAAAATAAAAGTAATGATGTAAAATGAAGAAATACTTAACCCATGTTGTGTTTAGGGCCTGAGGGACCCAGGATCTTTCCAATAGCTCAACACACACACACACACACACACTGGAGTACGGTGAAACGGTTTGAAGTCTAATCCCTGAGAACTGAAAAAAATAATCAATTTGATAATGTGCTTTAAACTTCTCCCATGAAAAAGTATGTTTGGTGTCTTAGTGAACTTTAAAAGCTATAAAATATGATGCAATACATTTTCACATACTACCAATCTCTGACTGGTACACATAATCAGATTTTTTTTTTTGTTTTTTTTTGTTCTACTGTTATTGATCTCCTCAACAGGGGTTCCCATGGTCTTGAAAACCCTGGATAGTGGCCTCTTTTTAAATTTGTGATTTCTAGACCTGGAAAAGTCATGTAAATTAATCAAATCCCCAAACTCCATAGGAATTTTTGTAATGGATATAAAAACAATTTGGAGTAGAAATTGTGAGTAAAAAAATTCTTATCCAATTAACCATGAACAACTGTAAAGGTCACAAGGCCTTTGAAAACTGTTGAGGCCAAAGGGTTTCTTCTGAGTCACAAAGGTAAAGAACCACTGCAGTTTCAGTTGCATCAGAATTATATAATGGAAAAATAGTGGTTAATTTCAAAGTAATTTATTTTTATTTATTAATTATATTCTTACATTTTTATTAAATGTTTAAAAAATATATATATATTTCTAGGTCTCTAATCAAATTTGTGAAAATGACTTACGTAGAACCCATTTAACTGCAGGTAAGATTACTTATATTCTGCTTCAGTGCAAATAAAGGTATTTTAACAAGTGGTCTTTAGTCTTTTGAATCCACTGTTCTTAGAAACCCGTAAGAACCAGTGGTATCAGATGTAGTGTAAACAGTGCTGCAGGACATGTACATGTAAAGAATGAGAACACCCCACTGGTCTCCATCAAACATAGAGCGCAGCTCCAGCTGTCAGACACTGGGAATCAATTGTTCTCCCTTTGCTGATACATCCTGCCATGTGTGCGCGCATGGCTTTTGTCATTTACCTCCCTGGCTACGTGCTAAAGGATGTGCTGAACCTGCTCTGGTGGACATAAGTACAACCAGATGTGACAGGCCAGTTAAATTAGACACCTTGGCTGGCTCTCTTCCTTCAGGGCATGTAAAGGTAAAGCAAATGAATCTTGAGTGTGTAGAGATAATCCAATGTCTGTCCTCTGAGTATGGCTGAGGAACTGTGATCTACTGCAAGGTATTCCTGCAGTACAGAGAGGTCATTCAGAGGACAGCGCCGGGGATATGACTCTGATTAATAAACATGTTTATAACATTTAGCTTGACTAAAGGAAGTTTAATGGTATAAATGTCCATAAGGAAGTGTAGGCCTAGATTTGAAATCTCATTTGCCTGTGATTTCCCTTCTGTCATTTGTGGGTCACTGCGTGGGCACTAGCTTTCACCATGCAAGCATCAGAGGATACAAAAATAAACTTACATATTATGACATTGAGACATGTCCTCTTTATCTATTTTGAATGACCTACAGTATGAGTGGTTCATATGACCCAGCTGACGTTTGCAGTGGGCTCTTTACCATCTCTTTAATCATCTTTACTTTTCAATAAGCAGATTAGAGCTGTTGTCAAGAGTAGTTTTTACCGTCTGATCGATCGCTCAAGTAAAACATTTTATTTCCCATATTGACTTGGAAATTGTGATCCACTCACTTATTTAATCAAGGTTAGACTTGTAACTCATTGTACATTGGTCTGCCCCAAACTGTGTTATCCCGTCTACAGCTTGTCCAAAACGCAGCAGCCAGGCGGTTAATGAGGTTAAGAACGAAGGATTTCTCCAATTTTAGCATCTCTACACTGGCTCCTGGTGAAATTCTTTGTTTTAAAATTCATTATTTGGCCTTACATCCCAATATATTACTGACCTTTTTACACCCTTACTTTCCAACCAGACCGCTGGTCATCTGACCAACTGCTACTGAAGGTTCCTCATTGCCATTATAGATCTAAGGAGGACCGGACCTTTTCTGTGTCCTTTTTCTTCCTTAAAAACAAATTTTCTGTGGCTTTTGAATAGATTACGGAATTGGTTTTGAAGCAGATAAAATACTTGTTGCATTTAAATGTTTTAATTTATTGTATTGTATTATATATATATATATATATAATTTTATTATTATTTTACCTCAATCTGTAAAGCAACCTCTGTTGTTTTTAAATGTGCTATAGAAATAAAGGTTAACTTGACTTGATCTCTTCTGATAAAAGGATGCTTTTTAATAAACATGATGGAGTTGCTTGCCACAGAAATGTGTCTATTAGCCTGTGCTAATACAAGCACATTGTTATTTGGTTGCTAAAGTGTTGCTAGGTGGTTGCTTATTGACTCAAAAAGCCTGTCTCTCTATAATATTTATATGGTCCATAAATGTAGTGCAGGTCCCTTATTAAAATTTAGTCTTGGGAGTTTTAGAGATCAGTGAGACTTTTTTTTTTTAAATAAGTCTCTCAGTAAAAAAAAAAAAGTATAGCCTACATTTTTTAATGTAATTTATTCCTGTGATGACAACGCTCAATTTTTAGCACCAATTACTACAGTCTTTACATCATCCTTCAGAAATCATTCTAATATGCTGATTTGCTGCTCAAGAAACATTATTATCTATATTGAAAACAGGTGTGGTGATTATTTTCAGGATTCTTTGATGAATAGAAAGTTCCAAAGAACAGTGTTTATTTGACATAAATATTATTCTGTGACGTTATACAGGTGAAACTCGAAAAATTTGAATATCGTTCAAAAGTTCATGTATTTCAGTAATTCTAATTAAAAGGTGACACTAATACTGCCCTACAAAGCAAAAAGGCAGTAACTGCATTTTTGGTCAAAAATGAGTTATCATTTTCATGACATTCAAGGCATCCTTTGTTATGTGACAAAACATCTTATCTCAAATGTGTGTCGTTTTGGAGAAAAATGGTAGTCGTTTGTACAGTAACTGCAAAAAAGGTAACGACAGGATAACTTTAAAGTCATTTTTCTCAGTTCTGCACTCTGCGTAGTTACTGCCTTTTTGCTTTGTAGGGCAGAATAGTATATATAGCTGCATGATTATACTTCTCAGAGGGCTGACATTTCTGTATTTAAAATCTTTATTTTTTATTGATTTCATGCAATATCCAAATTTTTTGAGATTTTGAATTTGGGGTTTTCATAAGCTGTAAGCCATAATCATCAAAATTATAACTTTTGCAGGATATTAAAATTTTTCGAGACTTAATTTTTGAATAATGTAATGCATCCTTGCTGAATAAAGGTATTAAAGGATTAGTTCACTTTAGAATGAAAATTCTGTCATCATTTACTCACCCTAAAGTTTTTCAAACCTGTATGAATTTCTTTCTTCTGCTGAACACAAAAGAAGATATTTTGAAGAATGTCAGTAACTAGACAGTTGATGTTCCCCATTGACTTCCATAGTAGGAAAAAAATACACTATGGAAGTCAATGGGGAACATCAGCAGAAGAAAGACATTCATACAGGTTTGAAACAACTTGAGGGAGAATTCCTTTAAATTTTTTAACAAAACAAACTTTTTAATATTTAATTCACTAATTCAAAAATATTTTGCCCACCATGCAAACATTTTCAGATCACTCATAAAATATTAATATTATGTGTATGACAAACAGTTCGGGATGAGTCACATAAGGTTCTATAAAACAAACCTCTTGCCTTTGCAAGGTCCACTAATTAAAGACACCACCAGAACATATTTTTCATGGAAATGGACTGTAAAATTAGTCTCAGAATTTGCAATCATTTCAAGATGTTACCTGTATTGTTTATTCTTAAAAGTTCAGAATCAGTCCATTACAGTTTAACCCAAGCAAGAGCCCCCCCAAAAAATACACATTAATGTAAACAGTCTTGCAGATTGTATTCATCTTTGTATATTTGAGCTGTGTACGAGTCTCAACGAGTCATCTATCACTAGAACTAAACACGTTGTTCTGTTCTGTTCTGTTTGGGGTCAAAGTCTGTGTCAGAAAACAGCTTCAAAACAGAAACCTATACCAAACTTTCTAATGTTTATAGACAGAGGTATGGAGTTAATAATGATGCATATACAAAAACATTTAATAATCCGAAAAACTATTTAATTGCAAGAAAAAGAACAATGATCTCTTTCTTCTCTGCAACAGATTTAATCGATTTCAAGACCAAATGGCAATATTTTATATTTTAAAATGTACTTTTGTATTTTTTTGGCATAAATAGTCATATTTAAAAAAAAACAGTAATTGCTGCCAAAAAAGTTTACGATTTCTTCTGTTTAACATAATTATGCTGTTTTTGCAATTAATAAACAACTTTGCTTTTGCAATACCCATATATGCACCCAGAGTCATAATTCAAATATCATAAAATAAAGAAATCTAGTAAGGAGGGAAATTACAGTGCTACGCTCCACTTGTATGACACTCTCTATTTGGAGAAAAAGAACTCATCAGCCGGGCCATTAGCGCTCAAGGCTGCCAAGCCACGAGGTACTGGTTGGCTGCTGTTTTTAAGCCCCTGTTTCTCCAGATGTAAACAGAGAATCTTCCCCAAACATTGCCTTTTTAAGACTTCTCAGCAAGAGCTAGGGGGCGACCTATTTTGCCACTCGCTGAAGCTAATGAAGGGCTCCGCGAACAATGCCTTACACCGACACCGCGTTGTCACGCTTCTCCACTTCAGTCCCCCCACTCTTGTCTAAATTTAGTCTTTCCAGAGCATGGGTCTGGAGGAGACAGCCGCTCTAAACATTAGTCTCTGCAGACTCCTTTATGGATGAGGGTGAGAAGGGGATCTAACCCTGATGGATATTTCACAGACAGATCCCACCACCCCCTTGCTCTCTCTTTAGCCACATCCAATCTGCCTCTTTGACCTCTATGGCTCGATGTGTCCAGGAGGAAAATTCATCTGGCGGAGAGCACGGCACAAGGTCAAGGCTTTGTCTTGCTTTCCTTTATAATCGCTCTTATCTCTCCTCTCAGCAGATGTCTTGGTCCATTTATGCCGAAACGTGTTGTGAATGAATGTCTGGTTTGTGAAGGTCTGCTGCTTATATACGTACATTCTCACAATTAGAAAGGGGTCAGCATGTAAGACAACACGTTGAGTATTGCATTACAATTAAATAAATATAAAAACACACTTGGAAAAAAATCTAATCTGGCCATCTGAAGACCTCCACAGAAAAACACTGTACTTGGCTAATAGATTAATCATTAACACGCAGATTCCAGTTTATGGGGGTGATTTCATTAGGAACTGTTTGTGTTGCCAGTGGTCAGTGTAATGATGATCTCCAGAGCCATATTGTGTTATTAGATAACAGATTTCTCTAGGACTGTTACACACACAATGTCCATCATCATGAAGATGACCATTTCACTCCCATTAATCTTTGTGTCATGAAAGCAAACATACCCTGGCTTCATTTAAATATTTTTTTCAGATGTATGGTTGTCACACAAGAAAGCTGTCACAAATCTTACATCCCATTATGTTTTGTGTCAAAAGTTTAAATATGTGTTGTTTTGTATATATTTGTATATCTACTTCAAAACTAAAAAGTTGTGAATTCTGTCCTCCAAACTAATATTGCAATATCAAAATAGTTTTTTTGTAATAGTTATTTGGTAAAAAGTGAAAACAATAAAACTCCAGTGGTATATTTCATGTCATGCTTTTGGGGCATGGAAAATTAAATGTAGCCTAATGTATTTTTTTTCCTGCACAATAACCGGTATTTTGGGATATTTGCTAATTCACAGAAATTCAATATGTAAATTAATAATCAGAGTAACAGGTGTGGCAACCTCATTCTCTTGTACATTGTGATATAATGTTTAGAACTTTTTTTTTTTGCTTTACATTCTGATCCAAATATCTTGTGGTTAGGCCGAATAAAACAGCCACCAACAGGGAAACGTCTTCATGTGGAGACCCAGTTTTTTAACCCAACTGTCAAGAAAATAAACAAACCTCTCTCTCTCTCTCCCTTTTTTCTTGCCCCCTCTCTACCTCTTTTCTCCTTGTGACTTGTATATGATTCCCAGCATTCTGTAAGCAAATGCTTTCCCATATGGGGAAACGCAGTGCTTTTGAGAGGAAGTTAACTATTTGAAATAACTGTGTCTGCGCAGAGCCCGTGTGTTCCCAGGCAGGAATGGCAAGGAGCCCTCTGTTGTTAATGGTTTCCACATGGACTCTCAGAGAGGCTGGCCAAGACTCCAGCACGGGCAGAAATCTCCAAATTTAGAAGAAATATGAAAATTGTCAAACGTGCTTTACTCAGGCTGAGACGGCGGGCCCGGCCCCCTTGCCTGAGCCCTCCCCATCCCTTCTCATCCTCACACATCGCGGGTCACAGCTCGGGTCACGGGGGCTCTTACACCAGCCAATCAGGCAGCTTGAGAGGCATTCCCTGATGTGCCGCTCTGATGGTGGACCAGCCCCTTGCCTCATATAAGGTAAAAGAAAAGTCTTTGCTCCCTAAGCCGGCCATGCTTCAAAAAGGAGCCTCGACCCAGGAACACCCTTCAGACGGTGGAACGCATGGCGTCCATAGGAACAGAGCAGGGGACCCCCTCTCTGCATCTCTACCCATCCCGACATCCCGACCCAATACCCAGCACCCTCCCAACCAACCAAAGTGGCCAGGACCAGTGCAAACTATCCTTCTTCTTCAAGACGCAGACTGCGGTAAGTCTATCTCAACTTATTCTTAACATCCGACTGGATTTGTTTAGGTAACTATACCTTAATTTGTTAGTCATTGCACATGTTGGTTCTGAGATACTGAGACATACCAGGCATGTCAAGCTGTCATTGAGAGCAGTGTGACACTAAGCTGATCCAGCTGGTTAAAAACACTCCGCTGATACAGTGACCGCGTCCCGTTCAGGTATTGAGGGTGATAGGGTGCCAGGAAACAATTGCAAAATGTGGCTTTCCTGTAGGAGTGCGCTTAAGAATCAAAGCTCAATCAAAGTCCTCTGATTAAGACAGGGTGAAATTAGTTATGAGAACCCAGTTTTATGTTTTCAAACAGTACTGATGAATTGCAGACGACTGGCTTTGTGCTTGCGTGCTGCATGTTGAGTGTGTGCTTGAGAGCGTAACAGGAGAGTTCACCTGGGGATAGTGGGGAGAAATGTGAAATGACCTCACAGATCACAGTCCCGAAAAGCCTCATCGGGGAATGTGATCTGGCTGCTGTGTAACTGGCCTTTGAACTTGACTTTGAACTTGAATTCTGCTAAATCAAACGATAAATTTATATAAATGGGAAACTGTTATCAAAACGTCTCTCATTTGATATTGTATCCCCATAGTTTTTACTCATTTTCATATGCATCAAGCAATTATTGCAGACATTTTCAGAAAACCTACTTAAGTATTGTCTTCAAAAAGCAGTACATTTGATTAAGCTATTAGACTACACCGACTTTCCACCATATGCAGTACCTCTTGTCAAAAAGCACATTAGGAAGTTAACTAAATATCTCAGCAGCAGTGTCTAATAAAATTGTTAGATCAAAATAAATTAGGTGCAGACTTCCATCCCCCACATTCTCTCCTCCATTCTTCTCGTTCTTTGTTTCTGGAAAGACCTTTTTGCAAATATCAGATGAGGGAGGGAGCGGAGGAGGGAAGCCAGCAGATGTGGCCAGCTGTTGGTAGGCTCAGATCAGCGTTTAACTTTTCTAGTCCAGGGATGCCACTCTGGTGACCTACTGAAACACACACTGTCTTTCACACGCACACACACACATTCCAAAATATTCGAGTTGAATCTTAGCATGCCCATATAAAGTAAAAGACATGTTGACCCACCGCTTGAACATTGCAGATAGACTAAAAGTTTGCATCAAGACCTTCCAACGAACAATTATGGCATATGTGCATCCTGGTATATATTTTATACTTTTGGATTACACTGACAGACTTTGAGCAAACTCAATCAACACTTACATTTGCTACAAAGTTTACAATTGTTGTGTGATTTCAAACCATTAATTCCATTAGCCATCTATTAGCCAGACAACCCATTTGACCAAAAATGTTTGATGTTTCATATTGCCTAAAAGTGAATTCTTTAATATTGACATATGCAGTACTTTACAGTGTATTACGTTGTTTATTATTTATTTTTAAGATATCAGTATTACATAATCCAATATGAAACAACACACAAACATATATAACATATCTATCAATGTATATATAGCCTAGCCCTACAATGCAAAATATATATAAATATATTTAGTCAGAATGAGCACCAACAATCTCTCATTAGCTTTGAAACATTTTCTTTTTATGGACATTTATTCCCCTAATTGTTACCAGAGTCCAGAGTCTCAAAATCTATCATTATACTGTAAGTCTTATGCTGGATGACTATATGTGTTGATGGACAGATTAGATAGAAGGATGGAGGGGTTATTGAGTTGGAGACAGTGAGGGAGGGAAAGGAAGTGCATTATTTATTTTCTGAGGAGTCAAAAGTCTGGCAGCCATTGGAGCAGAGTGCTTTCACATGACCCTGTGGTGGCCTTGGTGCTTTGGCCTGTCCCCCGCATCACTTGCTCCCCTCCCCAAGCCCCTTGGGACCCCAGTTCTCAGGGTCACTTTCACATGAACAGTGGGAAGGGAAATAAGGGGGGGTTAGCTGGTCACCAGAGACTGCCCAAAGCCTGTGTCCACCCACTCATAAGGGTCTACACAGCCTCAGGCCCCCTGAACACTAACATGAGGGCTCACCCCCGGTTAGGCTCTAAGGTGCTGACAGAGAGCGTTGTCCTGTCTGTCTGGGCGTGTTTTTCTCCACATCAACACTCCACATTCCAATTACTTGTGTTTAAGGAATGCTTTAGGGGTTTGTCAGTTCCTTTTTGGGCTATAAAGCGCTCCTGCTGGGCCTTTGCCTTGTAAAACGGGGATGTTAGTTTTTATGATGTTTAGATGTACCTGAGAAATGTTAATGATCTCATATCTCTTGTCAAATACATATGTTTTCTCTTCATTTTACCCTTGTCAAATCTGTTGAAGAAATATGTGGAATATGAGAATGTCATATCTTAGCAAAAGATAGTTTGTCCTTGAAGGCATCAGGCATAACACTGATCGAAAAAGTAACATGCTTGTTCGAGCAGTTTTATCGTCACAAACACAAAACAACGCATAAATCAGCCTCTCGGGTTTCTTCTTTTATTGGTTAACCGGTTAAGTGAAATTCCTTATCATATATGGTAAAAACAGTAGTCACCTTATTATTTACAGTGAAGAACAGATGTCCCTACAAGTCCCTATATTACGCATCACATTGGATCTTATTAAACATTTATGTTTCGCCTTATGTATTTGGTCATTCATGTAGATTAGGTTGATTGTCACATTTTACGCTGTTTAGTTTATACATTGTGTGTGTGTATATATATATATATATATATATATATATAAAAGTTGCTGCCTAATATTTTTAAGTACAATCTACTTGGATGTTGAAGTTAAAGCAATGTAAAAACATATGTTGTCATAACTTATTGATCATATAATTATTTACAGTGTATTTATTACATTATTTTAATGTTGTGTGAGCTACCCTTCAGATAGTGAAATAGTCCTTTAATTCATAATTTGAGTGGTTATCAAATTTAAAAAAAAAAATTACAGTGCATTTCTGGGAACCACAGCTGCAAGTTTTCACCATAAACTTAACAGGAATTTTTCGCAGTGTAAGTTTACTAAAATTCTCTTATGGGCAGAATTATAGTACAAGTGTCAAGCAGAAGATCACAAGAAAATGAGCCCCACAGTATTGTTCCAATTACACTAAACCTCCTCAGTAAAACGCTACAAGGTGTGCGCTAACCATGCGTCCTCACGAATTACAATTTCCCCAAAGAATCTAAATGTAGATAACGGCTATTAAGTTGAACCTCTATTGGAATAGATGAATGTTTGCATTTGTAGTTCATGCATAAGCCTGAGCTTCAGAAGGGAGATTAGCTTCTAGAGCTAGACTGAGCAGAGAGAGGTAACAGGCGGGTGCCCTCCTCCTCCTCCCTCCCCCTCCTTCACGTTTCCTGTCGTGATGATTTAAGGAGATGGGGAGAAATGAGAGGGAACCTTAAAAGGCAATGTTTAGGCATGCTCGTGCTCTCCATTATCAAGCCACAGTCTGTGTCTGTGTAAACACAGCATCTGCCTCTTCTGTGGAGGTGAGCGCTTTGGCACCAGTCTAGCCTGTCACTGTAATAACTCTCTCTTTCGCTCCTTCACCGTATCCCTCCCTCTCTCTTCTGATCACATACACACGTTTACACTAGATCACATGGCATTTCCACCAGCCATATGATTCACTCTGCTCTCACTTATGGTTTCACAGTGTAGTTACCCTGAGAGAACAAAGTTCAGTCTAGCTTTGAATTTATTTTTTGTTATATTTAATTTCAACTTCTAATTGGTATGTCAGCACAAGTTGCTTTTATTTAAAACACCTAAGTGAGTTTCAAAATGGACTAAAATCATAGTCTTTTCACATTGCCTGTTTGTTTTTGATTGTCTCAAAAATGGTCTGTTTCTTGAACCACAACAAAAATAAAACAGCTGGCAAGCTGCAAAGCGTGAAAAGCTGGTAACAGTTAGACAATCTTCAGATCAGGACTGTAGACTTCCTCCTAAACGGCCAGACTGCGTGCATGCGTACGTGTGTGTGTGTGTGTGTGTGTGTGTGTGTGTGTGTGTGTGTGTGTGTGTGTGTGTGTGTGCACTATATGTGCACTATCCGAAATCCTTGTCCTTGTGGGGACATTTGGTCCTCATGAGCTCATAAGTCATTAAATGATGGGTTTTTTTTGTTGTTTTTGTTTTTTGTGAGGGGTAGGTTTAGGTTTAAGGGGTATAATATACAGTTTGTACAGTATAACAATCATTGTGTCTATGGAATGACCCCATAAAACATGGAAACCTATTGATTCACATATGCAGTCTATTCTCATTGTGAGACAAATTTAACTCTTGCCTTCCAAGTAGGACAGAGCCTGGGAACCAGGGTTTTGCCAACAGGATGTAATGTTTATTATTGGGGCTCACTTATTAGGCAGTAGTTCAGTATCAGTATCTCTGTAAGTGTAGAGCCTGGATGTGTTTGTTGAGTTTTCCTCACATGGAATAATAACTGATACATCCGGCTCTATAATATCTCACAGAAAGAATATTCACATCCCTGTCAGTCGAGATGTCAAAACTAAGGCCCAAGGCCTCGGCTATACATACTTGGGCAGATTTTTCAAAAATGTGCTGGTTGTCACCAAGTTTCCTGGTTTCTTCTTCACCTTCAGCGCTCTTTTGCCTTTTATGTCAGGCTCCCGCCGACTGTGACTAGAAAAGGGAATGTATGCAGGCAGCGCGGCGGAGAGCGGCGGAGGGGGGCACGTGGAGCAGTGACAAACTATCTAACTATCTGCTTCCACAATCACGGCCCGTAAGAGGCTGAAAGGGTGAATGTTTATCAAAAGCACAGCTACATTTTCCATTATCCCAAAATAAAATCCCTTCAGAATTCCTTATATGGGCTGAGGGAGATTCCAGAAGGGGGATTCGAGACAACCTAAAGCTCTCACTTGTTGGAAAAGACTTTAAAAAAAGGGCTTAGGAATTTTCATGTTGTTTCTCCTTTTTTCCCCCCATTTTTGGAGGAGCCTTCCTGCTTTGTAGTTTAATACTGTACAAATTAAATTAAGTGGGATTTGTTGGGATTCTTATTCTCCTTATCAACACTGCCTGGGGCATTCTGAAACCCTAAGGAAAATTGTTCATGAAGTCTTTTCACACATAGTCAACTGAGAATGTGTGGAAAATCACTGATATTTGTACCTCATGGCCGAGCTATTCTTCAGAGTTGTTGCACATGACACTGGAATGATGGACTTAGCAGCCTGACATGCAGTGGCACAAAAACGAGGTATGTTGTGCATAGGGGCGCTGGACGGGAGGGGGGCGCCATTGTGGCAAAATAATTATTTCCTTTAATAAAAGTTTATAAATAATCAAAAATAGTTTGTTAAAAAAATATTAAAGGAAACATTACTATTTAACCTTTGTTTAGCAATTTAACTGATTATTTTATTATATCAATATCAACCGCTCACCCTCCGGCTGCGACTCCTTAAAGTCTGTCCCATGACCAAAAATGGATAGATGTGGGAAGCGTTCTGGGGCACAGAGCAGAAAAGGGTAAAAGGATAAGCTTAACCTATTACTTATTTATTTCTATTTTACAACTGTAAGTCTTTAAATTGATCAACATTAACCATTTAACAGCGGTTAACTTTGGTTCAACTTTGAATTTCAGGGCTCAACATTGTTGCTTATTTGGGAAATGTGTTTATTTATTTTTTAAAATTTGAAGGGGCAAGTGAATTTTTTTTTTACCAGAAGTTGGCTAGCTTAAAAATAACAAGGGAAGCTTCGTAATGCGAGAATGATTCAGATTTTTTTTAGCTACATTCAGTGTAAAGCGCGATTGATAATGGTGGAGTGGTTGACGTTCGCGTTGCCTGTCTCTTTGTGAGAGAGACTTTCTTTCGTGGAGAAATCGAAACAAATTAACCAATCAGCACACGATAATTTCACAGAAGAAACATGATGTTGAGTTTTAAACAAAATTCTAAGAAATTGTAACATGATAAAGTTACATAACACGACCAAGGGAGCTGTTTTGCTGAATATATCACGAACAAGTAGCCTAGCCTATTTAATTATCATAAATGTTTATTTTTTATTAGCCTATTTAGAATTAAGTTACTTACATTTTAGACACATTATTGACTGTTTTAGTTATATTTCACGACGAAAATAGTTCCAAAGGAAAACAACAATCAGCGCAGTGTTTTACTGAATGATCAGTAGGCTATTCAGCGTTTTGAACGAATGTTTGAATGAATGACTCAATGACTCACTTATTAAGATAGCCACTTGCCGCCACCTATTGGTGGTTTAGTTTCATGTTTAAAAGTATCATTAAATACTTGAATATACAAGGGAAAAAAAATCATTTAAAACATTAATCTCATAACATTAGGCTATTTATTGCAGTTGCAATTTTGCAGTGTAAATTATTTAATTTGATTGGTAACACCCCCGTTTTATTATTATAGCTGAATTTATTGATCAAATGTAAAAATTTGACATGAAAGATGATGCATACGGCCTTTATAAAGGTAAATAATGCCCTAGGGTAGAAAATATCACAAATTTTGTTAATGTGCAGATTTAAGTAAAAGCTGAAAGAACACTGATGGGAATATGTTTTCAGAATAAATTATATTTAAACCCCAAAAATCATCCCGGAATAAAATACTGATCTTGCATACCCCTCAGCTAATGTGCAGTTGCGCCCCTGCTGACATGTGCTTGAATTGCTGTTTTTGAAAGCCCATCTTTATCTCTCATTACAGAGTCTACAGGGGGGAAACTCAACATGGACTCAACATGGACAATTTACACACAAGATGCTGCAAGTAAGAACATAATATACCCTTGAGATTTATTTTATGTTATTTCCACCTCAGAGTAAAATAATAATTATTATTATTTGTTTCTCGCAATTTTACTTTAAATCTCACATTTGGGGCTTCATATCTCATCATTTTACGGTAACACTTTATTTTACAGTGATCTTGTTACTACATGTTACATGTACTTGTGTAAAAACAGTCAATTTTGCATAATTACATGCAACTAACCTCAACCAAACCCTAACCCTAAAGTAAGTACATGTAGTTCATTAAATATTACTCAGTACTTCAATATATAATTACACTGTAACAATGAGACCTTAAAATAAAGTGTAGCCTAACCAATTTTACTTTACATTCATAGATGTAGAAATGTCGTACTTGTGAATATATCACAGTTGTTACTTTAAATACCACAAGGTGAATATTTCTTATATTCTTTAACTTCACCTCACAATTAACCTGGACTCTGAGGCAGAGACACAGGCTTCCTTAGAATAGGCTATACTTGAAAGGAGTTGTGGAAGTGGAAGTTTTTCCTTTGTTGTACCCAGAATTAGGTCACCGTGCTTCATTTCAGTCTATAAACAGCAACAAATTGGAGCCAGACGTGCTTGTCAACCTAGCCCTTGAGTCCTTCTCCAAAGGATTGTACTGTAAACTGTGAACGGTACCTTGTGGATAGGCTGCATATCAGTCTGTTAATGCCTACTGCCCTCATCTCTTTCCATTAACCACAGCACTGATGGAAAAGCCATTAGAGAGCTGTGTCGGAGTGAGCGAATGATCCTGCATAATCGTACCCGCTTCCTGGTTGGAGAAGTGAAAACGGTCCACAAAATATATAGAGTTGCCTGTCTGTAAGAATGAGCTCAGCTCTGGGTGCTATACAGTAGCATTTTGTGGTTTCCACACACACCACAGCATATTCAGAAAGCTCACGGCACTGAAGCAAGGATTGTGGTATTATCAGATGACTGGGAAGGGTTCAGACTATTCGAAACGTCGTCTCCTGCTTTGAGAAGATAAAACTCACATGGGCCGGATTCTGACAGGTTTATGGACCATTTTAGACTTCCTGCCTTTTTTCACAAAGTTGCAGTATGTGTCAAATCAGCCTGTTTAACCACCCCAGTAAGCTTCTCATGTCTACTCGGGTGGGATTTTATTAGATGAGAAAGGACGTCCCCTTGAACCCTGCTTCCCTGCGGACCAGTCTGATTGAGACAGAGGAAGTGGTTGTGTATAAAGGGGCATTCTGCGGTACACTGAGCCCAGTGACTCATGGGCATTACGGCAGACGAATGCATTGATGTTGCCTTTTGAACGCGAGTACAGATGTTCACTGCAGGAGTAAACATCCTGTTCTGTAACACAGATCTGTGCCGTACCGCTGGGGGCAGAGCAGCGCTGGAAGTTGGAGCGAGCGTGCAGTTGTTTATTCAGCGGATTGGAGTCCTGCAGCTCCAAGGTTTTTCTTGGGCGACGGCCACTTTCAGAGGCAAGAGCTCATGCTAAATATCCCGCTGTTAGGCTGGCAAGCTTGCGTCTGAATCACTACGTAAAGGCTTTCCGTTATCCTGGGTGGCATTCCGAAGCATAGTGAGCGGCTCAAGACTGGAATGGAAGTGTGAGAGAACTAGGAAGAAAAAGGAGCTGAGATGGTTGTAGGGAGATCAGGGCATGTAGGTCAAAGCCATTTCCTGTACACCCACAACACTTTCCCCACACACGTCCATCAATTTTAAAAGCAATGGGCCTAACAAATGCATCCATCATACACTCAACAAATTTCACCAACAATTGCAAAGACACTACAAGAAACGCATTGAATTGAACATGAAATCTGAAATGGTATTTTATTGTAAAACAAACTCTAATAATCTGTTTAATTTACAACTTTTTTTTTTTTACAGTGTCTACATTTCGGGAATAGTTTTTTTTTAATCTAAAAGGGGATAAAATACTAAATAAATAGCATCTATCCATGTGTAATTGAGTATTCATCTTCTGCTCCTGATCTTTAGGTTTCATAGCTGCAGGTCAGACCGGCTGGCTGAGGAATTCATCAAACCTCTGGTTCTTTATATGAGAATCATGAGTCATGAGCATAAGACTCCCATGTAAACAACAGGACTTGGAGGGTACTGATCAAAGACGGTAAGATGGCAAGCACAAAAGGAGTCCTGCATAATTAATTCCCTCTATACAGTCCTCAGGCCCAAGGTGCAGTGCTGCATCTCTGGTCAACTGGGAGTCTGAGATGAAGCACTGTAGCTCGGGAGGAAGGACACTGCCTGCTAATACTATGAACATAAGATACCTTAAATGTACATGACTGATTTCTATTGAATAAAAAGCTCCTATAATTAGTAGTTGCCTAACCATTATTGTTTAACATTACGTTGATTTGGTAGGCCAGGTGTTGGTAGTTCTAAGATCAAATGTGCTTCTATTTTTGCCAGTCTTTCGTCACAATGCGTGTCACAATTTCCCCATCCCCGGGGTCCAGTTTTCCCAGGAATCCCTTGGGCAATCACAAGGGGGATTCCTGGAAATACTGTTCTTGGGGGTGGGGCTAGACAACTGAATATATCAAATGATATTTTAGCTGTACCTCTTTTATATTATGATGCATTACTATCATCACAGTTATACTATCACTAATTTAACATGTATTGCCACATCTAGTAAATATATAAATATAAACATTACCGTTATTAAACATTAAACGTTCAAAAGTTTGTGGTTGTTTTTTTTTGTGTGTGTGTGTGTGTGTGTTATATAATTATAACATTAGTCTGTGTAATTATATGTTTATCTCTGTAAAGCTGCTTTGAAACAATCTACATTGTTAAAAGCGCTATATAAATGAAGATGACTTGATTTGACTTGACTTGACGTGTGTGTGTGTGTGTGTGTGTGTGTGTGTGTGTGTGTGTATGTATGTGTGGCCTGGTAAACCCTACGTTATGGGGACAAAATGTCCCCACAAGGATGGCAATATCCGAAATCCTTGTTCGTGTGGGGACATTTTTTGGTCCCCATGAGGAAATCAGCTTATAAATCATACTAAGTGATGTTGTTTGAAAATGTAAAAATGCAGAATGTCTCCTGTGATGGGTAGGTTTAGGGACAGGGGCAGTGTAAGGGGACAGAATATATAGTTTGTACAGTATAAAAACCATTACACCTATGGAAAGTCCCCATAAAACATGAAAACACAACGTGTGTGTGTGTGTGTGCGTGCGTGCGTGCGTGCGTGCGTGCGTGCGTGCGTGCGTGCGAGCGTGCGAGAAAGTTTCTTATGCTTACCAGGGCAGTATTTATTTGACCAAAAACACAGTAAAAGCAGTAATATTGTGAAATATTATTATTAATTATAATTATTATTATTATATTAATTATTATTATTATTATTATTATAAATATTATTTTAAAAGAACTGTTTTATATTGGAATATATTTTCAATTTACTCCTGTGATGGAAAAGCTGAATTTTCAGCAGACATTACTTGCTGTCACAAGTCTTTAGTGTCACATTTTGTTGAAAACCTAATATTGCCTATGGTGTGAGAGACCCGGGTTCGAATCCACTGTGAGACACCAATGTGTCCCTGAGCAAGACACTTAACCCCTAGTTGCTCCAGAGACGTGCGACCTCTGACATATAGCAATTGTGTAAGTCGCTTTGGATAAAAGCGTCAGCTAAATGAATAAATGTAAATGTAAATGTAAATTTTACTTTTTCAGGATTCTTTGAAGAATAGAAAGTTCAAAAGAACAGCATTTATTTGAAATAAAAAATATTTCATTCAAGAGGTCATTTCATTCTTGCTAAAAAAAAAAATGTATTGACTACAAAAGAATAGGCCTACATTTCTTTAAAAATATATATATTACTGACCGCAAACTTTTGAATGTGTACATTTCAAATGTATGGTAATGTAAAGATAAATATATTACATATTATTTTTTAATACATTACAGATTTATGGATATACATGTTCTAATGTTGACTTCCTTTACGATAGCCCTGTTTCGATATACCTATTGTTTATTCATCTAACTGTGTTGATTGAATCTTTTTATAGTTCTGCTTAAACAATTGTGTTTAAACTGCTTTGAAAGTATTTATACAGTATTTACTTTAATTTAACATATGATATGAAGAAACGGCGCCACCTATTAGTTGAAATCAAAGGTTCAGAACATCAAACTATAATGTCCACAAAGGGGCACAGCTAAATTTAGTTCAAATGAAAACCGCACCCCGACACGTGGTGGCTCGGATTACTTTCATTTTACAGAAGTGTGACTGGAGCAATTTACTTTTTTATTCTGTGGGATACAGTTTTAATAACAGTTCTATGATAAGAAAATATATGGTACCCCTCTATCTGTGTTTAAATGTGAAGAAACCATTCATTAAGATTTTTGTTTGTATATATATATATATATATAAGCCTATTGGTTTACCTACTGCTGCACACACAGATCTCAGCGAGCGCTTGAATACAGATGCTCCAACACCTATCTGCAGTGAGTCATTGAGGATTAAGTGGGCGGTAGATGCTCATACATTTATGTGAGATATAGGCTACTGTTCACTGTTCATCAATTCTGCCACTGAAAGTGGGAGACTGTGTGGGAGGAAAAAGATCCACACATCACACATTTGCCCCTCTGACAAAGATCGAAGGTAATTATCATTGTGTGTGTGTGTGTGTGTGTGTGTGTGTGTGTGTAAAATAGTAAACAAGAAACTGTAACGTAAAATATACTGTCATTCAAAACAACTTTCACTCCTATGGGTCCTATCAAGATCTCCACAGATCTCAGTTGCATAAATGTCGATGGTTTGCTTACGAGGGGGGAGGGAAAGGCCCGAGGATGACGATCTGTGTTAGGTTGCACCGTCACGTTCAGCTCAGCGGCCGCCTGGTGGAATCCTGCTCTGTTGATTCTGAGCTCCAATCCGATGCTGACACAAATACAGCTTCAGAAGACCAGACAGTGAATAAGTGACAGCATATTCACAGCTTAATCAAACTTTTCTGCATATTTTGGGTCGCAGCACACTTGTCTTCGTGACGTGTGTGTGTGTTTAAAAATATTATAACAGTATGGTTTTCTTGTTTATGTTTGTTATTTGTCTTTTTTGTTGAATATGTTTTGTTATGAAAGAACAACTGTATAAAAATAAAAAATAAACTTTTAAACATGCTGCTCGGGTATCTTAAAGGGATAGTTCACCCAAAAATAAAAATAGAGTGGTCAGTGGTGCAGAAGATATGACCACTTTGTAGGCCAAAACGCAGAAGTGAGTTAGTATTTTAGCACTTCCGGTTCCAACTTCCCGAAGTTAATGGTTCTTTAATGGGATTTTGGTTAAATGGCTGAGATAGGGTCTGTAAACACATCCTCAAGACACTTTCACATTTTATTCTACGACATAAAATAAATCTGTAGGTTATTACCCCACTCGTGACTTTTTTTAACTGTTACGTGTTTTGAAAAAGGCAGTTGCTAACAAGCGGTTAAATGGGACTACAGGAGCTGTCGGGGTCTCAGGGACATTACACATCATCACAGTGTCTGCTTTTATAAACTATTCTAATTTAAATGTTCTGGGAAATTGTTTTTAGATTGTCGAAAGCTTAGTGATGGTGACGTTGAAGTCTTCGTTTAAAGCCTAACTTTAGCTTTTTACGACTGCATATAGGCTTCAAAATGTAGGCTATAGAAGTTTGGTTCATCTGTGAAAATGATCTTGATGAACTAAACGTATAAGTGTCATAAGCTTTTGTTGATCACAGAACTTGTTTTTTGCGATAATCCAAAAGCCTATGGAAAAATCCTATTGAGTTTTTGTCGAGAGAACCAGCGTGATGCTGCCGATTGGCCAACAAGTGACGTCCTGCACCACTCTATTCTGTCATAATTTACTCACCCTCAAGATGTTCCAAACCTGTATGAATTTCTCGGTTGTGGAACATAAAAGAAGATATTTTGAAGAATGTTTATAGCCAAATAGTTGTGGGGCACCATTGACTTCCATGATGGTAATTTTTTTCATACTATGGAAGTCAATGGTGCCCCACAATTGATTTTTATACTAATGTTCTTCAAAATATCTTCCATTGTGTTCACCAGAAGAAAGAAAGAAATTCATACAGGTTTGGAACAACTTGAGGGTGAGTAAATTATGACAGAATTTTCATTTTGGTTGAACTATCCCTTTAATGGAGCATAATCATGATAGGTTTGAGAAGGAAAGTAATCAGTTCTTATTTTTCACAGACTTGTCCCTGCCTGTTTTTGCTGTGGTTAAGAAATGTTAAACGGTAAGAGTAACTTGCAAGATTTTTCATTCCTTTGTTTGCAGATAGCAGTTTAGCAATAAAAAGTATGTGAGTCATGACTTTCTGCTCAAACAACATGAACAGTATGAAAGGCTTTAGTACATGTCTAGAGCATTAGAGGAATAATAAAATGCTGTTTTAGGAATGATTATTGTGATCATGTAGTAAACCGGATGTTTAGGACAGGATCTAGACTTTAGAATTTAATCAAACGTTCAATCAAATGAATGAGTTTGATTACTTCTAAATGGCCTGTAATATAAAACATATAATTGTGATTAAATAAAGTTGGCTGAAAATGCTAGTACAAGCTCCGGCTGGTTAATGACCTTCTACATGTTACACAAACCTCTCTGTTCTGGCTCATACATGCACATATGACGCAGAGGAACAGCTCAACAGGACAGGGTGGAGACTTGTATGGTAATGGTGTGCAAATGCGACACACACTAACTGATTCATCTAATCAAGGCGCACCTGGCATGTCAAGGTGTGTTCTTCCTCTTCCCTCCATTTTTCTCATTCAAATGCCAACTTTCCCAAGACCAAACGTCTTTCACCATCTGTTAAACCAGGACCACACACTGCCACTCCATTTGGAGTGAGAATTCCTGTGATCTACCACACTGTCCACATTCTAGAAATGTTGTTTAGTTTCATTCCAAGAAAGTAAACATTTCCAGTTTCCAAGTTTAATAGAACTCTAAAAAATGCTGGATAAAAAAAAATTTCTGGGTTATTTGGCAACCCAGCGCTGGGTAATTATTGGACTGAAGAACAGTTTTCTTTTTTAACCCATGCTTGTTGGGTTTTTCTGGGTTGTTTTTTGACAGTGCTGGGTCAGTCAACTTATTGAAGGTTTTTAATTTTAAATAATAAAAATGCACTTTAAAATATATAGGACAATAACAGTTCATATAGGCTATATTTTTTTATTCAATGGCAAGTCAGTATTTTACAATCAGAAAATACTCATCATAAAATACTCAAAACGCATTTAGTAAATGTTTTAAGGTGTGCAAAAATGTAAAAATGACCCAGCAGCTGAGTTACAGAAAAACTACCCAGCACCTGGGTAAATAAATAACCCAATTTGGGTTTAAAAGATTAACCCAGCATTTTTATGTGACTCAGCACATGGTTAACAGAAATAATAAATACAACTATCTCTGGGTTATTGGCAACCCGGCGCTGGGTAAATATTGGACAGGCTGGCTGGGTAAATAATTAGGACATGGCAGGAGCAGCCAGTGAGAATCTGTGGTAAGAAAGCTGGTATCAGTAGGCTTTTCCAGGTCATTAAATGGCAATCTTTTATATATATATATATATATATATATATATATATATATATATATATATATATATATATATTAATGTTTGAATATATATATTCCCGCAAATAGTTACATCAAAAACGGCAATCTCGTCAGTCAGACATTTAAGTTTCAACCTGTCTAGCGCGACCACAGCTGCAAGGATAGCACACAAGAACACTCCTATTGTCAGTGCAACTTTACATATGATGACAGCAATGTTGTGTTGTGTTTCAGCCATGTGACCCACCCAGCACATGGATGTTTAGAGTTAGCATAGAGTTTTTGCAATGGTCGCCTTTATTTTAAAGGTCCCCTGACATGAAATTTTCACTTTCTGAGGTTTTTTAACATTAATATTAGTTCCCCTAGCCTGTATTTGGTACCCTCGTGTCTAGAATTTTCAATCGATGTAAACCGAGCTTTGCCTATCTTTCTCTTCTCTGCAGCTCAGACGCGCTGATCTTGAATCTCCTCGTTATTACGTCATAACGAGGAAAGGTTACCTCCCCTTTCTCTGCTTTGCCCGCCCAGAGAACTTGGCTCGCCCATGAGAAAACGAGCTAGGAAGTACGAACGCGCGAGCGCGATTTGAGTTTTTCCTCGAGAGATATAATGGCTTGCAAACGAGCGAAGCATGGCAGTTGATCAGTGTTGGATGTACAAATGAACACAAAAGTATGTTTTAATTCCTTCATCCGAGACTCTGAAGAAACAATGGATTAATTTTATTTTCTCTGGAAATGCGCCGACACGTATGGTCCAAACATTTCACCGACGACTGTTTCCTCAACTTGGGCCAATACAGAGCTGGCCTCGATGAACTAAATCATCGAGCTACCAAGCAACAATTCAAGTTCAAGTTCAGACAGGTAATCTTTCTCTCAAAATCGTTCAATATTGTTTATGCATCAGTAAGTCAAGCCAGTGAGTAAAATATCAACTTCACATCGTTTCTTTTAGTAGGATGAAAATAATCTTATTTAAATTGTGAACAAATTATATACAGAAAGCGATCAAAGAACAATCTTTCCACACAGCGCGAGTTTATGGACAACTCGTTATGAAATCAATGACGTTACACTGCACAACGAAGCTCTTACTGTATGTACATCGTGTTTGCATTGGTGAAAGGAAGCATTAGAGAGAGTGCAGAAACTGCGTTTCAATGATAAGATCTTCAGTCTCGCGATCAACAGACAGTCATCTGCTTGCTCAATGCTCATAACGGCAACATTTTATGTGATGGGAATAGATCTAAATACTTTAAAAACTTCTCACGATTCGTTAATCTCGCTAGCTGTATTAGTAAAAACGTATAATAACTGTAGTAAAAGTATTCGAGAGAGTTTCCCATGTAATACGTAGCTATTTCATATGCAAGCATATCAGCCAATCACAGCAGAGGCCGGTTACACTGAATCCCACAGCAGACACGCCCCTTCAACAGAGTGTTCAAATCAGAGGCTAAAATCAGGCTAGGAAAAATGCCTTTTATTTCTAAATTATGACTATTTTTGATCTAAAAAACATACTAACATTATAAGGGCAACCCAGGAAACATTATAAAATAATAAAATAACCCCATGTCAGGGGACCTTTAAAGATTCAACAGATCTAGAAACATTGATTTGTACTATTCCAAGAACTTAAAAAATTTCAAATTTCCATAATGGTAAGAGAATATTATTTTAAGGTTGGCCAAATTTTCCTGAAATGGTCTTTCAACTTAATATTGTATAATATTCCACACATATTTTTTTACCCAAATGCTGGGTATTTTTATTGGGTCATTGAAAAAAAAATTTTTTTACGTGCTGGGTCACTGAAAAATGCTGTTTTTTTTATTTTTTTTTACCCAAATGCTGGGGTCAGCCTGCTGAGTAATTTTATTGGGTTATTTTTACCCAGGTGCTGGGTAGTTTAATTGTAAGTCAGCTGCTGGGTCATTTTTAATGTCTATACAAATGACAAACCCTTTCTGGGTCAATGTAGCCCAATGTTGGGTAACTGTGCCAAACCGGTTAAATCTGGATACATTGTCAATGGCCATTTTATTTGAAAATGTCCTGAGGGGAAAATTTCTGCATGAAATTAAAGTTTGTATTAGGCTACATTGTACCCCTAGCAAGATATTAATGTACAAAAAGGAGTCTCACATTTTACCTTTTTTTAACCATGTAGCCTACGTCGCAGCTAACGTCTGAACCTAACCGAACGACGCGCCGGTGCCACCATGGAAGTTCAAACTCCTGCAAAACAAATGTGCGACAAGGGCTGAAACACGACGATGAGACATATGCCTATTTCACAAAATGGTGACAGAGACCGGAAGTAGTGTAGCGATACTTCCGGTCGCGCCGCCGCCCTCTCCGATCGCCATTCATTCTCAAAGTGTACTGTGAACAGCTTGTTTTCTCTCTCAGTCATTCATATATCTGACAAAAGTAAGAGTACCAGATGTTGTCCGTTTTATTGATAGTTTTCAGGGAGCTGTGAAAAGATCGAAATTGGACAAAGGTTACAAATTCTTGATGTTTGCTTACATAAAAAAAAAGTTCCATTCATTTAAATGGCATGCCACTTGATGACCAAGCTCACATTTACTATAAACTAAATAAATAAATAAATTGAAATGATGTCTGATTGTAGGCTATAGTGAAATCTAGTGGCTTTTATTAAAATTTCATGTTATTAAGTGTTAGTTTGTCCAGGAGATTGCAGCAATCTTCCACTAGATTATGGCAAATTTTTCTTGTTACCACCATGAATGAAACTAACAATTGTACATCTTTACAGTGAATTTGACCTAACATTACTAGTAGGTCTAATAATGAAATTAAGGCAAATAATTAAAAAATGGTTAGACTAAAAACATGAATGTGATGAGTGATATTACATGTTTTACAAAAATCATGATGTTACAAAATAACATTTTACTGTCTGGGGTCCCCTTATGAAAAGAAAACATTTCTCTATATATGAATGATCAATATATTAAATGGTTTAACAGTATATTTGAAAATATACAGAATAATATATGGTGTTAATATATTACAATATATTTACTAATATATAATGTATGTAATTTTATATTCAGTAATACACTTCATACCATATAGCCTACAGGGATTAAAGTTCTCCGTCGCTATGAAAGTCTACGGCGGATTTCCGTCAGTTCCCCCCTGTCCTTATGTCTTAAATTCACTTTTCCGCTCATGGGTGATCGCCCCCAGTGGAACTCTGGTGGAACTACAACCCAAATTTGGTACAATAGCACTGGCCAGGCTCTCCGTAGACGGGCTCTAATGTTGATCTAGTGCTCTAGCGTCACTTGAGTGGTGCAGGTATGACGTCACTTTGTAGGCCAACCAGTTTGCATCCCGCTGGTTCCCTCAACAAAAACCCAATAGGATTTTCCCATAGGCTTTTGAATTATCGCTAAAAACAAGCTCTGTGATCATCAAAAGTGTATGATACTTGCACGTTTTTTCCATCACGATAATTATCACAGATAAACCAAAAATGTTTTGAAGTTTGAAGCCTA
Organism: Semotilus atromaculatus; assembly: GCA_031834385.1. Taxonomy (NCBI): domain Eukaryota; kingdom Metazoa; phylum Chordata; class Actinopteri; order Cypriniformes; family Leuciscidae; genus Semotilus; species Semotilus atromaculatus. The sequence goes on along the minus strand of JAULUF010000052.1, from coordinate 11,749,662 downwards.
AAGGCCTACATGCAGTCGTCAGAAGTAAAAAGCTAAAGGTAGGAAATAAGCGAACTAACATTACACCACCATCCCACAAATTCACTATCACTAAACTTCCGACAACTCTTTCAGTTTTTATCTAAAAACATTTTCCCAGAATGTTTGAGTTAGAATAGTTTGTAAGAGCACTGAGCACAATTACAACCCTAACGAGGCTGTAGGCTAAAAGCAGACTGAGCTAGGGTGGCCATACGTCCGGATTTTGGTCGGACAGTCCGGATTTTAAGCCCCCTGTCCGGCGCAGCATCAAGCCGGACACTCATTTGTCCTCCTTTTTGGAGTTGCGGTCAATTATTTTTATTTTTTTAAACAACCTATAAAAATCCCGCATACTGAATCTAGAGCTGCGAATGCGAGACAGAACATAGCCTACTGTATGTGGCTATGTGCGCCAAACCGTGTTGCGCGTGCGCACGGCAGAGAGGGAGAGAGCGAGAGAACTTGCGTGCGAGTTTACAGGTTGGTAAAGGTTGTTGACACCTTTACCAACGTGTCAATTGTCAACCCCCCCCCCCGTCAACAAAACCAATCACCAAAATATATTAATAATGACTTCTTGCCGGTTGGGATGTCTGTGTCCTCCTTTTTGATGTTATAGAAATGGCCACCCTAGACTGAGCTAATGGTGCATTCAAGTCATCTCTTATAGATCGTAGCCTATTTACGAGTTTATCAAACATGGACGCCACCATAATGTCGTAAATACGAGTGGGGAGCTCAGGATTTTCTTTAAGTCTCCATCTTTACAAGTTGGGGACGTGTCAGTGAGAAACATGGCGGAATAGCACAATCCTTCAAGGTGTGATATTGTCAGGCTTTTTTTATCGCAGTAAGCTAATGGCCTGCACAGAATTATGATAGCATTATAAAATACAATGTAATACAGTAAAACAGGGCTCCAGACTAACTTTTCCACTGGTTGCACTGGTGCTACCAACTTTCTCAGTTGGTCGCACCAACACATGATTTGGTCGCACTTTTTTTTTTTTTTTTACGCTAAAGCATGATCTTTAGCATGCACAGCTCAAACGGCAATGCACGACTAATAATGACTATTGGGACTGTTATAAAGAGAACAATATTGTAATAAAACATTGTGAATTATTTTGGTTTTGCCGTGTCGCGTTGTTCCAGGAAGAGCACGTCCACAACATTAGTCATTCTGAATGGCACGTATTAGTTCAAGTTCACTTGTGCATTCACGTCATTTTGTGCAGATATGATTCGTAATATTATGTTTATTTTGTCTGATTAATCTCATATAGGATGCGTTTCTTTGAGTTAAATAACACGCTAGCAAAGTGCTCAACGGTTATTCATTAAGCGTTCTCAAGCAGAAATGCACGACTAATAATAACGATGATTCATTTGGGACTGTCATATTATTATGAGAACACTATTTTATTAAATCGTTGTGAATTCATTGGGTTTAGTTGCCGTTTTCAGTGCGTTGTTCCAGGAAGAGCACAACCACAACAGTCACACATTCTGACAAGCACACATCTGAGGTGGCGTTGGTGACACTTTCTATTAGTCGTTCTATTTGATTATTAAATAATTTATTTAATTTAAATTATCAATCACATCAAAACATATTACAATCCTACTAGCTACTTCTCTCCGTCAATGTCTATGGCGAGTCACGCAGTCACATGGGCAACTCCGCAGCCGAGCTGACCCCGGGATAAAATAGTCAGAATATAAACACTTATTATAGGCGTAAGCAGTGATTCAGGATTAGTCAAAAACACGGTTTGGAAAATGGATTCATGATGTACTCGTTCATTTTGAACATAAGTTAAGGACTGCAGCAGCTGCTGATACAACGGTGTTCTGTTGCGCATGCGTGAATTTAACTGAGTAGTACATGACCATGCACTCGCACAAATGCGACCACATAAAATTTTAACTCGCACATTCTCAAAAAATGGTCACATATGCGACCGTTTTGGTCGCAGTCTGGAACCCTGTATGTAATGATAAAGTTTGCAGTAAATTAACTAAAAACATAAAAAAGCAAAACACACCTTATGCAAATCTTCGTTCTTCATTTTCTAGAACTATAGAGTTTAAGAACCTTACTGTATTTTTGTGTAATTAATTAAGAGAAAGTAGCCTACACTGCCATCTTGCTCTGACAAAAGTGATTCGCCCCTGCCGATGTAAACACGACTTCCCACCTCGTAAGTACGAACTTCCCAGGAGGACTGAACACACCATTACCTGCGTTTATTACACATAAACGGTGTGATGACGTTTAATGTCCTGACAGCTCCTGTAGTTCCATTTAGCCACTTGTTAGCAACTGCCTTATTCAAGACACGTAACAGCTCAAAAAATCATCAGTGGGGTAATGTTGCTGTATTTTATGTTGTAGAATAAAACGTGAAAGTGTCTTGAGCTTGTGTTCACCACAGACCAAATCCGATCTCACGACAATTCGTACGTATTTTATGACCAATTCTACCCACCTCTTACAAATTGGTCATGAGATAGCATTGTTTTAGCCATTTAACCGTTGACTTCGGGACGATGGAAAGTGCTAAAATGCTACCCGCTTCCGCGTTTTGGCCTACAAGGTGATGTCATACCTGCACCACTCTATTCGTTTGATGGGTTGAAACAGAGAATGTCTAATAGGAAGAGAATTGGCACTGTCTGGTTACTTCCGGTTTCTGGACTGACTGCAGTAACACGTCTCTGTCCATGCGGGGGCGCTCGCGGGCGAGTGCAGAATGCATGGGAGTCTATGGAGTTTCACCCCCAGAAATCCACTTTTCTCAGGATGTAATTTTTTGTCAAGTAATTTGAAAGTTGCATTCAAAAGGGGGGGCTAAGGCCCCGTTTACACGGAGGGAAAACGCAGATATTTCCCTGCGGTTTGGCCTCTCGTTTACACGAAAACCCAGTTTTTATCACAGAAAACGATTATTTCTAAAAACTTCGGCCAAAGTGGAGATTTCTGAAAACGCCGTTTATGTGTTGCCGTGTCAACTGGGAGAAACGGGGTTTTTAGGTTCTCTCGTGTCGATTCTGAGGATTCTGATTGGCTTTATCCTTCTCCCTACACTGCCGCCCATAGGTTTGGCATAGTTATGATGGCGCTCGCTGCGTTTTTATGCGGGTCGTGTGCACGATGTTTTTATTGAAAACGGAGGGGGGGAAAATATTCGTTTCTCTAAATACCCGGCTATGTGTAAACGTAGCCTAAGATAATACACTCAGCTGAAAATTGCATTTTTAAGTTCAGTTATCTGTTCTAAAAACCCGTTCAAAAATTGTGATGACGTCACATATTTTCATACCGCCCGAGGTTCTGCTTTACGGCAGTTCACTTCGGCACTTCCGCTTCATGGCTTCCTTTCTCGTTCTTTCGGCAACGATAACACCAGTTGCTATTTTTTTAGGTAAATAAAGTTGGCTTAATGGCCAGCTGTAGGCTGGCATCTATCCCCCTGTGAATTGTTAAGCAATGGAGTCTTCCTCACGCCTCACTCCACCCAGATCTGAGCTGGCCGAGCAGCTGATATTCTCCAGAGAATTTCTAATACCTTTTTTTGTCCTCGGGGAATGAAAAGAAGGACAATCCATTCCCACTGTTGGAACAATGTATTGCTGCACACCTACGAGGCATTTTCAATATTTATTTCTTATTTATGCTATGATCAATTAAATTTTAGTGAGCGGGATATTGACTGGATTATTTAAGGTTGTCATACCGTACCATGTATATAAACACATTGAACACAAGAATAGAAAAAACACTCAAATTCCATTTATACCTGTGTACTTTTTACAATACATATATAACGATATGAAAATAAAAGTGCCCGCAGGAAAATATAAATACAGAACACAAAAATGAACTTCGACAGAAAGTCCTCCTTAAGATTCTGCTTTAGCTTCAGGTGCCATCAAACGGGGTGTCGTAATCAGTCGCAAATCCGTTTAGCAGAATGCTAGCGTGTTCCGGCCAACAACGGCCCAACCTGTATGAAATCGAAAGGACATAAGTACTAATTTATTTGACTTTTGGTCAATAATCTATATTGAACTTGCTTAATCAACAATAAAATCTACGTTGATTCAACAACAAGCAGGAGAAAGAGATACATTTAGCCGTCTAGCCCCATAGACTCCCATTCATTCTGCACTCGCTCACGATCACCTCCAGTGGAATTCTAATGGAACTGCAACCAAGATGATACAACGGGGATAATACGCCTTATTCACGGCAGCACCATATTTGATTTTTAATGAGAATGAAAGCGAGGCTGTGAGGGATAGACATGCATCTCTTCAATGGGCTGTACTGTTATTTAATGCGTTTTCGTTTTGTTCTGCTCATGAAACACTGGAAAAATATATTTCCAAGAAATTTCAGTTGACAAAAAACTCCCGACAATATAAGCTGTGGAAAATTGTAAGTAATCTAGGAGCTTTATTCAGCTTTTTACAGCGGATGCCATTGGAAACACAGTAAGTCTATCCCTCACAGCCTCACTTTCATACCTGTCATGGCGCTGCTCTGAATAAGGTCTATAGGGAGTGCCCAGGCTTTCCGTAGACGGGCTTTGGTTGAAACCAAGCGGCAACATTCTAATCTGAAACATGAAGCCTACTCGGAAGTGCGAAAAACTGCAATACATCGAAAATCCGCTAGGGGCAGGTCCCAAAAGGGAGCAAATGTCCATAGACCCCATGTTAAAATGTCCGTTTTCACAGCATAAATTCAAGGTTGGTCCCATGGACTTTTATTGTATTTTTCGATAGGTTCCGAGTGCCTGACAACTGTGAGGGGGTGAATTTTTTTCTAACTCGTTAGTTTAGATCGTATTTAGATATAAAATGTATCACAAATAAGGTCGGTTAACTTTGATTGACAGCTGATAACGGGCTGCGCCAAGTGAAATTTGACGTCTCGGCCATGATCTGACACAACACATCACACCACCTCTGTATCCTTTCTGAACATTTGTATTTTTGATTTCCCAAGATTTTCCATGATGGCGCCGCCCATACCCCCCATAAACGGCCTCAAAACCGTTCTTCAGAAAGTCTATGGGTGACGTCACAGACGCTTTGTCCATATTTTTTACAGTCTATGGTGGAAACTTAATTGTCTGACAGACGAGATGGCACAAGGTAAAGCTGTTTTAGTTGTAACTTTTCAAACATGAATAGATATAAGATTTTCATTTAATGAATTGGATCAGCTGATACCAGTTTTCTTTATACAGATTCCTATTGGCTGCTCTTGCTGCTCCTGTCAAGTCCTAAAATGTTTGCTAAATGTTTTTTGAGTATTTTATGATTGTAAAAGACTGACTTGCCATTGAATAAAAAATATAGTAACCTGAACTGTTCTTATCCTGTATATAACAGATTTTAAAGAGTTCGAGGGCGATTTCACCGTTTTATATGATTTGACTGTAACTAACCACAAACATGGATGTAATAAAATGATGCATGGAAAAGAAACTGTCGACAGTCTCAGTGAGTTTAATTCATACATTTATAGTTTGAGTGTTGTAGTTTGATGATGCAAGTTTAGCACTGCTGCAGTTCATTTTCTTTCCCCTGCATTATGTTGACTATTAGGGACAAGAACATTTATTTATTTTAATTAAGTAATTAAATTTATTTTAAATTTATTTAAATTATACATTTATTACAGTGTAATAACAAATGTGTAATTATACCTTTATTACAGTGTAATAATAAATGTGTAACTATACCTTTATTAAAATGTAATAAAACATTATGTAATTATACATTTATAACAGTGTAATTATACATTTATTATAGTGTATTAGTAAATACCTTTATTACAGTGTAATACCGTTATTACACTGTAATTATACCTTTATTATAGAGTAGTTATACCTATGTAATACATAATGATGATAATTCAATAGTGTATTGAAACGACGCCCAGTTCCAGGAATGCACTAATATTTTGTTGGTAGTATCAGTTTGCAGCAATTATTAGTTAACACTATAAGTTGTTACCAACAAAATATTAGTGCATTCCTCGAACTGAGCGTTGTTACACTGCATCCTTATGCATCGCTTTCTGCCAGAACTTTTACGGGCTTATCCCAAATCACGGAAGTGACCTTGATGTCCGGGTTAGCTGTAGAATAAGCCATCAGGCAAGTGTTATTTAAATAAACTCCTGAACACCAGTTTAACCCATACTTACAAGCTTTCCAAAGCTTCGTTTTATGAGTACAGAACATATTTGTACTACTGTAGAAGTTTGGTACCATCCCAGGCATTATTAGTGGGGTAATTTATGAGATACAAACTTGGATCCATTAGCGAGAAACACAACTTGCTTTACGGCACGACATCACATACATCAACTACATATGAAGCAGCCTCTATACGATGAAGAAAACTAACAGGTACACAGCTGTGTGGCTCGAGGTCATGGTCCTAGGTTGAAATTACTCCGCATCCCTTTAAGCGTTTCTGCTTCATTAGAGCCTATTGTAAGGAAAAAGCTTAACGTGTTTTAATGTACCTAAACAACGATCAGTGATCACCAAATTTCTCAACACATTAGGTAATTTTACGATGCGATTTTGAATGATGACCATTCACCTTAAATAAGGGCCCCCCCTCCCTACAAAAGCCATTTTAACCACTGCTTGTGATGGTATTTTGTATAGATGTGGCCAGACGTGCAGTCTACCAAAAACATTAGAGCGACAGCACTACCAACGCCCACAAGCGACTTCACAGTAGAGACTAGCGACATACAGCGACAAAATCGCTGGCTGTGTGAACAGGGCTTATGGGTCTACGTGGGTCAGTCAATCAGCAAGCATGTAACGTGCGATTAGAGTGATTGACAGAAAACCTGACAAGTTACAAAACAATATGACCTTTTCAGCTCATCATGAACCTGAACATGGGAGGCCCCTGAACTTGGGAGGCCCCTGGGCTTCAGCCCAGGTAAGCCCGTGCATTAATGTGGCCTTGGCAACTGCTCTCAGCCTGTTAAGTTTGCATTGCGAAACGTCAGAGCAAATGCCAGTTTAAGATAGGGTGTGTCGAAAATGTGTGAACTGGTGAATGACACCACATGCTGGGGGCATTTCCAGAGCTGGGTGTGTCGGAATGTGTAAAGGTGCCTTGTACTTTTCAGTTTCATGAGAAGCTAATTAACCCTTTGGACACCTTATTCCTTAGCTTACTTCCTTATAAAATTTGCATTTTGTCTGCCAAAACAGCAGTTTCTTATTTAATTTGTGTACAAGGAATTTACTAAATAACTGTATAGCCTGAAAGTAGCTAAAAGAAGGACATTACACTGTTTGCTCTGGTATTCTGAATTCTTTCTTTTGCCACAGCGCAAGTCTTTCTACTAATTACATGTAGCCTACAGTGAAATTCCTCCAATGCAATCCCCCCATTTGGACAGCTCTGTTACAAGACATTGATATTTCAAATAAATTGGCTTTCATTCACTCATCACAGTAAGTATACAATTACTGAACCCAGTCGCTCAAACAGAAAGAAATGTGATATTTTCCTGTCACAAAGGATCATGGAAACCGATGTAGTTTCTTATTCATTCCACAAGGAGGCGCTTGTGTTTGACTAGGGAGGAACTAGTGTCATGTGTCATGTCGTTGCCTGAAGCATTTATGGGATAAGCACATTTAAAAAAAAAAAAAGTCTTCTGAACTGTCGCAGTACGGTGTTTGTATGAGGGCAAATTATACATTTAGTATGTAAAATGTATTTAAATGTTATGCTGTCATTTGTCACACATGAACATGTGTAAACAATGAGAGAAACATTTTTATTAAATCAGCAATCCAGGATAAATAAAATGAACGTTTTATTGATTTAGCTTGTGTCATTGATGGAAGAGAGCAGACATTAAAGTCATCCTCCTCGAGCCGGGTTGTTTATTATTAGGGTGTGTTCTCTGTATGACTGATCACTCCCGATTTATCCAGTAGCCTAGGCCTAGTTCACAGAGATAATCTGCTGCTTGAATGAGATTAAGTCTGATGCAATTCGTCTATATTCAGACATTATATTTAAATTTCTTCTTCGAATCTTGTATCTCAAACAAATGAATGAGCTGATAGCCTACGAATGTAGCAGGGAATTTTGTGTTGTCCTACGGCTAAATACAGAATAGGCTACAAGCATTCAGGCAGCAGTAAAATGGTTGATAAAGAGAAATGACGTGAAATAAACCAAGAAAATGATTTTCTTGGCCAAACTAAATTCTAATGGCTATTTTAATAGCTGTTCTGTACCCCATTGCAATATGTCATATGTTTCAAAAATCGTATTAAAAAAAACGTGCAATTGCGTGTAATATCCGTTTAATGCAATAAAAGTGTTCAATTTCAATATTCATTGTTCTATAGTTTTTAAACATTTTGTCATTGTCAACCGCGCCGCAAAATGTATGGATGGACCAATCTAAATATTAATAAAATAAAAAGTCTAATTTATTGCATTTAATGCACAATTTCGCCCCTCACAAAAGCTACTTTTCTAAATTTGTAGGTATATTTTATGCAACAAAGTTATTTTTTTATTATTGCAAGATGAATTAACCTGGGGATTAAGTGGTAGAGTGTAGCATGGATTACATTACAGTTCCAGCAGTACGGTTTGCGGTCACGTGACTCTGTCCACCTCCATAAACGGAAGAGAGGCCCTGGGAAGAGCCTTTAATGGCAAGTCATTCATTCTTTATGATTGAAGAAAAGGCGATCTTTAAATAATACACTAAAGACTATACAAAGAAAGTGTTATTTGCAGAAGAAAAGTTAATACTTGGTCATACAAGGTAGTAACAGAGTACAAAATAAAACCACATGCTTTTTATTTAAACAGTTTTGTTCTAAGGGCCTTCCTACTCTACCCCTCCTTCCCTGCGAGCAGCAGCTGTTTGGTGCATGTGTTGATCTGAACCCCCGTCCCTTCCCCCCTCTTTTTCCTCAGGTGCCCATTCGAGTCTAGACTTATTCTCAGCACATTTTAAACCACTTTACAGAATTTAATAACAGGCAAGTTATGACTACGGTTTGATTTGAAACACCTAGAGATGACTAAGAAACAAGTCAGGCAATGCTGCTGCCCTGCTGAGATTTAATAAATAAATAAACACTTTCTCTGTTAGAACCACATTAAATAATAAAAATGCTGGCATTTGATTCAGGAAAAATAAAATAACTTAAGCGGTTGTTTCTGTGGTTTGTTGAGAAGCACATTAACCAATTTCCACACCTGCCATTTGAAGCCATTTTAATATTTACAGATATAAATCCTGGATATTTAAAACACCACGGGCATCTAGAACGACCCGTCATCCCCAACAAGAACTGCTTTCCTGGAATACAGCAACACCTTGAGATCATTTCCATAAAGATGTCTGTTTCAATACTTGAGACAAAATCATTCAACGGTTTACATCTTTTTTTTTTTTAAAACAAAGCATTGTGGCCTCATCAATTTTAAACAATTTCATTTTAATTTTCACTTTCAGAAACAAAAAGAAAAAAAGTTTGATGCCTGTTTGTGTGGTACTTCAACAATAATTGTGCATAGAGACAGATACCTGAACAAATGGAATGGGATGGGGAAAATCTATCAGTAATCCGAGTTATGTGCATTCTAGTAAAAGTACAGAGACTGGGACAGCAGTTCTGAGAAGTCATTTTAATTTATTCTGACATGCTAAAAGGGAATAAATTACACTTTTATAGAATGTCCAGCAGTAAAGTTCTTAAAGCTGGTTCTGAGGGACAGTTTGGAGGTAAGGAAAACAACAAAAAGAAAAAGCCAAGTTACTGGTGTGCATTTGTCGTGGCTAAAGGCTGAGGAAAATAAAATGAAAAATCAAACTGCTCTTGCCTCACAAGACCCAAAATTATATAGAAAAGAAACCCTCCAAGATTTTCTTTGCAATAAAAAGAAAAGAAAATAAGCAAAAGACAGCTACCAAACAGCAGCGAAAAATTGTTGCAGAGAGAAAGTCCCAGAGATATTTTACAAGAGGATTTGCTTCACCACGGGAAGCAGCAAAAAAAAAAAAAAAAAAACCTTTCCCCAAAATGACCAATTCAATACAGGGAAAGACAACTATAAAACTGAAAAAGCATATTTTTTTCTGATAAAAAAAAAGAAAAAGATATATGCATATAAAAATGGTAATGAGAAGGGTGGAGTGAGCACATTTTTCTCTCAAAAACAGAACATTGAGCCTACCATAGCAATTAATTGTACGAATGGTCACTTTCTCAATCAACATTAACATTTTCCAAAGAGAAAAAAAAACCCAGATCAGATGCATACAATTTTCATCTAAGCAATTAACATACAGGTTTAGTTCAGAGTGATGCCTAATTTGTAATGAATATGATTCTGTGGAGGTTATCCTTTTATTTTTTTAGACTTCAGAATACCAAGTACAATATAGTTAATGCAGTGCTCTAAAGAGAAACCTAGTAGTCACTAGAATGTTTTTTAATCTTCACATTAGAAGCTCTCTAGCACATATCAGCAGGCAGAATCGTAATTACCTTTTTAGAAAAGAAACACAAAACCCAATGTTTGCCTTTTTAATTATTTGGATACATTTGAAACAAAAAAAAAACAAACAAAAAAAACTGATTTAATCTCAGATGTTTCACTTTGCTTGAGGAAAGAAAAAAAAAAATTTTGAAGGGTGAAAATGTCTCGATGTCTCCATTCTGACAGAAGTGTCTGGGTTCGTGCCACACTCTGGTGACAAGAGGATGATGAGAAAGGAAAGGGGGCCAAAACTGCTCTGATGGGCAACCAAGAAATCAGGAAGGACCCCCAAACAGCTTTCCTGAAGGAGAAAACTCGGGAAAATATTGGCATGTGCACAATGAGATCCCCATTTTCTACAGTTTTCCGTTTCAAAGAAGGAGGGGGCGAAAAGTCTTAAGGGACAGGACAATAGAAAAGGCTACAGCTTCCAACTCCAAGCCTGCTCTCTGTGTGGATATAGTATATACATACCAATATATAGATATATGCGGAGCATCTTATCTATATATACCGATTACATATATAGTATATGGAACAAAAGTTCTTTAACAGGAAAAAGGTTGCCCACAGTGCCTGGCAGGTTCTGGTGAATTTGATCCTAGATGCCGGGGTGTGATTGGAAGGCAAATCCTGCTACGACCACTCTGCTCCGCTTCATTACATTGTCTTAATGCTTAGAAACCTGCAAGACAGGGAGACAGATAGATATAGAGGAGAGGGTTAAGAGTTAGCGGATCAGAGCTCAATGGGGTTGAGCTATTGTAATCAATGCGGCCAAACCAGTCAAAGCATTATTCAGTCCTGGAAGAGAGAAAGTGCAAAGTCATCATCCCTCTCTGCAGTAAAGTCGAAACTTGCTGCAGAGCATCTCAGAAAAACATTCATGTCATCAAACTCACAGGGGCTCAACAGAGATCAACTCTTTCCTTACAAACTGAACTGTGTAATTTGAATCGTTACACCCCTACCTGACTACTCTTACTTCAGACTTAACGGTGAGTAAATAGTAAGTCCTGGACTGCTGTATCACAGTTTAGGGTCACGGTTTTGATACGGTTCAGAATGCAAAATACAAATAAAATAAGCGCTTTCCAGGTTTTTCAGGTAGGTCTAACAAACGAATGAAGCAATCAAATGTAAAATGCATATTTCACAATATAAATTAAAGAATAATCCCTAATGTTAAAGTTATAAAAGCCATTCAAGTCCAGAGCAGTGAGTGATTTCCTTGTCTTTTGTTGTAATATTTCAAATACCTGTTTAATGGCTTTTTTTTTATGATGCAGGTCAATATCACTGATACTAATATAGCTACTGATGTCTGTATTAAAAAAAAAATCCTCCCAATTTCAACCATTAATTACAGCCATTCAACATTACAGTGTAATTGAAAGCTATCTTTTTTAAACATTTATTATGCTTAAAAAAAAATACAACTTTAAATTTAAGTGAACTTCAAACAATCCTCATATAAACCCATAATAAATGTCATATTTGCCTGTGCCTTTTCTGTCTAACATACAGAAAAATATGCAGAAATTGAATAGTTATCAAAGTCTGCATGGCATAAATTATAGATTAAATAGACTAATCCTTATTAAAACTACAAAACTCACGTGTTTATCACACTAACTTACATATTTTGCGACAGCAAATCAAAATTATTAATTATGAAGGCTATTCAAATAAATTGATAATATAAAATTCTCTTCAAAACTATCTATATTTGAATGCCTGTAAGATTCAAATATAATGCTTTTTAATGCTAGTTAAGGCCTAAATTTTCGCAAAATCCATTTAATGACTTTTAATGCCCCACGGAAGCTGCTGTCACTTTAAGACAATGCACTGACCCAATATACTGATACTGTACACATGCGTTGTCTCTCTTGACCGTTCACTTAAGACAAGCGACTATGCTTGCTGGGATACTCAAGACGGGCTTTTCTTGTCAAAAAAAATAATTTTGTCCATTCAAGCGAAAGACTTTAAAGAGAACTTATTTGCGTCTTCTTGCTCTTGAATGTTTACATTGGCAAGGGTTAAAAACACACGCAAAGGAATTTGCTTTAAACACAGAATGCAACGTGTGCTTTAAAAATCAGATTTGGAGTATCTGATCAGAGTCAGATATGAAAATAACCCCGGCTCAAGTACGTGCTGAACAGTGGGTGGAGAACAATGCGGTCCGATTTTTTTTTTACGAGAACCATTACACCCCTAGTGCTGAGGGTAATTTTGGGGCAGTTAGGACTTTCACTAATGATATGGCTGTTACACTCATTCATATGCTACTACAGCAGACTGACGACTCAACCATGTCAGCTGCTCCACCGATCAGCCACCCCCACAGTTAAATAAAACCAGCTCAGAGCAAAGCAGCTGTCCTTTCAAGAATCCTTCATGTCAAGAGCTAAATGTAAGGAGGCATGACAATATTCCTAAAACCATGCTTTAAGCAGTACAAAAAGAGGGATACCATTTAAAGGCATAGTCAATCCAAATATTAAATTTAATTTATGTGCTTCGAAACCTGTATGATTTTCTTCTGCAAAACAAAATATTGTGAAAAATGTTGGCAACAAAAAACATTGAAGCAGGGTTGGGTATCACTTATATTAGCTATTCGGATTCTTATCGATTCCAAAAAGCTAGTCACCATGAAACGGAAGTTGCGATTGTCCTTTTTTTTCCCTATTGTGATGTACATCCGAGTGAAACTGCTTCTGAAATGATTTTTAAAAAAATAATCTAGGGAAACTAATGAAACGTTTAAAAGCATAAATAATTATGTGCATGTGAATGAAAGACTATAAATGAAATAAATATAAATGAATGAGACCGCTCACATCGGAAGTGTGATGGCCGACCCTTTCATTCATTACTATGGGCAGCGACAAAATATCCGCTGTTCACACTCCACCGACACTTGCGATGTAAAACAGGCATAATAGAGACAGTGGAATTCCTGTCATTTCGAAATAAGACAGCGCAGCGAGGGTATTTGAATTGAGATCGCAATCTTTTAACGTTTAATAACGCTTAACGTTTTAACGTGCAGCTCTAATATCTATATGAGTGTAACATTGTGCTCTAATATCTATGAGTAATATTTAGCTATGTTTTTTAATATATCGTAATTTACAGATATTTAGAAAAAAATCCCATTTTATGTTTAACAGAAGAAAGTAAGTCATACAGGTTTTGAACTACACAAGTGAGTAAATAAATTTACATTTAGGGTGACCTATCCCTTTAAGTTAATGTGCATTTAACTGCCTGAGAAAATAAGCTTTGATTTGAAAGTGTAATTGCTAACCTCAAGGAGTTTCAAATCATGTACATATCCAACATCCCAACAAAAAAAAAACAGATCTTTGACGTATACTGAAATATTTCCAGCGCAGCACTCTCAACTGTGGCCTGCTTCTATAAAAAAAATCAATGTACTTTTGCCTGAGGCAAACGGAGCACAAAATCAAACAGGATAATATAGACGGGGAGTAAAATCTAAATGGTCATTTTAACACTAAAGCTGCAACATTATATTTTCCAAGCATGATCAATTTATACTATACTACTTTCCTTGTTTTAAAAAAAATATATGAAACCTAATTAGATTCAAAAGCAGTCATCAACCATTTAGGTCAATGCTTCTCATGTATAACTAATCCACAATGGAAGAATTATACAAACCAGTTGCCAAGTAACCTGACTGTTTGAGCTGCAACTACTTGCGGAGTATGGTTACATTTGGCTACCACAGCCTTGACATTTCTATGGACACTAATGGAACATTTGAGGAGTGAAAAAAAGGCAAGGGGAAGACAAAAAAGAAAATTAAATGCTTGAGTAGTTAGCAATCATCAACAGCGAGGAAGTACGCTGTCTTAGCACTCTCAGGACAAATTGCGCAATAACAGCAGCGCAAGGTCCGAATCTCCATTGTTTCAAAACTAACAAAGTTGCGGCGGTAACCAAGAAACCAACAATTCCCTGCAAATAAACTTTAAGCACAAACACTCCGGAGCACCACCACTTAAATTCTTGGTTGTGGCTATTCAGTGAATGGATCTAGAGACAGAGGCTCAGAAGAGTGCTTAGAGTATACTAAGAAGTGTACATCTTTGAATGGATGGAGTTATCGCAATCCAAATGTCACAATCATATTTCTAAGCAGTGTACATTGTGCATCCTGGCTTTTGAAATGGGGGGGGTCCAATCAAACTAAAACAGCGTGCACAAAGGATTAGGCCAATGCCACCTCATCAGCAAATGCTATTCTTAGACCAGCCATTTTTAACAGCAGTTGTTCTCGGTCTTAATTCAGGATGAACCTTGAGTGTCTTCCTGCTTTTCACTGTGCATTTATGAACAAAGAACATGACATGAAACGTTGGATTGAAAAGAAAAAGTCTCTAAAAGCCATGTATAACGTCAGAGGAAATAGATCACAAAGCTCAATAGGGAAAAGCTGCCTGCATGGGTTGACGGCACACAGTTGCTATATTAAACCCACCGTCCTCTATGGCCGTTTAAGCCTGAAGGCAAAAGAAAAAATTACATCCCATACACCATTACATTGATGATTACAAGATCAGGCTTTAAATATCACTACTGCCAGATAGAACATCTCTGATGTATTTTGGAATATATCCCCACAACCTACAAACATATTTGCAAGGTTACATTATAAATCTAGCGGACCAGGTCTGCAGATGCAAGTATGCTTTTTTACTTTTTTCACTTTAGATGTTTAGTAGTTTAGTTTAAGTGTGTAATGTTGCCGTTTGAGCATTAAAAAAAAAAAATATGCAAATTCAAAGTCCACTCCAAAGGGAGATTTTATTTAACAGAATACACTTTCCAAGAACTACAACGAACGGCTCATTCGGACTACAACGTGAATTTTCCAGGCTTTATTAAGTAATAATGTTCCTCATTTAAATAATCCCCGCCCACAGAATATGCAGAAAAGCGGACAAGGCCTGGGATGAGCTGCTGATGTCAATGAGATGCCGTTTTTTCCACAACTCATTTGTTTGACATTCTTAAGGCTGACAAACTTAGAATGGGTAAAATTTATTTTAAACACTGTTCCTGAACATTATAATCCCAATGTTTATCTGTGCGCTGCACATTTTATGATGAACAGCTTCCAGAATAAAGATGCAGACTACACACAAAAGCTTCTAAAATTGAGCAGTTTCAACTTTTGGTTTGGTTAGTTTGGTTAAGTTAATTAACACGGTAGTAAAATACTTCAGTTTACTGTGATCATCTATCACTTAATCACATGCAGTTTAAACAGCAATGCACAACATTAATAAATATGATAAGGCCTGTCATAAGAATGAGAACACTATTGTAATAAAACATTGTAAATTCTTTGGGTTTGGTTGCAGTGTTTCAGCACGGTTTTAGAGCACATCCAAGACAGGAGTTACACATTCTGGCTTGCACGTAATTTAGCTTAAGTTCACTTGTGTATTTGCATTTTTTTTGCGCAAATAAAAAGTACATATTTTTATGTTGTATAAATATCTGATTAATCTCATATAGCAGGGCTTGAGACTAACGGCGTCCTATCGTCCTGGGGACGATAGAAAATGTGTTTAGGATGAACAGAAATATTCTCCAGGACGCCTACAGGACGAAACACATTTTTGTGTCTGTTTATTAGTGTTGCACGATGCACCGATACTTCAAAAGTATTGCGATTCTCAGAAATTAAAAACGTCACGATACCTGAAATTATTAGTATCGATACTTCTAAGAATGACTGCGTTCCAGATTTGTAAGAGATGTATTTCATGTTGGTGTGTGCAACGCACGCTTCCAGTGCCTCCCTATGGACGTCTGTGTTTTAAAAACCTTTACAAAAGGATGACATTCTCCAACGGGGGGGGGGGGGGGGGGGGGGGTGTGTGTGTGTGTGTGTGTCCTGTTTCTAGATCAGGATCTCTCTGTCTGCACACGCAAGGTCTCTCGCTCGCCCTCCCTCTCTGCCGTGCGCGCGCTCCAGTCTCTGTCTCGCGTGCGCGCTCGCTCTAGACTCCGGGAGATTTTAACTAATGTGCGGTATATCTAGTCGATCACGAGTGGCTCAACTGGGAGATCTATAGATTAACTCATCGTTCAGGCATGTGGCCGACCGGGTCGACACTTCAGCCTGAGACATCGGGTGTGTTGCGTGTGAGCGTGTGGAACCAATCAAATGCGTGTCTCTCACGGCCAATGCGTGAGAGTTGGCGGCTCTGCGGGCATTATCCTCATCATGGCTAACCAATAATTCAACATCTCTGAAAACGCAACTTTCATAGATAACGTTAATAATTTGCAAGCTAAGATAATGCTGCTAAATTTATACTTTTTTTTTTCCTTGAATGTCATTGCTCTAATTTATTTTTTATATTTTGATATTTCATATTTTGTTCAAATGTTTAATATCTGCTGTTCATATGTTAATTTATTAGTGTATTATATGATTAGAATGTTGTCCCAGTTTTAAAATAAAGCACAGCAATGATATTTCAGTGTTTCTCCCTTTTCAGGAAAAGTATCAAAAAAGAATTAGAGATGCACCGATTGACCGGCTCGTGACCGGAACCGGTCAGTCTGACATATGCCGATTTTATGCCGGTCAAATGCATGATTAACATTGCGCAACATCCGCATCGCACATGCACACCTCCGCACATGTAGGAAACCTCGTGAATTACGGCCGTTCAGACCGCAAGCGCGTATTTTTTTGTCGGCGTGCATGTTAATCAATGAGTGCATTCACACCGGGAGCAGCGCGTGAGCGTCAAGCAGAAGCGTCGCGTGAGCAGCCGTGACGTTTCCGCGCCGAGTCTAGTATTTGCTGCACAGCTCACGCTCAATTAAAGTGAAAGCACACTTTTGATGGACAAAATAGCCTAAATATGATTTCACACAAAAAGTGCACAAAATGCACAGAATGTACGTGTTTTATCAAGAACTGGAGTAGGCTGTGTTAGAAAAGAAAACGTAGACTCAAAAATATTTATAGAACATGAACCCATTTAAACTTTAAACCCATTATTCAGTTTGTACAAGTGATTGCAATAGGCCTGTGTTTGTGTTTTGAGAAATATCTTTATACTGCAAGGCTTGTTTATAAAAAAAATATTTATATATTATTTTATTGCATTACCTGTTTTCATACAGATGTTTAGTTTGCTAAATATATTTTAAAAAAAAATTAAAAAAAGAATATTGGATGTGAAAAGGAAATGGTTCTTCCATAACACTGCACTTTAGATGTGTGTGAGTTTCCCACATCAGGGGTAATTTATATAGTTCTATTTTATAGCGATTATCTGTTAAAAACATTGTTCTATGCAAATTGTAAAATGTTCTATTAAAGAAAAGCTAGAAAATAAATATTTGTATGTGCTGTAAAGTGGTTAGAAAAAATGAAATCGGAATCAGCTAAAATCGGTATCGGCAGGTCAAACTCAATGAAAATCGGAATCGGCCTAGAAAATTGTAATCGGTGCATCTCTAAAAAGAATCGAAATCGCAATTCTTGACTTGGTATCGAAACAATAATTTTGGTATCGTGACAACACTAGTGTTTATTATTAGCCGATTAGGCTAACTTACTTAGAAAATGTAAAAATTAACTGACCAAGCGCAGACTACAACGGAGCGCGTCTTCTCATGATGTTACTATAGTTATTATCTCTGCACGGCTACTCACCCGGAGACTTGTTCCGCGGTACCGGGTGCATCTATCAAATGGCTTAATGACATTGCAAATATGTTGCTGGTTAAACAATGGTAATGTTATACAGATTGAGCACCAAGACAGCCCTGCATCTCATCCTTTGCTTTTTAGAGAAGTTAAGGCAAAGTTTTTTACCATCGCGTCAATTGATGTTGATTACTATGCACGAGGGAGACAGAGCAAGACAACACTCGTGTTGTTTGAAGACGATGAGACAGCGCGCGCGCGGCCGGCGCTCTCTCTCTCTGCTCATTCTTATATGCGCCCTGTCAAGCACAGCAGTCATTCTATTCTACACCACTCACCGATCAAATAAGGCTTTGGCGGAACAAAAATTTGATTTAGAGGCCGGCAAAAAAATGTCAATGCAGGAGAGCCCCTGCATAACCGACTGTGTTTATGGGGATATTCACCGAGACGGGCATTCCGACTTAATTTATAATCATCGTGTCCGTCAAGCTCAAAGAGAAAGAGCACTGAACTCCGTGTCTGCCAGGCTCTGTTTGCGTACACTTCTTGCTCTTGATGTTTAAATTGACAGGGCTTAAAAACTAAAAACTGTAAATGTTTACAGATAGCTACTTTAAATGGAGCTAAATAAATATAATAATATATCATATATCAAAACTATAGATACTAAAGTGCAGAAACAACATTTTGCTTTTGGGACGGTTGACATTCACTTTAGGACGGTTCAAATTGTTTTTCCTGGATCCCTGTCATATAGGATGCATTCAATTTAGTTAATTAACCCGCTAACAAAGCTTAAGAGTTTGCTAGCATTGGTTTAGCTCTTCAGCTAAGAGATGTTTCTTTGTCAAAAAACATGATTTCATTATTAATAGTAACTAGCAGTTTTATTTCTCATATTTTCATCAACAATATGGTTTAACTAATTTCATTACTGTCTGTGCAGAGGCTATTCCAATTTATTTATCCATTGCACATGCATTGATTCTTTATAGGCAAGTAACGTTGTCCAATGACAACGCATTATTTAGCCATTATTTTATTTTTTGTAAGGCAATAGATTGTTTTATAAAAGAATTTGGCCATATCAGTGTAAAATTAATAAATAAATAAAAAAAGGTACACTGGTTATAAACTAGGCTACTGTACTGTATTACATTGAAGTGCTTGTGACAGCTTTTAAAGGTTTTTGTAATTAGGCTTCCCAAAAATTATTTTTAAAAAATTGGATTGATTCATCGGCCGATATATAGGTTATACAAAGAATATCGGCTTTCAAATATAAAAGAACCGTCTTATCAGCCAAAATGTTCATATTGGCACATCCCTAAAATTTAGGACTATTTAATTTTAAGCGCCTAAGGAAACTCCTAGGTAGAATGATGTAGATGTTTAAAACCACTGAGATGTACCATTAAGAAACACCCTAACGCACTATGCAGCCCAGACCGAATTCCGCTGTAGTCCGACTTTTAACAGGGCACTAAAGGACACCGCAGTGGAAGAGGAGTGAAAGCAGCTTTTCCACTTAACTGTGCCCTTCTAAGTGTCAAGCCTACTCTGCATTAGATGCACAACAGCCTACACCATATGACCAGGACTACTTATTAATGGAGTGCAAAACATACTCTACATGCTCATTATCATCCTTCATCAACAGTTCTGCTTAAGAAACATAAAATGATGGATAACCTCCAGGTCCATATGCCTAGAAAAGGCTATGTATTTTGAAAATCACAAAAACATCACTGTCGATTCATCACAACAACATTTAACAGCACACCATTACAGTTCCCTTAACACCAAACATATAGAATAGTAAAGTAAGAGTCGATGAAGAGATGTGGAAATTACATGGTCTTGGTTAGTCTGTGGTTAGAAATCACTCCCACATATATATGTTTGTACTGAAGAGACTATTATAAATCAAGACTAACAAGTGTTAGATCCAGGAACAATGATTGGGAGAAATGTGTCAAATAGAGCATCCCATTTGGAAAGGGGTTAATTCAAGGGATGGTTATCTGACAATCACAGAAAAGATTATGAAGCCAACCCTACGTCCCAGAGAATAGACATTTTTTGGTACAAAGTTAGTAGTCAAATTTCCCAAGGACGTCTTTGCTTTTGCAAAACATACCAATTGAATTTTTTTTTTCCTCTCGAGTGGGGTGCATCCTTGAACTAACACCGTTTCTTGGCATTTCGTGTTTCATGAATCTTTTGGAGAGCAAATGTTCCAAATCCAATTTTTTTTTTTTTTTTTACACAAATGTAAGCAATTGGTGTCTCTGTTTTTGCACTGAAAACGTCGCTTGGCTGTTTGCTACTAACCTTTCATGTTACTCTTGGGTTTGTCAGTTTGCTTGCCTGTGGGGGTTTGTGCCTGTTGCCCCTGTCCCCCTGAGGAGGCCGCTTGCTGTGCTGCTTTCTGCTTCAGCATGGTCCAGTCAAATGTGTAGTCATACTGGTGGTTCAGAGTCCTGGAAGAAATCAAGCAGGAGTGAGTACACCCATACAAACCATTCACTTAACTTCCTTTGTTGCAAAAAAGATGTGGAAAAAAAGTTGAGACTAGGATGTGTCTTGGTGTTTATGGCCCAGTTGGGAGTGTTGAGGTAATGCAGGAAATTGTCAAGCACCTGAAAAGAATGCGGAAAAGCTGACGCAGGTACATGTAGTCAGGCGCCTCTTCAAACCGCAACCCACGACAGTAGTTCAGGTACATGGCAAATTCTGCTGGAAACCCCTGGAGAAAGAGCCAACTCATGTTACAATAACACAAAATTACAAAACTAGCCAAAGAACATAAATGTCATGTCAACCTAACCTGCTCCTTTTTAGGATGGGGAAATTAACAAAAATGAAAGTGACTTTATTAGGGGTGTGCCGGTTTCAGAATTGGTGACGACGCGAGTCAAATGTGACTGTTTGTAAAAACCATCGTCGTCGGTTATATAGGACAACTTAGTTTGACTTAGCAGACACTGATTAGCTACTTGCTCTACATTTATTTAAAATTAACAGCAAGACAACTAGCAGTTAATGTGCTTTCCATTAAATGAATCACACACAGTAAACAAATCCTTAAAAACAGGCCTATTCTGGTGGGTGCAGTGATGTGGTGGTTCATGTAACATGTAAGGGTGGCGCTGCCAAAAGTAATGATTATGAAAAACATAGCAAGGAGATATTTTAATTGTTTATTAATAAACAAGTGTTTTTGTCAGTGTCGGCTGCAAAGATGAAGTTGACTATGCTGACTCGCGATCTTCGCAGTAGTGAACGCACCAGAGAGAAATGCACATTTCATACAGATTACATAAGCAGAGAGCAGTCTGCAGTCGGTTTTCTTTTGTTTTGAATTGTTCTGTTTAAAAGTAGACATTTAGGCCTGTCATGTAGGCAAGTAGGCTACCTTATACGCTGAGTTTCGGTTTATTTATGAGACGAGCTCCAGTTCACGCGCTGGCACCTCCGTTTCGTGATTATCTATCGTCTGCTATATTTAGACTACTTATTTATTAAATCCAGGCAATTGGTTGATGAAACATTGATCAAAATTAAGATACAATTAATACAAAACGAAATTCACTTTAAATAAAGGTTTTGTGCTCTGTTTGATGTCCCTGTGAAAGTTTTAAAGCATCTTTTAGTGCCGCTTTCAGAGCGGTCACGTCCATAACATTGTTTTTTTCCTCATAAATGCGAACACGAAAAATAAAATAAAATGAATATTTTATGTTCTGTGGAGACTACACTTACTCATAATTTGTATTCTGAAAATGTAACGCCGGTACATGTATTTCCGTTACTCCACAACACTGATATTAGTATATTACCTTATCTGCCAGATATTTAATGACATGGTTTTGGCGGTTATAGAGTTCTAATGACGGTGTTCAACTACAACCGGTGGTCTCACGGTAATATAATAACCGTCACACCCCTACTTTTTTTATCCTAGTATTATAATAATCATGTTAAAAATCATGTAGAACAGAACAGAAAAGCCTGGGGAGTAATGATCAGAGCTTCATATAAGCAACTAGATGTTTGATTTGAAAAATGAATCCAAACGTTAATATACTTTTTATATTTAAATTTATATTCCCCCCCAAAAAAAAAATAATAATAGTAAATAAATATCGTCACCTTCCTAAAATAATTGCCTAAGTCATTTTTTTACAAAAATGATTTTTTTGCATAAGTCATCTTCTCATGATGCTGGCCACCTCTGTTAAAATTGCCCACATTCTTAGTTGAACAGATCATGCAATTCTACCCCTGTAGTATAATGGCCTATGTCAAAAGTGTGACTTAGGCAATTTTACAAGCTTTTCAAGATGGCAGTTGCATCAAGAAGAACACAAATCTATTCAGCCTCTGAAGTTAGGTTCGGTTTTTTGTGTTTTCTGAGAAACCTGAAAAAATGACTTAGGCAATTATTTTAGGAAGGTGACGATATATAACTATTCACTATCTAAAAGCTACCCAAAATGGTGACCAAGCATCATACTTGTTACTGATATTCAATGTAACTAATTTGCATACTTAAGGATTTCAGAATTATCATCACCACCTTGAAACTGAGCAGATGTTTGTAGCACGTATCCAGTAAGCATGGTGTGAGTAGACCTTTGAAAAGCCTTGCTGTGTGGATGTATAATTTCACATACCTTACACAACACCTCAACAGGGGTCGACATCTTTTTCTCACTAATCTTCTCATACTTCTGTTTCTTTGTGGCAGCCTGTGGGGAAAAAATTAAACCGTTGCACACTATGATCCAGTATTGACTGTTCATCAGTGTGCAATCCCAGTTCTGGGGTCATAAATAACCCAGCTGTAAGATTTACAGCACTTTTTTAGGCACCACCTGTTGGCCTGTTTCATACTGTCTAGCAATAATTAGTTCAAGGCTTTTCCCTGCACAGTAAAATGAAAGATGAAATAGCAATATTTAGTCACATTAAGGACAAGTCACCTGCTCCAATTACATAGACATATATACAGTCACCTAAAGGATTATTAGGAACACCATACTAATACTGTGTTTGACCCCCTTTCGCCTTCAGAACTGCCTTAATTCTACGTGGCATTGATTCAACAAGGTGCTGAAAGCATTCTTTAGAAATGTTGGCCCATATTGATAGGATAGCATCTTGCAGTTGATGGAGATTTGTGGGATGCACATCCAGGGCACGAAGCTCCCGTTCCACCACATCCCAAAGATGCTCTATTGGGTTGAGATCTGGTGACTGTGGGGGCCATTTTAGCACAGTGAACTCATTGTCATGTTCAAGAAACCAATTTGAAATGATTCGAGCTTTGTGACATGGTGCATTATCCTGCTGGAAGTAGCCATCAGAGGATGGGTACATGGTGGCCATAAAGGGATGGACATGGTCAGAAACAATGCTCAGGTAGGCCGTGGCATTTAAACGATGCCCAATTGGCACTAAGGGGCCTAAAGTGTGCCAAGAAAACATCCCCCACACCATTACACCACCACCAGCAGCCTGCACAGTGGTAACAAAGCATGATGGATCCATGCTCTCATTCTGTTTACGCCAAATTCTGACTCTACCATCTGAATGTCTCAACAGAAATCGAGACTCATCAGACCAGGCAACATTTTTCCAGTCTTCAGCGGTCCAATTTTGGTGAGCTCTTGCAAATTGTAGCCTCTTTCCTATTTGTAGTGGAGATGAGTGGTACCCGGTGGGGTCTTCTGCTGTTGTAGCCCATCCGCCTCAAGGTTGTGCGTGTTGTGACTTCACAAATGCTTTGCTGCATACCTCGGTTGTAACGAGTGGTTATTTCAGTCAAAGTTGCTCTTCTATCAGCTTGAATCAGTCAGCCCATTCTCCTCTGACCTCTTGCATCAACAAGGCATTTTCACCCACAGGACTGCCGCATAGGCGCATACTGGATGTTTTTCCCTTTTCACACCATTCTTTGTAAACCCTAGAAATGGTTGTGCATGAAAATCCCAGTAACTGAGCAGATTGTGAAATACTCAGACCGGCCCATCTGGCACCAACAACCATGCCACGTTTAAAATTGCTCATTCTGACATTCAGTTTGGAGTTCAGGAGATGGTCTTGACCAGGACCACACCCCTAAATGCACTGAAACAACTGCCATGTGATTGGTTGATTAGATAATTGCATTGAGAAATTGAACCGGTGTTCCTAATAATCCTTTAGGTGAGTGTATACACATACATACATTATATATATATATATATGGATACTTATACATAGATAGCATTTCTAAAGGTTCATATTTAACATGACCTATACAAACCATAAATAGCAGAAAGGTCAGACATGTTTTTCAAAAAGAAATCCATATAAAAGACATGCTGTGTGCATTCGGTCCTGCTTACCTTCAGTCCCTGCCATGGCAGGCTGGTTCTGTTGAAGTACATCAGCACGTATCCTAGTGACTCCATGTCATCTCGACGACTGTTAAGTCGAAATAAGATTAAGTCAAGCCAAAGGGCTTTCAAGCATGTCTGAGTGCAGATCATTTAAAAAAAATAAAAAATAAACTAATAATAATAATAACTTAAAGTTTAAAATGCAAGATTAGTGCATAGAATATAAGCAGGGGGTAATTAAGTTAAGCAATCCCTAAATGAACTTGCTGACCACTGACATGCCACTTATCCAGTAAAGGGCAAGCAAGCAAAGCCTATCAATCAATTAAGATTGCAAAATGTCACGATTATTAATTAAATGTGCTGCGACTTTGTAAAAAACTCCAGAGCTGAGGGCTTAGCCAGCTTTCTTCAAAGAAATTAACGCTTATTCAGCAAATGTGCAAATATAAATGCTGTTCTTTTATGTACGTAGCTACGTATCAGAACGGTGTTCAAAATTAAAAATAAATGTTTCTTGAGCACAAAATCACCACATTAGAACGATTTCTGAAAGATCACGTGAGACTGAAAACTGGAGTAATGACTGCTGAAAATTCAGCTTTGCCATCAAAAGAATTATAAATGACATGTAATGCATTAAAATAGAAAATTCAATAAAATTGTTAGAATATTCTCAATATTAGTTTATTGTATTTGATTAATGCAGCCTTGGTGTGCATAAGGTTCAAAATATTTAACATTTCTCTCATTTTAAAGGAGCCGTATGTAAGATTGTGGCCAAAACTGGTACTGCAATCACTTTCAAATTACTGTAGAGCGGTGTATCCCCTCCCCCCTGACTCGAGGTTGCCAGATAGGCTGCAGGATCCAACATTTTTTTATCCGACACGTTTGTAGCTGCAGCTGTGGTAACTAGAGCAGAGCTGGCAACCTGGATGCCGCAACACTACTGACTTCGTGATTGGTAGATCGGTGGAGGGTGGAGCATTAGACCAAAACACAACATGACAACATCAGTTGAGGGCTGCAACTTCACTTTTTAAATGACAATATCCTGGCCGGACTACTGTTGTCAGTGATATAAGTATTTGAAATGAACATGATTTCTTAATGTCTAGTGACATATCAGGGCCATTTTATAATTAATTGAAATAAATTTCTTGCATACAGCTCCTTTAATAGAAAATTTCCATTACTAATAAATAATTTGACAGCAATAACAAATTCAACCACAATGATAAAAATTTATAAATTGACAATTTAAGGTCATATAAATGGAGATGCACCGATTGTAATTTTCTTGGCCGATTCAGATTTTTTGTGACCTTTAAGTGTGAGCAGCAGATACTGATTTTTACAGAATTCGATTTTCAAAAAAAAAGGGGGGAAAAAAGTATATATAATAAACAAAAGTATAAAGTCAATAATAAAATAAATTGTAAACACCAGCACAAATAAATGCAATAGAATAAAGAGATTTGAAAAACACTGCTTTAAGTTTGTCAGGTGGCTCTAACAATAGGTTGGTGTTCAGATAAGAAATACAACAAATTAAAGTAATCAAAATGTAAAATAACACTGGATAGTCTTCATTGTAAAAATTAAATAGAGATTAATGCTTACAATTAAAGTTACAAAAGTTATTCAGTCACGAGCAGAGTTATTTTCTTTGTCTTTTTTTCTTGTATTAACATGACTAAAATTCCCGCTGCGGTCTCTAAGAATCTATGCACGGATCTAACATACTGTTACACAACATACGTTATCTTTCTCAGCTACTTGTACAGCGACTGTTCAACTGAATCCTCGCCAAGACGGGCATTTTGACATTTGTGCATTTGACCGTTTAAGCGCAGTAAGCCATTAATTGTGGTACTTAAAGCTGCCTCTCAAACAACTTGTGAGTCGCTACAAGTTTGTGCGTGCCACTATTATAAATCAGTGGAGAGTGCTTTTGGTTTGAGCATGAAACCTGTGGGAATTAGTACAATTATGCGCAATACAAGCACTATTTAACCGGGCGAACGAGACAAGTGAGTGAGACAAGACACTTCAAGTGCGTGTCATTTCTCCCATTGGAAAGAGCGAGAATGCTCAGCTGACGTTATTGCCTATGCCGCTGACAACAAAACAGACTGGCTCGGAATCAGACAGACACGAGACTGACCGGCCGTTCACCGGTCCAGGACGAGCATGCGGCAAATCGGCTGATTCCGGTCTCTGGGCGGTCGATCGGTGCATCTCTACATACAAAAGAATGTTTAGGCAGGAGCGCTCACCTCTGCTCGATGCCCAAGTGTGCGTTGATGCTGGCATAGCGAGCTGTGCCTGTGAGATTTTTGTCTTCTCTGTAGGGTATGTGCTGTCGTGTCCTGTTGTCTCGGTATTTTTTGGCCAGACCAAAGTCGATGAGGAACAACTATATAAATAAAGTAAAAAGAGAAGCACAAACACTGACATTTAATTTTTAGAACTGACTGTAAACAAGAAAAAAAATAATCACTTGATTCCGCAAAATCATCTTAAATTTTCTTCCAACTTCCTTCTGTATGCTGTCTGCCCTATTACCTGGAACTCAGAACAAAAACATAACATCCAGTGGCTGTAGTCAATGAAGCAATGGGGTCAGAGTCTACAAAGCAAAATAAGCTTACTGGGAAAAGAAACACCCTTTATCCAAGCAGCGATGTAAGTCAGATCTAAAAGCCTGTCATTGACTAAAATATCATTCTCACTAGTGGAAAGCCAGTCAGATCCAGTGTCCCACACACACCCCTACAGGCCGCAGTCCCTGTGGGAGTGCCTCACCCAACTGGTTTTTCACTGAGGTAGCAACCATATTGTAACGTATCCACTCAGCCGTGCCACTGTTTGCTTGGCTCAACTAGGGATTTGAAAAGTATTTCCTCTTGTCAAGGCAATTAGTTACACCAACAATGCAATTCCACTTAGACCTATCTATTAGGTCAAGTCAGGAGAAAAGAGGTACACACAACCAAGTCTTACTATAGATCCAAAAAATACCAAAAAACATTGATTTACATCATTCAACTTCTTTATTTAAATGTATAAAAACAATACCCCGAAAACAAGTGTAGCAAAGACACCTAAAAATCCAAAAAAAACACCAAAAAACATTGATTCACATCATTCAAACTTCTTTATTTAAATGTATAAAAACAATACCCCGAAAACAAGTGTAGCAAAGACACCTAAAAGAGCACCCCCAGCAATGGAAAACAAATTACACTTAATTTATCAACAACCCATGATGCTTAACAATAAAGAGGAAGCATTAAATTGTGAGTGTTTTTAAATGATTTAAACATTTTCAAATTATGTAAGATCCCTTCGCCTTGGCTATCATTGTGAAAACCCACGCAAACATTTAATACTTTGCTATTTTAACTGCCTGTCAGTGCTCTGTAGAGGACTACAAACAGCTTTTATGGCAAAAGACAATCTATGACTTCAGGCACTGAGAACTAATGTTATATTCCATTTTATTTATCTGTATTCAACATTTAAATAAGCATCAGCACATATCTCAGGACATGAACACATGCAACAATTTAAGCAACAGTTTAAAAAGCAAGTGTTTAAAAGATCAACCCTGTCAATTCCATGACAGTTTTCATGTGGCTTGTTGTGCAAATGGTTGCAAGATATGCAACATTCTGACAGCATAGACCAATGTTAGATGGCTGGATCAGGAAACAAAAACACTGCTAATAAACTGAAAGATGTGTTCTGCAACAACAACAAGCACCCAATGCAGTGAAACTAGGCCAATCAAATTATTCTGTCACAAAGACTTTGATTACAAATCACAATAAGAGCACTGGGCATTGTCTACCTCCAACTATTTTAAAAGGAAAAAGTAAATGATCCTACACTAAATACATTAACACTGATAAAGTAAGCGAATAGGATAGAGTAAGGAAATATGTTATGACAGAATAATTTTATAACTGATTAGGAATGAGAACAATCATCCTATTTTCGCTCAAAGTGACAAGTCCTTCACCTGCCTGTACAGCGATCTGGATTAGGAGTTTAATCTCTAGTTCTGTTTAGCATGTGTGTCTGGTTTAATGCCAACAAACGATAATGGTTATTGTTGAAATCAAAATTAAATGGGATAAAAGAACTCCAAAAGGAAAAAAAATTAAATAAAATCAAAATAATTTTGGGCGATTAGGTGGTTGTGGTTTCAGACCTGGTTTAATCCTGAGAAAGATGGATCCTGAGAAGAACTAACAGCCAAGCTTCTTTTCCTCTTCCCCACTGGAGATTCTAAACACTGAACAGACAATAGAGGGTGCAGTGCATCAAACAGTATTGCTGACAACCGCACACGGCCAGCGCAGACAGGCAACACCAAGGCTCAGAAAAAGAACGCAAGGAGGAGCAGAGGGAGGGGAAGAGAAAGCCTAAGGCAATCCTTCAACCACCAGCAAGCTTCCTAGCTCAAACTCAGGAGGCTCTGCTAATGGCAGACATCTTCCCATAAGCACAGGCTCAGATAATACCGATAGTTTTCATTTCAGACCATATAATGCAGGGCCGGCTTGCCTCATCGGTTCTTGAGCCACAGAGGCAAACTGTCCATGCCACCTCTGGCCGCCCAACCCAGTGTTCTTCATGTCATCTATACCAATTGTCCCCAAGCCTGATTCTCTTTTTTGACTTTGCTAAGGCTTTATCCATAAACATTCAGCAGCATTTAACGCTAGCTGTGCCATACAGTACTTAACAGCTAAGCCCACCTTAGCATGAGGTGAACAAGACAAATGACACAACTAGGGTTAAGAAGGGCAAACTCTAAAGGCCATTCACTACAATGGGCACTTGTTTTAAAATTAGGCATGAGAAGCTTTGAGAACAAATGCAACCAACCAAAACCGCCCCACCCCTTTAAACTCCTGTGAATTATAAATATTGCATTTTGTGTTTAACAGATCATTGGACCACCTACAGTAAGGAAGAGGCTAGAATACTTTGGCATGTGGAGAGGCCAAATCAGGTAGGGATCATCAAAAAATGCATGCCGTTTAAGAGGTGCATGACTTAACCTGCATGTTAATGCAAAAAAAAAAAAAAAAAGTTTTAGTTTAGTTACAAAAGACAAGATGGGACAGCTTCGGTGGAAGTGACATTGAAGAGTTCAATAGAGCAGCCCAGGGTAAAGCAACAAAACAAGCCATTAGTTTACAATGGTGCAGAGCTGAGTACGGTTATCCACAATGTGACAGGAGAGTGTGTGAGGAGACTATTTCAAACTTTCTGCAATGCATAGTGCTTTTAAATGCGGGAATATTTGGATCTGAACCTTCTAAGTAAATCTAGGAAATTTTCACTGCATGAAACATTAACAATTCTCTTGAACACTTCCATTTTTAGACTTACTTTTGTGTTGAACTGATGTCACAAGTTGACCTGCACCATTCTTGGTTAAGACATGTCCAAATGCTTTACTCTTTCCCCAAGTTAAGTGTTATTCTTGAAAAAAGCTTACTGGAGGCTGGATCAAGAGTGGTATTGATCGTATGAGGGATGCAAGCAGAGAGCAGAAGATAATGCTAGCTGATAGGACTTTTGATTCCTCACCAAAGGACAGTGGGGTTTGCAAAGCAGTAGCTAAATTAGATCTTCACGTCGTCTGAGTACACTGCACTTAACTATGATTTTTTTTTTCCAGGGTGGATGTCGACAGCTACACATCCAAAAGCAGAGCGTGTGCATCCAGTTTTAGTGAAAAAGGTGACGATTTCATGTGTATGTATAAAAATAAAAGCTTGAGGCTGGCATTCACACAGACACACAATGGTAAACATTTATTCCAGACAGCACTGCCAAAAATGGTAATACAGGCTTCACTGAAGTACCAAAATGTACCAGAATTTGTAGTGGAAACTGATCTGAACTGTTAGACGACCATCAGAGCTGGAAGGTCATTGTTTTATTTTGCAGATGATGCTTTAACTTTGCCAAATGTTGCCTGTCTGCAAGGGCTCAAAAATTACGAGTTATCTGAAACAAAATACAAATCAGGCAACTTCTGTACATTTGAATAGAGAAAAATAAAACTGTGCAAAGCACTTCAAAGGCTCTAAGTCGAGGGAGAAAAATAAAACAACCACAAGTCACATATCATGCACAAGTTCCATTTGAGGAGTGAAAGACATACAATCCATGTCCACATATGTCCACAGCCCAACAGTCAGGTGATTCTCAAACCATCAATAAGTTAAGCTGTAAACATTGTGTCTAAGGACTTTTTTAATCTGATCCTAAGAATTTCCCACTAAATATTCTTTGTACAACCCAGCCATCCCGAATCAGCAGAGCGACATCAAACATAACTATCACAGGCTCTCAAGCCAGTGTCCGTCCATGAGAAAGTCTCAATGTAACAGGAAACCTTAGTGATCTGCAGTTTTATTTGCAGTCAATCCTCCATGTCACTTTTAAATCAGACTGTCTTTCTCTAAATAAGGAAATGTTGAAAGTTTACCTTATTACAGTGACGGCCAATACCCATTAAAAAGTTGTCCGGCTTGATATCTCTGTGGATGAAATTTTTCGTGTGCACATATTCGATTCTGCTGATCATCTGTGAAAGCAAAATGACCAGGTTAAGATCATTCCACAGGACCATTCAATGTTTGCTATGACCACTTATTTACACTGCACACGTCTGCGGCGCATTATGGCTCCGACACAGCCACCGGAGCAGATAGCGGCCACTCTAATAAATGCTTGTTAATACCAGCGGCACCAGAGAACGTCCCAGAAGTCTATTTTTGACGGACGGCGTATCCAATCCGCACAGACACTGTATGTGAAATATAGATACAAGATAGAGGACGTACTTTAAATGACTAAAACACAGCTACAAATCTTTTATCCTTGGTGTTTAACTATTATTATTAATGATTTTTAAGAGTATTAAATTTGTCTTTAGGCCACAGTACAACAAAGTAGGGCATAGCAATAAACAAGAACACCAGACAAAACCACCAATTCGCCAACTAACCCATGGTACAATAGGGCCCTATAATTTACACGATCACGGAATCGCGGAATTGGCCAATTAATGCGGAATTGTACATATTTGGAATGAAATTCGTTTTTTGCGTGGGAGAAGAACGTATGTCTGGGGAAAATGCAGACCGGGGGAAGCAAATCTGGGCGACACAACCCCTCCCGTCATTTCAGCTCCAATGACGGCATCAAAACAATGAAAGCATGGCGAAACAGCTCTGCTTTTGTCGGCGAGAAAGTTAAGAAACACAACGCGAAGCCCTCAGTATCGAGCCGAGCAGATCGCATGTAACTTTTATGAAGTGTTTCCCACACATAACGTTAGACTGATTTGTAGCGGTGCGCCACAGAATCAACACCGGCCGCCACATATTGCGTTTCGTAAAAAAAATGTTTAAAGCTATTTAAAGCACGCAGCATATTCTTTCAGTTGCATTTCCTTTCCCTGCTCTCCCTCCGTCTCTGTCACTCACGCGTGTGTGTGTCTCCTTCACACACACACACACACACACACACACACTCACAGCGTCTGTCTATGAGGCGCCGGACTGGACAAAAGCAAAGCGACACTGCGCGAGAGAGAACGAGTGTGTCCCTATGAGTGTGTCCCAAGTAGGGATGGGCATGATTAATCGACGATCGATTATTGATCATTAAGAATTTCGTCGATCACGTTCAGTTGTTATCGATTATCATTAAACTAATGCTGCTGCATTGCGTAGTGTGAGTGGAAAGTGACGTGTTCCCCGGGCTGGTCATGTTAGCGCGGAGGTACCTGTGCATCCCGGCAATGTCAGTCCCCTCATCAGAGCGGTGTTTTCAGCGGCTGGACTGAAGCCTTGTTTACACTCGACGCGTCCGCACGAGCGCGAAGGTGAGCGCGGCAAAAATGCGGTATTCGGTGTTTCACAGGCGAGCGCGTCGAGTATAAACGCCTCGTCCGTTTGGAGAGGTGCGCGCGCAGTCTGCGGAGACTCGCGCTGAAGAGCCAGGGGAAAGTGTAAACAATTGACGGTCACGGTTGCGGTCGCGTCTGACCCCAGATCATGTCATCAACATGCTTATCTTTCTCAACAAAAATCAGTAGACTGGTGTAGAAGTTGTATGTGAGTTATTTTTTATGAGGCTTTCAGTAGCCTAGCCTAATTGATTGTTAGGTAGGCTAATCTAGCTCTCTCACCCTTTCTCGACTCCGTGCCTTGGATAGTTTTGAGTTACATTTTGACAAAACCTGTCAGATCTAAGTATTATGATGTTTTTGGTTAAGTTATTGTTTAACATGATTTTTTTATTATTTATTATTTTGGAACAAACGAGGGTCTCTGTTTAAGAACGCCAACTCGCAGCTGCAGGTTCCCGCAGCGCATACTGTAACGTTATATCTTCAAATTTAGCCTAACCGAACGTCCAGTTTAACTGCCACAAGTTGATCATCTTGTAATAAAGATCTAATCGAGGAAAAACACGCTGTATTTTTGTATTTTCATTGCATTTTTAATTTATAAAATTTTAAATAAATAATAAATTTTAATATAAAAATGTTAATGATTAATCGATAGTCGATCGTTAATTCTCCCGACGATCGACTAAGAAAATTTAATCGAATGCCCATCCCTAGTCCCGAGAGTGCGCGAGAGAGAGACAGAGTGACTTATTTAAACTTATACTACTATAATTTATTTTACTGGACAGTTTAAAGCTCATAACCATATTTTGTTGTTACTTGAAGTACTTAAGAGTGCAGTGTTATGTTGCATCATGCAGTATTTGTGTTGAAAAGTAAGAGTAAATGTCTGCTCAATAAATTTAAGGTAATTCCTATTTTATTTGTGTACATTTTAGTCATTAACATTAAAAGCACACTCTTTTTACGACTAAAATAACAGTAAAGGGTAAAAAAAAAAAAAACTTAATTCCCCCAAATTAAAACGGAAAAACGGAATTTGCAAAAATTAAAACGGAAAAAACAAAACGGATTTTATAGGGCCCTAGTACAACGCCAAAAATCAAGACAGACAACGTTGGACAGGCAAATCTCATCGTCTCGCAAATCCACTTCGCTTGAAATGTTCCTGGTGTGAGTTGGCACCGAGTGGAGGACGGAACAAAACCTTGTCGGATTCGTAATGCACCGCAGACGTGCAGTATAAATGAGAGGTATGCTAGGTAACCAGTTAACCAATCATTACCTGATCTGCAAGCATTAGGACAGTTTTCATTGTGAATCTGCGGGAACAGAAGTTAAAGAGATCCTCCAGACTTGGCCCCAGCAGGTCCATCACTAGGACATTATAGTCCTTTTCTTGGCCATACCACCTGAAAAACAGGATCACATATCAAACACCAGCAGATGACACTCAAGATTGCATGACAATCATTACAAAAGCAATAAAATTATGAAAAGTTGTGCTTCTCTCAAAAAGAGCTGATCCTTCACATCCATTCAGTGATGCATGAAACTTTGCTCAAGTTTACAAGATGAGATTAAAGCACAAGAAAATTACAACTAAATTAAAACAGTTAAAATTGAACATAGCTGGCGAAGTTATATTCAGACAATAAAGCATGAATCTTATCAGTTAAGGAAGTGCCAGAGTTATGCGGCACACCCTGCGGACAATGGCATCTAATATATCCAGCTTGGTGACATGACTGTGTAGCATCAACTATATAACACGTTACACTAGTCTTTAACCAACCACTTTAGACACTTCTAGCATGGATGGGCCCCTCAGGACAAAAAGGCAGAGTATTAGAGCAATGCTTAAATAGTTTATGGCAAAAGCCTGCAAAGAATCAACCAAGTGCCTCTTAAAAATATTAGTGAAGCTTCGACAACATGCACTCTCATACACAGCTCAGCAGGTGGAGGTTCAAAAGAGTCACATTTAGTGAACACATTGCTACAGCAGTCGCCAAGCAACCATCATGCTAGAGGGTCTCCTAAACAAAGAGGTATTGTGGAGACACAAGGTGCAGCAGTAGACTAGTGTCCATTCGGCCGCCTATGCCAGCAAACCAACATCTACCATTTCACAAAGACAATACGAAATGTACTTTGAACCACCAACTGGTTTCTGATCCTTGCGATGCTTCTATGTAGTGGCCTGCTTACGCCTGATCACTTCATGCATTTTTACTGATAGCATATATATGTGATTTGTTAAAACGGTTCCACTTAGCCACATAAATGTGTCTCCTTAAATTGAATATAAATGATCTTCAAAGTGCTATATGCAAATTTAACGGTGTTCACGTCAACGAAAGCAACAGATATGAGCTGTATTTTATTTATCATCAGCTAATTTCAAGATCAAAGACTGAAATATGGAAGAAAGCAGCATAAACACTGGTAAGATCATTTAGTCTACTACTTTTAATGAATATGATTGTGTTTTAAACATCTACGACTTTTAGTTTCATTAGCGGCAGTTTGCACATAGGTTGATGCATTGGCTACTCATCTGCAGCGATGCGTGCTGTGTCATACCTGTCTATAGCATGTCATAAAGCCTATATCACGCTCACACTTTATTTTTTAACATTTCGGGAGGAGTAAAACTTACATATGTGGTTTCAACAACCAGAGGCATTTACACTTGTCCAGATTCATCTGGAATGCGTCTCAGATGCATCTCCTGAAGTGGCTTGAGTGATCGGATTTAAACACGTCTCGAACGCATTTCGGAGGACGCTTACACCTGGTCCTTTCACGATCAGATAGCTATCTAATCAGAGAAAACGCATGAAGTGACCAGGTGTAAACAGGCCCTAGGATGCAATCGCATCCATGCTAACCGCTCATTAAATCAGTGAACACAGTTTTGCTAATATTCAGTATTAGGCATTTTTAGGATTATTTACAAATGTGTATGTATTTTTCTTAGCGACACCTAGAATACAAAAGCAAAAACAGAAATAGTGAAGATTAGGAAAAGTCGTCCCAAAAGTTAAGAAAAATACTATGTATACTACAAACATAACTTCATGTTTAACAAGTATACTGTTATTCACAGTGGTTACAGAAGTTCATAGCAACAGTAATCTGTTGCTTACGGAAACTAAAGGCCTCTCTGTGGGACACTCATTTCCTCTTTTCAAAGCAAAACTAAGGGAAGACTTAACAAAACATTGTAGTTCGCCTGAACATTTTAAATTCAAGGCAGATTATTAATCGCACGGAGGTGTTGGTGTAAAAGTATATGTTCAAATAAAGTGCAGAGACACTTTCTTGTGATCGAGCTTGCATAAAAGACTTTGAAGAGCACACAAAGCTCTTTTCTTTCATTAGCAAAGGCAGTGAGTGGTTTTAGGGAGTGTGGGGGAGGGAAATCTTGTATGGCAGGTTTTCCCAGCACTAGTAACCAGTGACTGAAACCAGTACTTTTACACATCCTTTCTGCTGGAAACTTTGATTCATTCGTTCATTAAAAATCAGTTTAAGCCAAACTAGCACAAAAATAAAAATGATAAACCTACAACCAGCATCTTCCCCATTCAATCCAGTAATTATAAACAACCTTAAATTACACGTAGACTGAAAGCAATAGAGTAAACAGAGGGGAGATTAATATGCTATGCTTTTTAGTTATAACTAATGGCTGCCTCTATGGCCTTGTCCTGAAAGTGTTTGGTAAATCCATCCAACCATTACAGGGGTT
This sequence comes from Semotilus atromaculatus, assembly GCA_031834385.1. Classification (NCBI taxonomy): domain Eukaryota; kingdom Metazoa; phylum Chordata; class Actinopteri; order Cypriniformes; family Leuciscidae; genus Semotilus; species Semotilus atromaculatus. The sequence goes on along the minus strand of JAULUF010000052.1, from coordinate 11,713,240 downwards.
ACCTAACTCTTAACTGCACAGGGTTAAATAACAAGCTACGGTCTAAGAGTTCCAATTCCTAATCAGCCAAGCTGCTGTCACCGTGAGATGCCATAGAAATGGACACCTAAATGCAATCTGTAATGGCAGTTCATTGATGGCAAAGGCAGGGCATTCGTATTTATACTACTATTACCTAGGGAAACCTTCTGCCGGCTGAATTAGTTAACTAAATGATATATTACGGTCTACAATGAAGTGAGAAACGAATGCCCAACAAAAACCATGACTGGTGAAGCATTTACGACAACTTAAGAAAAGAAACCGCAGTTAACAGCAAACAAGTTGGTATGAAATGTTGCAAAAAATGTATGTGGTGTTACATTTACCGTTGTTCAGTGGATTTTCATAGGCAAATTGTAATCTTAATGGGAATTAAAGGGTTAGTTCACCCAAAAATGAAAATTCTGTCATCATTTCCACACCCTCATGTTGTTCCAAACCCATAAGAATTTCATTAATCTCCAGAACACAAATGAAGATATTTTTTATAAAATCTGAGCCAGTTCTGTCCCTCCATTGACAGCTTTGCAACTACCACTTTTGACGCTTCAAAAAGTTCATAAAGAGAATCGCTTTATATGGTGAAATGATTGAATTTAGGCTTTTATTCATGTTCCAAAGACATATGGGTCATCCGGGTTTGGAACGACATTAGGGTGAGTAAATTATGACAGAATTTATATTTTTGGGTGATCTAACCCTTAAAAGCAATTAGGAAATAAGTGCTAGGGCGAAACATTTCCCCACATAGATTTGGCAATGCAAATCATTGTGGAAAACACTTTCATGATAGAAAGATTAATCATAATAATTATATATTTTAATAGAAATATATTTACAGAAATATGACAATTTTATCACAATTTTGATTTATTAAATATTTGAAGAAATGTCACACGTTAGTGCCTCCAGGTAAAACCAGCCTTTTCCATTGACTATGCCTGCAATAAAGTTCAATTTGAATGCATAATAAATACCACAGTAATTCAGCTTGAGAGAGCTAAGAGGGGAAGGTTCAGAAGATTAAAGCTCTATTCGGACAGGATTAGTTTTACCAGGGTAGATGGAGTAATGTAATTTTACCACAGGACGTCTGTAATAATAATTGCCAATTCGCACGGGATAAGATATCTCAGTAAAACCAGCAGAAGTGGGAGGGGGTAACTCGATCGTCATGTGTGTATTACGTTGCTTCCTGATATCACTTGCGCAAACATATAACCTATATTTATATATAAAACAGATGTGTCCGGTTGAACGAGGTATTAATTAACCTCAGATTGATTATGTTGGTAACAGGCACTTACCTAACATTAAAAGATGTTTCGAGCTTTCAATCTTCTTTCTGATCTGAATGGTAGCCTATGTGGGAAACACTTGAGTTTTACCACAGACTTGACGTCCCACCGCCTAGAACGCAACTGAATGCTTTTTCAATAATTCCATACTTGAAAAAACGTGGTAAACTAAATTACGGAATATTTACATACATATTTACAGAGGGTCTATTCGCACAGGATTAGTATTACCTGAGGTAATTTTCCCAGAAGGTAAAAGTCACTGTAATCTTTACGGACATTGTCTGTAATGATTACTTAAATGCCACATTCAAACAGGACTAAAATCACTGAGAAGCTCTGGTGATAATTACTTTCATTAAACTAGTCCCGTCCGAATATGGCTTAAGACATATCTGTCTGGGTGCCAGGGTAATTAACATGAAAATAACTGACACATTGCTTTTATTTTAAATGTGGTAGCCTATCGTCCATGAAAATGCCATGTAACATCTCAACATCTACCTCCATCTAAAAATGATTTAGGCCTACGTTTTTATGGCAAGTTATTAGATCGGAGTAGATTTATGAAAGATTAGGCCCACTAATCCCTCAGCCTCTCAAATGTCCCAAGATAAGGGTTAACAATAGTTAATATATGACAATACCAAGAGATTATAAAAGCCCAACATAATTGCACAAGGAAACAGCTAAGAAAAATCATTACACAAACTCAACCACCAAGAAACTTTAACCTGTAGGGGAATTCTGCACTCAGAATGTGAAATGTATGACGTCATTTACCTTCAACGATAACATCCAAATCAGAAAACGTGTCAGAAGAATACGTGTCAACCTCTACCCATTTTATGTGAAACCAAAAGAGTCACTAAGCTTTATTCAAATATACATCTATAATCAGTTATTGAAAGCCTCCTAACAAAGATTAGCTCTTTCATACAATCATAAATGTGTTCTAAAACTAATATCATCGCTCGTTTGGCTCAGTCACCTTGAGAAGAGAGTAGCAGTCGCACTAGGCCCTGAAACTTGTTTTCCCTCATCCGCCATTTTCTGATCGAGAGGGAGGACATGTTGAACAAACACAACAAAAGAGCAGCGGCCATTTCCCACTCGCTCATTACTCATTACTCAGCAACGCACAAACACACACTTCGCGATCAAATCTCATTAATTACACTATAATATTATAGACTATACAGAACACAATGTTTATAAAGGCACATTTCATCACCGTTTTCATAGATACGCTAGTGCTAATGATCGGGCTAGTTAGCATGTAGACACTGTCGTAAGTAAAAACTATAAAGAAAAGTATATATACAGAATTAGATGATCCAATAAGGTGAAGTATTCTGCGTACAGATAACGTTAGATATTATACGTAGATGGACGTGTAAGTTACTTTGCACCAGACTTTCGATCTCATGCTAGTCTTTAAACCAGATAAAACTAGTCCAGCTAAGTTAACGTTACCACTTCTAATTAAAACTGACAATTTCACGTAACTTATGAGACATCTGAGCTCACCTGATGTGTGGGATCCCGACTCCTCCCTGGAGAATTTTGTACAACTTGCTTTCATATAGGAGTTGAGGGTGTCTGGCTTTCTGTGATTCCAATTTCACAGCTACCTCCTGAAAATATTCAAAATTAAGTTATATTATTTGTCTGCTAATAGTTATATTTATCTATATGTAGATGAGTTACAAAGCATTAGAATTTAGTTCAGTATTTAAGAGCACATGATCTTTTATTACTTGTTCTGGGAAACCGCAATGATACATCGTTGATTGACTTCCCACAAATAGTAAAACCTCTAACGTTAAGTCATACATATTGTAATCTTTCAATAACGTTAAGTTACTATATTTTTCGATGGTCATATACAGTGTGTCCAGGTAATCAGATGTGATTAGCTGGACACACATATAAACCCCTCAATATTTTTTACCCAGACATTCAGCACATAAATTAAACATCCATTTCATCTTTACCTCGCCATTTGTGATGTTGATTGCCAAATAAATGTCACCGAAGGATCCGGATCCAATTTTACGAACGAGCTTGTATTTTCCACCGACTATAAACTCGGCTTTAGAGCCACTGCTGCTGGCCATGTCCTAAAATCCGAGTTACTCTGAAAGTGTGTGAACGGGTGAGGTTTTCAGTTTTCTTCAATCCAGTAGAAACAATGCTAGCTCGCCTAAAACGGGTCTCACTAGCTGTGTCCTTAACTCACAACGCCGAAAAGGAGATGATAACGGACATTGGTTTCAATAGGAGTTTTGTTGCCTCGACATTAAAGTAAAAAACAAGGCTATTTCCCCTGAGGTTGAGGATGTTTTTTTTCTCTTGAGCAAATCCCCGAATAGCTGACTAGCAGCTTAGCCTGAAAGGACACGGAGGAGTCGATGTCCTCGACGCTCTCTTCGAATCACCTCGCTGTGAGGGGCGATTTTTCTTCTTAAAGAAGCGCTTTCCCGCTTATTCGAACGTGCATCAAGGCAACCGACGTTTTAACGTTGAAGAAATTATGTGAGTCGCTGCTTTCTCTTCAAAGCGCAACCCACTCACTTCGCCATCTTGTCCGTCTCGGGATGAACAGAATCTGCTGATCCGAGGAGAGGAGCGAGATCGCGCTAAAGCGCGCCGCCGCCGGCAGGGGAGGGGTTCACGTGTGATGTCAGCGAGGCTGCGGGAATGCGCGGTGAGAAACACGAGGGCGCGCAGGAGAATTTGGGGATGTTTATTGTAAAGTCAGTGCTCTGCTTATGTTCTTTTAAATTAAGGGAGCTGCTTATATATATATATATATATATATAATCAAGAATTATTACAACTTTTGGTCTGATAATATACATAATACTATGATATGTTTATATTTAAATATTAATATATTTATGTCTATTTACGCATCTTATTCGAAGCATTTATTGGGTATTTCTTTTATATTTGTGTCGTTGGCACCAAGAAAATAGTTCACACGTTCAATATTTACACGTCTCGCGATGACTGTGCACTAACGCGCATTAATGACCTGTGCTTCATAGTTCAATGATGCCACCTAGTGAGATTTAATGAGGTATGCCAATAAGGCACAGTTCATCACAAAAATAAATGTAATCGTCATGTGCTCACCCTCATGATTTTTCAAACCTGTATGACTCTCTTTCTTCCGGAACACAAAAATAAATTTTAAGGCAGAGCGGCTCACTCATCATTAGTTTTTTGTAATGAAAAAAAGATATGACATTAAAATAATGGTTAGGCCTACTTTGACAAACCATTCTTAAAATTATGCTAAACTTCTCTTCAAGTCATAAAGGTTTGAAACAACATGAGAGGGATATGATTTTGGATGAACAACGTAGGCTACGCCTTTAAAGGTTTCTCTCAAGGAAGTTACTGCACATGTCCCTCTTATAGTTTTAGTTCTGTTCGACTACTCATCAAACTGATGAATTATTAGCTAATCTCCTGATTGAAGGTTTCAAGACAATTGGACAACATAAGATTTCCTTATCTTAACTCACTATAAAAAGCACATTCAGTAAACAAAAGCTTCTCTAAATTGATAGGAGGCCATCAACTACAAAAAAAGCAAATGAGTTATGACTGGATTTGTGAATCCCATGCAGATTTTGAAAAAAGGACAGTAAAATGAAAACCAGACATTGTGAAATATTAGGCCTATTACAATTTAAAATAACTGTTTTCTTTTAATATATTTTAAAATGTATTGATGGCCAAGCTGAATTTTCAGCATCATCCAGTCCAGTCTTGTCACATGATCCTTCAGAATTCATTCTAATAGGCTGATTTGCTTCTCAAGAAACATATTCAGTAAATGTCTTGTTTTTCAAATCTGTATGAGCTTCAAATATGTAGCTGCTTTATTTTGCCGATGGCCTTATGCATTTGGGAATGCTGTTCTTTGAACTTTGCATGCATAAATGTGTATCAAAATACATGTATCACAGTTTCCACAAAAACAATTAACAAGCCATAATTTTCTGCAACAAACATTTTGACATTTAATGAAGTTACATCATGTTTGTTGTATGAGACCTTTATTTAGACCTCTGATTATCCAGCTCTGCTCCTCTCTTACAAGAGGGATTTTATGCTTATAAGTATGGCTCTCTCTTGCTATTTCTTTTTAATATAATTGAACAGTTTCTTAAATAATAATAAAGGCTTCTCTAATAATATTACAAAACCACAAATAAATGACCTTAATCCCAAATGCCTTAGTCATTGTTTGTGGACCCATTATATGAATGTCACCAGTCAGGTTCTATGGGTAGGCAGAAACAATGTGAGAGAGGGAGGGAGGGAGGGAGGAGTGTTGGTTAATTTCGAAAGCTACAGAGCCCCGTTTACAAAGATACACCTGCTGACTTTCCCACTCTCAACTTGTTCAACAACAGTGACCATGAAGTTGGCTATCCTGATCTGCGTTTCTGTTCTCATTTGCCTCTCTGGTAAGTGTCAAAATTGCCATTTGTTAAGGTATAAAAACACTGACCTGTGAATGTTGTATGTTGTAGTAATTATCTTTAAAAAACAAATCCATACTTAGGCTAATGTTTTTGTTTAATGTACATAATTGTACATAATACAATTGGTGGACAGACACAACATAATTGTGCTGGTATAAAGAATATATTATAAGTTGAGTTGTTGTTATAAATTTAGATTCTCTGATTCTCTGACCTGAATCTAATCTGAAGTATTGCTGGAATATATTTCCATTTAAAACATGCAGATACACTCAAAAACACAGAAGGATGTTGAAATAATTGAAATGTTGCTTCTTGTTTGTTGAAATGATAAAGATCATAACAGATGGAAAAAAGAGATGACCACATACATGAAATATCTAGAAGCTATTCAAGCAAAATGGTTGAAAAGAAAGAGCAAAACTTGCTTAGCAACTCTTTTTTTTATTCTATGCCTTGTACAGATTTTCAACAGGGAAACATAAGTGCCTTTCCTTTTTCATTTCTCATAATCGTAATATATCTTTTAATACTGTTTTTACAGCGGCAGAACCACAACCAAGAGAGGTACGTTCTGGTAAAAGTTACATTTTAAAGTTACCAAATGTAACCAGAGTAAATAAATATATATATATATTGAAAGAAGTATCTTATGGCTCACCAAGGCTGCATTTATTTGATCAAAAATCAAATAAAAGAGCAAAATTGTGAAATATTTTAAAATAACAGTTTTCTAGTTTGATATATTTTCAGAGGTGGACAGTAACATTTAGCCTACTTGAGTATTGTACTGAAGTACACTGAGTATCTGTACTTTACTTGAGTATTATTTTTTCTGTAAACATTTTACTTTAACTTCACTACACTTGAAAGACAAATATCGTAATTTTTTCCTAATTACAATTCTGTCAAGGTCCTTGAGTAGAAAGTAGTAATGTCAGTCAGGGGATTATTTTGGTTGTAGGGGTTGCATTTTGGTTGGAAATGAAAGTCGCTGAGAACCCAACATCAGTTTGACGTCAGATTGATGTCAACATCCAACATCTATTCCTTCTGTTGGTTTCTGACGTCAACCCGATTTTACAACAACATCAGTCCAACGTTGGAGATTAATGTCCATCTGGCGTTGGATTCTGACATCAACCTGATTTTCATTTTCAACATTTAGTTGGGTCTTCTAAATGTGAATTTTGTTGTTTTGGAGCACACTAGCTTATAGATAACAGTCATATTCATACTAAAAGCCCAAAAAACTTTAAATAGGGCACTATTTGTGGGAACAGCCATTTGGGTGTCCGAAACCATTGTGGACGTTATTGAGTGAATTTATTCAATCTCACATTCAATCCCACTAATGGAACTGTGTTCTAGAAATAAATGTGATATTGATATGAGCGTAGGTTGGCAGGCATAGATTCAGAGGCATAAGCTGTAAGTATTACATACTACAATGCAACAATAATAAAACAATACATTAACTTTACTTTTGATACTTAAGTACTTTTAAAAACAACTACTTCTGTACTTTTACTTAAGTAAAAATCGGTCTTTACAACTTTTACTTGTAACAGAGTAATATTTAACCAGTAGTATCTACCAGTAGTATCAACACTGTCACTCAAGTAAGGAAGCTGTGTACTTTATCCACCTCTGTAAATTTAATTACCTGTGATGGTAAAGCTGCCATTACTTTAATATTTTTGTGGAAACCGTGAAAAAATTTTTTTCCAAAAGAACAATATTTATTTGAAATCTTTACTGTCACTTTCGATCAATTTGATGCATCCTTGCTGAATAAAGTATTGATTTCTTTGTAAAAAAAAATCTTATTGACACCAAACTTTTGAACAGTAGTGTATAATCAAGTACAGTGGTGGTAGTGTTATGGTATGTGGTTTGAATCTCTCTGATATCTCCATAATAGGAAAGCGATACTCCTGATTTTGGATGTACTCGTGAGTACATGCCAGTGTGTGGAGACGATGGTATCACGTACTCCAATGAGTGCATGCTACGCTGGGAGAGCAAGTACGTCAGCTGAACATTTATGCAATGTAAATTCAACATTTTGATAAGGCTGAGACAGCAGATGTGAGAAGTCTCAAGCTAGGCCCAGAAATCAGCTTTGAATCACTTACAAACCTGCCAAGGTTTAGTAAACAGCCATTTTTTGATTTTGAGGACCTGTCTTCTTTTACAACAGTAAACATTCTTGACCTCAATTCTATCAGTATTTGTGCCTCTTCTTACACATATTTTGTCTGTTTAGGTTACGTAACCAGGTCGTCAATGTAAAGCACGAAGGAAAATGTGAAACCTCCTGATTTCACTGCTGTTACAGCTGGCATCCACAACGGCTTTCCAAGATACTACAGCAACAACCAGCATGATTTTCTGTCAAATATTAATCATTATCATAATGGTCATGTGCTATAATTTGGAATATTATCAGACATTGATTTGTTAACGTAATGTCATACAATAAAACAGTGAAGCATTTATGAGCTCTATTTTATTACAACATGATTAAAAAGTATAGTTCCAAATAAACCACACTCAAAATCGAAAATTTTTCTTTCTTCCTTTCTTTACGTGATTTTTGTTGATATCCTTTAAATCACAACAATAGACTTTGTGTAGCACATTTAATTTATTTCTGTGCCAGCGAACCAGGTCAAGTACATGATGTAAATTTTTGTTTGGACCAATTAATTTATAAAAAAAAAACTTGACAATTCAATTCATACATTGAATTGAATACATATTTTCTTCGATAAACATGTTTTTATTTTCTGAAATGCATCAAAAATAAGTAAAGTAACAAATAGTAGGGTGATTCAACTGTCCTTAGATTGTATTAGAATTATAATGATGAAAAAGCCCAATTAAAATAAATTAAAACCTGATAACATGGATTTTACTTTGGTTACACCATATATTATTTAAAAAAAATTGTATCAAAGTATCACAGATAGAGAATACTAAAAATTGTTTTCCTTGTCCTTATTTGTGAACACTTATTTTAAATACTTCACCCATCTAATTTTGCAAACATTGTGCATGGTGCATCAACTGAACTACTTGCCAGACAAATCCAACATTAAGCATTCAGATATTTTATTAGTTCTTAATGTTCTAAGACAGCAGTCCCATTTTACACCTGTTGCATTTTAACCACCACAGAGTCCACAAGTGCCAGGATCTCCCCAAAGTAACCGTCCTGCTCGCCTACGTCCTGCTCTGTGAGCACCAGTTCTTGGTATTGTTTTTGCAGTTCACTAAGAGAGGCTGTCAATGAGGGATTCTGTTTATACTGAGTGTGACATTGAGCCATCATGGCAAGCAGAGTACGCAGAGTCTTCTCTCTCCAGTCATGCTCAGGTGACTCTAAAAGCTCAGGCACCAGCCTGCACCACCCCTGCTCCACCAACACGGGCAGGAGGGAGACTTCAGCATATTGACGCAAACGTTCCTGGTGAGAGGAATCTGGGATAAGGTCCATTCCCACCTGTGATATCAGCTCCTACAAAACAAAGTATAAGTGAATTCTAAGAATAAGCTTGATACATATGGAAATTACATTTTCAGCTCGCAGTGTAAACCATTTTTAAATAACTACCATTCAAAAGTTTGGGGCTGGTAATAGTTGTTAATGTATTTGTCTCTTGCTCACCAAGGCTGAATTTATTTGATCAAAAATACAGTAAACAGTAATATTGTGAAATATTATTACGATTTTAAGTAACTTATTTTAAAATGTAATTTATTGCTGTGATGGCAAAGCTGATTTTTCAGTCTTCAGTGTCACATGATCCTTCAGAAATAATCCTAATATGCTGATTTGGTGCTAGAGAAACAATTATCAATGTTGAAAACAGTTGACAGCTGCTTAATATTTTTGTGAAAACCATGATATATTTGTTTCAGGATTTTTTGATGAATAGAAAGTTCCAAAGAAATAGAAATATTCTGAAACATTATAAACGTCTGTCTCTGTCACTTTTAATCAATTTAAGGTGTCTTTGCTGATTAAAAGTATTAATTTCTATCAACAAAAAAAAAACGTATTGACCCCAAATTTTGCATGGTACTAGTGTAGCAAAGTTTAAACTTGTAAACATATATGAACCTTCTCAATGATCATATCGTAGAGAACCGTGATGATTCTCACACGGAGGGCCTCAGCCCCTGGTGTTTGAAACAGTTCGCTAAGCATCTGCACACCACCAAGCTTCAGAAAGTGACTTTGAGCAAACGGGAAGTGACGCAGTAGTGAGGCCACAGCAAATAACACCTGTATTAAATCAGAATGTCAAAAGTAAGTGATGAATTAATACACATTTAACTTTACTACTCTTATTAACAGCATAATACCCATGCTTTCTTGTTGGTTTTACCTTTTTCTTAACGGCCATTGGTCGCTGAGTGGCAAGCAATGTCAGCAGTTTCTGTAACGCACCGCCTTCTACTGCCTCAACCTGCACTGATGGATTACTAGAAAAAGGTAGATGATGATGATTGCATCAGTGTAAAGGTAGGGTCACATTACATAACATTATGTGGGTAAAAAAAGTTCCACTGTCTATTGTAAAATGTGTAGCACAGCACACACAGAAGTCACTTTCAAACCAAGCAGCTTTCTGTTGATCAACGTGACCAACTGAACCTGCTGCGAAATCTGTGAGGGGAAATCTTTCACCCTTATGCAAAATTGCATGTGTGGATTCCTATTAAAATTCCTATTAAAATGACTGGATTTCGTGTGTAGGCAGCAATTTTGGTCGAGAGAATGCCAATTACCTTGAAACAGCAGATCCGAGCACAAACGCAGCACTCTCCTGGAGTCTAATGTCTGTACCGTTTAAAGCATTTATAACCAATTGCATTCCTCCCATGGACACCAAATTCTGGGCATTATCTATCTATATGAAAAAACAATGAGATTCAAAGACTTTGAAAAACTTTGGATGCAAACTTTCAGAATTGTAATTAAAGCATTACCTGGTGCACAAGGTATTCCAGGTCAAGAAGAGCTGTGACTTTTTCGTCAGTTGTGCTGTTAGTATTATTGAATTGGTTTAAAAGTTTCCTCATAACTTGAACATCTGTCTCTACAAGCATGTCGAGTGCCTCCATGTCTTTTTTCAGCTCTTCAATGGGGCGAAATTGGGCCCTCACCGCATCTTCCTCCTATATTCGAACATCTTGATTAAAAAACTCAATAAGCAACGAAGAAAAATGGTTAGAGAACAACTGAAATGAACATACTTGTTTTGGGTCTACGGGATCATCCATTCCTTCTTTCATTTTTTTCAGAGCCTCTTTCAACTCCTCAGCTGTGTATGAAGGGCCGTGCATGTTCATCATGCCTTGTCTGCTCCACAGAGGGGAAAAAAACATAACTATATGATACAGTATTTATTGTAGAATTTTTTTTTTCTTCTATTACTATACCCATTTCCATCAGTCCAGTATTTGAGACCTTCCTCCTCTCCCATCTTGACCTCTCTGTGGCCAGTCTGAAGATTCAGTCTAACATGAGAGCCTGCGGGTACTGCATGACCTAAATTGAATAACAGATAAATATGGAATTGATCTGTTAATCATCTATTTATTTACAGACACAACTGTCAGCATGGGAATATAGCCACCTGGTTTGAGAGTTTGCCACTTGTCTGTAGGTCTAAACACCTCCAGATCTTCAGGATCCTCATTCTCTAACTGTGTTTCTTCTCCCTTGCTATGATCAACTGAACCTTCTTTGACAGACAGGGCTGTTGGGGACTGCAGAGCCAAAAATTATACTGTTGTTAAAAGTATTTTAATAAAATAAATACTAAGATATGAAACAGCAGTTCTCACCTTCACATTGTGGGCAGATATGAGATGAAGACTGAAAAGCCAAAAAGTGATTGCCACTCCAAGTTTGATATTCCACTTGTTTAGCATTTTAAGTGTGGTCATTATCTTGGACGAAGAAAACGCAATATTTGTGCAGTTAAAACATAAAAATAACCTGATAAACAATCATACGTCATCCATTGCCTGGAGACCAGCCGAACCTAAAATCCATCCCCAAACTAAATTAACTCATTCTAGATTTGCCCATTCTACCGTAAACCATACAAAAACATTTAAATTAATCTGTTAACGTGCAGAGTTTAGCGGTCCAGCAAGAAACAATTACTGTTGCAAAACCATGAACATTTCCGCAGTCCATCTGAACGATATACGTGAACCAATCAGATAAAAGCAAGTATGTGTTTCGGAGAACGTCATTCTTTCTGGTCGCGGTGATTGGCTACAAGATGATGCACATTTTCATGACGTTATTAAATGTGATTTAAACTTTTCGTTGAAAGATAGATTTCTTTATTTTTTTTCTATAGCTATTGGTGTTAATTTCTTTGTGTTGCATTGTACATTTTTTATTTAAAATTTTTTTAATTCTCAATACTTTGTCTAGATTTGTCTTCATTGCTGATATCTCCTTTATTGTAAAATCACAAACTCATTAATAATAAGAACTTATTATTTTAATATTTTTCTTACTGGTTGAGGTCTCATTGTTATTTCTGTAGTTTTTTCTTTTCTTTTCATTTTATGTTAATGTATTCAATGCACTGCTGTTTCTTTTCTTGCACTAATAAATTATATATACGTTAATATATAGTTGAAAATATTTCTATATTGTAATTTTTAAATAGGACACAAGGCTAGAAATGTAAACTACTTGTTAATTACATATATATTTATTAAACATAATAAAAATCTATAAAAACTTTTTTTCAAAGACCACAAATTAAGCAAAAAATTTATTGAGCAATAAGGATAAACTAATGATATTCCATTTTGCACAAAGTACAACTGCAGCAGAACTTATGATGAGAGAACATCAAATACCAAGTAACTACTCGTTATACACAATAACACTATTACTGTTCATCAATTATGTCTCAAAGAGAAAAACTAAAACTGATGACCTTCACCATCTAGTTCTAATTGTAAACATCTAATCTAAATAATTATAAAGCATTATAGAACATAGAAATAATGGTACACAGGAAGTTCATTACACCATATATACAGTAAGAAAGATAATGCATTAAGACTGCATCAATTCTTTTTATTTATTCAAACTGTCTCAAATAGTTAATATCACAGACGTATTAATAAATATGAAAAAAAAAAGATAAAATGTATTATAAATCATGTGCAGACAGGACAAGTCACAAATCAATCAATGATGCACATTACAAACCTGCCAAAATACTTCTTTTTTTTCTTTTTTACTATGACAAATAATTTCCATTTTGTAGTAGCCAAACTACTGTTGAGCACATTCGTTTGCCATGGTTTTCTCTGAGTTAACATGAGTAGGTTGTTGGTACTTTTTCTTCTTCCTTTCAGTTCTCCAGTTCTCCTCCTCTTCACTGCTATGATGAGTTTGGTCCTCTTTTTTGCTATTGGAGTCACTTACAGGAGACCTACAGGCAAATTATTCAGTTTGTGGTGGTTCATGGAACAGATCTTAAGTGCTTAAATTCAATGTTATAGAACAACATTTTTAAGTTAACATTTCTACTATTTACTATTTACTGCCACATGAGTAATTCTTTAAAACTAAGAATTTCAATCTCAGTAGCTGGGTTTCCATCCAAATGTAAAGCAAATAATTTCAAAGTTCGCAAAAAAAAAAAAAGCACATTCGGTACGGTTCCATCAAGTTGTTTGAGCGGATGATGGTGGTATTGGTAACCTAGTAACCAACAATAAATAAAACACTATCAGCAGAAACAGTCGATTAGTCACATGGGTTTAATGTTTGCTATGTCAGAATTTATTCGGTAATGTGTTTCCATCTCCCATTATTCGCATTAACTCTTTTTCGCTCAAGTCAAAAACCACCTCAAGCGAGGGTAAAAAAACTTTTTACGAATTACAGAATTTAAAAAAAAATTATTTCATCACTCGTTTGTCATTTCTGATGCGATACTTCAAAATGCGCATAAAAACAGGGTGATAGAAGCGTAGCTACTGTTAAAAAAAGGTTGCAAAAAAAAAGGTTGTTTTGTAAGGTTGTAAAACTCTTGTATTATTATACATTTCACATTGATTTAACAGTCATTAACAGTTCATCTTAAAGTCTAGTCATTAAACAAGATCTCATGGGATTAAATGTTAAAATAAGTTCCTTCGAGTAACAGGATTCCTGAGAGGCAGTGGTAGAGCAGTAAATGGACGAGGCATGAATGTTCTCATAAGACCCAGGAAGAGTAAGATGACAAAGACTGTAAAGTTGACAAAGCGCAGCAGAAGTGAGAAGGGTTGGCATGCAGAGGTTGGCACTGACCTGGGCGCATCAGGAATGCAGACTGGGGGATCCTCACAGATTCGGACAGACTTGCTCTCACGGGGCATGATAGGGTTGGGTTCTGTGGGTTGTGCAGACTGCAATGGGATCACAACTGGTTTCTCAATGGGATGACTCAGGGTTTTTTCCTCTGTATTTTCACTCAAACCCTTGCTCGGCTCAATATCCATGGTTACAGTAATCTCGTTGCTAAGTGCTGACTTTTCCTCTGGAACTGCTACAGGAAACTTCTCCCGGCGCCGTTTCTGTACTTGGGCTTTGTTCACCTCTGAATACATAACAATCGTACATTTATTTACATTTATAACAGCAGCACAAAGATGAATTATTACAGCAGTTAACAACTAAAATGCCCAACAACTTTTTTAGGGAAAGTATTTTTCCCATAAGGATTTTTTAAAAGTCTTTGTTAAAGAATTAACAAAGAAAATGACAGACCTGTATTCTGGTTCAAAACAAATAAAGATATATAAAGAGTTCAGATGCAAAAGCCTCTAAATGCCATTTGAAAATTTCTTCTAGAATGATGATTTTTATCAAGCTTGTATATTTAAGTTCAGTAATTTCACTTAAATGGCAATGAAGATAACCTATTAATTGTCATTTAAGTGAAATTACTGAACTTAAATATACAAGCTTGAAAAAAATCATCATTCTAGAAGGAAATTTCAAATGGCATTTAGAGGCTTTTGCATCTGAACTCTTCATATATATATGTAAAGAGATAAAAAAAATAAAAAAATCCATATGAATCGAGTGGTTTAAGCACTGAACACCAGAATGGCCAGGCATAAGAACAGTTTCTTCCCTCAGGCAATCCACCTCATAAACAGTTAAAGGACAAGTTCGGTATTTTACACTTAAAGCCCTGTTTTAAAGGGGTCATGACATGAGAAACCAAATTTGCCTTGATCTTTTGGTATATAAGAGATCTATGTACTATTAAAACTTCCTGCAAGTTTCATAGCTTAAGATGTCCTCCCCATTATAAACGAAGCATTTATTTAATCAAGCTCTAAATGCAGCTCGTTCTGGATCCATGGTATGAAGTGACG
This sequence comes from Semotilus atromaculatus, assembly GCA_031834385.1. Taxonomy (NCBI): domain Eukaryota; kingdom Metazoa; phylum Chordata; class Actinopteri; order Cypriniformes; family Leuciscidae; genus Semotilus; species Semotilus atromaculatus. Next base: position 11,697,966 of record JAULUF010000052.1, on the reverse strand, counting down.
TCACGGTAAGAAGTGACGTACCAGTCGTTTGCATATGACCGCCTCCAGCGCAAGACAACTACGCCTCATTTCGCATCATCGCATGCGTAGTCGTGCAGCGAATGGGTCTGTTTACAAGATGACTGTGATGCCACGCAGATGTGCTATTCCTGGTGTGGACAAACAACATGTTTGAATACGCTGCCGAACGATCCAGACGTCAGGGAAAGCAGTCGGATGCAGTTTATTTGAAGCATATGCAGCGCGCCAAAGTCTTATTTGAACGGTGAGTGTGACAGGGCATGTTACTGAAAGAACGAGCAGAGAGCGAGCGAGCAAGCCCCGCCGCGCGCGCGCCTTCAAACTGTCTTTCTCTCCCTCCCTCCCTCCCTCCCTCCCTCCCTCCCTCTCTCTCTCTCTCCCTCCCTCTCTCTCTGAACTGAAACTTGTTCTCCCGAAAAGTTATTAAAAACATCGTTAAAATAGTCCAAGTGACTACAGTGGCTCAATCTTCAGTTTATTAAGCGACGAGAATACTTTTTGTACGCAAAAAAACAAAAATATCAACTTTAGTCAACTATTAAATTCCTTCTCGGTCGGCCTCTCGTAGTAAAACTGCGTATCGCTTCTGTGGTGGACGTCACACGCATCACACACATGACCAGCGTCGGCCAATAGGGACCCTACGTGTTACGTAGCAGTACGCTATCACACTACGTTAACTGAGGAGGCCCACAGAGAAGGAAATTAGTAATAAAGTCGTTATTTTTGTTTGTTTTTGCGCACAAAAAGTATTCTCGTCGCTTAATAAACTGAAGATTGAGCCACTGTATTCACTTGGACTATTTTAACGATCTCTTTTAGAACTTTTCGGGGGAACAAGTTTCAGTCCCTTAGAAAGCCTATGGAGGAGTGATCCAGCTCTCAGATTTAATCAAAAATATCTTAATTCGTGTTCCGAAGATGAACTAAAGTCTTACGGGGTTGGAACAACATGAGGGTGAGTAATTACTGACAGAACTTTAATTTTTTGGTGAACTAACCCTTTAATTCAATTACTTATATACATATATACACACTGGAGAAAATACTAAACCATAATGAGCGTTTACGTAATATAGCCTATTCCGCACTCAAGCACATGCATAAAGCTTGCCACAAAGAACCGGCAAAAGTAATGATTATGAATGTGTCAAATATAGCAAGGATTTTAATTGTTTATTAATAAACAATTTTGTTCTGTGTCAGTGTCGGCTGCAAAGATGAAGTTGACGATGCTGACTCGCCATCTTTGCAGTAGTGAACGCGCCAGAGAGAAATTACATAAGCAGAGAGTAGTCTGTTTCTTTTAGTTTTGAATTGTTTTGTTTAAGGCAAGTAAGTATAGTAGAGAGAAATTTTATGTCGGAGCGGGATTTGAGCGAACACCGTTTTACCGGTGAGCGTGAGCTGTTCATGAGTGGAGCGCGCTGGCATAGAGCGGAATATTCCGCTCACATGCATGTGGGAAGGGGTGCGATTTTTGAATAATAATCGAATAATTCCCAGAGATCATCGAATATTATTTTTGCTTGAAATGCCCATCCCAATACTGTATGTCATCGATTAACAACCTTGTAGCTCACAGTAGGTCAGGTTAAAGCTTTTAATGTTATTGTCAAAAATCAATTTTTGACCCCGACTGGTGCACTAAACTGGTTCATGTAGAAAACTAGGGCTCAGAGACGAAAAAAATTAATTCTACCATTAGGTGTGTATTTCATCTTTAGCTCTTCCAGCTTGACTTGGAGCCTCATATTGTCACTGTGTCTTTGATTCAGCGCTTGCTCTGTCCCATAGAGTTTCCTCTCCAACTCCAACGCTCTCTGACTTTCAGATAGAGCTTTCATTCTTGCCATGGATAACTCATCTTTTAGTTTCTCTGCATCCTTCCTATAGACATAAATGTCATATTTGCTTAAAAAAAAGTACTAAAGTATCACCACCAGTAAAAATAATTAATGACAGAACACTTACTTTGAATTTGAAAGTTGCATTTTTAATAAGTCTGTATAATAAGTTTCATCCACTAGCTCGCCATCTTTAGACGAGGCAGGTGGATGTTGGTCTGTTGCAGTCGTCTGTTGGTGACAGTTGTTAGAGACATTTCTCAAACTGTAATGTTTCATTTCAATGCTGGATGTAATATGCTAAGCTTACCTTCTCTTTCTCCAGTTCTCTTACTTTCATCATCAGGCTTTCTATCTCATTGTTCTTGTCAGATAACATGAACTGCAATCGTTCAAGCTGGGCTGGGTCGGCCCTGTTGCTCTGGAGTTGCATAAGAGTAGCTATCTGCATCTAAAACAGCAGGCACAAGGAAAACAATGAGGAAAACTATAAATAAAAAATGTAAAGCATTTATCAAGAAACACTTCTTTACCTTCATGCGGTGCATGTGTTGTTTGATGAGAGCATGCTGCTTTTGTAGAGACTCATGCTGTCTTTTCATACTGTTCAGCTGCCGCTCCATCTCTGCTCTCTTGTCCTCTACCTGTGCAAATCCAAATATTGTGTCACAGTAAAAAAAAAAATTAAGTGAACCTATCATAACTATTTCATTATTATGAAGCAATGCCCCATTTTAACTGTTTATACTAAATTTATTAGGTTTACTACCTTATTTTTAAATGGTATTCCATTGATATAAAATGTTATTCAGTCTATAAATTAAGCCTTAGACATAATTAAAGCTATGAAGAAAGTAGTATACGTAATTCTCAATACTGTACCTCAGAAAACAAGGAATTGCCCTTGCTGTTTGGATCTTGCGCCTGCTGCAACACCTGTTCCAGCTGGATCTGAAGGTCTTGGTTGGCTACACGAGCTTTCTACATTGAGTAGAACATTTTTTTGTTGTTGAATATTTTCCCCCTCAATCAGTGCAGAAAATGTGGATATACTTATAACGATAAGAAATATTTTTCTAGAGCATTACCTGCAGTACTGAAACTTTACAAATATACTGTACTTTTTAAATGTTTGTGGAAATGCATACTTTTATTTAGCAAGGGCGCATTAAATGAATAAAAAGTGACAGTAAAGACTTGAACATTGTTACAAAAGATTTTTAAAAAATGCTGTTCTTTTGAATGTTAAATTCATCAAAGAATCCTGAAAAAAATATATCAGGGTTTTAACAAAAATAAAAATAAATGTTTCTTGCACATCAAATCAGCATTTTAGAATGATTTCTGAAGGATCATGTAACACTGAACACTGGAGTAATGGCTACTGAAAATTCAGCTTCAAAGTATATTTAAATAGTAAAAATCTATTTTAAATTGTAATAATATTTTGCAATATTATTGTTTTTATTGCATTTTGGATCAAATAAATGCTGCTTTGGTGAGCCATAATATACTTCTTTTTAAAAAATCCCAAACTTTTGAAAGGTAGTGTAAATACATGTTTTATAAACATGTTTACTTGAAAATGTTAATTGACATGCCTCCAAAGCATTATAGCAGGACACCGCCTCTTTCTCTCTCTCTTCCTTCTCTTCTGCGAGTCTCTCCAGTTGCCTCTGGAGGGTAGTGTTAGCCAAATGTAGCTGCTCTTCTTTGTATCGTGCCTCCTGAAGCACCTGCTCCAAAGACACCTTCAAGACAAGATCACACTTCAACACCAACGGCACACTGACATTGCTTATTTATGGGAAACATTCTATGAACATTCTTCCATTAAAAATAAAGATTGGAAAGAACTCTACCATTGCTGATTCCATATCCATCTTCTGCACTTGCAGCTCAAGTATCTCTGACGACATTGTTTCATGTGCACGCTCTGTAAGGACACGTAGTTCTTCGGTTTTGCTGCTTAGTGCTTCAGACTGTTGATCCAGCTTGTGTCTTATCTGCTTCTCAGCAAGTTGAGCCTCCTCTAAATCTGTCTTCATTTTCTCCACCTGGGCAATTCCAGCGTTATGGACGTGACATTTGCAGTCAAAACTTAATATAAATTCTCACAAAATGCATTTAAACAATAATCAAATATAATTAAATACTCAGTGACTCATCCCAACTTAATATTGAAATATGCAATACCAGTCTGGTAAGATTGCACAATTAATCAACTTTATTACTAAATCGCTCAATTTCAAATGGTTATATGGCTATTTCTCATGTTGGCAAAGCATGTGCGTTGTTCAAGACTCAATATAGAGACCATGATTTTCCTACTAACAGAACTGCTTGCTAAAATACATTAACAAATATGAATGTTTATCATATAGGAGTTCAAATAGCAGGTTTCCTCCACAGTCAGGTGAACTGGTTGACACTATTGTCTGTGAGTTTCTCGCAATCATGAGATTTATGTCTTGTGTCTAAATGATTGCACGGTTTTCAGCCAGTTTGTGCAGTTCAAAGCACAGTCCTGGGTCAAAATGTTCATATTTTATTTTGTGTCAAAATTATTGCAATATTATTATTATTTTGTCAGCTTGATCGAGGGATTATGATGAATATTCATGTTTTAACCAAGAGGGAGAAACGCAACATCCAGAGGAAAGTGTCCTATAAGACACATGCTCTTTTGTAAGTTGCACTGTATCATGTACCTTTTGATATTCATATTTTGTCCTGTCACTGGCAAAAAGGAACAGAAGATCGGTTCATGTGCCCTTGATCCGCTTTATCCGCAGCTTACACTGAGACGCTATACAGAAATAAATCACGCCGTAGGCTATTAAAGAGCGGCCTCTATTATTTGAATTTTGTTAAAAAAATCGACTGAATTTGAAAGTTGAGACCTTTTTTCATATTAAACAAAGCACAAATATTATTGCGATTATTGGATATGCACTGTATACGGTAAGCCTGAAACCGATCACAGCAATGGTCATATGCATATGATTTGATATGAAGCGTCCGTAACCGTAATCATTATGGTTGGACAGAGCAAAGTAGTGGTATGAAATGTCGATCCTAATAAGCATAAACATAGTTTAACTTTGCATATAAAGTTTCAAGTTATTTGTATTTTTAATTTTTATATTATATAAACTTAATCTTTAAAACATTACAGACGTGATAGAGCACTAAAGCGTTGTGACCTCTTAATTATACCCCTTATAAATTCAACAGGCAGTGCTGTAATGACAAAATGAGTTTATTTATTTCTCAGGCATGCCTACATCTTTCTGCAAAATGCTTTATGTTAAAATAAAGTTTTAAAAAGGTGGTATTTGATCCCTCTTTTGAAAGCATGAAAAATGGTTGTTTATTAAAAATTATGCTTAAACCTAGTGTGTGATTTCTTTGCTACTAGTTAACATCACCAAATGCAAAAATGTTATGCGACTTATTTTCAGATAGGTATCTTGAACACTTCACCCATCTTCTAATTGTCAAAAATCCTTTCAACTAGGGATGCTCCGATCGATCGATAATCACATTTTATGACTCGATCGGTACTCAATCATCTTGGCTGATCTCACAAACCGATCACAATTTGATGACGTCAAAACGTGAGGAGGCAGTCATGTCATCGCCGGTGTGGAATTACTTTGATGTGTCGAGAAACAATGAAAAAAATTTGCTATTTGCTGTGTATGTTTCAAAGGAATCTCACGTGGAGGATCATTGTCCTCCAGAGAGAGCGCCTTTCTGAAAGAGTAGCCTATGCTTCGCTCGCTCAGTCCACACAGCGCCGCTCGCTCAGAACGCCTGCAGTGACATGCTGGTTAGAAAATATGTGAAATAAGTTGGGCTGCCCGTGCACGAATACAGTTTTTGTTTAGTCGACTAGTAGTAGGTCATTTAAGCCATTAGTCTAATCGCATATTTACATTAATTTAATTACTTAAATATATATGGGAGAAAATACTAAACCATAATGAGCGTCATCATAATAGGCTATATTGCCTATATTCCGCATATCAAGCGCATGCATAAAGCTTGCCACAAAGTAATGTTTAAGCAGCATGATACATTTTAATTGTTTATTAATAAACTAAACTGCAAAGATACAGTTGGCGATGTTGACGCCATCTTCGCATGTAGTGAACGCGCTTATAGAGAGAAATACACACTTCATATGGATTAGCCAAGCAGAGAGTAGCCCATTTATTATCGATTTAAATAGTTTTAATTTAGAAAAAAAAAATTTTTAAATAGACATTTCAAGCCTGAACTATACGTTCTCAGCTCTGAGGTAAGTTGAATTTCGGTTCATTTATGAGACGCGCTCCAGTTCACGCGCCGGTGCCTCCGTGTCCTGATTATATTGTCTGCTATATTTCGCTTCTTATTTATTAAATCCAGGCAATTGGTTGATGAAACACTGACTGAAATTAAGGTAAAATTTTTACAAAACGAAATTCACTTTAAAGAATGGCTTTCTACAAAACAAAACTTAATTCATACTTTGCACGTGACGTCACAAGTACTGGCTGGCGGGCAAGAACGTTGTTCTCCAGCAACGAAACTCAGTAAACTAATCAATGATCTAGCAGGACGTCGCCAGTTTTACTATACAAAAGTTGGTGTTTTGAGGTGTAAACGACATGTCAGATAGTTGTTGTGCGATTGGTTGCACTAACCAGATGAGATAAGCAATCTTCACAGTATACACGTCTGTGCAGTGATCATTCCATCACTCCATCAAAGGTAATTTCAACATTTGTTTGAATACAATGGGTGTATGATCATGTAATTAATCGTGTCTTTAAGTTACCCTGTAGTTTCGCCAATGAACGCCACCAGCTGGTTCAGCGAGTCAGCTGTTTGTGTTATGAGTCTAAGCTAGGCTAACTGTACGTTCACAACGCCGCCAGCAAGAGCGACAAAATTCGTTGAAAATGAATGACTCCCGGGCACTTTGACGATCCTGCCGGTGGCGGTGTGAACGCACAGTAACAGCTGTCGTATTTTGCTAACAACAACAAAAGTGTGTGATAGGTTGTTTTGAGGTTTGTAATATCTATCTATTTTCAATGAGAACCAGAGATGACCCAACAGTAGAGCTAGATTATTTACAGAGGAATTATTACTGCTCGATTATCTTAAAAAACCTTGTCTGCTTTACACAATTTAGCTACCTTGGAGTTAATCCTAGTCCATAGTTATGCAGCTAGCTCGCTAACAGACTTGATAGCTACTAGAAAGACCTGGAACTACAGGACTCTACGTTGAAAATACCCGTTTGTTGCCCGCCAGGTATCCATGGTAGTCACGTGACTGCAAAGTATGAATTAAGTGGTCAAAATCATGTCTGACCCATTCCAAATGTTTTACGATATATTGGGCATCGTATGATTCTATCTTACACATCTCATGCGGTTCCCTTTTCATATAATCAACATAGATTAAAGTTTTTTAAAAAGAACATTACATAAAACGTAGGCCTAATTTATGTTTTTAAGTTACATTTAAACGTCACACCACTCCGCTTTTCTCATGTGTGTGGCCTATATATGCATGTGTGCATATGGGGGAGGGGTGCGATTTTCGAATAATAATGAATAATCTTCTAATATTATTTTTGCTTGAAATGCACATCCATTCTATTGAGTAGCTTTAAACTACTCCAATTTGTTCTTTTAGAAGTTTAAATTATTTATTCATTTTTAATTAATTTTGTCCTGCTCAGACTTGTATTAGACAAGGTTTAAGTTACATCAGACTTCTCTATTTTAGGTATTTAAATGTTTATTTTGTCCTCCAAAGTTTACAATTGGACAATGTTAAATTAAACCGTGTGGGCGTATTTAAACCGCGTATTTATCTTTGTCTTATATTAAGCATCGGTATCGGGATCGGTATCGGCCGATCACCATGACAAGAAATCGGCAATCGGTATCGGCTGCAAAAATCCTGATCGGAGCATCCCTACTTTAACATAAATATTAGGGAAAACCTACCACTTTTGAACAGGAAAGGCATATAAGCTGACCTTATTCTTTAAGTCACTGAGCTCAAGAGCATGGTTCCTCTCCAGCAGAGTTTGCTGCTGTTCCATTTGATGTTTCTGTTGGTTTTTGACAAGATCAAATTCTGATCGCAGACTCTCCAACATGCGGGCCTTTAACTCGACTTCCCTTTGCAAAGAGTATTTCTCTTGTTCCAGGCCCTGTAATTACAGAATACTCTGAAACTGACATTTTATCACATTTTAGAAAACATTTACAGGGTTGCCAACTCTCACGCATCTGGCGTAACACTCACGCTTTCAACATCAATCTCACGCTCACACAAGAAATGTCACGCGAAAATCCATTTTTCTCCCCTCACAATCCGTTAATTTTTTGTTGATGACTAGACTAGACCACAGCATATTAATGACAGGAGAGGAGTTTAAGGCCCACAGCTGTAACATCTGCCTACAACGTTCTCACTGCAGTATTCTCTGATCGTTGATTCACTGAAAACCTTGCACCTGATGATACGTCAGTTCAGTTGCGTGTGAGAAGTTCAGTGAGAGCTCAAAGCATAGGTTCGGAGTCGGAGCCCACTGATGCGCATTTGAAAGTTTGGATGACAATCAAGGTAAGCAGATAATAAAATGGTGTGGCTTGTCAAAACAGACGTAGCCTTGCCTAATCAGTCTGTGTGCCGAGAGTAGGCTACAGACATTGTCTGACGTGCATTATATTGGCTAGCTAATTGCTCAATAAAAATAGACTCATGGTACAAATTACATTTTCGCAAAGTGGCATTTTAAAATTCCCCAAATTATCAAAGGTTTCCCAGATTGTGTTGAGTCTGCCACACTCAAATGTGGATGCTGAGCGAACCTTTTCAGTTATTGGCCTAAACACGACTGACACCAGGAACAGACACCCAGATCACTTCCCGATAGAAGTTCGGATCATTTTACTGACTCGCTTGTTCGATCTCGTTCATTAAAATTAAGAAATCTTTTTTCGAGTCATTTCGTTAATTTAAGGGGCTTTAAATGTTAGGCTATACTTTTAACAGGCAAATTCCCCAAACACATCCACCTACGCAGTCTTTATCATATTCTGAATTAAGAAATCATTATAATGCAGTCAAAAATAATTTACAGGGAACATAAATAATTACTTTACCTTCCGAGTCTTTCGTTCATTTGTGACGTGACAGACGCAATGAACGGATCGTTCATGAACGGATCGAACCCTGCTTCAGATACAAACCTCCTGCAAAGGTAGTGAAGCAGGCCAAAACTGCCACTGCATACAACAGGCCTCATTTGTGAAACTTGTGTGTTGTGGTTTTCTGGGGAGGTGGAGTAACTATTGTGTCCCTTTTGTTTTGAGATTTCTTATTGTTTTGATGTAGTTGTTTTAAATGTTTGTTATTTAATCACCTCTATCTTTATTGTGTCATCAATAAAAAAAATGTTTTTAATAATTAATCATTTCCATTCTATTCGGGTTTTTTTTGTTGTTGTTGTTGCATTAATCAGGCTTTATACTAAGTAAACAAGGACTGACATTTTTAAAATTAGGATTACCAAAAATGTTCTCTGCGCATGTGCACTGAAATTTTACAGAGTCTCACTCCAGACAAAGTCCCAAAGTTGGCAACCCTGCATTTACTGATCAACTAGACTGTCAATCATCACATTGTGAAAATCAAATTGTCAGTCAATGTACGTTACCTCAATGACACTGGACATCTCGATTTGCTGTTCCTCCAATTTGTTGTGCAGATCCATTTTTTCATACAAAAGTTGAAGTCCATACTGTCCAGCCTTCTGAAGAGCCTCTTCTCTTTCCAGCAACTTCTGCTGCAACACTTTCATCTCATCCTCTAGATTTGACATCTGAAATGAGTGTATGATTAATGTAGAAGATTGTGTAGACATTTATCTTTTACACACATAATGTTGGGTTTCCATGTTTTATTGGGACTTTCTATAGACATAATGATTTGATATTGTACAAACTGTATATTCGATCCCCTAAACCGACCCATCACAGAAAACTTCCAGAAACATCGCTTAGTATGATTTATTAACGTTAGCTGTTTTCCTCACGGAACCCAAAAAAATTCTCCACAAAGTCAAAGATTTTTTTCCCCTCGACATTTTTCCCCCATAACGTAACGTTAGTTTAATGCGACAGTAACCATTACATGCATTGACTAACGTTAAGTCTGTCGTTATCCAAGTAATAAAGTTCTAGAAAAAACATGAGGGTGAGTAAATGACAGAGGAGGACTCTGATGTTTTAACGTTAACTGCATCAACGTTAGTTCGTTACGTCGGGATGACTATGCAAACGCCCATCAAAAACATCGCGTGGTAACGTTATTCATAAGAGGTATTTTTTCTTTGTGCCACGTATAATTGACAGCCAACTTACAGAACAACATATATGTCTAAATGTGTTTACCTTTAGATTTAAAGGGTAGTTGGTGGTGCCAATATTATATCTGAATAATGAACTCCCCCAGCTGCTTTCCTGCTCGGGAACTTTCAACGGCAAGTTTGTTTGAATTCTGCAGCAGTCGTCAGTCACATATCGCGAGAAAACGCGAGGTTTCCAATCCTGAACAAAGCGTCTCTCTAGTGTCACTCAGTGGGCAATGGGCATACTGGTTTGGTTTCTGTTTGATTTAGATCAGAGGTCCCCACACTTTTTACTACAAAGGGCCAAAAATCTAACTTTATTTTTGAACGTACTGTAACCCCAATGCAAATGTTGCATTATATATCCAAACGGATATAGGCTATATATCATTTTACAAAATAATAACACATTCCCAACATTTCAAAGCAACCAATAAAAACAAACAATTAATAAAAACACACAAAAACAGCTTCAATTGGATGGATTTTGGCCTATGTGAGTTTAACTGATTGCAGTGAGCATATGGAAAATCCACAGAAAATTAAATGCTTTTTTTAAGCAAAGCTTCAATAAAGACACAAAACTGTTATGCTGCTTTTCTGATTGGATATGAAACTACAAAATAGGCACTCTTATTCAAATATGTGAGGTCATAAAGATTTTTTTTAACTTTATCTTTTGAAAGAAGCCTCTTACATGCCTGGATTTATTTGACAAAAAAATAAATTAAAACGGTTATAATTTCAAATAACTCTTCTCTTATGATCATTTGAAAGCTTTCAGCATCATCATTCCAGTCTTCATTGTCAATTGATCCTTCAGAAATCATTCGAATATGCTGATTTGGTGCTCAAGGATAAATTTCTTATTATTATCAATTTTGAAAACAGTTTTGCTGCTTAATAGGCCTATATATAAGTTAGGTAATTAAGCTACCGGTAACTAACCATGGCAATATATATATATATATATCACTTTCAAAAAGAGTAAGAAGATTGTTTTTCTACTTCGGGAAGTGTGAGGGTGGAGGGAGTTACACAATCAACATTCATGTGGTTCCTGGGGAGCTTGTCAACAGTTTCAGATTCCTTGCCTTTCAGGTTCTGAGATGGCAGACAACATGGCCATTTTTACATCCTGCAATACATCTTGGATCTTGGGTGACTTGAACACAAGTGTTAAGCAGATTATCCAAGATGAATATAAATTATTAAAATCATTTGTACCGATTTGTGTATTAATCTGTGTTTTAATTTAAATGAGGTGTAAGCGGTATGAGTCACATCGTCATCCATCGTCAGCTACTTCTTGTGTTATTGGACATAGGAGTAAGAAATTAAACACATTTATTAATTTCTATATGCAATAGTGTCCTTACAGTATCACTGTTTGAGGGACAATTTCCTAGCCCATACTGAAGTAATTAACTTATTGCACCCCTAGCCGGGGACAATAAATAAATCAACAAATGAAACTCTAAACCCAAATAAGGTCTTAAGATCAGTTCAAAATATGCAGCCAAAACTGCTTGAAACTGTATCTCACACTTAGACGATGGATGAGTTTTGCATATTAAAAGGTGAGAACACTCTCATGCATAGACATTATCTCCATGAGCATTGTCACCAAATAGCTGTAAAGTGCTGGCTCCAGACACTTCATCTGTTATGCAGATCACGACCATCAGTTCCTATTGCTCATGCTGAGTGATAGGTCACCCGGCCATCTGTCCCCTGTGGTAGAAATTCACCAATAAAATTAAAGTCAGATCATGCAATGGTACAAATTTAATACAATGTATTTGTCTGAAACTGATTATCCAGGTATAATCTCTCTTACAACCTAAACATATCTCAGAGAGCAACAAAATGAGCTAAGCACAACAGAGTATTTATTCAGTAAAATCACATATTCATTGATTGGAGAAAAAAAATATTATCATATCATTATCAAGGCCTCCTACTTCCATATATGTGCATTTTTTCCGGTTTATCTTCATTGATCTTCCTCAACATCCTATTATATGCCCACCTGATATACTTATTTTTTAATCGGAAACATTTTATCTGACTCATATACTCTCTCTCCATGACCTTGCAGAAAAAGGCATTATTCACAAGTTGCTTTTCACAGCATTTGTAGATTAACTTGAAACTTCAGGGAAAGAGAGAGAGAGAAAATAAAAAGGCCATCTATCTCAGTGTGTGACAGAAAAAGGGGGTCAGTACTCAGTTATCTGAGGTCTTGCATTTGAGTGTCACAGACATCTACAACAGTCAAAATTAAACATTTTATACTGCATAACTTCTGTTGAGCAGCACCCTGCTTTAAACCTTCAGTTTGTCCCCTTCTATAGTTAACAGTCTTTTTTTTTTTTTTTTACTTTGTTCTCCTTCCCGAATCCTTCTGTTAGAAACAAATATGCCTACATAAAATAAAAATACTGGTTTACACACACACACACACACGCGTAAAAGTTTTGCAAGCAAGATTTCCAGTTGTCACCACACTTTATCACCAGCCTCATTGCCTAAAAATTAAATTATCTTTTGTGTGTGTGTGTGCGTGTGTATGTCTATAGCAGCTTTACGCTAGGCTACATAAATCTTATGTGAATAATTTTAAGAAATACATTGAATTTGGATTTGATTAACTATTTAATGTGACCATTCAATAAAAAAAATCCATAAATCATTGTCTTACTAATAAAGCAAATCATTGACAAATTATTCAGATGATATGGTAATAGTCGATAGAAATTAACCAGTCCGTGGGCAAAAATGCTAGTAACACACAAATAGTGATACTCTCTGTCTTTTACCTATACGTGTTTCACAATTTTAATAATTGTTAGTGCCTTCAAATCAGCGATTTGCCTTCAAATCAGATAGGCATAGGGCCTATCTTTATTTGCTTTCTCAGAGGTGACTATTGTTGAATGTGGAACTAACAGAGCTGTTCAGTTTGTAGTTCTAAGAGAATTAGCTTTTTTAGACATGGGTTCCATTCCAAAAAAACGTATTGTTTTTTAAAATGTCAAATTTGGAATTACAAGTTTAAAAAAAGTTTGCATTATTTTAAAGAGGCTTTCACATGTTGTTCCTCGACTTCTACATAAATTGCATACTTTTGCCATAATTTAAAGTAAGTGTTCATATTTTGAAATATTTGTATTATTTTAACTTTTAAATGATTTAAAATTCACCATTCCAAAAAGGCCGCCTTTTTTCCAGCGAGGAGGCGTGTCTTGCTGCAGGAGAGAACAGTGCGTCATGACGACAGTCGTTTTAAAAAAGGCCCTTTCCTCTCTGAACAGTTGAGTCGACACGGCGGTCTGAACAGCGAGATATGTCTGGAATGGAGCAGCTTTGCAAACTTTTCGTTGGCGGTCTGAACGTCCAAACAACAAATGATGGCCTCCGCGCTCATTTTGAACAGTACGGGGCACTTACGGACTGCGTGGTGGTCCAAAACGATCAACTTCAGCGGTCCCGTTGTTTCGGCTTCGTAACTTACTCCTCAGCAGAGGAGGCCGATGCAGCAATGGCCGCTAGGCCACATGTTGTAGACGGTAAAAACGTGGAGCTGAAGAGAGCCGTGGCTCGGGAAGACGCGGGGAAGCCCGAAGCTCTCGCAAAAGTCAAGAAAATATTCGTCGGGGGCCTAAAAGAGAACATCGAAGAGAACGACCTCACCGATTATTTCTCGCAGTTCGGCATGATCGAGAAAGCCGAAGTCATCACTGACAAAGACACCGGCAAGAAGCGCGGGTTCGGCTTTGTTCACTTCGAAGATAACGACTCGGCCGACAAGGCCGTCGTGCTCAAGTTCCACATGATCAACGGAAACAAAGTGGAGGTCAAGAAGGCTCTCACGAAACAAGAGATTCAGGCCGCCGGTGGAGCGCGGGGCGGCAGGGGGAGAGGAGGAGGAAGAGGAATGGGGCGGAATCAAAATGGCTTCGGCGGCGGCAGAGGAGGCTACGGCAGCTACGGTGGTGGCTATGGCGGAGGCTACGGCAGCAGTGATGGCGGCTACGGCGGTGGCTATGGAAGCGGAGCCTACGGAGGAGGTTACGGGGCTGGATATGGAGGCGGCTACAGCGATCAGATGGGAGGCTATGGTGGTGGTAACGGCTACAGTGACTTTGGCAGCGGATACGGCCAACAGTCCTCCGGCTACGGGCCCATGAAGAGTGGAAGCACATACGCCGGAAGGAGCGGAGCCCCGTACCCCCGTGGTGGCGGCGGTGGTCCTGGTTACGGCAGGGGTGGCTACGCTGGCTACTAAAGCAGGTTGGAAAAGGACTCGGAAAGCTGTCCCCCTAGGTTCTCTCGGTTTCCACATTGGGCTCATTCACCCGGCCATGCAAGAGATGGCGGACACTGTGAAAGCATACCTTAAAGACCTCAGTTCTTAACAGGTAGGAAGAAGATCTCTTCCCAGAAACCTGACTTGCTCGACCAGCTTTAGTTGTAGGACATGTTCTATCATATATCTATATATCATTTATTTCCCACGTTTTAGGACATGCAGCAAGTTGGCTCTGGTTTTCCTTTTTTTTTTTTTTTTTTTTTAATCCAATGCGATTTGTTCGTAACCCATTCGTTTTTAAAAACTTTTTTTTTCAACACTGGCGATATGTTGTCAATGCATTCTCAGTAGACCTGTTTTCTATATAAATTGTTGCTTAGCAGTGTCATGGGGGATTAACGCATGCTGTTTTGAGTTTGTGTTCGTCTTTGTAAAACCCACCACGAGTTTTTCCAATCTAGTTTATCATGATGGGATAGAGTAGACTACGTTATTTCTTTTATTTTGTAAACCAAATCAGAAACGCACTCATTAAGTTCAGTTCAACGCTGTATGAGCATAATTACTTCCAACATTCTCTTGTGTATTGTATATTATGTCTTCAGATCAATCCAGTATTGTTAAACATTGATATGCAAATGTATGTTACTTTTTAAATAAAAGTTTCACAGCTTAATTATCCTTTTCAGACGGCGTTTTGGCTGATAGACTTTAATGGGTTTCCACCACACCTGAGATAATCAAAGCATATGCATTACTTCTACTTGACAAAACTTAAGACTGCCCCACATTCAGTGATATACAAGTTTATATATATATATAGTGTTTATGGTTTATTTACTCTTGATTCCCACATATAGGTGTTCTTTCAGTTATTCCAGTACTTCAAAATAGCTGTATAGCAGTTTGTTTGCACAGGGAACCTGTTCAGTACCTGGGTTCGATTGTGATAGGACTGAAATATCTCATTAGGATATCATCCTGCGATCTAGGTATGTAATCAACCTGTCTTCACTACGTGTTGGTCAAGTATTTACATTTTTCATAAATGGACTATTTATTCAATAAGTTGTTTAATTAGTCTTCATCCATAAGTCAAGTGGACTTTACAAGAACTGATGCGATGGAATTTGGGTCTAACACCGCGGCTTATTAGGGCCTTGACTTTTTTTCTTTCTCTCTTTTAACTTTCTAAATCTTTGTTTTGTTACATTTCTAATGCGTTCTCTTTTCTTCCTCCTCAGGTGACTTCGGATGCTGGACTCTGCCCACATCAACTGTGGCCATGGAGTTTGGTTATCTGCATGATCCACTGAGTTTTATTTTAATAATGAAGGACTGGTGAAACCTGGGATCTTTTTTTAAAATCTGTTATTTATAAGTATTTGTGTACTTTTTAAACATTTTTTTTAATAAAAACAACTTTGAGATCACATGTCGTTTTTTTTTTGTTGTGAGTATTATGATGTGGTTAGGAATTAGTTTAATTCTAATGGGTGAATCTGTTTGTATGGATAAGATTGAGGATTAATTAGAGATGGATTTGTGCATATGTGCCTTACAAACAGATGGTCCAATAGAGTAGCCAGGAGAAGTAGAAGCATCGTTTAATTTCAGGATGTGTAAAATATGCAAACCGCTCTACTACAGCAATTAGTGTTAAGTGCTTGTGCATTGTGATGTTGATGCATGCACTGTTGACTGCAGTTTAGAATTATTCACACATGGTGGACCAAGAAGGTAATTTGAGTAAAAGTGTATTGTCACTTGCAAATACAAATACATGGTGGAACAAAGCAATAATAATCAAATATTAGTATTTTAATTCCAAACCGTTTGTCAAAGTTGAACATGCACAAATGAAGTTTTCAAGCAATAGCTGTACCCGTCATGTGTTGTATGTATCTGATGTCTGATCTCCCTGCTTTATATATGGTGTGCTTAGTTAATATTGGATAATGATTTTAGTTAATTTTAAGTTATCTAACATACTGTATTTCCTGAGTGAGACTGATTTATTTTTTTACTAGCTAGATTAGAATTACTGAAACTCACTTGTGAAATGTAATTGGTACCGTAGTTTTGCTCCATAATAAGGTACCCTGGCCACAAACCTGAAAAAATATTTCCGTGTTTAAAAACAGGCTGAACCAATATGGGATATAAAAAAGTTAAAGGATTTATAAGTTAATAGTTTGTGTGTGTGTGTATATATATATTAATAGTAAAAAGGGGGATTTATAGTTAAATTGTATACTTGGTTTTGCCTGATTTCATAGTGTATGGAAATTCACCATGGGGTGAATCATTTGTGTTGTGTGGGGGTATTCATTTGTGATGACTATGGATTTAAATTAATTAAAAATAAATAAGTATATATGAAGAGTTTAGATGCAAAAGCCTCTAAGTGCCATCTGAAATTTTCTTCTAGAATGATCATTTTTATCAAGCTCGTATATTTAAGTTCAGTAATTTAACTTAAATGGCTATGAAAATTGCCTATTAATTGTCATTTAGGTGAAATTATCGAACTTAAATAAACAAGCTTGATAAAAATTATCATTCTAGATTAGAAGAAAATTTCAGATGGCACTTAGAGGCTTTTGCATCTGAACTCTTCATATATATATATATATATATATACATAATTACATTATTTGAAATGGTCTATACTCTATAGAAATGTCTGTGGCCTGAAAGTCAAACTTTTGAAATGCTTTAATATTTCCAGGACCATGTGAATCCTGGATTCAGAATAGAACTACAAATTTGTTTACACGTATCAACTTAATCTTTCCAAATTCAATAAGGTTGTTAAACTCAAACTAAAGTGTTCACAAAATGGCATTGATCCTTTTGATTTCAGCTCACAATGCAACATGTTAATTGATTGGACGGGGTTGGTTTAAGTGATTTACTTTGTAGCCAATCAGAAACAACTACGCATGTGTTGACGCGCACAAAAGGAAACGCCTCCACAACGCATTTCAAAAGCATTGACTTCTTTCTTCCGTTGCATGTGATCTCCGTCAGTAGTACGTCCATTGTAAGAAAATGACTAACCAGCTTTGTAAACTATTTGTTGGCGGCCTAAACGTCCAAACAACCGACGAAGGCTTGCGGGCACATTTTGAACAATATGGACAGCTGACCGACTGCGTGGTGGTGATGAACCAGCCACTGCAACGCTCACGGTGCTTCGGCTTCGTAACGTACTCGAGCGTTGAGGAAGCAGACGCCGCCATGGCTGGTAGGCCTCATGTCGTGGACGGCAACAACGTGGACCTGAAGCGCGCGGTGGCCCGGGAAGACGCTGGTAGACCAGAGGCGCTAGCCAAGGTCAAGAAGATATTTGTCGGGGGGTTGAAAGACGACATCGAGGATGAACACCTCCAAGATTATTTCTCCCAGTTCGGTGCCATCGAGAAAGCTCAGGTCATCACCGACAAAGACACTGGGAAAAAGCGAGGCTTCGGCTTTGTTTACTTTGAAGACAACGATTCTGCCGATAAAGCCGTCGTGATGAAGTTCCACAGCATCATTGGACACAAGGTGGAGGTGAAGAAGGCGCTCACCAAGCAGGAGATGCAAGCTACCGGCGGTCGCGGCGGAAGGGGAGGCCGAGGAATGGGCCGGGGAAGCGGCTATGGCGGCGGAAGAGGTGGTTACTATGGCGACTACGGCTATCAGAACGGCGGATACGGTACCGACACCAGCTACGAAAGCCCAAGTGCTTACGGAGGAGGCTACAGTGACCAGATGAGCAGCGGATACGGCAACGGGAATGGCTACAGTGACTTCGGCGAGGGTTATGGACAGCAGGCTTCTGGTTACGGTGCCATGAAAGCGGGCTACTTTTCCGGCAGGAGCAGTGGGCCGTACCCACGCGGAGGTGGTGGTGGAGGAGGAGGAGGAGGTGGATATGGAAGAGGTGGCTATGGTGGATATTAGAAGCACTAATGTGACTCTAAGCTGTACGTCTTTTATTTTTATTTTTAACGTAAACTGTGTGGACACTGGACTTTCAAAACTATTTGTTTGGTATTGGGTTTAAATTAGAGAATTGCTCTGTGCCATTGCCAGTACCAGCAGACACGCGTTTTCCTTTGTTTAGATTAAAGTGGACCTGTTTACCCAAGTCAAGCCTGTAAAACACCATGTAGGCTTCTGTATGATCTGTTATAGGTTTATTGCCTGTCCATCGGTAAAGATGAAACTCAGGGGTAATGAAATTTAAGCAGCTCACTTTCATTTACATGACCTCTTTCCTCTTGGTTTTTACGTGTAATTTAAGTTGTTTTAACGCCATTACACCGTTCCCATTGTGCAACTTTTTTTAAAGTATATTTAATTTGATCCAACAATGGCGCCATAAGCCTTTTAACCATTAAAAAAATCTTTTTCATAAACTGTTTGGTCTTGTCTCCTTTTCTTGATGCCAACCACTGTTTCAGATGTGACCTTTGTGTAATACTTTTTGTTGTCTTTATAAGCTGCTGGTTAAACATTAATTTAAATCTTTTTGGCTACCATCTCTTAAGACTTAATTAATTTAATTAGAAATCTAGTCTGAACACATTGGATTCAAAGCCTTTTTGAATCAAACATTTGATTAGTTTTAAAGTTTGGAGCTGTAAACTTTTTTTTAATTATACTTCTATTCAGTGATTGACCAAAAATAGACAGAATTTACAATTCATTACCATTTCAGATTCTCCAAGAATCTTAAGTACATAACAGTGTTGCAAACTAAAACATAAAAAAAAAAAAAAATAGCATTTTTATTCATGGGATGTGGAAATGCCACTTGGAAGAAATATTTTTTGAATAAGCAGTTTTTAACTTCTCTAAAGGTTGAGAACTCAAAAAAATAGAACATCTGTACATTTGTTTGTTGCAAATTTACAGACCATGCAATTGATGGTTTACATTTGCTTAATATTGCTGACATGAAAGTTCCCCATTTGTATTAGCATGATTGCACAAGTTTTATAGTTAATAAAATCTTTAAAAACAAATTACATGAATTATACATTGATTTCCCTTAAGTAAATTGAGTAAGATGGTGTAAAAGGTGTGGATTAGTAATCAGGCCTCTTGGTACGAAGGAAAAAAATGTTGGCCCTTCTCACTATCGAAGTTGCTCATCCCTGCCTTAGATGAAGGAAGCTAATGAGGATTAATGTATAATTTTTGAGATACAATGTGATATGCCAATATTCTTAATCAATGAAGCGGTTGAGTAAATGCCAAGTAGGGAAGAACAGAATATCTTCAGTAATTATAAGACTACTAACACTAAAAGTTTGTCATTACAGTAAGTGGTCAAATGTCAATCATATATCTTAGAATTTGTATGAATCAAAAGAGTTATTCACGTCAAGCTTTTGAAGAATTGATAATCTCAAAATATGTTTTTATGAAAAGTGACAGGTTTATTAAGTATATTGACAATGTCAATACATATATTAAGAAATTATCTATTAAACACACAAAGACGCAAATTTATATTTTAAATGTAGTCAAGGTCTATGCACAAGTGTGAGCAAACTGCATATCCAATTTTGTTTTACAAATATTGAGAAAGTACTACTAACTACTATTGAAAGCAACTCTCTGAATTAAATTGTCTAGAAATGTAAGATCAAAGCAACAGTGTTTTACTATAAACAGATTTAATTAGAATTTTAGCTATCAAGCTATAAATTTAGCTATAAATCATCAAGCCTTCATCTGACCTTGTTCCAATCAAACAATAATACCTGACTGTTAAAATGGGGTACAACAATGTAAAGTTCAAGACACAGCCTGATGAATGTTGCTGGATTGTGTCTTAATCACTAGTGACTAATGACCCCAGTGATACAACAAACCAAGTATACGCTTCTTGTTACAAATTGCTAGATATGTAGATGTTAAGAGAATAGTCCAAAATGTAGCGTTTATTTATTGTTTGGATAGAAACATAATCTTCTGAAGTGGCACGCAG
The DNA here is from genome assembly GCA_031834385.1 of Semotilus atromaculatus. Taxonomy (NCBI): domain Eukaryota; kingdom Metazoa; phylum Chordata; class Actinopteri; order Cypriniformes; family Leuciscidae; genus Semotilus; species Semotilus atromaculatus. Next base: position 11,677,366 of record JAULUF010000052.1, on the reverse strand, counting down.
AGATATGAACACTTGATTAGCGCAATGTTACTAGCTCCTCTGAGGACGTCGGGTGGATGGCAATGGTTCGATCAAAGTCTGCTTTAGTAGCCCCCATGTTAACGGCCACAGCAAAACCCTGAAGCATCTCATCACAGCCAAAACCCTGCATATGGAGACCAACCACCTAAAAAAGAAAAGAGGCTCAGAAGTGACTTAATGAAAATTAATTATTGTAACAGCAAAATACTGTTCAAATACAACTAAGTAATGATCCTTCTTGATATTTCATACTCATTTATGATCAATGGACTGATCACACCCTCACCTTTTCGTCTTTGCCAGCACACACCAACTTCATGATGCACTGACTCTTTCGAGTGGTGATGGCGTAATACATGGGGGTGAAAGAAGTGGTATAAACCTTCACATTGTCCTTTCCCCAGGTCTTGATTGCTTCATCTACAAAACATGACATCATTAAATAATCAATTAAATACTGCTTTAAATACTGTATTATTAAAGTACCCCTATTATGCTGTTTTGAAGGTTCCTAATGTTGTTTTGGAGGTCTCCAATAATAAATGTAGATTTACATGTATTAAAGGTTAAAAAAAACAACTTTATTTTTCTCATAATATACATTGCACATCACCTAATTTCTCAAGAAGTCTGAAAATGGTTTGTTCGAAGATTCAGTCTCTCTAAACCTCACCTTTCCGAGAGCCTACTCTGCTCTGATTGGTCAGATGGCTGAGTCTGTTGTAATTGGTCTACCGCTCACACAGCATGTTGGAAATTAAACATCCATTACCATATCTGTATTTCACATCCAGAGGCTTTCTCAGTGCTTGTATACACAGTGATATGAACAGTAACGATGGTGTTGGTTTTTCCATATTAATTCCAGTGTGAGTCCTCCTGATCCTTTTGAAGTGCATGCAAAGTGGAATTGCAGTGCTGAAAACAGCGTCTTCTCGACATTTCGACAAAACGAACCAAACTCTTTCAAGCCTCAGCTACAACTACAGTGTTTGAAGGCAGGTCAAAGTAGATGTTGTAGGAGGCCAGACAATGAAGAACCATAGGGCTGGCATTATGCAAATTTGTTATATTGTTACGTAGGTATCAGTGGTGTAGTGGTAAAAAAAGAGGTGGGTAAACGATAAATTCTCCAACGGGGGGGGGGGGGGGGGGGGGGGGGGGGGGTCTAGATTTGCAGGATGCTCTCTGCACACGCAAGGTCTCTCGCTCGCTTTCCCTCACCTTTCTGTCGTGCGCGCGCGCTACGCGGTTTTGAGCACACAGTCTCTATCTCGCATGCACGTTCGCTCTAGATTCCGGGAGATTTTAACTAATTTGCGGTATAACTAGTTGATCGCGAGTGGCTCAACAGGTAGATTTATAAATAAACTCATCTTTCAGTCATGTGACAGACCGGGTTGACACTTCAGCATGAGAAAACCGTGCGTCTCACGGCCAATGCGCGAGAGTTTCCAGCTCTAATCTTGCTGCGTCCTGCTGGCTATGAAAGACTTTGTCTTAGGTTTAGCAACCTATGAAACTAATAATGAACAATTTGAAAATAAAACAACATAAGCTTAATTAAAAATGGCTTAAGAACTATAGGCTATTTAGAGGTGGATAAACGCAATTTAGAGGTGGGTAAACGCACTTTGGAGGTGGGTAAACGCTATTTCCGAATTTTGGGAGGTGCGTAAACTGCGTTTACGTGCGTTTAGCCTCCACTACATCCCTGGTAGGTATGTAATGTAACAGACAATAACTTTATTTTTCATCCACCTTGATCTTTAAAAATTTGCAGAACTTTTACATTCACACAATCAGTTATATTACAGACTGCATGAAAGGTAATATTCAAAAAAGCATTATAGGGGCACTTTAAATGATGAAATTAACATAAAATAAGATTAGTAAAAGCTTTAGAATTATTAATATGTTAACTAATGCAGTTACCTAATGTTAACAAATTAAACCTTTTTGTAAAGTGTTATCAATAAAATATAAATATTAGATGAAAAATGTAAACTTAAAAAAATTAAATAATGGAAAATTAGAGATGTCCCCTTGGTAACTAACAAATAAAACAAACTAATAAAATAAGTTTAAGTTGTTAAGTACTAAAATGACTAAAAATCAACTGTCAATTAAAACTATATTCATATGAAAAACTAATACAAATTACAAAAGCACAATAAAATGACTAAGAAATTAAAACTGAAAATATATACAAACAAAAGATAATTCAAAATGATGTTTTATAATAGTATAAAAATAATGCTAAAACAACACTAGCTACATGCAAAGTCTGATGAAAATCTAAAAATATTATGAGAAAGCATTATTTGTCAGCTCATCAGCTCACCTTCAGTTAGTCCTACTGTGCCGATTGGTGGGTGGCTGAACACAACAGTAGGGATATTATTATAATCGATTTTGGAGTCTGCTTTGCCCTCAAATAGTCGGTGAGCAAGCTTTCTGCCAGCAGCAATAGCAACTATCCACATAAAAAAAAGAGAAACAACAACAGCTTATTGGTATAAATTGAATATGCATTCCCATTAAACAGATGCTAAAGAATTAAAGTCGGGGGGCCCTGCAATGTAACCCCCAACATACAAAACCACAAAACACCCGGAAGAGGTTAATGCATGTAGGAGGAAATTCTATTTAAAGATGTGATTCTGTAACCGTACCAGGTGTAAGAAGAGCTCTCCCACAAACATCCCCAACTGCATAGATGCCTGGACGAGTGGTGTTCTGGAACTCATCCACCATGATATGTCCCCTTTCATCAAGCTTCACACCCTGAATAACAATACATCCTCTGTTATTCATACTTTATCAAGTTATGCAGTGCAAAGATAAAGCCTACAATACCATCTATCTAGTGTGGCTACTGCGGTTTAAAGGAATCCTCTGGGTTCATTTGAATTTATATCTAGCATCTCTGACATGTTTCATTGATCCTTCAGATTGTAAAAAGTAAGAATGGTGTGTACAATATATGGCAATGCATTCCAGAGGGTTTAAAAGGAGAAATGTACGGCTTGTATTTCTGTTTAAGCATAATCATTTTTTCTGTTGAAAAGGGGTAATATTGTTATGCATTAGTGACTTCATTCCTGTGAGCAAAACTTTTATCACACTAGTCTCATGTTAACAGGTATTATGTTTAAATTCCCAATGCAAATGAAGTAGGAACAGATCTTGTGTATATATATATATATACTGTGATAACGAGTGAAACGGATTATAAAAAAGAAAAAAAAGAAATGTGGGTGGAATTTCTATCCATCTGCCGTTAATTAGACAAAGGCAGATCTGAATAACAGCTTGAAGGTTGACTAAATAATTACAGAAGTCTGGGATTCGTCACCAGAGACAAGTCTGTCGTTTCACCAGAAGATTATACGATATATAGATACATAAGAGTCATAACATTTTGATGAACAATTTTGAGGTAAAAAAAAAAGAAAAGAAAAAAGAAATATGCATGAAGGAATCATATTGATAATAAGATCAATAAAATGCATTTAGAAAATAGATAAGGTGAATTTCCATTTCATACCAACTTCAAGTTTTGTGGCTATACTTTCAAAATAACATCTATTCAAAAAGTTTACCCCAGTGCGACGCCATTCCCCATTGGCCTCCATTGTAAGTGCTCTACTGTAAAAATAACTTGCTATTATAAAGTGAGTTTTTGTTGTTTTTTTATTCCAGAATCAACATCATGCCACAGATTTGTAATCCCGGCCCATTTCAAGTTTCTCAGGAATTTATTATTATTTTTTGAACTAATAATATTTTACCAATCAATTACATTTATACTCGTACTAAATGAAATAGTAATAATATCAACCAAATTTAAATAAATTTTTACTATTTGACTGAGGTTGAGGCCAGCAGTTTTGGGTTCCCTGCCAATAGCCCAGAGCAGACAGTCCACCTCATGGATGGTGTCCAACTTCTCCTGTGCATCCTTGACATCAGGGTCTTTTGTCACAAGCGTAACAGTGAGGCCCTTGTCAGTTTTCTGCACTGACTTCACCTGTAAACAATGTCAGAATATTTAGATATATTGACATAAGATATAGTTTGGGGGAAAATCACTAAAAATCTATAACTAAAACAATAACTAAAAATCTGCCAAACAAACTGATACATCAGTCTGGAAAGCCAGCTACATATTGCCTTACCTAATACTACTCAGTAATAGTTACCTGAGTATTTTTCCGTAAGTCAATACCATGATTTTGCAATTCTTTTGTGCAATTTGAGCTTATCAAGGCATCAAAGTTCCTCAGCACCTTGAAACAAAAGAACACAGTCAATGCTTTGGAAGTAAGCAATACATGACAGTAGCATTTATCCAGGTGACAATAAATAGGGCTCTTACCCCTCCTTGTCGGATGATGATGGACGTTTTGGACCCCAGAGTGGAAAGGATACCAGCCATCTCCACAGCAATATATCCTGCCCCAACTATGACGCTACGTCTAGGTGAATACAGTGATCGGTTATTTTATGATAAGCTAAGAAAACACAACAATATAAGTAGAAATTGGCAATCACTTACTTAGGGCAAGATTCAAGTTCAAAGAATCCATCACTGGTAATGCCTAAACTGGCTCCTGCAATAACATTGAAATTTACAAAATGCAGGTTAAAAAAAAAAAAAGGTGACAAAAATAAGTTAAATCACTTCAAAAATAAAACTTTTGTCATCACTTACTCACCCTCACCAAGTTTTTCAAAACCTGTATGAATTTCTTTCTTCCGCTGAACACAAAAGAGAAGATATTTTGAAGAATGTTGGTAATCAAACAGTTGACATTAACCATTTACTTCCATAGTAGAAAAACAATAATATGGAAGTCAACTGTCTGGTTACCAACTTTCAACAATATCTTCATGTATGAAACAACATGAGGTTGAGCAAGTGATGACAAAATTTGAATTTTTGGCTGAACTATCCCTTTAAATGGCAAGTGGAAAAAAAGGATGGCATTGATAAGTAAAGCTGAAGGAAGTATATTTTTCATAATGAACAAACATAAGCCCACCTGGCACATCATCCTCACTGACAGTGGACGGGTGACCACCAGTGGAGATTAAGATATGGGTGGCTGTGTATTTTTTTCCATTGACTTCAACGGTAGGTTCAGGGTCATCTGTGAACCTTGCATAGCCATGAATGGACTCAATTTTGGCCTATGAACAATCACAAACAACATCTCAGTCACATCAATACCATTTCTAAATGTTTAAATACCATGCATTTTCATAACAACATTTCATTTTTTTCCTCGAGGTCTGCTTAATACAGCATTTGCATATAAAAAAAAGCCCTGTCTCTGAAGCTTAAACAGGACTTTTTTGCTGTCATGCCTTTAAGATTTTCTATGTAAAGCTTTCATAGTACAATTACTATAAAGAACAAGAACATTTGAACATTTAACCATGTTAAAATTGGTTAAAAAAAAATACAGATTTTGTCTTTTATCTTCCACAAATCACTTTACATTAAATTTGCTGACTTAAAGTAACATAACGCAGCCTACCTTGTCAAGGTTGCTCAGGTAAATCTGATTCAGGCGACTAACGTAAGCATCCCTTTTGCGTTTAATGAGTCTGAAAATACACACACCCAAAGAAGTGACATTTATTAATTTAAATATGAATTTATCTTTCATATCACTAGAAGTCCTGATAGTTCAACTCTCTACAGCATAACTCACCTCTACTCAAACTAATTACTCCACCTCATGCTTTTGTCTGATAAGATCATCCAAAGCTGTACTGACATTACCACAAAAGGGAAGCAAAACAAATACTGAAAGCTGTAACGAATCAGAGCAAGCAGGAACTTGACTATCCTCAACTATCGCAAGAGTAAAAAATCCTTTTTGTGACAAGAATTAGCCTACTTCTTACAGAAAAAATATCCTCTACTGTAAGCCATCATTACATGTATCCCTTAAAACTAGTGTCTTAACTGATGTTACTAGTGATTCTTTTTTCATTTATATTAACTAGTAAGAGTGCAATAGGTACTTCTTAACAAATATAACTAATTACAAGTAAAACTAGACACCACCAACAGTTTAAATACATACTAGTCAAAAGATATAACTACAGATTCCCATAGAATTTAATGGCAAATTTTGTTACCAGAAACAATATTACTTACTTGTTACTCTTTGGGATTGTGAATAATTACTATTATGTTATGAACAGGGTTTAAAATTAACATGTCAACCCTTCAAATGAACAACCATGGCAGGTAACACATATCAACTCTCCAGCCAATTTGGCGGGTTATGACTCATAAATTATGTCCTAGGAGTCTCCAACATTAGCAAAACAATGCATGAACAACATAAAGATACAAATACATTTTGTTTGATTAACATGAATGACCCAGATGGCAGCAGGAATATTAGGCTGTTGTCACTTTAAGAACATGCACACGGATCCAATATACTGTTACACATGTATTTTCTTTCTCATCTGTTTATGTTCAGGTAAGACATAGCCTAACCAACAGTGTTTATGTGAATACTCGGCAAGGCAGGCATTTTTACACTTTTGTTATGTGTATTTTTTCGTTCAAGCGCAAGACATGAAAGAGAACTCAAAACAGTAACCGCACGCTGTTTTGTGAGCGCACAAAATATTTGTATCTACTGACAGCGGCAAATGTAATTTCACTAGGTATGCAGTACAGTTTACAAAAAATAATTAAAAACAGAAATTACAATTGAACACAAAAATAAAATAGTTTTTTAATATTTTAAAAGAATGGCTTGACATAATCCTTTAGCCTATACTAAATATCCTATCTACAAAAACCAAACAACCAAGAAGAAAACCCCATTGAAAGTATCTAACTTACTGCCAGCTGAAATGTGCTTTTGCTCCCTCAAATCCATAGTCTTCATGATCATGGAGATACTCTGCATGAGTGGAGGTATTCCACATAACCTGGAAGCAAGCAAAAGGACACAATTAACAGTTCTGCTTGCATCAGGCAATCAATGAAATGTAATGATAAAGGTCAAAATATATACCTTTTTAGGAACACAACCAACATTCACCTGCAGCAGAAGAGAAGTTTAATTGCCAACGTCAATAATATCAGCAGACAAAAAAAATGCATAGGTGCTGGACTACACCATAACACAAAAAAGAGCTGGATCTGGATTCTTCCCAAACACCTCTGTTCATGTGACGAATCCAGCGACCAATTACTGTAAATAACTCATCTAGAGAACACATCTATATGACTCTAAGGGAAATGTGGTGTTGCAGGAGCAGGATGGTCTTTACTCACGCAGGTACCTCCGAGTTTGTGACTTTCGATCACGGCTGCGGTGGCACCGAGTTCAGCCGCCCGCCGCGCACCGGCCAGTCCTCCGGACCCTCCGCCAATCACCAGAAAATCAAAGCGCGTGACGGATTCAGAGGCCATGCTGCGACTGATGATGAGTCTACGAGAAGACGACAGCGATTGTCCAAGAGTAAGAAAAGACGCTCGCAGTCGAGCCAACGGGCTTAATATCTCCATAAGCAGGAAGCCAACACCCCGGCCAATGCAGTAGTTGAACTAATGGGAGGGACGTAAAAGCCAATGCTTAGTCATTGTGAATCGACACAATAGTGTGTAAATCCCAGAAGCAAGTCTGGACAATAGTCATAGTTATTGTTACCCATGCTTATTAAGTTACTGTCCTTCACTGTCAAACCCGTGTGCTCAACTTACTTTGAACTCACTTTTAAATACGACAGATAACAGTCTTGTTTATTTGAAAAAGGGAAATATTTCGTAATTTCAAAATGACATGAGAATGCTCACCGATGAAGTGCAGCCGTTACATATGTACTTGTAGCGGAAACCCGTTTGGAGTAAATTGTAAACATTATATTTAACAAAGTGTCGTTGCTTAGATATGTTAAGTTATAAACTCTTTAGGTGTATCTTTGCTGCCCATCTTTGTATTTATATGGTTTTAACGGAATGGGTCGATGTAAACTGTGAAGTCAGAATGACGCCGAGCTAAACTGAGCATGCGCGTTTCAACAGGCAGCGCCAGTGTGCAGAAGCCATTGGCAGACTGTAAAAGAAGCACATGACATGACAACTGCGTTGTATTATTACACTGGAAGGAATGGAAATTAATATTGTTTGTGGTGTATCCGGTCATATCGTTCAAAAGTTTGGGGTCAATATAATTTTATTTAGCAAAGACGCATTAAATGACAATAATGAATTACACAACGTTAAAATATTCTTTTGAATTAAAAAATCCTTTAAAAATGACAAGAAATGTTTCTTGAGCTCAAATCAGCATATTAGAATGATTTCTGAAGGATCATGTGACACTGAAGACTAGAGTAATGGTGAAAATTTAGCTCTGCATCACTCTTATATTTTAAAATATATTCAAATAAAAAAAGTTATTTTAAATTGTAATACTTTTTTTTTTTTTACTGTAGTTGTAATCAAATAAATGCAATCTTGGTGAGCAAGAGACTTTTCAAAACCATTAAAAAAAATCTTCCCAACTCCAAACTCTTGAATGGTAGAAAAGGGACTTTGACAGTAGTGTACAGCACTGAGTAAAAAAACATTTTTTACAGTCTATGGTAAAATGGTACATTTGTCAGATTTCTCTATTGACGATTCACATTGAAAAAGTATTATTTCCCCAGTTATTTTAATGAAATTTGTTAAACTTCAGAAATCTTTACATGGCAGACAACGGACAAACTAATCATAATAGAAAATGAAAATGTAATTTTCATGTATTAAAAAAAAATCATTAGTATACCAAAACAAAAATTAAAAATAAATCTCTATAGAATGCATCAAAACATGCTCATTTGTGCTTTCACATTTTAAAAAAAGTGCCTTGGTATCCAGTCGGAGGAGTAAAAAAAATGCTTAGCAGTAGACTCCCCTGTCATTCAAATAACTCTGATGGCCGTTACAAATGAGAGGGTAATCTCAAGTTTTGTCTCACATCAGGGTACTTTATTAAACAAGCTACTAAATTGAATCATGTTGATTAAGTGGACAGTTCTGGCAACAAGTCAGAAATACATTTTTCACATAAATATTTTCTTTATTGATTCATTTTTCAAAAACAAGAAGTTACACAGGGACACATCTTCGGCAGGGCGATTTCACTGGTCATTCTCATAGTCTGCAGCGTTCTTTCGTTTGCCCTGTTCATGTACATGATTGCCCCATGTGTAGGTCAGGTACATCAGAATCATGGCTGAAAATAGAGATGCAGGTTTGTAGAGAAGTTTAGTCACACACAATGTTTGCTTTAATCTATAGCTAGAATAGTATAGACTAATATAATATATACAAATATAGTACCTTGCAAAAGTCTTAGGCACGTTAGTATTTTCACCCAGAAAAATGGTTAAGCCAGTTATTTATATTTTTTGCTGTAGTGCCTGCGTCATTAGGAAATATAAATTTACATTTCCAAATATTTATTTTGCCCTTAATTGTAACAATCCAGTGAGATTTTTGTATGCACAGTCGGTGCTCCACACGGAGTCCATCTAGGGTTACATGAAGAAACAGAAAAAAAACGGACACAGATTTAATCCAGAAGAACCGTCCCAATGTCTCCAAGACGCTTGAAGAAACCTACCTGCAAAGCTACCTGAAAAAGCGTACCTGTGCAAGTGTACCGAGGACAAAATCCTCGGTTTTAAACGCAAGTGGTGGTCACACCAAATATTAATTTGATTTAGTTAATTGATCAATAAAATCTATTTATGATATTATTTTGTGAAAGCATCCTCACTTTCCAACATTTTTACACAAGTGTCTAAAACTTTTTAAAGTAATGTAGCTTTGCAGGAAGGTTTCTTGGAGACATTGCCACAGTTTTTCAGGATTTAGTATGTCAGTTTTTTTCTGCTTCTTTGTGTAATCCCAGACAGACTTGATGATGCTGAGATCAGGGGGACACATTTACAAAACATCTCAAGCCTAAAAGTAGCTCCTAACTTGCCGACTCAGGAGAAACTCTTAAAAATGAATTAATATTAAAAATAATAAAAAATAAATCCTAATTTTAAAAATCAGACATTTTTGCTCTAAGAGTATTTTACAAAGCATTTTAGTGCTAAAACTAGCTCCTAAGTCTGTGAAATGTTAGGCGTAGTCAAGAGAACTCCTAAATCACTAAGACCGAATGACAAATAATTCTAATGGCTGTAGCTGGCAATACACCCAAAGACACTGTACACCATTGAGGCAATAGCAATAGAGTCTTGGGTGCTGAACCTTTTGTTCATAAATGCAATACATATTTTGATTTATAGATTTTAATCTACTATAAAACACCAAAAATAAATCTTTTATAAATAAAGTCTGATCACCTGTGGCAGTTGTTTTCACGATTTCACACTTACAAATGATCGAATAGAGTAAATTAGTAAAATAAGCGTATTTGGCGTGCTGTTTGAGGGGATGCTCCGAGCTCAGATTTTAGCCCAAACCCAGAGTATCCCAGCCGAGAGTAAGGAACGGGGTGGCGGAGGGATGCAGAAAACTGTCTGGGTACTAGGCGAGTCGATCTCTGCCATGTATATATACCTCCTCTCGAGCTGATTAGATACTGTTTGAACTTGCTCCTCCTGAACGTTGTTTATAAAACAATGTATCGCTTGAATTCTGCAATCTCTCGAGATGCAGACATGTAAGAGGCTGACATTTAGCTGAACATATACTAGTATACATATATTAGTGACACTTAACTTACATTTTAAAACCTTTACTTGAATATGACCGATCGTTTCGCTAGATAAGACCCTTATTCATCATTTGGTATTGTTTAAAGCCCTTTGAAGCTGCACTGAAACTGTCATTTGGACCTTGAACCGTTTGGGGCCCATTGAAGTCCATTATATGGACTTATATCAAAAACCTTAATTTATTTTCGACTGAAGAAAGAAAGACATGGACATCTTGGATGACATGGGGGTGAGTAAATTATCAGCAAAAGTTTTTTAAAAAGTTAACTAATCCTTTAACTAAGAACTTTTACTGCCATTTAGGAGAACTCTTAGTGGTATAAAATGTTTTGTAAATACGGCCCCAGATCTCTGTGTGGATCATACCAGCTGTTGTCAGACTCATTGTGCATACAAAAATCTCACTGGATTATTACAATTAATGGCAAAAGGAATGTTTGGAAATGTAAACTGATATTTCCTACTGACACACTTTTGGGTGAAAATACTAACTAATATTTTTTATATATATATATATATATATATATATATATATATATATATATATATATATATATATATATATATATATATATATATATATATATATAAATAATGACACACACACATTTTTAACACCTATGCATTGCTTAATTTTGGCCCAAAATTACTTACGTGGTGCAACCTTGAATACAGATGATTTGAATCGCCTCCACACATTTGGGATCCCCTTGGAAAAGTAGTTTGGGAAAGCCCTCTGCTCAAAGGGGGAAATACTGTAGGTGATCACATGCCTTATCTTTGCCAAATCTCCAAAGTGACGACCCATTGTGGCAAGAAAGCTGATCTAAGGGAAACGAAATCAAGGTTCAATTTAGAACATTTAAAATAAAATAAGCATACAGTATCTACATAAGAACAACATTTGACGGTCAATAATTGACTCAATTTGAATAGGCTACATTTTAATGTGTGCGTGTGTATTAAGTAAGAATAAATTACATTTTAAAATATATTACAAAAGAAAACAGCTCATTTTAATTAACTGATGGGCTGATGTTTTATGTACTTTAAAATTGTAGCTATACATGCATTTTAAACATAATATTGCTAATTCAATTAATTATAACAAGTTTATAAGTATCTCTTGTAATAACTGGTATAGTCGATTCTTTGTTGTACCTATTCAATAAGTTAATTTGAATAAACTAGCTGTATTTGTACAAAATCGGGCTTAGAATATAAAACTGTAAAATATATATGCTACATAATGTAAATGTAGCATAAAATTCTATAAAATTAAATTCACTATGAGAGTGAGGGTTGAGGTGGAATTCGATATTGTACGAAAAGACGTTATTTGAGTCAGGATCATTTACTAAATGAGTAACGTTAACTTAACGGATTGATAAATTCAATATATAACACTAATAAACAAGACTCAAGCGTAACTTGTAACTTACATCATGTGGCAAAGCTGACATAAGAATGAATATAGTTACTTAAAATCATATAACGTTAAATGAAATGGTTACTTTATTACCATTCATTGACGGGGAGTACAGAGAAAACTCACTGACCATTTTAGTCACATTTATAAGAGTTAACGTTACGTGGCTAGGCTAGCAGCTTTCTGTAAGACCTTGCTTGACATTCAACTCAATCACACTGTCTCTGTTTACACACACATTTATACACCCAAACATACATTACATCGCTTAATTAGGATAATGTGGTTATTTTTTTAACTCACTATAGTCAAAATAAAAGCAAGAAAATATTTTTCTGCTCACCAACCTTTCTGTTCCTTAACACCCTTGTCCTGCTACAGTTCCTACAACTTCCGCCAGCCACCCCAAGTCATATCCGTTTCCTCTTGATTTCACGCTTTCTTATTGGTGCTCCGCTCTACTGGTTCCTGGCTATCTAGACACGTGAAGGTCAGCGTAGTGCTGGGACACTGTATACAGTTGTCAGATCTCACCATTAAGTTATTTTGTGTAGCGTTCGCTATTCTTCTCCACAATGGATAATCAAGGAGTCACGGCAGACCCTCAACTGCAGCAGTTTATCGAGATCGAGTCTCAAAAGCAGAGGTTTCAGCAGCTAGTTCATCAGATGACAGAAGTGTGCTGGGTGAGTGTGTTTCTGTCCTATTGGGCTGCGTAATGCATCCTCTTTATGAGGCTGTATACAGAGAGACTGACTGACTGCACAGTATATCCTGTCCTAGCATGTATGATCGTATGATCTGTGGATTTGGAAGATGTTTCATTATGTAGTTCAAGCAATTAATTTTAAGGTGCTGCCCTCTTTAGTCGCGGAGCTTGTGACCTTTGGGGTTCTTCTCGGTACGATTCCCATCTCAGCAAACCAAAGCTGCATTCATTTGAAGAAATACAATACAATAAAATAAAACTGTAATGACAAATGAATATTATTTAAAGTAGCCGTTTATTTATATATATATATAGATATATATTTAAAAATGTAATGTATTCATGTGATGTCAAAGCTGAATTTTCAGCATCGTTTCTCCAGTCTTTACTGTCATTCTAATATGCTGATTTGTTGCTCAAGAAACATTTCTTATTATTATTTAAATTAGAGTTAAAAACAGTTGTGCTCCTTAATATTTTTGTGGAAACTTGCTGAATGAATAAATGTATTAATTACTATATATTTTACTTAACTTTTGAACAGTAGTATATTTATTTTTTATATTAATAATTACTAATTAAGAGCTGTGTATCTTGTTCATGCAATATACATACACACACACATTCAGAAAAGTAATCAGTTGTGGGGTTTTTTGGAGCTCATAGTGTGTTTGTTTTTGCAGGAGAAGTGCATGGATAAGCCTGGTCCAAAGCTCGACTCCAGGACAGAGGTGTGTTTTGTAAATTGCGTGGAACGATTCATCGATACAAGTCAATTCATCCTCAACAGACTAGAGCAAACTCAGAGGAGTAGAGGAACACTCTCAGAGACCATGACAGACTAGTAGAACTTCAGCCACTTATTGAGGATTTGTCATGCCAACAAAAACTATGAGGCAACTGCTATATACAGGATTCAGTTAATTTCTCAAAGACAAAAGTGCCTCTTTTTGCTCTATTGTTTTGAAGGCCATGTATTTGAAATCAAATGGATGCATGTACAGTCACATAGAAAGCCCTACTTATCATTGCCATCGATATAATTGACATTTCCCAGTTCTAAGATTTTGGTATGAAAACGAGTACATATTGTGGATCCCATTGTACAGATCTGATCTGGAATTGAGGAGGAGACTCTGCATTTCACTTTCGTCAAAGTACATTACCAAGTATACAATGCATTGTCTTACTGGGATTGTTTCAAGATCTTTGGCTTATAGTGTCTGTTGTTGATATGTGAACTTGAAATAAAAAGACAACATATTCTCTGCAGTTTATTCTTATCCTCCTGGGACCCATGAATAGACTTTTGTCCACTACAGTGGACATTAAATTTGAGTTAATTTCTCTGACACCATAATGTCACACCTGGGTGTCCTGTAAAGAGCACATTCAGGGCTTCACAGAGATGCCAAATGTTTGGAGGTTTCACCATGAAAACAACCTCTCCATTGTCTTTAAAAATGTCTGACATTAGTTTAGTGACCAAATGTAGCACTCTTATGGAAATATGATAATATATTGTAATAATAATTTAAAAGACTATTTTTCAAATTGTATTTCATAAACCAACATCTCAGGAAAACATTACAGGGTTTCAAATCAAAAACTGACTTTCTGTTACAGAACAGGACATTGATTTCATACATGTCCACTGTAGAGGACACCAGGGCTTAAAGCATGTTTATCAGGCATTCTGGGAGACACAAGAAGTGAATATGGAAATAAATTATATATCAATATTCCTATGAAATATTAGATATTATTATTAAAATGTTGCTAATTACTACTACAATTATTACACTTCTTTTTTCATTAAATGTTGCTCCAAGAACACATTAATGTGCAAATTGGATACAGTGTATAAATACATTGCATTGAATGTGAATATTAATTTATGGCCATTTTACCCACATATCGCATAAAGTAAAATGGTGTATCAATTAATTCCATTATATCTTTCATAACATAGTTGAGAATCATTGTTATACAAATTTTGGTTAAAAAAAAATCCTGAAACCCTTATTGGTGATTGAAAAAAAAATAGTTTTTGCCTATACATATAATTTCATGTCATTTTATTTTGGAGTCCAGGTGTCCACTACAGAGGACATAGCATAACATATGAATAAAATATCATTTTTCAAAAATGTTTTTTTTTACCATTTGTTTCTTATGCTCTAAATAATGTGATGACATGAAAAAAATAAACTATATTCAAAAAACATTTTTTTCTGGGTCTCAGGAGGATATGATATGTAAAAATGTCACAGGGGAAAGCAGAGTTCAAGTTAGAAAATGCTTAAGCTCCTTAAATAAATAATGAGACTTCTTAGAGGTTTTGGTGTGCTATTTATTAAAATAGCTTAGCAGGCACTATGTACATAGAATATATATAGAAAACAATGCACCACCTCTTAAGTTCAGTTGTTGCTTAAGAAAACATTTTTCAAATATACAGATATGTTCCCGAACACCAGTATAGGAGGACATTTACACTACGTTCAAAAGTTTGGGGTCAGTACATTTTTATAAAAATTAGTAAAAAAAGTTATTTAATCAGCAAGGATGCGTTAAATTGATAAAATGTGACAGTAAAGACATTTATAATAATGTTACATAAAATGTACTATAAATGCTTTTAAACTTTCTATCCTGAACTGAACTGTTTTGAATCAATTTTAAAATATATTAAAACAGAAAACGGTACTTTTAAATTGTAAGAATTTTTCACAATATTACTGTTTGCTGTATTTTTTATCATATAAATGCAGCCTTGGTGAGCATAAAAGATTATATTTGAGAACAATCAAAAATATCTTACCGACCCCAAAACTTTGAATGATAAGAAGTCAAGCACATTGTATTAAATAATATTGTGTATTTATGGAACAGATGAAGCATTGAATATAATCATATGCATATCCTAAACAATGCTGGTTTGGTCATAGAATAAATAATGTAACATTTAACAAGATCGTACAGCAGATTTGTAAACATTATGCTGCTACTTCAGGATTTTGTATTTAAAACAAGTGACTGGGCACATCATCGTCTGAAAATATCAACAGTAAGAAACTAAAAATAAATATTATAGATGGAAAATATGTAAGAAGTATCTTTTAAGTAATTCAAATTAAGTACTCACATTATTAATGGTTTGCAAAATATGCTTGTACAGTAGCATGTAATAAATCAGTATTTTTGCTAATATTATTCTAGATAAAAAATGTACCATTGCTCCTCTTGTCTAAACTCTCTGGAAAAAAGCCCTTTGCGCTTCTTTCCTTAGTCAGATTGCTTTCGTCCACAGTAATCGTCACGCCGGTTGGCAAAGCCATGTACGGTTGGCTACACATTGTGCCTTGAGGTCCACGGTGCAGATATAAAGGTAGAGAATCCAAGTTAAAGTTAATGTCCTTGAACGCATGGAGAAGAAAAATCCCAATGATGATGGTAAGAAAGCCACTAACAGTTCCAGCAGCCCCATCAGTGGACATTCGAAGCCACTCCTTAAACAAGATGGCTGAACAAGCCATGACAGATACAGTAAAGAAGACATAATAAATAGGTGTAACTATAGATGTGTTGAAAATGTCGAGGGCTTTATTAAGGTAGCTTATCTGGATACTGATGCAGATCACAAGACATATGAGCAGAGCCCAAAACAGAGGTTCTTTCAGAACAGCTGTACCAGCGAACAGCTCTTTGATGCCAATGCCAAGGCCTTTCACACAGGACACAGATAATGAACCAATCACAGAGCAGATGAGGATGTACACCAGCACATTTTTCTGACCATAGCGAGGTGCGACAAACAAGATCAGGGCGAGGCTACTCACGACAATGCAGACAGCAAAAGTGATGAATCCTGTGATACATGCAAGAAAGACGACTGTTATAAAAAAACAGTACAGAGCTCACAGGGGGCCATGGTGTACTTGTACATTAGGGTATCTTTGGTATCCAAAGTGTATTTGTAAATTAACCTGGATCTTTGAGTTTCTCTGCCATTGCTGTCAAAGAAGCAACCTCTTCCTCTTGTGGAGCATGGAGCACCATTACTGTGGAACCGAAGATGCAAAGCAAACAGCCGATTTTCCCATGGATATTCAGCCGCTCACTCAGGAAGTATGATGAGAGCACAGCACTGATGAAAAAAAAAAAAGGTTGTACATTTAGTAAAAACATATTTTAGACGAAGAATTAATGTTGCGTTGAGACTGTACACACATGTACAACCCCAAAAGTGTGGGGCCAATATGATTTTTTAAAGAAATTAATTAAAAAATAAATGTAATCAGCAAGGATGCATTACATTAATCTAATAGTCCTAATAAAGACTTTTATATCATTATAAAACAAATGCTATTTCAAATAAATACTGTTGTTTTTAACTTTCTATTCATCGAAGAATCCTGAAAAAATGTATTATTCAACAAAAATATTAATCAGAAAAAAAAAAAGAAAAAAAATCCTAGGCACCAATTCAACATATTAGAATGAATTCTAAAGGATCATGTGATACCGTAGACTGGAGTAATAATTACTGCTGAAAATCTTACTGACCCCAAACTTTTTAACAGTATCTCTATCTGTGACTGCAATTAAAGTTATAATTTTTTAAAGGTGGTGTACACTACTAGGTCAATTTACCTGACCAAAACGCTCAATGCTCCCAGGGGTGTTACTAACGTAGCAGGTGCAAATGCGTAAGCTGCAAAATTTGCTGCCTCACCTATTCCCACTAAAAATAAAATACATGACAAGACAAAAGATTGTGATTGGGGTGTTCATAATGACATATTAATGTGTACTGTGTAGATAGCAATCTACTGATCTATAAATCCAAATACACTGATAATATTTACATGCACATCTGATTAAGGTCCATATTCTGGATATAATTCAGCTTTACTTATGACAAATAAATACATAAAATGATAATGCCATACTTAATATAAGCCCTGCCCACCACAACCATTCTTTCAGGTATGCATATCCACCTTGACCTGAACAGGGGAGAGAACAGACCTGATTAGACAGCACAAGAAAAAGGAAATAATCAATCATAATGTCAAAACAAAAGCATAAAAAAATTAATGATCCAATTAAAATACTGTATAATGAAGTACTGTGCAATGGTACGCTGTAAATTTAAATCACCTACCTGCTCTAGTAGAGCCTTTTTTTGCCAGTCGTAAGAGCCCTTTCTTTTTCAGTATAAAACTGCCACCGATGAAGATAGTGGAACTTACAGCAAGTGCCAAACCAATGTAGAAGTCAGTGCGGTTTGCAGCATCCATCTGAGAGCAGTTATATTAGAAGGACTAGATATTACATTGATTTGGCTATTAGATATTTTAGTTACATCGGCAGGTCTGTCTAATAAATCTAGTGAGGTGCCAACCTAGGTAGCATTTTTGGGCATAGAAAGCACATCTTTCTGTCTAGGTAGGCTAGCCGCTAGGCAATACAGTTTAAACAGCCACTGAATATAATAGGAAGCAAATCATGTGACTCATGTGACTCCTACTTTTCACATCGCCATTACTTCAAAGCAATAAAACATGAGATTTCATTGTAGACTATTTGTTCATCTGCTCTAAACATTTATAACGACAGGGAATGCATATCACAGCATTTTCAAAGAGAGAAAGCTACTTTTTTTTCTTTCTTTTTTTGAATAATGTAGGTAGATTTTGGTTTGCGCACTAATGTATTTTACACTAGGAGGCATTGTAGTTTCATGTTACGGTTCATATTACGATTTAAGACTACATTTAAAAGACTACTGAAAAATAAATCATTTTTAAATTGACTAACCTTGCATTCGTATCGTCCATCGGTGGCAGTTACGTCTTGGTTGAATAAACTTCCTGGTGAAGTGACTGACCCTGGTTGCCAGATATTGTTAACTTCCCTACTGTCAAACATTGACCGTCCCCTGTCCTGTCTGACATTTTGGGGAATTTCTTTTCTTTAAGCGAAACCCTTCTGAGACAGATGATACTGGTATTCTATGGTTTATACACTGAATTTGGTGAAACTATTATTATGTCAAATGTCTGCTTTTGAAACTCCTCAAGTGTGTAATATTATAAAGTGTTTCATTTTTATCCTTTTCCAGTTTAAAATCAGCAGTTTGTATTTTAAACAACAGTTACAGATGATAAAATAAAAATAAATACATTGGTAACACATTGGATTCATTGTTTCATTTGTTAACATTTCTAAATGTACTACCTAACATGAACTAACAATGAGCAATACGGTACAGTATTTCTTATTATTTGTTCATGTTAGTTAATAGAAATACAGTCATTCATAGATTGTTCATGTTAGTTCACAATAACTAATGTTAACAGATAGCCTACAATTTTTGTTTTGAATAATGTAGTTATATTGAAATTAACTGATTAATAAATGTTGTAGAAGTATTGGTCATTCTTAGTTCAGGTTAACTAATGTAGTAAACTAATGTTAAATGGTGAAACCTTATTGTAAAGTGTTACTGTGGAAATAAATGTTGGAGGTTAGTTTGGACCAGGCAGGGAGATAAGACCAATTTTATACTTCTTTAATGTAAAAACTTTTCATTAAAATGATGTTTGAATGTAAAAGAATCTTCACTCTTAATTAAGTGATTACTGACATGAATGGTGACAAATGCATGTAATTTGAATAGGATTAAAAGAGTATGACTAAAATCAGTGGAGCCAGAGGAATACTGGAAACTGCTCTCGTTTTATTCAGTACACAGATAGATGAAAAAGAGACAAAGTTTAGTCCTTAATTAAATATCCATCAGATTTCAACCACCGGAGATAACGTGATTTGAATAAAAAAATATTTACACTACAAGCCTGGAAGATTTCTAGAGATTGTTTAAAGAAAGTTTAGCTACTTCTATATTTTTGTATATCAATACACAGCCAAAGTCATTATGTACAATACAGTCCTACATTTGTATTGTTGTTTCTGCTGGTTATTATAAATAATTGCAATAATAATAAAGATAGCTTTTGATTTATACATGAAACTAAGGGGAGGTTTATAGACTAAATACAACATAGCTTGTAAGACTGCAATGTTAAATGAGAAATCACATTCCAATCTCCTTTTTTTTCTTTCAACATTTTAAACAAAATTATCAAAGACGTGTTATACAGCATTCACATTATTGGGTTCTTAGTTGAAAGAAATTAATTGAGGAGGTTATTCAAGACAAGTTACATATTGATTATTTCAATTGCATATGGTTGGACTGTATCCTTAATGTTCAAGGGTGCACAGTAGTTATGTCGATTGCATATCGAAATGCAAATCCTTGATGGTCATGACAAGATCTACGAACGTGGGGCGTTCATCTGGTCTCTACAAAAAAGAGAGGGAATAAACTTTATCTATTTGACTTTTGTCATGTTTAAATTTGCATTAATAGATAACAATTTTAATTCACAAAATGTTTTGACTATTAGTATGAAGCTGTGTACCTCATGCCAGCAGCTGTTCATAATGGAAAAAACTTTGTCATTGGCCATTTGTGGGCGATAAAGCCGGTGACCAGCAGAAATCTTCTCGACTATCTCTGTGTTGTTCCACCGATCATAAGGCATTCTGCCCTGAGTGTATACCTCCCACATCAAAACACCTGTCAGACAAATAACAAAAGAGAGAATGAAACAGTTGGTTTGACAGAAGGTAAAGTTATGCTGAAAATGCAGTGGTAAGTGACGCACCAAATGCCCAAATATCTGACTTGCTGCTGAACTTGCAGTAAAGGAGGACTTCAGGAGGCGACCAGCGCACCGGGAACTTTGAACCAGCAGAGCTGGTGTATTCATCATCCAGAACATACCTGTATGAACAGCAATGATTTCTAAGCAGAGAGAAAGTATGGCGAATTTTGCTTAAATAGTCTTGTCTGCCATGCATTCAATTACCTTGACAATCCAAAATCAGTCACTTTAATGGTTCCATTTGAGTCTACTAAACAGTTCCGAGCAGCCTATGAGAAAAAAAAATTTTGGTAAATTTTAACGGTAAAATATCTCTTCCAGTTTATATTACAGAATACATATATACAGAATATTTTTGTGTTACACGAACCAGGTCTCTGTGGATGTACTGATTGGCCTCTAAGTAAGCCATGCCCTCGCTGACATCTTTACACATCTCAAGGAGTTGAATACTGGAGGGGTGCTGCAGGCCCTCTCGTAAGTAATTCAGCAGACATCCATTGGCAAGATATTCTGTGACTATATAGATGGGTCGTTGTTTTGTGGAGACGCCATAGAGCTGGACCAGGTTTTCGTGACAGAGTTTCCTAGTGTTATACAGCAGAAAATGATTATAGAGAAATAAACATGAATGAAAAACAGGACATAAACACTGATAATGAATAATCAAGTGTATTAACAACTTTAATCACAATCACAGATGGAGAAACAGAACTGTTCAAAATTAAAGTTTTTGAAAGAATCTCTTACACTCACCAAGGCAATTTAGTTAATCAAAAATACAGTAAAAAGAGTAATATTGTGGAATATTATTACAATTTAATACTGTGTTCTGTGTTTAAAACATTTATTCCTGTATTGGCAAATCTGAATTTTCAGCATCATGTGTCACATGATTCTTCAGAAATCCTTCTAACATGCTGATTCAGTGCTCAAGAAACATTTCTTATTATAATCAATGTTGAAAACAGTTGTGCTGCTAAATATTTTTGTGGAATTTCTTTTTTTTCAGGATTCTTTAATGAATAGAAAGTTCAAAAGAACATTATGTGAAAACCTTGCTGAATAATAATAATAATAAATAAATAAACAAATAAATAAACAAACAAAACGTATTGACCCAAAACTTTTGAACTGTAGTTTCTACTTACATCATGACCTTGGCCTCCTCTATGAAGTCATCCTCCGACATTGAGCCCTCTTTGACCATTTTAATGGCCACGTCATGACGGCCTTGCCATTTCCCATACTTGACCACTCCAAACTGACCATTGCCAAGTTCGCTGATAAATGTAAGTTGACGGGGGTCAATCTCCCAGCCTCCTGGAATGAAAAGTAGAGGGTACTTTAGTTTAGTGTATCCAAAGCATTATATTCAATTATATTCATTATATTCAATATTGAATGACCTTGGCCTTATTAGTGCCATGCTCTAACACAGTGGTTCTCAACCGGTGGGGCGACACTCTCCCGGTGGGGCGCGAGTAGGCTACAGGATGGGAGGGGGGAAAAAACTGGGAAACATTTTTTTTGCATTTTTTTTTTTTATCACTTAACTACCGTCATAAAAGTTAAAGTTTTGTATATACGTTACTCCTGAATAAAAATTAAAATGTGTTTGGACTGATTTTAAAAAAAAGTTTTGAACAAATTTGATTGGTTTGTCGATATTGAGCGCAAATGCAGGTGATAAGCGGTTTTATTAAGCGAGTCATTGAGTTGTTCATTCAAACGATTCGTTCAAACAGCCGATTCATCAAGAATGAGACAGATGTTTGTGAATGGGTCATTGAATCTTTGACTCAACCGATTCGTTCAAAACACTGAATCATTCAAAACACGATTGAGTGTTGCTGTGAGATGCGCTGTGATCTTTGTTTGGATTCATCGGATCTATTTTCGCTGCTAAAATATACCAAAACAGTCATTATTTCGTCTAAAATGTAAGTGACTTAATATTATTAACTTGCTTGTTGAGCTGTCATATGAAATCAGTGTCACATTTTCAATCGTGAGGTGATGGTAAATTAAGTGATGGTCAATTGTCAGCTCTCGGTCGTCAGGTCGAAGTGTATTCATTTAACTGCAAAATGTAACTGCAGTATGTCAATTTAGTTTATTTGTGTGTGCTGCGCTCATAGACTTTAGAAAACGGCGCTCATTTGTTTGATTTCTCATCGAGAAGCTGCGCAAGCCTCAAAAGTTTAAGGTCCTTGCACCCTGACTGAATCCGAAACTGTCGTATTCGTTTTTCCATATTCGTCATTTCGTGGCTTTCAATTGTCAAAACTCCTCCAAATATTTGCTACGGATGCCAAAAATGCAGAAAATCGAACCATCCGCATTTATTTTTATGACGGACGCAGGGCTCGACAGGCTTGTCCGCTTGTCCGGGACAAGTGGATTTTTTTGTAGGACAAGTGGAAGAGAAAACTAGTTGTCCCACTGGACAAGTTAAATTTCAAACAAAATAAAATGCCATGGTACTTCACGTTATGTGCCACTTATTACGTCTATTTTACAGATTTAATTTTACCGATTTGAAACGCACACATTTTTCGCGCTGCCTGTGAATGAATGTGACTCACTGAAAGACGCGCGCCCGTATAATGCGCATCATGCACAGACCGCGCGCCAGAATACAGTTCTCTTTCACGCTTGAACTAACAATTATGCCAAAATGTTGTTTGTCGAGTATCTTCATAACATAAGAGCAGTCTTATGAGGGACATAAAGAGTTGTGACTCGTGTGAGATCTGCGTCTCTCACCAGCGGCTGATCTTAAAGGGCCAGCTGCCAATAAAGCGTTCTGTCAGTAAAGTTAATCAAAGAACAAAGAGAACAGAGAAAATGACTCACTGCTCTTGAACTTGTGTGGCTTTAATAAGGATTAGTCTATATATGACTTATAATTTATAATTTATGCAGCGCAGACTTTTTGATAACTTTATTCAATTTCTGTATATGTCCTACCTGTTAAACAGTTAATTTTTATCCAGACATCAATGTCTTATTGATCATTATAGGTGTTATCAATCATTTAGTTGTTATTGCTTATTTCAGAATTATTTGAGGCTATGTTTATCAAACATTGAGCCAAGAATTGAGGATCTTTGCAAGGCAAAGCAGGCTCAGGTCTCACTTTAACATCACCTACCTGCAAGCTTCTGTAAAAAATGCAGATGATGCCTACTATTAGGCCTAGTAATAATAACAATAATAAAGCATACATTAATATCAGAGGTCTGGTGCCAATTCCCAATTATAGCAATAGTCTAGTAATGATAACAGGCCTACTGATGATGATAATAATAATAATAACAACAACAACACTAAAGCATGTAACCTCATATAATTATATAGCAATAGCCTAGAATAATAACTGGGCCCCCAACCGCAATGAACCAGCTTTGGGGGGGCCCAGCTTGCAAAAGGTTGAGAACCCCTGCTCTAACAAATATAAACTCACCATAACCCAAACCAGCAGTGCAGGGAGCGTTCTGAGCCCGATTTGACACAATGTATTTTAGTCTGCTCACTAGTCCTAAAACAGACATATTTGCTTAGATTAAATACATTTAGAGCCGTCATTTGTCATTGTGTATTCACATGCGAGTAGATTTACCTGCTGCATTGTGCTGGTGGTAATTAATAAGTTCTGGTATATTGCAAAAGTTGTGTTTCTCCGCTAGATAGAACTGGCCATCTGCAGTGACGCATATGTTGTAGTGTCTGCAACTGCCAACAGCCTCCCTGGAGAGAGACCAGAAATGAAGTTCAATCACTTGGGATTCAAGTCAAACCTTAAATCTGTCTCACAAAAAAATTTGAGTGAGCAACAATGCAGTCCCGTGACAATTTATACAGTGTGAAACTTGAACTGTGAAAGGACTTATCCTAGTTTTGCATGGATAGATTTACATCTCTCTTCCGTAGGGTCAGTGTTCCACTTTCATTTTGATAAGGTAACCCGTGAAACAAATGTGTAGCTTGATCAAACTCACCCACCAGCCTTGGAGAACACAGAGACGGTGTATTTTCCAGAGAATTTGCCCGAGTCTCTCACCAAGAAACCGCCATCTTTATTCTGTTTTTTAATTTTTTTTATGAAAGATAACATTTCAGAACACATACTGTACATTAAACAAATATAGGCTATATGCTGAATTCAAGTCGGTGTGCCAATGTTTAAAATCATTTTAAGTACAATCATTTTGAAAAGATTTTTTTCTGATGATGATAAATCAATTATGTTTTTGATTGCCACCATTCCTCTATACTTACTTCTGTTTTCAGTAAATTCTCTGCCTGACTGCGGTTGATTTTCTTGCAGTACCAACTACAAGAAAGATTGGAAATAATCTGTTAAAATGTGAAAGATTGGAAATAATCTGTAATCTGTTAAACTAGTGTAGAAAGCTGTAGTTGTCCATGTTGTTGACTTACTCATATTTCTCCAATCCATTCAAGGCCTGAGCGATGTAGTTACTTGGGATGTAGCCTTCATTTCTGTAAACAGTGTAGGAGATCAGTAATGCTTTTTCGTATCTAAGAGAACACAGTCCTGATTGCACAGCTAGTTCCACCTGAATAACTATCGCCCACAGCCTGTAAAAGTTTCCCAAGATATGCAAATAATTCGACAGCAGTTCATGTGTTTATCAAATACATTCTTCTCCATTAGCACATTTAGACAGTCTTGATGTCTACAACACGCATTACAACCATGGTGAAAAATAAATATACTCAAATATATTTGAAATACTATATATTATACTAAGTATACTACAAATACATTTACATGTTTATGTAGTTTATATAAATACCCTACAATTGCACTTTTGGTATGCTAAATTGATATACTTAAAGTCTGCTAAAACTAATTTTGAACTTAATGCACTTTAGTTATCCAGAAATAGTGCTAAAGATGTACATAATATTCCAAGTATACTTTGGTACACTTTAAATATTTTATTGTATTATTGTAATGAAATATTGAAAAAGGACTGATCATTAAATACAGAGATGCATACTATCCTTACTAATAGTGATATTAAAAAGGCAGTTTGTTTCTAAAACACTTTTTGCCAAATATGTTTAAACTGTCTTTATATACCAATACATATTATCTAAAATGCAAGTACTCTGAAAAGGAGATTAAAGTGTCTGTAGTCCTCTCAGGGGTGAAATAAACAGCTCATTATTCCATTCGGACCGGATGCAATGATTGGCTGGGCGACTGTCACTCTCCCTCGCTGCCATGGCTACCAGCCCTGCTGCAACAGGAGCTGCCCTCGGTTGACTCGCTCATTTCGGAAGAGGAGAGGCGCGTACCGACCGCAAGCTACGAAGTCTCACAATCATGGCAGTCAAAATTCCACTGTTAGCTAGCTAGCTTGTTACAGAATCAAACTAAATATATTTTACACTTTACCAGTATTGATATGCTAGCTTGCGCCTCTCCTCTATCGCCTATCCAATTAAAAAAAATTGGATTTGTAGTATACTTAAGTTAGTATACTACAAATATACTGAATTTTTCACTAGGGTAGTCATATACTAATTCATTTTGCAGTCTCTTACCCATATCTATCTCTGGCTTTAAACCAATTGGGATCGTTGGTGTCTAAGAGTGTGTACTCCTCATCTTTTTTCAGCTCTAGGTCATGGGGAGTCACTGGTGCATACTCATATTCAGCTATAACAGTCATGCCCACACTGAAGCCTGGGGGGACCATGGGTGGTTGGGGGGGCAGAGGCCTGGGTGGCTTTTCCTAAAGCAGGACAGTAACACAGATCATTTCTAAAGGATCAATCTGATGGTACATTATGCATATTATCACTGACTGGATAGACTGGTAACTAACCTCCTCAGGTGTTGGTGGAAGAGGCTTTCTGGAATCACGATTCTTGGAACCTCTTTTGAAAACCCCTTAGAAAGAAATATTGACATGCATTGAATAAATATAAATGCAGTTTAATTAGCATTAACTATTGAATACTGAATTGATGATGCAATGATCCCTTGTTGAATACGGTTGGAAATCGCAAAGAATCTTTATTGTGTCATTATGCTATGTTGTTCAGTTACACTCTCTGAGTAGCCTACTTTTAAGGAATAACTGTTTAGAAGAAAGACCATTCCATTGCCTTACAGTGATAGTTCACCCAGAAAATGAAAATTCTGTCATCATTTACTTACTCTCATGTCATTCCAAACCTGTATGACTTGCTTTCTTCTGTGTAGCACAAAATATATTTTGAGTAATAATATTGTTTTTCATTTTTGTCCATACAACAGAATTACTGTAATTATGAGATGACAACACATGATGTTTTACACTGAGCTGAGCTCAAACGCATTGTGAGCAGAGACCATTCAACATTGGTGGCAATGGTTCTACGATCTAGGCCTATGCTGCTTTTGAGAAACGCAGCCAAGACACATTGTGCTATGTTTTTGATTCATTAAGAATAACTGGCTTGTAAGAGTCATTTATTGGGGATCGTACTACACTGGTCATGCTGAGCAGTTTTGCGCTATAGATTCAGTAGTTGCCGATGTATTGAGGGAAACACTGTGAGAAGATTGCTGTACTAAATTTCTTCAGATTCAGCAGAAAAATCAACCTGTGAGAACTGTTAACGGATCCGAATGTTCTGAATTTTATTGTTGAAGTGCGGCAGCAGTGTTCTCATTTATTTTCACACTTTAGTTTTACAGACCTCCATTTTTGGTCTCCAGCACCCTGCAGCCCATGGCCTGCTTCACCTCTTGCTGGCAGCACTTCCACATGCCATCTTCCCAGAAGCACGGGTGGTACTTCTGCATCAGGTCCTTGTTGAACCGCACCACTTTAAGACAGGTACATTGGAAACCATTTACATTGAATAAACAGAGTTTTGCATAGGACTTGAATGTTGTGTTATGGAAACATTCATACTTTTCTCTTTATCTTTTCTATAATGTAGTCCACATAAAGGTGGCTCACTAATTTGAATAGACTTCATGATAATGACTTAAAATAAATAGGCTACTGACCATTTTTTAGTTCATGTATCCAGTGCTTGCGAATTTGATCTGACTTTGCAAATATATAAAGGGGACCTTCGTCATAGATTATCTGTGAGAGAAAAATACATCACAATACAAAGTTATATAGGCTATGAATTTGGCCTATAGATGAACTGTTGCATTTCAACATAATCTACTATTGCCAAATATTTCCTTTTTCTTTTGTAGCTTAAAGGTATAGTTCACCCAAAAATAAAAAAATATGTTATATCTATTACTCCCCTCAAGTTGTTCCAAGTTGTACCTGTAAGAATTTTCAAGTTGTGCCTGTACCTGTAATTTCTTTCTTCTGTTGAACACAAAGGAAGATATTTTGAAGCATGTCAGTAATCAAACAGTTTTCACATCAAACAGACCCGTTGACTTCCATAGTATGGGGGGATGGGGGGGAATACTATGGAAGTCAATGGTGCCCCACAACTGTTTGGTTACAAACATTCTTCAAAATATCTTCTCATGTGATCAGCAGAACAAATAACTTTATACAGGCTTTGAACAAGGGTGACTAAATGACGACATAATGTTCAGAACTATCCCTTTCATTTACTGTACAGTTGTTTATTGCACCTAGTTAATTTTTAGAGCTATTTTTTTAAAGGTTGCAAAGTAGACATACAGGTTTTCATCAAAAGTAACTTTATATAAAGATATATAAATACATTTGGCTCATAATTTTAAGCGTTAATCTGAAAACTGAAAACCACAAAATGTTGTTGTCTGACACATTCATTTCCTGGTGCCCTTTCTGTTTGTCGGTGGTCTTAAGATGGAAAACTCACTTTTTGTGCTTAAGTTGCTGAAGCTAGCTAGCCTACAGTGTTTTTGTCTGCCTAGCAGTTTTACAGTCAGCACCTGTTGAGTTCTGTTGTTCCTCTGATTTCAGACTTTGAAGAGGAAAGGTTTCACTTCTGCTCCATTACTCTTAGCCTCTTATCATGGTTGAAATCCTGAGCAGTGTTTCTTCTTGCACTCTATCAGCTCAGTACTGTTTCGATGTTGTTAGCGCATATATTTACTAGGCAGCTAATGCTGAAACTTTTAGTACAGATACAGCGACACTCATTTCAAATTGAAAAGGAAGACATGATTATATTCAGTATATTAATGAGGGAAGTGGAAGTAACCTGACTACAGTAAATACACATCCAATGCACATTAAAAATGTTTAGAAATTTTCACATGACCAATGTAGAGTTCCCATTGAAGTTGGTGAACAAGAATGTGTAGTCTTGAATGGTTTTAAATGTCTTAGTATTTGTAGAGACCCACCTGAAATGGGAAGAGTCGGTCAGGAGGTGCGCTGTCTTCTGGTAAAACAATCTCCACACATTTGATCTTTTCAATGTCCACATAACCCTTCAGACTTTTCCTCTTCTAAACAGTCAGTAGGATTATGATATTAATAACAAAATATATATTTTTAAAAATATATTAAAGTCACAATGTAGTGGAAGTAGCATCAGATCGTTTCTGCCGTATTGTGACATACATCCAAGTGAAGTGGATTATTGAAAACAAGATCTATAAGATGCATTTTGAAAATAAATGAGGGAATTTCCAATTCATGTCAAAATAAAGAGTTCTTTTCCTAACATCTACTGTTATGGTAAGAAAATGTCAAATACATACATACCATTTTTTCGACGTCATAGTCGTAGTAGGATATTTTGTCCTGAGTGAGTATAAACAGCCTTTCTTTGAAGTTTAAAGGCGATGTCTTCTTCTTCTGCTGGGACCGTTTTATAAAAATCTCCTCCAGAATGCTGTCTGGCATGTTAATTTTTTTAATCTGTGTGAATTTAGGGGGAAAAAAACAAACTGTTATGTTGAACATATTTCATGTCTTTGTGTTTGATTTCATGGTAGTTCACTTTTTGAGTGATGAGAAACAATTGGTGTTGCTCATATGTATTTAGTAATGCTGTCAAATCGATTAATCGCATTAAACATAAAAGGTTGTATATAGATATATGTTTGTTTGTGTGTGTGTGCTGTGCGCGCACGATTATTCACGATTAATTGATTTCACAGCACTGGTATTTAGCAGGTATTTAGCATTTCTTTTTATGTCCCCTGCAATCAAACCACTCTGCTTCCACATGTTAGTATCCAACTGTTAGTATCTAATTGTAGCACTTATGCTACATCCAGTTTTCCAACAGATCTGTACAAATCCTGTAAAGGTGGATTTAGGCGGGCCGTGTCTGATTAGGAATGGTTTGCATTTGCATGAGCCCTCCTGTCAGTGTCAATGACATCCTTTGTTGCCAATATTTCCTCCTGTAGATCATGAATGCTTCTTCCTGCTCTGATCTAAGCTGTGAACTTACAACCACACGCATCATGTACTTTTCTACAAACCAAAACTGAACATTCACATCCTTCACTCTCTCCTAAAGCCCTCCGTCGTAGTTTGATGCAATAGGAAGAGGTCTTGGGAACAATATTCTTATTCAGTATTGAAGTTTGAAATATTTATATAGGCAGTACAAAACAAATACATTGCACTACTTTTTGACATTCATCCTTAACATTACACCACATCATAAGGGCCCCATTGAATCCAGTAAATGGATGAGAAAGAATGTGTTAAGGGAAAAAAGCATTTGTTAATCATTGAATGACCTTGTTAATGAACTTTTTAACTGAATACAGCTTTTAGGTTTGCACTACAATCACTAACCTAATGTAACTTCACACATTTACATGAATCAATAAAGATTAGCCTCTACAAGGTTGACTGGTTTTTGCTTAAAACCTTTTTAATATCCTTATATCTTTCTTGTATTCTGATTAAAAGTGCCATAAATAACGCATTTTACTCCAGTGAAGTATTTGGTAAAGTTACCTGTATCTCAGTGTCCTTTAAAACATCTCAGTTAGTTCAGAATGTTCATCACTTTCAGTGCCTCTGCAATAAGCTTCTCTCACATAGCTATTAAATGCTGAATCGTCTGTGCTCTGTGGTAGAGAAACTAAACTGCCTTTTTTTAACACCATGCAAGCATTTCCTGGTTTCTTCTTCTGCCGCCACCTCCACCGCCTTTTGACACCTTCAAAAGCTTGTCATAAAAAGTTTATGATCAAAACTTTTTATAGTATGTAACAAATACAAACATCACCCACACTTTATATTTGAGTCGATACTCTATCTTAATAATTTACTATTAAAACAGCACAAGCATCTGCTGTTGTATTAAACACACTCTACACCTGGGTGATATTGGTGTGGGTTTGGTGTTGGCTTAGTATGTCAGGACTGCAGAGCACAAGTATTGGTTATAGCAGCCTTGTTTAGTCACATCATTGTGCCTGATGAAGACATTGTGCTATTAATAAATTCATTTGGAACAGCTATTTTCAGTGTGCAGACTTCACGCTTCTTTTTTCCTATGTTACTTAATTGTCCTGCCACTGAGCCCTCATCTGGGTGTTTGGGATGTGCACACCAGTTTTGTATTTTATATAGAGCCTTGTTTACCATGAAAACTTGACAACTTTTTCAAAGAGTAATGACTTACAAGACTTTATACGGGGAAGTTGCATCAATGTTGATCTGTGATACAGAGGAAGGGGAAACAGTTCGTATCGGCATCAGTAAGCCGTACGAGTCAGATAATTACTGTTAAGCTTGTCTCTGTTTCACATCAGGGGTTTTTTCCAGGCAGATGTTGCACAAGTGTAACTATTTGTTGATTGAACCTATACTGCTTAAAAATACCGTAATTTCCTGTCAGGGCAGGTGCATCTTTAGTTTAGGCCAAATCATACATGTTTATGATGCATTATTAATGTGTTATTTTTTTGTTGAAAATTTAGCATAAATTAACTAAATAATGTACTCCCTATGGTTAGCAGTTTAAATACTTGCTTTTCATTGAAAGTGATGTTGAGCAACAGGAACCTTCTAGAGTGTCCTGCGACTGTAAGGTTCCTGAATGATAAGTATGCAAGAATGGCTCATGTTTGGAGGGAGGGAACTGGGCACAAGATAGTCTGCCACATTAGACCACAATTTATCTACACCCCTGTGGATACAATGGTTCATATTTTGCTTATTCACTTGGCTAATCTAAACTCAAATGCAACATTTAGTTATTTTAAGTAATGTTATGCTTATTGTTTTCAATTTATTTGTATAGCTTTTTTTACAATACAGATTGTTATGAAGCAGCTTTACGGGAAAATAATGAGCAATGATAAGGACAGAATTAAATTCAAATAGTGTGATTATTCAGCTGAAGTCAGTTCAGTGTTGATTCAGTTCAGTTCAATAACTGTAAAATTATTAATTGAGTTAACTATAAGCAGCTCTACATAAGACAGTAGTGTTGTTATTCACTTTGAGTCAGTTCAGTGTTAATTCAATTCAGTTCAATAACAGGGTCGATGTTGTGAAATTTGTCAATTATGAAACAATGTTGATTCAGTTAAAGCAGCTCTGAAGAAAACAGTGGTGTCATCATCCAATTTTCTATATATCCTAATTATTTTATTAACATCATGTTTTCATTACTTCAATGAGCTCATTGTTTCTGCCTTAAAAAGAAATGTGCTATATAAAACTTGCCAAATACATTGTCTAAATTAATACAATGTTAGCTAACTGCGTGATTTGTTTATGTACATTTCTCAAAACCATTACTTGGACACAGTCACCTCTGATAACAGATCACTCTAAATTGTAATGTAGACATGCATTTTCTGCAAAGCTGCTTTGAAATGATATGTGAAAATTGCTATACAAATAAATGTAAATTTAATTGAATCTCAATGCAGTTCAAGTTTTGTCCTTATCCAATTGAATTGAAAAACTTAACAATAATTTGAACTTACATATACAACAGGACATAGGCTACTAAATGTCCCAAATGATTAAAGGTCCCCTGACATGAAATTTTCACTTTCTGAGGTTTTTTAACATTAATATTAGTTCCCCTAGCCTGTATTTGGTCCCCTCGTGTCTAGAAATTTCAGTCGGTGTAAACCGAGTTTTGGCTATCTTTCTCTGCCTGTGAGAAAATGAGATCTCAGACGGGCTGATCTTGAATCTCCCCTATATGACGTCATATAGGGGAAAGTTACCTCCCCCTTCTCTGCTTTGCCCGCCCAGAGAATTTGACCCGCCCATGAGAAAACGAGCTAGGAAGTACGAACGCGCGCGCGCGCGATTTTAGTTTATCCTCGAGAGATATCATGGCGTGTGACCGATCGAAGCACAAAAGTTGAATAGAGAGATATAATGGCTTGCAAACGAGCGAAGCATGGCAGTTGATCAGTGTTCGGATGTACAAATGAACACAAAAGTATTTTTTAGTTCCTTCATCCGAGCCTCTGAAGAAACAATGGGTTAATTTTATTTTCTCTGGAAATGCGCCGACACAACTTCCCAAAGTTTTGGATGGTCCAAACATTTCACCGATGACTGTTTCCTCAACTTGGGCCAATACAGAGCTGGCCTCGATGAACGTCTGAAAATAAATCGATCGAGCTACCAAGCAACAATTCAAGTTCAAGTTCAGACAGGTAATTTTTCTCTCAAAATCGTTCAATCGAGTTTATCTGGACAACTCGTTATGAAATCAATGACGCACGTGACTGCACAACGAAGCTCTTACTGTATATACATCATCGTGTTTGCATTGGTGAAAGCATTAGAGAGAGTGCAGAAACTGCGTTGTCTCGCGATCAACAGACTGTCATCTGTTTGCTCAATGCTCATCATAGCAACATTTTATGTGATGGGAATAGATCTAAATACTTTAAAAACTTCTTACGATTCGTTAATCTCGATAGCTGTATTAGTAAAAACGTATAATAGCTGTAGTAAAAGTATTCGAGAGAGTTTCACATAATACGTAGCTATTTCATATGCACGCATGCCAGCCAATCACAGCAGAGGCCGGTTACACACAGCAGACACGCCCCTCCAAACAGAGCGTTTGGGCTCAGGGCAAAAATCAGGCTAGGAAAAATGCCTTTTATTTCTAAATTATGACTATTTTTGATCTAAAAAACATACTAACATTATAAGGGCAACCCAGGAAACATTATAAAATAATAAAATAACCCCATGTCAGGGGACCTTTAAGAATGACATTAGAATATGGCAGTAAATGTTATTCGATGGAATTTGAATTTGCATATGTGTACATCACTGAGATCCTCTTTTCATTATGATGTACAAATGCAAAGCAAAGATGTTAGATATTTTCTGACTGCATTGCCCACAAAGGTGTGTAGGAGAATGGACATTTGTTTACATGTTAGTTATGAAGATTACAGTGTTAAAAACAAGATTATATCCACTACAAACAATGAAGAGGATTCCCTCAAATTACTAGGATAATTATTGATAAGTATGAGTTTTTAATGACCAATTAGTCCCCCCATATCTTCCATGTTTGGCTACATTCTTGCTAAAACTGGAACATTCTGGCTGAAAGAGGTGACAGTGCATGTCTCCAATATAAAAACACTAGCCTGATTCTTGTTCTGTTTGTATTTGGTCACTGCATAAAAGCTGCACCCTATAAATAACCCTCATTAATAATGTTATCAAACCTACAACAGTGTCTTTAAACCACTGTGGTGTCTGCTGTGGTATATAACAATTTAATGTGTGATTAGTTTCACTCTCAATTGATTTTATATGAATGCATATCATATTTTGGAATGGTAAATGCACTATTGATTCTGAAAACAAGTCCCTTATTTCACCCTTGTGCAAGATTTGTAAGCTTGGATCCATTTAGGAATGTTGCATAAACTCCTTTATAAAACGATTATATTATGTGGAATTTTAAATATTGATGACTGTGAACAAATTCCTAATGTGAGATTTGTTTATAATTTTGTATTATTTTATAAACAACAACATATACTGTACTGATAACTGTAATATTCTTAAGTTATTATTATTATTTTTACTCGTGCATCATTATTTTTTATGTATTTAAAATATATATATATTTTTATGATGGTAACATGATGGAATAAGGTTTCACTTCTTAACATTAGTTAACTATATTAATTAACAAGAATGAACAATACTTCTACAGCTTTTATTAATCTTAGTTAATGTTCATTTCAACATTTACTGATACATTATAAAAATAAAAAGTTGTATTTGTTAACATTAGATAATGCACTGTGAACTAACATGAACAAACAATGAATAGTTGTATTTTTAAATAATTTTAACAAAGATTAATAAATACTATAACAAATATATTGCTCATTGTTAGTTCATGTTGGTTAATACATTAACTAATGTTAACAAATGAGACCATATTGTAAAGTGTTACCATTATTATTGTTAATGAATGTTGATTTACTTACATAGATCAGTAAAGTTAAACAATAATTATTATTTAAGGTGCAAACAGCATTGCACAGAAAAGGAAGAAGAGTTCAAATAGATTATAAGCCAATTTAAGACATAATGGAGTGTCCCTCCATTACATTGTATTTAAAATCTCAAGTTCCTTTTTATTTAATAATGTATGGTTAGATTAAGCCAGGATTAGGACTTCGTTAAATTAGGATATTTAATTAGCTTTTATAAACATGCCTTAGATAAAAGCATACTGGTTACTACAGCATTTCTACATCTTGAGACAAAACAATGGCACTGACCTATTTTAAGACATGCCAGTGCAAATGACTTTCAGCTAAAACAGCTCAAACGTGCATTTTACTCTGGGACTAGATTTAAGCCTTGTCTGTGAAACCGGGCATAAACTTGTTTGCTTTGGTTAGTCTCTTTCTATCTTTTCAAGCAACAACATTACTCAACGTCTGACCAGTCACAATTAATGGCAAATTACACAATCTTACTCTTTGACAGAGGAACAGTTTTCGGCTAATAAAGAAACCTAAGATATCTTACCTAAGTTGTGTTTTATCCACTGTGATCTGGCACCAGTATGAAACCAGTCAGACTGAGTGCAGGTTATTAAACTGGACTGTGAATGTGATCAACATTGGACAAAACTCCACCCAACCACAGGACTCTTGTTACTCAGTTCCCCTTTTGCTTCCTGCTCATTTTCATACTGTCGCTCATGCAGGGCTGCTGCTAACACTTTCTCTGTCTCTGGATACTCAAGTATGCTACATAACTGACCTGTTCACAACTCTGATAATCAGATGAGAAGGCTGAATCCGATTGATACAAAGCCTGCTAGACTCTTTCGAAGAATAAGAGAATTACAGATGGTTTCTAACTTGTTATAGCACCAAATATTCACAAAAAAATTTACATGAAATTTGGATGGTTTGAATGTTATATTTGTTGTTATCAATAAAATAAGTTAATGTACATAACGGCTGGATTTTAGTGGACACCTTAGTTTTGCACTCACATGTCAACCATTAATGTACAAAATCCATAATAAAAAAATAAAAAAACGTTTAGGTGATTTTTGGTCATATGCCACAATACCAATTTATGCAAGTGTGGTGGACCGGAATGAACCCTATGAGTCTGACCCACTTGGCAAACAAGTCATGTGTCATGTGCCTCCAAAACACATGGTGGTGCTATTACATCGTGTCTTCAAGAACTATAGCAAATTAAAATTGGTTTGTTATTAAATCTTTGTTATTAAAACACAAACTCTTTTTTTTTTTTTACTTTTTTAAAAAAAAAACTTTTTTTAATTGAACAATTTGGTGTTTTTAACCTATTTTTTTGTTTAAATACATTTTGTTGTGTAAATGTCCTAAGATATTGTGTGCATTTATCAAGAATCAAATTAGATTTTCAACAAAGTGTGAACATAATTGTGTTTATGATGAAATTAGCCTTAGTGAGTCAAAACTATCAAACCATTTTGTTCCAACAATGCTTAAAGTGTAATTTCTGCCACAGAATGTTCTCAAACACAACACATCGTTTATGATAGTTTGACATTCGTTGGTACAGAAAATCTTGTTATTGGCCAACTTGTGTTTTATGCCAATCTGACCAGTGTTTGTAAGAACATGAGAATTAGATTGAGGAGATGGATATATAAACTGAAATACAGCTTCAGAAACCTACTGATTAATACATTAAGTGTAATGTGCTTATCAGATTATAGTAATGCAAAAGTACCACTGAAATTTACATAGGTGCTTTATTTGATTCACAGCAAGTGCATACATTTCAGAACAAGCCCTAAGCTGCCAAATGATTTGTAAATCCCGAGGTTCTTTATGCATGTTAAATTGACGGTGCAACCCTTAAACACATCGTAAGTCTTCAATATGATGTAGAACAGATCATGAGTGAACGAGACGATGTTTCTGCAGTACAGTTCATTTCTAGTGAACCGTAAAACATTGATACTGGGTAAAACAGGTGTGTAAAGTTTAAACTCGGTGTTAAAGTGTGTTGTGTTTGTTTTAAAGTACAGCAAATGATATATAACTATAATTTCTTTAATTTTGATTCCTTAGTGTGTGCACTTAAAAAAACAACAACAACAAAAAAACATGGATTCTATAGCTGCATTCAAGAGGAAAAAACATCAGGAAGTCTAACTCGATCACTCTAGTACAATAATAAATTTTCTGTTTCAAAACCGTTTTGCTTTGAAAATCATCTCTTCATGTATAGCTTTTGATGGGGTTGACAGTGAGAAGTGTCGTGCCTGTAGGATTGACTTGGACCATCACATTTGACAAGAGATTCTGAACACCCATTTCCTGGTACATGGGCAGGATCTGCGTTACGTTGCACTTCGGATTGCAGAGCTGCCAACTAGGCAGCGTCGCCACAGAAATGGTAAATCGGCGTGGACCACCAATCTCCTGTCTATTCATCACTGCCACGGCCAGCCTGTTGCCAGACAAGGGCCGTTCCCACACCTCAAAACTATCAGCCTGTGAACAGGGAATAAATGCATTCCAGCTGAGCTCACAGATAGATACCGTAATGAAACAAATGGTAGGTTAAGACCGTAATTTGGTACTAAAGTGGGCTAAGATGCTTTACCTTTAATGTGCAATAGCCCTGCTTGCCCAGAGGGTCTTGGTTAATAGCAATGATGTATTTGTTCTGGAGCAGTTCTTTGGCTTTGGGACAGATGTTTCGCAGGTCGTTGGACATCAGAAGCGGGGCAGCCATGATAGCCCACAAGGCCATCTGGGTCTGCTGCTGGTCGTGGCTCAGGCCGAAGTTCCCTATGATCAGCTTGAGGCATCATAACCAGAAATATGATATGATTTACAGTTGTTTGCACTGAGCTTATTTTAAATTACCAATGTAAACTTGTGATTTAACAGTAAAATGATCAGATGATATGCTTCATACCATGTCAGGGTCATTCCATCCACCTGGTCCTGCCACTGGGACCAGGATCTTCTGATGATCAGCCGTCCAGTCCAGGATGCCCGTCACACTTGTCCACTGGTCATACACATCTCCATAGTTACGCCAGTGGTTACAGGTCTTGCGAATTGCTTCATAGTCAGGCTGAAATATAAGATACAGAAAACACTTTTCTACTAAGCTATATTTAAGAAAATGTATTCTACTTTATGAAGCATTGTTTGAATCCACTTACAAAAATGCTAGTTTATTCTATTTAAACAGATAGTCTAACCAAAATGTAAACTCATTTAATTATTTACTCACCTTTATGTCATTCCAAACCTGTATGACTTTCTATCTTCTTCGGAACAAAAACGAAGATATTTTGAAGAATGTTGTTAACGTGCGTTGGCTTCCATTTTATGGATAAAAAAAAGGACAATGGGATCTTAAACTGTATGGTTATCAACATTAATCAAAATATCTTCTGAATCAGTTGCACAGAAGAAAGAAAATCATACGAATCTTGTGGAGTATCCCATTATGGTACCAATGTTGTGAAAGTTAAAAGTTACTTCACCTTATATTAAAATATCTCCATGTGTCTCACCTGTTGGTGTTGCCACTCATATAATGGCCATTCACAGGAGTATACAATACTTCTACCTGTCTGGTTTAGAGCTCTCGACATGTTCATATAACCTAAGAAACATCCAAATGGTATAATACAACAAATAATTTCTTACCAAAACTCAGAATTTGTTGGCAAATCCACATACCTCTTCCCAGCTGATGCCAGTCAGGCATGAAACATCCGTCAAATTTTAACAGATCCACACCCCACTCTGCAAAGGTTTTAGCATCAATGTCATAGTATCCTAAACTCCCAGGGTAGCCTGCACATGTGTTTGTGCCAACATCTGCATATACTCCCAGCTTCAGACCTTTGGCATGGACCTGAGAACACAATAAAGATTCTTAAATATACATTCACCTTACAATTTATATTACATTAAGACAAAATTGAGTTTTACTGTGATAGAAGCAAGACAACAGTAGGGGGCGATATATAACTGACAAAAAGATTTGGAGCAGCCAAGTTATGGCATGTTGCTTAATGACAACTAAATCTAAATATAGTTATTGCCCTATGGAAAGTTAAGTGTATGCTAATTCACCTTTGAGCTGACATTTATGTGGACATGAAGGCATTAAAGAGATAAAATTGCCACATAATCATGTCAATCATAAAATTGCCATATATGTAACCATGTAGGCTTTTTTTCTGCCACAGACACCAAAAATGTATTATGAAATTATATTAAAATAATTTCTTTACTATTTTAAATATTTATTAGATTATTTTAATCAAGCAGAATATCAGCGCTGCTTCTTTTGCGGCGAAGCAGCCTCTTCTAGCCTTTTATGATGCCAACATATACCCACATAATCAGACAACTTTTTAATCCCACTGGGAAACCTCTTTGGGTCGGCCTGAAGACGCCCCTGACCGTCCCTCTCATGCGAGGGCCAGCAATCATCAATGCACACAAACTCATATCCAGCCTCCTTCCATCCCTCCTTCACCATCACATCTGCCATCTCCATGAACAGCTCCTCTCTGCCAGGACACACAAGGGCATTAGGAAGGAAGAGGGTATCATGGTCGAACATCTGCCCACTGTACGGGACAGATTGTCTGTGTGTGCAAGTGTGAAAACAGCATCTGTTCTAAACAGTACTCTATGAGACCCATAAATGCCCTTTGCCCTCTTGAGTGCAGAATGAGATGTATGAAAAAATGATCTTACATCACATGCTTTAGCTGTCTTAACACTCATGTGACATCAGTATTCAGGTATCTAGTTTTCTTCCTCCTCCTCCTCCTCCTCATTCTCTTAGTCTCCATGTAATTCTCCAATAATACCATTTTATGCATAAAAATATCAGTTTTGCGTAGCTATAAATTGATTTCTGGGAAGTTCACTCCATCTACTAACTATTTTAAAATATTCTTGATTCCTGAGCACCACAGGAGCATTTAAAATAAACTAGTGAAGGCAAAAAGGTAGTTGACATTTTATTTCATTTTTTTATTTTAGCTGACCAGTCACCAGACCTGTCACAATGCATTTCCATAAAAATTGTTTCACATAATTCACATAATTTTTGTTTATAACACAACTATGAAAAGTGGGCCTACTACCTATTTACCTGGTGATTCTCCTTTTTTGTCTTTTTTTTAATTAATTAATTTTTTACTTTCCTCATACAAAAATTACTGTAGCAGAATCACACAATGATATAATTCCATAGCTTAGTATGGCATATGGTACTGAATTATTACCATATTCATATACAGACCATATATTAGAATACATATTAAATAACATACTTTTCAGTATGCACATTTGCAGTCATCAGGTCACGCGCTCACCTAATGCAGTTCTGAGGATCCGCATCACAGTCGATGTTGCACATAAATCTTTCCCAATGTAACCAGCCCATGGTCGGAGTTAACGCCAGGCCATTATCCAGCGCCAAAGCAGGGACTAATAAAGACACAAGTCCAACAAAGACTATTTTTGAGACACGCATGTTGGTTTGCGCTGATGACTGACTCTAAAGGCAACAGATTGTTACACTTCCGTGTTCACGGGATTGTCAGGTTGCAAACATGACGTCACACGCACGGTCACGCTCCAACCAAAACAAATGACAAACTTATTTAATTTCTTGGAATTTATTTTCAAGCTTTATTTTTTCACTTT
Source organism: Semotilus atromaculatus (assembly GCA_031834385.1). Taxonomy (NCBI): domain Eukaryota; kingdom Metazoa; phylum Chordata; class Actinopteri; order Cypriniformes; family Leuciscidae; genus Semotilus; species Semotilus atromaculatus. Next base: position 11,636,552 of record JAULUF010000052.1, on the reverse strand, counting down.
ATTGGATTGTAATAGTGTTTTGTCTTTTACAAACAACGATAAATTAAAATACGTGCAATTATATGAGTCCTGAGGAGTTTTAACGCAGTGAGTTATGGCATCTGTATATGTTTGTTGCACGTGTCTCAAACGCTGATGTAATATACAGTATTTTAATTACAGCAAATTACAGTAGTTTAGAGATATACTACTTGTCCTTAAACTGTGTAAAATATTGTCAAGTACAATGTGCGTTGTGTAGGGGTGAGTTGTGATGCTAATAGAAAGTATTATTTTATTATGATTTATGATTGGGAATCAAATTTGTTAAAACAGTTAGGCCTGTTAATAACCTAATTTTATACCATATGGGTCCAGAAGAGGTAGATTGATCAGTGTTACATGTCAGTCATGATATTTCTATTTATTTGTTATTGTTATGACTCAAATTAAACAAGAGAACATTCGATTCAGTTGGTTCCATTATACTTAATTAAACATCTATCAACATGATCACAAATTAAAAAAAGATGAACAGGATGTTCTAGATGTCCTATGTTACAATACTCTGGTTTCTTACATTGATTAGGCTATTCGTTCCATTTATGTTGGAGGGCTGCGTCAAAAATCTAGTTTGAACTTTCTTTGCGACCGTTAAAAAAGTATGTTATTAATATGTGGGCCTAATCCAGACGCACTACATCCACCATGTTGTCCTTATCATGTAACCAACCAGCGTCAGTTGCATCACTTCACCTCCATTCATAAATCCTCTTCCGTGGCCTCATGGGATAGTTAAGTGTCCATTGAATGCGAACTTCAGAACCTCGCCAGAAGTAGTAGACTTTTCGCCTACTGTTTTTCGAATACTATGCATTCGGACATACTACTCTGTTGGTGTAGGCCTACTGTTTTTCGCGTACTATATAGTAGGGAAGTAATTGATTTCAGACACAGCGTAGTAGGTGTTAGGTGGAAGTATAGATTGGAATGCTATTCAATCTCAGATTCATTCAGTCCTACCATATTTTTTAGTCCGTACACCTCTGGGTTTATACCTCCTTACCTCCTGTGCTTTTGTTGTGTGCATTGAAAAAGGTGGCAGTTATAAAAGACAAAATTGACCGTTATCATTACAACAGCAATAGCAGGAGTGTTTGCTGAACACTCCAGATCTTTGCTCATTTATTTCTCAACTATTATTTTACTTGGATTGATTCACTATATACAGATGCACATTGTTTTCAAAGATAAATGTTTACTATACAGTAGGTGTAGAAAAAGAAAGATCTTGGCGGTGATTCTTTGCATGATTAAGCACACAGTTCATAATCTGCCATTGCTTTAAAAGAAATTCTGCATTTCCTCGCTGTTCATGCCTACAACTTGACTATTAGTGGGGAAAATGTCTGTCCTTTCCCAAATGTCAAGGGTTTGGGTAACCCTAATATCAACCTAAATATTTTACCAAGGGTAGCCATGATAAACACTATCACTCACAGTAATTTCTATCAAAGCCAAAGCAATGCTACAAAGGCCTCCAAATGTCATAGTTAAATTTTTCTTCTTGATGGATGGACCAGTTAGTAGGTCTGGCAACAGAACTGGTTTCAGTAGTGTGTCAGGATCCTGGTTTGCAGCAGTGATAGATTCTTCAATGTTTGATGTTTGCTCCATTGCATGGAAGGAACTGCCTATCTCCACCTCAGCTGTGTTTTTTTTTTCAAAGGATGGATTGTGGAGGCTCACATTTCTCCTTGGGGCCCAAATGCCTATCCATCACATTTCATTTTGCCACTGTGCCATTTAATTGAACAGGTTGTCACCTCTGGCTTATGTATTGACATGTTATGAAATAACGGATAAAAATGGAAAGGAGTCAGGGGAACAAGAGGGATTGGTGGGAGGCTCTGCAGTGTGGTTTGTTGTTTTTTTAGTGTGTCTTTTTGTGGTTTGTAAGATTTGATTTATCAGGATCTTTTGATAAAACAGCCTATCATAGCTTTAATGGATGAAATAGATAAGCATTGGTATTTCAGATGTTTGTGTTAGTGTGCATGTCATTTATTTTGTTCATTTTATTTGAGGGTTGAAAATACTGGAAAGTGCCTAATTACCTTTTCACTTCCTGTTTTTTGTGATTTTGTGATATGTCACTGCCTGCTAAGCCATTAATCTTGGTTGTACCCAACTGATATTGAAAGATGGTTGCAACACCATCCCCCCTTTTCAGTGCTCTTCTTTATGAAGATGCCTGTCAAATGAGCAACCTCAGAAATTATGGTCTTAATTATAATCTTATTGTTGGGTTGCTTTGAAAATGGTTTCCAATAATGGTTTGTTTTTTATTACTCTCCAACATTATTAACAATGATCTCATTGTAACTCCTTCACTGAAGAGTTACAGTGCTGAGGTGAGAAAGCTCTAGTATATTTTGAGAAAATCAATTTTAATATTGTGATCAATACACGATCTCGCTTGCAGTCCTCCAAAGCTTCACAGAGTGAACAGAAATGACCTTCTTGAATGGTATGATTATTGTACTATAATAGTGTGGCCTTTTACAATCTACTTTTTGTAAAGACTGAATGATCTTTTGCTCTTGCAGTAATTAGATAGAACTGCTTATTTCTACGGTGTTGCCAGGTAAATAGGACACAGGGAATTCGATGACCCGCAAAACTGGTGGCGTGATCCTAAAGAAATATAGGAATTTACCTCCCTTCTCCCTCTTGCCAAGAGGAAAATCCAAAGAGCTTTTCAATCTAATGGGTGTTGCAAAAGCTATAGGATTATACTGTAGCACATGCACTTAAGAAAAATTTTGAAACCGCAAAATAATTGTTGTGACAATGTTTTTTTAGTTTGGCTTCATTGATAATGTTTCTTGGTGGAGCTGTTTTTTTATGCTGTGATTTGTGTTGAGTGCTTCAGTAATGGCAGGTGTTTCATGTTTGTTCATAAATGTGTGCATTGTGCACAATTTTTTTTCCGTTTTTTTTATTTATTCGTGTTTAAAACAGGCCTCCTTCAAACTGACAGTGTGTTTAACCCAACAATTATTGGTATTTGCTTCATCGCATTGCAGTTCATTTGCATAGTGAGCACTTATAATGTAGCTTTGCTCTAAAAGGATTGTTCACCTTAAATTAAAAATTCTGTCATCATTCCACATCAGTCCATAAGTGGAAATATCTATGTTAAAGCTTTTTTTTTTATAGACCTTTTTAATGAGATTTTAAATTAGATGAAATACTAAATGGAGTTTATTGGTTTGATAGACAATGGACAATGCAAATTCTTGAGAAAGTTTTATTTCCATTCGGCTCTCACATTGTCATATAAAGATTCACATGGCACAGTTGACATGATGGATCAAATTGCCAAATCCAGGCTTCAGCATTTTGGTGTTTTTCTCCAGTGCACTCCATTACGGATTGTCCATTACACTAAATGAAGCCAACACAATCCATTTCATTTTTGTTACACATGAGTAGCACACTTATCACCACGGGATCCACTTTCTGTGGGCTAAATTGGATTAAAATTAGTTTGTGTCTTCTTTGAACAAATCAATTTTGGGCATGTGCATGAAGCAGGACTTTATGCTGTAATTATTACAAGTCCACATTCATAAAACCTGTATGGTTCTGCCTCTGAATGACGTCTGGGACCAACTTCTAATTGTTGTTTTATAGGAACCATGATTGTTGTATGCCTTGTAGGTTTAGGAGAGAGCCATGGTGTAACCCTAAACTGCTTACGTGGGACCACCAAATTCTTGTTTTTCATGTTTATTTCACTTCCGCCAATAATTATGAACAGCAATATTGTGCAGAGTTGTCAGGGGAATTGCCTACTCCTGGAAGTAAATGTCAACACAACTTTGAGCTTTAAGAGATTCTGCTTCATTATGTGTTATATCTCATACAGTTTTCCTCACCTCAGCTGTTTACTGTCAAGAGGCGGGAAACCATCTAATTAAGTTGCGCCTACACTCTAAAAAATGCAGGGTTAAAAAATAACCCAACCTTAACCACGCCGCTGGGTCACTATTGGACAGAACACGCGCTGGGTTGGTTTGACCCAAGTGCTGGGTTTTTCCATTTAACCCATATAGTTGGGTCATTCATTTGACCCAACCAGTGGGTGAAATTGACCATCTTGCTGGGTTAAGTCTTACTCATGTGCTGGGTTATTTCCTGTCTCATTGCCTTAATAAAATTAGTAACAAATATTTGTTATATTACGAATTTAAAAGAATTACAATATAATACAATAAACACAAACAATTACTGTAATACAATAAACCAGAGAGGCCACTGCATATGTGATATCAATCATTTAATTTTTTTTTTTTTACATTTTTAATACATTTCATTAATACTTTTTTGTATACAATTATTACAATTATATAATGTATACTCATTATAAGGTGATAAAAACATAACGGTTCATTAAGTAAGGTCTTTATACACCCCTCAAACATAGTTATGTATATGATATTGCATTTCTGTTGACAGATCCTCCTAAATGTTACACAATGCACCTTTAAAAGTCATTAAGCAACTCATTTGAACTCTTTTACGATTATGATTTATTAAGATGTGTTCATTTATTAAGAACAGCAACAAACATTTAAAATGCGACTAAAAATCACGTGGGCCTGAAATAACTGTTTTCCTCAAATTTGACAGAGGACAACTCTTTTCAATTAATTTTATACACTGCTTTGTGTATTTAACATGAAAAACTAAATAAGGCTTTGAAACAAAGATTAACAGCCTCCAGCAAAGACTCGGTCTTGATGGCATGGCCTGGAACAATGGCAAAGGTCTGACATGTCTCCCTCATCACATCCCTGATGCTCCAGTCATCTCTTTTTGGAAATATTCAACCATGTTGGTCCCCACCTGTTGATTACACACAATCACTTAGTGTTGCAATAACTGACATGCAAGTTAAACTTTTTTTGTGGACGAATAATTTTTTTTATTGCAAACATTACCAAATATGACCAAATGTGAAAAACAAACAAAATGTCTATTTACACATTACCTCCACCAGTCTAAAATAGTCTGAATATAAACACTTATTATAGTTGTACCGTTAGTGATTCAGGATAAGACAAAAACACGATTTGGAAAATGGATTCATGATGTACTCGCTCATTATAAAAATGTTGTACATTTTGAACACAAAAAAGTTATGGACTCGACTGAAGCTTTAAAAATTAACAAATTTTTTTTATTTTATGTTGCAAACAGAGATTGCAGCTTTAAATATTCTAACCCTACATTACTTTCATAGTTATCAAGCATATCAAACAGTGCAAACGTCTACCCTTATTGAAGTAGAAACACTAAAGCAAAACTTACAGGTTGCATGTCAAGGACCTGTGCCTCTGTGGTGGGTCTGAAGACATTTCCTCCTCTCCTGATGGATGGATGGGGGAAGCAGAGTTTGCAGGACCTTCAAAGCAGTCTCCCCTTTAGCAGCTAAACAATAGGAGCATACATAAAGTTGCATTAACATTTAAATAGTATGCTGTATAACAATTCATATTTCTAAAATATTTCTGCCCTGTGGTGTTTAAAATGGCGCTGTTGTGAATCTACACATTAATCGCGCACACTTGGTCCATGAGCTCTTAATAGGCTACTAAATTATTCTTCGTAACGTTAGGCCTACCTCAAGTCTTAACAAATTGTAATCTGTTTTCAGGGCGAAAACATATGAAATCGATTTAGTTCGCCTTTCCTCAGTCGCCGTTTGTAAATACTGCACGTCATACATTTACGGGGGGAAAACGGGGCTTTTTTTCTTTTCTTTTTTCCGCAAAAACTATCCTGGTTCCGACATAGGCATTACAGAAGAAAGAAGCAGACTGTGCTGGAACTTACCTCAGTTGCTTCTTCTGACGAGTATTTCTTAAATGTGCCAGCAGACTTTCCAAACACTCACTAGACTCATTTCCCGCAGTTTTTACGTGCGAGCCCTGTGAGGGACTAACGTTAGGCTACTGCGCGTGTACGGTTTCATTCAAAACGCTTTCCTCACTTTTAATACGCAACGTCCACAATGAATACGACAATTACGTGGTGAATTTACAATTTAAACTGCATATTTCATAAAGGCTGCTGATATAGCATGGTTTACAATAACGTTAACGATGCGGCATTTTGTCAAAAAAAATCTAACCGGCTAGCTGTGGCTATTTTATGTTTTACAGAATAAATATACCCCTCACACTTCCATATCAAAGACTGTAACGTTATGTTAAACAGTGAAATTAGCTTGCTGTTACCACAACTTGTTAAATAAAAATATTGGTAAATATTCATATTAACTTACCATAAACACTGCCCGCTCCGAGTGGCGTCGTGCTCCTCGAGTCAGAAGTGAAGAATCCAGAAAGTTCCGCAAAGAATGAACCTGTTGCTGGGTCAAAATAACCCAACCAGCTGTTTATTTGTGAATGACCCCTTAAAAATCATTTGACCCCGCATGAGCAACCCAGGAATGTGTTTAGAGTACCCCAAACAACCCAATATTTTGACCCAGCACAATCAACCCAACAATTTGTTTACAGAAACAACCCAGCATTTTTTTGAGTGTATAGTTATGGGATTTGCTCTGGGTTGTTGTTTACCAAAACCCAGCTACAGACAAAACATGGCTATGTAGGAAAGTGGAAGTCTGGTACGGTGAGCCGGACCGAATGCTCAACAGATAACTGTCACTTTTTCAGCATTTCATGTATTTATTTATTTATATTAGAGAGCTGTGTCTGGAAAGACAAATGTGATCTTCTCCAGCATTTTTTTTAAACCCCCCGGTTTAAATGAAACATTGCAGAGAGTTGTCGGGAATGCCTGTTTGGACAGTGTGCAGCTACGTGGGCAGCGAGCAGTAAATAATATGGTGTAGGAACTCCTTGAGCTCCTTGCCTCTGGATACAGCATGTCGCTGGCCCCTGGACTGAAACACCATCCTCCATGGGTGATGAGGCAAGCCTGAGCTGCTCTACCACACTTGTAAAAAAGAGAGATGATGTGATTTTTCTCTGATGGGAGGCCCCAGCAGAGACAAATGTTGTTGATAGTGATAATGACAGCACTGGGAGTTGAGGGTGGTTGTGGAGAAATGGTCCATGAGCTCAATTCACTTGAACCCCAGTTACATCTTTCTCTTCTCCTTTCCTCTCTCTGCAACACATTCCCATTCTCGTCTATTTCCCTCCCTTTGGGTTTGGTAACACACTCCCCCACCCCCTACCACTCCCATAGACTTATTATTTTCTCGTCCTTGGTAGGTAATGGTTTCCATGGCAACAAGGGCTGTTCTCTACCACTTGTTTCCCCTTATTAGACTAACATTTTTTTTTGTTAAAGCGAGAGATGCAAATGATGGGACACTGGTGGTATAGAAACTCAAAAATGTAAATACCATATTTGATCCCTCTTACCTGCTAGGCTTAAGAATGTTTAGTATTAATCACAATGGTGTGATGGTACCTAGCTTGCATAGATGCACTGTAAAAATGTTTTAGTGTAAAAATATAGTCATATGTTCATGTTTCATATTATTATTTGTCAACATTAATTTTCATAACAGTCTTAAATATTTTAATTATCTCCATGACGGACATGCCCCGCCCCCTGAGTATTCGTTTTTTGAGACCTATCAATGATCAAAATGAGAAATTGACAAAAATGCCCATCCCTAACTGGTGTAAGGATAAGTGTTGGTTGTGCAGGAATGGCGTATGTTTTATAATCCATTTTGGAGGTCCGCTATTCTGTAGCATTTAGTCCGAGGGTGAAGAAGATAGACAAAAGTAAAAAGCATTGTTTATTAAACAAAGGGCCAGTTTCACAGACAGGTCTTAGATTAAACCAGAATTAGACCTTAGTAATAAGACATTTAAGTAGCTTTTATAAACATGCCTTATAAAGAAAAAATGCTGGTGTGCATCTTGAGACAAAACAATGGCACTGACATTTTTTATTTATTTATTTATTTAAAAGGGACAGTGCATATTAATGAACATCTAGCTTTTCAGCAATGTAAATATGCCAGAATTAGCCCAAAGGCTATTTTACATCTGCAATCCCCCGTCAGGTCATCACAGTACAAAGTAACAAAGTACATAGCTAAACATTAAGATTGAATACGATACAACACAATTTAAAAGACACCACAATTTTCAACAACATATTATGAAAGACACCACAGTTAGCAGACAGGGCATCTAGTATGGCGGACACGCATATACACATACACAGTAGAGTGATATTCTATGTACATTGAGTACATTTTAATCATGTTAAAGTGCTATTTAATCCATTAAAGTGCTGGATCTGGTATGGTATACATACATATACTTAAAGAATACAACAGTGAACAAACCCTTAGACAAAAAATACAACAAATACCGCTAGTGGGCACAAATTTGATGTGTCTTGAGCCATTGTTTGAGTTGGTTCTTAAAACTGGGGTAAGTCGGACATTCTCTCACAGCAGGCGGTAACTTGTTCCAGATCTCTGACCCCTTAATTGACAATACATATTGTCCAAATGTTGTACGTCTGTAAAGCCTGTTTTATGCTTCTGCGTCGAATCGATGGCGTACCCCCGCAGAGCCCTCTGCGTCGCCGCGAACCCCTCTCCGACCCCTCCGCCGTAGCTTGACGTGCACCTCCAAAAATGTTTTTACTACAGGCCTCATTATGCTTCTGCGTCAACTCCACGGCGTAGCTACGCTGTTACTCCTACGGCGTCGTGGCCGTTTTATGGTTCTGCGTCAGGTAGCGTTGCATCGCGTTGAATCTGACCAATCACAGCCCTTGCGGTCTGCGTCGCCTCGACGCGTAGTTAAATTTTTTTGGAGGTGAACGTCGAGCTACGGCGTAGGGGTCGGAGAGGGGTTCGCGGCGACGCAGAGGGCTCTGCGGGGGTACGTCGTCGATATGGCGCTCGCTTTGTGTCATTTCTTTCCTAACCAAGCTTAAAGACGTGTTAACGTGCGTGTGACATGCGTGTGGAGAACGTCTGCACGTCTTAACGTCTGCACGTCTTAAACGTCTTAACGTCTGTAGGGGGAGACCGGGGACAGTTGCAACAGGGGATGGTTGCAACATGTAATTTTTCTCCGATCAGAAACAAGCTAGAGTGATGACACTCACACTGCACATGCTCAGTTGATGCCCCGCCTTGCAGAGAAAAATCAAGGAGATTCCTGAACTTCTCCAGGATTTATTGTCGAAAAACTATTTTTGAGGCATGAAAGTATTTATTTTCTTGAGCTTTGTTTTTGTTAAACTGTTGTCACTGTTTTTGTGATTCAGCTCAAACTTATATGGTTTAAATGAGTGATATGTTAACTTTAAGCTATATGGTTAGCATGTATCAAGGTAGCCTTGTTTAGCTAGCACATGAGGTTTTATCATGGCTGACAGGAACGGGGACAGTTGCAACACAATGCATAAATATTGCTAAAATGAAAAATAATAATATGAAATAGTTTTTAAAAAATGTTTTACATGACAACAGGCTAAATAAAAGTTAATTGCCTCACAAATTGTTCCATTCTTCTTATGTCATTAAAAGCTTACTGTATTTTATATCAGTTTGAATATTTGACATCTGCACATAAGGCCTAATCATCTAGACAAGTCTATAATTGTCATCTAATCAAAGCTGATGAATAAATAACACTGTAATATTATTATAACTTACATTTTTGATAATAATCATTTTGCTAACACTGACATATATTGTAATATGTTGTATTTGTAACATGTTGCAACCATCCCCAAACAATGTTGCAACTGTCCCCGGGCCCGGGGTCAGTTGCAACATCTGACTCCTTACATTCAAATGCAAATTGTGAAAAATGTAGATTCTGTAATTATCTTTAAATGGTTTAGACTATTAACAGACAGATGGAAGATTATTGTATAAACAATTGGTTTGTCTAATCCAAACCATTTCTGAGTAATAGAGCCAAAAGCAAAAAGTGTTGCAACTGTCCCCGGTCTCCCTACGTCTTAAACGTGTTCACGTCTGCACGTCTTAAACGTCTTAACGTCTGCACGTCTTAAACGTCTTAACGTCTGCACGTCTTAAACGTCTTAACGTCTGCACGTCTGAAACGTCTTAACGTCTGCACATCTTAACGTCTGCACGTCTTAAACGTCTTAACGTCTGCACATCTTAACGTCTGCACGTCTTAAACGTCTTAACGTCTGCACGTCTTAACGTCTGGGGCTATCTATTTTTCTTTATTTTCCCTCACGTCTATTTTTCCTTATTTTATCATACATTTACTGTTATAGACACTATCATAGATAATCTTATTTTGGCACAGTTTATAGGACTACATTTGATCAACTTATTTCTATAATTCTGAATCTGTTAATGTACCATACATTTGGTATCCCAATGAAAGGTATAACTTTTTAAATAGAAGTCAATTGTCTTGTATTTTGATTATAAAATAAACATGAAGACAAAAAGTTGAGAAAAAATACCAAGTAAAACACATTTGTTAAAAAATAAAATCATTCTATGAACTTCTAGCAAGCTCATTTAAACCGATTTGTAAATGTCGAAATGAAAAGCTAATTTAAACCGAGTTGTAAATGTCGAAATGAAAAGAGCATAAACAGATACGAAACTACTAAATATAAATATAAAACCGCCAGTAGATGGCGTTAAGGCACTGCTCTATTGACATCACTGGTTAATGTTCAACCTATTCTTTCAAAAACACAAATATATATTTAATACCCACACAGCTACTTCTTTTAGGCAGTTGTTCTGCTGTGGTGCTGTTTGGAACTATATGTTCATTGTATTAACATATTGTTTATTTACAGGAATTTTGGTTTTCTAATGATTCTTTTTAAAAAAGCTAAAAACTGCTCATTACAGAAAAATTAAAACAAATATTTACTAGGGGTGTGCCGGTTTCAGAATTGGTGATGACGGTTATGATGTGAGTTAAATGTGACGGTTCGTAACATAACCGTCATCGTCCGGGGGGGGGTTGTTATAGGACAACTTAGTTTGAATAAACGAGCAGGCACTGATTAGCTACTTGCTCTACGTTTATTTAAAATTAACAGCAAGACAACTAGCAGTGAACGTGCTTTCCATTAAATTAAACACGCACACTAAACAAATCCTTAAAAAAAAAAAAAAAAAAAAACTATTCTGGTGGATGCGTTGGTGACGCGTTCATGTGGCGCTGCCAGTAAAGCACCTACAATCTGTCACAAAGAACCGGCAAAAATAATGATTATGAATATGTAAAATATAGCAAGGAGATATTGTAATTGTTTATTAATAAACAAGTGTTTTCTTTGTCAGTATCTGAAAAGATGAAGGTGACGACGATGCTGACTCGCGATCTTCGCAGTAGTGAACGCGCCAGAGAAAAATGCACATTTACATAAGCAGAGAGCAGTCTGTAGTCTGTTTTCTTTCGTTTTGAATTGTTCTGTTTAAAAGTAGACATGTCTGTGACTGTGAGGCGAGTAGGCGACCTTATACGCCGAGTTTCGGTTCATTTACGAGATGAGCTCCAGTTCACGAGCCGGCGCCTCTGTTTCGTGATTATCTATCGTCTGCTATATTTATCTTTTATTACTTCTTATTTATTAAATCCAGGCAATTGGTTGATGAAACATTGATTAAAATTAAGATACAATTCATATAAAACGAAATTCGTTTTAAAGAAAGGTTTTGTGCTTTCTGTTTGATGCCTCTGTGAAAGTTTTAAAGCATCTTTTTAGTGCCGCTTTCAGAGCGCTCACGTCCATAACATTGTTTTTTCCTCATAAATGCGAACACGAAAAATTAAATAAAATGAATATTTTATGTTCTGTGGATACTACAGTTTATTTTACAGTTATACAGTTTACAGCCGGTACAAGTATTCCGTTACTCCCCAACACTGAAAGTGTAACCTTATCTGTAATATATTTTAATAACACGGTTTTGGCGGTTATAGAGTTCTAATGACGGTGTTCAACTATAACCGCCGGTCTCACGGTTATATCATAACCGTCACACCCCTAATATTTACAAATGTGTGTTTTACTTGGTATTTTTCTCAACTTTTTGTCTCAATTGGCAGTTAATTTTCATTATATTTAAACTGTTACCCAGAAGTTCATCATTATGTGAATTTAAAGTGACTGCATTACAAATAGAAATAGCCTATAGGTAGCCTACATGTATGTGCCGTTGTTGGTTCCCATGCTATTTTAATGTTTTAATTACAGCAATAATTTTTTGTCTATGAATTTTGCATTCCACTAATTAATGGGAATGTAAAGCTTTAAATCAACCAGTTTTCTGAAATAGCTCAGAGGTGCATCTCATGAAGCTTCATTTGGCAAGCATATATAGATAGACAGAGCACAAGTCATACACATTCAGATAATGGAAGAACAACCAGGTCAACAGCCGGCAAGAAGAGGAGTAAAGATGGGTATGGAGGCAAAACAGTGAAGAGGTCAAGATTGTGGACATGTTTCTAATGAAATAACGGTCACTATTGCAGACAATGTTGGAGAACAACAGTGCGTTTCCATTACCCTTCAAATTGCGCAAATTGAAATTGCGAATTAAAAATAGGCTACGCTCAATGGAAACACGTCAATTTCGCAAAAACTCCCATTTATCGCAAAAAAAGTTTTTACGCTCGCATGAGGTGGTTTTTCAGGCAATTCGAAAAAGGAATATTTCGCAAAACTGCAATGGAAAAAGTTTTTGCGCATTTACAGTCACGAATTTAGAAGGCGCGTGTGTCCGTGGCTACTTTGGCGTCCATTCGTTTTTCCTTTAACTTATCCGAAAAACATGTTTTCTTCTTTATTAGTTTTTAGACTGGATCGATCGGTTTAACAAATCGTGCCCACGGATTAATAAACTGTACGATATCCTAATCCGCCCTCTCAGATTTGTAAATAGGATATCAGTTCTTTGTAATTTCTTGAACTTTCTTGAGCAAAAAAAAGACTTCACATACAAAAAATAAATATAGTAGGCTAACACAAACTAATTTCCAAAACTGTAAAAGGTTATATAAAAATAAAACATTCATCAGTTATTTTATGATAGCCTAAGCATATTACTGTCGTAAGTGAACTCATTTATAGTTATAAACGCAAATAATAATAATTATCATTATTATTAGGCGGTTACATTTATTAGGCTACATATTTAGAAGACGCTTTTATCAAAAAATAATAATACAGGGCTAAGATTATCACAAATAAACAAGTTTTTGACGCATAAAGGGTTTGAGCGGAGTGCGCACTGCATGAAATGGAGGCGCCGGCGCGAACACTTGCATTTTCCTATCAACAGTGGAAACAACTTAAAATAATCTATCATTTCTGGTCATACAGAAAATAATAAAACATAATCCGCAACTACTTTTATTTGTGTAAACTCACAATAACAAGAAAACGTTCTTCTTTCAGGAGCGCTTTCATGATCTCCGTGAACTGAAACAAAATATAGCCGATGTAGGCTAAAGCTTGAAATGTCCACTTTTAAACGAACAAATTCAAATCAAAAGCAATTAATAGGCCTAAAAAAATATCATCGGGTTCTAATTGGCCTTAGAAAACCAGTAAAATTGAATTTTACTCCATATTAATTTGTACATATTTTAAATGTTTAATAAAGGGACAAAAAGTCATAAACAAAAATCTGAAAATTCATCTAGAGCCTATTTATTTTTTAATATGATTAAAAAAGGAAAAACGAATGGACGCAAAAGTACACGGACCGTTGGGACAGAATACGAGACAGAGTTCTTTATTAAATTCATTAAAAGAATGACAGGAATACTGGATTCTAAACCTCAAAGAAATGCCACAATCAAGACCTTGAAATAGAAATGAGTGAGAAACACCAGGTCCTCACATGTGCCGCTCACAATGCTTGGATAACACGCCCCGTCTCCTTCAAGTAATAATAATAATAATAATAATGTCCAGTGCGGTGGCTCTGATATAGGCTATAAACCTACCAACGTCCGTTACCATAATTTTTGTAATGACTTATCGCGAGAGGAAAAAAGGACGTTTTAGTCGCATAACATCGTCATTTCGCAATAGTTTTTTTTATCGATATTTAGAAAATATCGCAAAAGTTTTGCGCAAATCTGTAATGGAAACGCCATTCAAACGTTTGTGGACAGAACAGGTATGTAATCAGACATTGTTTTTCTGTACTGTAATACTAGCCTACTTACTGTATTACAGTTGTCCACTTTCATTTTACATTATACACTAAATATAGCCTACTTTATAGAGACAATGTAGCTAACACAAACACACAGGCCACTTTATTAGGTACACCTGTCCAACTGCTCGTTAACACTTAATTTCTAAGCAGCCAATCACATGGCGGCAACTCAGTGCATTTAGGCATGTAGACATGGTCAAGACAATCTCCTGCAGTTCAAACCGAGCATCAGTATGGGGAAGAAAGGTGATTTGAGTGACTTTGAACGTGGCATGATTGTTGGTGCCAGAAGAGCTGGTCTAAGTATTTCAGAAACTGCTAATCTACTGGGATTTTCACGCACAACCATCTCTAGGGTTTACAGAGAATGGTCCGAAAAAGAAAAAACATCCAGTGAGCGGCAGTTCTGTGGGCGGAAATGCCTTGTTGATGCCAGAGGTCAGAGGAGAATGGCCAGACTGGTTCGAGCTGATAGAAGGGCAACAGTGACTCAAATAACCACCCGTTACAACCAAGGTGGGCAGAAGAGCATCTCTGAACGCACAGTACGTCGAACTTTGAGGCAGATGGGCTACAGCAGCAGAAGACCACACCGGGTGCCACTCCTTTCAGCTAAGAACAGGAAACTGAGGCTACAATTTGCACAAGCTCATCGAAATTGGACAATAGAAGATTGGAAAAACGTTGCCTGGTCTGATGAGTCTCGATTTCTGCTGCGACATTCGGATGGTAGGGTCAGAATTTGGCGTCTACAACATGAAAGCATGGATCCATCCTGCCTTGTATCAACGGTTCAGGCTGGTGGTGGTGGTGTCATGGTGTGGGGAATATTTTCTTGGCACTCTTTGGGCCCCTTGGTACCAATTGAGCATCGTTGCAACGCCACAGCCTACCTGAGTATTGTTGCTGACCATGTCCATCCCTTTATGACCACAATGTACCCAACTTCTGATGGCTACTTTCAGCAGGATAATGCGCCATGTCATAAAGCTGGAATCATCTCAGACTGGTTTCTTGAACATGACAATGAGTTCGCTGTACTCAAATGGCCTCCACAGTCACCAGATCTCAATCCAATAGAGCATCTTTGGGATGTGGTGGAACGGGAGATTCGCATCATGGATGTGCAGCCGACAAATCTGCGGCAACTGTGTGATGCCATCATGTCAATATGGACCAAACTCCCTGAGGAATGCTTCCAGCACCTTGTTGAATCTATGCCACGAAGAATTGAGGCAGTTCTGAAGGCAAAAGGGGGTCCAACCTGTTACTAGCATGGGGTACCTAATAAAGTGGCCGGTGAGTGTATATGTATATGGGTTAGTATGTATGTATGTCATTGTGATATAAAGAAAAAGACAAGACTAAATCGTATAACCATAGTTTATGACTAGGCTACATTTAATAGAGTGCAAAACTTTTGTGTAGCTCTATTATATATTCAATTTAAAAATATTTAACATAAATGTAGCCTACTGATTATTACTTATTCAGAATAAGAATAGCAGTAGCCTAATCCAAACAATCACAAGTAGGCTTGAAACTTTAGCTTAAAATCCAATAAGCTCTAAAAGGGTTTCTGAATGGAACAATTAATGCTAAATGCAGCATCTATGAGTGAACTTGAGGCATGCAGACCCTGCCTGCTGCAGAGCATTGACACATCTTAAACCAACAAATATATAATGATAAGACCCACCTTTTCGGAATTTTACTTGCCCATTTTATAATCAAAACACATGACAATAGACTTTTATTAAAAAAGTTAAAAATCTATGGGATACCTATGGTACATGAACAGATTCAGCATTATACAAATAAGTAAATGTATGAGAAAATAAGGAAAAATAGACGTGAGGGAAAATAAGGAAAAATACTCCAGACGTGCAGACGTATAGCAGACGGGCAGACGTGCAGACGTATAGCAGACGGGCAGACGTGCAGACGGGCAGACGTTCACACGTTAAGACGTAATCCACACGTTAACTTTCTAACGTGATGCCGCCGTGACGTCTGCATAGATCAACAGCTACACGTGATTGACGTGTATACGTGACGTGATATTTGCGTGTACGTCTCCATATAAAACAAATGGAGACGTACACGCATGTATACAGGTGTGTTATCTGTCGTGCTTGTCAGTCTCGTCGCCGAATGGAACATTGCGAGCGCCATAGTCGATTCGACGCATAAGGGCCGTTACATAGTCAACGCATCGGTACGCATACGCGTCCGCAAGGCTACGCATCGCTACGCTTCGGCCGCCATATGCGTAGCCAAATGTGTCGTCCTAGTTTTTGATACGCGACGCACCGATGCACGCAATACTATGCGTTGTCGGTGGGGGCGACATTACAAGTATTGTACATTAATTCAAGTATATTATGTTTACAGAAGAAGGTTTGAATACAATGGCGGGCGAAGAGGAAATATTATGCGAGCTTATACGTATACACCCGCATGTATATGACAGTTCATCGGCGCCGACATCCTAAAGAACTGGAAATGTACTTTAGTCCAGGCTTCGCATGGGAAACAACAGAGGCACAAACCATCCTGAATCCTGATCTCTTCTTCGGTTTAAAGGGCGAACATACCACCACCGCCTATCTCTGCGCTGCCTTTGTTGCCGCCTATGTAAAATCAGCAATATGCACTCCTCTTCAGTTGGCGTTTTGATGAATATCACTCTACTAATATCAGCCGACTCTACTACCCCCTGTTGCGTGAGCGGTGTATTGCATTTCACGCATCGCCCGTGACGCTTGTATCTGCTTGCGTCCACTGTTTAGACTATGAAAGGGAGCGCGTCGCTCACGTAGCTCGCGTAGCTTGCTCGCGTTGCTCGCGTTGACTATGTAACGGCCCTAAGCATAAAACAGGCTTACGCGTCAAGGCAACGCAGACCGCAAGGGCTGTGATTGGTCAGATGCAACGCTACCTGACGCAGAACCATAAAACGGCCACGACGCCGTAGCTACGCCGTGGAGTTGACGCAGAAGCATAATGAGGCCTAATACAATCACCTCTCGTGGAGGCCCTGGTTACAGTTCTCCCACCACCCGTTATTTTCAATTTAATGTATTCACTTAGTGGGGGTGGGGCAAGTCCATGTAGGATCTTATATATAGCACAAGCATATTTGGACTTTAGAAAATTTTCAAAGTTTAGCAGGTTATATTTCTGTAGTATTAAGCAGTGATGATATGAGAACAGTTTTCTTTTAAACATTTTTTATCAAAGCTCGTTTGAAGAGTGACTCCATTGGTTTGAGTGTAGTGGCGTTTGTGAGTGACCAGTTTGTAACAGTATTCAATATGAAAAAGGATCATGGAATGAAGAAACATTCTGGCTGCTTTACATGAGAGTGATGGTCTGATATATCTAAAGTTAGCAAGATTAAATTTAACAGATTTTGAAAGGCTTTTGATATGATTTTTAAAGGACAGTGTGGGATCGAATACAATGCCAAGGTATTTGAATTAGTTTACAATCTGTACTTCTTCTGCGCAAGCACCGGAAGTGATCTCTCACGCCTGTACGTCATGAAACATTTTACATCATGAAAAAATTCAACGTTGTCTGTTGATATATCGAAATCGTCTTCCATTGCGATTTCCTGTATCTAAATATGTTTAGATCTTCACAGTGAAAGGTAACACTTCCGAAATCTCTGTGTAAACAATGAGTGACGTACACGCGCGAGAGATCACTTCCGGCGCTTGCGCAGACCGAAGCGCCCGCGCCCTCAGATCACTTGGACGTGGCTGTGGTTACAAGAGGTAAAAATGATATAAATACTGTTCGTTTTCTCACACAAACCGTTCGTTTCGTGTCTTAGGCCATCAATGTGTACTTACATTTACGAGTCATTAAATCATGTTTAATTTGGACTTCTCTGTGCATGCTCTTTGAGGTGGTGACCATAGACCTGCATTATATGACTGACAGACAAGAACGGTTTAACCTAAAAATATCAAAATTGAAACTACAGCGGAAACAAAGACACCTACATCTTGGATGCCCTTGAGGTAAGCTAAAACATACCAAAAATTAATTTCAAAGTGAGCTATCCCTTTGAGCCTTGTGTGTGAAACCAGGGGAAGTAAATCAGGCAATCCAAACAGAGGAAACACAAGCGTAAACACAAACAATACAGGCAGTGAACACGAGAAACAGAGGAGCTTAAATAAACATAAAGGTGACAAACTCAAATACAAACAGGTGTACTCTAATTAATAAGTAACCATGGCGATAAACTATTGGTGGGAAACTGAGAACTGAGAACAAAGGAAAACTAAATGACATTGAAACTGTCCATTCAAAAAAAAAATAATATATATATAATTCACATACAAATATGCAATACAATAATGTGTACGTGAAATGTTTGGCATATGTGCTAACCCATTATTACATAGATTTGCACAGCATATAGGACAAAAAGTCAACAAATAATGTTCCACAATCAGTTATTTCTGTGTGTTCACTGTTTCTGAAATGCCTCATTGAATGTACAAAGTACATTATTTTAAAACCCACATTCTATAAATGATTCAGTCTTTTATGTGGACTCTAGACCATTTGTAAACATTACATTTTAATGTTATTTCTACCTGCAACTGAAATGCAATGTTGTGAAATGTTGTAAAACCATTTTATGAATGCTGGGTGCTTCTAGTCACAATAGGATTCTGAAATGTATTTCTGTTGAGTTGATAAAAACTGTATATCACAAACAGTGGTCTAAATCTCCAAACTGTCTCTGTTGTTGGTTTCTGCTTATTACCTAGAGCTTGGGTATTGATTATGTGCTGAAAAGCTCTATAGATTCCCACAACAATCTGAGCAAATAGTGTCTGTCTGTTACTGAAGCAACAAGCAGAGAGAATATAACAAACGGGCCTAACCTTGAGAAACAAATGGTCATTAATATGCTGCAGGTGGCATTCAGAGAATTCCAATATGATATTTAGCAGAAGGACTTGCCCCTTTTTAATTGCTATGGAGAAAGTGACCTTTTTATTTATCACTATCCTGTTCTCTGTGGATCCAGTGGGGCAGCGCAGAGGTTATTCCTCCAACAGACCTGCATTTTTTTCTAGACATACTGACACTTGAATTTAAGCATGTGACATTACTTTGGACCCTGCAACAGGATGTCACACTCAACATATAAAAATAAACAGAAAACAATTCTAGATTTTTTTCTAGAATTTTTATATTTAAGTGGACTTAAAATAGATATTTTTTCTGTTTCTCTATTTCTTATTTCCATTTAAATATAGATATGTTGAAGCCATTTCTATGGAAGTAATAATTTTTAGAGTTTATTTTGTAAAACCTGAGATAACCTGTGTTGCAAATGGAACATAGAAATTTGAATGTAAACAGTTGACCAGTGATCTAGCATAATGTGATTTGATTGGTTGTTAGATTTAATATGAAAAATTAGAATCCTGCGAAACAGCCAGAAGCCACTGGACTTTGGAGCAACACAGTCTTTTGACCTACACGAAACTAGTTAATTTGTAAGAAAAGTAAAGATCCTAAGTTTTTGTTTTATTTTATGTTTTGAAATTCATAATTAAACAGTCAAACGAAGAACTTTGGATTCAAGACTTTTATTCGCTGACGTTTTGTGTTGAGTACAAAAGAACTTTGAAGTCCTAAGCTAGTGAGTCAGCTTGCTGCACTCACAATATATATATTTTTTCCATTTGTTTATTGATCCATTTTTTTTACTAATTTGTTCTTGAAATGAAAGTTGCCTTATAGGCTGACATGACATAAAACAACCAAATACCCCCCTACCAAAAATAAAAAATAAATTTGAAATGTGAAATGACATCATATATGCTGTAACACTGCAAACCATGCAGCTTTGTTATATTGAGCCACAAGGTCAATCTGTGATGTTCAGATCCTCCATTGGTCAAATTTCATTTCGCCATACACATTTGCAGGTCACCAAACGTCTTTGATCCCTAGCATGTGCTTCTTTCTATGTACTTGAATTCAAATGCATGAGAACAGAAGTGAATAGAGCGCGAAGTGTAGCGTGACTGCACATTAATAGTGAATGGCTGGTAGATAGCAGCCGTGGTGGGACCAGCTTTTCACCACATCTTTTTGTGGGTAAAAGACAGACAATAGACTCCTATATATATATTCAGAGAGTTTCTGTGCATGTTTGATAGATCTAAAAATTGTAGTCCTTTCAGGTATAAAGTGGATTTGCAATGTGTTTAGCCCCTTTGTGTGTGTGTGTGTGTGTGTGTGTGTGTGTGCGTGTGTGTGTGTGTGTGTGTGTGCGTGCCAGTTGTCATGGTGACAGACGGCTAGTGATGTCGGCTTGTTGTGTAGTACTGTGTGTGTTATGGGAAGGTCCTGGCCTCACTACGGCAATGGTAAGAACTGTAAAGTTATTGCACTTTAACCCGACCGCCTCTGAATCAGGAACATCCACCTCCCACTCGCCACAGAAAGTCATTATTTCTCATCTCACACTGCTGACCTGCAGCACTGATTCAGTGTCAACATGGCGAAGGAATAGCACACAGGTTGTCCTTTTCCAGCTGTCTCCAAGGTATTAAAGTGTGAAAGATGTCTAATGGGTGGGGAGAAAGAGCAAGGAGAAGAAATCCTGTTTACCCTGAATGCATAAGAAGAGGTGAGGAGTGAGGCACAATAAAACAAAGGAAAAGGGAGAATTAAAGGATTTCTTTCATGTCAAAATGAGGTTTCTTCTCACAATAAAAAAGCACTATACCCACATGGAAAGAACCTATATAAACATATATGTTTTAATATAGGTTTTGATATAGGATTTTAATATATGTGACATATATAAAATTGGCCGTTTTCCTATATTATATGTACATATATGCACATACATGTACATATATGTGAACATATATGTGTACATATTTACGTACATATATATGTCCATATCTGTACCTATATAGGTGCATATATGTGTACATATATGTACCTATATATGTGCATATATAGCTTCATATATACGTGCATATATGTAGCTATATGTACCTATATAGCTGCATATATACGTGCATATATGTACCTATATAGCTGCATATATACGTGCATATATGTACCTATATAGCTGCATATATGTACCTATATAGCTGCATATATACGTGCATATATGTACCTATATAGCTGCATATATACGTGCATATATGTACCTATATAGCTGCATATATGTACGTATATATGCAGCTATGTTTACCTACATATTAGTATAATTATTAAAATCCATAGCTACTAGGCAACATAAATAATAGCCAAAAATGTAGAAATTTAAATTATTTATTTACTTAAGAACAATCAAATAGTACAAGAACAAAAATAGACAAACTGAACAGAAAAAAAAAACCAATTTATCTTGTTGATCTTCTCAGCTCCGTGAGCTTCGAATTTATAGATGTGCCTATCTGCCCTCGGCTGGCTGCCGGCCACTTCAATGTAGCATCTAGAGAAGACAAAAATAATAAGACAGTATATTATAATAATATAGTGCTTCATCAGGAACCCAAAGTGCTTACAGTACAGCTGCGATTGGACACATATTTTGGATAAAGGGCTGATCATTAGGGGTGTGACGAGACGCTTATCTCATGAGACGAGACACGAGATTGGGTTCACGAGAACGAGACGAGATTTTTGCACAATTTTTGAGATGGTCATCACTGCGGAACATGAAATCCACGGGGAGGAGTCGGATCCAGATCCGACTCCTCCCACCTTACATACACCTAAACCTACCCAACTCCGCCCCCTGATCCCTAAACCCACCCCTAATCCCTAAACCCAACCCTAATCCTACCCATCTCCACCCCTTGGATCTTGATCCGACTCCTCCCCGTGGATCTCATGTACTGCATTGAGGTGCTACTGCAATTTTTCAGAAATCCTCAATGACAAAATTCATGACTGGAAAAATAGTATACAGGTGCATTTTGCAATGTTTAACTAATAATCTTATAAAGTAGACCTGAAATGACATGCATTAGGAGTATGAATTATCAAATGCATTGAAAGAAAACAATATACAAGCACTGTAAAAGGTTTTTATTGACTTGATTTCACAGTCTCTTCAGACCTTACTGTACATTTAAGAGCTTTCAGAACTTCTGATTGAGGCTGTGTGTGACCTCCTAACTGAACTCTAGAAGTCTTATTAAGTGCAAACAATAAGTGCAAGTGCAACCATAATCAAAGTTAGCACACAGACTCTTTATAATTGTTTTGAAATTGCTGTTTAATTTTGCACCGGCAGTTATAGGGTTAATGCAGTGAGTTCGGAAAAGGCCGGGTAGAGAGAAACGAGGCTGGTGTGTTTGTCTCTACAGTTGTTCTTGCGTTCCGATTATAAGTTCAGAAACAGAGCCTCTTGTCTGTTGTCTTTAAGACATTACAGTACATTACAGTCAATATTCGAAGTGCAAACTGAGATCATAGCCGCAAATAAACAGTCCAGAGATGGGTATTGGGAGACGGACTAGTGTATGTTCGCGGCCTAATTTGTGCGCAATGCACATCAGGGAGCTTGTGTTTTACTTTCGCTTTCTTGATCGCGCGTACGCATTCTACAAGATAACACATTTATCAGATGTTTAGTCAATGTTGCGCAACGAATCCTCCGCCATCCACACGCGATCAGTGAACTGTGATTCGTGCTGCACTGATTGCAATGGCAACTCGTGCTGGATGAGCAGAGCACACTTTTACATTAGTTTATAATGGTTTTTATTTATTTTTATAAAAACAGCGAAACGATAGTTTAGGCGAATGTGAGTGTAGCGGTGGAATATTCTATGGTAATCTCACCCTCAAGCTCAGTCATGGCGATATCGCGAGACAGCTTTTCACTCGACGGGAAATCTCGTCATGTTTTAGTCTATGCTCTAGTCACACCCCTACTGATCATAATAAAAAATGCATTATGTAAACACATAAATTGGAAGATTCTGATTGGATTCTGCTAAATCTGAAAGAAATTCTGATTGGAAACATCGTCCCCCTTTTTTTTTTTGCGGCATCGTTCTTTCATATGAACATGTCTGTCATGGGGACTGCATTGTTAACAGTCACACGGTCAATCATTTGCATCCAAAGCAGAGAAAATTCATGGATCGGAAAAGTTCAGAAATGTGGCTTTAAAAGAGGCCACATTTGGATCATTTGGACATTAGGATCAAGAAGTGAGCAAGCAATGAATTAGTATTATAGGTTCCAAGCAGATACAGTAACAATAATGGGTGCCCTACATTATACAGTCTCCATTGATGCCTAATAAACATTGATACAACTAGGCTATGGTTAAAGTGGTTAACTTATAAAGTCTTAAAAGTTTTGTTTTCCCTTCTCAACGCATTATGCATTTACTCACCAATAATGGCTGCCTTTTTGATTTGGTCAAGGGCGACCAGCTGCTCCCCATCCCCTCTGGTTGGCTTCTCACCTTAAAGTAATATTTCAAAATTATTATGAAAGGGGGGTAAAATGAAGGTGGTGAAAACAAGAGATTTTTTATATACACATCACGTTTACTTGAGGTGCAAGGAAATAGAAAAAAGTAAAAAAGCGATGGTATGCTCGCACACAAACATAATTTATTCCACAGAATATGACTGACTTGTTTTTTTTTTCAAGGACAGAAGAGATTAGGAACATGTTGTTTAGTACCATTCAGGTTGCTTTTCAGCAAAGTCTCCAAGTCAAAAGGTGCCCAGCAGCAGATCCCGCACCATGGCAGTAGCAGAGGTGGCAAGGCGGGCTGCTTTACACACTTCTGCCTGGCAAAACACCCCAGAGCCCTTTATAACTTCAATCTGAAAAATAATTTCACATCACAATATTAATTTATTGGCAACTTTTAGAAACTTTTTCATGTTTCATATTGATTCTTATGCTTAGCTTACCAATAGTTAATAGGTTATGATGTATAAATGCAGATTAATGATTAAGACATGAAACAAATTAATCATTGCCCTAAACGTTATTAAAGGAGAGAAGGAGGAGGACAGGAGGAGGTTGGATGGAGAGTAGGGAAGGAGAAAAGACAGTGGGTGGGAGAGGAGCGAAGGGGGGCAGGAGGAAAGGATGATGGTCTCGTAATAACACTAGTTGGCTCCTACAAGCACACAGTTTATACCCATCCTTATACATAATGTTATTCACCTGTGTTTTCGCTGAAGTCTCAGGCTGTTGCTGCAGTCTTGTTAGAGAAGAAAAACATTGTTAAACTCAATTGTAAAACTTCAACAATTTTATGCATATGGGGCAAGTAAATTACATATTACCACTAACTATCCAAACATAAAAATCCCTGTAGCTCAGTTGGAGCCTTAAGTAAAATAAGTACAGAAAAATCTGAGGTATAAAAGGGTTACACACACCTGTGGGGTCTCTCGAAAGCGCTCAGTCACCATGGGACTCTCTTTAAAGGGCTCGGTATCCTCTCTGGAGTCTTAGAGAAGAAAGAAACTTAGTAAAACTTTACAACGATTTTTATTCATCCAAGCAAGCCACTATAGATTCTTATTTACAGGGGGGGGGGGGCTTGAAAAACATTAAACATGTCAATAAATTCATAACCATAGCCAAACATAAAAAAAAAAAGAATTAAAAAAAAATCAGCCAAACATCATAAAAATCCATATAACGTTAGCTCTGTTTGAGTAACAAGTAAACTAAATAAATAAATAAATAAAAATGCAAGGGGGTTACTCACCGGTTGCACTTCTCCAAAAGTCGAGAAGGAGGAATCTAGATCCTCCACAGGACTCTTTCCAGTCTTGTTCATAGAAGAAAAATATAGTTATTCTCTTCAATAAATTAAAGTGCAAATACATCAAATAATTAACACTATCTATCAATCAGCCCAACATCACAAGTCTCTACAGCTCTGCTTGAGAAACAATTTTAAAAAGTAATGAAAATCAGAGGAACTTACCTTTTGAGCAATAATGGCGAGGTCATTTTTCATTTGAGGGATTTCTAGAAAGAGGTTATATAAAGAAAAACAATTACAATCACTAAATCAAAATAGCACCCAGCAACTCAGTGCCCTAACGTTACTCTTCGAAAGACATTTCCTGCAGCTTTGAACGCAAGCTACAACCCTCCAAAGCCCATTGATAAGGCTCTGCAGAGGAAACCTGGTTGTGAACGCAATTAAAAAAATGTCTTTCTCCAATTTCTCCCAAATTCAAATTCCCCAGGGTTTTTTTCTGGAGCCGATTGCCTTCTGGGCCGTTGAAGGCAGAGAAGTATTTATTCTCATGAACTGTAACGTTAACTTATGTTCTCTAGGCCATGACTTTTGTTAACCCTCTATGAATTCATCCTGAAAGAGACAAATAAATATAATTCTAATTTGAATCTTATCAACGGCTATATGAGCACCCACACTAACGTTACCTCACCAGCTAACAACATAGCATTTATTTTGCCAAACACGTGTTAAACTTTCAGCCCATACAATTTCTAAGTTTAGACTTCTCTGCCACCGCAATATCCATCTCCAGAAAAACCCCTGCTAATATTACAATTAGGAATACTTACGATCGATGATAAGTAGGACATAGCTGATCTCCAACGCTGATATCGCCATTTTCACTCCCAGCCGATATCTTTCGGCGCGAATCGTCAAACGGATGACGTCATCAACTATGCGGCGCGCGTCGCGGCCGATCAGAGTGCAGCTTTTTTTAAATTTTATTTTTATTACAGAGTTTGATAGAGTTCTTGACACATTTCTTTTACACATTTTCACATTTGATAAGTACAACTTGAAACAACAATCTTTAAAAAAAAATAATAAATAAAAAAAATAAAAAAAAGATAAAGGACATCACAAACATATATTAAATTCATTTAGCAGAGATACAGATCTTTGGGCTTTTCGATTTTTTAAAAACTTTGCAGACTCAAAATACACGCTTGTCTTCAAATTCATTAACCATAGTGAAATGCTCAGATAGATGGGATGATGATGATGATGATGATGATGATGATTACTTAAATGTATGTTCTATGTTCTTTTTTTTCTTTTTTTTTTTCTTTTTGTTGTTGCTACATTTAGACTGTAATGACCTTTCAGCCATATTCATCTAGAAACTGCATTAAGACAATACAGAAAACATTGCATTTTGCATTGCATTTGGTGGAACGGTGAATGTGTGGATATGTAGGCCTATGAGCTGTAATGTGAATCTGGAAGTGACTTGAAATTGGAAAAAGGGCTTGATTGACAAAATAAAATTGATTTCCTTCTTTTCCACTATCTTCATACAAGAAAGAATTGACCTTGTAAATGTAGCTTTCACATAGCTTTCCATCTCCTCTCACTTAATTGCCATAGTTAAATTCCATAACATGCCAATTACATGTGATACCAATTTCACGTGTTCGCAAATACAGTTCTTTCATAATTTCTTGTTTTAGTTAGTTCTTAGTTATTGCCTTGTTAATAGAAAATATGAGCTAGGCATCATGTATGACAGTTGCCAAGGTATGAGCTACAAAATGACCAGATCCTGCCATGAGCTAGGAGACATGTATGCACATATAGGGCTTATATGTGGATATAAAGAAGCAATACAGGAGACCTATATGGCCTGTATATGCACATATATGCACCTCAAGGAGACCTATATGGCCTGTATATGCACATATATGCACCTCAGTTTTGCCTATATGTGCAATATATACGCATATATGCAGCATATATATTATCATATATGTGCATATATGCTGTATATATGCAGCATATATGTGCATATAAACTGCATATAGGTTTCATATATGCGCATATATCCTCATATAGGTTCTTTCCATGTGGGTATATTTAGTCCATATGGTATGTTTTTTTGAAGCCTTATAGGTTTGTGTGGTCTATTTTGGTCCTATGTGGTCTACAAATTTAATTTCTCGTGCCATTTATACAGTAAAAATAGTTTTCGCCCGTGCATATGATACACACTTTATGGCGAGTAATATGCACACACTCCACACCCTAATCCTACCCAAGGGGGTTTACAGTGTGTAGCATATGCACGCAAAAAACATTTTGTATATGGTACGAGAAATTTAATTAGTGGTAGAGATACGCACTTTTATGAGATCGTGTTGGAAACAGCATGTAGTTTTAGTTATTATTCACTGGTAATCTTTCCCTCCAGCTCTTTAAACAAATATGCCAGTATGGCGCAAATTGGACGATTCATGTCATTGGTCTCTACCATTTATTTTTATTTTTTTTGGAGCATGACAGCCTGTGGTTACAATGAACTTTAGTTTGTTTTTCAGAAGAAAAATATGTGAAGATATGTGAAGACAGTCTTGAAGCCTTGCTTTTTTGCCAGTTTCTCCAGTTTTCTGTCAGCTAACACACACCTGAAATTATGTAAAACACAGCTGATTGGCAGAAGATGCTTTCTTACTGGATAAAAAAGGGGTCTCTCTCTACAGAAATGCACTGGGCGAAGCAATTAAAGAAATTGCCAGAGCCTCTAACTAACCACACTAACCGGTGTATGATTTCCTATAATTTTCACAGTTAGCTCACCTCAGGCAGTCCCGTTTGAAATCATTAACACAGGCAGAGATAAAATCAGAAGTGACACAAAAAAGTGGGAGAGACGGTGAAGGGGAGGAGAGAAGTGAAGTTTTTTCTGAATATGAGATTTTTTTTATGGTTTATAACTTTGACTATGCAAACATTAAATGAGTTTTACTGGATTCAGTGCACCATGAACATTTGAAAACACCTGCGACGCTGATCTCCGCGATGTTCGATTATGATGTATCCTCTCGCGTGGCCTCCTGGGATAGATGAGTATACATCGGTTGAGCACTCAAAAATCTGGGCTGAAGCAGTAAGCCATCCGGGAATGTCTCGCCTACTCTTTTATGAATACTGATGTTTCGAACGTACTACTTCTTTCACGTACTGTTTTCGCCTACAATATAGTAGGAAAGTAGGCATATTCGAACACACTATTAGTATACTTATAGTGTCCGAATCTCGCGATAATTAGTAGGTCACCCAGGTAATTCTCGCGTACTCTTTTATAAATACTAAGGATTCCTACATACTTTTTCGCTCGCCTACTCTTTTTCCCCTACTATATAGTATGGAAGTATGCGGTTTCCAACGCAGCCTTACTGTCACAGTCACTACTTCCTTCACTATATTTCCCAGTATCCTCCTTGGCCCACACCTGCACCTCCTTCACAATCACCTGGACCTGTCAGCAATCTCCTTCGTTAACTTGACCATAAAGCCACTCACCTTGTGTTCCCTCATTGTCTAGTCTCGTTTTACCAATGTGTGTGAAACCTTAGACCTTTTATCTCCCGTATACCTCCAGCGATCATCTCCTACGTCCTTCTCCAGCGTCTGTGTCCTGTGCTCTCCTCAACCTTGTGTTTACTATTTACCTGTTTGTCTGCCCACTACTGCTAATAAACACTTTCACCTGCTCTTCTGTCTCCGGGTCCCTGTTCCGTAACACTTGCCAACTTTTGAACGCTAATGTATGTCCAAGTGAGTTGTTGTGCATGTTAGGTTTTTAAGGATAGTTATGCATATTTAGTGTCAATAACAGAGTTAATCCCCCTTGAATATGATCTAGCTGAACACGTGAATGAGAAAGTATTTCCAGCATTAGGCTATTACTTTCCCCAAGGCTCTATTAACATTGTACTCGGATGTTGATTATTCCCTTGGGTTGTTGCAAGGACAGGTCCAGGATAAGATCTGAGCCTCCCATTCATCACACCAACAGACCCGCCCACTTCCCATGTTATTGAGTGCTTACATGAAGATGAACAATAAATGCAAAGACCTCAGTTGCTCTCCAGAGAATATGACTAATGCGTTTGTTCTGTGCTTTGTGGTGATTTACACAATTCTTCAGGGAGAGAGTGAGAGAAACAAACTATCAAATTATTTATTTGTGGCTTCAGTTTATTCATAACATTTTTGAATCAATAAATGTAGAGTAATATTGTTTTATTGATTTCTCTCAGGGATGCCCTTGAATGCATGTCTCTCTGTTTTTCTGTCTCTCTTTCTCTTTTATCCATCTCTTTTATTTCCACTCATGCACACACATATTCCGTGGTCTCATTATCCGATGTCTCAGGACACATGCACAGATCGGATACACACATTTGTAAAAGTAAATGTTGTGGGGATATGGGTGTAATGATGTTAGCTTATGCATCCTTGGAGCTTATTGAGGGGAAGGGCCACGGAGCAATCTCATGGGAGGCGTCTGTGCGATTTCCTCTGTGATTGAAATACATTAGAAGTTCCTGTATCTGTGATACAGGCAGCACTGGCGGGAGATACACTGATCGAGGGGAGGGCAGGCGGAGTGTCATTGTATGCTATAAATCACAGTCCTATTTTGTGTTTGTCAGTCATGGGCTGCAGATTTAGAAAATCTTCTTAAATCCTACAAAGGCACAGCTTGCCCCCTAAAACCAAACCAAAGACCGCCATGTAACAGAAGGGTTACGGCCGGAGAAAATGAAGAATATTGATGGCTTTTTGGGGAAAATATTTTCTTTCTTTCTTTCTTTCTTTCTCATTCTATATTTCATGGTCTGTGCAGACCTTCTCAGAGGCAGTAAATGCAGTTTCCCACTGTGTTCACTCAAAAAGCCTCTCTTGGTAAATGCACATCGTGAGATACAATAGCCAATCTTTCTGACATTTGCCAGTTGCCCCCAGATTTCCTCTTGGAAAAAAAATCTACTTAAACTGTCAAGCATGTGTGCGGGGCTTAAGCGAATATGTCAAGCCACCGCATTCACTCAAATTGAGAAAACCTAAACTGTCCAAGGCTAGCTGCTGTTTGAGTGGGGTGTTGCTTTGTATTCAAAAAAAAAAAAAAAAAACATTCACATCATCTTATGATGATGATGATGACACTTATTTGAAATGAGCGGAGGCTGAAATCTTGACAGCAACGCATTCTAGCTTGATTGGACTCTTACATCTTCACAGTTAGTCCAGAGCTGGATGGACTAGGAAGATTGGATTTCTCCACATTCATATTTAAACTGCAAAGTCAAGGGAACTGCACAATATGCATGATCTCACTGGCTATGTAACCGTTTAACTGTATTTACTGACAGTTGATTTACGAGAGACTCTTCAATTGTCCTGTTCATACAACATTTTATGTCTGCATATAAGCAAATACCTAAAGGGAATTTTTACATGCTTGTGACTTAACCACACTGACAGTGACAGTGGTTTCAATAATTCCAGAAGGTTATGTCATCAAACAAAGTTATATAATAAACAAATTCAACTAATTAGTTAATCAGGTACGAGTCTAGGACATTTAAATATGGTGTATTTAGATGCGACTTACAGACTTGAACTGTTTCCGATAGATTTGTATTTTTAAATAGCAGATTTATTAAGATTCTTTTTTGTGTTTTTTGGGAACTCAGGTCATTAGTGTATGTGGGACTATGTGTTCGGGGACAGATGGCTCCGACTGGTTTTGCTTTTTTAGAGTTGGAATTGAATGCAACCAATTAATAACCTTAAGTCAAAATGTAACAGAAGTAGAGACAGATCTTTTCTTCCATGCGGTGCTGAGTGTACATCCGAGTGATCGAAAAAGAAAAAAAGTAGAGCGTGGACTTGGTTTTATCCATCAGTGGTTGAATGAATGAATGAATGAGGCATTTATAGCGCTTTTCATATGTACTGCTGTATACCCAAAGCGCTTTACAATGTCGGAAAATTATGAGCTTGCAGTCGATTGTAAGAAAGGAGATGGGTGGTTAAGTGGTTAAAATGATTGTAGAAGGGCCACATATACGCCACAAGAGAAAATTATAAAATTTTGTTTCTTTTCTCTTTTTTTTTTACATGCATGGGTGACTCATTCTGTTGGTTGTGTTAGAAACCAGGGTTAATCTGTTAACAAATGCATGGCATTAATCTGCATCTACCATTTCCTGCACTAAGCATTTTGTTTCCTTCTCCGCAGGCTCGTCTGTACATATGCTCACTCACCCTTGAGAGACAAGCTTACAGAAGACTAGATTAGTTACTCCTCAGACAAAGGGCTGTGTGCAGAGGTTGACGGCCTTAATTCATTGTCATTAGCAAAGAACGCATAGTCCTTTTCAAACTCATTAGCTGATAAAAAACACCTTGTGATTCCCATTAAAATCCTCATCCGTCCTTCTTCAGCACAAAGGCTTTTCTCCTTCACCCTACATCTTTGCACATCCTCCAACGGCTCTCCAGACAGGACAATAAACGACGGCTTTTATGTTTGACTGAGGGACACATTTGGGGCTAGCAATAATAAAGAATGGCTGTGATGCATGATACATGTCTCTGGTTTTTGACAATTAAAGCCTAGTGCTGCCAGGGTGACAGAGCGTCACAAATCACCCGTTTCTTTCGGGCATTAGTTTAAAAGATTTAACACATGATGGAATGATTTAGATATTTACGTTTTCCAAATAGCATGAGAATAACAGAGTTTGGATCCTGAAAAAAAATCCAGATTTAACAACCAGAGTACCTATTTTTGTGCTTTTGTGTAATTTTGTGCACCAAAGTACAAAACAACTCTGACTTCCTGGTAGAATATCCATTTATTCAAATTCGAAAGACAAAAAGAAATACACATTTGTGCTGTCTGCAGTCTGTGAACAACTCTGCATATATACACTTTATACAGTCATATATATTTATAATCTCATTATTTAGTAAAACATTATACCATTCCCCTGTAACTGAACCCATGAATAATAAATCCCAATCCTCCCCTTCACAGCCCATTAGTTTGGCATTTTAAGATGTAAAAAACACATTTGTTTTGAGGTTTTCAAAAACATTCATTCAAGGATGCACCTTGTAAAATTCAAGTGAACATTTTCTATCCAACCCAGAATCTTTCAGTCAATAACTCAAATGGAGCCTACAAAATAAGGGCAATAGCACTGGCTATTAGTGCAATCCACTCGAATGAAGATGTGAAAGAGAGGAGAGCCATGTCCCCAACAGCAGCATTTGCATCTACGAGCCCCGTTCGCTCTAGTGGGCACTTTAAATTCCAGAAGTCACACCTGAGCACATGGTTTTAGCACTGACGGCATTTCTGGAGTGAATATGCCTTTAAAATACACTTCTAGTGACAGGCGGTTTTGTTTAAAATTAGGAGATATAAGGAAAGAAAGGAAGCAGTAATATGAACAAGTGGCATAACCAGGAGCGATTACAGGTTGGCGTGGATGTCCTCGTGTCGCAGCACTTTGTAGGTGATCCAGTAGAAGACGTTGAATATGAGGAAGCTGAGAGGAAATACTGCTCTGGATATGGTATCGATTCGCTTGGCTCTGTCCACAAACCGCTTCCGGATGGCCTCTCCGTCGTACAGCACTTGCACTGGGGGTGGTGGGGCGAACACGGTGGACGCCTCCACAGTTGTCCCGTCTTTAGCTTGTAAGCAATGGCCCAGTCCGTACCCACGGAAGTAAAAGCCACGGCTTTCTCGAACAATCTCTTCCTCCTTTAACAGAAGAAAAGCATTCTTAGTGTTTTTAGTGCCCGGCATCAAAGAAAAGTTGACATACTGATGTAGTGGGGGGTGGGGTTAGTTATACTGTAGATGTAAAAAGTCAAATGTCAAGTCTATGTACATTACTTGCTTTTATGAATGCTACCTGTGAAGCTTCTTTCAGATCCTTTTTAGTGGAACTGTTCTTTAGTATTCTATTTTGTCTACTTTTCCACATGTAGCACTTTGGCCTAGTTCTTGCCTCTAATACCAAATAAATTAGTCATTTGAATCAGTTTATCTGTCAATCTTTGACAAATTACCCCTTTCCTCGAGAGGATAAGAAGATTAAGTTCTCGTTTAGTTCTTCATTCAATCCTCTGCTTGCACCTAAAAACAATCCAGTCAATAACATGCCTAGGACTAATGATGTGTTTGGTTAAAGATAAAGACACCATTTAAAGTGAGTTTAAAGTCACCTATGAACACAGTTTGGGTCAGTGCTTACCTTATTAATCATGGCCAGGCCGTGTCCAGACTCGGAGTCTGAGTCTAGTGTGTAAAAAGAACTCTGCTGTGCAAAAACGTTTCAGTGTGAAACAAATCAGTTCCATCTGTATGAGGACTGAGGGGTGAATACTACACACTGAGGGTCACTCAACATGGTCACAAGAAAGAAACCATACTGGGTGGAGGTATAAGTACACTTGAGCAATACTCTGTGCATTTATGTATTTATTAGCTATCGCTATTAGCTATAACTAATCATTTAAATATGTGCTTAAATACATATATACGGAATTTCCAACAAAATGCCATGGCATAATATTTTACGTTTTGGCTAATTGATGGCTAATTCGTGTGAATTCGTCCATTTTTGTATGATCTGCTTACACCCCAGTGACGGGTATGTTTAGGGGTGGGGTTAGTGGTGGATCTTCATGCTTACTTTTTTCTACTAATCATATGTTTTTGTACAGTTCACATTGTATGAATTCATATGAAATCGCCACTTCGTAACAATTACATTTTCCGTGAGATCATGTTGGAATTTGGTGTTATTTGAATCGCTGTACACATTTAAGAGGTTTGGAAAATGTGTGAATACTAATGTCCCATTTTACAACTGGCATTAACATCCATTTTTAATCAAGTGGTCACATGAGACGCATTACTATAAGGAATAAACGACAATTGTAAGCGGTTCACTTGTGAAGTGTGTTCATACCAGCTGTGAACTGGGCCAGTAGGACGGAGGGGGTTCTGGGTTTATGGGACTCAAGTGTTTGCCCGTGGGCAAATAAGATGGGGGACACAGATGTTTTTACCCTGGCACAGGTGTTGCAGTGCTGGTTGAGTTTGCTGGTACTGTTACCAGGGAGCTTGTTCACTCTCATTGAGTCAAAGCTTCCTGCAGGCAGCCTGGCTCGAACCTCCATCAAGGAAGAATGAAATGTTTTGTTTCTTAGTTCCTCGTATATAACAGTTTGGAACATCTGTCGTTTTCTTTCCCTAAATTAACTTCTGGGGATCAATAGAGCACATCCATCTATCCATCAATCAATCTGTCATTCTTATGTATCTTGCACAGTTCAGTGAACTTTCAACCATTACATTTCTAGGCAGGCTGAGCAGAATCATTTTCATTAATATTGGCAACTGTGTAAATACTTCAACAAGAATTTAACAGCTATCAAGCCGCTGCTCTCCAGAACCATTCAAGTTGCTAGGCAACACTGCTTATGAGTGTACACTTCTTTGCAGGTTGATGAGGGACACTCAAATAAAGTGTACACACTCAAGCTAAATCCAACCGTCTCAGCAAAACTTGATAAAGTCCTAAGACAAGTGGATAATGTTCATGCTGATGTTTAAATCAGACACAAATAGCTTATAACTGGGTCACAATGATTAACTAATCGACTATAGTTGTCCAAGATCTGGGATAACTTGATCTAGATTTTTTGATTTCCGTGGTGGTGCTTTAGCTGTTAAACAGTTTGTATCCCCTTTAAAGGGGATGCAATTTTTACAGCTACAGGCTTACACGGAGAGACGTAATTTACCATTGTGCCACATTTTTTCCTTTTTTTGTGATATTTTTAGGACGTGTGCCAAGTTAAAAATAAAGTTAAACTTCTAAAAATGCACAGAGATACCTCCAGTCTGTTCCATTTCATTGTGCTCCAACTAGATGTTTTTGAACGCAGCACGATCATTGTGGTTATTGTTAACTAAAACAATTAAAATTGTTTTCAGTAATTGAAATAAAGATTAAATAAAATATGAATATTAGATAAAAAACTTAAACGAAAATTAATAATGCTGCCTTGGCAAATAACTGAAATAAAACAGTACTAAATTTACTAAAACTGAAAAAAAAATTAACCAAAATAGAATAGGATATTCTATAAAAATAGAACATATATATATACTATATATAATATATTTTTAACCACAATAGAATAGGATATTCTATAAAAAATTTAATATTAAATTTTTTATAGAATATCCTATTCTATTGTGGTTAAAAAAAAAAAAATATATATATACACTCACCGGCCACTTTATTAGGTACACCTGTCCAACTGCTCGTTAACACTTAATTTCTAAGCAGCCAATCACATGGCGGCAACTCAGTGCATTTAGGCATGTAGACATGGTCAAGACAATCTCCTGCAGTTCAAACCGAGCATCAGTATGGGGAAGAAAGGTGATTTGAGTGACTTTGAACATGGCATGATTGTTGGTGCCAGAAGGGCTGGTCTGAGTATTTCAGAAACTGCTAATCTACTGGAATTTTCACGCACAACCATCTCTAGGGTTTACAGAGAATGGTCCGAAAAAGAAAAAACATCCAGTGAGCGGCAGTTCTGTGGGCGGAAATGCCTTGTTGATGCCAGAGGTCAGAGGAGAATGGCCAGACTGGTTCGAGCTGATAGAAGGGCAACAGTGACTCAAATAACCACCCGTTACAACCAAGGTGGGCAGAAGAGCATCTCTGAACGCACAGTACGTCGAACTTTGAGGCAGATGGGCTACAGCAGCAGAAGACCACACCGGGTGCCACTCCTTTCAGCTAAGAACAGGAAACTGAGGCTACAATTTGCACAAGCTCATCGAAATTGGACAATAGAAGATTGGAAAAACGTTGCCTGGTCTGATGAGTCTCGATTTCTGCTGCGACATTCGGATGGTAGGGTCAGAATTTGGCGTCTACAACATGAAAGCATGGATCCATCCTGCCTTGTATCAACGGTTCAGGCTGGTGGTGGTGGTGTCATGGTGTGGGGAATATTTTCTTGCCACTCTTTGGGACCCTTGGTACCAATTGAGCATCGTTGCAATGCCACAGCCTACCTGAGTATTGTTGCTGACCATGTCCATCCCTTTATGACCACAATGTACCCAACTTCTGATGGCTACTTTCAGCAGGATAATGCGCCATGTCATAAAGCTGGAATCATCTCAGACTGGTTTCTTGAACATGACAATGAGTTCGCTGTACTCAAATGGCCTCCACAGTCACCAGATCTCAATCCAATAGAGCATCTTTGGAACGGGAGATTCGCATCATGGATGTGCAGCCGACAAATCTGCGGCAACTGTGTGATGCCATCATGTCAATATGGACCAAACTCCCTGAGGAATGCTTCCAGCACCTTGTTGAATCTATGCCACGAAGAATTGAGGCAGTTCTGAAGGCAAAAGGGGGTCCAACCCGTTACTAGCATGGGGTACCTAATAAAGTGGCCGGTGAGTGTATATATATATATATAAATATAAATGGCAAAAGCACATAAAAATATTAAAGCTAATTCAAATTCATATATATTATATTGAAATTATCATTTTGAAAATATGTAGTTTTGAAAATATGTAGTCATCCCTAAAACAGGCACGATCCTCTCAGCACCCATTTGTTAGTGTTTTCTTGAGCAGGGAAATGTGGCCTAATTTGTCTATAGTGTTATTAAGGCGGGATGAAGCCAAGCATTTGTTGTATTGATTATCCTGGCCAGTAGTTGGTCCATCAGCCTAACAGCTCTCTCAGCCAGTGACCCATGCATCGATACCACCCATATGCACCCAGATTGATCATTCAGTCCAGAGACTTTCTTGGCGGGAGAGAATAGGACAAAGAGTAATAGCCGCCAAGATCTCTGAGGCAGGAGGGGGAGGAGAACTCGCTCATTCTTAAAAGGAGTTATTCTCATTTTTCTCTCATTATTGATTCAGATTCAGCAAACACACTCGTAAATCTCCAGCACTGTGAGCTTGGACAGAAAGTGCTGTTGTACAAGCTCAGAAAGTGCCCTAGATGTTTTAGCCAACCGTTTTAAATGTGATTGTTGGGCTTAGATATTTACTAGTCATGAATTTTATATTGCAGTATTTATAGAAATTACATTTAAAATCTGTTAAACACATTTCATGTGTTCAGAGTGATTTGACTCTCCGAAGCCTTGGGGGTATTTTCTAAGCTTTTCGTTTAGAAGGCTCTTTCTACCATTTCAGGCAGTGTCTGTGATCTCGGATCAGGAAGCAGGTTGTTGGCCTTTGGAAATTGGCTGTAGCGAGGCTTTACAAGGTGGCACAAATGGTGGGCTCAGCACATGGGACTGCTCACTATGGAAACAGGCTGATCTGAATTCCCCCACACGAGATGTGACAGCCAGCTGTAGTGTGGCCGTTGCCAGTATTTGGATGTGGCTGAGCACAATGAGAAGAGATGCGAGTCAAAGTGTAATCCAGGGTGACAGCACAGCCTGTTTGTTTGTGTGTGTGTGTGCATGCAAGTGTGTTCATCACACTTACTATTCTCTGCCTTCTCTGCTTCTTGCGCAGCCTGATGAATTCTTTGTGTTGCCTTGAGACGAAGTTGACTGCTGCGTACTCCAACAATGCAGCAAACACGAACAGCAGACAAACGGCCATCCAGATGTCAATGGCCTTCACGTAGGACACCTGGGATGCACAAGGTCAGAGCAACATCAATAAATAATCAATAAGGGCATTGCAAGGAATAATGAAGTTGTGTTGACTTTGGACACATAGCCTACTTTTCATTAGCAGCCTATCAGTTGATACCTTTCCATAGAAAAGAGCATATGCTGTCTTCTAGGGCTATAAGAGGACATTATTTGAATAAATATTTAAAATCTCTTACATTTATAAACAAGTAGGCTAAATATAGGCAAAAAAAGAACGAAAGAAAACATTTAATAATTTAAAATGTGATCTGTGCAAGTTTACAATTAACAGGTTTAACATGTTTAATTTACATTTAATTAATGTTTAACTTGTGTTCAATTCATGTAAAAAAACAGCCTGACAGGAGTGGCGGGTTTTCTCGTGTTTTTTCCTGAAGTGGCTTAGCTAAGTGGTCCTCAAAGTTTCAAACAGTGCCATTCATTCACAGAGAGCGTTCAAAAATGCGAGCCGCAGCGCAGGGGGATTTTTTTTTTTTTAATTCGAACGTTTTTAAACTTGAAGATGGTGTCTTAAACGTGCCGCCCATGCGCTAGGCTAGACGACGAAAAAGCAGAGACGTGGCGCATTGGTCAGACATGTAGGCCTGCCTAACTTACTGCATGTTTGCCTTTTTACAGTCTATGATGTTTACATGTGTGTTTTAGTGTCAACCAGCACTAGGAGTCATAATATATATTTTTTTCTAGTTCTTATGACCTAACGTTACAGGAATCATGTAAGTGACCGTTTTTGAGCTAATTAAGAAGCAATGCATTGTTGTAGCCTACTTTTAAGTTAATCAGAATAAAGTTGAAAAAATACCCCAAATCATAATAGCATGTTTTTGAAAATGAAATTTCTGAAAATGAAAATGAAAATTCTGTTTTCATTCACTCATATTGTTCTAAATGTGTATGACTAATTCACAAAATGTAATGTAAAAAGAGTAATCCTGTCCTCTCAGGCTGCAAAACACCAAAATGACCAAAAAAAGCACCATAAAGGTATTATAAAAGTACTTTATATGACTCAATTAAGTTATCTGAAGCCATAATATAGTTTTATGTGAGGAACCGCTTTTAATACAGCTCGCAAGCACCCTTTTTAAACCTAAAATGACAAATGGGACACCCTACGGTCTCGTAGACAGCCATCGTAAGTCCACAAGACCGTAAGTGCATATGAAGTGTTTAATTTGGAACAGGGCCCATGAGACTGTAAGTGTCCCATGTCAAAAACTATAGTAAAACTATAGTAAACTAGAGTAATACTATAATTGCACCTAAGGGAACATAATAAAACAAAACAAAAAACCATGTCATGAACCCTTTAAACAGAAGCAAGTGCTCTTTGACAATCTTTTAATAATTAAAATAGTCACTTATAAAATAGGTAAGCTTATTCTCACCTCTCTCTGCTCTCGTGTTTTTATTCTTAATTTTCATTGATTGTCTCATTATTTCACTCATTATCCAATAAGTGCACTGATTTCTGAAATGTTTCTCTTTTTTCTTTCTTTCTCAGAACTGAGTAATTTTGGTTATGTTACCTTGGGTAGAGAAGCTCGTGAGCCGGAGCTCTGGGTAGTCATGGTCAGCACAGTGGTGATACCCAAGCCTACCCGAGCAGGGGCAGCATCCATGTTGATCCAGAAAGACACCCAAGACAGAATAACAATCAGCAGGCTGGGGATGTACATCTGAATGAGATAGTAGCCCATCTGTCTCTCTAAGTGAAACTTCACCTCAATACAGGTGAATTTACCTGGGAGAACACAAATAGTTTCATAGGTAAGTAATTATGTATAGCAACTTTTAATGTATTGTTGTTTACTGGTTAATTATTATTGTCATATCGCTGGTTTATGTAGGAGCAACACCATACATGCATTTAAAAATTCATTAGAGGACCTTGAAATCAATTCTGTGTGCAACAGTGTATATTTTTTTATATAGGCCTAGATGTTATTTGATATGCGTGAAGGTTCTAGTGGAACGTGTACCTGTGTTGTAATGCTTAGTGCAGTAGCCGAGATCTTTTTCCTCCTTTAGTAAAAACTGAGGAAGAGTCAAATCATCCGCCACCTGCACTGGGCTATCAGAAAGCCACTCGAAGATCAGATCGTTCATAGTGTAGCCAACTGTGAAAAGGGAGAGAGAATGAAATAGAAAAATGCATATCTCTGCATAAAAGTGTGAATTGCACCTGTCAAGCTTCCACTCTCATCCCATACTTTGTATGATGCATAAAAGGTCATGTGACAGACAACAAACCAAAGGGGTAGATTGATAGTTTGAATATCTGGTACAGACCTTTGAATAGTGAAGATGTTTATATACTCTGGATACATTCAACATGAAGTATTCCCCCACACAAGATCTCGTGTGAGCAAATTAATTGGAAATCTTTCTATCTTATATATATTTTTTTTCCTTATCCATGCTACTTGCCTCAAATTCTTCACATCCCCCACATAATTTCTAACAGGTCTCTCTCACTGTAGTACACGTTGAGATTAGGGGCCTATTAAAAATGCATGAGGTATGCAATAACAGTGTAGAATACTTGACAAATCTGAATAATATTGATGTCTATCAGACCCTCAGGGATTTACAAAGACATCTATTATTCACAAACCTCCCTGTCTCCTTCCGTCTTCAAAACAACAAACCAATGAAAAAAGGATGAAGACTGAAAGTCCTAGAATGTCATGGTGTCTTTGAAAAGTTTGGTGTGGTTTCCAAACATTGCATTCAAACTAATACAAGAAATATGAATGTTTTTCCATGAAGAAAAAGGATTTTGTTTTGCCTATTCTAGCCTCAATTGTCAATATAAAAAAGGTATTATGCAATATTCTCCACTGTGTCATAATCCTTCAGAAAAAAAGGGGGGGGGGGGGGGATTCTTTGAATGCAAAGGTCAAACAAACAGGATTTTAGACACACACATACCAAGTGCCCCAAACTTATTTTCTGCTTACACCTTTGCTTTAACACTCCAGCATCAGATTTCTCTACCTGGATGTGTCCTTTCCAGACAAGGTGATCCCACGCAATGTCCCAACACTCGTCAAAACGGTGTTCAGCGTGCCCTTTCAAAGCCCTAAAAAGGTGCTCTTGTCTAATCGGAAATGATTATGCCCTCAGTAACGGCTTTTGTTAGACAGTAAACCTGCCCGTCTTCCTGTGTGTGTCTCACTCTGTCTGACCCCACTCCTTAGAAGAGGGCAATTTTAACTGCGGCTACAGAGGAGGGCTTTTTCCACTCATTGAATAAATACTGTAGACATACAGAGGACGCAGAAAGGACAGTAAAACAGTATCTTGGTGTAGTGCGTCCCCTAAATCTTTTAAATCATATGAGTCACTGAATGTAGAGGTGCTGCCTTTGGTCACCACACATAAATCAAATAATCCAAAAGGCAAATCCAGATGTCAAGCTAAGTGGCATCTGCAGTGCATTTCTGTATTACATGGATATCTCATTTGGCTCCTCTTGTGGTTAGAAAGAGGAGTTATTCTGTCTTAGGGATGTGGAATAAAAGCCTCTTGGGCAAAGGAGGAGGGCCACATAATAAAGGGGACACAAAATGAAAGTTTCATTATTGATATCCTTTAAATTGGTTCTAGGAGTTAAGATGCTATCTGCTCTGAGGGCACTGGGGTGGTGAATTATCTATTTCTTTGCCTGCCTCTTTCTTTTATCAAGGTAATAAGGAAGGGCAGTAGACACTACACACAGTTTTAAAATGAGGATACTGTATCGTTGAAACTTCCTGTTGCAGATTCTTCTT
The DNA here is from genome assembly GCA_031834385.1 of Semotilus atromaculatus. Taxonomy (NCBI): domain Eukaryota; kingdom Metazoa; phylum Chordata; class Actinopteri; order Cypriniformes; family Leuciscidae; genus Semotilus; species Semotilus atromaculatus. The sequence continues at coordinate 11,594,956 of JAULUF010000052.1, read as the reverse complement.
CTTTTTTGTGCAGTGAGACATAGAAAACTGTTTTGAGTAGCCTAATCTCTTTTCTACACTTTTTTTTTTAAATCCCATAATGCTCAGGGTTATCGGGCTCACAAGTAGAAAAACGTTAATTGTCATTGCCGTCTTAACGGGATTTAAATGGCAACAGTTCATGATATGCTCTACCATTCAAAAGTAGGGGTCAGTAACTTTATATAAGAATCCTGAACAAAAGGCCAATAACCCGTTCAAAACCGGCGCAGACGCAGCACAGCATACTTTTGGAGCGAGGTCAGTAACGTTACCAGCATCAAAGCGCAAACAAGGGCGATCGCTATCTGCCCCGAACTATTCATTATCCGCATGCTGCTGTTGTTGTTGTCTTTGGATACAGGAAGAAGTATCGGAAATGACGCATATTGCGTCTTAAGGTTGTCCGTACGTCCAGACGCTACCGCGCGTCGCCGTTTACATCGGGATATTGCAATTCCATGTATACAGGAGAAACACTCTCTGCTCACGCATGTAAACGGGTTACTCCTAATGTTTCAGAAACCCGAATAGTGACCTTAACCCGACCATAACCCGAAAATTGGCTGCATGTAAACTTAGTCAATGACTACGTTTACATGCAGCCAATAACCCGTTCAAAACCGGAATATTAGCAATAAATCGGTCGCGCACGGCCATGTAGCCTAAACACGGCAGAGGTAAACATGGCGAGACGCAGCACAGCACCATACTTTTGGAGCGAGGAGGAAATTAATTTCGATCTATTTCAAAGGCGATCGCTATCTGCCCCGAACTATCCATTATCCGCGTGCTGCTGCTCTTGTTGTTGTCTTTGGATACAGGAAGAAGAATCGGAACTGACGCATATTGCGTCTATCGACTTTATTCAACTAATAATTTCCATCTCGGTCGGCCTCGACCGTATAGCTTCCGTGGTGTACGTCAGACGCATCACACCACTGATCTATATAGAATAGGCTTGTTTGAGATGCGCCTTGCCTCGCCTGAAATGTAGTCGAGAGTAGGCGGCTGCAGTGAGGGGAGGAGTGAAAAAAGCGCAGGCAAGCCGGACAGATCTCTCTTCTCACGGTGGATCAGACACCTGCGAGATCAAAGGCGGATATCACGGGATTCACGCTCGTGCACGGTGTTGCTAATAAACTGGATGTAATTTAAGTTCTGTTGCTTTTATTTGAAAATAAATAAAATGAACAAGACACCCAAAGTACTTGCTATTTAATTCCATTCCAAATATGTGTTTATCAATATTTTTTTCTTTAATAGCCTACAGACATAGCCTATCTTTATAATTTTTTATGTTTTTATAAAAATGACATCACATAACCCATATCGCACTGTCAGAGAGTTTATTCACACATAACGTATAGCCTACACAACAAATGATACCAGAGTTTTAAAATCGAACATTTTAAAAAAGAACAATACATCACGGTTGTTTAAACCAATGGGCATTAAGCTGTGTCGTCAGCAAGTCGTTTCCCATCATGCTTTTGATCAGCGCAGTCGGTGGAGAGCAACTGCGCGCGACTGCAGAATCCGACACGTGCGGCTTGCGGTCGCGAGAGTTTTTTGACATACGTCAGCATGACATCAGAGCAAGGCGGACCGCTCTCGGACACATTTCTAACCGGCATGCATCTCGCGTTGATCACCGGTGATCGATTCTGCGCAGATTTTGCTAATCTCAAACAAGCCTAATGTCATTCAGTGCATCACACACATGACCAGCGTCGACCAATAGGGACCCGACGTGTGACGTAGGCCTACTGACGAGGCCAACAGAGATGGAAATGAATAGTTGAAATAAAGTCGTTATTTTTGTTTGTTTTTGTGCACAAAAAGTATTTTCGTCGCTTGATAAACTGAAGACTGAGCCACTGTAGTCACTTGGACTATTTTTACGATGTCTTTAATAACTTTTTGGGAGAAAAAGTTTCAGTCCCTCAGAAGCCTATGGAGGAGTGATCCAGCTCTCAGATTTAATAAAAAATATCTGAATTCGTGTTCCGAAGATGAACGAAAGTCTTACGGGGTTGGAACAACATGAGGGTGAGCAATTACTGAGAGAATTTTCATTTTTGGGTGAACTAACCCTTTAATGATGCTGAAAATGTAGCACTGTAAGCACAGGAATAAATTACATTTTATAATATAATAAAATAGAAAACAATTATTTTAAATTGTTTTATTACTTCACAATATTACTGTTTTAATTGTATTTTGATCAAATAAATGCGGCAAAAAAGAGACTTTTCTTAAAAAATAAAATGACTGACCCAAACTTTTTAAAGGTAGAGTATATGTTCACCAACACAACAGTGTACATAAGAAGACTTTTAAAAACGTAGAGTTATGCGTTTCAACTTCACGGCTATTGCTATCGTGCATTCACTGAAACAGTGTCAGAAGAATCGGAAGCAGCAAAGTGTGAAGCAGGGAAGGCGAGGAGAGATGGGGGAGGGAGAGATGAAGAGTAGAATAGAGTACTCACAGCTTTCTAGCTGCATGGTACAAGTCTGAATGTCCATTGGGAAATTCTTCAAGTCCATGGGACAAGACAGGATGAGTGTTAGCCTGAGACAGAGCGCAAAACAGGAAAGCAGAAAGTGAGGAATAGTCAGTGGAAAGAGTGAAACCACAAAGGGCAGAGAGAGACCAAAAAATAGTTTGCAAGGAACACTGAGGAGGAGAAGCAGAAGCAAAGAAGATAGTTGAAAAAACATTGTCATTATTTACTCTTGTTTCTTGGCTCTCATGTCTCTTTTTTTAAGTGAATATCTGGCCACTCTTTTGCAATAGAATTAAAGTGAAGGACGACGCTTCAAGCTTCAAAATTACATTTTACAAAAAAAAAAAAAAATGTTTGAATATAGTGCATAAGTTGTATGGACTACTGTTATGATACTTCATAATATTTAACCTAGAAAGCTCTAGACCCTAGTAACTGAAATTGCATCTATAAAACAACCAGTACATTCTTCAAAATGTCTTCTTTTGTGTTCCACAAAGGTTTGGAAGGTTTGAGTTTGTTTTTATTTATGCATGAATAATTGTTGTAGAGGCAGAATTATAATTTCAGAACGCACCATTAATCAAAATGGTGCGTTTTGGCCAAATTTGGCCAAAAAATGGCCAAATTTATACTATCTCCGCATGAGTTCAGATCTATGGTCGTACACTTTTTCCCTTTGATTTGTGATTACAAAGTGAATCCCTATGTGCTGTGAATTGCTCAGTTTTTATCACATGCCTTCTTAGTAAAAGCAAACTATCTTTTCTTTACTCTTGTTTATTGTGTGGCTGTTACATTAAAGTTTTAGCCATGAAGATCAGTCACCACTATTAGAAACTTTGGATAGAGGAAACTATTCTAGGAAACTAGAAGTGTAATTACCTGTTGTAATGCAATGTCTCAGAGAAAGACAAAGCCACCAGCTAGTGCTTTTTTGAGGAGCCAATTTCTTTTGTGCTGTGATAACCCTAAATTCAACCCCCAAAATATCCACACTTACACACACTGATGTGGAGACCTGTTTAGGCTCTTTAACATGTGATTTTTTTTTTTCCTCCTTGTAGTTTCCAAAGTGGGACCAGGGCACGATTAATTGCAATCAGGGAAGGTCAGTATTTATAATACTTGTCTTTCAAATATTTCAAATATAAAATAGTATTTTGTAATTTGTATTTGAAAGGGTTGATGAAAATTGTATTTTTGTAATTTTTGTAAAATACTGTAAAATACTTTGTCTACATGATGACATCATAAAAAAAAGAAACATCTGATTTTGCTTACTCAGTAGTTTGCCCTGACTTGTTGAGTTCAGAACAGAAAATGTATCCATATGGAAGAAGGTGGTCAAGGTAAGAAACAGGATGTCAGCTTTCCATAAATTTTTTGCATAAATTGGTATTATTTTGTAAAAAATTCATGTTAAGTTTTGGTGTTTGTTTTAGCACTAGTACCAAGGCGGTCATTTTGACCGTTTTTAAATTTTACAGTGTAATAACTTTGTTAAAATAAAATCAATGTGGCTGTAGGACTCTGACTTTTCCTAAATATGTGTATATTTTATTCTGACACTTATTTTATTATTTTTATTGTTATTTTATTAAAATCACAAAACACAAAACAGTTCTGACTATTTCTACCTAGAATGGCCATGGCGGTCATTTTGACCGCACGCATTAATAGATATCATAAGTCCGCTACATTTCCCGCCATCAACGCGCACATATTGTTCAAGAAGTGCACAAATGAGCATGTTTCTCAGAGGGACTTGATCACGCGACTGGCAAGCGAACTTCGCTCCGACCACATGAAATAAAAAGCCACACAACTGGTGGTGCGAGTCTGCGAGAGCCATGACCTGGGCAGGAGCAGCAGCTGAGAACGAGGCAGTGCCAAGTAAGGAGGAACTGCGAAAAAAATAAAACCTAAGGAGACATGTGCCCAATGTCACAAAGTATAGTGTGTGGGAACTGCACACGAAATGCGGTGTTTGTGTGGACTGCGTACGCGTTAGTGAATGATGCGGTTTTTTTTTTTTGCCGTTCAAATTAGTCCTTTATTATTACCTATATCGTAACATTGTATATCCATTTATTTGTAGATTTTGTATTGATTATTGAACTTATTTACAAACAGGGCTGTACTAAACGGTATGAAGCTTTGACGTTTCCTAACTTTTTTGCATGTCTATTCCAGCCCATTCTCATCCCAAGGCGTAATATACTGACGCTTTTGCCAAAGCGTCTATATCGAACGCGCATGGCACCCTTTAGCGTCAATATGAGACGCCGATATATATGGGTCAGAAGGCGCCTCCTAGCGGTCTAACCCTAACCCTACACCATACCTAAACCTACTCATCTCTCTGCGTGTTATATTGACGCTAAAGGGTTCCATATGCGTTGGATTTAGACGCTTTGTCAAAGTGTCAGAATATGACGCCTTGGGATGAGGATGCGTTGCAGCTTCACGTGGTGAGTGTGGTGAAAAATATATTTTTGACGCAAAATTTTCCTTACATTTCCTTAGACCTGTCGGGGCAATCTTTCTTTTGTGCTTGTTTTAAGGGCGATGACGTTATAACATAACGACAGGAATTAAAAGCATCATTGGAAAACTTAAAGAGAAAGGTTCAAATGTAGATATGACATGACGAAAATTATGTTCAGTACGGCCATATGACCGTCAAAGTATGAACGGTCAGAATGACCGCTGTGGTCGTTCTAGTAGTTATGGAATTCCGGTAGTTCTAGTGTTAGTAGCCTAGGCTACCAATTTACATAATGTTCTTGAAAAATATTATACCGAGCAGCAGCCCCACAGTTAACGCTAGCTTGCTATTTTCATGTTAAGTTCCTCGGTTGTGCACAAAAATAATTATAATAAAGCATGAATGATTGCCTCTGACACATAATATATTATTATGTTTATGATTAACAATTAAATAATTAATTAGTTAGAAACTAGTTGCCATGAATAAAGGTGCCTTCAGTTGTCTTCTTATGAATGACTTGTTTGTCAATAGGGGCTTTCACACCTTAGGAACTCCTTTTGGAGGAACTAATTCAGCTCTTACTTCAGAGTAGGGTCTAAACCAGCACTATAGGAACTACCAGTGAGTGACGTACGCTTATTGGCCAAAACACCAGCACCCGCCATTTTAAAAAAGGTTGTGTAAACACACAGATTATAGCCTATATATTTACTCCAGAAACTAACTCTTTGAACATGTAAAACAGTGATAGATGGGCCTCTTAACCTTTACTCTGAGGAGAAAATCCAACGCAACTTTGAGGGGACCAAGCGAAACATGATTATGTATTTCTGCTCCGCTAGCAACACTGAACATCAACCACGCGGCATACGCTAATAACTTTTCTATGTTGTTTTCTATGTCTACTTTCTATGTATACCAGTTCTATCTAATAACGTATTATACAAGACTGTTAAACAGATCGTTAACTAATGAACACAGAGAATGTACGCACTGTGTGCTTAGGCTCTGGCATTCTCAGCGCCGTCAAAATAAAAAGGGGCGGTGCGAATGCAACCAGGAAAACGTTCCAAGGGGAACCATTAGTTCTCAGGCAACCACCCTGGTGGCTAGTTCCTAGAACTACCCGGTGCGAAAGCCCCTTATGAGCCCTATTTTAATAATCTAAACGCATGGTCTAAAAGCGCAAGTGCACTTAGGGCGTGTCCGAATCCACTTTTGCTAGTTTAACGACGAGACAAATGATCACGGCGCATGGTCTAAAAGGGTTGTCCCTATTCTCTTAATGAGTAATGGGTATATGTTTGTGCAACGTGCAATAAACCAATCAGAGTCTCATCTCCCATTCCCTTTTAAAGCCAGTTGCGCTCACACCATGGCGGATTTGCTATTTACATGGCGGAATTTACAAGCAAACTTGCTTGTGCGCAAGGTTAAAGCGTGCGAGCAGACCATCTATGGGACAAGCCGGATTCCACCAATATTTTATGTACACAATAATAATCTTTTACATTTTAATCCTTTTATTTATTTGTAATATTTAGCATGTTTGTGTGCTGCTGCGTGTCCCTATGTGTGTAACAGTGATGCGCGGGTCAATGTATAAACAACCCGCACCCAACCGACATTTTCAACTAACCCACCCGCAATTCAGCCAATAAAGTGTAGGCCTATGTATTTCATAGAACATATATATGTAGTATTTCACAGTACTATATGAATTACAAAGGTTTAATTGGCATCTTTATTTCAAACGACCCGACCGACCGCGACCCGAATATCATAAAAAAAATGTTTTGGATGACTCGTAACCACGGGTAACCGAGGGTGACCGCAGGCACCCGCTCATTGTGGATCAACTCGCGCATCAGTGTTGTGTAATAAGCAGAGTGTATGCGCGTTGTGCACCCGCCTATAGGCGCATATTACTAATGCGCCCTTTAAATAACAAAAAAAATACTGCACCATTGACTTTAGACCAGGGTTTTGTTGGTCAATGGCGCAGTCTATTTCAGTTGCCTCAAAATAGCAATGCTCCAACAATGCACCTGAACACACCTCGCTTTTAGACTTGCACACCCATGGGCAAACAGATTTATTTAAACAATGTTTAAGGGCGTGAAAATGATAACTGCGTCAGGCTGAAACCAGCAAAATATTTAGGCATGTATTGTCAGGTTTCTGTCTTATCTGGTTGATATCATGGTTTGGTGACAGAGCTCTGACACTCCCGGTTTGTCATGTGTTTGTGTATAGTCTGGTTTGTTCTGAGCACATGGCTTGTCATGTATTTCCTTGTGCCATGTGCTCTCCTGTCAATTGTCTAGCCCCTCCCATCTTGTTATTGATTAATTTGTCCCACCTGCCTTCCTCATTACCCTCTTTTGTTTGCTTCCCTATTTAATCTCCCTGTGTTTGCAGTCCTGTGCTGGTTTGTTGTCCCTGTCCCCTTGTGTTTCAAGTTGCTGTCTTATGCCTGTCTTGTTGATCTTTTGATCTACCCAACCCACAGTTACATCCATCATTAGAATCCAACTTAATGAATTTTTTTTTTTCTAGGGATGTTTCTTAGATGTTTTTTAAAAGCAAAACAAAAATAGAAAGAGTACTTGGCATTAACAGTCAAGCCTTTTTGTTTTATTTTTTGGGCCTCATAACATCTTTCAAATTATGTATTTTATATTTTCTGATTCATAATTGCTGAAACTCCTATTTATTTTGGCCCAGCTCACCTCTTTAACATATATTTTGCAATAATATTTTAATGTAAAACCCCATCGCCATTAGTCACTAATTCTTGTTAATTCCCCTTTGTTCTCTGAAATCTCTTTACACTTCTCTGCTTACCTAATGCTGTAAAGCACATTCCCATTCTGAAATATCCTCAGCAGTTTGTTGTCTGTTGTGACTTCATGGAAGTTTGCACCTTTCTCATTAGCAAAGAACAAGTCGGGTTTCCATATGGAGTCCAACATAGAAGGGTCCAGGTCTAGAGATGCATCAGGATATTCACTATAGGCCAGTCGAGGGTCGTTCCACTGCTGGCGTAGAAAGACGTTAAGCCTGTAATCCTGTAGGAAGAATAATAAATGTGTTGGGTCCTGAAATCTAGTTCAATTTCTGGACTTGTTAATTATTGTTCTTTTTAGATCTAATGTTCTTTTTTTAAAATTGCAAACCTAACACAGACTAAATCAAATATGCCATTGACTTGCAGGTAAATAACGTGTTCTCCCCTGACATTAATTTCTGTTGTACAGTAAGTCCTCCATTTCCAATGATCTAACCTCAGGTTAGCCGACTAACAGACCACTGACAATCTGTAACGGTCAACTGAAACATTCTGCTGACAAAGACACTTTAAGCACAGGCTTTAGAGGATGGTTGTATCACCCTTTCATTCTGTTCGTTCTCTCAATTTCTCATTTTAATTGCATGGTGGACAGTTCATTATCAGCATATCAGCTGACCCACTGGACTCTAAACTTCTTAGTGATTTGCTCCCCGAGAAGTCAGGCAAGCAACTAAAACTCATCCAGCAGAAATATAATAGAAATATAATAGAGCATGCTGCCCAAAAGAATGAAGATAAAGAGAAGGAATTCCGCTTTGCATTTTAGACAAGACAAGCTCAATCCTGAATATTTGCTTTTAAACTAAAATGAACCAGTGTTGTTACATACCATAGTAGTCTCAGTAATGGATCCAAAGCTGTTGATGAAAATATTACAGGTGACATTTACTGGTGGTCCTGTTGAAATAGAGGAGAGAAGTTTCTTGTATTTAGACTTTTGTCAATGTTTGGAGAGTGAATGAAAAATACACAGTGGGACTAGTATAAATTAAAGGGATAGTTCACCAGAAAAATTGTTCTTACAATAATCCAATTTTTCTCCGTATACTGAAAGGGTATGGTTACCAAACCTGACTAAAAGCAACATAAAAATGGTCCATGTGACTTGTGTGCTATATACAGTCTTCTCAAAACGTGATTTGTGTGAATTAAGATTGAAATTTAAACGTAAAATTAAATTAAAATTAATTTACCTTAAACATGGAATATTAGAATGGAAATGAGAAATGTTGCCTCGGCAACTAACTGAAATAAAATATGTACTAAAATTACAACAACAAAATAAATGAATGAAAAAGCTAAATAAACAAGCGCATAACAAGCTGAAAATTGTATATATATATTAGACAACCCCTAGTCATTATTCATCAAAATAATTATTATAAGAAGAACAGAACACCTTTCAAAGAGCATTCCCACTCTTTTGTGTACTTGAAGTAGTACACAGTCAGGTCACCGGGTTCTATCTACTGTCACCTCATTTAAGTTCCCAGGAGCCACTGCTGTCAAGTTGCTACCAGTTTCACAGTAGGTTATGTTGCATATATCCCGAACAAAGCTTGTTTGTTTACGTTCTGTCACACCTTTGAAGTTGGGTCTGATGCGAGCGTCATAGCCGGAGGTTCTTCCCATCAGCTTGTCCAGAAAGTCCGATGGGGACATAGGCTTTGGGCCTGGTCTGCTGGAGGACTTTATCTCCTCTTTACAGGAGCCCAGTCTGCCAGAGATAGAGAAAGCGAAGAGGAAGGAGTGTAGAAAGAAGCCAGAAAGAGAAAGGTGAGGTAAAGGATGATAGATACAGTCAGTGATAGTGACAGAGAAAAACGTCATGAATCATTTTAACAGAACTTTTATAAAGAGCTGTTCAAATAGACTTGCTGAAAATACCAGCATGCATTTTCATGCTAGTCTAGCTGATAAAAGTAGTAAAGCTGCAATCAAATTTTTCATTTTTTATTTGTGACCCGCAATGGTCTTTTCTGCAGGGAATACAGAGGCATAATACATTAAACATACATTCTTCATGCTGTGTTTTTACAGAAGCCTGACACTGATCATGGCAAAGAAAAACCAAACCCCCTAAATCCCTAGGCAGGAGGAGGTATTGTGTCTGACAGACTGATGGCTCAATTGAAATGCTGTGAATGTCACAGTAAGGGGAGATGACTTTGATTCCAGTTCCAGTGGGACTCAGTCTGTGCCTGACAGACCTGCCAGGCTGGAGCGAGTGGATCCCAGAGGCTGGAGCCCTGGATTTGACTGAATATTTTTCTTTCTGGATGTTTCACTTCAGAAAAAGTGTTTTCTCCCTGTGCTTTTGATTCAGTTTTAAGCAGATCAGTCATGACCCCAGTCCCCAGCCCCTGAGCAACAGAAGGCCATCAGAATCTGTCTCCTCTTAACACCAAACTTTCTGATCAGTGACTTTTCTCAGTGTTTTTACCACAGAAAACGTAGAGGGAATTTTTGTGGAAACTCCCATGCTAATCGCTGTACTTGGATTGCATAATGTTTGGAAAAAAAGTGTAACAAGAGGCTGTGTTCTCCCCCAAAGGCCTAGGAGATACTGATCTCTCTTGGAGCGAGAAAAAGTCCAATATGGGTTTAAATTTGCCTCACAGACTTCAGGGCTTCCTCATCATCCAGCTCAGCTCTTGTTTATCCGAAAAATGAAAGAAAGGCTGCTAAATGAATCACCCCCACTTTTTTAGTGTGGTCCAACTGCCTTAGAAAATCTGGCTTTTCGCTCACATTCCCACTTTTTTTCAGAAGATTTTATGATGAGACTGTGGTAGAGCGGAGCATGCATTTTTAAAGAGTCGCAGGAGAGGGGAGGCAGCGATCAAGTTTGTTTTTTCAGCCTTGAGTGTCTGACTCACGTTTGCATCCAAGTACCATTGGCATCAAATTGTGTTTATAAACCTCACGGCCCTATGGCTGATATGAACAACTGTGCCAAGTTCATATCTAAGTATTTCTGAACTTGGGCAGCTTCATTTCATTGAGGTTGGCTTTTCCCTTTCTCAATCTTTATTTCACTTGGAGAGAGACCATATGTTTTACTTTCTGTCTTTCTCCCATTTTCTCCGACTCACCTAAACAATCAATGTTCTTCTTAACTCCACAGTGTATTACGGACAGTCCGATTACATTCTAATCCCCAGAAAAATGGTTTATATAATATATGGCTCAGGCACAAAAAGAACAGCAATGGCTAGAAGCCATGGCAAAGGTCCATTGCTTGTGTTAGTGCCGGGTGTAATCCATGGTTTCTGTTGTTTTGGTTGTCTTGTATTAAAATATTTCAGAGATTACGCAGTCACATTTGAAATGCACCAACTTGTCGTTTCAGGCAAATGATTAGACTGTCTACATATTTACAATATCCATTTTGAAGCTGTGGTGGGTGTTGTGGTATTTATGCACATTTTGTTGTACATATTCTCCATCTCTAATGGCACAATTAATTTTTTTATATAAAGTGGTAGAATCCATATCCATCCTTTAAAAAAAAAAATAGGAAAAAAGAATGGATACATGTAGACATAACGTGTATGTATTTATATACCATTTATTTATAGATACACATTTGCCAATGAGAGATGCCATGAGAAAAGTGATACACAGTTTTTTTTATACTACAAGCATTCTTTTGCATGTCAAAGTAATATTTATGGTAGATGGAAGAAATATTGTCAAAACAAACGTAAAGAGGTCTAAAATATTATCATACATGTTGTATGATAATACAATGGCAATGTATAAAACCATGAACATTATTTGTTCAAAGATTTGCTAGGAATTATTAAATGAAGCATGTTTTCGAAACTCATAGATGAAGCATGTGTAAGGATGCGCAAGGCTTAAGGTCCTTGCACAAGAAAAGCTGCCCAAACTGCTGGTCTAGGATCAGTTTTCTCCATACTAATAGAATACTGGTGAAAGAGATTTGCTGTTTGCTCTCTTGAGTGCATCAATTGTTTCTATTTACAACATGTTTTTGCAGCGTTGAGCAATGTAGCCAATAAATAAACATATCTGTTGATTTCTTTAATGGAATGGCCAGAGATTTTTAAGTTAGAATCCACTCACCGCTCAATACGCCGGAGTTTTGTCCGTTGCTGAGTTCTGCACTCTCGCAAATCCTCTTGCTATAACTTAACTTATTACAAACAAAATGTAGAGATTATGTAGGCTATATAAGAGATTCATTGTGGAGTCCGAACATTGAGAGATCGTGATAAATTGAGATGAGTGACAGCTTTTTAATAAATATAAACGGAGCACCTTGTAATCCATTCAGAATTTGAATAAAACTTTGGTTTTGCTGCATGCAGTACTTAAGGCAATGGTAATTTATTATTCGAATTGGCTGCCATTCTAAATCACGCATACAGTATGCTTGCTTTTCTGTTCAAATGATAGGCTAGTGGTTTGTGAACATAGTTGCTTTAATAACAAATATTTGATCGGGTTGACTCGGGAGAGTTGTTGTTAGGCGACACGTAACTTGAAACAATGTCATGACTCGTGACATTCCAACGCATTCTATTTAAATGTGTTTTAAATAGGAAGCATATCATATAGCCTTACCCTGGGGATGGTTCACCCTCTGCCTAACTGTATCTCCCAGGTAATGTGGAATAAGCTGTGCCAGTGGCTCAAATAATTTTTGCATCAAATGCAAGAAATACCATTACATTGGTCCTGGCTGGCAATATGTGATCCGAGCGTCAAGAACTCAAATACACGATTTGTTTTTGCATCAATATAACGGACTTACGTGTGCAATTCCTGTACATCAGCATAATCGTCTTTACCTTGATTGGAATCTTCGTCCTTTAAAACTTTACTAGCGAGATGCTGGTTAGCTTTAACCAGACAAGAAACGTAGTTTGCCTATCATCTGACTAGAGATGTTCCGATACCCTTTTTTCCTTCCCGATACCGATTCCGATACCTAGACTCAGGGTATCGGCCGATACCGAGTACCGATCCGATACCTGGGTGTGTGTGCATCTATACAGCTGCAATTCATACTAGCCCTGTATGAATTGATAGAATTATTTTATGGTGTGCTTCAGACTTATACCTTAGGTAAACATGAACAAATACATGTGAACTAGAATATTTTTATTATCTGACATATATTTCACAGCAATATATTATTTATTTTTCTTAAGTGAAAAAGAACTTCAAATGCAGCCACACATCTAATACTGTAAACTGAAAAGGGTATTTTAGTTTTACAATATAACTGTATAAAAAAAGTGCAACAAATAAGTCTAGGAATCTAAAAAATTGTATATGAATAATATAAGAAAATAATCTCTTTATAACCTAAAGTCCAGAAACAATTTTGTTGAATAAACGGCATTTTATTTTTGACTATTTGCGGCTATTCATCCAGAACAATAAACTCGATCATTTTGTCAGTTATATTTATTGCTCTTTGGCTGTCTTCTGAAAACTTTTCTCTTTGTTTGAATGAAGCTTCCAGAGATTGTTGATTCTAGCGCGGCTCGTTCTTCTCTGCCCTTGCCTGTGTGTAACCCTCGTGTTCTGCGGGGTGACGCGTCTTCAAATGCTTTAAGTTAACTTACTCGTGTTGAAATTGCTAATACTTGTTCCACCCCTCGAAATCGCCGTTTTACTAGCTGGTTGGTCCAGTCTGAAATACTGCCAAACACAAACAGCGGACGTACAGCTGCTAGCGTGCGCGCGCGCGTTTTCTTCTTCGCTGATCTCAACAGTGGTTGCTTGCTTGTGGCAACAGCACAACTTCCTGTGTTGCCACAAGCAACCACTGTTTAGAGCAGCGAAGAAGAAAGTGCGCGCGCGTGTTTAGAGCAGCGAAGAAGAATTGATCTCCGATTTGCTGCGTTAAGCAAAGCTCGCGTGCATAACTAGGTATTGTTTAAGAAAATGGTATCGGATCGGTACACGGGTAGAAGTACTCGCCGATACCGATGCCAGAATTTTTATTGGTATCGGCGGCATTTCCGATACTAGTATCGGAATCGGAACAACTCTACATCTGACCAGCAGTGGGATGTTTTGATGTCCCGTTCAGTCTGTATTTCTCACAGCGCAATGGATGAGGGCTCGCGCTCTTCAGAAGCAATCACAGAATATGACAGAGCTTGTGTTTTAAAGCTTAACACACACTGGAATGAATAATTCATTGAAAACTCAACTTTCTCTGCCATCTCTGATGTAATCAGCCTGTTTTTCTTTACATTAGCACTTTTTTGGACTGATTGTTTGAATAAATTTACTTACTGGATTATTGTACTGAACATTTTCCAGGAGTTTAGTGCCTTAAAATGATCTGATAGCAAACAGAGACGCAAAATCGGGTTAAAGGGTAGTAGAAATTTCGACCCACAAGGGTTACAGGTGCTTGCACCATTGTAGATGCTCAGTGTGATAAACTCCCGACTTCTAAGGCACTGTTTACACGAGAACGCTCACGGGTGAAAACATAAAAATATTTTATCAGATTTGTCTTTTCACGGCGACAGCGTTTTTTGGGCTTAAAAACCCAAAAAAGTGAAACTCTCCAGAGTGGAAATCTTAAAAACGCTCCACTGTCGCGTTCCCGCAAATCTGCTTACGGTGGCTCTCGTCGCGTACGCGTTTACGTCACAGGCATGCGCCAGTACAGGAAAATAACAACCAACCATTTACATATGTCAGACCTTAAGTTGCCCTAGCAGCTCTGATAAACGTACAAGAGCCTTTTCAGCAGTTGTACAAAATATTCTTAGACATGTAAACATAGCCTGAGATCATCGACCCTTCGCAGGGAGTTTGATTGACAGGCGATCTGACCAATCATAATCCGCCATCCACCATTTTTGTCGACGGTGGATTAGAACTTGAAAAACAGAGTGTACTTATGTCTTTCCGCGTTTAAAACTACATTCCTTCTTATGTTCTTTCATATTTATTTGATTCTATAAATTAACTAGAAGGAAGAGATGATCGGTTCACGAGGAGCTTTAACTGAGGCCGTTTACACGAGAACGCTCGCGGGTGAAAACGTTAAAGTATTTTATCAAATGTGCCTTTTGTTTACACAGCGACAGCGTTTTTGGGGCTTAAAAACGCAAAAAAGTAAAATCACCCTCCAGAGTAGAAATCTTAAAAAGGCTCCACCGTCGCGTTCCCGTCTAAATGGTAAAAACGCAAATCTGCTCACGGTGGCTCTCGTCGCGTACGCGTTAACGTCACAGGCATGCGCCAGTACAGAAAAATATTGAAACTATATCGAATATTTTTACACACTTTTGCGTCATCATATGCACGCAGATTTACCCCCATAACGCTTGTCTAAAAGCAGAATAAAAAGTGATAACGCAACGCCACTTTTGCGTTTTCTCTTCAGATCGTCTCCGTGTAAACATAGCCTGAGGCTCTGCAGCGATCTGTCACCACATTAAAGAGCCACAAAATGGTATTTATTGTTTAAAGTCCCTGTAAAGGCAATTCAAAAAAAAAAAATCTAAACACATTTTAAATGTTAGAAATGTATTGCTAAAACATATTACAGAGACTGTGAACTGTGAAGTACTGAATTGTGGAGTTAGACTGTTTAACAGGTTTTCACCATTACTGTGTTCCGGATTTTTTGGGCGGGGCTAAAACGGGGGCTTGATGACGCACTGGAGCCCCTGAGGTCCTGGACACGCCCCTACTTGATGACGCACTGGAGCCCCTGAGGTCCTGGACACGCCCCTACTTGATGACGCACTGGAGCCACTTAGGCTGGCCCCTCCCCCAACAATATTACTAGAGCACATCCACATCAGTTTGCTGCTCAATCGCGAGTTACTGTCATCATCGACAGTGCGTGCCCACCAATGAGTGTAAGTTGCCTCGTGTGCTTATGTTATAATTATAATAGGTAGTATAGTTGGTAGTCCACAGTAACTCTACTACAGTGACAGTTGAGTGTGACAGTTGAGTGTGGCGACGGCAGCTTTCCCGCGAGTGGGTGTGGTTTCAGCCAGCCAGTGGACACGCCCCCAGCGTTTGAGAGCAGAGACTAATTTTTCAAGATTTTGATCTCTTATTTTATGTACTTGCCAGCTTTTTTTATCATTCAAATTTGGCTGGGTGTGACAAACTCAGAACTCATACTTAATTTTGACTTTACAGGGACTTTAAATTTCTTTTTAAAAAATGACAAAAAAAATGTTCTGTATCCTCTTTGCTCTGCGCTCTATATTTAACTTTGTGAGAACATGGTGGGGGCGTGAGAGTGGCGGGGCTTGTCGGACCTAGCAACAGTAACTAAAGGGGGCGGGTCTTTGCGAACGGTCAATTACGTGACGTAAATGTGCTTCAGTAATTTATTTACGTTAAATTATTTAAACGCGTTAAGTATTTAAAATTAATTGCATGCATTACCGTGTTATCTTTGACAGCCCTCATTTTTATTTATGTTTATTTATATTTGCAAGCTTACCCTTTGGCATGTTGCATAATGTGTGGCAAGTTTTATCAGACACATTTCTATGGACCTATGTTATACTTCTGATTTGCATTTGATAGCAGATATCATGAAATACAATTAGTTTTGCCTATTTTTTTTTCCTTTACCCATGTCATTTTTTCATACCTAGAGGACCACTAAAGTAAAAAGTGGCACACCTTACCCTACACTCTCTAATTATAATTTAGAATTTAGAATTTTAGAATTTTGCATTATCATTTTTTCTGTTTTTTAACATTAACTTAATGTTTCTATTGTTTTGTTTGAATAATAGTTGTCTTTGCATGCACTTTAATGATTTGTCTGAAATATGATTTCCTCTGACATCTTATTATTTATTATAATCTTATTATAATCTGACTATTTCAGGCTGCATGTAGAGAAGAAAATTGAAAATTGAATCCCTTTAGTCTGCTTGAAATATTGACACGTACTCAGATCTCCTTTAATATAATTTCTCATGTTAGCAATTATTTCTCGGAATTTGTGGCAGGAATGAACATATAGCCTCAGACGACATGCTCAGAGAGAATGATAAAACAGAAAAAGTGGATTTGAGCGGTGTAATAAATCTGTTATATTAAGTTAGCAGGTCACATGTGATTACCTTCCATCCCTCACAAAAGCAGTCTGTCAACGGTGTTCAATTAAAAAGTCATTAATTAACTTCTATGATTGACCTGCAGCCCTGTGAATCTATAATTGGCTAGAGGTTTTACTGCACTGATTATAGAGATACACAGTGCCTGTGTGTTAAATCTTACATAGTTACTGTCTGTTACAATATTTCTTTTCATTTTTGTCACGATTATGTGGAAAGATTCATGACTGGATTTGGATCCCCCCCCCCCCCACCCCCCACCCCCCATGAGTTCTTAGTCATCAAAAATGGTTTCAGATGGTGAATCCATCAGCATAATGTATCATAGCATGCTTAATTTTTCAACGACAACGCAGAAAAGTTTAGAAGGGGGTACAATTAAAGATTAGAATAAAATTCCCCTCTCTGAAGTTTTTCAGGGAGCTGGGAAATAACTGGGGGGGATGTTAACAGAGGCAGATCTAAGCTTGTTTCATGCTGGGTTGTTGCCTTCAGGTGGGTGATGACCAAAACATTTTATTAATGTAAGCCTTGAGAGATGGCTGACCCCTGCATCAGCCGTCATTAATTTATAATAACTGCCTTTACCCATTGCTCACTTCACAGTATCTCAGATCCGTTCCCATAAGACAGAACTGTACCAGCACCGCAATCCAGTCACGTAACTGTGCAAACATGAGGGCTACTCATCAAAGTGTGAGTGAAGTGTTCCTGAGGTGAGGAAATGATGGTATACAGCGAAAGGGAGTCGCTTAGGGGATTCCCAGGAGGGCAGCTGATAAACACAGATCCACTGTGGTAGAGATGAAATGAGGAGCTAGAAACTCCAAGACAATTTCTCTGACCAAGACAATCAGCCTGACCAACAAAAAAAAGAAAAGAATAAAAGCTCAGCTGAAAATGAGGGAAGAGAAAAACAGTAATTAACTGAACT
The DNA here is from genome assembly GCA_031834385.1 of Semotilus atromaculatus. Taxonomy (NCBI): domain Eukaryota; kingdom Metazoa; phylum Chordata; class Actinopteri; order Cypriniformes; family Leuciscidae; genus Semotilus; species Semotilus atromaculatus. The sequence goes on along the minus strand of JAULUF010000052.1, from coordinate 11,577,043 downwards.
TTATGTGAAGTGTTTGTCTCTTGTCTGACAGAAGCAGTATCTGTCTGCCTGGTCAAAACAAAGGCCATTGGGGTTGCTGGTAATGGCTCCACAGGAAGCTTTACAGAGGTACCAGAGGCCGGTTTAATGAAAGCTTGGGATTTTTCTTGAATCATTGAGATGCAAGAAAGGGACTTTTAATGAGCCTGACCTTTCAGGGCCCGATACCTCTGTCTAATCCCTGAGTCCCTGTCTGAGGAAAGACAAGAATATTTAACATTCGTTCCTCAGTCAACACTAGCTCAGATATTTTCTCATGTTTTATCACAAACTTGAGATTAATCATTGTGATGACATTGTCTTAGACATCTTCATTTATTATGATTTTCTGTTGAGTTTTATCAATAAGGGTGTTTTGTTGTAATATCATGTGCCCCAGTTTTTTTTTTTTTTGTTGAAGTCATGATTTAGCTTATAACAACAAAAAATAATCATGATTGTAAATATAATTTGCAATTAACAAATCTCGGCTACATCTCACATAATACATAATAAAATGTATTATGTTGTTGATAAAACGGTAATGCAATCATATTTCAAACATATTTATTCTATGTATTTTTATTTGTTACACTTCTGCTATTTGTCTATTAAAGTACGTTTTAAATCACATCTAGACTTCAAATGTGCGTAGTATCAGCTCTCATATTTTTTATGTTGGTTAATTATGACAGGAAAGATTTAGCCTCTCCACATGTTATATTCTGCTACAGTCTGCCAACTCTTCTAAAGCAAAGTAAATCTGGATAGATTTCAGCCCAGTCAGCTGTAATATTATCAGACAGACCTTGGGGCAACATGCTGGAATGAGAAGCTTCATAAGAGGCCTGACTTTGCTGATACTCATGATTTGAGTCCTTCTGTTCTCCACAGTAAGTACAGGGCTGCATGTGACCCTCAGCTAGTGCAAGCTTCCCTCATGGGCTCTGTAACCACAATTACAGATGTATGCATAATGTTCATTTTGAGATAAATGCTACAAATGCAGACTTTGTCAGGCCCTGTTAAATTTTCATTTATTGAGTGAACTATCCCTTTAATACTCATTTTATATGAACACACTCACAATCCTTGATATTCATTAAAAGATTCATTGACCATCTTTGTTGTCTCACAGACAGCCGGATGTCAAAACAAACTATAATATGTCCAGTTCTTCGTTAAACCTTTAGGCAACAGCGACCCTAGTTTCATATTTAATTAAAGAAATAAACATAAATACATTATGGGTCAGTCCAAAGGGCTGTCCTCATTTTATCACCTTTATGTAATTCCAAACCTTAATTTTTTTCTTTGTCATGTGGAACTAATTGGGAAAATTGTCTTAACTTATTTCATCATATGGACAAAAACAATTGAAACTGTCTTTTGTGTTCCACAGAGGAAAAGTCAAACAGGTTTGGAACGACATGAGGGTTAATGATGACAGAATTGCAGAGAAAACCACGACAGAATTTTTATTTTTGGGTGAACAATCTCTCCAAGAATTCTGGGGCCTTAATGACTTTCACCTGAGTATTTTCAAACTAGTTTGACATGGCAACAGAGGAACTTTAACAAAGGCAATACTGTAGTTAAAGGGCCCCTATCATGGATTTTTAAAAGTTTCCTAATGTTGTTTTGGAGTCCCCTACAACAGGTTTGCATGCATCAAACGTCAAAAAACTGTTTCATTTTCTCATAATATACATTTGCACATCACCAGATTTTCAATGATTCTCAAATGACTCGCCAAATGAATCAATCTCTCTAAATCCCTCCTTTCCGCGAGCTACTCTGCTCTGATTGGCCAGACAGCTCAGTCTGTTGTGATTGGTTTACCGCGTAATTCCCATTGCCATAACACCGACAGCTCTGCGTGTCCTGAGGCTTCCTACACCGTAAACTAAACACAGTAACGAACAATGACGTCGATTTTACCAAATCAATCCGAGCGTGAGTCCGATGATGAACCAATAGAAGATGGTTCAGAAGAAGAACCATTCATTCAACCCAAACCTCCATCGCAAGGACGACTCGAGCAGGACATTTCAGTGATTCATTACTCAGTTTGAAGTAACTAATAGCCAAGCTCTAGCGTGAATGACTGATGTAACATAAACATAAAACAAATCTTGCTTCATGCTTAATCTTTCCTCAAAATATTGAGAACGACAGACAATCTGCATTAATAGACAAGAGTTTTATGTAATAGTGGCCCACAGCTGATTAGCTGACTCCGATATTTGAGAAGCAGTCGTCAGTTAAATAAAGGTAGCAGGAAAAGTTTAGGATTATACTGCTGTAGTAACGTTATCATGGTAAAGATTAATTTTAACCATAGATTCTTCACATGCTCGTCCTTGGGCAGTGGAAAAAAAATGTCACATTGTGTCACACAGCGTCTCCTCAACATGATGCTCTCCAGTATCCACAGGATCAGCTGCCGGTTTGAGGTTAAAGTTTCCCTCCTGCATGCACAATAAGTGGGCAGGCTAATGTTTCGTCTTGACGAAACGGCTTATGAGACTCATTTGAAAAACAATTCATTTAATTGACTCAGAGTCGACTCTTACTTTTGAAAGACAATAACTTTATATACGGTGCACTTTCAGATTTAAAACTTTGCAGGATGTTTTCATTCACTTATTGACGAGCTATATTACACACTACATGAAAGGTTATTTTCAAAAATCCAAGGTAGGGGCCCGTTAACCTCTTGACAAGATGTCTGGGTTTGGATGATGGTTTTAACTAGCTTCATCCAATCCAGTACTAACCATTAACGGAAGCAGATCACAGTACCACCCTAAATTCAATTAGTCCCTGCATACACTTTGCTCATGACTTGCAAACATATGCTGCTAATTGCTTTTCATTTGGAAGCCAGTGATCAGAAAACATTCATTTTTTAATGTGGGCACTTTTTTTATGGAAATCATGGTCATTAGACACCCATGAATGGATTTCCAGGTCTTTAGGACTATTACTGTAAGAGATGGAGTTTAACAGACAGCTTAACACCATATAAACCTGAACTGCGATTTCAACCAAGAGGAACCCCTGAAAAATATAAAAGTTGTGTGTCCCGGTGCCTGTCATCAAGATACATCTGATCTATTCCTTATAGTGCTCTATTATGTTTTTTCGAATATTCTATTTCAGGCAGTGTGTAATATAGCTGTTTGTAAATGTAAACTCTCTACAAAGTTAAAGGGTTAGTTCACCCAAAAATTTAAATTCTGTCAGTAATTACTCACCCTCATGTTGTTCCATCTCCGTAATACTTTCGCTCATCTTCGGAACACGAATTAAGATATTTTTGATTAAATCTGAGAGCTGGATCACTCCTCCATATGCTTTCTAAGGGACTGAAACTTGTTCCCCCGAAAAGTTATTAAAAACATCGTTAAAATAGTCCAAGGGAATACAGTGGCTCAATCTTCAGTTTATTAAGCGACGAGAATACTTTTTGTGCGCAAAAAACCCCCAAAATATCGACTTTATTCAACAATTAATTTTTGGGTGAACTAACCCTTTAAGTCAAATCTAAATTGCACGATAAAGTTATTGTCTCCCAAAAGAAAGAATCAGCTCTAAACCGCCTAAACGAGTCGTCTGTTATTCGCATTAAGGTTCTACATAACTGGATAATACATTTTAATAATGCCCGTCTGTGTTGTACATTGTCCACCAGCGAACAACGTGACCCGTCCACAAACACGTAATTTTACTGACAACTGCTTTTTAAATCTCGGGAGTTCAGTGCGGGTTTCGCAAAACTTTTGAAAGATGGGTCCGTACAGTTTTTTTTGACCAGCTTGCTCCTCAGAATCACAACCTGTAAGTATGAATAAATATTGATTTACATATTTTCTACCGGGTGTTCAAAATACATAGTTTTGTGTTTTATATTGTGTACGTTTCCGGCTAAATCTCTCGTCTTACAGAACTAGTTTCCAACTATTTAAATTACTATTTAAATTAGAATGGAATCTACACCTTTGTCAGTTTCTCACCCATCCCTTGTCACAATTCACTGTAATTTCAAAAACTGTTGATTTCAGTCAATCTATTCTATTTGATATCCCCACGGAAGTTACTTTTTTTTTTTTTACACTTTCCTTTTGATCAACAGCATCATTGAGAGAATAGGATTTGGCTTTCGCCCTGCATTTTTCCAAGCTGCATTTGTTTTGGCTGATGTGATCTATGCCCCTTCTGTGGTAATGTTCCCGTGTCCATGGAGACACAGGAGGATATTATGGTGGTATGTGGACTCAATCACCCACTGCCCTTAAGCACTGACTGGACAGATGCCTTAGTAGAAAAACATCTTTGGAATCTGACATGACTCACACATACAGGTCAAAGCTGCCCTTTTGTGAACAGAAGTGAAAAAAGCTCTAGAATAAACTATTTGTCAGTGATACTCTCATCACAGAAATATCTTGCAAGCTTTCAATGTGATATTTTTTTGTAGACTGACATTATAGAGAAGAGATGGACCATGTGGAAATCAGAGCGCTATATATGATGGATGTACTAATGGAATTCACTTTAATACTATGGGGCCTAGTTTAACGATCTAAGCGCATGGTCTAAAGCGCAGGGCGCAAGTGCACTTAGAAGCGGCAGCTTTCTATGCACACTAAGCAACCATGCACACGTCCGAATCCACTTTTGCTAGTTTAACGACGGGAAAAAAGGTTTGGCGCGCAGGCGCATGGTCTAAATGGGTTGTCCCTATTCTCTTAATGAGTAATGGGTGTGTTTTGGGCTTTACATGCAATTAACCAATCAGAGTCTCATCTTCCATTCCCTTTAAATCCCAGTTGCGCTCGCGCCATGGCAGATTCGCTATTTAGCCTACATGACGGAATTTGATAGTGGAAAGACCGAACGCGTCTCCAGAGCGCAAACGGATGTGCTCGTGCATGAGGTAAAAGTGAGCAAGCAGACCATCTATTAGGGGTGGAACAGTACATGTTTTCGTATTGAACCGAAAAGGTACGGGCGTCACGGTTCGGTGCATGAATTTACACGGAGAATACACGGTATAAAAATAAATAAAACATGAAAGTAGGCATCCTTCTGGTCGATCGTTTGGCCGTGAGCATCTTGAACGGAAGCCTGTGAAGGGAACAGTTCAAGACGCGAAGGTCCAGGATTGGCCGTAACCCACCGATTTTCTTCGGTACAATGAAGTAGGTACTGTAGAAGCCGGACCTCATTTTGGCTGGAGGGACAATCTCGATCGCACTTTTCGCCAGTAAGGTAGCAACCTCCGCACGCATGACAGGGGCATTGCCACCAACCATGGTGTAACGGACTCCGCAAAAGCGGGGAGGAGATCGCGCAAACTGAATCATGTAGCCGAGCCTGATGGTTCTCACGACCCAGCGAAGACAAATCTATTTTTCCAACCCATTTAAAAACAGTCTGTGTGTGCCATCTTTTGGATATTCATCATATTGCATTGGTTTTCATTTCTTGTCTTCAAACAGAGCACTAATCTGTTTATTTTTAAGTTACACATTCTACATTGATTAAAAAAGAAAATCATGTGTTTTTTAATGGTAGTATTATTTATACAGAAATAAATTATTTTTAATTCAGATGAGAATAAAGGAAAACAGATCTGAAAATATAGCAAATTAATTTTAAATTCATTCAGGTACAATTACCAAACATATCTCAAGGTCTTTTTGTCTTTTTATTAATTTAATTAATAAACTAATTATATAAAACTACAAATAAACGGGTTCTATGCTTTTACTTTATTAATAAAACTTATGTAAAAAATACAAGGCTTAAGACATTTATTCCTTTTAATGCAGCCCCCCCCCCACCACACCCACACAGAGAGACAGAGAGAGAGGGAGAAAATGCTCCAATAGTAATACGTTAATTACATGAATTACTCAAATGTAGTAATACATTAGGTGGTACAGCCTGAGACACGCACAATAAAAAAAATTGCCTTCTGCGTTTTTGTTTACGAACCGTAATGTCTGAACCGAGGTATGAACCGAACCGTGACTTCTGTGTACCGTTCCACCCCTACCATCTATGGGACAAGCCGAATTCATTCCACCATATCTTTATGTATACAATAATAATCTTTTACATTTTCATCCTTTTATTTTTAATATTTGTCATGTTTGTGTGCTGCTGTGCGTCCCCTGCGCGTTGTGGACCTGCCTATAGGCGCACATTACTAACGCGCTCTTTAAATAACAAAAAAAAATATTGCGCCATTGACTTTAGACCAGGTTTTTGTTGGTCAATGGCACAGTCTATTTCAGTTGCCTCAAAATAGCAACACGCTAAAAATTAGTCTGAACACAGAACACTGGACTCAGACCAGCACACACATGGGCGCACAAATGGGTACAAATGCATTTGCTATTTAAACAACGTGGCGCAGGACGTGAAAATTATAACTGCATCGGACTGAAACTAGCAAAAAAACACTTGCGTCGCACTTGGCGCTGCATTGTGCTGGGTATAAGATAGGGCCCTATGTTTACTTGCACCATCATAATGCTATTAAAATGAGATTTAGGCAATATTGCGATAAACCTTACCTCATGTGAACCTCATCAAATTGATGCAATTATGATCATTGAAACCATAATCATAGTAAAATTTGTGGCATATGCCAATTTTAATCACAATAAACAGGCGTGTAAACACTTTAATGGCATTTATTCCACTCTGGCCAAAGTGCTCATGGGCATGTGACGTACATAAATGACGCTGTCATGCGCAGATTCTTAAACATAGCGGTAAAAAAGGCATTGTTTTTTTTGGGGTGCTGAAGAAACTGAGGTTATGTTGACAACGTTGCGTGACATGAATATAATGCAGTATTGATGGTTGAAAACATCGAAATGAAGACATTTGTTGGCACATCACTGAAAAAATTCCAATACGTCCATAGAAATGTGTTTTGCATTTGATGTAAGAGAAGATTAAAACAGTGACCAGTAACAGAGTTCATCATTTGTGCAGTGCATTGGGGTATGTGAATAGTGTCAGAAAAAAGAACCACAATTCTTAGCGAATAATCAGAATAAAGAAAATTGCATGTAAACGGAACTAAAAAGGTTGCTTGTGTCATGTAATCATCTTACTGCGATTAAGTCCTTACTCTGATTATTGGAAATAATCACAATATCTGAACAGATTGCAAGAATCATTTTTTTCATCAAACTGTGTTTACTCTAAAATCATTAGTGTTGCTTCACAGCTCTTTCCCAAGCAGGCTTATTCCATGTTGTTTACAAATCCTGCATCATTATTAGTGTCTGCAGAAAACTCATTGTTTGAAACTAGATCTATTATGCTGTGGCAACTCAGTGAAAATGTATATCTCACTGGCTTATTGCAAGTATAAAACTCAGTTTATACTTTATACTGATTTTATACTTTATTTCTGAAACTCACCACAACCCACAGATTACACAATTTAATTCATAAAGCAATCTTTAACCTTGGGGGAGGCTGGGTCTGACATCTCAGAAGACCCATTAGATTAGATCATGTTTCAATGCTAAATTTATTCTGTGTTGCTGAAAAATGGGTTTAATGTCGTGATGGTCTCATTTTTAATCTGATCTTCCTCTTTGCCTGTAGCCACCGTTCCCCCCAGATTCACAATATGTTTAAACTGTGGTTAAGCTGTAGCTCTCTCTCAGCTTAATGCTCTGGTATGCCATAATTAAGACACTAAAGCTATTTTTGTGAATTGTATACTAATTTACAGAGAAACTTGAAACTTGATTGGAATTTTCCCCAATCTAATAATTTCTGCCTGTCTGCTGTAGCCTTCTCTTTTTGATCACAGAATGAATTAATTGAAGGATAAATGTGAAGTTGAAAGAACATTTCATCTTCTAGCAACTACGTTTTCAAAAACAATTTGACATAATTGGCGGTACAGTATGCACTGTGCAGAGAAAATAGTCATCACAGTGTTGCTTGGTTGTATAAACCCCTAAAGTATCAATTAATAAAATGGGCTTTGTTGTGCAAGTGATTTCTTTGAAAGCCAGATTTTTTTTGTATTCATCAAGGCTGCCTTTCCAGTTTAATTTGTAGACAATCAAACAAACATGTATACATGAATTCTATACCATTAAGATACATCACCATTATAAAAGTTAGGCTAGATGTAAAAGAAAGTTTCTCAATATCTACTATTGTCCTCTCAGCCTTCATCTTATTCCCTTACAGAGACTTTGGTTAAATGCTTTGGTCTGTTGTCAGTCTGTAAGACAACTTCTCTGATTACTTGTCTGAGGGTGCCAGCGCTCTGACAGAGAGCTCTGATGGGTATTTTTGTGACGTGATCGACTCTGTCAAAGCAATAAGCAGCAAAGCCTATCAGATTCACGCTCCCAAGAGGGGGTCCAACAGGCCCATCTCTCTCTACAGAGATCATGGATGACATTTCAGTATCGTCAGTCTGCCATTCAGGGTTTTAGACCTTTTCTCTTTTTTTGAGTGTTCATTAAAGTGTTGGTATTATGCCCCTTTTTACAATATGTAAAAGGTTTTTTTTTTTGTGTGTATTTATTTTGTATTTAAACTGCATTGATTTGGACTTCAACATGTTGGTTGCGCTTGAAGTCCATTGTGTGGAGAAAAATCATGAATTTTTTTCCTCAAAATTAATTTCTTTTCCACTGAAGAAAGAAAGATATGAACATCTTTGAAGTGAACTAATCCTTTAAAAAATGATTTCTTTAAACAAATATCTTCCTTTGCTTTGAACTTTGAGCGTTGTAACTTTGCAGATGTTGTTTATGCTCAACCAGCAACATTACACACTAACTAAAGTTAGAAAAGTGAAATAATAATCAACCAACCCTTTAAGTTTTTTTGTTTTTTGTTTTACTGATGCTTTAGTAAAAGTAAAAAAATCAAACCCTTCTGAAAAGACCAACACCCCTGTTCCAAAACCTAATTAGCTGCCTTTCATCTGCAATTTATCATTTATTGATACTTTTCAATATTGAGTAATTTAGGGTATGCTCAAGTTGTTACTATTTTTCTAACAACTTACAATTCGTAAGTCTGTAATCTTGGATTTTTTTCCTACCTTAAACGAGAAAATCAAGTATTTTTCTTCTCCGTGAAATTACATACTGTATTTGAAAATGCTTTTGATAGAAGTCTCTTATGATCACCAAGGCTGCATTTATTCCATCAAAAATATAGTAAAATCAGTAATAGTGTGAAATAATGTTGTTGTGTAATTCTTTGAAATTGATGATCCCTCAGAAATAATGTTAATATGCTGATTTGGTGTTCAAGAAACATTTACTTCCATCACTGGAAACTGTGATACTTTTTTTCATGATTCTTCTATGAATATCTCACAGGTAGGTCCTTCAGGGTCACATGGAGAGGCGAGGTATCCAAAGCACATCAACTGACCACAGGAGTTCCTCAGGGTTCAGTTCTTGGACCGCTCCTCTTCTCCATTTACACCACATCACTGGGGCCCATCATACAGGCACATGGTTTCTCTTATCATTGCTATGCTGATGACACCCAGCTCTACCTCTCATTTCAACCAGATGATCCCACAGTAGCTGCACGGATCTCAAGCTGTCTGGCGGACATCTCGGCATGGATGAAGGAACATCACCTGCAGCTCAACCTGGCAAAGACTGAGCTTCTCGTCCTCCCTGCCAATCCGTCTCTACAGCACGACCTCACTATCCAGCTAGATTCTTCCTCAGTCACCCCATCAAGATCGGTCAGAAATCTTGGAGTAATCTTTGATGACCAGCTGACCTTCACAGACCACATTACAAAGACAGCTCGATCATGCAGGTTTGCTATGCACAACATCAGGAAGATCAGGCCTTTCCTAACTGAGCATGCAACACAACTTCTCGTCCAGGCCCTGGTCATTTCTAGGCTTGATTACTGCAATGCTCTTCTGGCTGGACTTCCATCATGTGCAACTAAACCTCTACAAATGATCCAGAATGCTGCAGCCCGTCTTGTCTTCAACGAGCCCAAAAGGGCCCACGTCACTCCTCTGTTCATCTCTCTGCACTGGCTACCACTCGCTGCTCGCATCAAGTTCAAGGTGTTGACGCTTGCTTACAGATTGACCACTGCTTCAGCTCCCTCCTACTTCCACTCACTACTTCAAGTCTACATCCCTACCAGAAGCCTACGATCGGTCAATGAGCGGCGGCTTGTGGTACCGCCACAGCGGGGCACAAAATCACTCTCCAGAACATTCTCATTCACGGTTCCATGCTGGTGGAATGATCTCCCCACCCTCATCCGGAATGCAGAATCCTTGACAGCATTCAAAAGACAACTGAAAACTCATCTCTTCCGGGAGCACTTAACATAAAAAAAAAAATAAAAAAAAAATAAATCCTTCCCTTTTCCTTTAAATCCTCGCTTGCCTGGCTCATGCTACTCTGAGCTATGTCTGAACTTTGTATTTTGAGCACTTCTTGCGTTGTTTCTGCCTCTTCACGATGACTCGCTTGGTTTAGTCCTCAGTTGTAAGTCGCTTTGGATAAAAGCGTCTGCTAAATGACTAAATGAATATAAATTTCGAAAGAACAGAAATTTATATGAAATAGAAATCTTCAGTAACAATGTAAAAGTCTTTATTGTCAGTCAATATTGATCAAGTTGATGCATTAATTTCTTTGAAAAAAAAATCCTAATCCAGAATCTGTCATAAATTGGAATGAAGATTTTGTCTGAAATATATATTTTTTTGAGACCTTAATGTAAACTCTCTGCTCCACTGTCTCCAAGGCAAAGACGTCACCACAGAGAATAAAGATTAGGTTCCTGGCAGATGAGCGCTACCATGTTTTTTTTTCTCTGCATGCCCATTTATGTTAATGAAATGAGAGTTCAGAGAAATTGGGCTGGAATTCAGGTGTGACAGAGAAATGAAGACCAGGAAATGGAAGAGTTTAATGAGTGAAGTTGAGCAGCAGTCAGTCTCTGCTTCCCTTCTATGTGACAGACCGCACAATTTCCTGCTCTTACCCCAAAACATACCTCATGCATACGTATATAGTAAATGTCTAATTAGGACCTGCAGCATGCTACCCCAGGATGATAAATGTGGTCCATTAAGTGAATGTGCTGTATGAATATGGATGGACGTGTTAGTTTTCATCAGGTTCTGGATTATTTCCATGGAATTAAACGAGTCTCCATACACTATCCATCCACTCAAAGATCTGCTTCTTGTTGTCTCACACATTTATCTGCTACACTCTCAAGCTTGCTCAGGTAATGAGGCCCTCCCGTCTGCTCGCCTCAGGGGCTGTACTTGCAGTTGTGCTGGGTAGTTCTTGCTGTTTTCACTAGCTCTCCCTCAGGTGGTCCTGACTCATTCTGCCTTCACATGGTTTCCACAACATTCCACCTGTCTGTGAAGCCAGAACTGTGGGTCTGGTGCCATTTTGGGCAGAAAAGTGCATGGAGCGGTCACTTGCTGCTTTTAGAGCCTCCAGCTGTTCCTGCCCTCACCGTCACTGTATGCTTCTGCATCACATGAAATAAATTGATGACCACAATGGCTTGAGTGTACAGTTTTCAGAGCCATTCTGGGAGAGGAGCTCTTTGTGAACTTGTGGTTCACTGTGGCCTCTGAAAATCATGCTGCATGTTTATTTTTTTTATTTTTTTTGAACATATGCAGTATCGTTTTTAAATTATCAGTACTTTTGATACTATGGGCCCTATCTTGCACCCGGCGCAAATTACTTTGTTCACTGACGCATGTATCATTCCTATTTTGCACCGCGCAAAGCGGACTTCCACAGACGCACGTCGGCAAACTAGAGAATGAACTTGCGCTCCCTGGGCGGTTCAGCGCAAAAAAGGAGGCGTGTTCCAGCGCAAACAATCCCTGGTGCTATTTTGCAGTTCCAGAAAACAATTGCGCCACTGACCAGAAAAAACCTAGTCTAAGTCAGTGGCGCGTTGAGCGTACATTCAGATGCTATTTTAAGCGCGCGTGCTTGGTCATAATACAGAGTGTGAACAACGCGCATACACTGTAGATGATTCTCTAATCTACACAGATGCATTTTCCTTTTTGCAAATGATACATTATTATAAGGAAGAATATCAAAACACGAGGGAAATCATTGTTGTCCAGTCAAGTATATTTATATAGTGCTTTTCACAATAGAGATTGTATCAAAGCAGCTTCACAGTATCAATATGTTGTGTCCATGACGATCGGCATAAAGCTTACATATTTACCCAAATTATTATATGCATGTATAACCGAAGCTAATTTGGGTGGGTTTGTCCCATCTCCAATGTCACTTCTCTTTCTTTTACGGCCCTAACGTGAACATCGATCTCCTCGGCTGTGAACCGATTCTGAAGCGCGCCTTGGTAAATGCGCCGTTATAATAGTAGGCTATTGCGCCATGGAACAAGCGCATCTCGTTCATCATGCTCTTAAAGGGAATGTGATATGACGCTCTGATTGGTTTATTTCACGTTACGCGCCTTGGGATGAGGATGCGTTGCCAAACCACACCTATGAATAATGAAGCTACTTCAGACCAACCCCTTTTAAACTTGCGTCAGGCAGGCGCAAGAGTCATTAATCCCGCCGGTAAAATAGCAACAGCGCCCATGAACCGCCCACAAAGTTACTTTCGCTTCGCGCTTGATACTTGCGTTTCAGATCGTTAAAATAGGGCCCTATATCGTGATATCGTTTTTGATATAAAAATATTGAGATAAAAAAAAAAAAAAATTAAATAAAAAAATTAAGTATTTTTACTGGTAACACAAAATTTCAGTAACAATAAGCAACATTTATTTTTTCCACATTTATTAGGTTAACGCAAAATTATTATTTTTTGGCTTTGAGTATGTTAGCCTTACTGTTATCTGTGAGCTAGTGTGCTCCAAAACAATAACAAAATTCGCATTTAGAAGAGTATTCAAAACTTAGTCTCTCACTTCTGCCAATATGGATTAATGATGTTGATGACATCACTCTGTCTGCACTTCAGCTTGTGTGTGTCTGTATATGTGTTTGTATGGGAAAGAGAGTGTTTTCTATAGATAATGAAACATAGAAAAAGTTGTCATTTTTATGCTTTTGATGTTGAAGGCTCTAAGGACCTTTGAAATAACTGAAATCATTTTGCGAAATGATATGGAACTGGAAAGCAATCAAGACCTGCTTGGAACTATTTTAGCTGTGCGTTTACTGAAAAGTAATTGCACACCTTTTGTGGTTTCAAACTGAGAATTTTTTTTTATTTTTTATTTTTTTACCAATAGTTGAGCAGGATAGGAATCATTTCTCTTTCAGCTCATCTAAACATGCAGAAACGAAGAGGTGCTTGCCAGAAGTAATTACAGGAAGGGAAACATCATTTGTTCATCATCAGTTGTTATTTCACACTAAATGACAACAAAGCTAAATGTGACATTTATTATAATCCGTTTGTGGGACACCTGTTATGTTTATTTGGTAACACTTTAGTTTAGGATCTAATTCTCACTATTAACTATAGTTGCTTAGCATGCATTTTACTAGGCTGTTTATGAGTACTTAGTTATATAGCACATATTAATGCCTTATTCTGCATGAACATATTCTACATCCCTTAATCCTACCCTATACCTAAACTTAACAACTACCTTTCTAACTATTAATAAACAGTAATAAGGAGTTTATCGAGCCAAAAGTCATAGTTAATAGTTAAAGTGTGATCTAAAGTGTGACCGTTTATTTAAGATTGATCATGTTCTTTAATTGTTATATGATAAACGGAAAATGAAGTCTGATCATTTACAATCTAGGCCTATTAAATGGATTTTAAAAATAATGTTAAATGGCTGTAACTGGCAATTTAATTAATTTCCTCAGAAATCACAAATTTTGCTATCACATTGAAAAGACAATAATCAGAATTGCCCTTACTTTGTGCAAACAATTAATGGAAAAAAAAAAGCATTTCGCATTAACTTCACCTGCAGCTTATTGAATTAATTCTTAAAGTAGCTTGTTCCTGATAGTTAAAAAAAAAAGATGTCAGTAGGCGGAGAGTAGGCGTTTGTCTTTTGTGGCTGTTCGAACGCATTCGATCACATGAGCGTCTACACTACGAAAGCAAATCTTGTCAAATGCATTTTCGACCACCACTGAAAATGGTCAAAAGTGGACAAGCTTAAAATGTTTTAGACCTCGTTTAGACCTGTATTTAGCACCATACACTTGTGATCTGATCGACCGAAACGACCAAAATCTTAATTCCAGGATACTGCAAGTCTAAGTGACTATGTGCAGGATAGCACTGCTTCCTAATAAAAAACAGAAAACTATAGAGAGTGCATTTTCTATTCCTTTTCACTTGTGCATTTACCTCGATAAGTTTTCTTCTGATTTCTGGGATTGATCCATTCCTTATGTGTCATTTCCTGTGAAATCTCATAAACAGGGAGTGGGTAAAATCAGACAGTAGCTAAACTCCTCTTGCTATAAGACTGTTTTCACACATCAGGTTCGAACTGGAGTTTGATTCTAAACTGGTGATTACTAGTGTTTTTTTTACATGATACTCTTAGTTCTAAACTATGGTACGTCATCTTGAGCACTAAGGGTAGCTGTAAGTGACAGCTGTTGATGAGAAGATGCCAGCTTCCAAAAGCTCTTGTGTGAAAGTGCCATAAAACGTTTGGAATGTAAAATCCTTACAAGGGTATTTGGGAAACAGTTTTTCAGATGAAGCCACCATGCTGCATGGTTAAAATGGCTTTGCACTGATTTAACTGCTAATAGCTCTGTGTTCTTGCATGCTGTGTTTAAGCAGGGAATGTAGTCTCCGATCTAGAAGGTATACACTGACAACACAACAGTGACACAGGCAGAAATGTTACATTGTACAGATGCACATATTCTCTCTGCCCTCCAGGAATTTTGCACTGGTGCAATAAGTCAGAGCAAACAATGTCTGATGTAGTCTGGCTTGGGCTAGGAAGATTGGTGGCCTGAACCCTTCTTTTTGGAAGGTTAAGGTGAGGGTGAAAATAAAGACAAAAAAGAAAGGGAAAATGGGGAAGCGATCTGGGAAGACCAGATGAGCTGATAGTGGAGTTCTTAAGTAATAGATGGGGCATGGACTTGCAGCTGGTTGTGCAGACAGAGATAAAGCGCAAGTCGGCATGGTCATGCATGTCTAATTCAACCTTTTTGGCTTCAGTTGTTTGGCAAACAGAAGGGAGTATGCATGGTAGCCTTTAGCGTCAATATGAGACGCCGATATACATGGGTCAGAAGGCGCCTCCTAGCGGTCTAACCCTAACCCTACACCATACCTAAACCTACCCATATCTCTGCGTGTTATATTGACGCTAAAGGGTTCCATGGGCGTTGGATTTAGACGCTTTGTCAAAGTGTCAGAATATGACGCCTTGGGATGAGGATGCGTTGTTATATACAACATACAGTATATCTCTTAAGTATTTGAGGCTATGTTTATACGGAAACGATCAGACGAGAAAACGCAAAAGTGACGTTGCGTTATCACTTTTTATTCTGCGTTTAGACGAGCGTTATGAGGGGGAAATCTGCGTGCATATATATGGTGATGCAAAAGTGTGTGAAATTCAATGTAGTATGCACTCCAGGCGGCTAGGTGGCAATGTGAAGCACTGCCACAACAACACCAATATCTGAGAATATTTTGTACAACTGCTGAAAAGACTCTTGTATGTTTATCAGAGCTGCTAGGGCAACTTGAAGGTCCGACGTTTGGAAATAATCCGACATGTTGGTTGTTATTTTCCTGTACTGGCGAATGCCTGTGATGTAAACGCGAACGCGACGAGAGCAGATTTGCGTTTTTACCGGTTTTTACCCTTTACACGGGAACGCGACGGTGGAACGTTTTTAAGATTTCCACTCTGGAGGGTGGTTTCACTTTTTTGCCTTTTTAAGCCCCAAAAACGCCGTCGCTGTGTAAACGAAAGGCACATCCGATAAAATATTTTTACGTTTTCACCCGGAATCGTTCTCGTGTAAACAGGGCCTTAGTGTGTCTGTTCTCTTTGCTGGTTAATATGTAAATTTAAATTGGAGAGACGGGGGCTAGTTGTAGGAAAGTTGTCAAAAGGTTTTGAGTTAAAAGTCCAATTACACAAATGCTTTTGTCTAGCAATGTTTTGTATTATTGGTTTCAAGCACCTATAAGCCTCATGTTCATAAGCCTCTTTAAAAATTATTATTTTTTAAAAAGTACCATTTCTGTTGGTCAAAATAATTATTTGACTTTTTTTTATGAATCATTTTGTTTCATAATTTTACTACTAAAATTCTGCTAAAAAGCATATAACAGAATGTTTATTGACAAGTTACATTGTGACAACTTACCCCACTAGGGGGTCAGCATGTATTCAGTAAACTGTATTTGTTTTTTCTGGCCAATGATGGTGAAAATGTCATTGCTTTTGTATAGTAGAAGTCAACTCAAGAAATATTTGGTGGAGTCTGAGGTGTGACAACTAGCACCGTCACCCTATTCATAACGGCATGGGTTTGCGAGCTTATAATTTGCATTCCATTCCCTAATTAAAATATTAAATCTAGAGAAACAAATATAGTCTATTTTCCATAGGAATTAGGAAATAGACAAATTTGATTGTTTTCAGAATTGACTTATACTATACATTGACCCATACTTGCACCAGGAGCATTGAATCGTTTATTGGAAGGATGTGGTACAGTCACAAGCACTGGCATAATGTTCTCTATAATGGCTATATCTCTCTTTGTCTTGAATATAGCAATAGTATTTTACGGTAAATTCACTCAACTTAGACTGAGTGGCTCCATCCCTCGTGACCTGTTGTACTTCTCTTGTCAAGACAGTCCATCAGTCATGCTAATGATTATGAACGTATTTCAGATGCCTGTGGCATGACCTCAGGCTGTTTGCATCCTCCTTGACCACTGATGCTTTGCTCTTGAGAAACTGTGGCTGCTTCCGTTTCTCCATTAGGAAAAAATCAGCTGTCATGCAGGGTTAATGGATAAGGCCATAAGCTAAATAGATCAATAAACCACAATTGTCATGGCAACTGACGGGCAGAGCAAATCTCCAGCTGCGAGCATCGGCGCTCTCGTAACTACCATGACACCAGAAATATCAATAAACCAAACACTGGATCGGCACGGCCCAGTTTCTGAGCCTGTCTGGAGGTCAGAGCGTTAGTCAGGCAACTGAAAAAGCTGTGATTAGCACTATTGAATTTAATTTGTTCCTACAATATTGGGCCGGAGTAAAGGGGTGCCCTCACAGAGGGTAATAATTTATTCAGCGTTCAGAGGAATTACATGGCTCTAGTGTGCTTGTGTTCTCATTTCATGCTGAAAAAAGTGCCGCCTCGCTCTCTGACATTGTGTTATCTGACGAGCACAGTTGTAATCCCCACTTCAGCTTCCATCTCCCCTCTCCCACCTCCCAAAACTGCTTCACCAGCCATGCGTGACATAGGCTCGTGAACAGGAAAGTGGAGCAAAAGATAAAGAGAGAGGGACAAAGAGACTGATGTGTCCTGGTGGGTGTTGTTACTTGGGTTTACTATCCATCCTTAAAGTAAATGACCTTGTGTCATGTAGCACAGTCTGGGGATGTGCTGTTTGCATGCTTCATGTTCCTCATCTGCAGGTATTGCGCTCTTTCGTTCTCAATGACGATGCAATTTTATTATTTTTTCATTAGAAACAGCACCTCCTGCCAAGACCTCTGTTTGTTTCCTATTATCTTTTTGAAAGATCTTCCCCCAGGATTAAATGAGTCAAAGCTGCCCAGCTGTTATGAGATCTTCAGCCAAACAACTTTGTTGTACCATCATTGGATGTGACAAAGTGACCAGCATCCACAGCAGCTAAATAAATGCCCTGTTCCAAAACCTAGTGAGCGCACTACAGCGGCAACATTTTAGGGCAACATCCTAATTGTGCCTATTTGTAAAATGTACAACATTTTCTTATGGGGGACCATGCCCTTGGATCCCCTTAGAACAGGGATGTCCAATGCTGCTCCTAGAGGGCCACTGTCCTGCAAAGTTTAGCTTCAACCCCAATTAAACACACCTAAACCAGCTTATCAAGGTCTTGCTAGCATACTAGAAATTTCCAGGTGGGTGTGCTGAGGCAAGTTGGAGCTGAACTCTGCAGGACAGTGGCCCTCCAGGACTGAGTTTGGACATCCCTGCCCTAGAGTGTCCAAGGTCCACCCAGCACAGTCTCACAAAATCCTGTGGAAAACACTCATACCAAAAACTTTTAGTCATAAAACAGCTATAAAATAGTTTGGTACAATTAACAATAGATCATAATTTATATATATTTTTGTGATATGCATTTTTATATGCTTATGAAAGTATTGTTAGCTTAGCAAGATGATAACATCAAAGTACTCCAATACGCAATGCTATTTGGGCAGTGCAAAGACTGCTTATGTAGAATGTTCCATGTCGGTTACGTGTAAGGTTCCATGGTGGTATTGATGCTGCCTTAGAAGGCAGCTTCCTATGAAATGAGTTGCCTTTCATTACATTCTGCAATAATGTATGTATATAGATTTCTATGGAGTATAGAGTTCTATATCAATCTCTGTCATTCTATCTACTTGGACTCAAACCTGTTTTGCTGTCCCTGAATTTGTAACTACATAAAGACTCATCTATGTGGTTTTGATTGTGCTGAAAGTAATAGCTCAATGTAGCAACCTCCAGTAGGGCTTTTCCAACTAGGCTTCAATCTGTCAAACCACGAGCACGAAGAGAATCCCACAGGCCCTTCATTTAAATGAGGCACTGTGGCCCAACCACATTAGTTACACTTCATGTTGTGCTTCTCTTGCAGCCGTGCTGTATGGTAGCTGGCAGTGGAAAGAAATTCATTTCACCACAGCCCACTGGCTATGCACTCAAGCTCAAAATCATTTTTGCCAGGTTAAGAGTTAAGTACCAAAAACGTAAGAGAATAGTTTATGTTTGGGAATAAATTCACTGGCTTCTCACTCACAGCTGATCTCTTAACAAGATCTCTTGTCCTTTTAGACCTTTCTGAGTTTTTAGGTGCCCCACATGCAGTACACCTTTCATTGTGTAAAAAGCAAAGGGCATTCTTTTTTCTCACACCTCGATGGTGAGTGAAATTGGCCAGGAACAATCATCCACACTACTGCACAACAGTCCGTCACCTCTCAGCTGTATGCTCATGCTCACATCACTGAACCATTCGTGCTGCTGTCCCACAGTTTGGATGCAAACCATGGGTTAAATCTGCCCCACCATCTACCGCTCTGCATACTATTGTATGCTCTCTTTGTTTTCACAGTAGAGCTGCTGAGGTAGACAGACAAATATTTGTGGGAGAGGTGTAAGCACTGGTTTGTTGGGAGCAAAACAGGTGAATAACAATGTGTTGAGTTGCTTGTTAAATCCTGATTACCAGATTTAAAAAAAAAAAACACCTAAAAAGTGGTTAAAATGATCAGCATTAGTCATTAAAAAAGTTTGCTGTAGAATATGATTATTAAAGAAAAGGTGGTCTTTAATATAATTGAGTTTTAAGCAAAATACTTTTTTTGTAGTATCCAATTGAAAATACATGGCACATATATAAATGAAATATTGATTTGCGTTTTTGGGATTGTGAGGTTCGTTTACACTGCAGTTCAAAAGTTTTTTTTTAATACTTTCATTCAGCAAGTACAAATTAAATTGAAAAGTCAAAAATATTAAGCAGCACAACTGCTTTCAACATTGATAATAAGAAGAAATGTTTCTTGAGCACCAAATATAATTTTTACTGAAGGACAATGTGACACCAAACACCAAATTAAGCTTTTACATCACAGGACTAAATTACATTTTAAAATATTTAAATTTTTATATTTAATAATATTTCACAATATTGCTGTTTTTACTGTATTTTTTATCAAATAAATGAGACATTGGTGAATGTGTGTGTCTGTGAGTGCGGAATACTGATTAGAGTTTAAAATATTTACTATTTAAAAATATTTAGACTCTGGAGCTCTTGAGATACAGTGTTGCCCTGGATGAGTGTCATTATTCAAAAATATTTCAGATTCAGACAGCCAATCAGAATCAAGTATTCCAGAGATTCGTGGAATGAATCTAACTAGTGTTTTGCTCAGTGGCCCCTGACCTCTGCATTTCTATTACTGCTGAGAGATGTGCTGGTGTGACTTTGGGGTCAAATTTGGCACTCTCTCCAGTCTCCATGCTGATTGGTGGGAATGGTGTACTCTTGCTTCAAAAATTGTGTATAGCCCTGAGTGGAAAACTGGGTGTGCTGCTTTATTATTAATAAGAGACAAAGTTTGAGCTGCACAAATCCCTTTGTTTTCCATTTCAGCATCTCATATTTTCTTGCAAATCCCTCTGTTTCTGTCTTGACAGATGTCTTTATTTCACACACCAGCTGCTCTTTCAAACAATGTTAGTCTCTCTTTCTCAAGGTAATGTTTTTCCTGTTTTCCCTGAGGTTATTCTCAGTTCAAAACGTTCATTATAAAACTGTAAGATGTCTGTGAAAACAAATAGTGACTTTCTCCTATTCATCTTCACCCAATAACCACACGGCTGACCTGTAGACTGCGCAGACATGCTGAGGCTGTTCTGAGTCACTCTTCTTCACAGTACATTTCGTAAATTCCTGGCGATGTCTGCGGTCCTGTCGCTCTATGCTCATGACCTGTCTACCTGCTAATCAGCCACCTCTTGGGTTTCTACCCAGGTCTCTGCATGGCTCCTTTCATAGCCATTGTCGCCCCCTCACCTCAGAGTCCGACAGCTCAGCTCAAACACCGCTCATCTCTGCCTCCATGTTCTGAATCGCCCACACAGTGTCTGCAGGTTGACACTGAGCTAGTGAGTGCGATCGGTAAGGGATGTCATCTTCCACCCGCAAGTCACACCACGGGCCCTTCAGAGACACGAAGGAGCCTTTCTGTGCTCATGTGTGCATGTAACATGTGACATACCGCAACATCTACAACATGTTCCTCTGCCAGTCACCCTGTCCTTGGCTGTCTCATGCACTCTGTCTCATACCTTCACTAGAGTTGTACCTTTGTTACATCATTATGACTCCCAGCACTTTTCCTGTAATCTCATCTAGAATGCCTTCACTCAATCGCCTCTTCATTCCGTCAGTGTCTGTCTTTCTCTCTCAGAGCGGATGCTCGTCGCCTGACCCAGGCTTTGGGATTATGCAAATTTAGCTCCAGCCTGTTCACACCTGGATGCAATGGGGCATGAAACAGGGAGTGCACTCGCTGCAAAACTTTTCACTTTTTTCATCAAGAGAGGGTGAGAAAATCTCATTTTGCTTTTTTTAAGTTACTCAGTGTTCCTTCTTTATATTTTTTAACGTTTTACTTCTTTATTTAAAAGAGCCATCATAAGATTTAAATAGCACTGAGATTCTCTGTATATCCTTTCATATTCTTCAAAGTGTTGCTTTCTTCGTGTGTTCTTAAAATATAGAGACACAACCCTTACTGTGAGCTAATGGTTTTTATGTTGTTGGATATTGTTCATCACTCCAGGCTATCAAAAATATCAAAAAATATTCTATTTGTTTCCTGCGTGACAAAATGGTTCAAACTTTCTCCCTTTAATTTGATATTTTATACCTTTTCATTTTATAAGGAAAAGACAAAATAAATGTAATGTATGTTGTTTTACAAGGAGCTTATTTCAGCAGCTTTCAGCTCTTCTTTTTTTTGCGTGGAATTTGGAAATTTGCTTAAATTGGCAGGAGAGGAGCACGCTGCATTCTCTGTCAGTTTGAGTTTAAATTAATCACATTTCCATAGACTGAATGTTATCTGTGTTTTAATTTAATTTAATTTTAAATCAAACCAGTCATGATTCTGAAATTATGAAAATAAACCTAACAAAACCCTCATTTAGTATTATATTATTATAATAAATATAATTTTATATAATACCTATTACTTTTTTAACTATTACTAAAAAATTGGAATACACAAAAAAGATTTCAATGTGACATTTCAGTCATAGATTAGGGTCAAATTCTAACAAACTAATACCTACGACTTTTGTCTCAATAAACTTGTAATTACTGCTTATTAATAGTTAGTAAGGTAGTTGTTAAGTTTGCAGAATAAAACATAAATATGTGCTTTATAAGTACTAATAAACAGCCAATATCCTAGTAATATGCATGCTAATAAGCAACTATAGTTCACATTTGTTTTTATTTTCTATTTAGCCTTTAGTTAACCAGGAGAGAACCTCACTGAGATTAAAATCTCTTTTACAGGAGTGTCCTGGCCAAGATAGGCAGCCCAGTTATACAAATACACATAACAAACAACAATACAAAACACAATAATTGGATCCTAAACTAAAGTGTTACTGACATTTCTTACAATGAACAGACCATACAACACAACACTACACCACTCAACCAATACATGCATGCTATTAAAAACCACTGCTTTTCACAGGTCTTACCTGATAAAGCCCCCTTGGAAAAAGAAAAAAGACAAGACGTATAAAATCCTTATGACCTGAGGGAGCATTCTCTTGCTCAGTCTCTCTTTCTCTCAGTTCGTTTGAAGAACTTGCACTCTACAGAATTACCAAATCCAAAGAGGAGCAGGTAAAACTCGACAGGAATGCATTGTCTTGCAGAGTGATCCAAGCTTGTCTGTGAGGAAACTTCTTCTGGCTTCCTCCCTGCTCACTTCTGTTGGCTGGAAAATCCTCCACAGTGTCCCCCTCCCCTCCTCAGATGTCAGTGAGAATAGGTGAGAGCGCAAGCATGTCTATGTGTCTGGGTTTGTGTTTTGAAGAGACTATGTGCTTTTCCCTTTCTTTCTTGTTCTTTTTTATGACCAGCTGCTCGCTCCAGGAATTATAATGGAGAGGATTTAAAGGGCCAGCAGTGCATTTGAAGGCAGGGAGATTGCGTGTGGTGAGCCCACTGAGAAAAGGAGCAGAAAGAGGAGGATCTAGGAGATCAGAGAGGGGGATGGAGTTTTTTTTGGCTTTGTTTATGATAGTTGTTTCTCTCTCTCCCTTTTTCTCGATGTGGAGGACTAACCACTTCAAGGCTTTTCTTCACTACACATATGTATGTACTTGGAGTATGAAGGAAGATGAAGGAGACCTAAAAACCTGAGAGCAAGAGATGTGCTCATAACACATGCTAGCTGTCATATTAATATTTGAAAGCTGGTTTATAATGGTAAATACCATGTAATATATATATATATATATATACACACACACACACACACACACACACACACACACACACACACCATACAAATGACACCTACCTTCAAGGTTTCACTGAAGAATTTCAATGTTTAAAACACTTTAACGTTTATAACAAAAGAGCATTACCATTACAGCCACTATAGCAAAGATTTTTTTTATTACGTTATGGAATACATTTGATTAAAACCCTATTCGGACGGGACTAGTTTAACATGGAGAGGTGGGTAAGTAATTAATACCAGATCTTCTCAGAATTTTAGTCCCATCCGAATGTGCCATCTCAGTAATCATTACGGACATTGTCGCACTTTTGGAGTATGGAGGCGCTTGAAAAGCATTCAGTTGTGTTCTAGGGGGTGGGACAAGTCTGTGGCAAAACTCAAGTGTTTTCCACATACCATTCAGATCAAAAAGTAGGTCAAAAGCACTTGTTAGAGGCACAAAACTTATTTTTGCATTAGGTAAGTGTCTATTACCAACATAATCCAATCTGAATTTAATTAATACATTGTTCGACCAGAACTAACTGTTTTATATATACAAATATAGGTTTGCACACATGATATCAGGAAGCAACATAATACACACATGACGACAGAAGGGCGGTGCGTAAATCGATTTACCCCTCCCACTTCTGCTGGTTTAACTGAGATATCTTATCCCGTGCGAATTGGCCATTATTATTACAGACGTCCTGTGGTAAAATTACATTACTCCATCTACCCTTGTAAAACTAATCCTGTCCGAATAGGGCTTAAAATTCATTTTAATTAAATAGGAGTAATCCAGACCAGTATAAACCACCTAAGACCAGCATTAAAATTCCATTCAGCAGGGTGTTGAAGAAAAAAATTGTGTGAAAGAGCTGTTTTTGGCTTTGTAAACTCGAGATGAAAAGGCACCGCATGAGAAATTTCATTCTGAATGAAAAATTACTTGTGGCTCCTGACCATCAAATTACCTCAGCTGGAGTCATTCATCTTCTCAGCGGATGACACCTCTGATACCACCGTCTCCTAAGGAGATAAAGGTCTCGCTCTTTTTAATCTTTTCAGGGGGAAAAACGTGAGATTAAATGCTCACCTCTACAATTATCTTTGTGCTCCTGATTTACAGCGCCTGGCTTATGAAAGATGCATTAGAGCCTGTTAAATGAATGAATCAGAAGTGTGAAGCCTGAAAACACAAGCAACCCCTCTTTATTTATTTTTTATTTTTTTTTGAAAATGAAATATGAAAATGAAATTTTTATTGGAAAGTATTTATCACATATTATGTGATATCCAGCCAAAAATGTTGCTCTATATAATGAGGTATGTTGTTTTTGAAAGTTATCTATTGTCTGTCTGTCTGTCAGCTAGCTGCTTTTTAAATTGGAATCTAAAAGGCAATCACAAGCTAAATAGTTAAGTTATTCCATTAACACTATATATATATATATATATATATATATTTGAATAATATATAGCATCGGCTGGGGATGTCAAAATATTTGGACTGTATTTGTAACCCTCAGCAGGGTGTCAAGACTGCAGGTACCAATACTGCCGTTGCACCTTTATGCTGAGCTAACTCTCAGGTTTCCCTTGTGTATGGTGCTCACATGGCTGTAGGCTGACACAAAGAGCCCTATAGGACTGCTGACATATGGGGCCTGGAGATCCATCCGTCACTCTGCTGGGACCAAACACCATGAAGGGGCATACAAGTGGAAACCAAATATAGTTGAATATCAATTGCTGTGACATCTCTTCCCTATTGGCTGCTATTTCTTGGCCACAAATCAAGTCGTTAAGTCACTCGTTTACACCTGTTGTCTCTGCTGTCCTTCACAGCTCCAGGAGTCCTGTTACCTGATTCATTCTACTGTAGTACTGCAGATCTCAGTGACTCCACCAGCAGGTACCAATGAAAATGTATTCACAAATCTATTCTGATTCGAAAGGTTTAGACTTGTCTTGTCCATATTACAAAATGATATGCATCAATTAATGCATTAATGTTGGTTATTCACTATTATGAACAATCCGGTTCCTAAATTCCTCAATTCTCTACCCTCCATTTTGATATTAAGCACATACTGTATAACCAATGTTCTTAGATAAGACGTAACATCATGTAGTTCATTCGATATTTTCATATTTTAACACAATAAATTGCTAAAAGAATAAATGTATTTCTTTCAAAATTAACAAAACATATACTGTTGACTAATACTGACGGTGTTGACAAAGGTCCGACTGAGGTTGCAACAGATTTAAACACAAAAAAAAAATTTTCAAACTGATTGACAGGATGACAAATTAATAAAGCTAATTCTTATCTTATATTTAATGTAATTCAACAATCCTTCCAGTGGTTTGCTTTTCTCATTTTAGCAGTATAGTAGCCTATGTCTCTTTCTGGTTCTCCAGTATGCTCACTAGCTCACTTGTTTAGTGTAATGGTAAACATTATTATGTGCCACCCTGTAGCAGCAACAGAAATGTTCTCAATGTGAATCCAAAGGATCTGTCTTTAAACCACATCAAATACACACATTTTATTTGTGCCTGACCTGAATGATGTAAGCATTGGGCAACTAGCGTCAGACATGTTCACTCTTCATCAGGGTTTGCTATTGCTGTATATCATGTGAGTGACAGGTTGTCACTCAAAAAATTATGTGCTCAAATACAAACGGCCATATTCCATTAAAATTTGCATTGTGTCTTCAAAGGGCTGTTTTTTTTAGGTTGGGATAATGGTTAGACACTTAGTTGTGATGGTTAGGGTAAAAGGCTAGTGATTGCATTATATCAATGAATTACCTCATACATATAGTTATTGTGTGTGTGTGTGTAAGGCATGTAAGTCAGGCCAAATATAGGCTATATGCAAATAAAATCATGAAACAACATAAGAATAATTCCCCATTTGCAAAGAACATTATATCACTATATAAAGAGTTTTTGTGAGCACTTCAGCTTCATCAGCTTACAAGTCAACACCAACAGACACAATTTGATATTTTACCCATGTGTTGTACAGTGGAGCAATTTAGTTTTGTTCCTATTTCCTATTTTTCAACTAATAACAGAAATGATCACACTGGAAAGACGGAGCTGACATGTTAAAGCTGTGACCACAGAGACTTCTAACTACTCTAAATTCTTAAAACGACACCATAAAAATGATCATAAAAGCTGTAACAGACTAAATGCACAGAGATATTTAGAAAGCTAATGAAATTCTTACAGCTGAGCAATGTTTCACATCTTTACTCATTTGGCTCTCTATGCAGATATCCCTTTTTTCACTTTAAGAGAACCAGACATTTAAATATGGTGCACATAACAATTAAGCTTGATTGTAATTTTCCATCTAGAGAGGACTGAATTAAAGTCTCAAATATCTTTGATGACCCTCTTCCTGATTCACAATGACACACTAAATAGCCAGCAGCTTGCTTCATTTCAAAAAAAGGTTTGCCGATTCGTTTCTCAATGGTATGTACTATGTAGACAGTTTACAAAACCCACAAAGCGCAGTTGAACCCTTGGGATTTGTTTGTTTGGCATTTGGTTGTTTTTCATTGCATTTAAATTTTTTTTTATTGTTAATTGCCTGCTGCTACATATCAAACCTTCAGATCAATAATTGGCCAAACCACAGATGACAAGAACGCCACAGTTAGTGATTTTGATTGATGTCAAGAATCAGTGCTCTTAAAGATCCATATGAAGGTCTGCTCTTCGGAGATCCAAATCCTAAAAGTGTTCATGTGAATCTGAATGCGATTTTAGGTGTCAGAAGGTTTTGTGAGGCTGTTGAGAGATCACGAATCTCCCCACACAATGAAGAGTATGTGCCTGAACATATCTCAAGCCCTCATGCATAAAGATGCCACTCTCCTCTTTAAATCCAATCTCTGTTGCTTTTATCTGCTCTCACACATGCATTTTCATACTTCTGTGGAACTTCTTTTCCTTTGTGATTAGACACTTGCTCTGTTTGAATTACTACTACTTCACTTGATTGAGGAACACTTTCATGAACGTTAACATTGACAGACAGCATTTAATTCCTTCAGTACCTTGTACAATCAGTTATGGGCAAGCATCCAAACCAACTTAGTTACTAAAAAATTGTGTTAGCTTGGGCATTGAAATCAGTGTGGGAGTGAAATGCTGAATACCACTTAACATTTTAGGGTTTCAATTTTGTTAAAAAACCTAGTTATTTTAAGTCACATTGGATGAGCCATGTTGAAGATTAAAACATCTTAAAGTCTATCTACAACCATGTGCTGTCAGAGTTATGTTTTGTTTTGTCTTAGTTTTCATTGTGTTCAGTTGCTATTTTCCTTTGACCCAATTTCCCCATTCATCTCGTTCACCTGTACCTTATTAACTCGTTAGCTCCTTTGTTTGCCCTCTCTACTTAACCCCTCAGGTTTAGCCTGTTCCTCGTCCTGTATTGTTTAATGTCTACGTTAAAGTTTTTTTAGGTTTACTATCATACTACATATACTATTGCTCTTTTTGCGCTGTAAGTAATTGCGTAAATACCAGTAAATTGATTAGCGTAGTGTAAACCGTAGTAAATCACCTTGCATGATTCTTTTAAATACTCTCCTCCCATAAATGTTGCATCTGAAAGGGAAACTCCTACAAATGCATATGCAATAAGGTCAGCCACAAAAATAACTGTCCACACCTTTTCAGTGCTATTTTTTCAGTGCTTCTCTTTAGTAAATTCTGACAGTAGTTTTTTAATGCCAAAAGATAGTTTGCACTGGCTGTTAGTAAATCTGGCCCTTAATATTTAAGTTCAATGTAAATATTTTCATTTTGATGACATAAATTAATTTGTGAAAATATGTCAAAGTGGCCAAACATGGTTATTTTAAAATGTTGATAAATTCAATCACAGGATGGTGGGAATGAAAAAAAAAAAAAAACGGGCGGGTAAAGGCTCTTCTGTTAATATGGAGCATACATGAAAAATAATCCTCCAGTTTTTTCTCCCTGTATGTGATCAGCTCAGCGTTTATTTAATTGACATCGATGGATATTATTTGCTTTTGTAGCATTATATAAAAATGGTCACTTGGACTGTTACTGAAGCCAGCATGTGGACGGGCCTCAACTTTAATTGTCTGGTGTTTATGCTTTGTCAGTCCCATTCTGCTTAGTTGCACAAAATCATACAAGAAACCCCTTCAGCTCCCCTCAATTCGGAACAGTGGGGTTTCACATGGCATCTGGTCCATCTTAATAAACACTTGTGCAGGATAAGGCATCTCAGAACATTTCATTTGTCACTTCAGTATAATATCAGGTCTTTGTCATGTTTTTACATCACAGTATTTTAAATAATGCTTCAAGGCTGCACACACTTCATTCTCTGAGGCTGATATTTTTCCCTTTGGCTGACACATAATTACATTGGAATCTATGAGATTCAAGCAGAATGATAACCTTTCCAGAAAGTCATATTCACCAATCCTATAGTGAACATAAAAATCTTGTGTTGCTGAGAATTCCTCCCTGCAAGAATTACAAATTGCAGTAAATGGTAAAACTATTTGCGTGAATAGATTAATATGATAACAAATACCAATTTGCAACATCAAGCAGCATAACTAACAATTTTTGTATAGATGAAAGCAGTTGACACCGGAAGCTAAGGTGAAAATGGCCATGCTTGCTCTTACGTTAAAAATAAGGTGAATAGCATTACATATGGGCATGGACAGTCACATAGTTTGCTGTCCTCTTCTCTTTTTTCCCCTTATGTTGACCTTTCTGCTTCTGACCTCGTTGTTTTTTTCCTAGATGTCAGGCTCTGATGGAGCCTAGCAGCTGTGGTGGATATGAATGCTGAATGCTTTGCATTTACATTAATAGCTGGACAAGCTCAACTTGACATGGAAAGGTCACATTGTAATGATGAAATGACTTGCTCTGGATTGCTCAGTGTGCAAAAGTCAGTTAGAGAACAGACTGCCCACCTATAGAAAGTTAAGGTAGAATTCCCATCACACAAAAAAACTCATCTTGATGTTTCATTGGAATTTTGTATATTTTTCCCCAAGAGTTGCACATTCCCACATGAAAGGACAAAATTTTCCTGCTTGCAGGAGCCGCACTTGACAGTGGCAGAAAGTGATGACTTTTTGAGAAGATAAGTTTATAGACACTAACATGTTTTTTCCTCACAGATGTTCCTCTTTTCAGTCGTTCTGTGGCTTATTTTGAGAAACTTGTGTGTGTTTCTACACATGACAATGCCTTTCAAGTACAACTAGGGCAAGTTAGCATGCCATCTCTGGCCCTTTTACCCTGTTTTGTCCCCATTTACATTCTCTCCCACTCTCCTCTTGCTTGAATTTGATTGAAAATGTTTAAATAAATCATTGTGTGGCTTACGTATGAAGATAACCCAGAGTTCTTGTTTGTCGGTAGATATTCCTCGCTGGTCTCTGGCAACTTGCTGGCAAGACTTCAAGCACTTGGTGTGAGCAACTTAAGAGTTAGTTCGGTCGAAGAGATGCAAGTCTAATTGCTTTGTTCTCATTTTTACAACACTGGAGGACAAGTATAAATCAACCAGCGCTGTTCTTTTTAAAGGGGCATTTGTCTTTATGGTCTAGTTTATCTCTTTGTTGCCTGTTCAACTCAACATGCATGATAATACTCAACTAACAATTATAATAATAATACAATTCATGTTTATTCTGGTCAACCGGCTTCCAGAAAACCCAAGACGTTTTACTGCTTACTATTTATTCAAATCTTGCTTACTTTATCGTTTTACTTAAAAATGATATCCATAGCGCTGTCATGAGTATGAGATTTTGATTGGCGATTATTGTCAATCAAATAATTGTGATAATTTAATTGTCTGTTTAATAATTTATTTAAGTCTTTTATTTACATTGATCATGGAGACAAAATAAAATGTATGAATTCCATTTGTAAGCAATTATTTGATTGACAATAATCGCCAATCAAAATCTCATACTCATGACAGCCCTATGGATATAATTTTATAACATTATACATTTTATAACATATAACATTGATGGTAGAATAGTGTGAGAATAACATTCTAAATATTATACCCAATATTTTATATAATATTTAATATTATACATGCAATATAATATGACATTTATATATGTACTATTTTAACTGTTTATTTAATTAAAATAAAATTCGAACCATTCCCATCTGAATATTATATTAGAGTAACATAAAATGTATTATGATTCATTAATATATTGAAAAGAAGACTATGATTATCCAGTGTTTTCTGGATGAAATAAAATGGTGGTAAAATAAAATGGCATTTTCACTTTTAAATGAATGTGAGCATAAATCGCTGTGATGCTTTTTTTCCTCTGCTGTAAAATACTCCATAGTTTGAGCCACATTGACTTGCTTGGATGCACCACACTGTCAAAGTGTCAAATTATTTAAGTAATTACTAGATTGAACTTTAGTTGCTGGCTGTGAGGACGTCATGGAGCAACCGTTACGTGTGAGTTAATAGTATGTTCTGGCAAATAGTATCCACTGTATTGCCTCAATACTTTTTCTTTCTGCACTCCTAAAAGCTTTTGTCTGTTTGTTTTGTCCCAGATGTGTGGTACCTTGTGAAATGTTACAAAATCGATCTTTACAAACATACATTTTTCATTAAGCATATGTATTTTTAAGCACTCCTTTTAAGTCTCCAGGGTATAATATATACTTGAATTTAACAACCAGTATTTTCAAGGTTACAGTAAATGACATTAAAGGCCATCCTGCATCCTGTCTTGTCTGAGTTGTTGACTTTCCCTCAGTGTTTATGCTGCTGTTGTTCTTTATCGACTGCGTCATCTAGGTTTGTATGAGTAAGAAGCCGTTGTGGAAAATAGCTGTCATGTTGTCATGTTTCTCAAGGAATGATGGTGTTCTTTTGCCATGTAAAGCATTTTAGATAAGGTCCCCTAACGGCTGATATATGAAAAAGGGATGTGAAATTGGTTTACCA
Source organism: Semotilus atromaculatus (assembly GCA_031834385.1). NCBI lineage: Eukaryota > Metazoa > Chordata > Actinopteri > Cypriniformes > Leuciscidae > Semotilus > Semotilus atromaculatus. Next base: position 11,545,663 of record JAULUF010000052.1, on the reverse strand, counting down.
CAGTGTACTGAAAGAGTAAGTGGTTCCAAATGAAATGTAATGTGAGTGATGCAGCGGCTGAACTTGAAGTCCTGCTGTGGTTCTGTATTGACAAGGAGCAGAGAATCCCATGGGTCCTCAAATACATGTACTTTGGTCTGCTCCTTCATAATAATTTCATATTGATCGCTTGATTTTTAGTTTTTTGTCGATTTTTGTTTCTCATGCCTTAGAAATGACATGCACATTTTAATAAAGCGGAATGCACAGAAACAAACTAAGCAGATCAAGTGTGAAATTAACGCAGAATGTGGCCTGGTTAACATTGTGTTTATGGATTCTTGTGTGGTCAGGAGCAATGAGGGATTTAGAGTTAATTTGTTTTTCTCTGATTGTTATTGACGGAGGGAAGAACACTGGTGTATGAAAGTTGAAGAGGGGCTCCTGGAAAGAAACTGAATAGGCACATGTGGGAATTATGTGTGATTTCATAAATTCATTCGAATCATAATTTCCCCTCGCTGATGAATCTGTCATAAGGAGAAGGCCAGAACTGAGATGAAGCCAGATAATGGACTTCCGATAAAGGTGTATGTGGTCATGACTTTTTTTTCTCAAATGAATGATTCTCACATAGTTTAGTATCATTCTTAGGTTTCTGAGGACGATCATGGGGGAAACCAGGTCATAGATGGTTTGAGACTGCATACATTGGCTCGCTACAAGCTGGAAGTCCTGCATTTGAATGAGTACAGAACATTCCTCCAAGTGATGACCAGAATCTCTAACAGTCAAGTTTTAGACTACCTGGGTCCACCAGTCTCTGTTTTTTTTGTAGTAGTAGTAGTTTGCTGTTGATGAATGTAGGAGTATGAAAAATAACATTTTAACTATTGAATAGCAAATTCCTGTTAATTGAAATGTTAGTGCATTAAATTAAGTGCTAATTTAATGTGTTTTCTCAGATACAAAGACAAAAGGCTGTCTGCTTATTCCAGACAAATATTTGCTCTTGCTGTCAAATATTTACCTTCGTTAGTTTGTGAATTCAAATGACCTTTCCTTGTCAAGTCAAATCAAAATAACTTCCAGAACTGCATCATATTAGTATTCTGTCATCATTTGCTCACTCTCATGTCTTTCCAACCCCATATGATTATGTTTCTTCTTTAGAATTCTAGGACTTCTTTAGGATTTTTTTTTTAATTTGTAGCTGCTGCTCGAATATTGTCTTTGTAAATTTGTTGGCGATCAAATGTTCAATATTACTACTCTCCATAATTTAGGGATCTGGTATATTATCAGCAGGAGCAGTTCAAACTATTATAATTTATGTCTTTATGATTATTGGTTGATATACCAAGGGAGTCTAGCCTTCTCTGCGACATATTTTTTTTTACCAGCAGAAGCTAGAATAGGTCTGGCTATGGATTTATCTCCCCCTCACCTTCTCTTATCCCCTCAGACTTGCCTTAGCACATTTTTCCAAACTCGTTCAGGGAAGAGTAGTGGTTCCGACTTCGGTGATATAGTGAAATTACAAACATGAATACACATTCTGAGACATGAAATGAAATGAATAACTGGGAATTTTTATTAACATTAAATTGTCCTTCTCCTATTTTCCACCTCAAAATTTTGGGTAGGCTGTGCCTCCCATGACGAGTCGCCACTGATAAGTTTTTCTGATAAATTTGTTAATCTTTGCATAACCCATATTATTATTATTATTATTATTATTACAGTTTTAAATATCCATTTGTTTATATTTTTTTCCAATATGTGATTTATCCTGTGATGGCAAAGCTGAATTTTCAGCAGCCATTACTAGTCTTCTGAGTCACATGATCCTTCAGAAATTATTCTAAAATGATGATTTTTTTGGTCAGGAAACATTTCTTTATGATTATCAAAGTTAAAAACAGTTGTGCTGCTTAATATTTTTGTGAAAACCATGATTCATTTATTTCAGGATTCTTTCATCAATAGAAAGTTCAAAAGAACAGCGTTTGTTTGAAATATAACTTTTGTCAAAGAAAAATTGCCATGGTGAATGTGAGCAAAAAAAAAGTGCGGTTTTCTGTCTAATGTATTCCACACCATCAGTTTGCTCTCTCAGAAGAAAACACCTCTCTTTATATCATGCTGATGCCTATGCCTACTTTAGGACCTATGCAGGAATTCAATATCTGATTTCATCAATTGCAAAATAACATGGCAGACAGTCATTCCTAGCCAGCAGCCATATCACCCTGTAGCCCAAGACTGGTCGCCCACTGAAGCAAAGCAGGCTGAGCCTGGTCAGTACCTGAATGGGAAACCTCCTGGGAAAAACTAGGTTGCTGCTGGAAGAGGTGTTAGTGAGGCCAGCAGGGGGCGCTCACCCTGTGGTCTGTGTGGGTCCTAACGCCCCAGTATACCAATGGGGACACTTTACCGTCAAAAAGCACCGTCCTTCAGATGAGACGTTAAACCAAGGTCCTGACTCTCTGGTCATTAAAAATCCCAGGATGTCCTTCGAAGGAGTAGGGGTGTAATCTGGGCCAAATTTCTCCATTGCCCTCTGTCCATCATGACCTCCAAATCATCCTGTTATATACTGATTGGCTTCATCACTCTGTCTCCTCTCCACTAATAAGCTGGTGAGCGGTGGGCGTTCTGTCGCAATATGGCTGCCGTCACATCATCCAGGTGGATGCTTCACATTTGTAGTGGTTGAGATTCCCCCTTTCTATCTAAAGCAGTTTAAGTGCAGATAAAAGTATATATGAATATATATAAATGCAACGAATTATTATTATTATTATTATTAATGATTGGATTGAAGATAAAGATGCCAAAAATGGTAGTTAACACTCTTTCCTTTCACCAATCAGAGTATAGAGCTGAATTTTTTCAACAGTTTGCAGTTCAGAAGCCCATGCTATGCTACATTCTGGTATAAGTTCACTGCAGAGGCAACAGTCTTGCGTACTATTTGACAGCTAGGAACACATCACAAACTAATGTAGGTTAATTGCTTCCCACCTTAGCGGGATAATTCATTAAGCCCTTTTCCGTTTGCTTCCAACACAAGACGCCCTGTGCTCCCAGGTGCGCACAACTCTTGGCATTGAGGAGTTTTGGGTTTAGATGAGATTTCACTCCCACCCACCTCCAAATGTGTGGACCGCAGTGGTGAAAGGGAGTGCAAGGATACTAATACATTTGTCTGCTAGATCACTGGAGAGAGAAGTATCAAAAGAGTGCTGCTAATTGCAGTGCTCCCTTCATACATCATTGAGTCAAGTGGAAATAATTCAATGTTGCATTCGGATTTGTTTTGTTAAAAGATCCCCTGACACCCCGGAGGAGGAAGAAGAGAAGACAGAAGGGGAGGGATGTGTGCGGAGAAATTACATGCAGAGCTGAACGTTATGCTGATTTGGGTTTCACGCCGGGTCGACTGTATGTGCCATGTTTTTGTCTGCAGATTCATAAGGGAGGAGAGATGGATGAAAATAATGTAAACCTGATTTACCTTGAAGTTGGCTTTGATAGATGTCACAGTATATACATAGAAAACAAATAGTGATTGCAAAAAGCATTTGGACACATAAGCCGCACTTCAAATGTCTGAACATCTCTGCATTAAATAACAAAATATAAAACCAAGTGGCATCCGCTATCCATCCATCCATCCATCCATCCATCCATCCATCCATCCAAATAATTTCTATACACCTATATACGTTTCTATATAACTTTCAAAAGCTGTGCATTCATACCTTGCGTATATGCCTGCACAGCTTACGTTTTATGTGTTAGATGCTGTCAATACGTCCATACCTTTTATATTTAAACGTACAAAAATGGATGTGTAAATGTTACTTGAGAATATCTACCAATACTTAAATGAGATCAGGTTGTGTGTGAAGCTAGACCACACAATTAATAATTATATCACCAGACAGTACTGAACTGTAGTTTGACTGTTGTTTGAACCTGTGGTGTACACTAAATAACTGATGTAGAAAGCCATTGAGAGCACTCTGCTTGCCAAAGTGCATTTAATTTGTTTAACATAACAGTGTGTCCTAATTCAACTGAACTGTCTTTCTGAGGTCTGATTAATATTCATAAAACAAAACCAGGAATTTTCTCTCCTTCATTTGAGCAGATTTTGTACTAAAACGTATGACATGTCCAAGTATCCACATAGCATTTTTGAATATTTCTCTCTCCTTGTCCAAGCTTTTCAAACTTTCCACTTTCATCTCACTTTTAGACTGCTAAGCCACTGGGACATCCTAGAAGGGTAGAAAACACCTCAGAAGACTCGCTTTCACACGTTCACTCACTTTACTCCCACAGCTGTCACAGCTTTGCCAGATCCCTCAACACACCATAAGCACTCCCCTTGAGAGACGTTACTCACTTCACCTGAGCAAACCATGTTAACCTTAGAGATGCTGCCATTAAACACTAGCTACCTAATTCCCCACAAAAAAGTGAAATATTAAAAGGTAAATTTTGTATATTCATGCACAAAAATACTGGTGTCTCCTTGCTTGTATCAGTTAACTTAATCCTCTCAACCTATTAAATAATAAATAAACTGCAGAGTAAATTTGAATAAAACAGTAAAACAGCAGTGTGAAATGTAACAAGCAGAATTAAAGTTTTCCACAAGACTGGGAAGATGGATCTTAACTTTTTAATTAGACAGTGTCCACATACCATCTTGCTCTGGATGGAGGAATGTGGGATGCAGCGTCTAATCAGGTAGCAGATAAACAACATGCAAATGATGGATGTGTAATGGACTTGCAAGCAGAGAGAAAGTACTGCTTACTATCTGAATGGAAGTCACATAATTCTTTGACACAAGCATGAAATAACTTAATGGAAGTAGACTTAATTAGGTAGGATCTGGGATAAGCTGTGTATATGTGTTTTAAAAAGAAAGTTATAAGGCAGGGAAAGACTGATACAATCCCATTTACAAAGATTTGTCTTAATCATAGCAATTAATCCATTGGCACAGTAAGCATTACAGTGTCATCAGCTGTTTTCTAATGAATTTGAATATTTACATATCAGATTATTGTTGTGAATTTCCCCAAAGATGAGTTTCCAAATATTCCCAAAGCCATTCATTATGAGTGAATGTTCCTGAATTATACAGCAATTGTGGCTGGCGGTAACAACTTTTGTGTGAGCTCTACACATTTCTACAAACACATTTAGACTAATGGCCTGATTGCAAAGCAGCTGGGGGCCATACTCCCATTCCTTGGGTCTCCAGAGTGAGATATTGCATCAATAAATATGGCTAATGGGTGAACATGCCAGGCTAGGGTAAAACACTTCAATAAGAGGAAGACTGAGGATGACAGCTGAGGGATCCATCAGTAGAGCAGAAACTGTTTAAAGATGATTAAATAGCTTGTTATTCGTACACTGGCTCATGATTTTTCATATCTAGGTGGGAGGGACAAAGAGCGGGTGGGTAGATGGTCACCAAAAAGAACTCAAGGTCTTATTCATTTTGCATATTTTGTCCTTAAGTACTGGTAGTGTGACTAGTGTGTTCGTAGTAACATGTAATGAGATGTAATATACCAAGAGTGCCCAGATTATGTAGGATACTTGTTCACTCCAACAAGTATTGGACACTTCTTACACGTAATGTCCAGTGTTTTTGCTTCGTTGCAGAAGGCAAGTTATTTTCGATTTGGTGAAAGTGGCAACTAGCGAAACATGGAGAAGACAGGGCTTTACAAATGTAAGTTGAATGCTGTATCATCATCACCCATTTGAATATAGGTACAATATGTAAAAAGCCATTTTGGGGCACTTCTTTTTATTTATATACTTGGCCAACTTTTTAAAGCTAGCAGCCACCTTATTTCCCTCAAGTGAATGTAAAAACGTTACTAAAAACATGTGTTCCATTAGAAACGATACTACACTTTGTACATTCATACATCAAATGGCTGAGTACATAGTGTTTACTGAGAGCATGCATGCATTGTATATAATCTGAGGCACAGCTTAAACAGCTTTCTTTATTTGCAACTGTTTTAGCTATTCCCTGCCCTCTGTATCGCTATGGCAACTGTAACCATAGCGCGCTCAGATGTTCATAAAGCGAGGAGTGGAATATCACCCACAGCTGTGCGGCTGTTGAGGTGATGGACGTGTGTGGAGAAGATGAGGCTGAATATAACTGACTGATTGATTTACAGTTATGTGTGACACTGAAGGATGTGGGCCCCAGGTGTGATCCTGGAGAAGCTGACCCAAAGGACTGCGGGGCTCTCTGGTTTATGAGGCTGTTAACTCTTACTCTGTGTTCCCCAAAATAGAGCTCTACGTGACCCCACAGGTAATTGGATATAGAATTTTTCTATTAGCCTACTGCTTTTGTATTGATCTTTTACTTAAGTGTGAAGTAAGGGTGACAGACGTTTTAATATATATATATATATATATTTTATTTATTTTTTTACTAAATTACTATAAAAACAATTTTGTATGCAACATTTTTGTCAGTCTTAAGACTGAGACTTTAACAGCCAAGACTGTAGATTATGTATTGGTAAGTGTAAATTACACACTAAAAAAAATGTCTAAACAAATAAAAAATACTGGCAGGTTTTTTAATGTAAACTTGCCAGTACTATTTCTATAGTTGTCTCTTGAAGATTTTCCTGTAAAATGATATTATTTTTCTGGTTATATAATACAGATTTACTGTATGGTATACCTCTTGCATCCAAAAAATTTTTTGTATATTTTCTATAAATATATTATAAAAAACTTATATTCTCATCTATTAACTAAACGGATGTTTTACTGTAACATTTTTACATTCTATTTCTGTTTGAATTCCAATCATTATTTATAGTGCAGTGTGAGGATGCAGTTCAATGTGATGTGCATCTAGGGTATGAGGGTAGGTGAGAGGCATTCTCCAAACAACGTGCATGTCTCACAGTGTTGACTTACAGTACCGCATTTGGAAAAAAGGGAAATGAGTTGACAGTGTGACTGCTTGTTTGATCTTATAGGCTGGCTGCTGTCAACAGCTGCACACAAACACACTTTTTTTTTTTCATCTGAGCTCATGACTGTATCAAGGTCAAAACATTTTAGACACATGCAATGATCTTTCATCAGGCAGAACAGAACAAATAGGCCCTATTGACTTTTCATCTCTTAAACAACTTTCATTATATCAGTGTGCAGGAAACTGCTGGAGACTTAAATGATGAAAAGCATTCAGAATTGAATTCAGAATACTTTTTGCATATTGCATAAGTATAAGAATTTAGTTGAAATATTCTGTTTTATACATTAGTTTCTTGCACCATAATGGAAGACATTTTCCAGAATGCTCAAAACTCATACCACATGAAGCAGGATGGCACATTCCATCAGGATGGCACTTCCTGTCATTCAAATTCAAATTCAGCATGATGTGGCCATTTCAAATACCAGCTCATGAACTAGACAGTTCTTAAATTCAAACTTTGCCAACCCTGTGAAGAATAAATTAATACTCTGAACTCCCACACATGTGGATTGGACGGAGATCTACTTTTCAGGTTTTCTCTAGATTTATTAAGGGCAGATGATAGGCAAGCAGTATAGACCTTATGTAGCCCCGCCCCTTTTCAGCGCTGCGCTTGTTGTCTTTTGACTTCCGGTCTGTATTTTCACAGCGATCTTGCATAGACATTTGTTAAGACATCTGCTTTACAATGCTTATGATAAACACAATGCTCAAGATAACTTTCATTAACTCTACAATAAGTAAATCCACATCACCAGCTAATTACTTCTCGGCAGCGATGCCATAGAAATATACAGAGCGACCGCAAAAACGGAAGTTCAAAGACAATATTCTAAAGATGGCGGCACCCTCGTTTCTCTGGTGCATAAGGTCTAATAGATCTGCCATTATCAATCTCTTCAGAACAGGAGAATCCTTGCCAGCAGCTGAGAGAAATATGCAATCATAAGCCATATTTCAGTGCTGCTCATTCTTCTTCTGCTCTTTAGAAAGCAGGATTGAACCATCTCTGAGATGGATGTTTAATAAAAACATGCTATAAACCTTTACACATGAGGGGAACTGTGCCTATAATAAATGTATGAGATAAGGGCAAACGGCATATTAATCTTAAGTGATGCATGTACATTCATGTTCTTGTTATTGACTGCAAATCTGGTTAAATACCATGAATGAAATTGCTTTAACCCAATAAATTGAACTAAGGTTGTGCAAATTTATACTTTAGCATTATAAGATCTAAGTTACAGAATTAAAAAGTAATGTGATTCATCGTTTATCGACATACTGTGCAATTTCACTCTATGATGGAGCTTTCAACCCTAACTCAAGTAAATTCTGATTTGCGGGATCTCATTTCTAGGAATGGCATATTAACGTTCTTGACAATTTAATGTAAGTTGGGAACCGGTTCATTATGTATGCGCTCTTAGATGTACCATGGTTATGCACCCTAAATATGACAGCAGCATTTTTATACAAGATACCTCAATTTCAGGCATGAGTGATATATTCATTATGCAAAGTAGAATTTCAAAGTTCCACCTTGGGATTGGACGTATTTGTTTAGTGGTTTTCTATGTCACCTCGGGCCTAACTCAACCAATTCACGCATCTTAAAATTACCGGAGAGCTGTCACAATCTCACAAACGCACAGTAAAGCTTTCACAAGGTTCCTGCAGTCACAATTTACAGGTTCACCTTAAGAGCCTTACCACTGGTTTTGTTAATATGCAGTGAGAAAAACGTAAGCAATGTATCATCTCGCATACTGTATGTCACGGACGTCTTCACATAAAATGTCTATAACTTTTAGACAGTAAAATAGGCTTTTGTGAGGTCTTTAAAACGCACACTGCATTCTCTTTTACATTGCTAATGGTGGTAAAGTCTCAGTGTCTGACAGGGCTCTGAGTGACACTGACGACAGGGCTGGAATGGGCTCCAGGGTCTAATAGAGTCATAGCTGCATTGTCCCTGCAGCACTTCTTCCTCGGTGCGTATCCTCCACAGTCACCTCTATCCCCCTCTCACCGTTCTTCTCTCCTTGACATGTTCTTTTTCCTCCATATCTAATTTAAAATTGGCTGGTCAGCAGCACAGACCTGACCTCTCCATTACATAACTCATAATTGACTTCCAAGAGAATTTAAGTCATTTAAGTGTCTCTTTCCCAAATCCGCAGGTTAGTAGGAAGGCTGGGAACAAGTGTAGGTGTCTCTCTGCGTACGTGAAAAGCCTTTAATGCAATTTTCTCTGCTTGCAAATTGACATATCTTCGCAGTGATGACTATATCCTGAAGTTATGCTTGTTGTAATCTTCATAAGCGTGCATTTGCTGGAGAGGTGAATAATATCAGACTTCAAAGAAATGTAGATGACTAAGTGTGCTTCCAAAATGGGTGACTTTTCCAGCTGCAAAAACCTGCCTCAGACCCGCACTGATTGGCTTTGTGGGTTGGCCAGGTATGATGGGCTTAGACAGGCTTATTTAGGATAATCTGTGACATTGCATGAGGGAATCGTCCTCACATGTCGGCAATCCTGACAGCCTGCATTCCTGCAATAGCATACCAATCAGTGGATTGAAAAGGTTTTGCCTTATTCTCTTTATGAGAAGCATAGAAAGTGTACATCAACCAGTGTGCTGATGTCTTTCAGGGGGGTCACATTTTTGTAAACTATTTTAAAGATTTTTCAGGCATATTTGTAATTTGTAGATCAATAAAGTGATAAATAATGACAATGTTTATGTTTTTTTTTTTTATCAGTGCTTCATCTGATGGTGATGCACTCAGCACTCTGCTGTTGCTATGGTTACTTCCTCAGGGTAGGTACTAAATAATATTTTCATTGAAATACGATACATAAGTAATCATGAAAGTAAATAATTTGTGTATTTAAATCTGTAAATAATATCTAAAATTAACTATATAATAATAAATAGTTCAGATTTAGACTTATAGACAAACTATAAGTTTAATGTTTCTGTTCATAGGTTCATTCTGAAACATTACTGTGAGCTAGAATTGACTGTACAATACAGCTCACAGTCTGACATTTTCGCTCTTTTTCTCTTTCTCTGTGTAAACAACTGTTTTTTATTATGTGCTATATGCTTCCTTGTATTTGCAAATGGAGGTCTGGGCAAGGATGGTGAGTGAACGCTATCTTCCGTCTGTATCAAACTTGCTAACTTTAGAATAGGCTACAAGGGAAAGATGGGGAGAGGGGAGAAGCTGTTCTTGTTCTAGCATTCATCTGTTTTAATGTACTCTCCATGTATGTATTTATGTATGTGTGTGGGTTCCTTGAAAACCAGCCCAGATAGGTGATCTGGATTTGTCCAGAACATATACTGCCACATATGCCTTTCTCCTTATATGGACTTGTTTTTCTCTTTGTCTTGCTTTCTATATAATGTAATGTACTGTATATTCTTATTGGATGGTTGCAACACCACCCCTGAACAATGTATAAAAGCTAACAGAAAGTAAAGCTGAAGAAATTTTGTGAAATGGCTGCTTGTTCATGACTCCTTTCATAAGCCTATGCCATGAGTGAAAAAAGAGATTGAGAATGAGGCACAGACATTTTTTGTTATAATCTAACAATTACCATTCCAAAACCAATAAACTTTGTAACCTGTAAGTTGAGGTCACAAAACCTCAGATGAGGCAGTTCTAATAATTGACAAAACACAAATCCCTTACATTCGCTGGTAAAAAATACCTTGTAACTCCATTGAGCTTGATTTAGGTAAAATGTTAATAATACAATGACACATGCAAGTGTCTGACCATATATAAAGCCACAATACAAACTTGTTTAATTATTAAAAAAATATTTTAGCCGTTTTTTGCCGGTTAAATTTTTGCTGGTTTCAAAACACACTCCACACTGGATATTACCGGTACATGCCATATATTTTCACTTAAATGGAACGCTTTAACGGTTGGTGGCATATCCTTGGAAAAACTCCTGAGATCCAAAAGCTAATGCCAGCGCATTGTCATGGCGACTTACTTACATTTCAACATCACATTTGCATAGGCCATACTATTTGAAATCTTGATTGGTTGACTGCCAAATTAAAATCAAACAGAATGATAAAATAACTTTATTAACTGGTTAATGGTAATTTCAAATAATTGTATCTGTTTACACAATTAAACTTTCTTTTTTTTATTTTTTATTTATTTTTATTTTCATTTTCAAAAGTTTTCATTCCTTGAAATGGTTCAGAGCCCTGTTTTAAACCCAAATTTAAACATTGAAGAAAAGAAAAAGACGTTCAAGACTGGCTTTATTTGGAGGAATTTTTTTACCTGGTTTTCCACTTCAACAAGGTAACAGAAGACACACAGGATCTCACAACCAACTTTCTTTTGTGTGTGTGTGTGTGTGTGTGTGTGTGTGTATGTGTGTGTGTCACATAATACAATAAGAAGTTAATCAACACCCATTGCAGAGTGTCTCTGTGAATAAATCTCTCTTAATTGGGATATTTTACCCAGTTTTGGACACTCCCAATGCCTTATGGTGTTGATGAGAATATGATAAGCCTCAGAGTGAATTGGGATTTCAATTAGGAAACAGATAATAATCTCCAGAGCCTGTCTCTTCATTCATTCATTACGAAGATAGAGAGTCTGAAGTCATTATTCCACAGCTAATGGGATGAAAACGTATAATTTACTTGCGTTTTAACCATGATAGGTGTTATCGGTGTAATAGGAGAATATGTTATCGAAATCAGATTATAAAATAATTGTCGTGAATATCTGAATCATACCTTTTCTTTTTAATTGACTTTCTGCTCTTTTATATTAAGGGAAATATCTTGGGAGCGTATCTGTTTGTGCAATTATATTACATAGTGATCAGTGGACACTGCAAATGGAGAGACCTTTTTACCTGACAGGATTATGGGGTGTCGAGCTCAGGTGCATGTAAATGAAGGCGGCATCTAGCTGGAGAGCGGCGCGATGAAGAAGACTGTGGTCTGACATTGACAGATGGGGTGTGTCTCCAGCTATCGACTTGGGCCCCGCCTCTACACCACGTCGCACTGCCCTTTGAAGGGTGCCAGAAAGATGTGCCCTATAACTCAGCAGCAGATTGGGGCATAAGCGGACAGAGCGGGAGAACTGGCTGCCACTGATAAAGCTTCGCCCTTGAGAGGTGAGGAAGGGACAGGAAAGGTGAGGAGGGGACAGACATTCATTTGGACATTTACCAGCAGCTCTAAGGATTAATTCAACATACATCTGCAATCCCATAATTCCCAGAGCTCATCATGATTAGAGAGTTTTCCATTCACACGTGCCAGCATTTCCTATGTGAAATTTCTGTAGTTTGGGGAATGAACATAGGATTGTTTCGTTTAAATAGTGACGAGGAAAGCCAATCTGTGAAAGTCATGAACAGACAAAAAGTAGCAGAGCAGTGGAGATGACCAGAAATTGTTATAAAAAAATCAGGAACGAAAGAAAGTCTTGCACACTATCGGTACTTGCAAAAGTATCAAAATAGCTTTATTCGCTGCAATGTTTGGTCTTATGACCTTCATCAGACATAAATACGGGATATTCTTTTGTATTTTTGTTCTTTTGTTTTTGATTTATTTTGGTCTTTTCTCCTACGCATATATCTATTACCTGCAGGTGTGCAAGGGTTATTGTTTATAAAACACTCTTAAAAATGTACGGTGACCAGGTTAAGCTGATTATGTGGTATAGTTTGCTGGTTTTAAGAGTTTTTGGCACTTATCAGCTGGTCAGGATGGGAAACCAGATCCTGACTGGCTAAACCAGCTAAAAACCAGACTGGGAGACCAGCTTAAACAACCTGCTAAGACCAGCAAACTGCCATAGACTGGCTTAAAATGCTTCTTCTTCTTCTTTTTTTACAGCAGTTTATACTAAATATATTTTAAGGTGCATATTTTAAGAATATATTTATATACATACTTTAAGTACATACAAAATATTACAAGACATGGCAACTATTTGATTAGCAAAATACACGTAGTTCCTAATAGTAAATATTTGCTTGCAATGTGTACCGTGATGCAAGCAAGTGTCGATAACTGTCTGAAATGTACAGACATGCAGATATTGTCCATAACAAATTTAAATAACTTCAGGCAGCTCACTTTTTAGGCATATTTTTACCTTCACCCTGCAGGCCCTTTCAATTTTCATTTTTGTCTTCCCATTGTTTGATGGATGATGTTGCGCTGTTGTCATGTTTTGTTCTTTTTGTTCTGTAGGGGAAAATCAGTACTACTGGGGCCAGGCGCGCTGGAAGCTGTTTCATACGAGGGGGGCTGAGGGCTGGGTTGGAAAATATGTGACGTCATTATGTTATGGCTGACGACAAGACATGACATTTCTCTGTACTGTATATGTGTTGTAGCCATTAAAGAAAACATATTTAGTTTCATATTTGTTTAAATATTATAGGCTACTGTTATTTTTTTTATTTAATCAATGTTGATTATGAAAGTGAGCATGCAGCGTGAGAAAGATATGATACATGAGATCATGAGATACCCAAAATGTCTGGAGACATGTCACATGGAGTGGGTAAGACATTATTTTTTACTTTAACTAAGTTTTTTTTTTTTGTAGAAAGACTCTTTTTAAAAGATTTTCGTTTAGTATAAATTGTATCTTAATTTTGATCAATGTTTTATCAACCAATTGCCTGTATTTAATAAATAAGAAGCAAATATATAGCAGACAATGTAAGGCGCCGCGATCATCACTTGCATTGCACGTGAACTGGAGGGCGCCGAAACTCAGCTTTGCCTCACAACAAATATAGGCTATCTAGCTTAAAATGTCTACTTTTAAACGAAACTATTCAAAACGAAAATAAATAGGCTACTCTCTGATTATGTAATCAAATGTGCATTTCTCTCTGGCGTTCATGGCGAGTCCGCATAACTTCATATTTGCAGTGACACAGAAAACACATGTTTATTATTAATAAACAATTAAATGTCTCCTTGCTATTTTTGACACATTAATAATCATTACTTTCGCCGGTTCTTTGTGGCAAGGTTTATGAGTGCGGGCGTGCGCTTGAGTGCGGCTTTATTAGGCTACGTAAACGCTCGTCCTGTATAGCTTATATAGCCTATTTAAGTGATTAAATAAATATAAAGGGGCGATGTGTCCAAAGTGGCTAAAATGAACAACTACTAGTCGACTAGAAAAAAAAAAAACTTTAGTCGGAGGCAGCCCTTATTCCACATAATTTTCGAACCAGCAGGCCATTCTGGGTTGAGCGCGCGACCCTGAGCGGAAGGAGCGAGCGGAGGGATATTCAGAAATGCGCTCTCCGCTCATGCTCTGATCGGAACAAACTAACTAACTAAGCATGACAAATTCAAACTTTATTTCATTTTCTCCGTAGCTTGAACACTCACATACATGATCAAACACAGCATGTCTATTTTTATTTTTTTTTTAACGTTTTTTAGTAGGCTACAATATTATTTTATTCCACAGCCCCCACCAGGGAGGCTGTGGCTATGACGAGGGGGGCTGCAGCCCCCGCAGCACCCCACTTCCCGCGCCACTGACTGGGGCACAAACAAAAAGGTCCTGGGAATTGTGTGTAAATTAATATCATCAATAGTTTGTATGCTGGGGAGATTATAACAAAAGGGTTCACTTATTCTGCACCATCAAGAGTGCTATTTTAAATCTGTAGGCTTACAAAGTTTCTGTCTGGGGTGATCTGTTTGTTTCTCGGTGGTCTCCCTACTCGCACAACATCTGTAGTGCAATGGCAGCCATCTGTGGTTGCCTAACTGCTCATGGGTCAATTTAAATGTATCATTTTGCTCACATGGTTAAATACCGGTTGAAAGCTCTGGCATTTGCTTTGCTTTTATCTGGTATAATGATATTACTTTTAGCCCAACAGATTGAACCCAAAGAAGGACTATTGTATGACTGTTGCAAACACCTGCCCTAAAGCTGAAGACTGAATTTACGAAGGTTTCATCGGGACTGGATATCTAACAGCTCATCAACTTCACTTCATTCATTGATTCTCAGAATGGATTCTATCAGGGGCATCCTAATAGATGAGTACAGTCTATTTTTTTTTCTCTGTTCTTGTCCACTCTGATTACAGAGGTTGAGAAAAGCCACTGAGCTTTAGCATATATATTCATTCTAACTAGATAGATAGATGGATAGATACAGTGGATAGATAGATATTATGACTGATTATTTTGTTTATTAAAAAGAGAGATGAATTGTCAACTGTGTTTTTATGCACTTAAACTGTTTTATTACTTGTTAGATTTTCATCATGTGAAGGACAAACATTGATTTTTCTGCCTAACAGAGAAAGATATGCAGTGAAAACCATGAGTTATGTATCAGTTTATGTAACCAATTTATTACAAGGCCTTTTTTTTGAGAAAATAATTTTGCTACTTTGGTTTATTATCTCTGGAGATGAGATGGTAGACAGGAAATATGATGAAATGTATCCATCACTATATGCAGGCACAGCATTCCTCTGGAGTAAAGCAGACAGATACAATGATTGTTGCAATAGAAATGCTTAAATAAACATACAGATTAAGAGAAGTAATCAGTTAACTTTTTTTATCTAAAGTTTATCCAAACAGAACAGTAATAAACTGTTGGGCAAATGTCATTAAATTGTAAAAAATAGGTGGAACGGAGCATGCACAATTGCATATCCAATACTGACAGATAATAATAAAGTAATACAAACAAATCTCCAATTCTGGTACAAATATATAATGCATCCCCCATCATAGCTTTTGCTGTGTTAGTTATTTGCTCCCCTCTAATTGTTGCATTCTACAAATCACTGCAGGCATGTAAACACTCAAATACCTCCAGTACTTACTCAGTCTAAGTTGAGCTCTTGATTTCCCATGAGGCTCATCTTGAATGGTTTGAAAACATGTCGCTTTAATTAGCACACCGCTAATATCCATGGAAGATCTATAACATAACGCAAAAAGCGCCAATTGCCTGTTTATTTTTTCTTACTTTGATTCTGCTACTCCTTGTGAGGATTTTGAGAACAAACGTAGCCTGCAGTAATCTTAACAGGTGTATTACATAGTTTAATCTCAGATCCAGTTCAATAAAGATTTTTATCAAGGTCTCACCTTACGCAGAGGGAGCCTGTCAGACCCTTTTGTCATTGTGACTTTCAATAAGACACCTTCACATATACTGAGGAGGTGTCAAATATACCAGGACGCAGCACATGATTAATATAGTGTGAATTTGTGCAGACATCACTGTCTTCACTCTTTCTGAGTGCTGAGATTGTGGTTTGCTGCAAGGGAAATACTCTTCCATGTGTTTAATATTCTGTGGAGTGAAACACATTTTTGAGTAAACCAAATCTAGAGGGGTCAATTTTAAATGTGATGATAAATATTCTATGTCTTCTTGCTTAGGATGCTGTGCACTGTCTCTAGATGAATGGAAAAACACGTTGCAACTATATGCTGTGCAGGATTTATTTTTTTCTCAAACCATTGATTTCTTTGCACATCCAGGGGGATGATTGCATATGCAAGATCATGATGTCATACGATCAAAACAATGCAACTCAATTCCTTTTTTAGGAACAGGAGCCCAGAGATATCCATCACAGACTTGTTAGCAATGCAGGACAAAAAATGGGAGACATAATCAAAGGTAAGCATCTTTTTTTGGCTGTAAAATATTAAAACGTATTTCTAACATCAATTAATAAATAAAAAGTTTAGTTAACAGAAAAAGTACAATTCTGTCATAAATGACTCACCCACATGCTATTCATAACCAGTATGGCTTTCTATGTTGGAACACAAAAGGGAAAGTTTTGAAGAATTTCTTGCTCTTTTCTGTGCAAATACTTGGAAACAAAGTTTTCAAAAGGACAAAAGCACTATTAGTAGTAGCATATAACTTGTGCACTGTTTTCCAAGTCTTGGTATGCAAAATGTAAGTTGTTTTGTTAATCTTTTCCAGTGCTGTTTACTACTGTGACCACAGAGTTCAGTCCAATTCATGAATGAATCATTAGGACGGCTTGAATCAGCCGAATACAGTTCTTCAAAATTTCTCTTGTTGTTTTTCACAGAAGAAAGAAACTCAGTTTGGAACGACATGGGGGTGAGTAAATGATGGCAGAATTTTCATTTTTGAGTAAACTACCCCATTAAGAAGCAAAATTGTGCATGACAATGAGACCATGCTTTCAAAGAATCTTTTCAGAGAAAGTTTGGTTTTCATATTAGGCACTTAGACCTATTACGCAAGTTGCTTGTTTGTTTATTTTCAGCATAAATTAAATTTTGCTACATTTTGTGAAGTTTATGCTTAAAACCAATTTGCAGGGTAAGAAAAATTAACATAATTCAAGGTATATTCTTTTAAAACAAATCTTATGCAATTTTGTTATGCAGACTTGTTTTTAAGGAGCTTTGCATATTTTGCAATGCAAAGTCATTGGTTTGATGCTGGGTAATTTTTAGTTTCTCGAATGAGGGCTTATAACTTCATCTATGAGGAGAGGGCAGCAAATATTCACAACTTATTGTTTAGTGGTCAGTGGAGTTAACAAAAAGTAGAGTACTTCCACGTTTGGCCTATTTCTGTCTTTACAAGCTTCACTGAGTTCTGCCTTGTGTGCCCCTAGTAATAAAGTCACTAACAAAACCGAAGAGCGGAGAGGCTGACGTTAACTAAGTTTAATTATATCTTGGTCCTCTGCCACCCATCTGCTTTAGAAGCACAAACTAATGTCAGCTGTAGGACTGAGAGCATATTAGGTCAGGGGACGGAAGGAAGGTGTTTGATTAGTTTGCCTGAGCCAGAAGACGTTGAGCAAGACTCTAATGTGCTGTACTTGTTGCGACATCTCACGGTTTCCATAATCGAAATGAATTAATCAAACGTTCAAAGCTTGACTGTCCCTGCTTTTTGAAGCTGTTTGACATCTCACTTTGCTATTTATTTTTTTATAAAGGGCCCTTAAGTGCAGCAGTGGGAAAATAGGATTTAAAAAAGGACATTGTTTGAAATGTTTTAATCATCAGCTCTGTGTTTGTGTTGCAGCTCTTGAAAATCCCCATGGCAGCTTTGCTTTTTGTATATCAAACGTTTCCCTTTTGCTTTGCTGTGTTTGAAACGTAATGTCTTTCACTTTCTAATTAGGCATTTCCTCAGTTGCACAGAGCTGCAAAAGACGCTCTTATATTTTGAGTTTGATGTCTTGTTTAAGGCTTTGTTTTAGATCAGTACAATATGTTTCTTAGTGACTATATACTAAATAAATACCTTTTTTTCTTTATACTTCATACTATAGATGCTTTTCGTAAGCTTTCCTGCCTTATTAAATGTTCTTCTGATGTACATATTTAGCAACTTGAACTGACAAATCCTTTCAACATCCTTAAAGGAATACTTCAGACATAAATGAAAATTCTGTCATCATTTACTCACCCTTTTGTCGTTCCAAACCTGTATCACTTACTTTTCTGTACAACACAATTTGTTTTTTAAATAAATGGTGTCCAATGTTGTTTTCATATATATACTATTTGAACTTAATAAAATGCTAAAAAAAAATCAAGGTGTAAATTGAATTAAACAATCAACAATTGTTTTTATTTAAGAACATAGTTTATGAAACTTTTGGACTCACAAAATGAATGTAAATAAATGGACCTATTTAACACTATTATTTAACACTAACACTATTTAACCAATGCACTAAATAAACTAAAATGATGACAGAATTCTTATTTTTGGGTGAACAATCCCTTTAATGTTGTTTGCAAAGACCTTCTCACTACAGTAGATTGAAATGCTACTTACAAAATCATACCTATTTCATATTATGCATTTAGCATAATGTGTAATATTGTACGTTGCAAATCCTTAATCTGATCATCTCCGCTTGGATTCCCTCAAATCTGCCCACCATTTTTTCCCCATGGCTTTTTATATCCTTGCTCCAGAGCAAAGCGAACATATGATACAGGATTACTGGAGACTGTGTCCCTCGGCCCTCGTTCTCAATCTCATTACGGAGGAATGGAGGAGATTCTCTCCCCAGGGAGTTGAGGGGATGAGGTTCAGAAGAGAGAGGAAGAACTCTGACCCATGATCTATACCTGTGACAGTATGATGAATAAGTCTGCTCTGCCTTTACCTTAATGCTAATGGATCTCTAAACAACGGTTTTCTGTTGTTTACACACATTTTCTATACAACAATCTCTCAATGATGTCAATCAAAACATTAATGATGGTTTACCTCTGTTGGACTAATGAGAACAAGACTGAGGGGCAAATTCTACAAAGTTGTGTTACTTTTGCACACAGTATTTCGGGGTGTATTTTTTAAAAAGTCATTTGGTCTCTTTCACTACTTGTGCGTGACGTGCGTACGAACGATTTTAAGAACAAATCACAATTTTGTTTTATTGAGTTTTCTCTGAATAATAATATGAACAGCTGGCTAATGAGAGGTCTGTAATCTGGGTCTGTATAAAACGTGTTTATTGTAAGAACTGGTGAGAATGGCACTCTTGTCATTGCTCGAGGATCGGGCGAGAGCACGTCTGCAAACAGTGGCAAGTTTGACGAGAGTGCCGAAAGGCTCTAAGAACAGCGTGTGCGGAATGCCCTTATATGGAGATGGTTTGGGCGTGTTGACTGCTCATTTAAAATACTCCAAATTCACTAACATCAGAACAATGTTAAGAACAAATTAAAGGTAGGGTAGGCAGAATTTTCAAAAAAAATAACATTTCCCAAAATTGTTTAAACTGTCTTTATATACCGATACATAATTAAAATGTAAGTACTCTGAAAAAGAGATTTTAAAAATCGAGTGTCTGTAGTCCTCTCAGAGGTGCAATAAACAGAGCTCATTATTCCATTCACTCCCACCCCCTCGCGTCTGGGCTCCTTCCAAAGCCACACCTCCAAAACACATGACCGCGCGATGCCGCCCGCGCTCAGCTGGAGGACGCGTTTACCAACGCCGAGTGGAGACGAGCGCAGTGCATGGAGTAACATCATGTCACAATCACATGTAATAATACCTAACTTTATCATTATGAATATAAACAACTAACATGGCTGTTAGTACTCACTATCAAGCCAGCATATCGATACTGGTAAAGTTTAAAATATATTGAGTTTGATTCGGTAACAAGCTAGTAACATAAGGCAAACTCAAAGCTAAAAACAGGTTGCATTGATACACGTTTTTCCTGTTACCATCAGTTACACTGTGATGAAGGGGAATTTCGTGTAAGATTCATACGGTGTTTTGATTGTAAGAGCTTCCACGATGAAAGCACTGTTACCGTCACTTTTCAGCCCCTTGATGTCCCTCAGTTGTCCACCGCTGGAAAGCCCTGATATTGCTTGCTTTATCCAAAGACTTTTTTGGACTTTTTTCAAATACTGTCTTCCTTTTCTTGCCTGGTTTGCCTTCGCTGACTGTATATGCAGGTACTGGGAATTTTGACTGCTAAATTCGCGGCCATAATTGTGATTCTTTAGCGTCCGTGCTTCTTCCCCTCCTCGAGTCAAACGGGCGTGCGCGTGTGGGCGGCTCGTGTAGCTGCAGGGGTGGTAACCATGGTAGCGAGGGAGAGTGACAGTCGCTCCAGCCAATCGTTTCATTCGTCCCGAATGGAGATAAGTAGCTGTGTTTATTGAAGCCCTGAGAGGACTACAGACACTCGATTTTTATACTTTCTTTTTCAGAGTACTTACATTTTAATTATGTGTTGGTATAGACAGTTCAAACATATTTTGTTAGAAAAATTCGACCTACCCTACCTTTAATGTGCGTACGAACGTGTTGTGAATAAGGCGTGAGAAGTTATCCTGTGCGTACAAATACGAAATAATCTACGCAATTAATAATTAGGAATGAGACCCATTGTCATTTCGTCATTGCTAACATATTTTTTCAGGGCCTCCTTTAATTTGTAAATACGAGTCGACATTATAGATTGTGTAGCATATACCTAGACAGTTGACACAATTTCTTCAACATTTTGCCATCTTTTAAAGAGCCAGCTACAGTGGAGTGATACTGTATAGTACGACAAATTGAGGTTGTCTGCTGCATGTCTCATATTTAACAGGTATAGCATCATTTATCAATGTGCTCTGCTCAACCGATTGCACCATGATAGAGAGAGCAGAGAGATGAATGCTACATTAGAACGACAACAAACCTGTGATTGTAAAAGAGTACAATAATTACATCCCTGCTGTCTTGCCTGGAATCAACTTTGGAGGTGTTTCTGGCTGCGCTGAGGGAGAGGAAATCAATAACCTGGCCCTCCGCTCTTCTTTTGGCTTATTTTAGAAACTCAGAGTGTAGGTGTTAATTAGTGAGTCGATTGTGTCATTAATCAACGCCGGAGCCCCAGGAGGCTCAGACAGGTAGCAGGTCTCTTGTGTGAGATAAGCAGCAGTTTATGTGTGAATACATGTATATGTGGGTGAGGATGAAACATTGCAGGGAATGTGAGTGTCAAGGTCTTATCTGTTCTCTTTTTCACAAACATTGATGGAGTTAAATACATCTTTTGCTGTCTGTGTGGTTGGGTGGGTGGGTGGGAGGTGGGGGTATAAGGTGTAATGTGGTGGGTCTGATGGCTACTGGCTTACTGGTATGATCCAACATGGATCTTACTAATGTCACATATCTCATTTAGGTTAGAAAGAGGCACTGTCAGGTGGTCCCTATGGTTGCAGTTTCTCTGCTGTGTGGCCACTTATTATTTTAACCTTTACCATTACAATCGAAGTTTTTTAAGCAATGTGACTGTCTCAGCAGATTTGTGACTAATTATCCCTTAAATCTCACAATGAGACTTTATATCTCACAATGTGACTTTATATCTTAAAATTGTGACTATATCTCACAATCTGGCTTTATACAGTGTCACAAATTTGACTTTAATCTCACAATGTGACTTTATATCTCACAGTGTTACTTTTTATATCACAATTGTGACTTTATATCTCAGCGTGACATTGACATTTAAAGTCATATTGTGAGAAAGTCAACTGTAATTTTGGCTTTGTTTCACAATAATTTCACAATCTCGGAATGTGTCTTTAAGTGTCACAGTATGACATAAAATCTCACAATGTGGCTTTAAATCTAACAATTAAATTTGGACTTTATATCTAACAATTTTGATGTAAATTCTCAATGTGACTATATCTTACATTTCTGACTTTATATCTCACAATGTGGCTTTATATAATCTCATATGAGGAAGGTGTTGAACAAAGTGTGTTTAATGTAGTACTCTGATAACTGTGTAAGAATTACTAGCTATACTAATAGTTTAACACATACTTTTACCTTCCGGAAATTATCTCTAATTCGATATATTTGTTTAATCGCCAGCATATGCCTTTGTTTTAAAATGTATATTATCAACGTTAAATGAACCCTTTTAGTAATTACATGCTAAACTGTACTTCAGGGTAATTGAGCGGTAATGACGACCCATTTCTCAGGGTTACAAAAGCCCTGCTTGACTGAATGCTCTCTGAGGATTAATAAGGCCTTCCAGACTGCTGTC
Source organism: Semotilus atromaculatus (assembly GCA_031834385.1). Taxonomy (NCBI): domain Eukaryota; kingdom Metazoa; phylum Chordata; class Actinopteri; order Cypriniformes; family Leuciscidae; genus Semotilus; species Semotilus atromaculatus. Next base: position 11,522,987 of record JAULUF010000052.1, on the reverse strand, counting down.
ACCCCTCAGCAATCAATAGTCACATTTCATAGTCTTCCATTTCAGTGATATATGAGCATTACGTCCACCTTTATGTGGAATGTACCACAGTGAGAATGTTAGGGGTGTCATACTCACTTGGAAATAGACTAGGTCAACACTAGTTTAACCTGTTCATATTAATAACTGTATGTGAGGAGAAGTTATAAATGTAGACTGGAAAATGGTGGAAGCAAGCTGCTAATGCCGGCGAGAAGTGCCTTACACTGACTTTGGTTCTACTAGTAAATGCATAAAAACACTTTTTTATATGTTTCTAGATGAATACATTAAAATGAGTCTCCTCTCCATTCATGATGTTTTTTGATTTCCATATGAATGCGTTGACCATATAATCCATATTGCTCACAAAAGTGGCAAGTACTAGCTTAAATCACATATTTCCGGATTCACTTTATCAGCCAAGAAACTGCCATTGAGATGAATATGAATTCTAACAGATAGCTTTCTCCAGGTATTTACAGACTTCTTTGGTGTTATCTATTTCAGATAAACCCAACCCAAAACGGTATAAAAAACACAACAAATTGACTTTAGGCGCTTTACATCTCAGTCAGACGTGCTCTATGTAAACAGCCAGAATAAGCTACTGTGATGCCCATATTTTATGCACAAATCAAATGTCTGGCGACAAGAGAAGGGTGAGGAGTTTAGTAGGATAGCTGTGACTAAAGTTTAAAAATAATTTACATATTTTCCTTACATATTTTTACACTTCAAAGCTTGATCGTTTCTTGCATAGCTTAAGAATATCGCTGAGGGATGGAAAGGTATTATTGATAATACTGTATAATAAGTTGAATGTACTTTATGAAAATGCTTTAAGTTTGTGTGTTGGTCATGTGATTCTTACCTCAGGGTGTGCCGTAGACTGTGATCATCTTTGATGCAATTTCTCAGCACTTCTTCTTTCTTTGCTCGAGTGGCAGTGCTCATATTCTTCACCTCGCAGACGAAAATGAGTGCTGCAGTGTAACTCTATTGCAATGTCTGAGATACATAGATCTCTCTATGATCAAAGTGAATGAGCAGGGGTGATTACGTACATCATGGCCTGAAGCTTTGTATTATAAAGGCCAGGTGAACACCAGCATTTTCTGCCCTCTCCGTTTGATCTGCAGACATGTAGAAATTTCCTGTGGGATCTTGAAAGCTTTCACAAAAGGAGGTCAAAAAAACAATAAATGCCTCACATCCAACACCCAATACTGTTTTCTGGCAAGCTAGTCATTTTCATGAGCTAAATCATCATTTTAAGTTGCTTCAAAGAAAAGTGAGGCATAACGTGACAGGAAGGAGATGATAAAAGTCTGCATAAGCAAATTTAGACAAGAAAACATTGCAGGTGTTTTGTAGATTGAGAACCCCCTCTGCATATGTGTTTGTATTCAAATAGCTCGATGTGTCACATCATCAGTTACCGCAGGCAAACCCCCAGTTAATTTCTGCATTTTTTCATTTTTGAATCACTGATAAAAGATGGACCAGATATTATTGTTGGAGTTGATGGCTCCTGCGTACTTCAGAAATGCAGTTGTCTCGAATCTCATCTGACTGGCTGCTGAGAGAGTTCATTAAGCTTCCCCACTACAAGTTTAACAAATGACTTTCCTTATCAATAGATCCTCAGCAGACTGGCGAGCGAAGAACGGCATCTTTTTTTCCCCACAAAAATGAAAAATAGGGAACTAGTCTCAAATGGCTGTAGGTCCCTTTTTCAAAGTACCACGGGGACACAGAGGAAGAATAGTGAGTGAAAAAAAAATCATAGTAATTTGTATGGGAGGATGAGGTAATGCACAAGCCTCTAAAAGCACCTCGTCCTCACCCGGCCTTTCTGCCTCTTAATGGCATGATATTTATTTTATTTGGCCCTAAACAAGGGTCATTTATTGACATTCCATAAGAATTCTAATTTGATTCAAAGTGACACTGAGTGGAGGAACGCCACAGCAATAGACTAGTGGTGCATGTCAATAAAGGTTAGACGGGCTGTGTCGGCCTTGAGGAATCCTTCACTAAAGGATTTCAATTCAATTTCATTTCAATTCAATTTATGTAACTTAACACTATAAATCATTTTTGCAAAGAATAATACATAATATGTTTAAGTATGTGAGGAAGAAACCTTGTGTCATTGAACATTTTTTTTTATACTTTTTATTTATTTATTTAAATGTCTTGGTTCTTTAGCTAAGTATAAATTATTATTTTTATTAGTTATTATTAAATATATAATGTATGTATAAAATAAATATTAGTTGAGCTCCAAATCAGCAAGACCGGCTGCTGAAAATTCAGCTTTGACATCACAGGATTGAATTAGTTATTAACATAATATTTCACAATATACTGTTATTTTATTTTTGATCAAATAAATGCTGTCTTGTTGAGCATATACTGTAAGACACGTCTTAAAACGTCAAATTTCAAAATACCAACCCCATAATATATACATACATACATTTGAGAAAGTTGAATTCAATCATTTGGCATGATGCTTCTGCGTCGAGTATTAATTAATGGCATAAAATGTATCTGATGAATACACTATACATCAATACTCTAATGTGTGTTGAACTATGAACAATTAGTGAGTCCTGAACCTAGAAACTTAATCATTGCAGGCTGACTTTGAAATAATTCAGTTCTCTGGATGGCTAATCCCTGTATTTTTTATTTTATTTTAATTAAATGTTTAATGTTGGCTTAACAGCAAAAACAGCATTGTTTATTTAAATATTAATTTGACACTTTATGTTATTGGCTTGACACAGTTGCTCCTGAACTCCAGGCATTGTGATGTAAATGTGATGCAGATTTCCTCTGCCTTGCTCTGCTGAAGTGAAAAGGTAAATATTTGCATAATGTTTTTTTAGGCTGCTACTCCCTGTGTAATATTATTCTTTTAACCCAAGTCATCACTGTTTTACTAATCAGCTTACAGACAAGCAACCAAAATGAGAGCAATGGGACAGAGAGGAGATAACTATTAGACAATACCTTACCTCATTAATCAAGACTCAAACATCTGTGCTGATGAAATACGTTTTAATCTGCTTTTTCCATAGCAGCATATGTAATGAGGTCGTTCATAAGTGTTGATATAAAGACATTTACAGTTAATAATGCAGCCAAAATGTTTGTACGTATTTGCAAACTTTGTAAAACCTATTTAAAAGAGGGCGAGACTGGAAGAGAGCAGCTTACTGCAAATGTGCACCATGATGCATATAGTTGAACGAACAGTTTAGCAGATATCATTCAGCAAAGCCTTGATCCAGGTATAAAAGTATACTAGTAAATTAGCCCTCAAAAATGACAGTAAACAGACACACCACTGCATCTGTATCTCGATAAAATGCACTTCAGCCCAAGTCTGTGGACATTGATTTGGTCTTTTTACGATGCTGTGAACCAATTGACTGAGAAAGGCGTCGCACTGGGCATTGTGTTCATCCAAGTGGAAATGTTCTACATCCACATTAAGACACAACATCTCACAGCACTATGAACTTATTGATTGAGTTTAAAATTGGAAAAAAAGGGGCCCGGTTTTTACATCGAGGTGGAAATTGACTACCTAATGACTGTATTTCATTAGCATCTTATATGAAGAGATGCTGGCACTCAATATTCCACAATGCATGATGAACGATAAGTGATAAACACTGTATTGATACAATCATTTCGAAATTATATGGGCTAGAAAGAAAGAAGAAAGAGGTATGTGCTTTTGCCTACAGTATGAAATCATCATTATGTTTTTGCCATATTCTCTTTATGCTGTATAAGAATGAATAATGAGCTAGATAAATCAACTAATGCCTGTATTTGACATTTCTCAAAAGAAATGATTTCTTCACAAATCGGACATAGCTGCTTCTCCCATGAACTTCCCTCATGAATTTTCTGTATCTTTTTCATACTTGTAAGGGCTTGAAATATGAATATTACTGACCACTTTTATGATACTTTTATTGTACTTTGTCAAGCTATAGTCATCATTCATTGCAAACTGCATGGCTGACCTTTTCCTTTTTTGTACCACGGAAGGTTTTGAATCAACTAAAAGGTGAGTAAATTATGACAATTTAATTTTTAGGGTTGAAATATTACTTTAAAGCCAAACTGGATAGAAAATGTGTATAATAAATGGCCTTAAACAACAAAGACACCTATTCAGTATTACAATACGCCGCTCAGTTTGTTCCATTGAGGAATAATTACCTAACACTCTGAAACTTATAGACATTCCCAAAATCATTGCACATATTGTTCTTTGTGAAACCTTTGCTTTATGAACACAGTGTGGAAAAAAATAAGATATACATGTTCATTTTGAATTGTTTTTCTGACTATTTAAATTATGCCCTTGCTTGCTCTGAGTTGTTTGTATCGCTGTGTAATTGATGAAGCTGTTTAGGACTTTCTAAATTGAAATGTGTTCCTGTGCACGCTGCAGGCGGGCTGGTAAAGAAATTTCATTTTACAGCATTGAAGGCCCCTTTCGTCCTACAGTATGCAGCAAATAGCTCCAGGGAGGAGTGAATTGAACAGTGAGAACCAGGCCAATGGACTGCCTTATTTGCCTCCATATTTACATATGTGAAGGAGAGAGAAGTTTCTTGCTTCAGTACTTTGGATAGTGGTTTTGCAGAGCAATTTCATCAGTATGGAGTCACAACATGGCACACTTTGCAGTTCTGTTGTTTGTGACTCCAAGTACCTATTGTGGTTTGATTCTGTGATATGTTATGATATATTTTAATTTGACTGCAGTAAGAGTTTCATAAGATATTGTTGCTGCACTGTAAAACCAAAGTGAACTTAGTTCAGTTCGATGTTGGTCCAGTGAGCTATATCAAATCTCTTCAGACATGCAATGCTGTTTTTGACCATGAATGACGATTTTTTTTTTATGCTGCATTTAATGAGAACAGAACATTTAATTTAACTGTCTAATGCATATTTGTCTAATCTCAGAAATCTTGCTTAAAAGTAAAAGCAGACTAGGCTACAGCTTAAAAATGCACATTTCATAATTAAGATTTTTTCTTTTTTAAATAAATTAGCAGTTTTATTCAGCAGGGATGAAGACGCGAAGATGAATCAACACAAAGCTTTCATGAGGATACTTCAAAGGAATACAACTCAGGAACATAAGGATATGTCAAGTATCCAAACAGGTAATTTAGCTTGATAATAACAATGTCTCTTTCTGATACAAGTCCTATAAAGAGGATTCTGAGACTGCAGAATGAGGGCCTTTGGGGAACAGGCATACAGTAAGTCATCGTATGAGCAACGAGATCAGACAATGAGTGTTTGTGAGAAGGTGGTTTTTATGGCAGTCCTTGATGAGTGACAACAGGTGGAAGTGATCAGAACTCTGGGGATTGGGGAACGTATGGGAGGAGCTGAGGAGTCTATAGGGATTGGATGGATTTGTGACAGCGTTAAATCGATCCAAAGTTACAGTAAAGACGTTTACATTGACTTTTAATAGCTTTTGTTTTCCTTCACATTTTCAAGAGCATATAAGCTTTATTAGGCTATGCATTTTTTATTTATGAAAAGAACAGATCTACATAGTGTCACTTTTCATGTTCAACACCACACAAAGCAGATGAATGTTTTTCTTTTTTCTGCAGTGACAGCGGAGGCAACTAAAACACAACCTTTTGTGCCTGAACAAGCAAATATAAACATCACAATATATAACAAAATACCAAAATTCTGATTATAAGATGAAAACAACTTTAAAAGAAATAAATAAACTGAACTAAACCCAATCGACGCTCTGTATCTGTCTGAACTCAAATCAAATTCCCTGGTCCACATTGACTTAAAGGGCCCCTGGTCAGAGCCCAGCGGAAGGGGGGCGTGCACCTCTCTGTAGGCAAGCAAGGGTGTGGTTACCTGGTACCCTCTTACTCACAGGGCACCACAACTTCCAATAGGAAAATACAACTGCAGTAGCCACCCTTCAACCTGAAAAGGGCAGCACTCAGACTATATATTGTAGAATTAAAACACTTTATACCCAAATGTCAAAAAAAATTACTTGAATCAATGAACAGCATTAATAAAGCCCCTGCAGTCTTAGTTTTAGGGTTTAGTTACCCTTTAAAGTGGATGTTTGCCTGAGCGTAATCAAACGCAGAAAGGAAGACTGATGCAGTGGCAATTTTGTGCCTTTATTGCCTCAGACAGACAACTTCTCGTGGCAGGTTTAATTTTAGTCGGGAGGCTGAACCTATGCTCTGCTGCCACACTCGCCACCAACTAGACAGAGGTGGAAATTACAGTCACAAGTTACAATAGATCACCCTCTGTGTAATCTGTCAAAATGATGGTCAGCCTTTAGATTTTTCAATCACTGCTAAAATAAATTCAGTCAGTTACGGAAAATATTTGGTTAACGCGATCTCTAGTCAGAATACATGAGAAAACATGATGTAGTATCTACCAGCAGGGTCTAACTGGACCATGCTAACCAAAGAAATATTGACCTCCTTCCTTATTTCCATTCAGAACCCATGATGTAGTAACTCTGAGGTACAGTAGCTACACATCATTAGAGCTTTGCAATGTATCCTGTAGACATCAAACCTGAATAATCAATGTGTTTCTAAAAGTTCCTGTACCTGAAGCCACATTTTGCTGCATATTTTATGTCTCCATAGTTATGGAGCACGGCTCACGCATGGAGGCTTGAACAGCTTGAAATGTGTATAAGCCCACAGTGCCAAGAACCACAACAAGGACTCTCTACCCCTGTACTCAAAGAAAATGCACACAGCCAGCAGATTTCGGCTTTGCCTTGTTAATCTGCTTCTGCTCTGAAAAGATGGATTGAGGAGGAAGCGGTAACAAAACGAAGACATTTTTTAAACAGAAGGGAGGGGGGAGACTGCCGTACGAGAGAAAATGAGATGGGAAATAATCTTAATAGCTGTCTGAACTTTCTCGTGGCTTTTGCTTTGACCTTGTGCTTCGCCAGCCACCATTAAACATTGAAACGGAGGTGGCAGCATGTGACCCAATGTACTCCTCAAAGGGATGCCCTTTTAGAGCTAATTGAAACAATGCCAGAGGCATGGGGTACGATCCAAAGACAATGAGATGAAAGAGGTGATTGCTTAAGCACTGAGAGAGAAGGGCTCTTCTTTTTCATGCTGCCTGAGCGTCCCTTCAGAAGAACAGTCTCTGGAGACAAAGCGTGATGTTGCACTGTCCTACTACAGGCTAATGTTTACATACTTGCCTTTTGCCCCTTTGGTCCCACCAGCAGCTTAATACAGATCAGATTCCAGACAGACTGATACCATCAGGGACGGAGGGGAATTGCAAGTTTATATTTCAAGGTGTATGCCTGTCCTTGCATAATGGTGATTCCACTATACACAGCATATAAATTCTAAAAGTACATTGTTTGCTGCACCGAATTACATTGATTCATGCATTGGATTTGCATTCAACCTTTTCAACTCGGTTTTTCTTTGTTTGTTTGCAGAGAGTGGTTTCTTCATTTTTCATTACTCTTTTTTTTTATTTTTTATGTTCTACTCACTGTAATGATTTCTGGGATTTCTGTCTGATGTTAGAGGTTTGGTATTGAATGTTTTCCCCTTGGATATTGGTCCGTATGGTTAATATCTGTTGGTAAATAAATGTAATGTTTATACTCAAAAACTGACCTTTTAAAGTCTTGTTTGTAAAGGTAGTCATTCCAGAGAGCTTTTGCCCTAGGCCATGACTGTATAGCAAGCCCAGCATCTTCAGTGAATAGCTGATAAATATAAAATATCACCTCAGTCCCTGGATGCGAATGGAGTGTTTTGCATGGCTGGTCACTGTATCCTCTCAAGTGAAAGGACAAAACACAAGGGCAGCGTAACCTGTCCACAAAGAGGAAGTCTAGAAATATGTACACACACACACACACACACACACACACACACACACACCATATTAAAAAAAATATTTAAGTCTTACTGACCACTGGCCGTGCTAATTCTGTTTTACAAAAGGTCAGATTATACAGAAGATGCTCTTTGAATCATTAGGCTTCTCTCAAAACAAATAATTTACATTATATGCAGCATTTATATTGTATGTGTCTTCAAATGTTTTGGATTGGTCGAGCAGTGTTCCAAGATATACAGTCCAACAGCACTGGGACATTTCACTGTTAGTATTACTTTGCTGGTCTTTAACGCATTCCTGTGTCACATCATTTCACAGTAGCTGGTGACAAGTGACTCTATTTATGAGTGAGTCATTTAATCATTTATTTAACTGATTCATTCAACAACACTGATTTATTCAGTAAGGAAACAAGTGGGTGGCTGAGTCAGAAATCGCATACTTCCCTACTATTTAGGGAACAGTATGTGACAAAAGAAGTATGTCCCCATTCACAGTATACTCAACAAAGGTATATAGGCAAAAAGTACCCGGATGACCTACTTCCGACGGAAGATATACTCTTTTATGAGTACTGTGATTTCGGACATACTTCTTTTGCCTTTTTCGCCTAAGTATTTTGGATGCCGCCAGAGAGTATGACAAACATAAGAGTATGTGATTTCGACTCATTTTATGAGTGAATCGCTGAAACATTTATTTAAATGATGTGTTCAACAATACTGTACATTTTGAATCATTAAACAGTTGCTAGGAGATGTGCAACACTTGACTGTGTTATATTAATACAATAATTTATAAATATTAGATAGATAGCCTGCAATTTATCTTACACTGTTCACATTCTCTTTTTCTTGCTCTTGACCCAATGCACTTATATGGATGAAGTCACTGAAACAGAACATGACTATTATATTATGTAAATTTCCCAGTTCAATGACTAACTAGTAGCCTATTCTCTTTAGATATTACAAAGGAAAAATAAAAAAGTAAATAAAACTTCAACCATGGGATCATGCCAGAGATAAAGTCACCAGGGCTAATGATGAGGGCTTTGAGCTGCCTAAAACATCAGGGTTGCCCTCGGCTCCGAGCGCTTCTCTGTTCCAGCTAATTCTCCAGACTTACACTGTCCTGGAATGCTTAAAAGCAGTCTCAGGGACTGCTGTGCAATTCCATGCAAGGCTGAAGCAGGTATTACAACAGACAATGCACTATCAGTCATTGCTGATGCAATATGCGATGTCAGACCTAACAATACAATCCATCAACCATAGAATCGACTATCCAGACCTGGACTCCATCTTGCTGATTTTACTGTCGTCTGCTATATTTTCTTAGTCAAAAGTCACGCTCACAGAATCACGATCAGATGATATGTCTATATAGTCAGCGTTAACAACGTTAAACTCAACCCTCATACTCAGCTGTGGACATTGAAATGGATGATTGGACCTTGCCAAAACCCTAAAAGTAAATTCTTCCAACTGGACTCTGGAGATCCTTGTTAATCCACCATGTTCATCAACTATAAATAGCCACTGTACATGTGAAAGATGCTGGTTGAAACGGCTTCTTTGAGGCTGGACTCAAATTAGGGCTCTTCGTTTCTTATTTCCACACTGTTGAGCAAAGCAAATTGGTGTAAGACACTGTGAGCAGGTGAAGAATGACAAGTGGAGAATAACGTACTACCCAATGATCGTAAGTAACACCGAAGTAGTAAAGTGATTTTTTAACTTATATTTAAAGCTGTAGTCGGCAAGTCTGGCAGATTAAGGGGACTTGGCCAACATTTTGACTGTTTACAACTCTCATGCCTAGGGGTGGAGTGGCAATCGGGTGGCAAAAACTAACACATTTTGGTTTTGGCTCAATTATTTAAAAAATAATTAAGTTAGATTCATCTTCTTTTTTTTTTTACACAAGCAACATACACATCTCTGCTACAAATGAACACTTAAAGTTTTTTTCTAGGACCTACCATTTTTGTACAGTTGCACTGAAAGTGACAGAAGTGCAAATGTTACAACTTACCCCATATGCGGGGTTAATTGTAACAGACAGAGGGGGTTAGTTGTAACACATAATTCAGTACTATTTTATCTGTATAGTTTGATATTGTTTGTGCATCAGTATAGATAGATATCCATACATACATACATCCCTCATCCAATCATACTTCTATTATGGATCAATATCATGGATAGATATATAGGAAAGGGGTCCACAGTTTTGCAATAAATAAATAAACAAATAAATAAAATAATCAAATATTGTAATTGAAATTAAATTATGTTTGTGTGTGGTAGCTGCACACAAAATTATTATTATTAATAGTAATAATAACAGTAATAATAATAAAAACAACCTTAAAATCTATTTATTGCATGAAAAACAGGCTATATTTTTAATAAATAAACAAGTGATCAATGCATGGTAAACGATTTTTTAAAATTTGAATTACAACATTTTTTGTGAAAGTCCAAGAAAGTTAAATGTCGCAAAATATATATAAATGGTAAATGGACTGCATTTATATAGCACTTTCACAGACCCACTGGGCCACCAAAGCGCTTTACATTTACATGTACATATACATATACATATATATATATATACATATATATATATAAATAAATACTCAAACCTGACAAGTTGTGTGGCTCCCTGTTTTCATTTGATCAACATTGTACACTTGGCGGCTTATTTGTAACACTGTGCTACAACTAACCCCGCTGTGTAAAAAATATTTTAAGCCTAACTATGTAAAAGGTCCGTGTTACATTTAACCCCGCGTTAGCGCTCCCCTACATTGCAAGTTCTTAGCAACACCATCCGGCGGGCTAGTGTGCGGCCGCTGCCCGCGGGTCAAACTGTGCAGCCTCTCTCAACCCGTAAATAAATGCATCGATCCGCAACTTTTGTTTGAATTCTTAAATGGTCTAGTGGCAGATCTTTTGCCAAGCGTGTCAGAGGTTACGGGTTCTAATCCGCACTCGTAGAGTTTTTTTCTCTCTCTCTCTCTCATCAAAACCGAATATGTTAATCAGTGGTTATAGTCCTATATCAAGCAGGGACACGTTTGTGTGCATTTTATTTTGTGATTTCACCGGAACAAATAGAGAGTCTCCGCAACGGCGATAGATCGAAGCGCACGTCCGGGTGAAGACTGCGCGAGCCACAAGAGAACAACTGTATCCATGACAACGATAGCAGCGGCAACGAGCGCTCAGCTGGATCTCAAAAACAACAGATTTAAGCACTAAATATCTTATTTAATAGCAAACTAAATGAATGCCCTGCTAGTTAACTGGAGATGTTTTATTTATTTGTATTCGGTACATCCGTGCCTCAATGTTTCAAAAAGTGGTGGGGGACAATATCGATCCTGAGAAAAAGTGGTGGGGACATGTCCCATCCATTCCACCCGCCTATGACACGACTTCACTGGATCTAAACAAATCAATCTAACCATAGTTGTGACCAGTAGTGGTGGCTTTATTAATCTATTGAAAAAATTTTGCAAGGGTTCTATAACATTAGTATATTTTTGTAAACAACAACAACAACAAAAATTTACCACCCCGGTGGTCTGCGTAATTTCCCGGTCGATTTATTGATCCCACTTCACCCCTGCTCATGCCCCTCCCCCACTACCACCCTCCCATCAAGTTCATTCTTGTCAGTGCATGTGCACCAGATTTTTTATGAACGCGCCCGTCTCTTCAGCATTGAACCCTTTGAAATCCCGTAGATCCCTCCACCTTTCAAATGGTCTGATGTTGATTCTGGTTTTATTACGGGCACGCATGCGCGTAATTTGCACGGGGGTTACGAGGGTCATGACCCCCTCAAAAATCAGATCCAGCTAATATAACCCCCCCAAATATCATAACATCATTCAGATTAAAATAAATATGAAATATACAGAATTAATACTTTTGTTCGTTTTTTTTATTAAATTAATTTGCCAGCAAGAAAGATAGTATCATTTTTTAAAAAATCTGTAACGTACCCCCCGCAGCACCGACTACTTGGTATTACCCAACCCGCTTTCTCTACCAAGTTTGTTCACTATTTTGCGCAGTCGCTGGATGAATGTTTGGAGAAAGCTGACGGTGCATGCTATAACGGGTGGAAAGATGAAAAGGATACTGAAAGGCAGCCAGACAACGATTTTTCACCAGCCAAAAAAAAATAAAAATCCTGACCAAACGGAGGTACGTTGCTAAGTTAGCTGTTAAGTTAGCTCAGCGTTTCTCAAAGTGTGGGGCTCGGGCGCGGGCGCAACCCACTGGTGGGGAATAGAGACAAGTGGGGCGCGACAAACAGGTTTTGTGCCCATCTTTTTAATTCCTTTATTTATTGACCATACACTCAAAACAAAACAAAGACACATTTAAATGTAATAAGCCTTACTTAACCTTTTCACACGTTAGTTTAAAAGATTTTCAAGGCGACCGTTATTGATCGTAGTATCACTTTATGGTTCCCATGGAGACGCGTCATTCATTGCTTGTCACACCGCAGCCATGAATGACTGATGATCTGCTTTTATTTCCTTTTTTATTCAAAATTTCACAAATGTGTTAGCTACCAGGATATATCTAATATTCCGATTGTCAAATATGTCCAAGTGGATGTGTTTTGTTGTTCAAACACCTTTATAACGATCGCGTTAGTTGAGCTGTTTGCACAACGTATTTTAGGTAACGTTAATGTTATCTTATTAAAATTACGTACATTATTAGGAATTTACCACCTCCGGCTCAAATTGAGATTATTATTATTATTTTAATAATTTGTTCTTTTTGTATGGAGTTTGCAAAGTGACAAAATGAATCAATGAGTTGAATTGTGCATAATGCATTTGCTGCATGTAACGTTACCAATACAGTGATGCAATTGATTAACGTTAATCTTTAAGTTCTTGTTTTGTTTTTTCCCCATAAGATATTGAACACGCACAAAAAATCTATTAAGTGGAAGCTGCCACTGCTGGCTAGTGTTTAAACACTTAATTTAACTACTGTGTCATTATGGCATAAATAGTCAAGTGAACAGCTGCATTTACGTCGTTACGTAGCCTAAATCAGTAAAAGTATCACAATGTATTTCTAATACAGGAATGACAAATTAGCATGTTACCTTTTACACATGAAAATTATTCAATAAATTAATAAATATGCCACGAGTTTAACCAATTAACCAATTTGTTTTTGCAAAACAAATAACAGACTCTAGGTGGAAGCACGGGTTTTTTCTTTTATGTTGTTCTGTCTGAGCATAGTGTCAGTTTCAGTGAATGGGCTATGATCAAAAAAATCTTGCCGACTGCAGCTTTAACTTAGACCATCAATTTATTGAGGTTCATACATTTTTTCATGTGGTCTTTATATATCAGGTAAATGAGAAAATAAAGTATTTATTTAAAAACGGAACCCCACTAATGGGCTTTATGTCCCAAGGGAACAGCATTAATGGTCAGGATTAGCAAAGGGATTTAAATACATAATTGCAAATTTGCACATTCGCTGGCAATCAGCATTGGACCATATCACAGAAAATAACGGCATGAATATTCAGTCGTGGCTGTAGCACAATACCCTGGAAACATTTGTTTTATAATCAAATGTAATTCTCAAATGTCTAATTTTAAGTTATCGGTTATTTTCTGAATTTTAATCATTTTGTTTTGGTGCAGGGGTAGAATTAGGCACCAAACCTTTGAGATGGACATTGTATTATTTTGCTATAGTGTTTTTTTTTGTTTGTTTTTTTGTGTGTGTGTTTTTTTAGAAGTATTTCATTACTTCCAGAAGGCTTACTTCAGAGAAAACTATCATGAAGTTCATGAATATTCAAATGAACAAGATTGTAAATAAGTAATGTTAAAATAATATCTTATACAAAATAGTACTGACATATCTCATGAGAGTGCAGCAGTGGTTCAGCAAGTCCTGACTTTGTTAGGAATAAACACACTTAATTGGAAACTGTTACTATTTTTAGATGACAGAATCCACTGTAAAAGGCACAATATTTTGCCAGAGTTCTCCATACCACAACAGTTTAAAAACATTTAATTATGTCAATATCTGCACAGCATTACGGCAAGGCTTATGTATGGCAGAACGGTGTCGCTCGCAGCCGATTTCTATGTTTGCTTGGGATTTGACAAATTGTCAACCACATGTTTTTCAGGCTGTAACATAGTTTGATTAGTCTTTTTATGGTTGTGTTATGACTAAGACCGTCCCTCTTTCTGCCTTTACATAGTGCTTTACTGATAAGGGTTTTCTTTCTTTTATTGACAGGTAGGCTACATTCATGTGAGTGAGTCAGGTGTTATTTCTCTGCTGCTCTGCACCAGATGTGCCCAGAGTCCAGAGGTTTGTAAATAGTCAGATTCATTTGACTCCACTGCATGATTGATTATTGTAGTTATTCAGCATATGAGGAGTAACCTCGGTGTTGCTCTTGCCATTTTACATAATCTTAACAGCACACACACACACACACACACACACACACACACACACACACAAACACACATAATTCCTTACAAATTCAAATGCAATTCATGAACTCAATGTTCTGCAGTGGTAAGAGGCAAGAGAGCCCTGTGTATCTGGGCGGGAGCTGTTAGCGCAAGCAAGGCAAGCATTAATGACAAGGAAAGACTCTTATACCGTGTGTGTGTGTGTGTGTGTGTGTGTGTGTGTGTGTGTGTGTGTGTGTGTGTGTGTGTGTGTGTGTGTGTGTGTGTGTGTGTGTGTGTGTGTGTTATCCAAGCATTAATGACAAGGAAAGATTCTTATTCTGTGAACGGCTCATATGAGGATCTTTGTTGTTTAGAATCCAGTATTCTGTAATACTTTTGTCTTTTTTTAAGTCTTTTTTTAATTTAATGAAGAACTTGGTCTCATCTTCTGTCCAAACACACCGCATCATCTACGTCAGGTAACTAGTAAATGCGCAAAAAAAAATTCCATTGCAGTTTTGCGAAATATTCCTTTTTCGAATTGCCTGAAAAACCCCCTCATGCGAGCGTAAAAACTTTTTTGCGATAAATGGTCATTTTTGTGAAATTGACGTGTTTTCATTGGGCGAATTTTCAATTCGCAATTTCAATTTGCACAATTTAAAGGGTAATGGAAACGTGGCTTTATGACAACTCGAGGTATTATGATATTCTCAATTCATTCAGTTAACGGACGGTCTGACCGTCTGAGGTAAAGTGTTCAGACTGAAGACTTAGCAACGATTGTATTTAATTGTACAGTACAATCATAAAATAGTACAGACATTATCTTAATTTCATAATGTCCTTAAACATAACAATATTGCTGGCCATAAACTGATAAAGTGTGCATCCGGTGTGCGATACCTTGAGTTGTCCTAGACACGACACAGCGCTACGCTTCTCGTCCGGTGTGCGACCCCCTTAATTCTTACATTAACTGATTTGTTAAACACATTCGAATTCTAAATAAAACATAATATAATGTGGTAACCTCCTGTCATGCTTTCCGTCTCAGCCTATGCTATTTGGATTGTTATCTCTAGGTCTACACCAAAGTCCTTTTAGGCAAGTCATGCCACTCGGCCGTCATCTTGTCAACGCCTCCGGGCAGCTATTTCGGATTAATAAGACCAGGCTCCTATCTAAATGAATGGGCAGAGAGTCAGAACTGCACTTTCACTGGTTACCGGGACATAAAAACTGCATGTATAGAAACAGCAGTAAAATATGATAAAAATCGCTGAAAAAGTTTGATGACTTTGCCCCAAAATAAAACGCCTTTTCCCCCACATGTTATACTTTTACTACGCATGCGCAAGGGTTCTCGTCTCCGCTGTCGCAAACTTCAACTGTGCGCATGAGTCAGTGGAATCAGACAATAAGCTTAAATGTTTCCCGGCTTGACTGTTAAAAGCAGACGATTGGCTTTCCAGCGGGAGGGGCGGGACATTTGCATACAACCGCCATATTTGGCGTTACGGGTTTTCCCTATATAGTTGTATTGAGGATTGAGGAAGTGGCATGTCTCTATATAAATTGTCTCTGCCTACACTCAATGAACAACATCTCAACACCAAATTAAAGGCCTGTCTCATATAGACGCCTGTCTCAAATACAAGCCGGTGCAGTCCGGTGATTTGGGAAAATAAAAGCCCGGGCTATTATTTGAAGTTTTACGGTAAACATGGTGTGGTCATAAGGGATTGTCCTTCTTAGCATGCTATTCTGTTTGTCTTGACCCTCTTTGCTTAAGGACTGGACGAAAAAGTCTTCTTCTGTCACAAACCTCGTCTCTTTCTCCTCTGTGTCTCTCTCTGTCTTGCACATGAGGAAAGGCTTGATAGGTCTGAATGGTAAATACTCTGGGTGTTAGAGCAATCAGAAAAGCTTAGAGCCATGAAGTCCTTCAGCTGTTATCAGCAACAGCCTGGGGAGCTGACACTGACCTAATGTGATTCACAGCTCTCCTTAAAAGCCAATTAAAGCTGATTTTCCTTTTCCTTTCATTGATTTGGTTTTGTGACCTTCTCTTTTTTCATATCTGTTACAAATGCATGCAGAAATACTGGATATATTTTCCTTTCATGTTGTGCAGCAAATAAATTCACAATGTTGGTCATGCATGGTCATATCAAAGTTAGTTGTCAGAGAATGAAGAATCAGGGTTAAATAGGAGCTGGAGGAACCTGACCAGGAATGACAATATAGGTGCATCCATCTATCTATCTATCTATCTATCCATCTATCCATCTATCCATCTATCCATCTATCTATCTGTCTATATACATACATATTCTTTTTTTCTGATGTCTTTTTTAAATTGTTTTTACATAGTACTGTACAAAATGTGGTTCAAAATAGGTAATTATACTGTTTTGAGGATGCACAATTATGTTATATTTCGCTCAGTATCACCTTCAGAGTTTAGGGTCCCCCACTTCCAATATCTAACATAAACTCAGATTTAAAGATACTGCCAATTGAACACTCTCCTACAAATGCATTTGATTTAATTTCTCCAGAATTAATGGACTAAACACTAGGATTTTTAATGTGCTACATATGTTTGTTCGTTGTTAGTTCTTTCTATTGCATATCCGCTGACTTACTTTATACGATGTGACACTAAATCGCTACTATAAGCTACAAACAACATCTCTGTGTCATTGGATCTGCAGCTTCAATTTAAATAACTGCCGTTGCATGGTAGAGCCTATATTGTACCCTGTTTCAAAACACAGTTTTAATCCTAGTCTAATTTTGACTCAGGAGATCAATAAGAGATATATATATTAAGCCACATTGCCTAACACACGAGCTGGTTTCCAGCAGCTTTAAGTGTAAACACATAATGTCCAACCTGAATGCATTTGTCCTGCAGAGATTTACTGTATGTATCACAGCTAAATTGTTCCTTCAGACAGCAGTTAGTGGATTATAATGGAGCTGTTATTGTGTGCCTAAAATGACTCATTCACTATATTTATTGCTTTCTGATGGCAGCGACTGTAAATAATCCTTCATAATGCAAAAAAGCTCCCTCATTCCTCAATAGAGGAAGTGGGCCAAATACACTGGTTTATTGTTATCTATGTTATTTGTATGTTCCTAGCTAACATGAATAGCCGCTGGTGAGTCTTGCATTCATAAATGCATGAGCAGCAAGTATTGTATAATTTGTAAGAGGATTAGATTTGTTATGATTGTATGAATCATATGGACAGTTAGGAAACCTTCACAGTTGATTTCTAGCTTTGATATAAAAAAAGTATTTGAGCTATTTCATGGTTCACTATGACCATATTCCACTTTTTTACTACTGTAGAAGCTAGTCAACTATGTGAGGATTTAATATATATATATATTTCTATCTCTCTCTACTTCTCACAGGTTTTTTTCTGATGCTCTTTATGACAAGGCCTGCAGGGTAGACTTCCTGAGTTTGACTTGTTTTTGTACAGAGGAATATGAGGGATTTATCCCTGCTGTTAGACAAACACACAGAAGCCTCAGGGTTTCTGGTCTTTAGGGAATGTCTCATCCCCTGTTAACAAAAGCCTAAACCACTAGATAACTCTGAAGGAACGCTAAGAATGAAGACGTGTACATGCGCACATTATCAAACTGACATGCAAATGCAGTGTTATTGTTCATTAACCTTTTACCTGGAAATTACACAATATAAATAAACCTAATTAAATAGACACGTAAACAAACAATGGACTGTCAGAAATGCTTTAATTGAAATGTCTTGAATATGACTACTTATTATAAGGATTTTTCAGAATAATTGCTGTCATCCATGGCAACACATTATATCAGACTGTGCTCAAACCTGTTAACTGAAACCAGCTCTACCGGTTTCATGTCTCATATCTCACTGAACGCAACTGCTGTCATCTTGTGTCTCAGTTATTGATTGCAGTGAAAATGACCTTAGAGAACTTCTGCAATAATGTGGCAGTGTTTTCTTAGAGGAAACTTTAATATACTGTATGGGTACAATTATAAAACAATTAGTGCACTTATGCCCAATTATGTTATTATAACATGCCCACATATTTATTTATTTATTTAGCAAGTAGCCCTGTATTAAACAACTAACATAACATTTGTTGACTGCTATTTTTACTGGGATGTCATGCAGTAAAACGTGACCAAAAGCTTGTCAATCTGTCGACATATTTTCGTGTCTGATGTGAATAGGTCCATAGGAATATATTGTTTGCAATGAACATTCACTATGAATATTTAATCTTCTTGTGGGCAGGCATTATAAAAGTGTAAGTGATCAATTGAGTCCTTGCAGTGCACCTGTATCAGTGTCATTCTCAAGGTTAAGATGAGTAAAATGTGTAAAACAGTGTAGTCGACACTCTCCTTGGAATACATCAGAGACATGCCAACAAAAACCCCTGGACCAAAAGCTTCAGCTCAGCTCTTTACCATGACCAGCCCCTGGAGAGAGAAAAAAATATTCTCATTAAAGCGCCTTTCGTAATTGGGGAGGAACCTCAGGGCTGAAGAGTTGGCCCATGTCCCATGTTGGCCTTTAAAGGGTACACAGAGGCAACAAAGAGACAGATAAAGAAAAAAAGGGTCGAGATATTGATCTCCTCACAAACAATATAGGGGAGATGGGAGAAAGGAAAATCAATCATCACATGAGTTTTGACAGCACTTGTTTTGCTCCGTAACAATGTACTGAGTTAACTTGCAGTGTTTTCTAGTTGTTTCTGCTGCAGAGTTTTAGCTAAACCGAAGACAGAGACTGTCATTCTGCCTATAATGTCTCTCAAATGTACTTTGTATAGAGTCCTTCAACTCTCTTTTTGACTATTATTTTCATGGTGTGTGGCAAACCGGTTTATCTTAAAAATGTTCCCAGCGTTACTCATCGTAATTACATTTTTACTTCTAAGAATTAAATTAGGGAGCTTTGCAATTCAATTCTTACAAGTAACAATTATAATTAGAGAGTTCTACAATTACATTATTGTAACCATTATGATTAGAGCGCTCTAAATGTAACTGTTACTAAGAATTGTATCATAGAGCTCTCTAATTGAATTCTTATTAGTAAAATTGCAATTATGACGAGTGACGCTGAGAACAATTTAAGATGGTGGTCCGTTTCACTGTGACCTTTTCACGTTTCACTGTTGCCTTTTCACATTTCACATAGTGTTTTTATCTCATCAGATGTTTGTGGAAATGCATTTTGAATGAATAATCTGCCGTGGGATGTGTTGAGAAAATGTGTTTTGACACACAGGTTTGATTCTCCAAATGTGACTTTGGAAACTCTCCAGCTCATTTTGCCCATTTATATGCAGAGAAAGCAAGTGCTGTTTGTTGTGTAACCTTTACCATGCCAGGAAGGCACATGGGATGCAAACACTGGCAACTGAGAGGCAGGCCCTCTTCCAGATAAGTGCACAGCGAAGAAACATTCAAAGATACCCCCATGGGGACTGCTGTTTCTATACAGTATGCCTGCCAGTCTATTTATGGGATGGAGACAACCATATAGGGTAAGAGTTTCTTTCTTTCTTTCTTTTCTTTCTTTCAATGAACATTCGATCAGTTTTGGTGTTCTGAAATTTTAAGTGATCAACCGAGTCCTTGCAGTGCGCCTGTTCCAAGTTCATTCAAGGAAAAGAAGAGTAAAAAGTGTAAATAAAATTACTATGAAATTCTAAAATTACTATGATTATTAAACATTCTTAAATTTAGGGATAACCTACGGCTAATAAACAAACAATTATTTTCTAGTTATGGCCGATAACCTGTAAATTGCAGATATATAATAAAACGGGTTTCAAAGTGCAAGTTTTTGAATACGATACCATTAAAGTCTCAGTGTAAACAACAAAAATGTGAATTTGTGAAATCTGTGACGCCATGCTCATGTGTAGCCTATGTGTTCATTCTATAGGCGCGTAGTGTTACCTTACAAAGTGACATCGCAACTTCTGGCCTCGTGTGAACGAGGATCGTTGATCGTTGATGAGAAAAATGCAAAGGAAAATATTTTCCTTGTTTAGTTCATTGTTGCCGTGTAAACGTATACCTTAAAGGCAGTTCAGCTTTATAAAGTAGCCTAGTAAGAAAATGGATAATAACATTTACTTTAATTCATAAGGCAAAGCTAATCTAAATGTAAAAGAGGGGGAAAGGATCATGAGCAATTAAAATGTTAAAATATCAATTAAAAAAACCTCGAATATCAGATGATAACTGTTAGGGCAATGCTAAATAGGCTGCAGGCCTACTAGTAGCCTCCATATAATCACTATTGCAGAGTTCATGTGTTTTTATATCAATTAGTGGTAAATAGCATGCACATCTTATGCTGGTGGAGCAAATTCATATGAAGCTGAATGGCTAGTCTTGGTGTGTGAACAGCAGAGAGAAAATCCAGAGTTACAGCTGAGCCCTCTACAGGCAAACAAATGTGCTGGCTAGCTAGTCTCAAATCTAAACCCTATATCTATCACCTCTCATTAGCCTGTTAAAGACGTGGGCCAGCAACTGCCTATAACCAGCAAACTGTAACCC
The DNA here is from genome assembly GCA_031834385.1 of Semotilus atromaculatus. Taxonomy (NCBI): domain Eukaryota; kingdom Metazoa; phylum Chordata; class Actinopteri; order Cypriniformes; family Leuciscidae; genus Semotilus; species Semotilus atromaculatus. Next base: position 11,501,926 of record JAULUF010000052.1, on the reverse strand, counting down.
TCCGCACTACTTTATACTCCTAGAGGCTACGTTATTGCAGAGGAGATGAAGTAAGTATGACCATCTGTGAGAATTATGTGCCTACACCAATCAGGAATGCAATCCAAGGCCTTCCTAAAGGCTCTTGCCATTTGGGCTATAAAAATGATTGGATGTTCATGGTAAATTGACTCACAAATATAAGTTTCCAGTAATAATAGCAATGCATACGTTATTTATTGAACTGCTTTGAATGTGTAAAGCATCTATCTATGTTTTACTGTATCTACGTGTGTTGAGGCCAATCTGTAGCAATCTCATTCTAATGCTGTGCTGATAGAGGCAAGGAATCATTTATGCCGCAAACAATAGAGCAAATTATTAGAAAGAAATTCTAGATGACTGCGGTGATGTAAAAAGCATATGATGAATTGTAATCATTTTAAAGTTGCTCTCTGCAGTGAGGGAAATCAATATTCTAGGACTGTGGGCTGCTTAATGTGAGTATTGTACATCAGGCTTTTCTATAATGATCTAATCGAACTGTCTCAATTCAGCCAGCCATGAAAGCCCGACACTTGGGCTGTATCGTGTACGACAAAACAAAACCACCTTCTAAATGAGAACATTTCTAGAGGAGCATGTGAAACATCTATTTTAATCAGACTGGAAACACTTGTTTGCAGTCTTACACAGGTGCTTTGTTATTGTCTTATTAGTGTCTCACAATAGAAGACTTTTGAATGACTTTTTCCCCATCCTCTGCACAATTGAAAAACATTAGAGGCATCTGTTATAACAAATGAGGATGTGGAAGTGGGGGACATGCTAGGCGGCCACTGTGTCACAGAAAGGAATTGAACCATGATGTGACTCATAGTCATGTAAAGTCCCTTCACAGGAAAATAGGCCAAGCTAAATGAAAGTGTGCTTTAAAGTCCATTTGTGTCTTTTGTGATTGTTCCAAGCTCTCTGTGACAAGAATATATATCCCAGATCTCTTAAATGATTTATTAACTGTGTTAGATGTGCACATACCATCTCTTTTCTTCTGTGTATCTATATGTGCAAAGTATTTGTACATTATCACTGTTAACTGAAACTGTTTTATATACTCATTTTAGGTATTTTGGAGTGGGTGAGCATGGATGGGTTTTGTACAGTGTCTGTCTCTGATGTTTGCTGCCACCAGGATGCGATGGCAGGTGTGTGGAACTGGCTTCTCCTGTCTGGAATCTCAAGAGTCTCTGGCATTCAAATGCAGAAAATAGGACAGATGGATGTTAGAGCTTCCCAGTATAACAGAGCCAGTTGTCTCAGCCCATGTGAAACAACACAGATGCTCATGTCCTGCCAGACCATCAATCATTGATTACTGTAATGCTTTATATGTGCCACTTTAAACAGTTACAAATATGTATCTAACCAAAAATGTATCTTTTTTTTTTTTAAATAAGCAGTGTTGATTTGAATCAGAGCCCTGTTTCATACAGTTGCTTTGTTGTGATTACATCCCGTGTGTTGAGTCTGGCACCACTGCACTGTTGGCATTAAACATCCATTGCCAGATCAAAGTGTTGCTAGTAATAAATACAAAAATGCTGTAGACTACATGCTATTATCTCAAATATTGCCTAAGAAATGATATATTATATGATATTATATTCTATATTTATTTCGCGCGTGTGTGTGCGCGTGTGTGTGTGTGTGCGTGTGCGTGTGCGTGTGTGTGTGTGTGTGTGTGTCACATTATATCACTACAATTCCTTGTTATTCCTGAGTTTTCATTCTGTGTGATAATAATAGAAAGTCTGCCATCTAGTGGACTTGGAATAAACCTGAACTACAGAAATATTGAAGGATTTGTTAAACATTCAAGTAGGCTACATTTACCACTAGATGGCACTGTGACACAGAAAGAAGCCTCATTTGGATCCCCCCCACTTCTGTCTGTTCACTTTGTTTTGAGAGCTGGATAAGATATTAGAAGACTTTTGCGTGTGTGTTTGTGTACTAGCCTTATACAATCACTAAGTAAACTTTAGTTCTCTTTTCTAATATACAATACAAATGCCATTCAGCTTGTTTATCACTACTTTCCACAAACAGGACAACGATAACATAATTATTCTCAATAATTATAGAGAACCTGTCAGAAAAGCACGGCTAATTAGGGCTTGATAAATAAATAAAATTAGTAAAACTGGCACATACCATAAAACGGTACACTTATTAGAGTCTCATTAGAGGCACAAATCCCATGTTTTTTCCCATGCCCCATCAGAGATATTGACTGGCTGTATTCAGCAATTAAAATCATATAATGTGTAATTTAACATAATCTATTGAACATATAATATATCTGGAATAAAATACTTTGGCTTAAGATAATCTGTTGAATATTAAAATGTCCCACATTTTGTATGCATCCTGTTACTTCATTTTAATAAATTTAATTTATTAATAGGCTACATTTTTAATAAATAAATAAATAAATTTTTATTATTTTACATTTATTTAAAAGTTTAAATTATGATATAAGCAACATTCACTACCAGTTGAGCTACAGGAATTATGAAATTATTATTATTAATAATTATTATTATAGAAATATATTCCAAGATGTTGAAAACAAGGTTCCAAAATTAACAAACCCCATATAAAATAAAATTAAAATTAAACTTCTATAATATTTAGTTTGAGATACTGAATTTGACAATTATAATATGAATGTTAAGCAGCTCCTTTCATTGACTTTTTCTTTGAAGAGTTTAAGGCCTTTTGTACAATATTCATGGAAAATGCTTTCAAAATGTGTGCAATTCAAAACTTTCTCCTCATCTCTAAATTGAAGACATGCAAATCAGAAAACCTTCACACATCAAGAAAATTATTTATCTTGCTTTTGATTAAATTCAGCCTGTGTATGAGAGGTCTCTGGTGTGTTTCTGCACAAGGACAAGGCCCTGTTCACAGTAGCAGATTAACTGTGAAAACAGAGGCGCAAATACATCATTTCAAGGCTGTTTAAACAAGAGTCTCATCTTGAATCAGAGCTGAAACAACACTGTTTTACACTCATCGAAGAGGTTGTCCTCTTAGGTTTTTAAGGGACTATGAAAGAGATGATACAGATTTTTACAAATAAAGAGAAATGGTGACCAGCCGAGATGACCTTGATTTTAAGGAGCTCCATAAATTCTAATTCCCTTTCATTCCTTAAAATGACATATTTCAGAGCACATATTTTATATGCTGTCTTTTAGAAGTACTATAATATAATATATTAAAATAAATATTTGATAGGCTATATTATTCATAGGCTATACATTTATTTCAAGAAATACATACGATTAAATTACATCAACCTGTTAAGCGTGTGTCACACCTTCTAGTTCATCTAAATAAATATACGCAAACTTGTTCTGTAAAAGTGACATTATTTTCTTTGTTTGTTTGTTTCCTAAAAGACTGACTGGTGGAACCGGTGATTACATATTTCACAGGCGCTGATGTGACAAGCACAATAATAGGGGTGAATTCATTTCCGTTTATTTGCTAGGTTATTGTGTTTGATAAAACGAATCTTTCTAGCAAATAAGCTGTAAGTCATATGTTGTGTTCAAAGGTGAATTTATGGGTAGGCAGCTGCTCCATTATGGCCCCTGTCAGCTCTCTCTTGCTCTTTCCTCTATCTCTTCTGCTCTCGTGTTATTGCTTTCTCATGTGCCGGCGCTGAATTTTCCCCTGCTCATGAAGGCATTAATTGGATAAGGGAACACAAATCAATAGCCGGCGATGATCTTGGTCATATATATTAATCAAAGCTAGATTTCTCAGTTCAGACATCTCCACAGGATTATTACAAGTCCGGGGCACAAAATTCTCATCTGCGCTGTAACAAAAGCATCCAGCTGTCAATGGAAGAAGTCATTTAGAAATGTTAATTATCTAGTAAGGCATGTATCAAGAGCTCTGGTTGCACTTTGGTTTGCTTCCAATATCTCAGGCATAATTTCTTTCCCGTGTATTTTACCTCATAATCCCATGTTTACTGCCTGCAGCCTTTATTTATAATTCAGCACAGATTCTCACTTCTAAGTTTGCAGATGTCAGAAGCTCGGCAGGGGCTCCCCCTCTTCTCGCTCGTCGTCTCTTGTGTTTCCACATCAGGCTCACATACAAACACTGGCTGTTTGGAGGATCATTTTTATCTCTCTCTCTCTCCCCCCACCCATACACACACGTCAAATATTGATTTCCCCCCTGCTTCAGTTGGATGTAAAATGTTGATCGCCTGCGCTTTTCTTAGAGTGAAGTAATGGGTAGTTGGGTTGGACTGAATCAGTCCCTCTCCCTTTGCCGTTTCCTCTCATCTGGGTGGCTTTTGAAAACTTGATCCAAATAAAATTGTAATAATTGATGTTTGGTGGAGGCTGTGAAACGGGCAGCTGCTTGGCTTTGGTTCTAAGTGCCTGGTAAGATTTTTTGGGGGGTATGTAAATTTAGGTTGAGTTATTGCCTCGATGCTCTGAGCCAGGGGTAGCAGATTCTCTGCTGCTGCTGTTATTATCATTCTTAATTATAATATTTCACAATATATCTGTTTTTACTGAATTTTAATCAAATAAATGCTTTGATGAGCACAGTGTAGCAGTAGTATATAAAATGTATATTTCTAAAATGAAATAATAAAGCATATATTTTAGTAATGATTTGGAATGGTATTAGTAAAAGGCACCTTTCAATTACATTTGAAACATCATGATATAATACAATTCATATAATTTACCACCCGTGTCTATTTTAATAGTCATATATACGGTTAACATTTTCTTTAATACATACAAGAAACTTTTAGCTTTTATATTTTAGTTTGAATCCCCCTTATTTAGGCCATTTCAGCTGTCTATGAACTTTAAACTGTTGTGTCATCAGCCATTATGTGAGCAAAACATCCCTGTTGATCTCACAGGTCGTGCTGAATTAGTCTCCTCTGCGTCTTAAAGAAAAACTCCATCACAGTTCTTCAAGCCCTGGCTTGACACATTCTCCTCATCCGTGTTTGTTGTGTTATGTGCTGGCAGATGCACCGATACAGCTCCTAAACAAGGGAAAGAGCCATCTCCCTCCTTTATTGCCCTGCCATTCCGGCTTCTCCACACGTGAAGCGTGTGTACCGCAACCATTTTTCTGACTCGGCAGAGCTGACCATTGTCATTTCCCAACCCGCGTCCGAGGGGCCATGAAAAGCCTGTGAGGTCTGGGTAATAACCTTCAGAATGGCTGTGATTGCACTTCCATTCTCCACAGAGACTCGAGGCCATAACCATCAGGACGGGCTAGCGAATGGGAGTGAATGGCGATGAAGATGGGAGTTTGTTCCAAGAGGGGAGATTAAAGAATATAGCTAAGGGGTTTATGTGTACGTGTGAATGGTTGTGAGGTCTTAGCTCTTTTTGGACCCTGGTGGTGGTACCTGACACCATTAGTGACAGTTTCTCTGAGGCTGGGATTAGCCGTCCCGTGTAGAAACTGCTGACGGGTGCAAGGAGAAAGGAAATAGGAAAAGATTGAAAAAAAAGTAGATAGAGAGTGAGAGATCTAATCCTAATGGACCAGCACAGATTCTGAACTCCTCTAATATCGTAAAGGAAAGTAAACATTAAATGGGCTATAGCTCCCACCCGGACCAACTAACAGGAGCCATGGCCCAATACTGATAACTCCTGACCTTGACAGAAAGCAGACACAAGCTCTCCTAAAGGACCTGCTCTGTCACATCTCAAGCACTTTAAAATCAATGAGAGCACCTAATAGTATTAAACACTGCTAAAGCTTTGTTTTGCCTGCTTGTTAGTTACCCCTAGAGGGCAATGAAGGCATAAGATATTAAACTACATTGTCATAGATCTAATGCAGAGGGAATTTACTTAATATTATGGCTTCAAGTCATCCCATAAGCCTTGTGTTGTCGTAAATGGCAACACACACGTAATGCTTAAAGGTTTTCGTATAAAAAAGTTTGGCCAGTCTTAGAAGAGACTGTTGACCTCGCGAAGGTTAAACGCTGTAATTTGCAGTCGAATGGTTGTCATTTGGCTGGATATGGCTCATGTAGTTGGTTGGTGTATTATTTCTAGCCTGGGAGAGAAAGCCACTGATCGGTGCTTTATTGTAGTGTGTGACTAAGTGGGTGGGTTGAGACTGCTCGGTTAATGGGTTTATAGAATCATATGTTCCATGGCCAAATCTCCCATTACAGTACCAGATGAGTGCATTGGCATAGAAATAGCCTGAAAGCAAATAAATCAGGGTATTATTTTAGCAATTAAATTGTAAGTTTAATTGTACTATATGCATATTATATATATATTGCAGTTTTATTTTCGTTTTCTGGATTTTATTTTGGTGTAGACAAAGTGTAATTTCAATTTTGTCCTCTCAGTGGCGCTGTAACATAACACATTCAATCTTTTAAACAGCTAAAGACCTTAATTGTTCCTTGTGCATTAATATAATAATGTTTTTCTGTAATTCACCATTTATGTTACTTCTCACACCAACTGATAAAAAAAAATAATAATAAATTCTAATTGATATTAGTCCACTGTTTGTGTTGCCAATAAATCTGGTTTTGACAATATGAACTTGGCAAAGTATATGAAATCAGCATGGAGTTAATGCTCTCCCTGCTGTTATTGTTTTTTCCACAAATATTGAAGCCTGTGAAATAAACTGTGATAATATACTGTCATGTGCATGCATTTCACATTACATCGAAAACTTAACACTCATCGTCTTATGAATTGTGTTTTTTCACACTACCCTCGATTAGGATAGTTTTCTTTTTTCACTTGGTGTGTTTTATGGGTTGCATCACTCACAAAATGGTTTTACAGCGAAGAAAGAATAGTTTTTCCCCTCTGTCTTGTAGTGAGACACTTACATTGAATTATACAGAGAGAGATCAATGTCATGATCAATAAATTCTCCTATCTGTGACTGGCTGGAATAGGTGTGCAAGGGTAGCAGTGTAGGAGGAAAGTCTAAAGTCTGTAATGGTCCTGTGATAAATTGTCTTCTACCAGCACTCATGCAGCCAGACACCCCGCTCTCCGAAACCTCCTGAGACACAATCTGCACAACCTATTAACCATGTAAACTTTTAAAAGTGCTGTTCTTTATTAACAGCAATATGAATTGCTCTTTGCAACCTACATATTTCCCAATGAAACAATTAATTTTGATGGGTGTTACATACCAGAATGGAGTCTGAGCGTGAGTTTGCTAAAACAATACCAAAATAGCTATTTGGCTATTGGTTAACATTACGCAATAGTTTGCCTAGAGGAAAGTTGTTTCAGAGGAAGAACAAGTTATACCAATTTGATCACATTAGAGTGCATTAGAAACCTTTTATTTTATTTTGTTTTATTTTGCCTTAGGATGTTGGCCATAATGAGATCACAGCTGAATACCACCTTATATGGTATAATACGGTCACCGTGATTTTGCCAAGACATATTCTTGGATTTAGTCCAAATCTTATCCCAACACCTAAACTTAACCATACCCATAACTTATCCCTAAAATCAGAGGAAAATTATGAGTGAATAAGAATGATGAAGCCCTTAGCACCTTAGCGCCTATACTGTAAAGTGTCCCTCAAATCTGATTGGTTTATTGCAATGTTGTCTCAGGAACAACAATTATGTTGATCCAGGAACATGTTGTACTTAGTGAAATCACTTTCACCAGTTCATACACAGCTAGCACACATAATATTTTTCACATAACCAGTAGAGGCCATTGGGCAAACCGTATGTTTGTGTTTTTGTTGTTGTAACCATAGATATCTATATAAAGGCTAGATGTCTTACGGTGGAGTCTCTATCGTCATCACCGGCGGCCATCTTGTCACAGGCAGGGTTTAATGTAAGGTGAGTTATCTGCACAAACACAAATACTCTTATCTCGCTGAAATCTGGACGGATTTACAAACGGTTTGGTTTCTTACTAACGTTATTAACGTGGCTATAATACTAGCATATAATGGATGTTTACATAATTAATACATAATTATCCATAAGTGTGCAGTGTCATAACTACATCTCTGACGTTAATAACGAACCAACCCGTTTGAAAATTAGTAGAAAATTGAGCAAGGTATGGTTATTTAAAAATTACATGCACCATAAACACAATGTTACCAGTGGGCGAGCAGCCTGTGACAAGATGGCCGCTAGGGTGCTGACGTCGACTACCATTGGCCAGCAGCGCGGACGAGACATCTAGCCTTTATATAGATATCTATGGTTGTAACACTCCACAAAACTATGGAGCCCCTGAAGGTACATGGTGATGGGTAACAAAATGAGATGGGCGAAAAAATATATATTTCAATGCTTTTGCATTTTCACAAACGTTTTGCGTTCCCCAGAGAAATTTTGCATTCGCTCGCAACACCTTTGTGTTCCCCCAAGAAATGTTGCATTTATTCGCAAAGAACACAAAAGTTTTGCGAGCAAACGAAAAGTTTCTTGGGGGAACACAAAACATTTGCAAAAGAATGCAAATGACATAAGCATTGACATTAAATTGAATTCATTAAATTAAATTCATTAAAAGAATGAACGCATAGCATAATAGCAGTATCTGCAAATCCTACACCTACACTGGTGATGGTATATGTTATCAGATTAACTCCCAAGCCATCTGTGGACTACTGAAAGCTAACTTTGTCCAGCTTCTAAGGAAGTTTTATTCACTGCAGTGGATTGGTTTAACAGGCATTGTGAATGCAGGAAGCATCATGAATGTAGGTGGGAGGTCATTGGAAGGCCCATTCAGAGAGAGACAGCACTGTTCTGATGGGAAAAGAGTGAAAGAGAGAGGGGGCGAGAGACCCACAGAGAATGAGAGCGATAGGGGAAAAGCAGGTGACTACTGGGGGCTGGCCTTTTAGAGTAGTGGTTTTGCTTCAGGATCCTGATTTTGCATTGGACATCAAGTGGTGTCCCAACACAAACATTCCACAGGCCGGGCAAAATTATATATTATTAATATGACATGGGCTAGTAGTTTTTGGTTTAATGCTTTCAGCTAATAATTCACTGCACAACACAAAATTAACCTAAAATCTGATTTATATTTTTATAAGGTCCTTGAATCAAACAGCATTCTAAGATTGATGATATAACAGCCCTGGGACTTTTTTCACTGTTTGAATTATACTGATATTACCTATGCATTAGTAGTGGGGATTTTTCAGTAATTCTTTCTGCAGATTACATCATTAGGCAAGTCAAGTCATCTTAATTTCGATTGCGCTGTTTACAATACAGATTGTTTAAAAACAGCTTTACAATAATTTAAATAATGATCAATGATGCAAACTTATGCAAACTAATGATGCAGCTCTACAAAAGACAATAGTGTCTTTTTTTCAGCTCAAGTCAGTTCAGTGTTGATTCAGTTCATTTCAATAACTTAGCATTAAACCAAAAGGGGACGACAAGTGACATAATGACATTATGAGTAATGAGTCATTTGAATCTTTAACTGATTTGTTCAAAAATACTGATTCATTTATCAACTAAACAAGTTACTGTCTTTATGAAGGAGTAATTTGAATTATTACACTGATTTAAAATACACTGAACCATTCAGACATGAAACATCGCTACTCAGTGTTGTGACAGTTCTACTGAGGAAAAACTTTTGTTTGAAATTATTTTTGTTTACTGAGCAATAAGAGACCAAATGTTGTGTATAATTAACATCAAATTATTGTTAATTGAACTGTTGTGTAAAAGCATGATCACACAATCGTCCTGCTTCTTTCCTCCACCATTTGAAGGGGATCTTTTGGACACTCCTTGGGTTTTCCTTTATTTACATTGTATATAAAAGCATGGTGCATTCACTGTATAAATGTGTCTATCCTAATATAACAGTTATATGGTTATTGTGAAATTTATTAATGAATTTACCACTGTTTTTCCTGAAAAAAAAGAATATTTATATATTCGGTTTAACCTTAGTTCCCATGGGAGTAGGAAACGAGTATTGCGTAGCTATACGCTTATGGGAAAACTCCTTTTCTCGAGAGTATGGAAGCCTTTATTTTAAAACTATGTACATCTATATTCAAAATAAAGGCTTCAATATTCTCGAGAAAAGGAGTTTTCCCATAAGCGTATAACTACGCAATACGAGAGACCGCTCTCGAAAGGGAACTGACCATGTAGTTACTTGGTAAAACTTAAATCACTTTTTCTGTATCTTAAAAAGATTTCTTCTGCTAAAATTTTTATTTTCTTTGATTAGCAGTCTACCAATTAGAAGACCATTTAGAGCATTAATTTGGATGCTCGTTATATGAAATTAAATCAAAATCTTCAGGTACACATTGGAGCACTCTACAGAGCAATTTGACAGAGTCTCATTATCTTGTTATTGCACAAAATCAAAGTAGATCACTAATGCAATCAAATGTATTCAGTCTGATTACCAACAGTAATTTCCTGCAAGGCTATTAGATCTTTCAAATGCTCATTAATAATGAACCCCAGACAAAGGTATGACGTTATGGAGCCATGGATGAATTACAACCTGAGAAGTACAAAAAAAGGTCTTTAAAAGCATGTGTGAAAGTGCACTGCTACAGTCAGAGTTTAGTGTGCAGTACAATTGAGTATATAATAAGAGACGGAGGTCGAAGTGGCAGCATGCAGTCTCTGCCTGGTTTTTCCTGTTGATCTTTAGCCACTTAAGTTTAGTCTCTTAAACCACAAAACCTTCTCCTGTCAATGTCATCTTTCACTTCATCGCAATGGGAAAGGTTGCACAACTTCATAGATAAAAAAAGTTTAAAATCTCTTGATTAAAAAGATGACCAAATCTATATATAAAATCATATTTTGTATTTTCTGCCTTCTGCTTCCTGATGAAACTTTAGAAAGGAGTTTTGGTGAAAAGTGTTTGTTGAGGATTTGTCCAAAAATATTTTTTTTCTGACTTTATATATCTTTTCCTATATGTAACTTACCTCATATGGAGGAATGGAGTGGTTCACCTAGACACAGTATTGTAATAACTATTTAAACATTATGTGCTCTCTGAAATCTGTATAGCAGGAAACTGCTATAGAGGAAAAAACAGCTGTTTCCTCTTAGTTTTGAACATAATCTGTGTGAGAACCATATGCTTATCAGCACGTGTTTATCATTATATTACAGTATGTGATGTGTATGATTTGCCTCAAATTACACCTTCACTCATACACTGGCAGTCAGACCTAGCAAAAAAAAAGCAACTTCCTTACATTATCAGAATCAATGCATTCAGAGATCAGAGTAGTAGAGAAGTTAATTGGTCTTTTTGAAACATTTGTCACACCTGACTGTCTCTTTCATTCAGGGTTTTCTGATTTTAGCTAATGTCAAATAAAGGTCTCTGTCCTTCTGTGATCTTGATCAGACATTTGAGATAAAACCCTCTAATTCTTATTTTGCACTTATGTGTCCTTTGAAATCTATCTATACTGAAAATAATTAGGTGTAGAAACATTTTCCATGAGTGCCATCCATCCATCCATCCATCCATCCATCCATCCATCCATCCATCCATCCATCCATCTGCATTTTCTTCCAATCCTCTGTTAGCATGAGCAATAGCTGCAAGGTTGTGTTGGCATGTTTTGCATGCACACAGACAATGTAGAGACAATATATTCATAGAACCCTGAAGCAATTTGCTTTTGTCTGTCTTTGAGACAAAAGCCTTTAATAATCCTCTTGGGCCCGTTCTTCCACACTGTGGCAATACAGTGTGAACTACGAAGAGTGCATGGAGCATATATTTCTGGAGAATGTCCATAAATGAAAATCATCCTTTAGTGAAACAGAAATTTTCTTAGCAACAATTATACAGACCTTACATTTGCATTTTAATTAAAGCTTTTTGATTGCAGTCATGTCAAGCATTAAGTGATTTCTAATTAAGAGGTGCACTGGTGCAGTTTTTGCCCAGGAAAATACAGTTAGAGTATTTTCCTCAGTTGTAAATAAATGCAGCAGTGTGGCCTTTCCTCTGTATAAGCCCCACAACACAGACTAATGACTTCCATACCAATCATGGGGAAATTTGACAAATTAGAAACAACAGCTGAGGCTTTTCCCTTGCACGCTGTCTCATGACATAACATGAATTATACAAAGTTGCCATAAGTCCTATTTACACGCTTTCCTTCTCAAGAAAATGTCATCTTAAGCACAGTATCAACTTAGGGAATTGTGTGAGGTGTGTCTGTATATTTTGCCAAACTTTGTTGTGTTAAAAATATGTCCTGCTTAAAATGATCCCAACCTAAACAATAGGGCCCCTTTAAAATATAGACAGGATACAGTTTTCAGATGACAATTGTTTTTTCTTTTTTGTAATTTATGCAACATGGAAGGAAACTCAACTCCCATAGAATAGTTTCCCACTTTTAGTTCTCTAAGGAACTATATTTTGATCATCTGTGGTGTATAAACAACATAACACGAATGTAACCCACAAACTGTTGCAATTGCAACACTCCCAAACGTTTGTCATCACCACCACTTTTTTTGAACATGAAACTTATTCCCAAAGCTCAAGATGTGTTGTTTTCAGAAAGGATGAATAGTACCGTCTGCATGATATGATTAACACCGCTCTTAGAGCGGTTTCCTTTTTTAAGTAGAATAATGAGTCTATGTTAAGGCATGTTGACTGCTAAAGTAAAATGAAATGTCATCCTAACACATGAAAAAATTATGTGATCAAAATAATTCTAGCATATTTGCTGCAATGACCCTTGTTGCCAATAGAAAGAGTAGAATCATTTATAGTTTAGTGGTCAGCTGTAAATGGAAATCAACTTTTCAAATCTCTCTTCTTGGTCACACGTACAACAGGAAAAGTGGCCTAGCTGAATGTAGCCGGCTGCCATGCCAAAATGTATAAAATTTTATTTATTTCTGTAATGGCAAAGCTGAATTTTCAACCGCCATTATTGCAGTCTTCAAAGTCACATGATCATTCAGAAATCAATATGCTGATTTGGTGTTCAAGAAACATTTCTTATTATTATCAGTGTTGAAAAAAGTTGTGCTGCTTAATGTTTTTGTGCATGTAATTCATGTTTCAGGATTCTTTGATGAATAGAAAGTTCACTTCAATACAAGTAGCTCTTGTCCTAACTTATCCAGTATGACCACATTGGTGATTCACATGGTAAACAGGTGACCACATTTGTGGAGTTTAATGAACAAATGCCCAAACAGTAACACTCCCAAACCTTTGTCAAATCCACACCTCTTTTTTTAAACACAAAGCTCATTCCTAAGGGTCAGGAGGTGTTGTTTCAGCAGTTATGGATAGTACTTTCAACAACTGAAGTGACAAGTAATTTATGAAAGAAAGAACACCTAACTTCTCTGAACTCAGTGTATTGAGATACCTCCTGTCTCTCCGTGCTCAGAAAGTTGGCTCTTCTCAGTGTTCAATAAGTAATGACAAATGGAGCCGTTTGGCCTGGAGTGAAGGGTTAAGTGTTTCTGAGGCATCTCCTCGGAAAGGTGAAACACTAAAAAGTTTGCCGTGTCTGCTCACTGCAGAGCTTCCAGAGCGTCGGCCATTTGAGTCAGTGGGTCTTTTATGAAGTGTGATGGAAAGACAATAAATAATGTAGCACATATATCTTTTTGTCTCCCATGTCCAAACGCAGAGGTGCAGCTTCTAATAATGGACGCCAGTGGACGACCGTAAGTTTCTAACACTCTGTAAGTTGTAGTATATTTCTGAACCAATCAAACTATGGGCCCTTTTCACATTTCATGGGTTCTCAGAAGCAGAAGTCGTCATAGTTGGGTAAACTTTTATAATGGTGAAAGGGAGATGACAGGAAATACATTTTTATTTTATTGCATTTGCTCTAAAAGCACAATAAAAATAAATCTGTGATAGCATTTCCATGACTTTCCAAAAGAGAGAAAAATATAGAGAGATTGATTACAGCAGTCAGAAGAGAGAAATATATCAAATTTGCCATCACTCCCTCAGCCGTGTAAGATGGTGCGTACGCCATCTTAAAAATGTACAAACTTTACTAGATTTGCGATGTGGAAACTGTGGAAACGTACATTCTGTGAAAAGGGTGTATTGTGTAAAGGAATTTCCTCATTTTGACTAAGAAGTTAGGAATTATATTTTTTAGAAATGCCTAAATGTTTTGTGTTCTAGTACTTTAAAGGGTGAAATAATGTGAGGAACTGGTCCAGAGCAACAAAAATCCATCACACTACAGAAGGTTATCTCCACTTTTCAGTGATCAGAGTAGACTTTCATATGATTATAAGTCACAAGTCAGGCTTACTGTTCATCTTTTGTAAATGGAAATTCATTGTCTTGCCCTGTGACAATAGGAATAACTCGACAGGCCTAGTGAACAGGAATAAACACTGAAAGCGACAGTCTCAAATGGGCAGAACTGAGTTAAATGGCAGGAGCGAACCATGGGAAATCACTGTCCATAATGGAAAAGTGGCTGTGGTATCTAAATATAGACCTGGCATGAGGATGCTGCATTTATAAACCACTCATGTGAACAAATAGAGCAGAAAATATCTCTTGACACTACAGTATATCTTTAACACAAGTTGATTACATCGTTTTACAGTAAATGAAGAAATCTCTTTTGGTGGATGCTTGTCCTCTCTTTTTTTTCTGCAAGATTTTATTTTGTTTTATTTTATTTATTTCTTTATTTAAAAAACATTTTTTTAAAGCATAATTATTGATGTTGACAACCGAACAACTGAAGAAGTTCCGCTGAAGAAGCACACAGGAAGTGGCATGGTGTTGGCAGGTGCCGCAGGTGATAACCAGACTGTCAAGTTTATGTCTACTGTGGTTACACCTTGCAACCGCACTATGAAATACTGAGAGAGAGAAAAATTGACAAAGATAACAGTTAAAACTGAATGAAAAATTAAAACCAACAAGCAACACATAAAATGATTTTTCAAACAAATGAATAAATAAAACAAAATATATAATGTCTACAACCACTGATATGTAATTATATCATTAGTGTAACAAGCACATTTATAGTGTATTTGAATGTATTTCTCATATCTTTTACTAAGGTTCTGACCTTATTGTTTCTTGTCCATAATGTACCTAATGGAAGGCCCAGAGTATTTGAAAGGCAGTTAATGTGGCGTTTCCCGTCTGGGAGATCAAAGATAAATTGAGTGGCTGAAATAAAAGCACACCCTTCAAAGTTCTTCCCCTACTGTGAGCTGTGATGGGGCGGGCACACAATGTGTGAAGCTTATGCTCCCTGCTATTGTGCTAGACCTCCCAAATTCTCATTGCTTCATTACACTCTTTTTGTGACCAAATAAATATGAAGTACTTCAAGCTATTTGTATTTTATTCCCTTTTTGTGCTATTCAGCTACTTTTCAGATGAGAGCTAAAGTGATTTTGACACACATATCTCGACTGTGACTTTTATGTTTGCCCTCTTATTATTGCATTATGTGTCATTTGTCATTTATATATTCTCTTCATTCACACCAGAGGTCAGCAGCTGTGAAAACAACTGAATAGAAGTCTTACTTGGTGACACAACACCATGCTGTAAACTTGTGTGTTGTGTGAGGGAGAGAGAGAGAGAGAGAGAGAGAGAGAGAAGAGAGAGAGAGAGAGAGAGAGAGAGAGAGAGAGAGAGAGAGAGAGAGAGAGAGAGATTATTTTTCTCAATGACATTGTGCCTTTAAGTACACATCAGCATAACACAAATGAAGAATGAAAGATTATTTAAATAAAATTATTTAAAAATTTTTTTTATTATTTTGTTGCTGTTTTGTAAATTGTGGCTATTAAAGCAATGTTATTGATTCTAAGTTCTGCGTAGGAACTAGACATGAAACTATATGTTCAAGTGTTTTATATAGTATATAGTTATAAGTGTTTTTTATAAATGTTTTATATAGGCTAATGTAAATATGAATTATTGATGGTAAATTACTGTTTTTCCAAATATACATGTACTGTAGTTGCATAATTTACCTGAATGTGTAAACACACATCATGTTGCAAACAAGCAGAGGAAAATGTGCACAGTGCACAGACGTAAACATCTTTCAAAGTTACGTAATAAGAAAAAAATCTGCTGTTGGACAACATTGAATTTGATAAGCACTTGGAATTATACAAGATGCACTTCTGTGATTGGTCTATTAGTTCTCATGTACTGAGATGGTGGGCGTGGTTACTGTGTGGGCTTATTTTGTTGGGCTGTTGGGTGTGCAACATACAGTAGCCTAGTGCATTTTTAAAGTGGTAGTTCACCCAAAAATGAAAATTCTGTCATCATTTACTCACCTTCAAGTTGTTCCAAACCTGTACGAGTTTCTTTATTCTGTTGAACACAAAAGAAGATATTTTGAAGAATGTGGGTAACCAAACAGTTGACCATTGACTTCCATGGTATTTATGTTCCTACTTTGCAAGTCAATGGCTACCGTCAACTATCCGGTTACCAAAATTCTTCAAAATAGCTTATTTTGTGTTCAGCAGAAGAAAGATGCAGATTTGGAACAACTTGAGAGTGAGTAAATGATGACAAAATTTTCATTTTATCCCTTT
This sequence comes from Semotilus atromaculatus, assembly GCA_031834385.1. NCBI lineage: Eukaryota > Metazoa > Chordata > Actinopteri > Cypriniformes > Leuciscidae > Semotilus > Semotilus atromaculatus. The sequence continues at coordinate 11,485,259 of JAULUF010000052.1, read as the reverse complement.
AAGGAATATCTTCAGTGTCACTCCCTGTTTCAGTTTCAAAATTAGGGAATATTTCACAGACATCATACATTTTACATGTATTGTGCAACAAAAGAAAAAACAACAACAAATGTATTAAGTTCATGAAGAAAAGTTTAAACATCATATGAATATCATGCATTAATTAAATGCATTACACAGTAGAGACTAAATTAGATTAAATGCAAAGTTGTTTCATAAGAATAATTGCTTTTCACAAATACACTGATTTGCACTGCTATGCAAACAATATTAATCATCCACTGACTGAAGCCAATCCATATACACGGCAGTCAGTTGTTGTAGAGAAAGTCCAGATGTACAGGTCATTTGCCCAATCAGAGCTGGAATCTTTCTACCACGTGATCATTTGTGAGCAGTTGGGAAGCGTCGATAGGCGGGGACAATAGTGGGCCTGGGTCGTGCGTTTGGTTGTGTAGGTAAGCCTTAGATGAGATTTTGTGAGTTTTATTTATCATTGTGTGACTATTTTGCTGTTTAATACCAATTCGCTATGTTAATAGAAGCAGACTTGGCGTTTAGAGTCCATGTCTTTATTGTGCACTTTTACTTTAAGCCTCATAGCGCTGGAATAGCAGTTTCCTGTGTGAAAGTAACCGCCTGGATAGCAGCGGTCATTTCTCCTTTGAATAAAATCAGTTGTGTTCATTTTACAAAATATCATGTCATTTTGCATAAACCTCCCAGACCTTTTTTAATTTTTTTGACGAGACACTGAAATATGTTTATGTTGTAATAGACATACTGTATAATTCCTTGAATGTGAAATTACGTTAATTTATTAAACGTATTGTTAAAATGACAATAGAGTCTCGTCAGATGACTGTTTTAATTTTACATTGACGTTTTTAAGTCGACAAAAGTTTACAAGTTATGAACTGACAGCGTTTATACAGCTCTATGTTTCTTATTGCAGTTATTCCATGTGCATTTATGAATTTTATAGTATAAAACACCTCCGAAATGTCATTTATAACATGTTAATTGGTTTTTGACAGACTCCGAGGAGCTGATTTGGACTGGATATCATCTCACCTTCTTTTTGGGACAACTTAATACACAGATGTTTTCATAATCCAGTGGATAGGTGCTTGGAATAGTTCTGGATCCAACTCATATTTTTGTGTTTTTCCTCATGGATGGCATGGCTTTTGAAGAAACGTGATTTTTCAGAAGTGTTCGTAAACTTGTGGGAAAAACTAAGCGAAGTTCCTTTTCAAGTGAAGTTTCATTCCAAAGATGGATCAGCAGGCAGCTGGAGGGGAAGACCCCAATAAACCCTCCAAAAAGAAATCCACTGAGGATGAGAGCAAAAACAAAAAACTGGTATGTATTATAGCCTCAGAATTCAGTTTATTGTTGTTGTTATTTCTTAGTTATGTCACACAAAGTGTATGAGATTTTGTCTTTAGAGGGGTCATTCCACAACATGGGTGCCACCATCAGGTTTTTTGCAGTTTTTTAAATCAGGTTTTCTCGTACTAAAATGGACAAGAAGGTACACGTAAATAAAAATGAAGTTTCTGTGTTTTTGTTGATGTTATAAGATAATTGCCTATAACAACACCATAGAAGTTGTTCCATAGAAATAGAGTTAGCTTGTTATTGTTAAAGCTATTGTTTACAGATGTTCATGATGGACACAAAATTAACCCGTTTTGTGCAATGTTTGTCAGTGTTGTGTCAAAGTTTTTTTCAAACCTTATTTGGGTTTCTTTTCTACCTCTAGTGTCCATCCAGACAGCTGTAGCAGTAAAGGATTTGATCATTTTTGTTATCTGTCAGTCAACAAAGTTTGTCTCACTGCAAAGATTTTACGGGCTCAGTCAGCACTCTCCGGTCTCCGTCAGCCGTTGGACCTATCAGTGTATTACTTCACAGGACCCGTAATAATGTGCTGTCAAAACACTCTGCGAGTGTCAGTGGGGTCTAGTGCGATAGCTGTGAACCTTTATGGATACATTGGATAGCTAGCTACATTCATCATGAAGCCTTAATAGTGAAACTGGAACTGTTTGTTTCAGTTCATGCTGACTGCCTTTTTGAAAGTTTTATAACGTGGACAAAGTTTGCTGACTTACTGACCTCAGGGCAAAGAAAGGCCATGTGATACATAATGAAGTTATTTGTATGCTGTGTACTGTTACTTTTCTAGCATCAAACTTATCATTGCCATCATGGTATTTTAAGAAAACTAACAGCTAAGTAAAGGTGTAAGTAACAGACCAGAGTGTTGTTGGTTAGTAAAGCGTGTTAACTTAGGTATTTAGGTTACTGTTTGATTCAGAGCCAAGTATTTTAGCATTACCGCATGTCATACCTGTTTGGAAGTGGAACTGATTACTTCATCGCTCTTGCACAGCCTTCTCCTATTTCATATGGCTCTTTTAGTGACCTGGGATTCATTTGGTTTGACATCTAATTCTAAATGTAATGCTGCCTACTGGATATAGGACAGTCTATTTGAAGTTGCCTCCTCATGAATGTATTAATTACTTTACAAGACGGCCTCACTTCCCAAAAGTTGTGGCCTTGACTGTAGACTTCACACTGGGGTCTGGAGATCATTTAGTCGTCTTGTAATGTCTCGGACAGAGCTTATTGTCACAGTAGGGTTCCAGATCAAGCGAGGTGAATGAGTGTCTAAGTCTGTGTAATCCGCATACGCATTGTAACTTTGCTTAACAGTTTGTGTCCAGTCAAATGAGCGTGTCCTGTACCAGCTTCATAATGACAGCACTCTTTTGGGAGCTGCAGGAATCCATCCCTTTATGAGCCCCATTTACTTTGTGGAATGTAAACCTTTGGGAGTCAGATGGACACATTCTAATAGCCAGTGTGTAGTTGAACAGTGTGCTGAAAAAGTAGTGTGTATTACCACAAACTTTTATTTTTGTGTCCCAGGCTGCCTGAAATTCTGAGGCATATGGGAGTGTTGTAATACTTGTTTATGATTAGTTCGTTATATCCTCTTATTCCCAGGGAACGTCTAGGAAGCCTCTATAAGTGGAGCGGGTGTGGCTCGTGAAGTTGAAAACGCCCCACATTTTGGGTGCGTCTTAATCAGAAAGATATCTGTGCTGTTGATGTTCATAAATACCAGTAGTGAATCGTGATAGTGATGTTGTATTGAGGATGTTGCCATTAGGGCTGAATGATTTTGGAAAATAATCTAATTGTAATGTACAGGCCTATTTTGTGAATTATATTGTGAATTAATATGCAATTATTTTTATTAAGCTCTTTATCGTCTGTATTATTCCACAAAGACAAACAATAAATCATTGTATAGTATGATCAACACAATGTTAGATTGATTAAACATAAGCTCTTCTTTACTGTAGGCCAGGCCTATATGTCAGCGTAGCATGCCAAATTAAAGGGCACCTATTATGCAAAATTCACTTTTACATGGTGTTTGAACATAAATGTGTTGGCAGTGTGTGTACACAACCACCCTATATTGATAAAAACCTACCCAGTGCTTTTAAAAAAAACATTTTTGAAATCCCCATAAATCATAAGCACTGTCTCAGAACAACCTGTTCTCAGATTCTGGGCAATGTGATGTACTTTTGCACTGGCCCCGCCCATAACTGTTGACTGACACTGCAGTTTAAGCAAGACGTATTAGCGTAGACCCGCCCTGAGTGAGCTGTACACTGTCCGCCATTGTTTCAATTTCGGAGCAGCTGTAGACAAGAATGTCTCCTAAGCGATTGAGGTGTTTTGTTATAAGATGTAAGAATGAACATAGCAGTCTACATACTCTCGTTATTACTCGAGGATGGATCTGTACCAACTGTTCGAGCTTACAGTCTCCGGAGCGATAGGCCTAACGTTATTGACCACGGCAGAAATGAAAGTGAGAGCGTGCACTTTATTACAGTGCATCTGAGCCGTTTTACGGATATAAAGTTTACCAGTTTATTAAGCACCCCCTGAAAAGCTGTGTATAAATGCCTATTTGTTTACTGTTAAGCTAGTTGCAACGAATGTTTAATTCTGTTTAATTCGCTGTGTATGTTTATGATAATGATAAGATAAGGAGTAAAACTGAAACTTCATCTTTTGTGTGATGTACAATAAACTTCATTAAACTCATCAGTATATTTTTGGCCATCATTTGGATGGGGTCCGCTACTACAGGCTTGTATTAGTAGTGGATAAAAGCAAGATGAAAAATAAGTTATAGCCTAACCTTAAACTAAACTTATACCTGTTCTATCTCAATATAGCATATATTCTCTGACTGTTTAAAAGTTTGAGGTTGGATAGATTTTTTTAATTTAATGTTTTTGTAAGAAGTCTCTTATGCTCAGTAAAAACATTAATATTGTGAATTATTATTAGCCTACAGTTTACATTAACTATTTTGGTAACAATTCACAATAAGATTTTATTAGTTAACATTAGTTTAATGAATTAGTTGGATTCATTAGTGAGCTGGAACTAATAATGAACTGCACTTTTACAGCATTTATTAATCTTTGTTAATGTTAATTTTAACACTAATACATTATTAAAATCAAGACAAGAGTTGTATGATCAAACAATGAGTGAATGAACAACTGTTTCTATTAACTAACAATTAACAAATATAACAAACACATTAACAAATATAACAAACACAGTAACAAATGTATTGCTCATTGTTAGTTCATGTTTGGCTAGTTAACACTAACTAATGTTGTCAAATGAAACCTTATTATGAAGTGTTAGCTACCACTATGTTCTATTCTATTTTAAAATATTATTTATTCCTGTGATGGAAAAGCTTCATATTATCATGCTCATATGCTGATTTGGTGCTCAAGAAAGTTCTTGGTAACGATGCAAACGTCTACTGCCACTTTTGACCAATTTAATCAATGCATCCTTGCTGAAAAAAAGTGTTACATATATATATATATATATATATATATATATATATCTTACTGACCCTATACTTTTAAATGATAGTCTAAATATTTATAGTTATGTAAATCTCTACAACAACGAAATTGTTACAACATTGCTGAGAATTTGCTATTTGCGAAAAATAATAAATGAGAAATGATAATCGCTGTACTAGTGGATGTTGAGGCTTCCACACATTCACACATGACCCAGCCTTTTTGAGTCAGGCCCTAATACTGATGTCACTCTCTCTTACACTAGTGATCTCACTATTGCACATCCTGTTTCTGATTTGGTGCCAGGCATGTTCTCTGTTGCCTAACTTTTCTGCGCACATAAGACGTCCAGACCTTCTGCCATTACACAATAGCTTTTGGCAAAATTAAGGAACTCATACACTTAAAGAGTGGTGAAGTTTAAATCCATTTTTTTTTTTAGCTTTCTCTCTGCAACAAGTTTGTCTCTTTAGCACCCATTATGGTAAATGGCAGAATGACAGATAATGTATTTGTTTGTCAGTAGATGTAGGCTATAAAAGTAACGGAGGCATATTCGTAGACATAATTGTATATATTATATTGTTTATTCGTCTAATATGCCGAAAATGCAAACGTTTTTTGTCTCGTTACATTCAGTTATGAATCGCATGAATCATGATAGCATATTTTCAATTCAAAACTGTGAAAATTCATAAAAGGTTGTTTGCATCATAGGCTACTACTGTCGGTCGGTGAACAGTAAGACCCGCCTTCTTCGATTTGATTGGCCATCTCGATCATTTTGACATCCAAGTGCATTTATACCCCTGAGGCAGAGAAGCCAAAAATTTTTTATCAGACTTACATTTTTTACTTTTAAAACTTTTTGTCATCCTAACAACAAACAGCTTTACTCAATCTACACTAAAATTATAAGATAGGATGAGAAAAATTAATTCTATTATGTTTAAAAAAAACACTTTTTTCTCATAATATACATTTGATATCACCTAATTTTTAATTTTCAAAGAGTCTGAAAAGATTTGTTTGAAGCAGTTCCAAACCCCTACTTTTTGTGAGCCTACTCTGATTTTCTGCTTTCTTTCTACTTAGTTTGTGATAGGCTACATTATGAGATGTGATTCATTTAGGGATATTAACCATTAATCGACGATCGATTAATTGTCGATAATACATTTAATCGATAAAACTTATCGATCATCGATTAAGCAGGTTCATGCACGTGCATTCTGCTCATCCGCGAAACATGTAAGCGAGTGCGCCGGAGTTATGTTTGAGACTATTTTACATCTTCATCATGACTATAAGTTTGCGTGTGCATTCGCAGCCTTTTGTTTTGTGCAATTGTAAGTTGTAATAGTTTATTTTGTGTACGGCTATATATATCTGATTTATCTAATATTGGATGCATTTGGTTAAAAATTTATGCTAAAGCGGGATCTTTAACGCGCTAGCAAAGTGCTCAATGGTTATTCATTCAGCGCGTGCCGCTCAAGTAGCAATGCACGACTAATAATAACAATGATTAATTTGGGACTGTCATACTACATAACATGAGAACACAATTTTATTAAATCGTTGTGAATTCATTGGGTTTAGTTGCCGTTTTCAGTGCGTTGTTCCAGGAAGAGCACGTCCACAACAGTCACACATTCTGACAAGCACGCATCTGAGGTGGTGTTGGTGACACGTTGTATTAGTCATTATATTTGATTATTAAATAATTAATTTAATTTATCAATCACATCGTAACGTTTTACAATCCTACTAGCCCTTTATTTAGATTAAAATCCATTCTAATTAATTTGGTGAGGAACATAGCGTTTTGAGCAGCATTTGCAGACCCTGTCATGCTGTTGGCCATATAATGCCACTGCAGCAGACGCATATTGCAGTATAGACGATTAATCGATTAAAGGAGAACTCCGGCGCAAAATGAACCTTTGGTCTAATTACACATTGTTACCTAGTCAACCGTTATCTAAGATTTGTTTTCATGATTATCGAATGTAAATAGTTTTATCTCTAAAAACAGTTTAGCCTATAACGCTAGTATATAGGGCATAAAGTAATGACAAATAAAAATCGCTTGTTAATACCACTAACAAGGCTCAAAATAGCGTTATAGGCTAAACCGTTTTTAGAGATAAAACTATTTACATTCGATAATCATGAAAACAAATCTCAGATAACGGTTGACTAGGTAATAGCTAATGTGTAATTAGACCAAAGGTTCATTTTGCGCCGGAGTTCTCCTTTAATTGATCGTTAATTTAAACGACGATCGATCATGGGAATTTGTGAAAATTGAGAAAAATCACTAGTTTCATTCTATTTGTAATTTGAGGTGCACACGTGGGAACTGTTTCACAGTTTGACATAACTGGGTGTTTAAAGAGAGAATACTTGAGCAAGTTAGCGAGGACTACCGTGGACAGTGCTCGCATCTTTACATCCTATTATGATGCAGATAGTGCTCCACTTTGTTATAAAAAATAAGGAATGCTTTGTATTACGATCCTGGTTAGTTGAGTACAGATGTGACTGAAAAATGAAGCCAACCACCAATAACTTTAGGGAACGACCTACTAGCGACCAACAGATCTTTGACCTTATTTTAAACAGGCTTAACCGTGGGGGTGGACACATTTTTTGGAAAACCTATGTGTTGCCAGTAGATTCCAGCATTGAATATGCATGTATATTCTTTTGAATGAGAGCCATCTCTGGTCTTATGATAAATCTGTCCTGAGCTGGATTAAAGAAGGTTATAACCCCTTGAGCATGCTAAGCATTATCTCCTAGCGTTAGATTTCTGTAATGCACTGGGGCTAATCTTTACAGTTTGCCCCAGGATCAGACCGGGACGAGAAAAGAGGAAAGAGTTTTTTATTAGAGCATTTAGAGAGCGAATGACATCATGGAGCTTCTGTTGATGGCAAAAATAAAGACAAAAACAGTTTTGGCACTTTTCAGTTTTCTTATGCGATGTAGACACACCAAAGTTTGTTATTTTGTTAGCGGGTTCTTTTTATGTACTCGACTTTCAGTGTGAAAGAACGCAGGTTTTGCATTTATGTAGTGAATTCTTCACTTGTCTTCTAACTGAGTCTTATGAAGTCATTGAAGTGGAATTCTAGCCAGCACTTTTCCTCAAAAGGCATTCCAGAATATAGGCTAGACTGAATGGAAGTTTACCTTTGCAAATGAATGAAACTCCAAAAATAGAATATAAGCCTGGATGCTGTTATGTAACATACCATAACCGAGCACAGATTAGTGCTGATGATTTGTACAGCATGTCCTCGTAGTCGAGCTGTAAGTGACGTACACTGTGTATGTTGTGAAAGCCAGTGACCCTGAAAACTTAGATTATCTACCTGTGTTTTAATAAAGGAAGAGGTGAATTGGACTGGAGGAGGTGTGAAGGCCAAGGATGTTCATCATCATTCAAAACAGAGGTGTGAATGGGCAGATTAAATGTGTGAGACAGACTGTAATCATTCCTCAAACTGCTGTTTTGTTCACACAAAGACGTAAAAAAATCAATGGTGTGCTGCAGTTTGGTGGATTTGACTCCAAATACTCAGTTTTAAAAATCAGTGTAGGATAGTTTTGATCAGCTCAGATGTGTTGTAGAAGTAGGCCTACACGTTGTTCAAATATCCTTAGCTATTTTCTCGTGAGAAAAAACTTATATGAGGCAGCTTTTGTTAGTTTTCCTTGTGTACAAATGTAACAACTCTCTGTTGGGACTTTGAAGGTTTTTGGCCAGTCTGTTCTCCCAGGACAAGTTAAAAATATTGACTGTAGTGTTAGTTTAGCCGTGACTTGTCAAGGTTTTTTAAATTCATCATTAATGATCATATAATGAATGACAATCTGTACAGCTCTAAACAAACAATATATCTTGGAACTTGGGCACTTTTATTCCCATGCTGTCAAGTTGTTACGTCCATTTGAAGCACTTTTGTTACTGCTACTCTAATATTATATTTCTATATATAATTTATACAGATATTCCTGTTGTAGTATGGGGTATTTTATATATTAGCATGCACATAATGGTCATCTTAAATGTTGTTTGTTGCATAAGTCAGCTTTCTGTATGTGAGAAGTTCATTGAGGTCGATCTGCTTTTGTAGCTTATACAGATGAACAGTCTTGAGAGATAAACAGGGGCACTGCATTTGCAGTGTCAAACATAGACATTGTGGCTGGAACATCAGGTTAATAATATCAACCACAGAACAATAGACTATTTTGGTTTTGTTTGTAGGTCTGATCCATCTCGTGAAACTTTTGAGGTTAGCATTGTACAAGCACATACAATGGGGTTCAAAAGTCTGAGAACATGCTTTTAAAGTCTGAGAAAATGATTCTATTTATTTTTTTATTTTTATTCACAAATTATTTTATCTGCATGATTTGAATTTTGGAATTTCTTAGTATTTGGTTTATTTTTCTTAATTTAATTACTCCATAAGTTTGTAAAAGTATTAGCCTATTTTATTCTATTTTTTTATAGTATTTATTAATATTTTGAATTGGATTATATTTTCAGTTTTAGTAGGCTAATTGTAGGTACTTTACTGCTTTTGTCATTTTATTCGTTTTTAAATTTTTTATTTATTAAGATTTGTTTTATTTTGTTATAGTATTTTTAGTACTTAAACTTATTTTATTTCAGTTTGTCAAGTCAACATGTTTAATTTATTAAAAATAAATAAATATATAAACTTACAGGTTTATATTAGAATCTCAGAATTTTCAATGTTGTCTGACTTTTGAAATAAATGGCTTGAGTTTATCTGTAGCTAGCCATTTTAAACTCAGAGACCCCCTCTTTGAGTTTAAAATGGCCAGCTGCAGACAAACTCATGGGGTATCTCAGAGAAATGGAGAACCTACAGGAAATGGAACACATGTTGAGTTTCTCAGTGCTCACAGGAAGTGAAGAAGGGAAGTGCTTTAGTTATACTGGGGGATGATTCTGACATCACCCTTTCAAACAGATGTTTCTGGCAAGTTTCCAACACTTTCTTCATAATGCTCACATTGTCACATAACATGAGGTGGCCCTATCAGTTGAATTGGAGCTCAGAATACTTAATATTGTCATTTCTTAGGGGGGCTCTCTGTCTTGAATCAATCACATGATGTCCAAGGAAAGCTGTTCACACCAACATGTTTCAGAGAAACATAAACATTGGCTCATTTTTCCTGAAATAACCAACAGACCAAAGATTTTTCCCATGTTAAGGCAATAGAGCTCTTGGAATGGGTTGTTTAATGAGGGCCCCTCCTGTATTTTTAAGTCATCAGTCATTCCTGCATTGTGCTGTACAAAGACAAATCCTCTGGTTTCTGTTTTATAATATCCTTTTTATGCTATATAATATCATTTTTCATTTAAAAAAAAATGCTAGCATGTTCTTCATTCAAATTAGTCTGTTTGTATGTTGAGAACAGTGCAGCTTTGTTTGGGCAGATGAATTAATAAAGAAAGGGTCTGTTCAATAAGGCAAGGGCATTTAGAAGCATACACATTTAATCCTTGATGGTTGTGAACTAAAATAAGACGGGTACTAAACAGACAAAGCAACCAGTTCTTGGTATACAATTAGTCTGTTTAGGTTTAAATCGTACATCTTTAAGTTAACATGAAAACAAGTTTGGCTATTTATTTTGTCTATGCATCTTGGTTATACTTCTGTTGCACGCTATTGCAATGGATAGATTTTGTTGATGAAAAACACAATGCTTGTAAAAGCTAATATTTTATGTATTTGAGGAGTGTGTCAGTCTGGTATTTGCCCTCTAATCATAGCCAATACATCCTGTGCATAGCACTTTATCTTTTATAACTCAAGATTTTGGCCAAATGTATTAAACGAAAGGAAAGGACTTGTTTGTGTGATAGACTACAGGGCAGGCTCTGTACTAAATTTAACAATTATTAAATATTATATTAAATTTAAATAACAAATTAGATTTATAAATAACCAGCTTGTCAAAATAAGTTACAATGTGCAATTTTAACAAACTATACAAAAAAATATTAACTGAATTTTAACAAACACTAACTTTAAAACAATGAAGTGCAAAAGAAAGTGCAAAACAACATTGTCAAAATGCAGAGGTGCGAATTTACAAACAACTGTTAATTTAACATAAAAGCATAGGCTACTGCGTGCATGGTTTATCATGACTGAATGAGCACTCCCTTAATAATCCCTAAAAAGCTGACATCATCGCGATCTCAAACATCTCTGTTATTATCAATGAAGCTGATTGCACAATGAATATTTCATAATATCTACACTTTGTTAGTTATCAGAGGATTTACCAGCATGCAGAATTCAGCACTGAACAAAAAGTCTGTTTTGAGCGGTGAGGGGAGTCTATCTTAAAATCTTCTGATTGGCCGTTGTGTTTAAGAAACCAACACATATGTCTGTGATTTGCTACATCGCTCAACGCTGCAAGCATGTTACAAATAGAAACTCTATTTGAACTCTAAAATAGAAACTAGAAACTTTTTATGTTTTATTCATTGATATTCATATCAATATCATATCATATTCAGTCCCGCGAATAGTTTTATTCTCCCGCAGCCCACACACACAGAGTGCGTGGATTACCGCCCGCGCCCACGCTCGCACTCGGCCATCAAATCTAGTCCCGCGCAACGTCTCTAGATCAAGGGCCCAGCCAGAGAATAGCGGCGGAATATATCGGCCCAAGTTCCGCCTCGGGCAGAGAATTGCTGATTTAAGGCGTTTTTTCGGTGGAAATAGAGCGTCGCTGCTTAGTCCCTCTGCCATAGTGGCTGATGAGCACGGCACTTTAAGCTGGTGCACCGCTGGTGTAAGTGTGTTACCCCTTATTTACACTGCACACGTCTGCGGCGCGTTACATCTGCGACAGGGCTACTGGAGCTGATCGCGCCCACTATAGTCAATGCTTGTGTTTACACCAACCGCAACGCGGCGCGTTTCAGAAGCGCCCCGCTTCGCTAAAGATAGGCGCCTAGTCTATTTTTGACGGACGCCGCAGCGTAAAAACAAAACAAAAGTAAAAAAATACTGTCAATTTCAAAATAAACACCATGTGCAGACTCCCGATTGTGTTGCACACCAATATATCCTTGGTAGAAACCATAGACTGTACGTAGAAACCCCAAAATCAAGAAAAACCACGTCGGACAGGCAAATCACGTGGTCTCGCGCATCCAGTCGCTTCGTTTCTGAAATGCTCCTGGTGTGAGTTGGCACCGCGGGGAGGATGGAATAAAACCTTGCCGGAGCAGTAATGTACTGCAGACGTGTGCAGTGTAAACAAGGGGTTAGTTGTAAAAGTTCCATTCCGTGCAGAACACTCGGTGTAGCATAGTCTTTACAGTTAATTAACCGTGACGTTTTAAAGCGCGGTTAATTGTGAAATCCGGTAATCGCTGCATCCCTACCTTTGAATCGGGGGTGTTTCAGCCTTTTAACACTAGACACCCTCATCAAAGGTGGCCAGTTACAGGGTGATCAAACCTGAGCTTGTGTCCCATGCCCAATCATGAGAATTGCCTGGTTGTTTAAATGGCGCTGCAGCCACGAGACTATGCAAGGCAGGGGGCTTCCTCTTCCCTGAGTCAAGCCTAGAGCTGACCGCATACCTTGTTCACCCTCCTCTTGGTAGGTTATGACCTGGGTTCTCAAGTGGGGTATGGGGTGGATTAGTGAGCGGGTCATCCGCTTAATCCATATTCACTGGTTGCTGCTTTCGGCCGCTTCAGAGAATGATCTGATTGTCTGTCGCAGAGCCTGTCCATGGATGCCATGGTCTTTCAGCAGTCTGATGGTGGAAGAAGCCACAAAACCTCTGCATCCAAGTCTGCAAGTTGTCCAGCTTCTGGTTTAGTAGGGGGATGGTTGAGCTTTTTCTGTCCCTCTCAGATGAAGGTTGGGGCCGTGATGGAATTGGTTGCTCTCAGGGGCAAGGAGTTGGTGGTATTCCTCTTGCTCTCAAGAGCTGCTGCCAGACTCATGAGGACCTGGTTGTGCAATATAATATAATTGTGCAATATAATATAAAACAATATGATGACGACACACGCAAGTGCCACAATACTAACTTTGACAACATGGTGTTTAATTTTTTCCTGAATAGCGGTTCAAAATAAGCCTGCCATTTTCGCTGGTTTCAAAACACACTGGATATAATGGCTGGATATAACCTGCCATTCATTTTCATAATACTTAAACGGTTGGTGACATATCATCGGAAAAACTCCTGAGATCCAAAAGCTAATGCCAGTGACTCACCTATAGGTGAAATTCCCACGCTTAACTGTCGAATCATGATGATTCGACAGTTAAGCGTGGGAATTTCACTCATGCTGGATGCATCAACGTCACATTTGGACAATATGCCGTACAATATGAATTCATGACTGCCAAATTAAAATATTAAAGAGAACGATAAAATAACATTAACTGCTTAATGGTCATTTTTTAAATAAGTGTTTCTGTTCAGAACGATTAAACTTGTTCCTGTAATTTTTTTTATTAAACTTGAAATTGTTGATACAAATGTTGTTCATTTAAGTTTTTGTTGTTCCTTGAACTGGTTCAGAGCCCTGGTCATCTATTATATTTATTTTCCCCCTTTGAATATCTTGTTTTACTTGGAAATCAGTTTATGGAATTAAAATGGGTTGTGGGGACTGTTTAATTTTGACTCTAAATAAAGTGTCTGAATGCTGAAGGAAGAGATGAATTTTTTTTTTGAGGTTAAAGAATACATCTTGAAACTGATCAATCCATTAGCTAGCTGAACTCAAACTCACTCTTCTTGGTCAAGAGGAAAGATCAAGTAGGCTACCTCAGTTTAACTTGGTGTTTTCTGTCAATAATTTACTGTAGACTAGAAGAATTATTGTTCATTTAATGGTAGGCCTATTAGCCTATATTAACACTGAATATGATTACCTTCCTCCCACATGTATAATTATTTGTGCATTCATTAAACTGCACTTGCCCTAGGTTAATGGTAGGTTTTGTTTTTATTGTGTGGACTTCCCAAAGTAGCAGTGTGCCGGTGCCCCCCCTTTTATGTATGATGATGTGTGTTTGAGGTTAAAATTTCAGCGTTTCTCATAAGATTTGTTGCTTGATTCAAAAGGTTCATTGTACTACATACTTTGCAATAGTTAGTGATTCGCACAAAAGTTGTTGACAAATTCTTGTGACACAAAAAGAGTGACCTTGGGTTGATCGTGTGATGTGGTGAAAGGACAGCTTGGCATACTAAAGTCTTTGTTTTAGCAGCAAAGTTATCATTCATCATCTCTAGAGTCTATTCAGCTTTAGTCACTCTGCACATTTTTAAATTAAAACTCAGTTCAAGCCACAAGGCACACCAGAAACTCAGCGCTGAGTTTCTTAATGGTGCTGAGAAACATTTTTCTGACAGCATGTTCATATAGCGAAATGAGTTCTGCTTACTTTGCTTCAATGGTTTAAAATCACTTGTTTTTAAACCACAAATACTTGAAAACACATGCAAACAATAAGCTTTTGTGACTGCGTACCACAGCAACTTCACGTGAGTGTAACCACGATAGAAACCGTAGTCCAAAATCTCTATCAGTTGACAAATTTCTATCGGTTTAATCGTGTCTACCAGTATATCGTATATGACTACAGTGGCTCAATCTTCAGTTTATTAAGCGACGAGAATACTTTTTGTGCGCAAAAAACCCCAAAATATCGCCTTTATTCAACTAATAATTTCCTTCTTGGTCGGCCTCTCGTAGTAAAACTGCGTATCGCTTCTGTGGTGGATGTCACACGCATCACACACATTACAAGCGTCGGCCAATAGTGAGCCTGCTCGTGACGTAGCCCTACGCTATCACACTACGTTAATTGACGAGGCCCACAGAGAAGGAGGTTAATAGTTGAAATAAAGTCGTTATTTTTGTTAGTTTTTGCGTATTCTCGTCGCTTAATAAACAGAAGATTGAGCCACTGTAGTCACTTGGACTATTTTAACGATGTCTTTAATAACTTTTCGGGGGAACAAGTTTAAGTCCCTTAGAAAGCCTATGGAGGAGTGATCCAGCTCTCAGATTTAATCAAAAATATCTTAATTCGTGTTCCGAAGATGAACGAAAGTCTTACGGGGTTGGAACAACATGAGGGTGACAGAATGACAGAATTTTCATTTTTGGGTGAACTAACCCTTTAAATCCCCCAGTGAGTAAGCCAAAAGAGACTGAGGCTCCAGCTGCTCCATAAGATGTTTTGGGAGCATCTTCCTCTGACATTGACATCATTGTATGTAAGATAAATCTATTTAGCCTGTATAGTGCATGATACTTTCATGGTGTTTTGTTTTTGTTCTTTATGAAGTGACAGATGTGTTTTCTATGAACTATTGTTGTATAAAGCACTACATAAAGATTCCTTCAAAAGGTTCTACTTTATTTGTGTTCCTACAAAAAAAGCATCATAGTTTTGCAGTGACCTGAGGGTATACAGACGTTTCATTTTTGGATGAAATAATCTTTTAAACTTTCATATCACAAGATTTTTTTAGATCTTGAGAAATTAATTCAGTCCAAGTGTGTCCAAACTTTTGACTGACAGTGTATGATTGTAGAACTAAATCTTATCTTGACTATGGATACATGAAATTATAGGCTAATGCATAGAAACTCAATGAATATTGGTTATGCTGACTTTTTCGTTCTTATAGATTGTTTTCTAATCTATTAAACTATAACTATGGATTTGAATAACTGGACTACATGCTATGGTGAAGTGAATTGTCAAGCCTCAGATATAGGATAGAAAAAGACATGGACTAAGGTTGAGGGAAACCGAGGAGGAAACCGAAAAGTGAAAGGGACTTTTAAGGGTGGCTAAGTGAGTGCAAAAAATTATTTCACATGTATTTGAGTTGAACACCACCCATGACATCACCGTTTCTGCAGAAACTAAGAAATAATTTTTTCTATTTACATTTTGTTACACTGTTTTTTTGTGCAGTACCTGCCTACTGTTTAAGCATTAACTTCATTATTTCTCAACCACCGGGCCTCCTATTTCTCAAAGTGATATGGGCCACAAAGTTTAGTAAATATCAGGATAACTGTACAAAAACAATTCATGTTTACAGTATCATCAGAGGCGTTACTTCTGTTAACAATATTTACCAGGCTCTGAAGTATGGCGTAAAAAAAAGAGACCCCATGCTTTAGTTAATATGACACTTCATTGCATTGTTGTTTTTTTGCTATTTTTGCTATAAAATTGTCTATTGCTTGCTATAAAAACAAAGTAAAGAACAAGTTTGCAGCTTGAACAAGCAGATGTTGAAACACACCTGAGATTAAACACTGTTGGTGGACTGATAACTGAAGGAATACAAGTGGCTTGTTAGTTGAATCAAAAAGTCATTTTAACAATGCTTTGCTGTATGTGAATACACAATAGGTACTGATCTGTATAAAATACGGAGTTCTCATGGACCCATTACTCACCTTGCTGTAGAGCAGGGGTCGGGAACCTTTTTACCAAGAAATTTTTCAAAAGAGCCACATCAAAGTGTACGCTTGTGTATTAGAAATATTTGCGAATTTTTATTTAATAACAACAGTAGTAATATAAGACTTGCACTGGTAGTAGTTCTGGTAGTTATATAGGCTACAACAACAGGACGATGGCATGTTTTTTTTCACTCATTGACACCCAAGCTAAGGCTACTTCATACTATTTTGTTCACTGACATGCTCGTTTCTAGCACTCCTAAAGGGTGTCGCACACCGGACGAGAAGCGCAGCACCATATTCAAACACATTATTCTCTATGAGTGTACAACACACAGCGGCGGCGCCATCCAGCGTCTGTCCGCGCCGCTCACCAACGGCTCAGGACCTTGTTCAAAATCCTGCTGCGCCACAGTGCGCCATTAACATAGTTTTATATAAAATTTACATTTATTTGTCTCAAATCGTCGTTAATGTACATTAGGGCTGTCAATCTTCCTCTATAATACTATTCGAATTCCATTCCTTATATTATTTAATATTCTAATAATATTCTAATATTAAATGCTCCAATTCATCCTAGCCAGTCTCCAGACCTAAACTCAATAAAGAATCTTTTGAGGGAGCTCAAACTCCGTGTTTCTCAGCGACCAGAAACCTGACTGATCTAGAGAAGATCTGTGTGGAGGAGTGGGCCAAAATCCCTCCTGCAGTGTGTGCAAACCTGGTGAAAAACTACAGGAAACGTTTGACCTCTGTAATTGCAAACAAAGGCTACTGTAACAAATATTAACATTGATTTTCTCAGGTGTTCAACTACTTATTTGCAGCTGTATCTTACAAATAAATAGTTAAAAAATCATACATTGTGATTTCTGGATTTTTTTTTTTTAGATTATGTCTCTCACAGTGGACATGCACCTACGATGACAATTTCAGACCCCTCCATGATTTCTAAGTGGGAGAATTTGGAAAATAGCAGGGTGTTCAAAGACTTATTTTCTTCACTGTACATACAAAAAGCAATATTCGAATAGTAACTTCAGCATTCGAATAGCATAATTTTTTTTAATATTCGAATTTCGGAATTCGTTCCAACCGGCCTAATGTACATACTGACTTTATCGTGTGCTGCAATGTACATTTAGTTTTCAGGGCTCCCTCGGGCAGGCACTCTTCAGATTTTGGTAGCCCGAAAGGAATTTTACAAGCCCAAATAAAAAGACATTTTTTAATGTAGAAAATTGGTCAAAACATGAATCAAAAACTTTTTCAAAACACAAATATCAAAAATTAGATACAAAATAATCAAATTAGAATCATCAATACAAATATGCATCTGGTACTAACTGAAGTGAAATGTGTTTGACCAGTATGAACATGAATCAGTCTGTCGGTGGCTCAGCCCCCAATGAGGGAATGATATAAAAATAAATTAAAAGGTAACACTTTAGTTTAGGGTCTAATGCTCGCTATTAACTAGTTTCATCAACATGCATATGGCAGGGTTTTATCATCGCTGAGGTCCCGAATGTGAGGTAGGCTAGTTTGGGGGGTTCGGGGGCTCCTCCAAGACATTTTTGATTTCTCTGATCTACATGTGCATTATAAGATGTTTTGAAGGCCAAAAGATGTTTTCTTTTTTTTTGTTTTTCTCTTGCCCTTAAAGCTAAAGCTGAACTTTAATTTACTTAAGGCTACCCACCAATTGTATTATACCTATATTAATTCTCAATATGTACACATTCATTATTAATCTTGTGGCTAACATGATGAAAACGGCTTTGTTAATGTTTATTGTCCCCTCACAATGGCAGTAAACTAATTACATTACATGAGTTACTCTGCATAAGCTTATTTTCAGTTCAAAATGGCGAATTTAGACAAAAACTATATTCGTCCCGGGGACGATAGAAAATGTGTTTAGGACGAACAGAAATGTTCTCCAGGACGAAACTGAAATACATTTTTGTATGTGTGTACATTTATTATTAGCCTAACTTACTTAGAAAATGCTAAAATGAACTGACCAAGCGCTGACTACAACGGAGCACGTCTTCTCATGATGTTACTATAGTTATTATCTCTGGCCGGTTAACGTAAGTTACTCACCCGGAGACTTGTTCCGCGGTACCGGGTGCATCTATCAAATGGCTTAATGACATCGCAAATATATTGCTGGTTAAACAACGGTAACGTTACACAGATTGAGCACCAAGTCGTTCCTGCATCTCATCCTTCGCTTTTTAGGGAAGTTAAGGCAAAGTTTTTTACCATCGCGTCAATTGATGTTGATTAATATGCGAGAGAGAGAGAAAGACAGCGCTCGTGTTGTTTGAAGACGGTTAGAGTGCGCGCGCGGCCGGGGCTCTCTCTCTGCTCGCGCTCAGCAGCGTCTGTGAACATAAAGCCCGTCTACTTTGATTTGATTGGTCATCTCAAATATTCTGACATTGACGAGGAGTGACAGACCAATGAGGCTTAGATGAACACACACACACACTGTCCTCCGTTTCTGATGTGCTCTCTGCTCGGCACGGCGGTGCTGCGCAAATAGAGGTCTCTGCAGACGGTAATAGGAGTTCCCAGATCAGGGGGCGAGGCCATAAACAGAGGGGCGTTTTCAACCGTGTTACCTGATTTGCCCACGTCACAGTGTGGGTAGGTCTTAGGGGTGGGCTCAAGGGCATCATTTTCCATGCATAATTTATAAACACCCACCAGTGTGAAAACACCCACAAATTTAGAAACACCCACTTTTGTTCCGCAGAGACCTCCTACTCGTGCTGCGGATTGAAGATGAACAACGCGCTGAATCTGATTACGAGAAGACTAAGCGAACACTAGTTCAGAGAGCCCGTCGGGCAGGCCGGTTATATATTTTGGTAGCCCGACTGGAAAACACAATAGCCCCAGGACGTCGGGCTAGCGATTTTGCAAGCCCTGGTTTTTTATTAATTTACAGAAATCAGCTGCTTGATTGGAAATTGCTGATGTTATCGGATTTTCAGCTGATATTCTCAATTCATTCAGTTAACGGACGCTCTGAGGTAAAGTGTTCAGACTGCAGACTTAGCAACGATTGTATTTAATTGTACAGGACAATCATAACATAGTTCAGACATTATCTTAATTCCATAATGTCCTTAAAACATTCCAATATTGCTGGCCATAAACTGAGAAAGTGCGCGTCTGGTATGCGATACCTCGAGTTGTCCTAGACGTGACGCGATGCTTCTCGTCCGGTGTGCGACCCCCTTAAGACACCACACAAATTGAGAAACGGGCATCATAAACAAGTGATTAACCAGTGCTACATGGTGTGTCTCAAAATGTCTCTTAATATTTGACTTTTTCAGCGACTTTTTCAGTCTACATTTGAAAATTGAAGAGCCATATAAAATCCCGAAAAGAGCCATAGGTTCTCAACCCCTGCTGTAGAGAATGTAGTGGTCAGCTACCTTGGTCACTGTCCCCACGTGCAGAGTCTAGTCCATAGGCCACTAAGGGTCAAGGTATTTGGTGAGGGTTCTCCTCACTCTCTTTCCACTTCCCTCATTACAGTCGGTCAGATAGCTGTTGTAGGGTCTGGATCAATCAGACCCACACTAATTATTCATATTCATTATATTTACTGAATATAAAGGTCTGTGAAACTCCCCCAAAACTAATATCACAAATGAAGCTACTATGTCGGTCAGGTGTCCTTACAGAGCACCTTAAGACTGATTACAGACTTTTACGACCCCAAAAGAATGTGGCCTCATGCGCAGGACAGAGACAATGGATAGACAGAAACCATCTTCAATACAAACTTTGCTGCATTAGTCATGGAGTAACTGATCTATGAATGAACATGCGTCCCAGAAACTGCGTGAGTGATTTACTGTCTTGTGTACTATTATGTATAACACTATGGTATGTTTGATTGGTATGTATGTGGTTTACAACCAACCAACGGTCAAGGTAACCTCACCTATCATGTCTCCTACCTAATTAATCCTCACCTAATGACTCACACTTTGATGTACATCACCTTCCTTTAGAATGCAGTGTGGATTTGTTATATCTATCTGAGCATTACTGAACAGAAAAAATGTTGAGGCAGAGGTATAATCACTGTTAAGACAGAGACTCATAAATCTTGCCCCCAGATGAAACTCCCACCAGAAAGTCAACTCCTCTCATTGGTAAAGCAAAATGAGAGAGGTGGGATCTTCTCGGGCTGTATTTAGAGACAGTCCACGGTGACCTTGCCCTCTTCCTTTTTTCCATCCGACTACAACACTGTTCCTGAGGATACAAGGGGGAATCCCTTCCCCCTTCCCTGGGGGCCTTAGGCCCTGCAGGCCGTGAGCACCATCAGCCATGCTTTCATGCTCCCAAAAGGGAGTCAGACTGTCTTTTCTTCAATCCAGAAACTGCAACCTTACCAACTGAAAAGGAGAACCTCAGGAGTGTTGGCACAAGACTTCTCCTAAGGCAGAATAAGTCCTCATTGCAAAAATGATGATGTACTTTGCAGTTGTATACACAGATATATGAGGCCTGCTGCAGTATCTCTGCAGAAATGCCAAACAGGCACGTCTGGCATCACCCCAGACTCTCCAGCAGGGCTATCGCAGCGCCAGCTTCTGCAAACTATGTGTTGTGCTGTTTTCCCATGGAAAATTGATGGGCGTTTGTCAGTTTGATATAGGCTAATATGAGTTGCAGATAACATCACAGCTGAATGTGCATTTCAGCATGTTAATGTCATTGTTTAAATCAAGGGGGATTGAATTACAGTTGGTTTTCCGTGGCCATTTTCACTTAAGTGAGCTCTCAGTACAGGGATATTATACATTAGTACACATCACTCTTAGTTGTGCATCTAATGTAAATGACTGAATAGAAGTCTTGCTTAAATAGCTTCGACTTGAAAGGCCTTTTTTTTAAGGTGTATGGAAGTAGTAAGCCTGTGTATTATACAAGTGTATACAAATTGTGTACTATACAATTTTGGGGGTGCGGGTGGCAATAAGCTGATGACCAATATTTTTTTTATAGATTATGTACTATTATATGTAACAATTTATAATTATTACAAATAATTGAAAAAATAAACTAGAACAAAATTAAAACAAATAGTTTTAAATCCTACAAGTGAATCTAGGCATCACAACATTATAATTTACAGTATGAAAAATGCATAATTATTTTGAGATTCGCTAATATATATCCAATGTCAAATGATACAAATTTAAAAACTATCAGCTGATAACTCAAGTGATAGCCATATGTTGTGCACATCACAGGTATGTTGGTGTTCTTAGTGGCAACAGCAATTTGATAGACACTAATGTTTGTTGAGTAAATAATTACATTTTTCATTTATAATAGTCAGATGGCATATTTAATTTTAAATGAATTAAATTATCTCGTCAGGGATAGATGCACAGTCCTTTCAACAGGTTGATTGGTGTAGTTTTGGCATAATTTGTATGCTATGTTTTTAAATAGTCACCAATCCTTAAATAATTAACGATTCAACATTATTTGTGCCGTGTTGCTGATCCTTTATCTCTAAATGATTTATTCATCTGGCATGTACCATAACCACCCCTTTGTGCTATTACCATTGTCTCTCTTCCCATCAGGCTATTGTCTGGCATCCTGTTGGCCTGTGGTCTCACTCTCTGGGCAAATACAACCAACAATCAGTGTTGATTCTAGCAGGGTATTGGTCAAAGCTTTTGTGAGCACTCAGTACAAGAACAGTGCTGATATTTAATCAAGAATTTTTTGGGCTTTACTGTACTGCAGGATTATCTGCATCACCAAGGTTTATGACCAGTTCGTAACCCATTCTTTTTAATATCTCGATTCTAGTGGTGTGAATTCTATCCTGATTGTTGTGTACGTCTATTAGAGGGTTTGACACACTCTTTCCAGCTCTGTGTTTAATTAAAATATCCCTGTGTGTGAACAGTGTGAACGAGACGAGCTGTCGGCCACTGAATGCTCCATTCTTGAGACGGAATGACTGCAAATTGCCAAGAACTGTTAGGTTCAAGCGATCCATTGTTTGAGTACAATTAAGACCCATTAAAATAGCCTGATTTCCCAGAAAGCATTTGCAACAGCTTTTTGTTGCTATCCTCGTCCTCTGGTTGTTTTCCCAATGTAAGAATGGCCAACAAAGCAGATGGTGTCAGCTAGAAACTACTTCACTTTTTGGACATGTTTCAAAGTCCATTCAATGCCTCTATTGGCTTTTTGTAAAACATTGATTGACCAACTGTGTGTTTTGATTGGTGTGTGCCACCTAGTGGAGGAACACGTAATAGCACTATTTGCACTTCTACTATCAAGTAATCCTTATATTTTGTGCTCTCTAACCAAAACGAGGTTGTTCTCTCCTCTCGAGTGTTTCCAATTAGCTAACTTAAGAGTTTACTTAGGTCAACACATTACAGAACTACTTAGGCCTGTGCAACTGTAATTTATGTTGCTGTTTATGTAGGTGCTGGGGGCTGCATTTATTTAGCTATTGTGGGGGTTTGGGAGTTTTCTGTAATGAATAAAGCTTTATTTTGATAAAGAATTTAATAAAGTTCTGTTGCCCTGAAGGAGTGTCGTTAAATCATAATGCAATATTTGGCCCTGTTGACTGTCTGATGTGTTGTCGAGCTGCAATATTAATGACCAGCCCTAGAGTCAAAACACAATTATGCAAAGTTGTTAAATGGTTTTTAATTAGATTTTAAGATTTTAATTACTTTCAATAACAAATGCACATCCGTGTTATACAGGGCCTTACACTATGAAGCCACTTCGGGCTGTTGGATCTGTAATACAATAATCCCTTTACAGTCATTATTATTTTAACAATATCTTTCCATGAAAGTCTTTGCTGGCAAGTTTGGTTTGGGCTTTAAACCGAACTCTTTATGACCCCTTTAAAGCAATAAACATTCTTTGTTCATAAAGGTTAATGTATTGTAATAGATGATGCCCACCCTTGAGTCCTTGAGACACCTCCATTCACTTCAAACCTCCCATTCCATCACAACTGTTGCAAAAGCGGTGTACAGCCTGCAACCCTGGGGCAGTGCTATAATGTCTGGGTAAACGCAGGACCAGGGGGCTGAGAGATTAACAGTAGAGTTAGGAAACCTGCGGGAAGTTCTGCTTTATGGCAGCTTCTCCACAGAGCTCTGCTCGTTAACTCTCTTCCGGCTCTGCACGGCATATGGAGACCCATCTCTCCCCCTGTGTGCTCCATCTCATAAACGGCTATCACTGCTGTAGCCAAAAAGATAAAGCACATCTGTTAGGCAGTGAGTGAAGGCGGAGAGTTTTTTTTTTTTAAACTGTGTTTGAGGTCAATATAGTCAGACTTATCAGGTTTAAAGATGTATCTAATGGGTTGCTTCATTAAGAGCAGAACTCAGGGTTAGATTCAGCACTCCCTGCTGCATAGACCAGCATGTGTTGGGTTTTGGATGCTCATATAACCAGCATGGGATGCCAATGTTTTGGTGTCACTATAATGTTGATGGATTAGCTCAACCAGCAAGACTACTTTGGTCCACCATCTTTACCAGAAAAGCCACAGTGGTCCTCTTCTCTTTTTAACTCTGCACTAGCTTGTTCGTTCGTTTGTTTTTGAAAAAAGAGACCCCATTACCATGTCTGGTTAAACAACAAAGAAGAAATCGGTGACATCTTGCGGATGTACAGCATATTATATTGTGTTTCTTTACAAATTGACATCGTCTGAACTTCTTTTTTTATATCAATGGAAAACATGACTGTTGTAATTTAATGACAATCTATTAGTGTATCTGACCAATCTATTGCACTGTAGACCATTCCAGTTCCTACATTCTGAATGGGAATTTGAATAAATTATTTTACTTCAATAGAGACTGTTGACTAAAACACTCTTATTTGTATTTTCTTTTTTATATGTAATTTACATGAAAAGTAAAAATCCAGTATTCGGCATATTCCCTGTCTTTATTAATGTTGTCAGGTGGCACAACTGATATTCATCAGATGGTGCAACCATGTAAATTCTTGATTTAATCCAACAAATATTAGGTCAAAGTGAACAAATGCTGAAAACTAGATTGTGAATAGTTATTGTATTAAATTAATTTATACAACGACAACTCTGGCTGATTGAGTGGACTTAGGCAAAATTTTGAATGTTTACAACTCTCATGCCCCTCCCCCACTATCAACGAATATTGACAGTCATATCTCACACCCCCCTGCGCTGATTGGACACAATGAACCAGGAGCGGTGGATTTTTGCAAAACAAATAACACACTCCAGGTGGAGTTAGAAGCTCTGTTTTTTTTCTAAAACCACTTTATTTATGTTGTTCTGTCAGAATATAGTGTCGAATTTGCTGAATATGATCAAAAAGAAAGTTGCCGACGGCAGCTTTAACAATCTAAACTTTAAAGCATTGTTCCTGAATCAAAAATGTGCATTACATCAATTATGAAAATATTTTTTTCAAAAAATGCTTTTTTATTTGTCATTGACCCAAATGTAGTCAGTCATTCAATCAGTCAGACTATTCATCCTGAGGAAAGAACACATGGAGCTGAAAGGACGGGGACTAGGACCAAAGATCCTTGGCAAGCTTTTGCTATTTCCTCTAATAATTTTTGTCTGAGTTCAGTTTCCCCTAGGGATTTTTTTCAGAGGGGGTGGTAGACACCCCGAAACTACTAGTGTCACAGAACGGGCGTGTTATGGATACGTGGTGTAACATTTTTAGTAATCAAAAAGCATGTCTAATTAATTGAAATCATTCTATTAATCATCATTCAAAAAATGAATTTGAATTCATTCAATTCAATGTGAATTTTGACTTTTCCCACACAAATTCGGTGTTGTATTTTTTTCTGGTAATCAACTGAAGACCTAAAACATGAATCGAATGTCTTTTAATCTTTAATGTCTTTCTTGTCTTTAATGTCTTTTAATGTCTCTTTTAAGTTTTTATGATAATTTATTTGTATTAGTGCTAGTATTATTATTACATTGAGACGTATCTAAGTTCTATTGTACAACAGTGATATATTTCTGTCAAGTTAAATCGAATTTTTTTGGGCCGCCCCCTAAAATAACGGTAGGCAAAACCCTGGAGTTGTCATCTCCTTTTTACTGTATTGTGTCTGCTGTGACACAGGGCAGAATGTGTCTTTTTTTTGTTTTAATTAAAGCTTTACTTCTGATATTTTACTTTTGGATAACTGGTTGATGTGAAGTGATATGTTTAAAATAATTAATCTTCATAAGTCCTGCTGTCATATAAACACAGACTTGTTTGTGATGCAAATGAACAGACTCCAAAACACGTTACAGAGTTTAGTTTGTTTATTTAAATTATTTAAGTTACTCATGCAGACTTGTAGCAGCGGGTTTGACTATGGTGCCTGCAGTTGGTTGTTTGCTTATGATCTCATAAGCTTTTTTTTGTTTTTGTTTTTTTTTGCATAAATCTGTCATTTAATGCATGTGGTTGCACAAAGACACAGCGGTGTTTTCATTTGCCCTCACTTATTGTCCCTTCCCTTCAACAGAACATACACATAAAAACATTGGCTGATGACATGGTAAGGTGTCTGTTTCTTTTATTTTGCGTGTCTTTCTTTTTCTCTTTATGTTTTTGTTCTTTTTCTCATCTTCACCATGACTCCACGTTGATAAAGTGAAGTGATCGACAGAGAGAGATCAAAGACAAAAAAACAAAGAAAAACTGTTTTTTTTAATCACCCTGTCATCAGGTCTGTCATAATCAATCAGTCTAAAGTTCACTCCAGATCAGCAAGCTGGAGTTCAAGCAGACACATAGCAACTTGATGTAATCATTCATGATAATTTGCCAGACCCTTGTCTTCAGTTTGACTTTGGTCTCTCCTTGAACACTTGCATTTTACAACAGAGTGTGTTTGATTCTTTTATTTCATTCATTTGGATTTCGTCCATATATGCATGTTCCCTCCATGTTTTCAATGACAGACTAACAGTGACTTGTGCATGGTTTGATTTCACTCTCTCTGAGCCAGTAACCCATGACTGGAACGCTGGCAGAAGCCGCTCGCATCTCTTTCAAATTAGCTAGAAACCTAAAACACACCATAGTCACATCTTGTCATCTAATGTAGTCCATAAAGCTGTCTGTGACATTGTCTTTGTATTCATTTTGTAATGTGAACATGAACAAGTGGAAAGATGATACAGGTAATTTCAGCCCTGTGCTTTAAAAAGTACAGCTTGGAAAGGTGAAGTAACAGGAGAGCAGGTAAGTCAAACATGAAGGCTTGAAACATATTTTAAAACTTTCTAATAATTAACCAAACAATTTTGTATTAACTTAAAAAAAGAACCCTGAAATCAAAAGGAGAGTTTTGTTTTTTAGTCTGTTTTGTAGCTCTAAGGCCAAATGTTGCATTTTTTTAAAATCAACAATGCAGTAAAAACAGTAATGCAAAATATTATATTTTTTTTTTTTCAGATAATACATTACTGAATGTAATTTGTCATAGCAAAGCTGAATTTTCATCATTGTTACAGCCTTCAGTGTCACATGATCCTTCAGAAATCATTCTAATATGTTGATTTGGTTCTCAGGAACTCTCCTTTTCCTCCATCCTTCTCTTTCTCCTCCTCTTCCAATGTTGAAACAGTTGTAGTGTTGTGGAAACTATGATACTTTTTACAGGATTTTTTTATTTAATAGAAGATTCAAAATAACATAATTTCTTTGAAATAAAAATATTTCAACAATGTTTTGTCACTTTTGATCAATTTAATGCATTCTTTGTGAATGATTTTTTATTTTATTTTAAAGACCCCACATTTTTGAACAGTAGCATATATGCATTTCAAATTAACAGTTTCTAGAGGGAAAACTGAACAACAATAATGATGACTCGTGTTGCACTTTACAGATTTTTGTCCAATCAAATTTAATTCAAATGAGAATGTTCTTCCCTCTGCAACCAACCAGCATAGTTAAAACCTACTAGCTGTTTTTTTTTTAAATTACTATTATTATTATTATTATTATTTTTTAGAAACACGGACACACCCATTGATATTGGCCCTCCTAAAATTTCCCTTTTTTATTGGAAATACACCACCAGAGTGCAGAAAACTGCTGTTTATTTTTTATGTTTTTTTTTTATTTGATCTGACATATGCACCAGTTATTTACTTAGTTATTTGTCTCTCCAGCGTGACAGAATCACCAGTTTTCGAAAGCAAGGCACGAAGAAGGAGAAGCCTCTTATCCAGCATCCCACAGACCCCATCTCCACCCAGACCGAGCTGCCTATGCCCCAGCCTTTTTTCGACGAGCGCTCCATGAACCTGTCAGAGAAAGAGATCATCGACTTGTTTGAGAAGATGATGGTGAGTTTGTTTTCTCATCCTGGGATCTGCACTGTGCCCCAGGCACTGTATGACCTCAGACGCCCTTTATCACTAATACATACAAAAAGTGTGGAGCTCATGTTAAGAGTGTCAATTAGGCCATCAAAACCAGTTTCTTAACACACTTAAAGGGTCAGTTCGGGGATAGTACACTTGTATTACTACATGTGCACTTTGTAATAATGCCAAGTTTAAAGTTTTACTTCATAGTACATTTTAAATCATTGGTTTATTGATCTTTTGTCTACTGCCTTGAATTACACTTTTTTTGATGTGCTGACTTGCATACTAAAGCACATTATTGTGTTGATTATTTTTATTCAATGTTACTTTTAAAGTTCAAATAAATACATGGCATGTAAGTTTCTGTAGAAATACATTAAAGGGGGTAATAGAATAGGTTAATATGCTTTAATGTTCAAAAGCACATTATTTTTCACATGCTGTACATTATTGCAGCTCTATTCCCAATCTATCTGAAACACGCTGGTTTCAACAAAGATCCTCCTTCCGAAGAGCTCATAGTGCTCTGATTTGCTAGCAGACCCAGTCCATTGTTATTTGCCAAACACCTCAAGTGTGTTTCGGAAATGTAACGTCACCACAGTCGTGAGCTTTAGTAAACACTGTTAATAATGTTGTTGGTTTTACCGTATCAGATCGATCCCGAGTCAGATTCTGAAAAATTTCTTCAGTGGGCCTTTAAGTGGTTCAAAAAAGAACTCTAAATTTATATAAAATAGCAATTAGTTTACTTAAGTTAAACTTTAGTTTACATCCAGTTGTGTTCATTGTAATAAGTACTCTTTTAAAAAGTGTGCTAAAGTGTACTTATTTTAATAATGGTGTTTCCGAACTGGAATTGAAATCAAAAATCTGTGGTGACTCGGCGTAGCCATTTGTTTCCTCAATTGTTCCTGTAGTAGCCACGATTACGTTTCATGGATTGTCAAAGACACCTTATCTTTCTTCATCTCTCTTCCTGCTGTCAATCACGAGTGGAGAATGGGACTTGAGAGGCACACTCTCTGCCGACAGGATGCATTAACTGAGCGTTGGCATGGCTTGACACTTGTTCATTTTGCCCTCTGGGAGAGAATATACATTAGCTACCATGCTTTTATATACATGACTCTTCTTGCTAATTCTGTCATGAAGTGTGATATGTTGACACCTGTCAATAGAGCATCTGCTACATAGGATAGAACAAGCTACTGTTATGGATGGGGGAAACAGCGTATTATTGTCTAAACAGTTTTATTTAACTCATGGTGAGGGCTGAATGCAGTCTTCACCCTATCTGTGAAGTTCCTGCTCTGTTTATCTGTACTGTCACACAGTCCCCAAGACACCAAAACCGACAGGGCTGCTGCATACACAGGCCTCAATTGAACTTGCGCTTGTTTTGGCCATGACAAGTCAAATAAAAAAAAATCTGGCTGCAGCACAATGGAAGGATTATTTCCCAGACAAGAAAAATTAATGCGTTGTATTGGTTATTTTTGGGTGGTGGAGGGGTCAGAGCTCTCCCCAACCTGTGCCTGTCACAGCAGATTCTGTCTTTGATGCTTTTTCTTTTTCTTTGACTGTTTCTGTGGATTTATTGTCAGTAGATGGGAAACTCTGCCAAATTTGCAGCACCTGAGCAGAACTGCTTTTCAGTGCTCATTTTATTCAGTGCTCTAAACTGCCTTCTAGGCTCGGCAGTGAATTGTACACCTCGTTAGGTAGACACCACATCGATAATTGACCTGTACTTGCTTCAAAAGGCAAAAGATTACTGGACTCCCCACCTCAAAAATTCTTTGATTTTTCAATAGATGCAGCATTTATGTGGGGGAATGGACTGCTCAACGTGTATGGTGATCAACAGCTCAGTTTTGTTCTGTGTGATGCTTGCAGTGGCATTGCATTGTTATTTTTGCTTTCTAGTTGGTATAACAGAAACAAAGTTAAATTACAGATACTTGATATAGTATGGTTTGCTGATTTTGATAATTGATAATGTGAATTTTTTGTAAACATTTAGTAATGGTGAATGTATCAAAAATAAACTTCTGTACGGTATCATTAAAAAGTTTGGGGTTAGTTTGATTTTTAAGAAGTCTTTAATGCTCATCAAGGCTGGATTTATTCGGTCAAAAATATGATAAAAACAGACATTTGTGGAATATTAAACATTGTTGTGGAATATTATTACAAATTAAAATAATGTTTTTTCCCCCCCATTTATTTTTATAATGTAATCTGTTCCTGTGATGGCAAAGCTTCAAAGCTCAGGAACAGTTCCTCTTATTATCAATGTTGACAACAGTTGTGCAGCTTGATATTTTTTTTGGAAACCTTGATACATTTTTTCAGGATTCCTTTGATGAATAGAAAGTTTAAAAGAACAGCTTTTATTTGAAATGGATCCTTTTTTTGTGGAAAATATAAAACATTTTGTCACCTGATCAATCGCATCAAATGCTTTCTTGCTGAATAAAAGTTTTAAATTAAAATAATATTGTAAACTTTTGAACACATGTATACTGTAGATTTTTCTTTATTTGTGGAACAGAAAGTGAAATAATTTTTTTTATAATAAAGTATTTTGTGCCCTTTTTAAAGTGATAAATATAGACCAAATTTAGGTTATCATTAAAAAAACATCTTGTTCTGTGCTGTAGTTTTTCAATAAAATATTGCACATTTTGACACATTGCATCAGGGTGGACATCAAACATGGGTTCCATTGTTTCTTGGGGCCAAAAATATTTGACATCAAACATGGTATTTGTATTGGAATTGTGGTCTAGAGAGGGAATCAATTTGTGGACTTGTAGAGTGAGTACAATTATTTTAATGTGACAGCAGTACATATAGCTGAACAGCGTCCCCAACTGTCCAATTTTACATTCACTCTTAATTTCCATTGATGTTATTGAACTTAAGAGGATAGGTTGTCTTTCTTAGAGCTTTAACATGCAAGAGCTATGCCTGTCTTCCTCCTTTTTTCAAAAGTATTGTGGAAGTGACCAGGTGGCCTGGTCATATGTAGAACTGAGTCATGCAGCACATTGACTGTAATTGTCTTGCATTCTCTGACATGGTGGGCTATAATCAGTTTGATTTTTTCATTTGTTTAAAATGTTTACGCAAATCTTTCACCCGTCAGAGACTCTTGGCCCTCCATATTTCCTCATTGCTTTAGTAACTGCCTGTCACTCACATAACCTCTCAATTGCCGTTTTTGTTCTCCAGATAGCGGAACATTAAACCTAGGCTTCAATTTGCTGCTTGACAAGCCAGACAGGTGTACAGGCCTAAAACATGTTGCACAGAATGGAATTGGCTTTTTGTATTGAAGGCATAATAATCATAACGAAGCAATTGATGGAAAAATGCTTTGCTGCCATTTTCATTGAGATTATAGATCAGCTGGTCTGTTGGTCTTCATACACGTTTCCTTCCTTCATACTCAAGGCACACATAGATATTGATTCACATTATAAGTGTTCAGGCTAAATTTGAGGTTGTTCTTCAATATATAAACTTGAAAGTATTGACCAAATGCAAATAAATCCCCCCCCCCCCCCCCCCCCACCCCACCACACACACACTTTAATGCCGGTGGGCAGATCTCTTGAGATTGCAGTGCAGTGCATGTCTCGTGAAAGAAAAATAAGGGTACACTAATGTGGTCGGTCATCAAAGGGCTTTTGTAAACATAGGAGCTCTTTGACAAATGAAAGCCCCAGCCCTTTGATGAACAGGGTTAGTGGCCATGGCACTAAGCATATGATATGCTCGCCTTAATGTGTGCACAACGAGAGAGATAGAGCCAATGTCGCCCTTGCTATTGTGCATGCATGCACGCAGCTGGACCCAAGGCCTGATAAAAATGCACAGCGGTAAATCCTTTCATGAGCCGGGTGACGGCATGTTAAGACACGGGTGAGGGCTCTTAACGTGCTTCTCCTGCTGAGAAACAGCACTGGCAGGATGTGACATGCCAGCTCCTCCGGTTTGCATCATCATTCAGTCAACCACTGCTATTCCTCCAGCACCATTAACATTAACACAGAGAGAGAGAGGCGCCTAGTCCGAAGAAGGACTCTGGGATTGATGAGGTCAGATCGTTACCCCTGCAGATGCAATCACCCCCTAACTACTCTACATCCTCTCTCTCCAAACTATACTCTGGCAGCGTTCTGTCATCTGAATCAGATGCTATTTCTCCATTCTTCTTCAACGTCTAGTAGTCTTAGTAGTCCAACATACATTTACCTTTTGTTGCATATACTTCAGTTATTTAGTAAATGTGGCCAGATGAACTTAAATATCAGTGGCAGCATAATTGTCAGTCCGGTTCCCTTTCTTCCAAATTGAAGGAGAAATAGCTTCTCCTTGAGCTTCGCTGGATCCTCAAAAGTACATTTGGCTTATTTTGATGTATGGCACTTTAACTAATAAGTGTTCTTCCGGCTGTCCTTACATTCCTAAGCAGATTGCTTCGATTTTTCGATATCCTCAGAATCCCACTGCAAAATAACCCAATTGACTAAGATCAAACATGAAAAATTATGCCTTTGTTCCTCCAGGAAACTTGGCCACTCTCCACAACAATTTAAAGTGAGAGACAAATCTACTGATTTCCATTTTCCTGGAACCCCTTCTCAGTGCCCTTGGTTGATCAGACGCGCATTCTGTGCCCACTGTGTTCTTTTAGTTTTGATGGTCTGTATTGGTAACTGCATTGTTCCTGTGGATGACTTTATGAAGTTTACAGAGCCCTGAGATTAATAGAGCTTCATGTTAAGAGTATGAGTGGAACTGGTCTCACATTGCAGCTGAAGAGGAAAAAAGGTACTTATTTATACCTTTGCATTAGTGGATCCGACTGCTTCCGTAAAATGATTCAGTT
The DNA here is from genome assembly GCA_031834385.1 of Semotilus atromaculatus. NCBI lineage: Eukaryota > Metazoa > Chordata > Actinopteri > Cypriniformes > Leuciscidae > Semotilus > Semotilus atromaculatus. Next base: position 11,452,425 of record JAULUF010000052.1, on the reverse strand, counting down.
ATGCCAACCCTGGCCTTTGATTTAATAATTCCAAGCTTTGAGGACATAATTAATCATGATGGGTAAATCATGCTGTAGAGCGGGAACTGGATTAAGGAGCCAATTAAGATGCCACATCAACAGGGCTCACTGATTCATTAAAGGCCTTGTTTTACGTGAGGGGAAAGGAGAGAGACAGTGGTTTGATGTAAAACTGTTGAAATGTTCCTCTTTGAAAATATCTCCTTCACTTTATCACTAATTCAATGCATGTGCTTTTAGGAACATGTGGTAAAAACCATGACCATGACCAAAAGCCTGTGACCATGAGTCTCTCTCAGTCTCTCTCAGTCTCTCTCAGTCTCTCTCAGTCTCTCTCTCTCTCTCAGTCTCTCTCAGTCTCTCTCTCTCTCTCTCTCTCTCTCTCTCTCTCTCTCTCTCTCTCTGTCTCTCTTTAAAAATGTTACATTCAATTAAAAATAAATAAATAAATAAATCTTGATGAAAAGATGTACACGTAGCTTTGAAATCAACAACCCTCACCCTTTCCTCTTTGAGTATTTTCATTTGTCTGTCATTTTTTCTTCTTTGCGGACACCCACACAATCATGGGTCTCATTTGAAATCAAAGAACACAGTCCCTTTTCCCTTCACCAGAGGGCAGCATGGCTCCACAGAAATGCATCCTGGGTGTATCTCACGAGAAAGGCTCTTTGTTGCACATACGACATCTCCTTGACTTGTCATGGAATTGATAAACATATATCAAGGCTTTATGACTCACTCTAACCTTGGTTCTATAGGACAGTGTTCTTAGTGTGATCATGAATGTGCTGTGAGAACAAATAGCAGATTTGAATGATTTTAAAATAGATTACATTTGTTTTTTATTTATTAATTTAATATATTTAAAGTGTATTATAATATATATTAAATGTGTCTACAGGAGGACATGAACCTGAATGAAGAGCGTAAGGCCCCTCTACGAGGAAAGGACCTGAGTACCAAACGGGAGATGGTAGTCCAGTACATTTCTGCCACGGCCAAATCTGTAAGTGCACCGCGACACTGGGGAGGTCGGTCTTAGAAAGAGAGAGAAACAGACAGAGGAGAGAGTGGGGATGAACCACATGACGAGACACTACGGAATAATGAGCTTAACCTGATCTGCTTTCTGCCTCTATTGCTAAAGCCCCAAATCTTTGATTGCCGCCTCCTTTAGCTCTTTTATTTATTATTTATTCTGATTTATTTATTTTGTATTTTTTCCCCTCTCACCTTTTTTTCCTGGGTGCTTATCAGGCTGCTTTTGTTGTATTGCACTTTCCAAAAGCTTCATATTGCCAGGGATCAAGTTTTCATTAGAATTTGGTACGCATCACTGTCTCTGCTCGGTAAGCTGAAACATGGCTCTTTCATCACCGTAGATGAATAAAGACTGGAACGCCACCGCCTCGAGGGGTAATCCAAGGCTTTTGGGGCGATTTCTCTTCATTCCCTTTTATGAAGTAGGTCCTGCCGAGGTTAGACTCCACGTAAACACCAATGTTCCCCTCATCCGCTCTGTGGGCGGCTCCTCTGGCCAGCCTTCAGCGTCCGTTTTCATTAGCTTTCCTCCCGGCCATGATAATTAACCAGCATTATTAATAATGATGATAATCAGAGATGATTGAATTCTGCAGCAGTGAGCCACACATATTAGTATTGTAGTCTCAAAGTAGGAAGGGTGGAGGGGGTTGCTGTCTCTGTGTACCCCTGTAGGCCCCTCAGCACCACCAGAGGCACTCACCAGCAGCATGTCATTTGTGGAGGCTGAACACAGCGCTCTGACAAGGAGGAGGTTGGGAATGTGTGCCCTCCATTCTAGGGAAGAGATGTGCTTTTTGTGTGATAAGAGATGTTTAACACAGGCACAACACACTTTTCCTTGTAATACTCAACTTTAGCACCCAGAGATCTCCTCCTATTCCTCTTCTTTTTTAAACATTCAGCTCAAGCTACTAACCAAACTGCATACCATATCTGCATTCTGCTGATTATGTGGGAGTAGCACAAAATATTCACCCTTGTACAGATTATACTGCTGTTTTTTTTTTATATTGTTGAATTTTATGACACAATTAATGTAACTTAATTAAGCCACTGAAAAAAATATTTTAAAAAGTCTTAAGAATTATTTTTAAAAGTGCCCTTGTCGTTTATGGATATTTTCCTATTAGTCAAAAAGCGTTTATGTGTCTTTCTGCTGACAAACTATTAAAGTCAACATGAAACAGAATATAGACGCTTTTCCACTGTCGGGTCGAACGGTTCTATGAACGTTAAGGAACGGTTCCAGTTATGTTTACACTTGAGCCTGGTTTGGCACAGTACGATTACAAACCGTTCTCAGCACTAGGGATGTCACGGTACCAAAATTCCAGTAGTCGGTACCGATACCATTAAAATTTGACGGTTCTCTGTACCAATTTCGGTACCACAGCAAAATCTGTTTGAACAATTTTTCCAATTTATTTAACTATTTGAATTTTTTTTATTAAATTAAATTCAATTACTTTATTATTTATGACATAAATTTATGAAAGCATTAAAGGCTGTTTAAACGAAAATATTGATGATATTGAGAAATATTGCTTATAAAAAAAATCATGTGAAAAATAAGCAACCTTCTATGCACACATTATTATTATTATTATTATTATTATTATTTTTAATGAATGAAGACGTAGCTAAATCTTATTGTACAGTAGCCTAATATTTCTCAAATGAAACGGTAAAATGCTCATGAAAACAGCGCGAGCGTCACTAGTGTGTGTGTTTGTGTGTGTGTGTGTGTGCGCGCGTGAGTGAGAGGTAACGTTAAATGAAACCGCGCGTCTGCGCCATTCATTCACACAGAGACAAGCAGAATAGGGATAATGTAGAGTGGAGAAATCAGCCGCAAATCTGAAATATTTCCACACATGGCTCTTTCCTCCTTTCTTATCAACAAGTGGATTTACAGCCACCACATCAGCAGCGCCGCCGGTCGCCATGTCTCAGCGCTTTCATGAAGAGGACGCAACTTCACGCTCTTTGTGCATGCATGCGCATCCAGAACCGGGTTTGACCGAGTACTCGGTACCACCGGAACTTGGTACCGTGACGTTTAATTGTTTTTAGGACCGACTTGGTCCCGAAGTACAGAATATTTTGACAACACTACTCAGCACTATTAGCTAACCGAAGGTTGGTAGAATGCGTGTAGTGATGTTGCCGCTCATGATTGGTCACTTCTCTGTTGGCTGGCTACCAGTTTCACTGTAGCTGGCTAAACTTACTATTTGAGAGACTTAAATTTTTTAAATAAAAAATAATAAATATCTGATAATCATCCTTAATGCAGTCGCTGTAAATCTCATCAGTAAACCGTTCTGTTACCAAGGAAACAACTGACACATTTCTATTGCATTCCAAAGAGCTCCGTTATGCACAGTGGAAAATGAAACCATATCCATGGCGGCTGGGCTGGATCGGCACGTAATGGAACGGTTAAGCAAAGAGAACGGCCCGACAGTGGAAAAGCGGTATATTCGTCCATTTAATTCTATTATGTGATGTGTTTCCTTGTGAAATAAAAAAAAAAGACTGTAGGATTAAGGGGAGGGATTGACCATTTTTAATAATTGAATTTGAGAATTGTTATTCATATTCCTGCAGTCATGCAAATATCATGAATTATATTAATTTCTGTAGTAAAATTTTCTAGTTGCATTGGCCATAAATGTCCTCGATTTTGATTTCATGTTGACTTTAACAATGTTCTAAAATTGTACATCTCTTACAACCTTGAGATGGCAGCAATTTTTGTGTCAAGTCTTTTTTCACTTGACTAATTGGTTACCAAAACCTGCACATTCTGTTCACTCTCTGAATCATTGTTCGAATGCATTTTATTTGTACGTCGAATAGCTACTAAGGGTGTTTTTGAGTAGCTTGGACTAATGCTGACACGCACACACTGACACATGTCCAGAGAAAGTCTCGTCTGTGCTGTCGGTCTCTGTCTAGCACAGGGTCAATGTCCTCTCTTTGGTTGGCGAGTGGGAGTAATTAAGTGGTGGTCTGATGGTAGAGGAGGCCCGTGGTCTCCGCTTGAGCTGCTGCAGGTGTAATTTAGCAGGGGTGAGCAAGGCCAAGAGCAGACCGCACAGAGACGGCCTCTGCACATCTCCGCATTAATAATCCAAACCCGTCTAAATAAAGGAAGGGATAGTGGAGTCCATCCATCCCACTTAATCTGCTGCTATCTCCCCGAGTGTGCCGATCTGCCTACAGTAGATTGTGTTTCAGCACACAGCTTTACAGAGCAAATATTAGTGGGAAAACAAACCCATCCGATCCACTCCTGTCGCAGCCTGCCTGCCTGTCTGTCTGTGTGCGGCAGACTCCCACAGCTCCTGCCTGGCAGGAGGGCAGAGCGATGAAATAAAAGAAAGACGGAAGAATAGAGAAGTTTCACACCAGCGATGTCTGTCCTCTTTGATAGCTCAGATATTATTGCTTGTGTGACAGAAACTTACAGCTCCCATGGTTCACAGATCCTTTTATTATTTACAGCCAACACCTTTTCCCTTGCAACACATTTATGCATGCTTTCATTATATTATATGGTCACACCTTTTTTTTGTTTGTTCACACTGAACATTTTTGAACAGCTATTTGCCAAAGAAAAGTAATGTATAAAATGCATATTTAGTATATTAAGTCCTTTGCATGTGTTTTTTATTTATTTGTTTGTTTATTTTTTTATTTGAGATCCAAGCATTTTCTTCTTGGAGGCACCCGCTTCAGTCCTTCAGCACACACAGCTAAGAGCTCTCACCACACTTTCCAAGGGGTCTCAGTATGAGGCTTTTAAATTACTGCCACCACCACTATAATGTCTTATTAAGAGAAAGCGGCTTTACGTTTAAATATCGAGCCCTCTTATGTATATATACATACTATTCGCAAAAAAAGAAATATATTTTTTAAATAATTAAAAAGCATTTTTTGTTTGACACAACAGATGTTTATATTTCACAATACAAATATTTGTCATTTTAAAAAAAAAGAGGGAAGATTTTACGTATTTTTAAATGCTAAACGTCTTAATTTTGCAGGGGATATGTAACCTGACCATAACTGTAAGCCACATACAGTGAAAACCAATGTTGCCTTGCTGCTCTGCAGACGTCCTTGGCTTGGCTATTAACTTTTCATGAAATGCTTTCTCGCTTTTTCAGTCTCTGACAGGTGTCATTGTCCTCATGAGTGCCAAAGCATGTCTTTAACTAGTCATTTCTCTCTTGCTCTGCCAGTGTCATGAAAAGCTTTGACTTTGCTTTACTGTTTCGCACTAAAATGATTCATGTAAGGAACAGAAATTTTCTAGGTGGGGTCTTTGAGGGGAAAGGAAACAATGTTATGATATTCACGTGAACATTGTCAATATTGTGGTATTACAGAAACCTGGAAACTAATTTACAGCACAAGTTCTTGTAATAGTTTATGACAGTTCCTGAGAGATGATATGATCCTGTCTAGAATGCAGGAGCTAATAATAAATAATTAAATGAATAGATTTGTATCATGGAGCATTTGATGGTCATGAGAAGAGCAGGAACGAGGATATAAATACCCATCCCTTGATAAGATGACATTTCTTCTGAAGTTTGTTTACAGGAGCTACTTCATAATAGAGCTACTTTATAATTAGCATATTACATGACTGCCTAATTCTGCATTACAACAATTACCATTATCTGGTTTAAGTTTTCATTTTTTCTCCGCTCTTCATGCTCCTCAGGAATTGACAGCATTAATACCACAGTAAAGTGACAATGAGGTGGTGTTTTGTGAAATTTGTGTAAATTGATGTTAGCAGCAGCTTTTCCCCTCAGGCTCCTCCCTGACAGTTCTTTATGTGGTTTCAAGATAATGTCTGTTCTTTTGATCAGGCTGCAATAAAAATACAACATTCATCAAACCCAGCCAAAATGGTGCTAACAATACTTGGCAGTCACCCAGCATGTCTGGTGAAAGCACAAGCAGGTGACTTTTTGTTTAGGGTCAAGACCCAAACCCTTAATGATTTGTTTGAGCATATTTGCCAGAGATGCACAAAATTGGACTCGAAAGAAGCACTCTTGATCAAAAGGTTGTGCTGACTTTATTATAGTCATAAACCTTAACCTAAAAATGGGATTGTGGGAGTTTTTAAAAAGAAAGGACGTCTATGTTAAAAGAAAGAGAGCAGATCAGATTTAAAAACCACCACCTCCAGTTTTGTATTATTGAAGTGAGAATAGTGCTCATTTCAGTAAAATTCCTTTCAGTTGTAGAACAAATTATGCTCCCAGAAGAAAACCTTCCCATAGATATTCAGCCTAGTAATTGTCATTACGGCTTGGCCAAGAAAAAAACATGCTGACTTCATCGAGCTTTGAGCTATGTATAATTTGACACTTGATAGAAACTACCAGTGACATTTGATTGATTTTTGGCCTATGGAGGCATTTTAGGAGGCCATCTGCTCATGAATAAAATACCATGTTGGGGTTAATTTAGTAAAAATCTACTAGATTCATACAGAATGTCATTGAGTGACGATCCCCTCTGGATTTTTGTATTGACTGTCAAAAATGCCCTTAATATAGAAACTGCTTGATTGTCCTGAAGTAATGATTTGCGGATTGAAAACAAAAGATTGTTGAGAGCGAGTTTTCATTTAAAACATGACATTTTCACATCAGTCATTTCACATATCAATCATTTCACCAGCCTTTTTGTTCTCCACAGTCTTCAAAACCAATGAGCAAACAGAGAGATGCTTTTAAAAACTCAATCGGAGATCAATTCATCATGATCCTTAAGTTCCAAGCAGTCATCAAAATGGCAGACATTGTCTTTAGTGTCCGTCCGTCTAAACCCTCTCTCTCCACCTTGTTAAGTGTGTAATTCTCAGCTGACTAAGCAGCGTAGCAGAGAGGGCCAGTGTGATAGTGATTTAAGTATAAGCTCTAATGCTTCAGCAGGATAGTACTGGAGAGATTCTGGCCTACTAATGATTGTGCTGTTTGTGTCTTTTTGCACATTAACTTCCCTCCGCTGACCGCTGCATGCAGATAACTGGGAGCAAAGTTGCGGTAAGTAGAACAATTATTTATTCGCTTTTGATTTGTTATCGTGCAATATTTCTCTGTCTTTGTCTTTCTCTCTCTTCCCTCCTTTTTTTTGTAAATATCTAGAAAAGTAATTTCTTTGGCTTTAGATTTTTATTTTATTTTCAGCATTAGTGTAGTTTATAGGCTATAATTTGAAAGTTCTACTTTTTTCCCCTCCCAATCCCTGCATGTAAATTGCACATTTGGAAATGAGTGATTTCTCAATTGTGCTCTCCAAGAATAAACCGGAACCTTTTTTTGTTAGTTTAAGCAGTTTTTCTTTGAAATGGATCACTGCCTAACACATATTAGCATTTAAATATTGTAACACCAAGGATGAGCAATAGTTTTTAGGCAAATAATCATAATCTGTGATCTAATCTGTTTATTCTAATGTTCTGTATCTAAATGGGTTTCATTGTGTTCATTATTCCCCTCAGACAGCATACTGAGAATGTATCACTTAATTAGATTTTCCCACACACACACGGTCCGTGATTGAACAGTGGAAAAGAAATATGGAGTGCGCCCCCCTACCCCCATCCTATAAATATGTTACATTTTGCAGTGGGACGTTCAGCACAACCCATTTGCAAAGCCATGTCTTTGTCCCAGTAACATCACAGCATGTCTCTATTGTTTCTGAAATGTTCATAGCTGTTCATGTTGTTATTGTCACTTACTTTCGCCCCTCGCCCCCACTTTCTCAAAAATGATGGTAATAATCTTTATAAATATATACTGTCTGGGAGATGGCGATGTTTCCTCATTTCACTGCTCCGTAATGCGGTAATTGCAGACTGGCTTTTACTATTTCTCACGTAGTGCGGTAGCATAGCCCATATGAGGCTGCTTGTTATTTGTTTTATTTTATTTATTTAGAGGGGCTCCGTTATTGCCTCCGCAAGTGTCACTTGTCATTTAAAATGCTGTTTTATTGTGTTGCCGGAGCTATGAGAAAGGCCTGTAGATGTACGTGAGGAAGCTTGAAGATAAGGAAGCACAGGTAAATGTTATTTACAATACAGCAATAAGCTGCCGCAATAGACCCATTTATTTGCAGCGAGATGGCCCGTTCATTCAATGCTTTCATGCCGCTTGGCGTAGAATTGTGTAGAGTGAAATTTCTATAACCTGTCAGCAATAAAACCTGCTTGATTGGATGAGCATGGAAGTATGTTTTGAATGTTGCATCATTTCTCAGTGCAGAGCAGGAAAGTTACTTTGGGATCGGCTTTATTGAAGAACTGTCTGAGTCTGACAGTGTGCACCCCAAACAAGTCCATTCCTTTTGAAGTTTCTCACAGTTCAGAGGTTGCTGTACTTCCTGGCATTCCATCTGACTTCTCTGTGCACTTCCTGTGGATTGGGTAGTGTGAGGGTTTCCAGGGAAGCTGTCAGCTCTTTTATTCACCTTGTTTCTGTTTCTCTCGTTCCCAATAAGATGATGCCCTCTTGCTGGGCAGATTGCGATTTTCACGCTGTCAATGGGCTTTGGAGGTAGACCGACCTGCCTGAGCCGCGTCTCCCTCAGGGATGAAATCTCTCCAGCACGCTCTCTCGCAGGGCTCAAATTCGCTGGTCAGCGTGTCCGCATGCTGCTGAGTCACATGCACTTCAGCAGTTTGTATCAGCGCAGCTTGATGGTGATGATGATGATGATGGTGACCTGAGGGGGCGTACGCCGTGCATGCCGCCCCTCCGCGGTGGCCGATTGATCAAGAATGTTGTTGCTTTGATTGTCAGGCTAAGAATGATAGATTGTCTGTCGAAATGCCCACGTTTTATCGATGTGGAATTCATGAACCCCTCTGTGAGGGATTGGAAGACCACTTCTCCCTGTGCTTTAATAAAAAAACAACCAGCACACAACAGCCAATCGTGTTTGGCCCTGAAGTCGGTTCCACTGTTACCTGTTAAGGTCACATGACTTGACCTGCAAAGCCTCTCTAGACCTCAGGAGGAGATCAGTAATCACACAGTCAGCCCAGCAGTTAGGAGAGACTGCCTGTTTCCACGGAAACATGGTGACATGCTCAGAGTTGTGGGTAGAGAGAGAGAGAGAGCGAGAGAGAGGAGCCGTTGAGACCTCAGGGACAGGAGTCTGCTAGGGCTGTTAGAGTGCAGCTGCTCTCTGAGAATCTCTGGTATTGTCGGTGAGAAAATAATGGACAAAGCTTGTATTTTAGAAATGATTTAGCTTCTTTTCACATGGGACAAAGACCTTTCCTGGCCCTTTCTTGTGTGAAATGACATGGATCTTTTCGTTATGTTAAAGGGTATAGTACTTAAATACTTTCGTTGGGTCTTGTAAATCATATGTGAAAAAGAGCAAAACAATGGCGAAGAAATATGACATTTGGCCATTCCTTGTATTTTGAATGAATATTTTGCACAAAACAATTTGCCCATTAGTATCCAGGATTTTTGTACAGTCTGATATGATGCTTAGACTTATATGCTGATGCATTCAAGTAATGTTGGAAAGATTGTTTTAAACAATCTTTCAGTGTTGGGGCCTTTTCAGTGAGTTTTCGTAAATTTGTGAATTAATCCCCCCCCCCCCCCATTTTCCAATAAAACTAGCTAGGTCACGTTATACAATAGTATTGTACAATTATTATATAACATATTACAATAAAATTTACAGCACCTTCAATAATTAAAAAACAAAAAGCAAATGCACACCTAATCATTTTGTAGAAGTAGAGTTTTGTGGAAAAGGTACATCACCATCTTGCTCTGACCAAAGTGACTTGAATGCACCTGACGTGATAACTCTTAAATCCAAACTTAGATGCTGGACTTGAATGCACTAAACAATGAAATGTATCCTCCAAATTATGTTTTTCAATTACATTGTCTGCTGATGATTTACCTTAGTGCCTCTAAATGATATCACTTGCCTTCTAATTATTTCTTAATTTATGCTTCTTTCTATTATCTTTGCTGTGCACTGCATTATGTGTAATGTTGAGTATCCTATAAAGGCTCTTCTATTTATATCATATACAGGCTTTTGTTGTTGAATATTTGGAGGCAGAACATTTCACATTTTGACTGACTTCTCTTCCTCTCCAATTACCTTCCTTACCCTTGCTTTTTTCATCTCCTCTTCACTTCTATATACTCCAGAATTTGTATTCCCAGGGTAATGAATAACCTTGGCATTTGTGTGTGTGCACCACTTGTTTCATCGGTAGACTTTTACCCAACATAATCCTTTTCCAAGGCTCATCTATACCACAGCTGTACGGGCTCATTGTAAGCGCCTGTTTAAAGGCTTTTCTGCAGTGATGGTGCACTGCGTCCTCTTTCACTCACTCTTCTCGTCTCTGGCACTGGCAAGCATCTGTGGAGAGGGCCCTTTTTAAACTAAGCTAAGTTTGAATAAAATCAAGGACCGCCAATCGCTTCGCTACCTATGCCTCAGTCTGAAAGGGTCTCTTTGTTTCAGTTTGACCATTAATGATAATTCTGTACTCGAGTATGAACTGATTTGAGGGAGCATGTCCTTGGTGCTTTAAAAGACTTCCTTAGGAAAAAATAAATCCAGTAACCTTTTCCACCTTTGTTCCTGTTCATCGTTTTTATAGATTAATTTTAATTAGATTGAAGGAATTGCACTTGTTCTACGTGATGGTTGTGTTGATTTTTATTTATTTATTATTTAAATGGATTTTTTTGTGTGTAGTTTTATGGGTTTTTGTCATTTCTTTTTTGTAATTTTACTTTTTGTAAAGTAATTTTCTTTAGTAATTTTAGTACTAGTTATTAGGGCTGTCACTTTTTATTTGATATTCAAATATGCATTCGAACATGACATGAAATATCCATAATCGAATAGCCTATATTCAAATACATTACTTGATATTTGATATCCGTTCGAATTAGATTTTTCTCAAAAGTGACAACCCTACCAGTTATATAATTTTTTTTAACCTTTTTCTAAGGAAATGAGAATGGCCAGTGTAAAATACCGCTAAGCTTTTGCTTCTGGGTGGTTTTTAGGTGGTTGCATAATAAAGCCCAAGTTAGACAAGAGCCTAATACTCTAGTCTGTAGATAGATATACCTTTGTGTCCCTCCTTTTGTCCTTTTTTTCCTTTTTTTCTTCTTCTCCTTCAGGTGAAAATTGTAAGTCTGATTTCTTAGAAAAGTAATAGCACACCTCTCCTTAATGAGCTATACAATTTTGAGGCATGATTTATGCCTGTAGCACAAATGGTAGGGACGAGTTATGAAGTTTAATACTTATCAATAGATTAGAAAAGGTTTTTCTTACCTAAGAAAACACTAATAATGTGTTGGTATTAATTAGTTTGCAGTGAAAACTGTGGTAGGAGTCACAATAATTTTCTGCAGTAATTGACAACATGTCACAGATGCTGTTGATAGAGTTTAACTTGGACTATTCCTTTAATGCGAGTTAATAGAAATGTAGAATAGATGTTAGTAAGTCAAGTATATTTATATAGTGCTTTTCACAATACAGATTGTATCAAAGCAGCTTCACAGTATCAATCAAAACAACATAACAATGTTCGTTTCTTAGTGAAGTAATTCACCTATATGGTTGAGCCATGTTATAATAGAAGACATTCTCACACTATATGAAGGTCTTTAATTTCTGCCCCTTTTTGCTTGGTTTCATCACAGAAGCTGATCAAATCTGGGATACTGAGTTGGTCCTGTCACTGTATCCCAGTGACCAACTCTGAGACCTGTGAGTTTCAGTTTTGTTTGCATCTCCAAGCTCAGGCATATTGAAGTTTCTCCGGGTTGAGATCAGATTGACACTAGCGCAATATTCATAGCAACACCTTACCTCATCTCGACTGATGCTTCAGTGCTTGTTTGTACAACCACAACCTTGCATACGATTTTAATTCCATTCAGTCAAGTATATAAATGTCAAGTACAATGCGATTGATTTACCTTTAATACCATTTCCAGTCTTTTCTGTGGCTGGAATTATTTGCATTTCACAGACCCTGACAGAGTCTAGGTTTGTTGATTTCATATGGAAAACGGCAAGACATAAAGGTAGCGGTTATTTGATCAAACCTGAATATAAAGCAGTCTTACATTTTTCAGGATAGCCAACACTAATAAATGCCGTTTCTAACATCAGTCAGACAGTCTGACATGCTCTCTCTCTTCGTACAATGTTATATCGCACACAAGCTCTCAGAAGTCTTTTGTAAGTCATGGCAGACCACACCAGAAAGACAAATGTCTTGTCATATAGGACACGCAGTCTAGAAAGTGTGTAAAGAATTGTAACCTGATAGACTGGCGGCGTATGTCAATACCAGCTCCCACCGGTGACAGAAAAGGTCTCTTTGCTGGCTGACTGCTGCTGCATTATGCCACGTGGCCTTCTTTTCAATGAAACAAACAATCAGCACTCCAGCCTTCAAAAGAGGGGAGCGGGATCTCATTATGATGAAGAGAAGATGAAAGGGAGCCAAGAGTGGACATGGTGTTCTCGTATTAAAGGGAAAAGAGATGGGCTCTGTTTGTGTGTTGGTGTGTGTGTGCATCGAGCATCCTTGTGATTGTACGCCATTTCTGTATGAGAGGAGCCCATTTGATGTTCACGCTGCGACTTGAGCAATATATTTGCAAGTCCGGTCTATCTTTCCTTTTTTTATTCCAGTGGTCCCTCCGTCCACCTAGATATTACTTCCCTTCGTACTGCTCTTAGCTCCGGTTATGATGGTAATGGCTTGTCCCGTCACTCTCCTTGACCACATTTCAATGCCGTTACCTCACATTCTTGCCCTTTTTCCAGCCTTAGATGTGATGTATTTATAGCACATAGCATATTTTTTACCACAGCCTTACCGAAGACATCACTTTAGCTGTACGAGTCCTGCTGCAACTGTGCTCGGGGAACAATGTATTTTGAATGCTCATGACTTTCCTCTTCATTTTATTTTTCTGCCTTTAGTTCAGCCTTGAACTAATAAGAAGGTATCTCATTAGCTTGGGTTTGGGTACAGTCAAAGAGACGCTACCATTTTACTTGGTTGATTCCATTGATAAGATTTTCCCTCCCTTAAAACCCCGTCGTCTCCCTAAGAGACTCCCTGTGGCCCCGTTGGCAAATCACAGGACTAATAAGGTGTGGCGCTTGTCTCGTGGCTGCACATTTTATGGTCGTCATCCTTGGACGCTCAGCAGTGAGCCGTCATTATCTGCTCATCAAACATGCTTTAAGCACTTCCCCAAATGGCCAAGCCTAACAATTCGTGGTTTGATCAAGGATGGGTCACAAACCGTTTAGTCTGCCTTGCACTTTTTCTCAAGGGGGCTCTGGAGAAATAGACCCTTCAAAATGGCTGCGTTTTAGTTTTATTTGTTCATGATTGTGTTCCTGGAATGTCAGCTTCTCTTGGTTGTTTCCTCTTGCTTTGTTCAGTGTATTTATAGCGGGCACGCTGTTTGGACGTTTTCAGTTTGTCTTGTTATGCATGTGTATAAATCCATATGATTAACTGTCTATTGCCTGAGAGAGTAGAAGTTGGAGGAGACTGAGATGGTGCAGTACATTCCTTGAGAAAATCCCAACAGCCACTAGAGGGCAGTAAGTATCTTTAAATCGAAGTTCCACAACAGTGTGTGTGTGAGATGGAGAAAAAAAAACACATTGTTGCCATGGAATTGACCTAATGGGCTTCTCTCAGACCTGCACAGCACTGTTTTTTTTTGTTTTGTTTTTTTACTACAATGCCATTTGTTAGAGGTTTGGTCTTTGAAGAGAGGAAGTAACTGTTAAACCTACCAACAGCATTCAGATTGATCATTTTACTTTACTTATTTTACTTATTACTTATACGCATCAAGTAAAATCAAGTTTAGTGCTTTCAAATTTTCTAAGCTGATGGGTGTAGATAGGCTGCTGTTTTTCCCCTTCTAGCGACCTGGTGTTGGAGATGGACGTTTGGTGGCTCGAGCTGCCTCACCCCTCATCGACATCCTGCTTATGCAATCACATCTGAATAATTTATACTGCCTCCTCTGCTCTCATCATGTCATAAAACATGCTGCTGACAACACATTGTCAAGCTAATTCCATTCAACTAGCTCTTCTTGAAGTAACACATGTTCACGCAAAGTCTAACTCTACTGTTTGCAGGTCTCTTCTCTTCTCTTCTTGTCTCTTGGCATATATTTTGTGAATTTTTCCTCCTCAGTCAATTTCAGAGTGGTAGAGGTGTTTGTTTTATTCTCTCTCATCCACATATGCTGCCCCTCCACCCTTCCCTGTTTCAGGTGCTCTTTCTAACACGGCACATTAATTTTTAAACGTAGCCATATGCTATCGCTTTTTTCTTTTGGTAACTCTGCCAAATGCTCCTGAATCAAATCAGGACAGATATAAAGTCTTAATACAAATACAGATTTCCCTCACACAGATCAGACCAATAGATTGACCACTAGTGGTGACCACATTCTCCTACACTGTTGACGTAGTGTAAACAGTGCAGTGCTTCTGGGTTCTAATAATGAGCTTACGTTCTGACGTAGAACCCAGAAGCGCTGCACTGTTTACACTGTCAACAGCGTAGGAGAATGACATGGAAGAGATTGTTGAATAAAATCGTAAAAAAGATTTTTTGTGCCCAAAAAGTATTCTCGTCGCTTCATAATATTAAGGTTGAACCACTGTAGTTACATGGACTGTTTGAACGATGTTTTTACTACCTTTCTGTGCCTTGAAAGTTGCAATGACGTTGCTGTCAATGGAGGGACAGAAAGCTCTCAGATTTCATCAAAAATATCTTCATTTGTGTTCCGAAGATGAACGAAAATCTTCTGGAACTTTTGGGTTTGGAACGACATGAGGGTGAGTAATTAATGACAGAATCATTTCATTTTTGGGTGAACTAACCCTTTATGTGTGTCCCCGTCATTTTTCTGCACTCCATTTAGGTATACAACTAATGGTGGTTATAAAATAGAGCATCCGGTGAGCTGTTACTATGCTGTTTTAAAAGATGAACAGATGACTTTAGTTACTTGGGCACTGCTGTGAATTTACTTTTCGCGTTCTACTCCTGTTTGTGTTTTGCCTGGTGCCTGTTTTACTCTGGAAAGACTTCAGGTGTACTTTTCTTCATCTATTTTTGGATTTTGGCCATTCTAACAGTCTATTTCCAAGTCTGCCTGTAGAACAAAAGAGAAGGCAACGGTATAAAAGAGAGCTGATATCATATGCCAATTACACTCGCAAGATTTTCAACTTTCTGTTATAAATGAGCTAAGGCTGCTAAAATTGTCATTTGAATTATGCCTTTCATCTCTCTATGGCTTTTATTTAAGCAGATCAGTTCAAGCCTCCAGTGAATGTTTTTTCTTTCCTGTTTGCATTTCTGAACATGCAGTACAATGGTAATGAATTCCACCATTTTAAAATCAATTACAGTAGTTGGGCTTTTTTACACTCTTTGTCACTGTCTCTGTGGAATAGGGCTGCTGGAGTGTCGACTACAGATGATCTGGATTCTTTTTTACCTATTCCCAAAACCCAGCATGCTAATGCTATTCTTTTGGCATTACCATAACTTTTTTTTTTCTCTCAACTGGAATTAAATTTATTTATTTTTTTCAGGTTGGCATATATACAAATCATTCGAAAAAACACTTTATATTTAGTATTAGGCCAACATTTAAATGAAGAATCTTATGAAGAAAAATAGGAAGAATCTGCTAAAGCAATATGACATGAGTAGCCGTGCGATATCGCACTATATCAGTGAATTATACCTTATGTTTAAACACTATCTGCATAAGAGCCAGTGGCAAATTCTCAATGGACTGGCTGAGATAAAGCTGTTCTCAGCGGGTACATGAGCGTTGAATGGCCGCTGTCGGCCTGTTAAGTCGTAAATTTTAGTCTAAATAACTACGTTTTCGCCTAAAAAAACTCTTAAAACTGCAATCTGTGATACACCAACAGTAGTATTTGTAAAATGATGGTGGTTTGCTCGTCCGAAATGCTGCAAGGTACCGTGGTGACACTGGTAGTCTATACTTGAGCATGGCTGGAAAGGCTCTCAGCCAATCAGAATCGAGAACCAGAACGACCTATAAAGTATAAATATATATATAATTAGAAATGCTAATTTTTTAAAGACTTTTTACGACTAAAGAATACCAGTGCTATCAACTGTTATTAAAGTGAGGGCATCAAATAAAATGTCACATCTGTGACTGAATGTGTGAGTGAGTAAATAACAAAGGAAACAGGGTTTAGGTTTTCCCCATCCTTATATCTTCTTTCATTGTAGTTCCAGATGTAATTAATGGCTCCTGATAATAAAATTGGGTCTTTGTCTGTTGCTGATGTTACACCATTGGATGTCCTTGTTTGGTGTAATTATGTTTATTAATGATCACCAAAGACCTACAGAGGCAGTTAATAACCATGCTTTTCTGTCTCCATTTTTTTTCATTCATGTTTAATTGTCCTAGATGTTTTGTAGGAAGGCTTCAGGAGATGGATTATTACAAAAAGTAGTTCCTTACATCTTTTCTTGAACATGCATTCATGTAGTTTCTTAATTAGTTGTGCATAATGAAAGGCAAGGTGGACAGAATCCTAGATTAAATGACTCTGTTTTGCATTTATATATACAGTATATGAAGAAGTTGGGGTTGTTGTTTGAAGATACTCTTAATGTAATATTTCATAATCCTCAAATTTAGTTTCGTCCTCAACAGGCTGCTTACACAGAACACTGACACTTTCAAAGTCTGCCTCAGGCTTTTCAGTAGACCTCCATCCGCTAGTCACTAGTGTCTCTTCCAGTCTCCCACAAATAAATACAAGCTGTTGATGCCCAATTTCCGCCGTCTTGCCTCTAACTTTGGGCAGTTGGATCAAACAGGTGCTTTTACTGACTGTTAGGGGTTCTAGAGCGAAGTCCTGTCCGAACTCTTTTGTACATTGTTGCTATTTTTATAAAGGCCTCAAGCAGATGTTGTTGTTCCTGCTTGTGATTTAAGGGTCCTCAGCTTTGTAATTTATTATATTTCATGGATTGTATGCATTGTTACAAAGGTTAGAATTTCCGTTAAGAATTAATTACTTCATAAGAAAAAAAGTAAAGAATAAAGAATTTAATGAAGACTCTGAAGATACATGAAAATTTATTTTTCATATTGCGATTAATAAGAATAATTCACTCATTTGATTGATTAATTAATTGAAAAAAGTTGTAGAAGCTAAGATTAAATTACACTGTCCACTTCAGCAGAAAGAGTGTTGTGTCAATGGCTCGCTAATTGCTGTCATTCCACCCGGCAGCTGTGGGCTATTAGAGGTCTTTGTTCCAGATGTTGTCATTATAATGGACTTGATCATCATAATGGCTTCTGAAAGGTGATTGGCTGTCACGGCTGGGCCTCATAATGCTCCCATTGTTCTTTCTGAGAAATGGTCTCTATGGTAAACTGTTTGCATGCAATGTAATACGATATATGCTAGTGGAATGACAAAGGTTACGAGACGCAAAGCAATTTCTCTGTAATGTTTGTGCTTCAGAACAGAAATGGAAGTGAATGAGTGTGTCACAGTGCCCAATCTTTATGTCAGTGGATCTCTCTGATTTAGAACCTGAATTGTCGCTGTCTCTTAAGAACATAACGAAATGGCTCTTTTATTTGCTTTGTGTTCAAAAGGGAACGTACGTTTGCCATGGATTGCTCAAAATATGTTATGGCATGATGATGTGCAGTATTCTGATACCAAGCATCTGTGGCAATGAAAAGGGACATGTGTATGTGTGTGTGAGAAGTAGAGAGGGAATTGAAAGTGCCCCACTAGCTGTGTTTGGGTATGACTCCATGGAGAGTGGCAGTGATAAGAGAAGGCCGGGTGTAATGAGCCATATCCCATGCCCCTGCTTCCTGCCTTCAGGCCTACAGATGGGAAGAGAAATGCCCTGCTCTCCTGTCTGCCTGCCTCGCCCGTCCACTCCTTCCCCTCCTCGAGAACTCAGCCACTCTTGAGTTTTTCATCCCCAGCTTTATTTTTCTGCCTGGCCTCCAGACCTCTGCCGGATTTTGTGGAGCTTCTGATGGCGTGCAGTAAAATCAACGAGGCGTCCTCTGCCTATTCACTCTGAGATGGAAAAAAGAGAGAGAGGGAGGCAGAGAACAGGACAGAGAGAGCACTGGACTGTCTTATTTCACAACCACTACCTTTCCCTTTCTCTCAGATCACTGAATTTAATCCTCACAGGGGTGATTCCCAGCCACTACTGTACAGAGCGACCTGCTGCATAGTAATGTGCTGCATTGGCCCCAGAGTGCATGTTCTATTCCTATATCTTACACTTCCTGTTACTCAGCATTTAATTCACATGCGTTAGGTTTCTAATGAAAAAAAAAATAAACTAGTATTTTGAATATGCTTCAATATAAATGTCTATATACTGGTCATAATGGTCAACAAGTGAGGTTGAAATTTGGTTTATATCTAGAACACACAAATGTGTATGATTGTGTTCTATATACATGAATGTGTATGTATATATGTATTTTATTTGCGTTCTAGTTATATTATTTGTAACTATTATAGTTATATAATATATAGCTCTTATGTATTATAATATAGTATAATATAATATATAAATCAACCTAAAAAAAATGGATTTATTAATTGCTGGACCCTGCAATCATCTTAATTTGATTTTGTGCACCAAAACTTGTCTTTCACATTCATGCATTATTTGAATTATAGTGTATTGGCTGGTATTTGGGTGAATTGTTATTCTGGGCTGATTAATTTTTCATCAGCTGGTTATTAACATTTGGCTATCTTAAGCTCTCTGTTTAGAAAGAGCTATTTAAAGTTTAAAGTTTTATTCTCCTTGATGGATGGGAGTTGTTTGTTCCCCGGCAGGGAGAGGAAAATCTTCTTGAAATGAAAGGCAGTGAATTAAACCAGCAGCTCATTCAGTCCAACTCCTCCAACCCACAAATAATTTTCTGCATGAGAGATGGAAAACAAAGGGATTTGTGGGCTCAAAGTGAAGTGGATGAGGTAATTGTTTATAGGTGGACCTCTTGTGTGATTCTTGTTTAAAACCACTTGGCTTTGCCCAAGATGATGAATTTACCTTGTGTTCTGGAACTATTACGCCATTGTTCTTGATCAGCTGGTGTCAAATGGATGCTTGATATAATGATTCTGATTCAGTAGATGTCTTGAAGTCTGCAGCATATGTCTGTTTGATTGCAGGAGTGCAGGGAGTGGCTAATTCTCTTGATCACATCGAGAACTTTTACTGCTTTGAGTGTTGATCTTTTTGGCTCCTTGATATGGTTGCCCACAGCTTGAACCCATTGTGTTTGGCAGTTGTGAGTCTCTTCTCTTTGAAACAACTATAACAGGATATCAAAGGAACATAATGATGTGCAGACCGACAGTGGCTTTTATCCACCGAACAATGGTGTGGGTTTATTGCATTTTATGGGTGGAGGAGCTCATCCATAATTTTGAATGTGAATCAGTAAATGAATCGGTTTTTGAGAACATGTTTAACATTACTTTTTGAATACCCTTTGAAGTATTCTGTCTTTTTCACTACATGATGATAACTGCCCAAATATTTGCCCAAACATTTTAGCACACCATAGAGGATGAAAGAGGACAACCAAGGTGTTGTCTTGCTTTGTCAATTAAATAATAATTAGTCAGGCAAATGGGACTCTGAATTTAGATAAGCCCATTATTATGCACTGTTGCTGTTCGAGTTTCAAGGACTTCTTCTGGAGCTGAAATCTGTCTTTTCCCCAAACATGAAAATGCTGTCATGTTTTCTCTCAAAGACACCCTCATACAGATCTGACTTAAATTAAATATTTTTGCTGGAGCCAGAATACAATTCTTAGACTGCAACATGTAGTGTTAGGGACTACACAAAAGAGGGATGCATTGAATAGCAGTTGCGCTTATTTTTCTTGTGGTTGTTGCTGTTAGACAGATTGACGTGTGAAGGTTCTTGTATGTGCGGCACTGAACTTTAGTGCAGTCTTAATAAATGGCATCTATATTTTCAGATTTCCTTCTGTAGCTAAATATACATAATTCACATGAATATTATGCGTAGCTTATCTACTGAATAATCCATGCTACCATAAACAATGTACAGAGCAACCTATATTCTGTAAAATCAATAATGACATTTTAACCTCTGCTATTTCTCATGTTAATGTTGTGGCAAAGTAAATTTAGCACATTGTTTGTATTCTCTTGTGCTGAAATGTAAATTTGCATTAGCAAAGTTTATCTGAAATGTAATTAAGGGGAAAAATATGGATCATTGCAGCTTCATCTTCATTCATTCATTCATTCATTCATTCATTCAAGGCCTTAAAAGATCCTTGTTTTTTCCTTCTTCTGAATTGGTGGGTCTGGCTTGAACATAGTGATCTTAATTACAAACAGATGCTATTGGTCTGTCTAAAGATTTTGGCTTTGCAGAAGGGGAGGCGAGAGAATCTGGGAGGTTTTCTGCTGACCCTCACGGTTCGAAAACTGCTGATGGCCTTAAGTTGTTTCATGCATCTTCAAAACTCTGCCACACTGTAGAAAATCCGGCTTCATTTTCAGTTGAAAGCGGACACAGGTTTCTCCAACACAAGAGACACAGCAAGCCATTATAGACAGGATGAAGCTCTGCTTGGAAAAAAGATAATCATCTGTTTTTTTTCCTTCCCCCCTCTATTCTGAATTTCATTAATGAAAATGAACCTCTCTCTTTTTGCAGAGACAGTAAATGAATTATAAGGACAGTTATTTATTAACTGTGTTTGAGGGGCACAGAAGTGTGAAGAATCTTTAACGCTTAATGGCTGGGTGAACAGTCAGATTTTTTTGATGTGGTAAGTGCACTTTTATCAGTCAGTGCCATCAAATTCTTTTATCTATAAAAGGATGCTTGATTATTCTGAAAAACAGTGTTGCAGACCAGATAGATACAGATCTTTTTACAAATGTGCTGTTTGTTTGTTCAATCTACTGCACAGTGTCTTAAACATTTGTAATTTAACATAGAGAGCAGTCTTTGACTTAAGTCTACACTACACGGTTAGTTAATTCTGTTTTTGTCATGGGAATGATCTGTCTCTTAAAGTCCTTTGATGTCTCTCGTGTAGAGCAATGCCCAATTCACACTGTCTAGGGTCCCACCAGCATCTGCATGGGGTTTAAACCCACCACAGCAGACTAAATCATCCGTAATTTGTTGAGCTGGGCAATTTATACAGCTGTAGAAGGAAAAAATTTAAAGTGGGCAGAGAGAGATGGGAGTTTGCAGGTGGTTCTTGTTGTTTCTAATCTCCTCACATCACTCCACTAGTCACAGGCTGCTTTTCGATGGTCTCATGTCCCCAGTGCTTGTATGCTTGTAAACTGACATCAGCGACAGTCAGACACCTGTAAATCCAGGTGTGTTATGAGCTGTGCTGCTGTGTCTGTGATTCTTGAGCTACCAAAGGGAGCTTGCAACACTCTACTCTACCCCTCCCAAGAAAAGAAAAGAGAAGAAAAACGAAACAATGATATTTTGCTTGATATTCTTTCATTTGTATTCATTCTTGCCGTTACTTATTGCAAAAAGCAGTATATTATTCATTCTTTTATGCTGATCTAAATTTAAAAAGAAAAATCATATAAAAGTAATTTTTTTACTATAAATATAATGAAAATCTTGACATACCTGTAGCGACTACAAAACTACTCTAAGGTAAAATGTTTGGATGCATTACACTAATGAGAAAAAGCAGTGCTTGCAAATAATGGTCCCAAAATAAGCTTAATCTAAATCTTTATTTGGATTATATTTTTCCTTTGGTTGTTGCTTTGGTGATTTAAAAAAAAAAAAGCATTCAGTATTAAGTTTAAAAACAGGAAATGTCAATGAGTATTCAGCACCAATGGCAGTGAACAGCTTTCAGCTTGAGCTCAGCCTGTGCTGAAGGTTTGCGGTAGCATTCCGATAGAATGATACAGAACACTTGACACCCTCTTTCAACTGTCAATCTTTAATACTTTCTTGCTCTCTCACGTCTTTCACCCTGTTTAGTTCTAGATGAGCACCGCCATTACTATGTGCATGTCTTTTAATACAGACAACCGTCTCCTTTTGTCCTGTTTCTGTCTGCCATGTCCTTGTCTCATTATTGACTGAAGCAGTAATGATTATTTTCCCATTGGTGTGAACTGAATGTGAAACAGCCCCAGTTCCACTCTTGGGGCCAGTGGCATTGGCAGTGAACTATCCAGCAATATTAAAGGAACAGCCTTGGACCATAAAGCTCTTAAAAATGAGTTTAGGCACCTCACAATTCAACCAAATTAAAAAGAACAAATTAATAATTTTTTTGCAAACAACCCAGTGAATGTGCATATGGCAGCATTACATCCATTTCAAATATATCATGTGCTGGTTAATACTGTATGTTTGTGGGGTGCTTCTGCTGTATATGAATTATTCATAATATTTGGCATGTCTGATTCTGTTTGCTCGTGTGTGTTTCTAGTGATAATCGTACCTGCACATGGATTACAGGTCTGTGCAAATGTGGGAGTGAATTAGAACTCAAATCTGCAGTCAGCCAGTGTACGCCCACAGCGTCTTCAAAATGAAAGTGTTAAAAGTCATTAAACAGAACTCAACTTAATCATTCTTTTACTTTTCATAATTAGGACCCTGGGCTACTGTCGGCTCCGGCACTGTTCACGCTTGGCTTTCGGCCACAAGTTGACTGAAGTTAAATTAGGCGAGATGACTTCTTTATTAATGCATCTGCAGCGTGATTGACAAGCATGTTATATATCCAAGCATTACGCGATATTTTACAACTCTAAATGTAACAGCATGCAACACTTGCCATATTTGCTCTTTTACCATATTTGCTGTCTTTTTTGCAATTCCACTGAACATTATAGCTGAGCATACACTATACCTACTGTTGGACGATATAAAATAGTTTAATACATGTCAATCAGTTCACTGGCCTCTCGTATCTAATTGGCTGCTTTCAGTGTGAGAGCAACAACTTTTCAGCGTTTTTTTCTTCTTCTACCCACTGAGAATACATTACCTGTCTACCTTTTTGAAATTATAATATCTTATGGTTACATGGGAACATTGGATAAAACTCAGACAAATGATTAAATATTATTTCTCTTTGAATATTAAGCGTGTGTATTCAACTCATTTTGTATCGGACATTTTTTTATGTAAGTAATGTAAGTAAATGATAATTATCAGTGTAGTTACTGGTTATTGTACACTACTATTTTTTCATGCAATATGCAAATATGAGCATTTATGAGTTTATAAATATATATATTTGAACTTGCAATGGACAAAACAAAACCTTGGGGCTTTTCTTCCTTGTATGCCTCCATAATTGCTGTATATTTGGCTCCTTGATCACGTGGCATGTCTACTTGTTTCAGGTCAGACAATTCACCTTGGGCTATCCAGCTGCATGGCTCTAAAAAAGAGGGACAGGGACTTTCCTGTAAACAGGAGGACCCTAAAGGAGTTTGCCCGGAGGGCCTTATAAAAGCAAACTGGCATGATGGTGATTGTGATTTATTGTTATGATCATCTCTAACTGACCTGCAGTGAGCTCTCTTTGGTGTTCCTGTGCTCTGTGGGGTTTAGTTAGGCTGTGGGTTTGGTAGTGGATGGCTGTCACGAGCATCTCTCCAGTCCCAACCTCTATAAATAGAGAACACTTCTCTCTCCACGCTACCATTCCTGGGGGTAATTTTCCTCACCACATCATCCTCCTTTGCTAGTGTCTCTCTACTGTCAGCTTGCCTATCCATCCTTCTATTCATCCTTCCATCCATCTGAAACATTAGCATTAAAGTCTAATGTGTCTTGACATGCATTACCCTTAGCCCCACCTCCCTGTGCAACACACACACACACACACACACACACACACACACACACACACACACACACACATTTTTTTATTTATATACGTACACGGTTTCCATGTTATGAAAGGATTAAGCTACTTAAAAGATCTATTTCTGAGTGCGGAGTTTTAATTTGAAACACTTTTAAACAAAAACATTATGCATTATTATATCAAATATGTTCTCCCTGTCATTTTGTTTTTTGATGTTTGTCTAATCAGCAAGAATTAAGTTAGCTTTTAAGTTTAACACCGATATCAGTCGAGCACTACATGCATTTGTAGTGTATAATGTATATTTATAGTATGATTTAGCGCATGTACGTGGGGTGTCTGCTGGAGTGTGTCTGATTTAAATTTCTAGTCTTGAGGTGCGGGGGGAAATCAGATGCTTACTCACACAGACTCCATCAAAGACCAACAGAGAAACTTCAATATTCGCCTTGCAGCTGTCACCCAGAGTCAGAGAGCATCAACCAGTGAGACTTTAAACCAGCATTCACCCACTGAGTGACAGGTGCAGGGCTAAATGATGGCTCGATGGAGCTCCTTTGAATCCGCTCCCAAAAAGAAAGCAAATGAGATGCGAGGAACATTGAGTCTTGGCAGCCCAAAGATCTGATCATCCCCCCTCACCTCAAACAACAGGAAATGCCACCACAGCATTCTTAGACATTTCTGGAGCGAGCTTTACGATTTGATGCAAACATGCTGTTTCAGGGGGTTTAAAATAGAACTTTTACATTCTTTCCTCAGAATATAGAAGATGACGCGGTTTTTCAAAAAATGTAAGTAGGATTGGAGAGATACGGGGCGCAGTCTGCTTGAAGTAGTGACCCTTTGTTGACCTTTCTTTCAGAATTGCATTGTTCTGTCACACTCATTGGGTATTCATCTCACCCCATATCTTTTAACTGCTGTCTGCGTGGATGTTTCCTCAAATGTGCAGAGCCTCTGGCTGTAATATATTTAAATGGTATAAAGTAGCTCATTTTCCCAAGGATATGCCCTAGATCCCTGTTCCCATAAACAAGCACTTAGAATACAAATGGCAGAAATCTGGGCGAATACCTCGGAAAACATCATTTGTTTCCCTCCTTATGAAGCGATTCGTTTTCTCACTGAAGGGTGGAGACTTGCGAGCTAACTCGATTGTAAGTGAAAATCTAAATAATGTGCTTTGCCAGAGATGGCCTCAAAAATAATTGCTATCAAGCTGAATGTGTGAGTGGGAGACGGGGAGAGGCGACGAGATGAGCTCGTCAGAGAGAAGAGCCATTTACCAGAAGTGACAGAAGACAAGATGTTCTCCCGTGGGTGTGTTTGCCACACTCAGAGACCTCCACTGCTGGGGGTCCAGTAATTACAACAATTAAGATGGATATCCTTCATGTCATCTTAAACGGGATGTAGGCGCCGGTTCGTTATTGTCATGACAATTTGGCTTTATTTTTATTCATATACTTCCTTATGCCGGTTTCGCATTTTTATTGTCCTGCCCAACATGTTTAATTGCCCCAGAAAGTGATACATTTCAGAAGTGCAGTGTATTCACACCCTAAGTTGGCTGGTTTGATGCTTTTTTTATTGTGGAAAAGAAAAGCTTTATTGTAATTTCTTTGTGAAACACTTTGAAAAGAGTCCCTGAAGTTGTGGTCTTCTTTGTTTTCTCGAATGAATTTGGTGTAACACTTTATAGAATAGACGAGCAGCTGAAGGTGCTTGGTCTCAATTTCTCCGTAACATCCTTTTGAACCCTCACTTTGTCTTATCGAGGTAATTGTATGAACAATGACTTGCGATGAGCAGTGACTGGAGTAAGAAGGAGGGTGAAGAGAAGGTAATGACTGGAGCTTTTTCAAGCCTAACCAAGACAATGGAGACAACAGCATCAATAAAGAGTAAACATTCCCCTAACTCTTCACACAGTCTTTAATGGAGATCCAAGCTTTTGGCAGAGATAGATGGGGGCTCATTCAAAGCAGCAAGTAGGTAGATGTGTGCTTTCTCAAGCTTACTGGCTATTGGTTTGGAGAGGAAAGTCATACACCGTACAGCATTAAAAAAAGAGTATGTGATTGGATGGAAAACCGGGCCCTATTGACATGCCTTTGTCTCTTCTTCCCGTAAGTCCCCTGGGCTGCTAGGTGAGGAAGGGTTGCAAGTGGATTCAGAAAAGTTAAGGTGATTGATTGTTTTGCAGCAGTTTCTGTGCCTGCCATTGATTTCACCATCCAACTTCAGGGATGGAAGTCATTTATATTGCCGCTAATCATTATTCCCATGGCACTTTGTCAAGAGCAAAAGGTTATTAAGATGACGATACATAATTAATTTGAACTGGCATATTGGTTATGCTTTTTCCCCTCTCACCATTACCTTTGTGCACTACACCTGCTCATTTCACACGCTCCCTTTATTGTCCCTAAACACGCATCATGCCACATCTTCACGTTGCAGTCAGATAAATGCGCACAGGTACACAAGCTGTACACATTTTATCAGCAGCGCAAGAGTACATTAAACTCGGTTACAGCGGTTGTGTGATGTTCAGATTTTAAAGTCTCAGATGTGCTGTCAGAGTCACTGGTCTTCTCATCAGCGCGCAGATCTTCTGACACTTCAGAGGTTCACTTTACATACCTGTCATCTCTTAATGCTCGCTTCCCCGTGCCCGCTGGAGCTCCTTCACAGACTTATGCTCTTTGTAGAGGAAATGTGTCTCTCTTCCACCACCTTTAAGACAGTAAGTGGTATTGAGTGAAGAGACTTTTCAGTGCACAGTTTAGAGATGAGTAGTGAAACTCCTGTCTGTTGATGCATTGGAGGGCAGAGTTTGAAATACAGGACGTTTCGCCCACAAAACCTCGTCAGCGTCTTTGTTCTGATTCTCCACAGAAACAGGCAAGCAGAATCACAGATGAGCTTTCTCCTGCAGTGCTGTCTGCATTCAGGCATTGAAGAACACATGAGGAGATGGTGTCCTAGAGATGCTACTGCATAATTTCTCTCTTGTCGCTGGCCCTCTCACAGAAGTCTTTGTTCTGTCCTCTTTGTTCTGTTGAGGAGTGAGACTTCACACATAAGAGCGAGGTTTTGATGAGCAGTTTTTAATGCAAACCATAAATTTGCAAAGACTTTGTGCAATGCATATACATGACACAGTCTTTAGACATTTACAAAGCAGTACAAACAATTTGTTTTTCCCCTTCCATTTGTGCTGCTCTGGCTTATTTAAAGGCCAATTCTGAAGAGCAGTACCTGGCCTTTTACAAGATATTTGATAAGTGTTTCGTGGAGTGTGCTAGAAACAGCATCAACTAAATTTTTTTTTATTCTAAATGTTCCAAAAACTGAAAAAGGGAAGGCAGGCGTCAAGGCACATCTGAATCCAAAGTTAGCATTAGGGCTGAACGATTAATTGCATTTTTTAAAAATGCATATACATAAAAAAAGCAATATTCGAATAGTAACTTCAGCATTCGAATAGTATTGATTTTTTTAATATTCGAATTATATTCGAATTTCGGAATTCATTCCAACAGCCCTAGTGTGAATGCAGTTTATCGGATCTACGATGTCTGTCTATGATGTCATCAGTAATAATAAAACAACAACAGTATACACAAGAAAAATCACTCACAGCTCTTGAAAGAAAAAGGTTTAGATATACTCTTACATACTGAAAGCACTCTTTGTTTATTGCTTGTAATATGTTTTTTGTTCCTCTTTATTATTTACTAGCTTTTATGCTTTGAAGCTATATTAGTTTATATAGGCTATTTAAAATTCTTAACATGCATTAACATTAATAATTGTTTTACATTTACATTTAGTCATTTAGCAGATGCTTTTATCCAAAGCGACTTACAACTGAGGACTAAAGCAAGAGAGTCATCGGGAAGACGCAAAGACCAACACAAGAAGTATTGAAATACAAAGTTCAGGCATTGCTCAGAGTAGTAAAAATCAGACAAGGAAGGGATTTTTTTTTATTTTTTATGTTAAGTGCTCACGGAAGAGATGAGTTTTCAGCTGACTTTTAAATGCTGACAGGGATTCTGCATTCCGGGTGAGGGTGGGAAGATCATTCCACCAGCATGGAACCGTGAATGAATTAATGTTTTAATTAATGTTTTAAAGTGTAAAAAATTTAAAGTGTTTTAAAGTTTAAAAGTACTTATAATACATATGTAGTTAAATAAAGAAAATTATTTTAAGTTTTATTAAGATTAATTAAGAAAAAAATTAGATCATAAATCGTTTTGGAATTGGATCGTGACTCCCAGAATCGGAAATGGATCGTATCATGAGGTGACTAAAGATTCCCACCCTTACTATACAAAGATTATTGCTTGTCTTTGTTGAATAATATGGAATATAAAGAGTTTAAAAAATAATCTCAATATTTGTTTAAAAAAAAATCACAAATTAGATTATTTTCCAAAATTGTTCAGCCCTGGTTAGCATAATTTCCTGTCTCCTAAGATACCTTTGTCTGATCGATTTTTGAAAGAAGCATAGATGTATCCTTTGCTGCCTTTGATATCCCACAATCCTGTGCTTTCTATTCTGTGACAGTTCAGATAGAAAAAGAAAGACGACAACTGAAAGTTGCGGTTGCTGGTCAGTTTGTGCGTAAATGTATGTTTTTGGCCAACGTTTTTCTTTTTGTGAGGTGCCTTCGTAGACAAACGCTGCCTTCAAAGTCATTGCCTATAAGGCAGCGAGGCAACAAGTCAGCTGCCTAAGTTTTCAGATGCAGCCACCGACTCTTCTGTCAGACACAGTTTAAGTAAAAAGTGCCTGAGAAAAACGTGTTTTCCCCATTTAGTATCTGCGGTCGGATTAGATGTCAGGATGTATGTCAATGTCACTATTGTAACGTTATTTAGTCTCTCACCTCAGAAAAACAAACTTTCTGCTGTTATACTGTGCTCGTAGCACACACTCTTCAATTGCACAGGCAAATGCTGTAAACGTGTGCTGTATATCTCTTCGCTATATATAAAGCGTAAAAGAAACTACGATCATGCAGCGTCATGAAATTACTAAGTCATGAAATAAAAGTAATGTACCAATACATCACTTAACTGGCACGTTGTGTGTTAGCTGGGAAGGATTTGCATGCGGGTATGTTCATTCTATTCATCAGGAGCAGTTTCCATGTTTCATTAACAGTTCATGTTAGTATTGTGTATTCACCATGGGGACTGTTGTTTCCATAACCCTAAAATGCCACATTATTTTAACTTTGTTATTTTGTGTATTTTTAAATGAATGTGGTGGCTCATTCTAACTTACCAACTTTATTGTATTAACAAAAACTTTATTGTATTAAAAATTGCTATTTAATAGCCTTACTTAAAGGGGACCTATTATGAAAAATTCACTTTTGCATGGTGTTTGGACATAAATGTTTGTTGGCAGTGTGTGTACAACCACCCTTTAGTGATAAAAACTCAAACTCACTCCTTTTTTTTTTTTTTTTTTTAAATCCCCATATATCATAAGCAGTGTCTCCCAATGACCTGTTTCGGCCATGGGGCTTTGGTGACGTTGCTACAGCCACAGGCCCCGCCCACGAATGTTGACAGACACTGCGGTTTGAACATCGACCCGATTACGCACTGTTTACTCAGCTCTTACCGTGATTTTCTGGAGTAAGACTGACGCTTCATCTTTTGTGTGATGTACAATACACTTTACTAAATCTTCAGTATGACAAATACGTTATAACCGTAATTAATCTAAACTATACCTGTTCCATCTCCATAAAGAATATATTCTATGACTCTGTAGGAATTTTTGTCCAACTCCGGGTCGAAATGAACACCGTTACTGTGAGTTTCTGTTTTGATATTATCATCTTTCTGTGAGATGAGATTGTTCTGACACTGAAGCCTGAGCTTGTAAGGCTCCGCCCCCAGTGCCGTGCAGCAGCATCTGATTTGCATTTAAAGGATACACACTAAAACGGTGCGTTTTTCTGCGGTATTTTGAGCTAAAACTTCACATACACACTCTGGGAACATCAGAGACTTATTTTACATCTTGTGAAAAGGGGCATAATAGGTCCCCTTTAATAGGCTTACTGTTGATTCTATCAGTATTAGTCATATTCTTACAATATATGTGTAAAGTGGGACTGTTCATGTGTCAACAATTTATGTGAAATAAATGTGCTTGTTTAAAATAAATAAATAATGATAATTATTATAATATATAATTCCTTTAGTAGGTTGTAGCTTAATGACCATGGGAAAATGTGGGGCCCATGGCCAAACCAGTCTGGAACCACTGTATTAGATGATTTCCATGACTCCAGACTAACTTTTTTTTACTCGGAGCGCTGTAGCCCCTGAATAAAAATTTTAAGAGTGCAAGCACAAAATTTAGGGGCTCACCTTAAATCAGCTTGCAATGCAGTTATTCACATTTTCCCCCAAAATATCTGTATTACTGACAAATGCTTTGATGATAAATAGAGTTAACATACAGAAATTACAATATGCATTTTTATTTTAAGTTCACAGGGTGCTGTGGTTCACAGTTCTACAGAAAGTATTTGGTAGCGATGCGGGGCTGACAATAAAGCATACTAACTTTAATTATTATCATTTATAATGTCTTAATATTCATTCAAAAGCAAAACTAGTGAAAAAATCGATTAGGGAATGAGACTGAAAATAGACTGAAAATATCCAATAAGCGTCCTCTGCTGCTACCTACTGTTTACAATGGTAATTTAATATTATTATTTATTTTTTTTTAAGTGTGAGTTTTCCTACAATTTGAAACTTTTAGTTTTATAAATCGGGACAATCTTTGAAGGATGAACCATTTTTTTGGCCATCACATAAAAAATAACAAATATGATATTATAGTTTTGAAGTGCTGGATAAAGATACTACATTTAATCCATGGTTAATGTTGGTGATTTGTGCCTTCTATAACTTGTTTCATGGCACAATGTTTTCCCTGGTTTCCAAAGCCAGCGCTGTTTGATATCATATCTATGGTTTATAACAGAGAACTCTGCATTGAATCCGAGTAGCTCATGGCGCTGCGCTGTCTATTATTGGTCCGAACTAATAAACGGTCAGTGAAGAACCGCTGTTTCGTCCCGCTTTCATTTTGTTTGCCATTCGTTGCGGTTTTTACCCCCTTTTTTTGTAATTTCCAGGTTTAATTTAGATCTTGAATCCCAGATTTTCAGTGTGGTCTCAGACTCTTGAAGCCCACTGTATATATATTTAAAAAAAGAGAAATGTGCATGTCATAAAGCTGCATATTTTTTCATATTTTCAGATTTAGGCTCTGAAAAACAATGTAAAAAATAAATAATAATTGTGCAATTTTTACACCAGCAAAGCAGAGAAGCACTGAGTAAACATGTTCAGTCCTGCAAGGGCTCTGCTTTAATTGCATCATGTAAGGAACAGTGGTGTGATTGCTGAGCTGTGTAGCAATGTATGTGGGCCTGGGTGCCTGGGGCCTCCATGTGCTTTCGTGAGTGTGCGTACTCCCACACTCACAGACAAACACAGTGTGGGATGGTTTGGAACCTGCTCAAAGGGAAAACATACACACTATAGGAACAAGGAACAAGTTTCTTCCGTATTTGTTCTTGGATGTTTCTGAATTTATGACAGTTCTGTAAGTGAGTGAGTGAACCCATTCTGTTGGTTCAGATGCTCATCTGCATGCACATGTATGTTTGTGTTTGAACGACGTGTGAATTGGCGAGGGATCCAATGAAAGCCCTGCCTGAACATCCTGTGTGTGGTGCTGTATTATCTGGGCAGCTCCTCCACATCTGGCTGACTGTCAGCTTGGCTGCCGCAGCGGGGGGATCCTCCGTCTCCCATTTCTGAGCCATCATAAGGCGATGTGGTATTTACACGGCCTCGCTTGTTTACCCTGGCAGCCTGAGATAGAGAGAGGGGAGGGGGTCTGACTGCGGCATGGGATTCCTAGTGTAAAACACACACACTAGCTCTTCTGTGAAAATCACACTGGGACCTGGTGACTTTTTAGTTTCTGATTACACTGTCAAGTCTCACGTTTGTGTTTAAGATAGGGATGCTCTGATCGAAAAATGATATATTCAAATTACGTTTCTTGGTTTTCAGGTGAACAAATGAACAGAAACCACTACTTTATGTGATTTGACAATAGTTACAAATGTCACACCTGCTCGACATAATGTGTGAGGAGACACTCAAAGAAACTTGTTTTAATTTTACATTTGTGTTTACTAGCTAGGCATGCACATTGTGTGCCTTAATAAAAAGATTAAAAAAATATTTTGCGTTTAAGTTTTTCCTAAAAGTGATAAGCCTCTTGGATTGTAATAAAGAGGCCTTCTCGTTTTTTTGAACAGATTGAATAAATGCACATTTCTGCCCCATGCATTACACAGGCTGTGAGAGACTAACACAGTCTTGTGTAATACATTTATGAAGTGAGCTTGTATTAGCTGCATATCAGTTTGAGAGTTATTTTGAGGTCTTTGTGTTTTTTGCTGTGCATAAATAG
The DNA here is from genome assembly GCA_031834385.1 of Semotilus atromaculatus. Classification (NCBI taxonomy): domain Eukaryota; kingdom Metazoa; phylum Chordata; class Actinopteri; order Cypriniformes; family Leuciscidae; genus Semotilus; species Semotilus atromaculatus. The sequence goes on along the minus strand of JAULUF010000052.1, from coordinate 11,419,756 downwards.
TGTCCAATAGGAAGATATTTGTCTGTAATATAGTTTCTTTAAAAATAGCTGAAGTCTAGATGTTAAGTCAGAATCAGAAAGAGCTTTTATAGTAGCATCTATAGTAAGATACATAACATTTTAGAATAACCATAAAAGTATAGACACTGATAGGTTTTGTCAGAATAAAATCACACCAACTAAAGAAAGAAGTGTAACTGAAAAAGTATAATTAATAGGATACATTGTTTAAATGCTTTACATTTTAAATGTTAAATTATTAATTTTTTTCCAATGTGATTGGAGTTTTAGAAATTTTGGAAACTTGACTCTTTTCTTAGCTGCCATTCAGGTCATGCATTTGACCTTTGTTCATCTGGGTTGTGAGATTAACCTTAAGGACAGGCATGTTTTGCCTTTGGACTTTTTATGATACTTTTTTCGGTAACCAGATTGCGTTATTTGTCACCCATGATTGAGCAGATCTATTTTGCATGACAAATTATTGGGGTTAATAGTAATATTCAGCTGGTCATGTGATGGCGGTAGTATCTGGCTTCATCTTATCATTGAAATCTTTCCTGTCAAAAGTGCAGTTTATTTCTTTTGTGTAAAAGTGTTTTTGATGTTGAAAAACTTTGGATCTTTTTGAGATTTAATCATGGACAGAGAGCAGGTCTATATTATTTATTAGTTCTGACTTCTGTCCTTTCGGGGATTCTTTCTGTATGCAGAGAATGCCATATTGAAATCTGTATGTGTGACTTAGATTCTAAGGTGGTGTTCAGCAACTTCTGCTGAATTTAATATTCCCTGGTGTAATGCTGACATTAAATGAGACTTTAAAAAATAAATAAATACTGCCACCATTTAAATTGGATCCGTTGACCATTTAAATTGGATGACAAAACAGTTGGGAACATTTTACTTCTTAGTAAACAACCTATATCGTTTGAGATCTTTTTCTTTTCTTTTCAACTCTCATTGTTGGACAAAGCCTGTTCCTTTCATTTCACTCTGTGTGCAATAATAAGGTACCTATTTCAATTTTTTTTAACCTTCTCCCTTAATAAAGTGATCTCTGTGTTGTATCATTATCCAGGAGGAAGCAAGCGTGGGAGATGCAGGACTTTATGAGAAAGCATGAATCTTGTCTCAAGGTCTGCGGAATACAGATGACAGGTGTTGTAGATGTCTTAGCTTCTGCAGATAAAGTAGACTTTAAGATTTAGAATTACCATAGCGATAGCCGTAACATCCTTCAAGCGGCCCCGCCAACCTATCGATTCTGTGCTGGTTTCGGGAACATAAGAAATCGATTGCAGGGACAGATTGATTTTTTTTAAGTAGCAGATTTTGTATGTGCTGGTTTTTTAATGGCTGCATTTGATGGATGTTAAGGATATAGTGGTCAGAGTACCGGAAACGTCCACAGCAGTTTAGACAGGATCTGTCGGAATGATTTATGCATTCCTCCCTGTAATCAAGGCATTATGGATAGAAAGAGAAGGTGCAAATGAAAGCAGCATTTACTTTTACATTTGAACATGAGCTGACAACGGGTGGATATTTGTTTTCTTCACATCTCGTGTTACATAAAACATTTTTTGACTATATGTTCCTTGAAACTGTGATTTTCTTTTGGAGGACACTTGGTTAATTTCCGTCTGTGCTTCCCAGATCATCACCCTATCTTACAGCTGATAATCATTAAACAATTTCTCCACTTTAACTTTCTTTTTTGTTTTTAATTTTGGTTTGATGAATTACAGTTGTCTTTTTTGGGGTGTTTGTTTGAATTGATAGACAAACATAAAGCGGCCAGGCAAAAAAACAATTTCCTCACACCATGATTCAGTCACTTAAATACCCATCATTTCAGCCTGACAACTTAATGTTTTGTTCCCTGTTTATGGGGCGTCATGTGGGCACAATGTGTAAATGATTGTCACTGTTGTCGGAGCTATTAAGTTGCCCACTGTTCCCTGTTATTAGTGCTCCCCTAATTCCGTCAGCTTCACGGCCATCTCCAGCCTTCAATATCGCCCGCCTTTGTTTATTGGAATCCTTTCCTGAATTTGAGCAAATTAAGATCCTGATTATTTTATTTGCCGGATGAGGACTTGTTAATGATCTTTCAACAAATTAAATAACCTTGGGCCATGCTAGGATTAATTAGATAATAAGAATCACATCTCTTTTTATCTTTTTTTTCCCTCCACTAAATGCATTATGTCTTGATGGTATTAAGATCTAAATTGGTTTTCATTTTAATGGCAGATCCTAAAACTAGCTACTCTCAATCTCGGAAACTAAACTTGTTTGCAACTTTCAAGAGAGCAGTAAATGGCTAGGGGTTAGTTAAAAGTGGTCTGTTCCTTCACACTCACATCACATCCGTCTTGTCCAAGACTGATTTAAGAGAACTGATTTATGGCACCTTTTATTTAAGGAGGCATTTGTCAATGGTTTGTGATGATGAGAATGCATCACCAACCATGTTTCACTCTTTTCCCCAGACTGGTAAAGTTTGACGCTTACATCTCAAATTAAAGGCGAATCAGAAAGAGCCCTGCTGAAAATCGAAAATTGTGTGCGCCTTCCGTTACATGTGGGAATTGTCCTATAAAAGTTTTGTTTTTTGTTTTTTTGTAATAACTAAAGAACAGGAAGAGACTCCCTCTTGGATATTTCTGGATTGACAGAGCCATTTTTGAGGCTACTGACACCAATTATCTTGATACTGCAGTTTTACTGAACATCAAATAGGCTATCAGGCCTTATCCGTCACTTCAAAAGGTGATTTTTATTAAATATACTATAGAGCAAAGACAAACTTTGTGTAGTTTGCACGCACGCACGCACGCACACAAACACACACACGTGTATATATAATGTGTCTGTATATGTTTATACATAATACCCAATATATTCTTTTACTTTATTTGTTTGTTACATTTATTTATATACACTCACCGGCCACTTTATTAGGTACCCCATGCTAGTAACGGGTTGGACCCCCTTTTGCCTTCAGAACTGCCTCAATTCTTCGTGGCATAGATTCAATAAGGTGCTGGAAGCATTCCTCAGGGAGTTTGGTCCATATTGACATGATGGCATCACACAGTTGCCGCAGATTTGTCGGCTGCACATCCATGATGCGAATCTCCCGTTCCACCACATCCCAAAGATGCTCTATTGGATTGAGATCTGGTGACTGTGGAGGCCATTTGAGTACAGCGAACTCATTGTCATGTTCAAGAAACCAGTCTGAGATGATTCCAGCTTTATGACATGGCGCATTATCCTGCTGAAAGTAGCCATCAGAAGTTGGGTACATTGTGGTCATAAAGGGATGGACATGGTCAGCAACAATACTCAGGTAGGCTGTGGCGTTGCAACGATGCTCAATTAGTACCAAGGGGCCCAAAGAGTGCCAAGAAAATATTCCCCACACCATGACACCACCACCACCAGCCTGAACCGTTGATACAAGGCAGGATGGATCCATGCTTTCATGTTGTAGACGCCAAATTCTGACCCTACCATCCGAATGTCGCAGCAGAAATCGAGACTCATCAGACCAGGCAACATTTTTCCAATCTTCTATTGTCCAATTTCGATGAGCTTGTGCAAATTGTAGCCTCAGTTTCCTGTTCTTAGCTGAAAGGAGTGGCACCCGGTGTGGTCTTCTGCTGCTGTAGCCCATCTGCCTCAAAGTTCGACGTACTGTGCGTTCAGAGATGCTCTTCTGCCCACCTTGGTTGTAACGGGTGGTTATTTGAGTCACTGTTGCCCTTCTATCAGCTCGAACCAGTCTGGCCATTCTCCTCTGACCTCTGGCATCAACAAGGCATTTCCGCCCACAGAACTGCCGCTCACTGGATGTTTTTTCTTTTTCGGACCATTCTCTGTAAACCCTAGAGATGGTTGTGCGTGAAAATCCCAGTAGATTAGCAGTTTCTGAAATACTCAGACCAGCCCTTCTGGCACCAACAATCATGCCATGTTCAAAGTCACTCAAATCACCTTTCTTCCCCATACTGATGCTCGGTTTGAACTGCAGGAGATTGTCTTGACCATGTCTACATGCCTAAATGCACTGAGTTGCCGCCATGTGATTGGCTGCTTAGAAATTAAGTGTTAAGGAGCAGTTGGACAGGTGTACCTAATAAAGTGGCCGGTGAGTGTATATTGGCTTCGAAAGTTTTTAAAAGGGTTTAGCAAGATTCATGCAACACACTAGCATTAATAACAACTACGATTGTAACAACATGACATGATTAGTTCATTGTCAAGCTACTGTGTACATTTCTTGCAACTATTTCAGCACTCTTGTTGAAGGTCACCCTCAAAGCACTACCTTGGATCTGTTTCTATGGCCTTTTTCGGTTGACTTCTATTGGACAATTTTTAAAATTTTCTTCTTTAGCCTCTTTGCAGCCCACAGCAATGCACTGGCACCTGTTCTTTCAGGTGGAGCTGGTGTGAATGGGGTTTGAATGTGATAATTCTGCCTGAGATAAACAGAAGGGTTTAAACATTTGTTGTATGCGCCAATACAATTAAAATGAGCAGCGCATAAATCCTATTAGACAAGTGTCAGAGAATTAACAGCAAAAAAAGAATATGAAGAACGTCTGACCTGTATTTATTAGACTCCGTCAGAAGGAACTAAGGAGATTTGGGGAGCTTGTATCAATCACGGGCAGTCTGCATAGATAAACCCATTACTTGTAAGTTAGCAAAGGGGTGCAGAAAATTACAGCTGCTCCCATTGGTGCAAAGCTGTTTGACACATTGTTCCCAGATCCCCAACACATTGTCGCTGAAAAGCTGATTAAGTGAGATTTTAATACTGGCACGTCTGCTTCAATAAATGAGCCAAGTTAGTTGTTCCTTTCTTTAGCTGTACCGTCAGTGAAATTGTACTTAATTTCTTAATTTGTCTCCACGTCGATTTTTTTGGCTTGACCTTCCAGTCTTCCTCATTTCTGTGTTTCTCTTTTGTTATTTTATTCCCTCCTTTTCCTCTCTCACATTCTCATTTCGTTTTACTTTGTCATTGAGGCCTGTTGAATCAATATTTATTTTCTGTTGTGTTGCAGAATGAGGCCTTAGGGATGTGCAGTGGAAACAGGAAATGATGGGGACCTTGTGGCATAAGACAATTTCTAAATCACGTTACAATGCCCCTGCTTTGTGTGGCCAGCGTCCCCATGGTCTGGTCTCTCATAACATGCTGCCACTCGCACATTGATCATGGTGGACTGTTGAGCCTCCACTCACCAGCCCTTAACCTCTGAACAATGTTAAAGGTAGGGTGGGCAACTTCGTAAAGGCTAGCAATAGCAATCTAACTTTGAAAGCAAAGGATCCCACCCTCCCTTCAGAATGCTCTCCAAAGCCACGCCTCCGTCAAAACACATGAACGCGCACAACCAGAGCTGAGTCTGCAAAGTGTCACGAGAGACAGCATTAAATTTCCCTTAAGTCTCAAATCACATACAATTACAATGATAATGAACGTAAACAACTTGGAGATTTGACTTGTACCACCTGACTGCTGCATTGAAAGTTGAAAGTTTTGCCATAGAAACGCATAATTCAGAGTCCGAGAACGTGAACAGCTCTGAGTAATACGTCATGTGTTGCCATCTCTTAATTACGGTAATTACCACATGGCGTGAACGCAGCATAAGCTTATTGTTTTGGTTTAGGAGCAACTGTAAAAGGTGGCTGCTGTTTGTTTGCGGTGCTCGGTGACTGTCTGTCTACAACTCTGCATAACCTCATGGAACATGCTGAAGATGTGTGATGTCTGTGCGAGCAGGGTGTGAGGAGGCAGGTAGGACATCCTATAAATTGAATTCGGACCGAATGCTATGATTGGACAAACATTTTCTGGTCCTGAGACTTCAACAGAAGATATATGTAAGTTTTTAAAATATTTAGACCACTTCTATTATTGATTGCTATTAGGATGTGGATGTGCTATTAGGACTCTGAAAAAAGTGAGGGTTTCCTTTTGCTGCTTCAGTTTCATAATTCTTAGCATTTGTAGTGTCGTCAGATAGTTTCCTAGACATTTCAGCATTGTAAAATAAATCACTTTTTTAAACCTTTGTCCACAATTAATAAATTTTGATCGCTCAGACAAAGTCGGACCTAATCACTTCAATAGACTGTTCTCGTCTTATGGTGCTTTAAAGCATTTGTCTTTGGAATTAAACCCTTGAGGCGCACATACTAATCGCCCTTTGTGATGCTTGCTGAATCCCACATTGGCCCATCAGTAAAATACTTCACATTTAATTGCAGAAGTAAGAAAGAAATTGGCTGTGTTCATGTTAAAAATGACTGGGGTTGAGTGAGATTGGGAGAGTGGGTAATCATCTGGGGAAAACTGCCGGAAAAGTTACCGCTGAGTTGCGAGGAAGCCTTGCAATCCTGATAATTAAGTGTTCAGTGAAACAGTGTGTACTCGCCTGCTCTTCTGACAAGAGCAGGAAACAGTCCAGTAACTTGTGTTAATGACCTCATTGCTGAAAGTGTTATTTATTAATTGCATTAGGTCAGAAATATCGCCCATCTCTAGAATGCTTTATGCACCTCTTGGCACCCAACTGGTATTAACACAGGGATACGATTTCTTATAGCCATTTACTGTAACAGGAAGGTATTGGGTTTCATCATAGATTGCTTGTCTGACAAAAGCATCTATTCCGACTCCGGTTTTCCTTTCAACTAAATTACGCAGTGAATCCAGTACATTGATTTTTATTTATTTATTTTTATTTTTAAATTCAACAGGTACTTAATCAATTGTAATTTCAGAAGTATCAATTTATGTCTCTGTTTAGCCAATTCTTTTGTATTAAATGTGGCTTTATGCATTTGTCTTTTTATGTTAAATGTTCCACAAGAGGAAACTGAAATCATTACAAAAATTGCATCGTTACACTCACTTGCCAGCTCCAATTAGAGGAATTTACATACACAATGAGCTTCTGGATAGCTTTGCCACAGAGTTAGGTACGACCGGCGGCTATAGCTTGACATGTAATTCATTTAGGCTCTGAGGAGTCTTGTAGGCAAAAGTTAATTTCCTAAAATTAAACTTACCATATTAGCTGAAAGATTAATGCTAATCTGACTGGTAGGTCTAGGCAGCGTCACATTGCTACAATTCTTGTGGCTGGAGAGTAAATGCTCAGAGACGGGGTGGTATGTTAAGGTTGGCCTGGCTGTTATTAACACCTCGACTGTGTCGAACAGACACTGCAAAGGCTCTTTTGGGGAATGCCAAGGCTGTTTGTTCAACTTTGTGTTTATTCTAATTGACAATCTTACAGATTGATGTTGGTGTGCAGCTTTTGGACTCTTGACTTTTCAGTGGTGTTTTGTGTGTGTGTGTAAAAAGCACAAAAAATGTTTGACCTTAGCTGGGATATCTGACAGACTGCCCACCTTTCTGTGGATGAATTTGACCTTTTGTGGCTTTTTGAATTTTTTAGGATTGTAAGGAAACTTTTACTCGATACCTGAGGCAGGTAGTTTTTGGTGTAGTTTTAGTTTTTTTTTGGAGGGTATTGACTTGCTGTTTTTTTAAGTGCGTGCAGGGATGAGGAGAGAGAGAGAAGTTACAAACTTGTTTTTTTGGCAGCCCTGGCCAGGGATTTAATGGATTCCTTTTTAAAGGAAGGCTAACTTAATGTAAGAAATGCTAGAAATGTACATTTATTTGTCAGCAAAAAGACTTGACAGCTCCAGGGCTTTCACGAAAATGACAGATGAGACTTCTGCATTTTTGTATCCCCGCCCACAGACAGTGAGTTCGACAGAGGGTTATTAACAGAACAGTTAATAGGGCTGATTCCTTTCATCCTCCATATCTCATTGATAATGTACCTTTCGGCCAATTCCAACGGTTACGCCATATATGTGATGATAATGTTGATTTTGAAAAACAGGCAGACATTGTGTCAGAACGTTTTATTAAAAGAGCTTACAAACCAGATATCGTCGCTCATGCACGTTCCAGAGCTAAATCCCTGTACCGGTCTGAGACCTTGATTAAGAAGGGACGTAAGACAGTTACTCGTTCTCGCCCCTTCTTTGTCACACAATATAGTAGGGAGGCTAGACCGATAAAAAGGATAATTCAGGATAACTGGGCCATTATCAATTCTGACCCTACCCTCCAACAGGTATTTCCTCAACCACCTTTGTTTTCTTACAGAAGGGCTCAGACTCTTCGTGATAAGTTGGTACATAGTTATCTTCCCCCTGAGAAGAAGGAAAGTTGGCTTAAGAGACCTATTGGGTTATACCATTGTATGAATTGTCCCCATTGTAGTAATATCATTTCCTCGAAAACTTTTGTGGATTTTAAATCTAATAAAACATTTAAGACTTTATAAACTGTAACACTTCATTTATTATTTATCGTTTATCTTGCCCATGTAAGAATGTGGCTACGTGATCGTTTGGCGGAGCATAAATATGCTATTCGTATCAGTAGCCCCAACTGATAGGATCCGCAAACTCAACCAGCGCGAGGCATTTTGGATTCATCAGCTGGATGCGCTCCGTTATCCAGGTCTGAACGAGGACATTGAGTTTAAGTGTTTCTTATAATATGGTTTTTGTCCTACACTTATGTTTTATGGGTTTGGTCAATACATGATACGTATTTTAGTATTATTTTTCTTTAGATTACCTACTTTGAGGGAGATTGCTTTGGAGATTTTTAATTTATTTTTGTGTTCAGTTTCACCTGTTGTGATACTCATTATGTTGGTTTCCCCTATCTTGTTAGACCTGATTGTCTTATTGGGTTAATTGATTCTATTAGGCCTTATTAGGTTAATTGAATTCTTTCTGATTATAGGTGGGACTTAACTTATAATTGGTTGCCATTCTCATATCGTGTGTTACTTTGCCCTGAAGAAGACCACTTGTTGGTTGAAACATGTTGGCTCGTGTAGTTTTATAAATGACTTAAGCCATATTTAATAAAGGTTTTTTAATTTTCTCCTTCTCCTCATTGTAAACTTGACTGAGTGCCTGGGACCTGCTTTTCGTTTCTTTGGATCCTTTCCCTACCCCAAGAGCACCTATCAAGGACTTTATATACTTTACCTGAGCTCCTGGTTGAAACTTTTTTAGTTATTGGAGGTTTATCACTGAAAATTGTATGTCTTTTCTTTAAACAGCATTATGGTAAAAATGGAACACTATGGCAACAGCTTTTCTACCTACACGTGACCGCGTTTTGCTTCAGAGGTTGGGTGAAACTGACAGAACTGCAGAACTTACTTTTTCCCTATATTTTTGGCCTAAAACACTGTTTATAGTCACTCTGTTTGAAATGTTGACCACAAACACAGAGGTTTTTCAGATTTTCTGTTGCGACGTTCTGTCTTTGCAGCCTTTAGCCATTGCCTAAAATGCTCTGAATCCTTCAATGCAAACTGAAAGTAACTTACTGCTTCTAAATGTTTACTCTTTGAATTCTTGATACACGTTGACACAATACTGACTAAAAGTTTGCTAAGAGTATTTCCTACTTAATATGGATACCTAATTAAGCATATCCATATCAGACTGGTGGGAATGGCCTTGGACGGCAACATGCCCAGCGCAGTATGGGTATTGAAATTTTCCTACTTATTTGGCAAAAGGGAAAACAGCAGCGTTTTTTTTTTCTTCTCTTGTCAGGTAGCACCGGTTTCAAATATGTTCGCCTTTCTACTGTATATATACATAATTGGATTCTGAATCATTGAATGTCTTCAAGCTTCACAACAGTCAATCGGATATAAAAAAAATTCAAATAAATAAATACAGATTTCTCCATGACTTCTTTTACAAAACAGCATTTATTTTGTTGTAATTTCTTTTCTAAATATAGCCCGCTCTAAAATTAATGTTTAATTAAAAAAAAACATTGAATATTAGCAGGCTGCCAGTTTATAAAGTTTTTTCCATTAAACACGTACGCGCACCCACACACACACAATCTTTCAGCCTAAGGTTAAGTCAGTATATACTTTATTTCTCCTAAATTGTTGTGAATGTAATTTTATGGAAAACAATGTGAGTGGCGCTCTGTGATGTGGCAGGATTCTGAACAGCATCCGGACTCCTAGTTTGGCGTGTTCACAAGGCTTGGCGTGGCTTGCACTTCTCTCAGTGTGCAGCCATCTTTACGCTTTGTTTCACTAATGTTGGAGGCTCTTCTTTTTGAGGAGGGGATCTGATAGCGATGACTTGCAAAGTGATAGGACATCATTTATGAATCCTTACCCGCCATGCGCCGAATTAGCTAGTGTGTTGAAAAATTAGTAACCCCCGACAGTTGATTTTCACCCGCATTTGGCAGGTTGGCCGGTGTTAATTTCAAAATGTTTTTGAAAAAGACACATCTGAAAGCAATATCTGCATAAGGTGAAGCTGAAGAGTGATAGAACAACAGTAAACTGAAGCCCGTTTAATTAAACACATCCTACATGAGATAGCTAGCCAGAAAGTGTTACTCCCATTGTGGATTCGCTATTTCTGTGACAACACACTGTAATACGGGCAACTAATGCACAAAAAATGTAAAGCATTCCTTTACTATCGTGTTCTCATTATGATAATGCTATGTATATGGCATATTGTCTCTGCACATCTTACAAAGTAATCCCAGGCATCACTGCACACTTTCAAATCTATAGTTTCACTTTATTTTTCCAGTCTGGACTTAGTGCTGTCATAATGCTAACCCATCAGACCTCAGGCACCGCTCAAAATGCCGCAATAACCAATTAGAAAATAAGTCACGCCTATCATCGGTTTCATGATCAGATGTTTGATCAAATGTATGTTAGTGTCTTCTTATAGAGGATGTGTGAGCATTGCCTGTCTTTCAGGTCTTATGTGGGCAGAAGTGAGGGACTGTGCCTTTCTTTTCTGAGTATATAGAATGAGATGGCCAATGCAGAGCACTAAGTTTTGGTGAGAGCGGATGGGGTTGGTGCTGTTACAGTCAGTCGAGGCTCCAGGCAGCATTAACTAGCCGAAGTCAGTGAAGCTGAACCTCAGGGCTCTGCCTGTCACTGGCACCTCCACTGGTCAATCCACACAGCGGGGTGGACAGCAGTCATCACCCGTCCTGGCCTCTTATGGTCGTTAACAGCCTCTACAACTTTTCTGTCTTATTGACAGTCGTGTTTGTCGGCCTGCGGGGCATTGAAAGATTTATCATACTTTTGCACAGATTTCATGCTTTGGGAATGTTGAAAGACCCTGAAATAGCACAGTCCCTAGCGAACATGCTCCTTTAATAAGAGTAAAAGTCAGTGGAGCGCAGAGAGAAGACAAAAGCTGCAAAGCAGACAGGACATTTGTTAGAAGCAGAAACAAAAGTGGTTGTAAGCAGACAGCGAGCTGGAATCTTTCGTAGAAAGGGCCGTGACTAAAAAGCTGTGACTACAGCGTGCTTGTCCGCAGCAGTCATGTTTGTTGTGAGAAAGTGTGATGGTGGGGAGTGTGGTATCTGTTATCATGCTTGTCTCCTGACATCCCCTTTCGTATGATCTGCCGTTTGTGTACGTGGATGTCATGAGGGGGCAGGCAGGCGTGATGGAGCGGCGTCAAAACAGAATCAACAACTTCTGCCGACAAGAAAGAAATGATTTCCCCCCTGCATATGCCTCACATCCAAAAACAAATAAATTTGATCCCTTGTGCCTCATAGGGAATGTTTGATATGCACAATATGTAATAGAGGAAGTGACAAAAAAAAAAAAAAAAACCTTTTCTCCAGTTGTTGTTTATAGAGATTTTCTGTGAGAATAAACTGTCAGTGTGGCATATGATGATTTTGTATATTGAGTTTTTTTGTTTTTGGCTAGGTTCCTCCTTTTCACCATGGTAATGTGATCTGCTAAGTGTGTTAATGTGGCCTCCTCAAACCGACTATTGTTCAACACAAGAAACATTTTCTCATTCCTTATTCTCTCTCTCTCTCTCTCTCTCTCTCTCTCTCTCTCTCTCTCTCTCTCAGATACAATATCATAATGTAGGATGATAATGTAAATAAAAAGCTTGTGTACTGAGAGATCGATCAGCTTGAAGTTATGTCCTAGCAGGCAGATGTACCCAAGAGAGGCAAACAAAGAGAGAGGATGGTGGTTTAGCTTAGCTGTAGATTTATTCACATTCAGAGGGCCATTACAGTTGACCTTGCATTGCCAGGGAAAGCTTGTGTAAACCAAGACCTAATAAATCAACTTTAACAAGCTCACTCCCGGCCGCCAGAGCAGACATGCAATGCCGAGCCAGCCCTGTGCATGTATACCATTCTTTCCACTGAGGTTACCTGTAGATTTGATTTCCCTGATTGTATTCCATGAGACAGCAACACCATTTAATTGCTCTCTGCTGAAAGCATCTCTTCACTGTCCCTTCACCTACACAAACATATGTTTACCTAGATACTTAGATTAACATCTAATGAGGACCTACCATAGACTTGTATTGTTATTATATAACAATATGTTAATATATTAACAATATACATTAAGTAAAGCGAAGTAAATTTCAAATACATGTATTTATCTATAGATATATTTTAAAATTTTATTACAATTTAAATGAACTTTTTACAATTTTAATATATTTAAAAAAACAGCTTTTACTCCAGTTTTCAGTGTCACATGATTCTATAGAAATCATTCTAATATTGCTGCTTTGGTGTTCAAGAAACTGTTCTTCTTATTATCAATACTTCAATGTTATAAACAGTTTTGCTGCCGAATATTTTTGTGGAAACAGTGATAATTTTTTTCAGAATTCTTTGAGGAATAGGAGGTTCAAAAGAACAACATTTATTTAAAATATAAATCTTTTTTTACATCATAAATGGATTTTACTGTCATTTTTGATCCTCACTGAATAAAAGTTATTAATTAAATGAATTTAATAAAAAAAATAAAAATGACCCTAAACTTTTGAACAATATTACAATTACTTTATTACTATTTCTTTAATGGTCCGATGTAGCTGACATATACATACTTCAAATCACACTTTTCACTTCCACTTTCGTTCTTTCACTGCAGATATTGATAGATTAAAATTATGGCAGAATATTTTGAGTTCAGATGTTCATGTTATGTGTGAAGAAAAATTTTGTATTTGTGATGGTTTTAACCAGAAGCCCCTTTTTTTCCTTTTGCATAGTCCATTTGCAATTCAGATTTTAAGTCTTTAATTATTCCTTGAGAATAGGAATTAAGTTAATAATATTTTTTACAAAAAAATCTAAATGCTTTGTTGTCTTTTTGGAAAAGTAGTATTATGCAGTTTTTTTGTAAATGTTTTATTTAGCTCAATATGAATTCTTTTTCAAAAAAGCTTTTTTTAAAAGCTTTTTTGAATGATGAATTACTGTTTTAAATTGGTTAAATTGCACAATGGAGTTTTTAAACCCATAGAGAAAAAGGAAGAAAGTGAGATACAACGATATAGAGTAGGGTAAGAGAGAGTGTTTTTCTTTCCTTGTTGTGCACGTCAGTGATTTGAGTGGCTAAATAATGTGGAGGAGTAATTGTGGGAGAGGGTGAGGTTGTTTTGGAGGCAGGTATGCTGGCCTGACACTGACAGCCAGTCACTCATACATGGAGGCTGCTGTTGACAGGTGGTCTGTGGAGGATTGGGAGAACACACACACAAACACACACACACACACACACACCCCTCCCTTTACGCTTCAGCCCATCACCCAACCCACTGTAACCCATTCATTATCGCACCCTGGTGCCGTGACCAGTTTTGAGGCCTGGGGTTCGGCATATGAATATGTGTGTGTCGTAGGAAATCAGCACAGAATGCACAAGGTGAAGTTATCCTGATGTCACATAGCAGGTTTTTGAAGCGGAGCACAGCCGAGGACACCGAACATCAGGATATATGGTGTGCTGGTGACGGGGAGTGGAGTTGACACGCTGTCACAGAGTGATGAAAAGCACTGTAAGGTGATGTGGCGGCACTTCTCCCAGTGTCCATGCAGGGGCGGAGGGGAGGGGAGGGGAGGGGAGAGGATTGGTGGGATGGAGGTAGGTAATCTTTGTACACTAGACAAGTGCTGCTTAGAGGCCTACATCCCATATGCCCAGCTTGTGTTACACCATCCCTCCATCGGCAAGGACCTGAGCCTAGCGGCATGCTGTTGGTTCCCTAGAGAGAGTGAGAAAGAAGGGTGGGGAAACGTGAAAGAAAAAGCAAGTATGGAGGCTAGAAGCACAATGAACCTAGAGAGAGAGCCGAAAAGAGCTTTTTTCACCTTCCTGCTGATAGTTGTGCATCAAGAGCAGGCAGAAAGGAGTCACAAGGGTTTAAGTTCAGCTTCTTTACCCTATCTGGAACATCTACGGTTGAGACCTGTCAGCTGTCTCCAGAAAAGCTTTCCTAATGTACTGCTATCCCTACGGACACACTAAGAATCAGTGCTGGTCACTTGCTCCGCTCTTTCCATCTGTCCCTCCATCAATTTCTTTCTTAAATTATTGAACAAAGGACTTTCAGGGAGGAACACTGCCTGGTGCACAGTTTGTTGTTTTCAAGCAAACTGTGCACCATAACAATTCGGGCGATTGCATTTGAGATATTTCACAATGGTGCAGTTAAATAAACCTGAAAAAGACAGCTGCATTGATTTGTTTTTCTTCAATGTCCAAAACCCATAATTCACAGGCTTTTATGCTGAGCTTGATCTAAGCACAGTACACATTCATGCCCGCTCAAAGAGAGAGGGGTCAATACGAGGCCAGTAGTACTATGGAACAATGACGGAATGGCTCCTGGGTAGGTCAGCTGATTTGCGCACTGCCAGCTCAGGGGATTGAACCAATGACCTTCTCGATAGTTCTCACTCCTCTGCCTTCTTGGCTACTGCCGCTAAACATGAAGTAAATCAAGCACAGGAGATGCAGTGAACCGTGTTACAGGAGGCATGGAAATAAGTACAGTGCTTGGTAATGGGCTTTCTGAAATGTGTGAACTCTCTTAACTGCAGTGTAGTTGACTCTGTGCTTAAGACATCTAGAGAGGAATACGACTTGTTAAGTGTGTCAATTTGTGTCTGTGCGCACATGCTGCCTGTAATATGTCTGGCAAATAAAAATATTTGAACAAAACTAAACAAAAAACAATGCTAAATACTCATAAGTTAATTTGATTGAACTAATTTGTTTACCCTACAACCTATTTTTTTTAACATTAGGGTTTACAGCTTTGAAATATAAGTATTTTGTAACAAATTTAAATGTCTTTACTCACTTTTGATCAGTTTAATGAATCTTTGCTGAAGAAAAAAATATTTGTTTTATCAATGGTTTCAACATTGATAATAATAATTAATGTTTCTTCAGCATCAAATCTGCATATTACAATTATCTCTGAAGAATCATGTGACACTGAAGATTGAAGTAATGGTTGCTGAAAATTCAGCTCTATAAAAAATATAAACTGTCTGTGTCTATAGAAAAATATAAAATATCTAAATACTTACTGTATTCCCTCTTTATTTATAAAAAAATATTTTTGTTTGGATGTTGCACGAGTACTGTCGAAAGGATCTGCAATGTGCCAAGTCATGGATTTTTACTTAACCATCTGTTCCTGTTGTCTGAAGTGTGATTCTCTTTGGTTGCAGTCATGAAGATTTTGATATTAACCTAGTTGAGGAGTCGTTATTAATAGTTTTCCCATTGAAGCCCCCCCCCCCCCCCCCCCCCCGCAGTATACAGAATTATTGCTTATCTTCAGAACAAGAATCTTAAGAACATGTCAGTCCTTTTGAAATTTAAAATAAACAAAGCCACATTGTCTTTTAACACTAGCTTTCTGACGAACTGGCTGCTTTTTGTGTGGCTAATTATGAGCACAATAATAATCTGGCTCAACCAGATTTCTGTGTAGAGCACTGTTTTGCATCAGCACATGTGTGTGTCTCTTAATGAGGGCCGGCATTTAGAGAGCGGCTGACTTACCTCTTAAATAACTGGCTACTACCAGCATCCTCCTGTTGTCTCGTCCAGTGGTAATGAATACATCTCTCTGTCAAAGAAATTGTATTAATGTACCCAGAAGACTATTGGAAAACATTGCAGAAACGGGCATGAAATAATACCTCAAGTCATAATAATAGAAATGCAACAGTTTGTGCTGAAATATATATTGCATTTATGTGATTGGATAAGGTGAGGCCACTGGAACTCAGAATTAATAATTTAGTGGTTGCATTACTTTGGAGATGATTGCGTGGGTAGGATAACATTTGTTTATTGGGCGTAAGGGAGGTAAACAGAGTGGCACCGGAGGGTATAATGTCTCGAATGAGACACCATGGCATATTGTGAACTGGAAAGAAAGGCAAGGTGCAAATTACAATGTGTAAATGCATTTTTTTTTAAATTACCACAGGTCATAAAGGAATGGTTTACCCCAAAATGAAAACTGTCATCATTTGTGACCAGCTCCATCATTTTAAATTATTTCGACCTAGAAAGCCATTAAGAATTATAAATAAATAATAATGTACCAGCTTTCTAATGAAAGAATGTTTCTACTCCGAGTCCAAACCATTTGTTGTAAGTATTGTGATGTAATGTAATATATATATATATATATATATATATATATATATATATATATATATACACTACCGGTCAAAAGTTTTAGATCAGTAAGATTTTTTATGTTTTTAAATGAAGTCTCTTCTGCTCACCAAGGCTGCTTTATTTGATGAAAAAAAAAATGACAAACAGTAATATTGTGAAATATTATGACAATTTAAAATGACTGTTTTCTATTTTAATATATTTTTAAAATGTAATTTGAAAGCTGAATTTTCAACATCATTACTCCAGTTTTCAGTGTCACATGATCCTTCAGAAATCATTCTAATATGCTGATATATAGTGAAGTATATATATATATAAATATAATAAAAACATTAAAAATGGTTATGATAAAAAAAATATATATATAGATTTTTATAAAAAAAATAAAATAAAAAACCTGTCCTCATCAACTTTCAGTTTTTGAAAAAAATTCTGCTCAATATCTCCTTTTGTGCTTTACACAACATAGAAAGACTTACACTATGTTGTTCCTTGTTGTTCTAAACTTACATGACGACAGAATTAAAATTTTTGTGTGCCCTTTTCCTCTCTGCAGTCTCATATAAGTAATTAGTGGTCCATGGATTTTGTAGAATTAGCTCGTAGAATTCGAGGACTCTGAATGCTGAGTGACACTCTGGGTCCCCATGGCAACAGCACATGGACTCCCCACATCGATATGGCCCTGTTCACCCCTTCCTCATTTAGATATTTAGCGCTCGTAGGGGGCTGATGATTTAGCCCATAAATCCGCAGCCTCCTATACAATGAGTACACAAGCATGCACATCACTGAGTCTTTTCTCTGTGCAGACAAACATGCCAGCTAGTTGCCGCCTTCATTACTGCACCGTATGTGTGTGTAGTTGTGCATGTGAGTCTGTTTGTGTTTCTTAGTGCTCTTGAGTGTGAGTGGAATGGACATGGGTGGACGAAACAGTGTATGTGTGCTGTCCAGTCAGGTCCCAGGGGCCGCTCTTCATGCATGGGAAAGCGTGCTGGAGTGTGTGTCTGTGTTTGTGCGTGCTGAAAGTCCACATCTGTTAGCACGGCACACATTTCTTTCCCTCAGACAGCGCCACTGAGAGACTCTGGCACTGAGTCGTGATGGAACAAGCTCATTATACCGAACACACGAGAAGTGGGCTGTGTGTGTGTGTGTGTGTACGTCTCAGAGGCTGGCCTGTCATGTGTGTGTGTGTGTGTGTGCGCATGTTGTAGACAGATTACTTCTCCACCAAACCCTAATACAGAATGGCACGCAGTTAAGTTGGGCGTGCAATCGTGCATTTGAAAGGTGTGTTTTTCTCTCTGTCATGTCCTCTGAATGCATGCCTCTCCATCGCTGAGCTAAGAAGCAGAAGCAGGGAGGTGAGGGGAACTTTTTATCCAGTTCAATAGTAAGAGAATTAAGCATGAAATGACAGAGTTGGATAACAGCGAGAGAGCCGGCTCTGCCTCTGCTGGAGTGAGTTTTTGGCCTTAGAAAGTGAGACCAAAGGCAGTTTTGAGATGAGTGCCTATTACTTGCACAGCCAGCTTGGACTCGTAGAGGAAGATTCAGCTCTAGGGCTAAGGACTGAGCGGTAAAGCGAAGGTGATCTCTGTCATTATAGGGGCAGGATGACCATTGATTTTTTTCCTTAGGAAATCGAAAAGACTAATGCTATTCATTGAAATTATCTTTTTTTTCATCTTTCCATCTTTGCTGTACGCCTCCATTGATTCGCCCGTTCTAGTACTTGAACAGTGTCTGTTCGGGTGCAAATGAAATTTTAGTCTCTTTCCTAGAACTTCAGTCTCTGCCTTTTCCGCACAGACTTTATGCTGTACGGTCTTCGTAATCATGTTCGTCATTGATTATGTTGCCGCCTAGTTATTAGACACAACTGTATCACATCGGTTTTTTTTTTCTTTACAAATTCTTGTAGTTATTGTAAGTCATGCTAACTTCCACATCACAAGCACATCTTTAGTGTATTTATTTATAAAGAGAGCGGGCATTACAAAGCTGTAGCCCACAAAGACGTTGCCTATGAAGCTTATTTGTGTTTGTCTGTTTCACTAGCTTTAAAAAACGAAATAATGAGGCTATGCTCCACAGATGATAATAAGAAAGCCCAAAAAATAAGGCAAAAAAGAGAGATTGGGAGGGAGTGGGGTGGGAAGAGAGATGTTATTGCTCCAAAAGAAGAGAATAATCTACCAAACAGGTTTAAAGGAGCTAATGAGAACATCTCATGCAAAACTAAAGAGATGTTTGCTACTCAATGAAGTCTTTTCACTGCCATATTTCCACCGCACATTCTCCTAATAACACACACGCTCAGGCAAAACATTTTGTGAGGCTGTAACCAAGAAATACAAATAGGAGAATTTGCAAAAGTATCTCTATTAACACATTCCAGGTCACAGTCAGCTGCTTTTATTATGTAGGTGCTCAAAACATTCTCAAATGAGCTTGTGGTGCTTCATTTGAACCTCTGGAACACACTGTGTGTTTATTTGAGACTATTCTAGGAGTTAAATTTAAAATGTATACGTGTGCTTTATATATTTAATAAATAAAAATAAACAGCATTTGAATTTTATAAACTTCAGTTAAAAATATATTAATTAGGGCTGTCAAATTTTGTGATTTTGTATATATAAGTACACACACGTGCATTTATATATTTAAGAAAAATGTGTTATTTATATATTAAATATTTATATTTATATATAATATAAATTATATATAAATCTATATATAGTATATACATGCAAATATTTATTAAATATATACAAGCATGTGTATGTATTTATTTATATATATATATATATATATATATATATATATAATAATTATACACAGTACACACACATTTATTATGTAAACACAAACTTTTATTTTGGATGCGATTAATCATTTGACAGCCCTAATATTAATAAGTTATATCTTTTTAATATTTATTTATGTAATATTTTCTATATATACTCTACCGTTCAAGTTTTTTTGTGTAATGTTATTAAGTCACTTTTACTCACCAAGGCTGCATTTATTTGTTCAAAAATATAATATAGAAAAACTGTTTTCTGTAAAATGTAATTTATTTCTGTGATGGCAAAGCTAAAGCAACCACTTGTCCAGTCTTCAGTGTCACATGATCCTTCAGAAATCTTATATTTGAAATATTTGAAATAAAAAAATCTTTTGTAACATTTATATATATTGTTTTACTTATTTATAAACATTTCTGATCAACTGAATGTGTCCTTGCTGAATAAAGGTCTACATTTCTTTTCACAACAACAACAACAACAAAATATCTTTCTGACCATTAAATTTTGCACTGTAGTGTATATGTAAATAAATGTATAATGAATAATTGAATTTATTATTTTATACACTATTCTCAACTCTTTTCTGAAACTGAAAACACTTACTACGTGTAACAAATATTACTCTTTGAACTAATCGGGATGTACTAATATTCTTCTATTTTGTTGTAAGTGACAACCTCATTCCTACAATGCTGCAGACGCTGCTGAAGTTTGAATTTGAAACCACCAGCTAGAATTCTGCCCTGTTTTTCAGGCCTGGGTGATATATAAATTTGCATGGTGTTTGAGCTGCGGTGCCTGCACTTGTCTGCTGGATGGCCAAAGGCTTGTGACTTTTTTTTTTTCCCCAGCGTGACGGAAAGCTCTGTCCAGCTTCAGTCCGGTTTTAATTAGGACAGCCCATCTGAGATTAGAAGGCGTGGGGCCCGAGGGGCTCCTGTTTCCAGCCTGTTTGAATGTTTCTCCCAGATGTGAGTGCTGCATAGTGCCAGACCCATATCTTTAGTCTCAGCACGCTCCAAACAGCACCATGCTCTCCCACAACACCTTCCTCCCTTAAAATAACCCGTGCGACTCTCTCAAGCAACACTTATTAATGGAAATGGGGCTAGGCCGGGTGGTAATGGAGTTCGACTGTGGTTCCGAGGTTCCACCACACTCCCTCTGTGGTGAAATTAAGAGAACTGTCACTTGTAATTGGGTTGCTCTCTGAGCCTCGGTGTAATCTTTTCTCACGCTCTCAAGAGTCGTGCCATCTTGAGCCTAACTGGGCCAGACTTTGCACAGTAGTCCATCAGAATCTCTTTGGAGGATCTGAAATAAAACAGAACCTCAGGCGGGCAGAGCCATGCCTTTGGTGGAGATTATTGTGCTTTTGCCTTTGTCTTGCAGAAAAGTGAATCATCTTCCTTTTCTTTGTTTTTCTGCAATGAGTGCATGACTGACATGCAAAGCCGTATTGTTGTTACAAAGAAAAGTTTTGTTTGCTGGCGGCATAGTGCTTTGTGGTGGATAAGATGGCTTGAGATATGTGCAACTCAGACACAGTTTTGACTGCTTTAGAGATGAAGAGACATGCTCTTTTTGTTTGAGGAAGGGTTTCGCTTCAACCTTTCTCCTTTTTGCTCTTGATCCACCCACTTGCCTTTAATCTAAAAAACATAACACAGTTATTGCTTTATTTATTCCCCTCCTATGTGGGAAGATTGATTTTTTTTTTCTTTTTTTTTCTTCTTCCTTTCTTGTAATTGAGAAAGCGATATGTTCCTTTCCTTAAGGCCAGTGGCTTGTTTTTGGCTCATGCATGTGTGCATGGGAACAACAATTTTTTTGAGGTATTGTATTTTTTTTTTATATAATTTTCTCATTCATTCATACATTATTTTTTGCTATTTTATTTGATTAATTAATGTTTAATAATAATAATAAAAAAAATCATACCAAGCAAACAGCCTCATAACATAGTCATTAATTGTCCAAATTGGGAGTAGATTAAAAAATATATACTGGCCAAAAATATTTTTTTACCAGCCATGTTTATTTTTTTTACATTAATAATAAAATAAAAGTACATATTTGTGCCTGCCTTCTTTCTTCATTCTCATTTCTCTACCTTCTCTGTCTCTCATCATTTAGTTCTGATGCAAGGATGGTACCTAACCACAGAAATATGTGTTACGGGGTGTATAGAGGAAGTAAGACTGTGATCGGATCAGGGACACTTTTTGGAATTGCTTGGTTAGATGGATGCCACAGCGCATTTGAAACGGCAATGTCAGAATGGGTTCCCTCCTCTCGCTCCTTCCTGTCACTGCAGAGCTGATTAAGAAAAGATGGGCTGCTGCTTGAATGAACCGCACACACAGCCCTGATGCGCAACACGCAAAAGGCTCAACTCAATTCCCCACTTCTTGTGCCACAACATCCTCACCGTAAGAGATTTCTTTAGCGGTGAATTGAGTTGTAATTTCTTTACTCGAGTCACAATGGTTGCCCTTGCACTATACCTTGCTGTCAAAAGGTTTGTGTGTCCTTTGTCATAATGCTTGAGTGTGAACATTCCACAGACTTTTTAATTTTCAGGTAAAATGTGCACTGCTTGAATATAGAGCAGGATCATCTAAACAAATTGAGTGTTAGGTCTTAAAGGTTGTATCGGTCATTTCAGGCCCAAAAAAGGCCGAAACATAAATGATCACATTCACCTAATCTTTCCTAACGATCCGCTAGCTGCCCGCCCCATAAGCATGCCGTCCAAAAAATGCGTCTCTGTAGGCAGCCTAGGCTCTGAAATCTGCACACAAAAACAAATGGGTACACCACCACTCAAAACCAAAAATAAACAGTGTTTCAACCAAATCTGCACACAATGTCCTTTAATGTCCTTTGTGATTTAAATACTTAGCATATGTATAAATCATAAAATATACTACTATTCAAAAGTTTGGGCTCTAAGGTTTTTTATGTCTTTGATAGAAGTATTTTTTCATTTGGTTAAAAATAATTTTGTAAAATATGATTACAATTTGAACATTTCTTAGTATTATCAATGTTGAAACCAGTTAATGTTTTACTACTTAATGTTTGTGGAAATAGTAATTCAGTTCTTCAAGGGTTTTAGTAGTAAAGCAAACAACAAACAAACAGCATTTTTATTTTAGTTAGTTAGTAGTACTTTATTGTTTTAAAAAAAACTGACTAAACTGGTAATATATGCACATATTCTGATTCAATGAGGGAAACTTGAAATATCTGGTCAGATGTACATTATAGTTATTGTTCAGCATCATAGCTTGCAAAATAACTACCAGCACCCATGGACACTTAATAGGATGCTTGCTTGTGGAAGTCTGTAGTCCCAGCGGTGTTTTTTCTAAGGTACTATGTCTGCTTGAGCAACTGCTCTGATGTTTATTGATATGTCTTTCTCATTGATTCGTCTATTCCCTGGACAATTACAGCTTCAGTTTTCTCTACACGCTTAAAAGGAGTAGCACATGAAACATGAGGCCCATTTGTCACATCTGGTTTCTCAGTTCTGTGCAATAGTTACGCCGAGATTTTATTTATACAAGAAATTATTCCAGTTTTGAATAATTATATATATATATATATATATATATATATATATATATATATTAATATTATTAATAATATCTCTTTTTTTTTTGACTGCCATCACATTTGAAGGTTTCTGAAACGTTTCAAATGAGCGAGCATTAGAAGTGTGCTGGATCGATGCGTTCTCTTAAGGGGCCGGATATTCCAGCCCGACATTACAGCGGTGCATTAGAAGATTAAAAGTTATGTCTGAATGTGTGTGCCACTGCTTAATTGATTCTAAGGTTCCTTTTAGACGAGGTGTCGTCATCGATCCGCACTGCCAATTTCTTGATTGCAAATCCTGATGTCAAAGAATCCGGCCTAATGCCATAATCATACACTTGTGATGACGAGGGAGTTGTTTCTAATCAAACACTGCAGGCTATGCCAGTAGTCATTTTTTTTTTTTAGCAAAGCAATCAGTCTGTTAAAAGCAGTACTCTGAACATTTTTTTTTTTAGTCTCTCCCCTATTGTCTTTGAAACGCTATTGCACGATTGCAAAATCCCTTAAGATCGCCACTGTCGCCCCTTCACTTTGATTGATTTACTAACTGTTGTTTACACGCAGGATTAGTTTGCTTCAATCCTTTGTGAGTTCGTCCATATAAAAAATTTGTTTATCTTGGCAGACACTGTGGCTGCAAATAGTTGCCTGGGAATAATCATTAAAGAAAGCAAGCATACATGCGTTTTTATATTACTTCACTTTTCATTTCATTGATCCTCATTCAAAGGGAGGAAACGTATAGCGTATTGCTCAAGCAGTCTTGAATGGCAGCTATAAGGTCAGCCTCGCTTAAACATGCTGTTTTCCATTCATGGTCTCAGATGCAGAGAAAGGGGTTAAGTTGGTATCAGCACGGTAGTTTATTAAGTGCAAAAACACTGTGGTATGATAGCATGAGGCGGTCTCTTCTCGGCGCTCCTCTAGAGCTCTGTTTTAATAAGGAGAATGCACTCTTTAATTGTTGAGTGAGACCATAACAGATGCTTCACTTCCATATTAATGGAGAACCGGGAAGCTGGTGTTAAGGGGGTGGCAGCCGACTGTAATGCCGAAAAAGACAAACAGAGCGAACTAGTGCAAAGTGGGTGAAATTTGAAGGAAAATCATGCGGAAAAAGACTCCTTCATTAGTTTGTTTTCCCAGTCCTGCTCTCCTCAGCAGATGATGTTCTCAGAGTTTATTCTGACTTTGCAAATTAGGATGCAGTGGCAAGCTTTCCCAGCCAATATAAGCCTGTCAATCACATTTGTAATGCAATCGAGAGGGTGTTGATGTTCCTCGCCTTTCCCCTCGCTCCAACCTGTCGAGAACAGTAAATAATGCTGATAGTTTAGGGAAACGCAACATGACGAGAGTTATCCCAGCGTGCCACGGCGCACACCACTGAGGGACCAAGGAAATGGCTCTGATTATGTTTTGCATATTAACTGACAGCATGGAAAATGTCTAAATTGGCTGTCATTTAAGCTTATGAAATGGATATGGCTTTTCCAAAATGAAATAAACATCATTGGTGTTATAGCAACATTTTTTTCTTCTGTATTGATAGACAAACAAAATTTTTGCGTCAATGCGTTCATCATGTTAGCGTTCATCATGTCTGGTTATGAGGTTCCTGTCACTAACACCTGCAGGCAAGGAACATATTTTTTTTTATCCATTTCTCGGTTTATTTTAGCTATTACAAGTTAGGGAATTTAAAAATAAATGAAATAAATATCACTCTGCAGACGTTTGTCTTAATGAATTTCAGTTTGTTTGGCCATCAGAAAATGAATTCAGTCATTTCACCGACACGTTCTCATGTCAACAGATGCTGCATTTAAATATAATTTGACGTTTTTTATTAAACAGGAAACTGAGGAAGTGTCTTTCTCTCCACTTGCGTTTGATCACGACTGCACGGGAACGGTTCTCATTGGCGGTGCTTATTGACTGCTCTTCAATCTTGTTGATTTTGTGGTGGTGACTGGTGATGTCACCAAACCGGACACAAACAAAGGTTTCTGGTTTGATGGTGGCCGTGGCAACAGTCACTGGAGGTTGTCCTTGAAACTGCACTGACATTTGCAGCCTTTTTCTCTGACCTTTCTGTAGTGCCGGGTTTAATCCAGTCGTCCTATCCATCGTGTGTGAGTGGATGGATGTGTGTTGTGCGCAGAGACCATAACAGGATGAGGAGCACCGCTGTCTTGCCTTTGAGATATTTTGATATAAACGGTCGCCCTGAAATGTCCTTTTGCTATTTTTCTCACTTTCATTTTTAGTTCTGTTCTTTATCTTGATTTCTCTTCTTCTCATTCTCCCCCTCTTTCTCTCTCTCTCAACTTCTCCACCCGCAGTTCACGTCAGTGTCCTGCAGAGGGCAATCTGTGACCGCTCTTGACCGTGAGCTCTTCACACCAGTTGCTGTGCTGCATTGGAGAGCCATGTATTTTGGATTGTTGTATAAACTATGCTACATCTGATGAGGAAATAACAAGCTGTGGCAGCTAGCGGACTTGAGTTCTTGCCCTGAGACTCTGGGGGCAGTTGAAGTCTATGTGTCTATCGCAAGAGTACAGGATAAGGGAGCTGGTGGATCAGGAAGTGAAAAAGCACAATAAATGATTTCTGGCTTGTACTAATGGGATTTATTATTAACTGCTTGTCAGCACAGATGCACATTGATCCTGTTTTTCACGGCTGCAGGGGGGCGGAGGGGGTGGCTGGGATGTTTTCGCTCAAAAACACATGCTTGCGCTATGAAAGACTGGTATCTAACATGATCTGGAATGTGGCCTGAGTTACGGATGTGAAGCGCAGGTGGAGGAGCATTGATTTATACCAGCAGGTATGCCAGGGTTTTATAGGATTGACTAAATGTCATTACTCTGCTGGTGGCAAGGTGATGAACTGTAATAAACTTTGATGTGGGTGGGTGGGTGTCAGGGTGCCAATCACTCGTAAACCTCTGAAGCATGACCGATTTTGAGATATTGTTTAAAAAGTCTTCCCCAGCCAGCACTTTGTGTGAAATGTTTATTTATTCTGCTGGCACAAAGTTGTATTTACACTACCATTCAAAAGTATTTTTCATCAGACTTTTTTAAAAGAAGTAATACTTTTATTTAGACAGTCACAGGACACATTAAATTGATCAAAAGTGACAGTAAAAAAAAAAAAACATTTAAAATGTTACAACACATTTTTATTTAAAATAAATTTGAACTTGCTATTCATTAAAGTATCCTGAAACAAAATATGTCACTATTTCCACAAAATATTATGAGCCCCAATTAGCATATTAGAAAGATTTCTAAAGGATCATGTGATACCGAAGACTGGAGTAATGACTGCTGAAAATTCAGCTTTGTCATCACAGGAATTAAACTTTAAAATATATTAAAATAGAAAATGGTTATTTTAAATTGTATTAAAATTTCACAATATTACTGTTTTTACTACATAAATAAATGCAGCCTTGGTGATGAGCATAAGAGACTTACTTCACGGAAATAAGAAAGACCCCAAACTTTTAAACTGGAATATAAGTATGTTGGCTAAAGAGTTTTAGGTTTGAATGTGGAGCAGACAGACTCCTCCTCGGTCTAGTTGCTCCAAAGTCTACAAATACAGAGCTTGTCCTAATCCTCCACCCTTCCTCTCATCCCACACTTAGAGCTGATTAATTCATTCTTTCCTTTCTAATCTCACATCAGCTAATGTGTTCCAGTCTCCATCAGCATAGGGGTGTGTTGTTGTGCACATTGAAGGTCAAGTCCCTGCCTTTAATTAATTGCTTTTTGGTAATATTCTCAAGTCAGGGATACAGATAAGCCAGAATTATATATTCAAGGAGTGTGTTTATTTTCTACTGTATTAGTTTTGTTATTTCTTTCACTACTTCATCTTCATGTTTTTGGCAGAACATTTGCATGGAATATTCAACTGGGGGTCTTTCCAGAAGGCTCTGTGGGGCTTGTCAATTATTTCATTGTTTTGGATGCACCGTCTTCATTAGGGAACCAGGATGTGTCTGCTGGACTAGGTGGGAGCTCAGACTGCACTGGCACTGGAGTGCGTGGCCATCGAGGGAAATCTACGGCAATACTCACATAGATGAGGGGAAATTGGTGGAAATCTTCATTAGAAGATTAATGACATCAGTGAAGAAGTCAAGCAGAGACATTTGAGAAATGAGTTTGCAAATTTTAAAGGACTTTTTAATTCTTTCACTCTGTTTCCTTAATTTTCACTACTTTAATTACCTCATTTATTTCTCTTTCTTTCTCTCCTGACAACATGCATACATTTTCTTCTCATTTATCTCTTCCTGCCTCTCTTTTATTTGTTATATTTAGTATTTCTTTATTTGAGCTCCTTGTTCACGCAAAGGAGATATTTTTTACCTTTGTGCACCAGTGACTTTTTTTAAATTCACTGAATGGACAATTTGTTATTCGATAAACTCTTTTTGCCTGGACGCTAACCAGCTTTACTTCTCCAAAACATTTTATGGACTTATACAGCACGATTTACTGTTCTGCTTGGCTCATTGTAGGATAAGTGTGTGATGCTTGTCTTACCCTGAATGAGATAATGTTAGTCCTCATTTGAAAGGGCTGAATTCCTCCACTGCTCTTTGTGTTCAGGTGATTAAATTCCTGGGAATTTGTGTCCACAGAGGGAGGGACATCATTTTCGTCACTGGTGCATAGCAAGCAGACAAACCTTTCTCCGTGTTAATCTCAGAGCTCTGCTTTAGTGTACAAAGGCACAATCTGATTTGGCACAAATACAAAGAGGCATGGAGATCATTTTACCAGCACTTAAGGGAGAAGTATGAATTGCTCAACCAAATTTAACACAAAGCCTGGTCATTTTCTGTAAGAGTTATCAGATTTCATACTCAAGTTTGCTTGCATATTTGGAAAGGATGTGAAGATGACTTCATTGGTTTTCAGTTTTTGAGATTGGTGTCAAAAACATGCCTAAAAGCTCCACAAAAAGCTTTTCTTTAAGTATAATAATACTATATATCTGAGTGAATAATATCAGTATTAATAGTTTGGCTAGTTTTGGTTATTTTCATTCATTTCAATTAGTTTATTTACGTTGTTACAAGGGTCAAAGTTGATTTATTCACTGTAACACATTTATTTATTTATTATTTTTGACAATAATAATAATAATGCTCCAGCATCCACACTGGATTACATAAATAAAAAAAATGTATAAGAAAAAAAAATTAATAAGAAAAAAAAAAATGCCCTTGTGAAAAAAAAAAAAAAAAAAAAAATGATATCACTGTAGACAATGGGCTTTTTTTCAAGTCTTGCCTCAAAACATGAGGCAACAGGCTTTTTTTTAATAATTTTTTTTTTATAAACATGTCAGTGTCAATACAGATTAAATAATCCAGGTGACGTTAATAATAGTGAGACATGTGTGCGTGTCGTGCCACCTCTGATTCCTCCTCTGCCTCCACATTCCTTCCGAAAAAGGTTTTAGCATCTGCGGTGGCAGAAGAGTCCCCATCAATGTCTTTAGTAAAAGCTGTCTACCGCTTGGTCTGTCACAGCAGAGGTTACCGTGATCATCCCTGCCGTTCACTAGTGATGCTTCGCCCTGTAAGGTACGTGTGTTTTATGTGTGTGTGTAGAAGAGAGTTGGGAACAGGGTCGGCGAGCACAACGGATGAGAGGGGGTGGCATTTTGCCAGATGGTATCACAGAGTTGATGAGATATTGGGACAGGGGGACACTAGTATTAATATTTGTAGCTATTGATCGATGGTCTCCGTAATATAATTTCCTCATCCGTTTTCATCTTTGCAAATATTGGGGTAAAAGGCAAGTAGAGACCACTATAAATAAAATAAAAAATGTACCATCATTTTTTTCCTTGGGTGTGGGCCCGGAGCTGTAAAGCTCTCTAGCTCAAAGGGCTTTATGGTTGGCATTGGGTAGCTCCTGCATTTCACTTTACCCTTGTCAGTCTTGGTGTACAAGAGCACAGATTGTACAGTAAAGCCATTTAACGCCCGGCCCTGTCAGGAGAAGGCTGTATAGACATCATCACGTGACTGTTCATCACAATACGATTACGATTTGATTTGATTCAGGGCTATATCGATTGATTTATCTATATTTAAATATTATGTGCCAAGTTAACATAACCAGTTACATATATTAACTCACAAATGCAACCAAAATATATAACATGAACGTTTAATTAAACTCTTTGAAAATTGCACACCCTCTCCCAATTGGGACATTTACTACAGAGTTAATTTGCAAAAACGGATAACTCCGTTCTCGTTTATTTTCATAAATCATGGGTTTATTTTTATTGTTTATTCCAAGTAATATCAATCAAACTGCAGCTGTTTAAAAAAAAAAAAAATTATTAAGTAATGTGACCTAAAATAAATACAGGTAACTTACAAAATTTAAGTTCATTGAAAGTATGTTTTTTATATATTACGTTTTTTCTTTTTTTTGGTGTTGCAAAAGCAGATAAACAAAACCAAGTAATTGCTATGATGCATAATAAAACACTCAGATTAACATTGTAACGTTAATCTCCTCAGCTAACATAGACGCCTGACCAACTTTGTTGTTGTGCTTACACACAATACAGACAGCTTTTCCCTCACCACTGTAACGTGCTTTTCAGCTTTTATTTTCCTTTTACGCCCCGAAGAAGATATCACAGGCTCATCAAGTTTGTTGAAATTATCCATCCTCGATCACCTTTATGCCAAAATTCACACTGCACGATTTTCAAAATAGTCAGGTCACTATTCTTTTCATACTGCATCTGCTGCGGTAGGGCTGTGTATCACCAACAATGTCACGATACGATACGCATCATGATACTAAAGCCACGATGCGATACGTATCACGATATAGATCAATTTGGAATTTAAATTTCTTTTGAGCTGAGTTTACTAACTGTAATATCTGTTTATTGAATAACCAGTATTATAACAGTTGTGATAACTGAAAAACGATTTAGTTTTTGTCATTACAAAAACAATGAAGCTTAAAACGGCTTTTCCTTTTGCTTTTAAAGTATGCCTCAATAACTGAAATGACAATTACAGTGACACTGAAGCATGTCTACACTGCTCAATGACTAAACAAAACTTAAAACATTCCATAAAAGCAAAAACGGTAACTACTTAAATTTTACTTAGTTTTCTCAAACTCTTTTAAACACCTAGTATTTAACTATTTGGTCTTAAGTGCTGGAATGTGCACCAAACAAAATAATTTCTTCTACGTTTAAATAATTTAAAATGATTACATTTTCAGATTTTTATGCAGAAACAACAATTGTTCGACATGCTCAGGGTAAAGAGAGACAGCAGAATATCTCGCTTAACTTCATCATTCAACCGGGGAATTGCTGTTTCTGTTAAAAACTTTTTACACTGCATGTTTCATGTTTTCACTCATGCAGGTTTCACGCATGACTACAATAGGAAGAACTATTTCTGTCTAGTCCACAAACTATATTCATAACTAAACACGCGAGAAGTGATAAGGAAATAATGCGAGATAACGCGTGCGTGAGACCAAATTGTTATTAAAATGATTGCGATCCAAATTGTCTGTGCGTTATTGTTGCTTTTAATGACAGAAAATCAATGCTAATGTCTCATGTTGAATGAGATGTAAGACCTGTAAAGTCCTGTCCTTTAGCTTCGGTGTGTTTTGTTTGTAATGGCATAAAACATGTGTTTTCTTCTCTTCAAGATCGTTTCCATGTACAGACCTGTTGAAGATGAATTATTTATAGCCGTTACAATGTTTTTTGATGTGGTCGTATAGTGCATCTGTATCACACGCTGTCATAAAGAAACTTACCTGATACTGAAACCCTAAAACATCTGCTCTCACTTCATTACAGCCAAGTTCCTGTCATACATTTTGAGCATTCTACTTTCTGTCCCCCTCTCTTTCTCTCTCTGGTTGTATTTTGGGTGGCGAGTTTGAGCGAAAAAGGAAAATTGAATGATAAACAGATCAGCAACAATAGTGTGAAATGCCAGCCCTCATTTGCTTGTACAAAGGAACATGCTTGTGTATTCCCTCTTGTCCTCTGCCGTTTCTGTGTCTCTCCATTGTCTCCGGATCTGAATCAAGCTGTGCTGGATCTCTAGATGCTCTGAAAATCTCAGTGGACCTTCCTGCCAAAAGAGAGCATCCTCTAAATGAGCATCCTTCAAACACAACATCTCCCATTCCACTGCACAAAAAAATGCCAGGACACAGGAGGAGCAGTCAGGTCAGATTCTACTTTGAAGCTTCTGTTCCCAGAGCCGCCTGTTTGAAACAAAATCGCAATTCTCAGAGCGTTTTACCCCCCCGCAACTCCTGGGCCCCCGGCCTCGGCTCAACCAATTCAAACATGCCAACGGAAGGAGACAAAACAGATCGACGGTGTGCAGCGCCTCAGAGAATCACACCTAACCAAGCATTGCGGTTTGACTCGTTAACAATTCAATTTTTGTTGTCTCTGTGGGTTGTTTGTCCCTCTTTTTGATGATAGTGAAGGATATAATTTTAGCACAAATCTGGATCGATCTTTTATATCTTCAAAAACCTAGAGAAATACACAAAAAGAATGTGACTAGCAAAAACTGTAAGAACTCAGGGTTTGATGAAGTAAATTTGAAGAGAGGAGAGGGCCCTCAGGGTATCTTCAGCTCAACTTATGATAGAGAGGAACATGTAGTGTATATTTCAGATACTTCCCCCTCCCCTTGGCACACTATCTATTGTTTCTATTTGTTGTTTTCTTTTTTACATTGTTGTAGCACAAACACAATTGAAATTCCATACAGAATCTCAAAGAAGAGAAAACAAAGCCCAGTGGGATCAATGAATCCCTACTGTCAATAGTGTTGTCAAAGGTTTATGAATCTCTGGTAACATACAGCTTGAGTCAGTTTGTGTAGGGGGGCAATTAGAGCCGTCTAGGCAAAAACTGAAGTTGTCTCCGTTTTGTTTGTATTGGAGCCTCTGAAGTGTTGTGTTTTCCACCCACTACGTCTCCGCTGGCAGACTTTGCTTGTTCCTGGACATCCCTCATTAGCATGTTTTCAGGCACCAAACGAAATCAGCTATAGTGAACCTTCAGGCTTTGCAATTTCTCCTAATTTTCTAACGGAATATATGTTTTGTTTTTTTGTCAGTGCATGATGATTGACAGAAAAAAACTATGAAATGCTTCGGGTTTCCTATTAATTTTGATTTGAAAATGTCATGATTTTTTTATTTATTTACAAATACCGCAGATTTGGTTGGTTGTAAATAGTTGTCAAAAGGACCAACTTCCGTACCAAGTCGGTACTGAATTTTAAAAAAAATTTACGATAACAGCAATGCGAGGGAAATGCTGGTAGCGTCAAATTTTTTAAAATTCAGTACCGACTTGGTACGGAAGTTGGTACTTTTGACAACTATTTACAACCAACCAAATCTGCGGTATTTGTACACTTGGTACAGAAGTTGGTACTTTTTGACAACTCTAGTTGTTAATGTAAATTATTTTTGTTTGTTATAAAAATAACACCTGACATTTTTTTTAAAGCCAGCTCTATTGCAAATAAAATTATATACGATATAATTCGCTAGGGATATACTGTATACTCTATATTAACCTAATTTATAAAGTTATATGTTACACTGTATATATGGTTTACATTTGCCATCCTCAATCACTTAATCTTTAAAATCTTAAAATCAATATAGATATTTCATACTGTACATTATAATATTGTAATGCTTAATTTCACTATAGCTATTAAAATTATTGATTTTACTTTTGATTTTATTTTTTATTTCACTAAATTGTGTTTTATTACAAGCCACTTTATTACATGCCATTTCTTGGTTATTAGTTGTAACATAAATAATTATCGTCTTTTCATGTTATCGGTCAGAATTTTAATATTGATGCAACCCAAGATTGTCAGAGAAAACGCAGAAGTGATATGCAGGTTTGCCGCTTTCAGTGTAGACATTGTGGTAGAGAGAAACAAATGCTAAGAAAGTCATCTTGCACATAGTGCTCCAGTGCAGATAACTTTTGCCCTCTCACTCAAGCTAATTCCTCTGTGGCGGTTCAGAATCAACAGAGGGTGGGGTAAATGGGGACAGATCATTGCCTACCGTACCTGTGGGCCTGGACTGCCGCCACTGAGGTTAACTGGTTTTAGTTGCTCAACTCCAGTTGGCATGGCTACCGTCTCCAGGGGTAGTGGCCTTCCTCCTGCTCTCAGTCCCCATGAGCCTCAATTGCTTTGTGTTAAAAGACAAGCCCGCTCTTGATCCTGCCCGACTTGGGATAGAGTTGAAAACAAAAAGCCAGTAAACGATGTACCAGTGGGAGAGGGTTTGTGGCCCTCAGATTTGGCATGGTTTTTGTGTGTATCAGATATTTTACATGATACATAGCACAGCAAGCTACTCACTGGCAAGGATCTTTCCCTCTATCCTTGATGAATGATTCTATCTGAAGGCATTAGGTGATCTATTTTTCATGCGAGTCCTTTAGTCGCACCATGTAGCTTAGGGTGGCGTGGGGTCCCGTGTGCTAGTGTATTTCCCTGCATCTGGAGTCCACACAGACGATGAGACGATGAGTATCTCGGGGTGTAAAGGGAGATGGTCTTGAGGTGAGGAAAGATGTGCTGGCTGTTGAAAGGTCACACCTGTCATTTCTTAGAAGCTGAGTGGAAAATCACCTGCAGGCCTCCACATGAAAGACTATGACACTCTTGTCTCATCGATGTAAAAAGAGCCCGCACACATACCTAAACACACAAATTCCCTCCCCACGGAGCTGTACTACTAAAGAAAGATGTGTTATTTGCCCTCCCACTCCGCAACAAAACTTTATTTGCTATCTATTAGTAGATAAATGTGTGCAAAATGTTAAAAACACAATTTTCCATCCAGCCCTGACATACTTTTACTTAGCCAACTAAAGTAAAGTGGACGTTCTATTTAAAGCACTGGTAAATTAACAGCAATTTGCAGATTTGATGTGGAGGACGGCTCGTTCGTATCCCTCGTCTCATTCGTTAACAAATCGCCCAGCGCCTTAACAAAGAGTAATTGCCTCACCTGCTTTCACTTATCCAGGCGGCTCAGCCTCTCTGAAAGATCACCTCCATCTTATTTCGGCGTGTCCTACTTGAGGAACCGAGCTGAGCCGAGAGCGACGCGAGAGCCCCCGCTGGAACTCCCCAACCCTGCTGCAAATCCACGGGAGGTCCCAAAGCCGCCCCGCGCCGGCTGCAGCACAAGCAAATTGCCACAGCTGAGACAAGTCTCCATTCAACAGGCTAATTAATCTTGCTTTGTAAGAGTAGTCATGCCAGAACCTCCCCGGGCAAGGCTGCTGATGCAGGCCTTCTGAAGTTTGGAGGCTTCGTTTATGGGCAGTTAAAGATCTCAGCGTCTGTTATTAGGTGGGAGCGGGAATATTGGCTATGATGAATTGGTATTTCTACTACTATTGAATAGACAGAGAAGTGAGGTGGAAGCAATTTAATGGTTCTGTTGTGAGAAACAGCTTGTGTTTTCCCAGATTTCTGGCTGGATGAAGCCAATAACGCTGATTAGGACACTGGGCCTTCGGAGAGGCACAGAAAGTCACCTCTTGGCTTGCTGTTGATTGCTGCCTGTGCAGCTCACATTGTCAAAATTGTCCGCTGAGGAGCCTCGGAGGTGATGATGAATATCTGCTCTTTAATAGCTGTTGCGTTTCTTCTAACTTGACACCTATTTAACATTTTAAATTGATTCCTCTCTGGAAAACAGCAGTGAGACCAAACAAACATGACCCTCTTTGGATATGCGAGATAAATAGTGTCATCTCCCCAACATAATTAAGGTAGGCTTTAAAGATTTTGTGTGCCACTGGTTTGTGTGTGCGGTAATATAAGTTGTTTGCACAAAGGTTGTAAACATAGCTTGGATTTTTGTGTGTGAGACAAAGAGCAAAGCATTGTGGATTCAGGTGCAGGTTCAAGTAGCTTTATTAGTACACCTTAATATTGTCAAACTTGAATTATATATAAACATTTACATGCATGCATACTATTTTGAATTGGAAAAAATATATATAAAAAAAATATTACTTTACATCTCATTTTTAATTAAAATTACTTGAATTAAAATATAAAAATTAATTTGTGAATGAAATTGATATATACATTACCTTTTAAAAGTTTGGGGTCTGTAAGATTCTTTTGTTTTTAAAAGAGTGTATTTATATATATATATTTTTAATTTATTTTTAATTTTATTTCCTCAGTAGTAGCAGTACACTACGCTAACCACACTGGATATAACCTGCCATGGTAACATCCATGATAAACTCTGCGATCCAAAAGCTAATGCCAGCACATTGCCTTGCGACTTACATAGGATTACTTAGCATTGCACTCATGTTGGATCAAGGTCACATTTGCATAGGCATACTATATGAATGCATGATTGGTTGACTGCCAAATTAAAATATTAAACAGAACGATAAAATAACATTATTAACTGGTTAATGGTAATTTCAAATAAGCGTTTCTGTTCAGAACGTTTAACTTGTTCTTGTTCTCTCACGGTCTTGTTTAAATGTAGTGTTTCCGGTTTTTGTTTTCATTCCTTGAACTGGTTCGGAGCCGATTATATATAAATACATTTTTATTTTTTAAATGGCTTAAGCCATAATGTGCCACTGCTGGGGGATGTGTGTCTTTCAGTTGGAGACTGAAGCATCACCTGCTCAGCTGTGGTTTCATTAATCACTGCAGTTGTATTCCCTGAGCATTTCAACAGCCAAAAGTCAGGTCAGTGTCTGGGTCTGCATGACACACACATCTCATCTCAGCAGGAATATCACCTCAGCAGTTAGCAACTAACTCATGGGGCCCTGTTTAGCCCTCACTAAAAGTTCCCCAAGTTCACTATCACTACTGCCCTTTTCTCTTCTGTTCTTTGTTATTCACAGGTTCTTTCTGTTTCTTCACTGTCTCCCTTTATCTCTTTCTGTCTTTCCTCCATCTCTGCACCAATTCTCTCAGGCACTCCGGCCCCTGTGCTGTCAATTTTTCAGTGATGGACTCTAAACTAAGTTAAAGTTCTTGGTGGAGTTCATCTTCTTCCATCAGACTTCCCATTGAATCTGAAATCTGAAGCATCAACTCATTTGCGGTAAACAAAACATGAGGACTTGGATCAGCCAGTCCATTTGTTAAGTGTAGATTACACTTGTTTTATCCTCAGGAGGAGAAAACGAATAAAGGGTGAGGGAGAGATGGAGAAAATTACATCAGACAGTAAAACACATTTATTTCTTCACTCTCATCTTTCTGCCCAGTTAGGCTGTTTGGGTGGTGCTACCCCTCCGCTGTCTACAAAAGAGCCAGTTCATTAGACCCATATGCTACAATCAATTCAGTGGAGACTCCAGCTGAGCCCAAATGAGATCCGCTGTGATTTACCTTTTAAATGGACCTCTTGTTTACCAGTCTATGGCACTGTGTGAATATACAAAAAAATGCAGCTCGGCTTGATTGGGCTCTGGTGTCCTTCAAGGTGCTACCGAAGTTACCTGAGTCAACTTGCTTATATTCTCTTTCACGCTTATTGAATAGGGAAGTCCACACGGACCTTTTAAGACTATGAGCTCGATTGACTGCCCTTTGCAATTGATTGACCAAAGGATGAAATAAACACTCCGCTCCGCAGTGCAGCAGATCACCTTGAAAGCCCCTTCTTCTCTACCTTGCATGCAGGCAGCCACATTTATATGGATGATAAATTCAGCAGAAATAGAAACGTTTATTCCAGCCTTTTGTGGTCTAATGCAGACTTTCAGCCTTGTTTAGGCGGTTTTCTCCGGGATCTGATCTGTTATGTCTGTGTACTCTTAGCTTACAATGACTTAACATCTACATTTAATGTTTATTTTTGAACCTTTTTCTTTTTATTTTGGTCGTAGCTTATGTCTCTTAAATTTAGTCATTTTTTTTAAATATTCAGTTTAGTCAATTTCTCTCTGGCTAAAATTACAATTATTTTAGTAGATGAAAACAGCATTTTAGTTGATTTGCAAAATTAAACCAAATATTCACACTTTATAAATTGTGAGAACTTGGGAAATCTCTGCTCTTTAGGTATGCATCATCCATGTTTTAGACATGATTTTGTGGATTATGGAAAGAGCGTATTTACAATGTGACTTACAAATTCTGTCTAGCATGTAACTTAAAGTCCACTTGTGCATTCACATTGTTTTGTTTTTATAGTTTATATATGATACAAATAATATTTTGATGTTGTGTGTACGTAGATATTTGGACTCAAGCAGCACAAAGTGTGCCATCTCGACATGATCATATATCTTGTCATATTTTTTTGCCGTAGCAGAGTCTCAATGCAACAGAAAGCGATGATTTTTTTGCCTGAAATCTGCGTTTTGAACAAATCATTTTAACGATTCAATGTACAATCACTTGCTTTTCATGAATGAATGAGCCATTTTTACAAATCGGTTGAATGAATGAATGAATCCCTAAGACAGTGACTTGCTGGTGGTTTTAGTTTCACATTTAAAGTACCCTTTAATTAAAATGTTAAAATTAAAAATCAGTTCATATTTAAATATTGAATAATAATAAAAAACAATCTCATAGCTTTATTTATGCAATTGAAAATGGAGTGTAAATATATTAATGCCAGTTCTGATGCCGCTTCTGTGTCTCTGCACTACAAAGTTGAATTTTGATTTAATTATTAAATTTAACTGGTAACAGTGGTATTGTGTTATTATTTTAATATAATTTAATTTGAATGTTAGAATTTGACATAAAAGATGATGCATACCTCTAATTAAAAAAAAAGTCCATAAATTCGTGAAACTGCCCCTGGAAATCAATTGAAGGTGGCAAATATTGCCCGTTAATAAAATAATAATAATAATAATAATAATTTATGTCACTGGTGTGAACTGACCACTGCATAGAATATGAAAACTGAATATCTTTGTGAGTCTGCTGTCAACAACAGGCCTAAACCAGCCATGGTACCAGTACACAAACACAATCAGTAAAATATAATCTAATTATCATCAACAAAACTTTGAAAATATCGATACATATTTTTGTCAATATTGCCCACTCCTAATGGAAGGTATTCATTTTGATTTCTTCAGGTCTTAAAAAGCCTTAATCTAGACAATCTTTCTCTTGTTGAACGTTATCTATACAACGCTAATGCAAGCAGGAGTAAGCTCCTATCTGCTAGCTTTTATAGAAATGAGCCTGACCTACGTTTTACATACGATGCTAATATATTTTATATGTTTTATGTGTTATTATATTTTCTATTTATTCTTTGTGCAGCACTTTGGTAACCTTGTTTTTTAAAATGTGCTATATATATAAAATTGATTGGATTGGATTTTTTGCTGCCGTATCCTTCTCACCTTTTTTACCCCTGACCAGTTTTCATGCCTGAAACTGGGTTGTGGTAATGGAATCTCAACAAAGAGTCACTGCGGTCGATAATCAAACAGAAACAAAAGAAAATAGAAAAAAAGGTGTTACATTTATTAAGAAAAAACAAGTGAAATAAAGTGCATCTCTTAAAGGTGGGGTATGTGATTCTCTTTTTTGTCCATTTTTTCAAAATCACTTTAAATCCTATTCATAACCCACTTACAGCCACTGAATTAGAAGCACTGAAATGAAAATTAATCAATTTAATCATCTGTGGAACGGGCAGGACTCGAAAAACTCCAGCCAATCATTTCCAAGACCACCTAGAATCATTGGACAGTAAGTCCGTCAATCAAACGCTTGTACCATACCCAGGTAGGACCTTTTGAGTTGTGTATTTTCAAAATCTGCCGGCCGTTTTGGAAATCGCATACACCACCTTTAAGGCTGTCCAAAGGGCAAAATAACAAACGAATATAGAAAGAAATAGGGGAGAAATTTAAAAAACTTAACCTAATAGCGAAATAAAATACATTTAGCTGACTTAACTCCCTAACAATAAAGAGAACCCAAACAAGTTTCCAAATGAATTAGCAGGACACCCCTAGGTCCCACGATCTTAGAACTTACTGTATTGTTAGACATAAGGAACATGATCAGATGTTATTGGTATAACGTTCACTTGCACTTGACAAATTTGATCATCGGCCGGAGGACGAGCAACGAGCAACTGGCACCTCAACTGGACAACCAATAACGATCATACTAATCATCACTGGACAACCTATCAAAAATCAGACAGAACGAGAAGGAACAGGGAGAGAAAGAGAACACAGAGCAATAGAACAAATACAAGACACGCAGGTCGTAACATGGTGAGACAGTGACTCGTGGAGTCTCTCTTATCCTCAAAGTGACAGGCGTCCCTCCTGTTAGGTATTAATTAGTTCTTAATTGAAAAGGTTGATTAAAATGGAAGAAAGCTTGTTTATGAGCTTAAAGCATTCACAGCACTGCTGAGCCACTGAGAGCTGGACACCAGTTTTATTCCCTGTCTCAGATTCACTCAACCGCAGCTAACTGCCATATGAGTGCTTGTTTTTCACTGCAAAAATAGAACATTTAGAAATGTAATAAGAAAAAATTTCAACTCTTTGCATGAGATAAAGCAATCCTTCCCTTTTAAGCTATTGTCTTAAAACCTCTGTAGAGTGTGACAATATTTTATTTTCCTTCCAATGTAATGTGTTTAAAGCAAATACAATTTTTTTATTTTTTTTTTACATTTAAATTTTTGGAGAGCTGTCTTTGATGCTCAAATATTTTATTAATGTATTCATTTGCCATGCTTATTGAGGCAGCCCTCATCTCCGGAATTTTTATTTTATTTATCAGTAAACAGCCTCAAGTTGTTTGGAACAGGTTGGTTTTGTCCTCTCATCTTTCCATGAATTTCAGAGTTGCACTGAGAGGTGTTTAGATATCTCTGGCTCCACTTATGATTTATTGATATTTTCATATTTTTTGGATAAAAAAAAAGTGTTTTTTTCTTTTTTCTCTATTCAGAATCCATTTTGCATTGGATGAAATGTTTTTAACTTGATTTCCTCCTCCTCGTCCTCTGCCTCATCTTAAGAGAGAGTTTGAGAATGGCCTAATTTCATCTACAAACACCAGCATGACTTTGTTTCAACATGACTTGACTTCCAAAACTTCCTAAAACCCTACAGTGAAGGGCATCTCCTTCAATAATCTGCTGCCTAAACTGATAATAAAGCACTCAAGGCTTCTTCTCTCTACTTGTTGCATGCTAGTCTTTTTTTATATGTCTCCAAATTGAAATTATCAACAAGATGCATTGCAGATGTCTCATACAATCAGATTTTTAAAGGCTGTGACACACCAAGCCGACATCAAAGAACTAGCGATGACAAAGCAGATTGTGTTGTTGTGTGTCTGGGCCAGAAAGCTGTGCTTGAACAAAACCGCAAAAAACACAGCTTACTGTCAACTAGCACGTGCTTTTTCTGCACCTGCATGTAAGCAAACTAGGACTGTAGATATACAATCTGGAAACAAAGCAACCCTTGCCTACCATTTTAAATATCAAAGTTCACTTTCTTTATTCCAAGCGGCTCATGGTGTTATGTAAATATTCGCAAATTGGAATGCTCGTGTAAGATAACGTAAATTCTCGTTTACTCATACTCGTAATCTAAACTGAATAGCCAATCTCTCACCGACGGCCCAACGCCAATTCAACCTGCTGAATCCGGCAAACTCTCGCCGACATGTGAAACACACCACAAAATCTAGACCGTCAGATGCTCAGTGATGGCCCGACGATGGCTGCTGACTGATCGGTACATTTTT
This sequence comes from Semotilus atromaculatus, assembly GCA_031834385.1. Classification (NCBI taxonomy): domain Eukaryota; kingdom Metazoa; phylum Chordata; class Actinopteri; order Cypriniformes; family Leuciscidae; genus Semotilus; species Semotilus atromaculatus. Next base: position 11,378,795 of record JAULUF010000052.1, on the reverse strand, counting down.
ATTTATTCATTTATTTAGTACGTTTTTACATTCCTATATTACTGAAATTTACTTCCTGAGTAATTGTTGTGATTCTCAGAAGAAAGCTCACTGGTTATTGTGTATATAAAGTCAATTTGAAGCTCTGGGAAATATAGACTCTTGCATGCTACTCTGAGCAAACAGATGAAAAAATGCCTTTGTATGTGCAGTTATATGGCAGATATCTGAGAGGTTATTGTGTTTTTTGTGTGTGTGCAATTTTGGTCCTGTGCATGTCAGGATCAAACGAGACGACAATTGTGTGTTGTTAAAGTCCTGTTAAAGTGAGCAACCACAAGCTGTCAAGGTTTTTTTTCTCTTGTATGTTTAAGTAAAAGTGTGTTGTTGTGCTGATGTGCATTTGAAGGTTTTGCTCTTGACAGCAGTGGAGTCTTCAGCAGTGGACATTGTATTTGGACATTTTAGCTTTTATCTATAAATATAAAAACACCAAGCCAACCATGTCCTTTTGGCCTCTGCTCTTTTGCTTTGAAAAGCATTCATTTGCCCTGTATAGGTCAAGAGAAAGAAGAAGAAGAAAAAAGAAGCTTTTACACAAATCGTGAGCATGTTAAATCAGTTTATTGAGGACTACAGTACAGAGGTTAATGCATGCTCTGACCTCTGAAACATTATAATCTTTTGCCAATTATTTTCCTGTATTTAATTTCCTTCTACTATTTAAAATAAGTACAAGGTCAATTCCATTGAATCTCATAGAGAACAATTTGACTAAATTGCAAGTTCATGATGAACAGTCAATAATAACTCTTTGCTTTTTTTTGACCAGACCTTTGCTGACCCTTGTGCAGTTTTGGCGATGACCATCCATGTTTGACCTACCAGTGTTCTGTGTTCTTCCCCTCTCGGTCCCTGAGGTCTTTGCGAATATGGGGCTATTAAACTGAATGTATAGGGTATTACACTCAGTGTTTGCGTTGGAATGACAGAAGAATAGCTTTTAATGCTGTAATCCCATCACGCTGTGCCACCTGCTGTTGTGCGAAGCCTTTTAGGGATCCTTCTTTAATCAACACATAGCCATCACTTTGTTTGCCATCCTCAGATGACTTGGCTTCATGCCCGAGACCTGTGTTTTCCACCATGAACAGAGAACTGTGATTCAGATAGTTTTATAAGTAATATGCTTTTGCATTGTTTTTTTATCGAGGTCTCACTCACCTGCCCATGCTCTACGGGACTACTGTTATGCTTTCAACAAAGTGAACATCAGCACTTTAATATGCAGGTGGAGGATGTGAAGTGATTTGCTTTTGGATAGGTTCCATTTTATAGTGACACAACACACTGGTAGTGTTGAGTCAGCTAAGTGGTTGTGACCTGGTGAAACGATGCATTAACTGGAGCTGGGAAGCAGATGCATTTAAAGGAATGTTACAGGTTCAATAGAAATCCTGTTTTTTTTTGTAGTTTATATAACCAAATCACATTCACTGTAATGCACTAACAATGGAAGTGTGTTGTATTCCAGAGTGTTTTAAAAGCAGAACTGTATAGCTCATATCTTTAAAGTTATGTATAATGTCTTGTTATTGTGTATTTGAACCTTTATTCCAGAGCACTGCCTTGTCTCACAGCCTTCCAATGCAAGTATATTACAATAAATTACTGTTATGAATTTTTAAATCAAAAACATCCAGCATGACCAACGTAGTCTGATTCATGGTCAGAATCATCTTTTTAGTGAATCAGAAATATGCAGCTCAACCAGTGTAGTCCGATTCACTAATGACTCTTATGAAATGGTTCTTTTTAGCGAATCAGAAGTATACAGTGAGATCAGCATAGTCTGATTCATGATCAAAGGACTCTTATGAACTATTTCTTTTTCATTATTTAAAAACATACAGCATGACCAGTGTAGTCCTATTCATGATTAAATGGCTCTCATGAACCTGTTCTTTTTGGTGAAACAAACTTGCATCACAACCAGCATAGGCCAATTCATAAACAAATTACTATTATAAACTGTTTCTTTTAATACATAAAGTTAATTAGTTACACGAAGCCTGTCTTGAAATGAATCAAGTTTTTTATATATATACAGAGAGGTTGTTCATATAACTTGTATTTATTGTAGTTAAAATACATTTTTGTTTTATAAGAATGTCACACATTTGTCTTTGGGGTAAGACAAAAACATTTGCTGCACAAATGAAGCATGTTGCAGATGCTACTAAAGTGCTTAATTTGTTTTGAAGACAGAACCTTCCCATAAAATATCTCAACATCTGCCCACTTTTCCCGAAGTGTTAAATGACTTAGCTTTTCCGTTCTTTGACAACGTAGACCGTGTTACCTGTGGGACGCTACTCCTGTGTGTTTTTAAGAAGAGAGAAAGTGCAACACTGCATGTCTTTATGGGAAATAACCCAGTGAGTGCAGCTCCCTGGACACTTCAAAAGACTTATCACTGAGAAGCAGAGGATGTCCTCAGGGTCTTTCTGTGGGTGCTGTTGTCCATGCATCTCAACTGATGCTGCTTTCAGCTGACCTTTCAGACCAGCGAGCCGCTGGAAACTTCTGAGAGCGGGATGCTTTTTTGTTAACGTGTGTTTTCCCTGTGAGCTTCTGTTTTGTGGGTTTGGTTGTTTTCCTATAGAGACGTTGCTAGTTCCCCCTCTATAAGGCTGTCAATCAAGCACTAATGAGTAGTAAATTATGGAATAAAACATTTGCAACCACTTGGCTTTGATATGGCTTCATGTGCACTAATTGCAACGATTATATCTGTATTATTTTTCAAAAAGATCAGTGGGGCACTCCAGTAATTTTCATTAATCATGTACAAAGAAGAGGTAATTAAAAACCCCATTATCACCAATCATTTTGGGTGTTTATGGAGGGATCCGAATATTAATATAATTTAATTCACACAAGACAGTGAATGCACAAAAGATTATTTCAAGGCCCCGCTGTTTCATAGCGTGCATATCTGCTCTCTCCATGGAGTTTTGCTGTAGTTTTTTTTTTTTTGCTGTTTCACCTCCTGTTATGTGTGTGTGCCTGATGGTCATGTTCATTGGTGCACGCTGGCGATAACCGCCTCTTTTACTTTGATGGTTCCTTACTGCTGTCACTGAGATATTCGACAAGGTCACGCGAAACGTGGGAGAGATAAAGTCATGGGGGTATCGGCAGCAGGTTATCTGTTTACTCCTTATTAAAGTGACACTCACTTGCGAACCGTAATTTAACAGAATTATTCCGGTGCGCTGACCTCACATGGAGATAAATTACATCCACAATGTGCGACGCACTGCTATCACTCTCCTCCATCAGCTCGTAATCGTGCTCTTTCCACACATATCTGACTGGAAACAGATGTGCATCTGCCGATCTAGATTCCGATCTGGACCTAGATTACACTGGAGCATCCGGTGAGTACAGGGCTAGATAATGACATAATTCAGGAAGTCATTGCAGAGAAGGGCTGTTTCCATAGAAATAGGAAAGAGCGGTTGATTAACAGTTTGCGTGAAATACTGTTGAGCAAAAGCCTATATGATTATTACATTCCATTCCATTATATAATAATTCAAATGTTAGTAATTTTTTTTTATTATTAATAATTTAGAAATGATTAGAAATCTGTTATATGTATTAATTATATAAATTGACAAGTAATTTAATAAATTTAAATGTAAATTTACTGTGTAATTTTTTACAGCATTTTTGATAAAAATAAATGCTGCCTTTGTACATTTAAATTCAATTAAATTAAGGAACTAAACTCTAAGGGATGGACCAATCCATTTTCAGACCAATTTTTTCGGTATGTTCCGCACCGTTGGCTCTAGTCGGACGCCATCTGCTTTGTTGGGCTGATTCAGCATATAGAATCACTGTCGGTGAGGCTGTTCAATTTAGCTAACGAGTCAGTGCACGACAATACGAGCAAAAGTGATGAATGCAAGCAAAGAAGTCATGATGACACAGACAGAAGGCTGTTCTTATTTTACGTAATCTTATCTAAACATTCCACTGTGCAAATATTTTCATATTAACATGAGAATAAAGAACATTATCAGCATGACTGATATTCAAAACGGTTAGCAAGCGGCTCTTTGTTTATGGTTTGTATACCTGGAGTCTTGGATCGCTTTACCTTTTTGAATGACGAATATAGACGAATATATCTGCTTAAATAGACCGTTATCTCCTTTACGCACGCGGGCGCAGAACGAGTGTGCTAGTTGACAGTCGCCTGTAGTCCTTTCGGTGTGTTTAAGAGCATATTTTTTCCTTCGACACAGGCGTTGCGAGTTCTTTGGCGTCGGTTTGGTGTATCCCTACCTTCATAGTCAACAGTTGTTTGTGACAACATGTGTGGCACCCAATGGCTGGTCCCCATGCCGCCTGTCAGTTTCCTGCTGTCTCATTATTAATGGGTGTAGGATGCGGAGGTGCAGAGAAATGCAGCGGACTCATCTCCTCCCCTTGCGATAGTTGCACACTCTCACATCAGATTGAGCCATGGCCCATTACAGTCAGGGAAAACAAAAAAAACTAAAACACAGACATAAATGTGTGTCCCTGTACCAAAGTAAAATTGACAGACTCACTGGAGTAATCGTTCCCTGCACTATTGTTTCTAGCAGGAAATGCTGTTATTGGCAAATGAGGATTCAATAAGACTCGGAGATGAACACTTTGAGCTTGGTCAAAGGACTGTATTGGTCTTTTCACTGAGCCCTGATTCTCTATCCACTCTTTCCAAGTCTATATATCTTTCTTCTCTTTATCTCTCCAGCACTCAATCCATCTGCTGGTTGGTCTCTCCTCCTTATCTCTTTCTCTTTTGGTCTCTCCCCTTTCTATGTGCTCTCTTCCCCCCTCCCCATGTGCTTTTCCTCAAGAGTTTCTTTAGACCCGCACACAGACCTTTCCCCCATGTTCTTTCCAGCCAACAGCAGAAACCCAATTACAGTGAACCAGTAGATGTGGCTGTCTGCATGATTAGTGTGGTCTGGTGTAATGTTGATATCATCCCTACGGATTGAGCTGGCCAGGGTCATTAAGCAGCATATTATGTCCTGTCTTTGGTTTCCTGTGGTAAAGGTCAATGGATAGTGAAACCAGAAACTCTTTCTAGAGTGGGTTAGATTGAGGGTTCTGCCTGTTTTTGGGAAGGAAAGAAATCCAGACAGCACTTTCGCCCCTGCTTTTCATTATTTATTGTTTGTAGCAAACTTGATCCTGTTCACAATACTCAGAATGCTTGAGATTCAGCATGTTTCAGCATATTCACTCTAAATAGTAGATTGGTGTTTGTCCATGTAAACTTGCTGCCATGATGCTATAGGGTGTTGTGGATCCCCAGGGGTGTTGTGGATCCCCAGGGCTGTTGCCAATGCCATGTGGTTGCTAAGGTGTTCTGGGTGGTGTTTAGGCCACTGCTATGTGTCAGTTTTTTTGTGTTGTAAAAAAAAATTGTATATGATTGATAATATAATGGTACTATTTTAGGTTATTGGGGGAAAAAAACCTTAAAATTACAAAAATAATTACATGGGTAAGTAAAATCACATTATACACATGAATTGGAGTGAAAATATAGAAATAAAAGCAATTATTACAATAAACATAAATAAGATTATCAGGAAGTCAAAAGAAACCTGTATAAAATGAAAAATTTATATACCATATACATGTATTATATTATATTTTATTTTATTATATTAATTATAAAACATATTATATTTTTTAATATATAAAACGTCTATTAAACTCAGTGCAAGCCTGTTACATTTACCTTTGGCATCATCTCATGCTCACTTGAAGGTTATCCTTTAAATAAAAAAAAAATAAATAAAAAATAACACTTAAATATATTCACAAAATAAATATACATTTAAATTCACTTTTAGTATTTCGAATGATTGATTTTAGTTTTTTAGTTGTGTTTTCAGTTATTTACACAAAATAGTATAGAATAAAAAAAAAAGGCCATTTATTTGTTATCAGTCATAAGAGAAGTCATAAAAAAAAAAAAAAAACTGCCGGAATAAAACAAATAAATAAAAAAAGTTGCATCCGAAATGAGTAATATAGCAAAGTATATTACTTTTGTTATGGATTTGCACAAATCCTTAATAATAAGTATGAGAAGTACATGCTTTGCAGAATAGAAAGTTACAGATATCTTTTACTTTTCCAACCCAAGGATATTCTGAATATATAAAGATAGTCATAGTTGCACAGTTGTCATTTGGTTCCTCTCATAGTGAGACTAAGATCGGCTCTGCCTGTGGTTTAGTGGATTTGAGGTATCTGTCTGCAGCAGGTCTGGAAAGAGCCATGGGCAAGTACAGTTACTAGAGACAGTAATGAGGGAAGTAATAACTCTCTCGCACACACACCCCATTACTTCTATCAGTCAGGTATAAGCACACCAGTCATATCTGGTCCCTCGGTTTCCCTCATCTGAACTATAGAGGCAGATGAACTGAGTGATCTTTAGTTGGATCCAGATCAAGACAAATTCAAGCATGAGGACCTGCCTGGGAATAAAGCTGAATCTCTTCAACCTGAGTGTCTCAGATGTGTTTGGGAAAAAAAAAGAAAGAAAGAAAAAAAAGAGTAATTCTTATCCTCCGATGGAGAGAAAGAGAGTGTAAAAATTTACTGATTTCGCATCAGTTTAGTGAGTTAGTGAGTAAAAAGCACTCTGCAGTGTACCGCTTCTTATTGAACATCTCATTCACACAAATGATGGTACCAGAATACACATGGTCAGTGCAGATTCACAGCTGCCAGCCAACATCAAGGTCACTTTTATTGCAACAACCCGTTCTAAACCCAATGTTGTCCTAAACCACCGCCCACGTTTAACCAACTGCTTTAAAAACCTAATACTAACACCTGCTGATCGCACCTGAGTAAATCACTGCGCTTTCTGCCGTGTTTACACGTTCTGCAGACTCGACACTTACATTGTCTCCCCATCACAACCCCCTACTTGCCTATAGTAATGGCTCATTTATTTTCCTGTTGCTATATAAACCAGCGCTGCTGCCCATGTCGGAGTTTCTTCACTGCGCCTCAACAGAGCAGAAATGGGACTCTTCACAAAGATGCCCTGTTTATTCCTCCAAGACTGCCTATTAGTGCAGCTTGCCTGCTGGGGAAGCCACATCCTGGGACGACGACATTAAAGCGCATTCGTACCAGGGAAGAAACCGCTAATACTCGCTCCATACTACCCTACATACTTCTCTGTCTGCATTAATTCATCCCTCCGTCTACACGGGTGACTTTGACAGCCCACCCTGCGCTCCGCCGCCCTCTTCTTTTTCCTCTGCCTCGTTTGGCAGGTTGTTGTTTTCAGAACATAAAGATGGAAAACATCAGCTTCAAAAGAAAAATAAACACATGGATGTCTTAGATAAGAGAGAACACAACTGTGAAAAAATACAAATATATAAAAATAAAATAAACCTAAGTAAAATGACAAGAATAAGAATGATGTGCTATATAAAAAAGTGGAAAGCAGTAGTGTGGCACGCTTTCAATTCTTTTGCCCAAGGGGTGCAGTGCAGGTAACAGATTGACAATCTTCACTCCGTCTGTTTAACACATGAGAGTAAAGAAAGTAGTCTAAAAAAAACATGAGCTTGGCAGCTTGCACAGAGATTGATTTTTGTATGCACGGACGTCATAAATAAATCCACCTAGGCCTGGTTATGTAGGTACAACGGGATGGCAAGACTTCCCATTTGTCACTAAATTGATTTGTTTTTAGTAGTTGATCTGTTACCTGTTCGTAATGTTTTATTTTATGCACCTGTGATTGTTTAAAGGCTCTTTTCTGTGTAAAGCAAACAGTTTAATCACAAAGTAAAGGATGTAAAAAAAAAAGTAGCACGTGTATGTTTACTGTCTGTATACCTCTCATAAGTGAGGGATTGTGGGTAGAGCACGTATTACTGCATCGAACGAGAGAGTTTGTTTACACAAAATTGTCCTGTGAATACAGCAACATACATGATGAGTGGATCAAATATGAGAATAACCTTTTTGGTAAGAATACTAACCATTCTCTTCTCATAATAATTTTGAGTAATGTCAACTGCATAATAGATATAATAATTATCAAAATTATTTTATTTTATTGTTTAATTAATTTTATAAATTTTAATTGTATGTTTTAATGTTAACCTATTACTTTCGTTTCATTTATATATTGATTCAGGTTTTTGTAATATGAATAGCAATTAAAGAGGTCACAGTACTATAAGGAATTCTTTGGATATTTAGGAACAGATGTGTTCACTTACACTAATAATATCACTTGTAATCATTTTCAAATTAGGCTTTTCTCTTTTCAGTTTACAGTGCTCAATGTTTGATTGGATTCTGATTCACAGCGTCTGCAGTTTTAAATCTCTTAATCAAAATATAATCAAAAAATGCCTTGCAGTGTCACAATTCATTTAGCTTATGTGCAAATTATATCCACTGGTCCATTTTTACCATTTTATGAGCACATTTCACAAATGCAGTTAATTCCAGTTAATTATTATGGGACGTTTTATAAGGCTAGTTTATAGTATTATAAGGCTAGTATTCTAAAAGAACTGTGTATGAACGTATATTTAGTTCCCCAACATGACCGACAGCTGTATTCTGTGTGAATGTTGTCATTGAACGCCTGAAGCTCGACAAAAGGTTTCTTTCTATATCAGCTCCAAAATATAATATTTTAATAAGCACTTGTATGCTGTTGTTTTTATTTTGTGTGTGGGAGCTTTTCCCATTACTCTGTCTACTGTAGAATTAGCATGATGCAGCTCCTGCTGACTAGTCTAGCTGGTAGCTCTGTGTCAGTCAGTGCTGTGGGTGGGCAGTCTGCTGATTTAGGGAGGAAGTGAGTCTGCAGTTATGGAGTGTTAGTAATCATTCTCACCTGCTGGAGACTGGGATACAGCTGGCAGCACAGGGGTGCAGCCTCATCCACAAATCAGGTGTTGGTAACTACTTCCCCCTCCTACTATTTTCTGCCTGTTGTCAGATGATGATAATGGACTCACTTGAAACTTCTTCAGAAAAATTCCTATGCTTTTGCTCATTTACTGTCAGTATAAATATTACATTTTTCTCTTTTCTAAGTCAAAGAGTGCAAGTAGAAGCAGATAGATTGTTCGTTCTTAGTAAGCTCATGAATTCCAGTGATGATCAAGTCTAATACAGATGTTGTAATTAACGTGTGACAGGCCTAACAGGGTGTAAAGCACAGCGGTGCAGTGGCTGATCCCTTAATGTGTCTCGTTCCCACAGGGTGGACTGAGGAACAGCAAGCACGAGTTTACGCTATCGTCACAAGAGTACGTGCATGAGCTGCGCTCGGGCATCTCCGAAGACAAACTGCTCATCTGCCTGGAGTCCCTGCGTGTGTCCTTGACCAGCAACCCAGTCAGGTCAGTCAGTCATTCCTCCCACACTAACATTCCAGTCTCTCCTTCCTCAACCTAATTCTGATGAGGAACCTGACACATCAACACTCATTTCAGCCTCCTCCGACCACCCTCTCACTGTGAAATGAAAAGTTAAGCTTAATTTTCCTGTCTGCATGTAACAATCTTGGAGGATTTCTTTCAGGATGCTAATTGGAAATCTGTCAATGGGTCTTTTAACCTTCGGTCCGTATGGATCCCCAATTCTGGTTAAATGAGCATAGCCGATAGCATAGCCGGCAAAATGAGTGTATCCACCAGTCACTTTGAGCCTGGCCTTGTCATCTTCTCCTCTCTGTCTATTAAGCTCTAATAGATAGGAAATCCTTTTTTTAACACTTCAGACAGCCAGCCATTCTCTGAAACGTTAATAAGCACACCAACCACCACTACAAGACCAGACGCCTTTGCTTTCAAGTCCCTCCACCAAAGTGCGTATTTTGACGTTGCCTGCGTGTTTTTAATCTGCTCTGATCATGCTTAATGTCGTACTTAAAATAATTTTTGTTTCTCTCAGCCTCCCATTATCTATTTCTGCAAATCTTTTATTTAATTTGATAAAAAAAAATAAATAAAAAATAAAAAAAAAAATATATATATATATATATATATTAGCCTCTCTCATTCACTCATAATAAGGCCCATCTCGGTTCCCCCAGCCTACTCTCCCACAAAGTCTCACCTCCCCTCTCATGGATGGGATTTTCAAATTTAATTTGGTCCCAGCAGCGCAGAGGAACACTATGTGACAGCAGACTCTCTCAATTATTTACCAGAGCACTGTCTGAGAGATGGCTCTTAATGTGAATCAATGAGTGCAGCATATAAAGTGGTCATCACACAATTGGCAGGCAGACGATCTCTTTAGGTCCACCGTTGCGCAGTGGGAGAAGGACCCGAGTGGAACCGCCATTTGATCCGATAGCATTACTCACCATGGCTCTTTTCAACAGTTGGAAAGCTGGAAAGCAATTAATAGATGGCCCTGCCCCTCTCCCCAGGTAATAATAATAATAATAATAATTCATTACATTTATATAGCACTTTTCTCGGCACTCAAAGCGTTTTATATAGAAGGGGGGAATCTCCTCAACCACCACCAATGTGCAGCATCCACCTGGATGATGCGACGCCAGCCATATTGTGCCAGAACGCCCACCGGGAACCAGCTTACTGGCGGAGAGGAGACAGAGTGATGAAGCCAATCAGTATATATGGGGATGATTAGGAGGCCATGATGGACAGAGGCCACTGGGGCAAATTTGGCCAGGATGCCAGGGTTACACCCCTACTTTTTCGAAAGACAGGTCACAAGGGATTTTTTTGTGACCACATAGAGTCAGGGCCTCAGTTTAACGTCTCATCCGAAGGACGCTGCTCTTTGACAGTATAGTGTCCCCGTCACTATACTGGGGCGTTAGGACCCACACAGACCACTGGGTGAGCGCCCCCTGCTGGCATCACTAACACCTCTTCCAGCAGCATCCTAGTTTTCCCAGTGGCGGTACAATGCAGTGAGTCAAAGGAACACAAACACTAGAATGGTTTTGCTATTGTTTTCCTGTCACAGAACACATAATCTAGAATGTGAATTGTAGAACACAGTGCCTCAAGCTAATCTCTTGTTATTGCCCTAATTAAATGAAGGGATGGCAGCTCGTTCTGTTGTCTTTATCAGATCATCACAGTGCGGCACCGGGGCCCGTGCATCCAATTATTTACTCCGCCGATCGTCATTAATCATGGGAAACGGATACAGAGCGTTGTTCTTCGTGAAGCCCACACTTCGTCCCCCCCATGAGGACAGGTTGTTTGTAAAGATCAGACTTGCTGGCTGAAGACGAGTGGCGTCAGCACATCCTCTTGGTAAAAGGGCAGTTTGCGCTGAGGGGCCGCCGAGGCCAGAACCACCCTCCGGGCATTTGCAAATGGTTGAACTTGTGAGTTCCCAGTCAGAAAGGGGCACAGAGCGGTGTCTCACCCACCCACTGAAGGTCAGGTCTTGCTCAGAGTGAAGCACCCTGGGGTGACGTACTGCATTGAGATGCTTACCTTGCTGATGTCGTTCTCCTTTTACCTCAGTCAATCCATTTTTTCTTTTAGCAACACTGAGGGAATACTCAAGCTTCTCACCGCCTTGCTTGCGTTACAATTATCATGAGTCGAGCTAATTATTTCAGATCACAAATACAATATCCACCCGTGTGAAGAATACAGCATGGTAATGTAACCTTTACAGTTTTCTGGGTTTATGTAGACAGGACTAGGCTGTAACGCTATGTGATATGAAACCGAAACCGCGACACTCGGATCCACAAACCTGTGTCGCTGTGTGAGAAGGCAGAATCGCAACACACCCCTTCCAACTCCCAGAGTTATCCTTCCCGTCCAGATCCAGTGCTACCACATCTTTAAATTACTATAAGTATTATTTGAAGTTAACATCATAAAATACGTAGACCTACACCACAAAACTAGTTGAGGATAAATTCTTTAATTTTACCCGTAAAGGCCGTTTCACACCGCAAGCGTCAGCGGCGTTTTTTTCGCCGTGCATGTTAATCAATGAGTGCATTCACTCATTCGCGGAGCAGGAGCAGCGCGTGAGCAGCAGTGAAACAGGGATTTCGGTGCTGAGTCTTTTTTTGCTGCGCTGCTCACGCTCAATTAAATTGAAAGCACACTTTTTATGGACAAAATAAATATGATAAACCTATCTAGTGCGAATCGTGGATCAAAAATCGTGATACGAACTTAATCGTGGGTTTGGTGTATCGTTACAGCCCTAGACAGGACAGGAACACAATGCACTGTTGTTTGTATAAGTGGACAGTTTCGTGTGCAGTTTTATTATTCGATTTGCAAGAGACATCTAAAGAATATTTTAGGTAGTGTGTTACAAACTGTAAAAGCATTTTCTTTGGATGTAGAAATCAAAGAATGGCTAGACTTGCTTCATCCCACACAGATGAGAGAAAGTTAAGGTGTCTGGTTGAAGTTTAATTCCTGTGAGACCAAACTAATTTCTTCCGAAACCACTGGTCTTTTTTTCTTCTTCTTCGAACTGGACTATGTGAAAGTTTTAAATGTTTGGACATAAAGCAAAAGTACATACTGAATGAGAAATTAATGGGATGAAAATGACCTCAAGTTCCTTCACTTGGCCATGGTGCAATTACTCATGAGTCAAATCTCTGTCCTTTGCAAGAAATATGTTAGTGTGAATTCCTTTTAAGTCATGATTCCTGCAGCATGTTCTGTTCTATAATAATCAAACAGTGCACTCAGGGTGCAAAAACTGGACTGATAACTGTTTACTCATGGATCTAAAAGGGTAGCGGTTATTATCTCTCAAAAATTCTTTGACATTTCTATCATTGACTATTAGAAACATTCATACTTAAAGAAACATTCTGGGTTCAATACAAGTTAAAATCATTTGACAACATTTGTGGCATACAGTTATTTAAAAATCTGGGTTACAGTGAGGCACTTACAATGGAAGTGAATAGGACCAAATTGGTTAACATTGCAATACTCTGCTTCTTTATTATAGCCATTCTTGTGTGACTAACAGTGACTTTCGTGTGAGGGAGAAAAAAAAAAAAGGTCACCATGACCACGTAATGGCATACTTAAGTAAATGTAAGTGCCTTTTTAAATGATTATTTTAAGCTTCACATTTCTCAAATCAAAAAGGAAAAGCCAAAATGATTTAATTAGCTTTATTACAGATGTATCAAATCCTGTCAACTTAGCCTAATTTGTACTGAACCTAGAATATTCTTTTCCAATAATGCTTAATTTTAGACAGTTTATTCAAGGATGCTTTGTACATTCGGAAAATAGGTGAGTAAGAAGAGTTTAGCTACTGTCATTGTGTCTTAATCTCCTATGATTGGTTGACCTGTGTTTATGTAATAGTTTAATTGCCTGGGCTGAGCACCTGTTTTGCTGCCCAGGTGGCTTCTGGGCTGGAGAAGACTTCCGTTTCCCAGTAGTCCCTCACAGGTGTGGAGCTCCCAGCCTCACACATCCATACACAGATGGCTGCGCTTGGGGCGTATACAGCGTCTTCCTTCAACATTTCACGCTTTCTTCCCCCTGCCTATTTTTTATTTTTCTCTCAGTCCTCTTCTGCTCATTTTGGTAGACTAAAATCACTTCTTCATCTTCTGGCTTTTTCTCACTATATATCCATCATTCTCTCACACTTGGAGTCTTGTTTCATTAACTTTGAATTCTCGAACTTGCCAAAATACAGACTAACAGATCATCATTGGGTCTTATTTCCTCATTTATGGAGAGTTAATATGCACTGTAACTAATGGTAGCCATTTTCTCTTGCCTCTCTCATACTGTGCACTCTCATGCAGCTGTACAAACAGTGCCACGGGCGTGCAATGTAGTACAGAAACAATAATACAATGCAAGAAGTAATCTAGAACTTTCTTAACACCCACTCATGCATAAAACCCTCCAGCTTTGTCATCCATTTCAACAGCTCCGATGGCTCTTAAACTTCCGCACATAGACAAGCAGTGAGAGATCTCCAGTGGCGTTCCGACTGCGCTGATTCTTCATCAATGCACCACCTATAGGGATTCATGTTTCGCCTGCGACATGGCCCCATTGCACTCTTCTGAATGTCTGAAGGGCTTCACTTTTCACTTTCTGGTGCTAAGCCCTCGGTTTTACCCTCTGCTTTTACACTCCACTTTAAATCCTAGCTGTGACTTCCATATTGAATCTGCTGGCTCAAAGATATGTGGAGGAGAAAATCAGACAAACCTGAACTTGGCTCCAACTTTTCATTATGTCTAAATCTTCATGGTGGAGCTGGATGCTTTTTCCCCAGAGTTTTTTTTTTAGTAGTAGCACTTATTTATTTATTTTGCTCTGTAGGGTTTGAATGTAAGCTAGCCGTGTGTTGTAGTTAGCAGTGTGGGACATGAGCCTGAGGAAGCAGAGATGTGTATTGGAGTGAAGATGTGCTGACTCTACCAGCCGCCCCGTAGAGCCTGGGAATCCATCATTCTGCCTATGCGGCCATCCTTTGCCGAGCACCCGTGGACACATGTGCGGGAGGTAATGGGCTTATTAGTGCCTTTGAAGATTTGATACTCCTTAACAGGAATCCGTTCAGCCTCAGATCCTGAAGGCTATAGCCTTACGCAAGGCTTTGAACGGTAGACTATGAAACAATCACAGTCCAGGTGTTGCAAAGTGTGTTCTTTTAAGCTCCAGTCTACTTAGAGGTGTGTATCCATCTGTATTGCTACTTTGTATGATGGCAATCTATTGCTCATCGGTCACACATCCTGTCCTTATTATGCCCTGCCATAATACACTACGGCAACATATATGCAGTAATGCCTGACTAAAGTTTTGACAATATCAGCATGAATCTTTACTATTTTGTGATGACTGCATTAACATGGGACAACACAAATGCAAACATATTTTATTAAATAATAATAATAATTATAAAAGATTTGAAACCACCACTAAACTGTTCTAATTGATCTGTTGTGCACTTACCTTAATTAGCTTTCAATTATTGCTATTTTAGTATTATTTATATCCTTTTTTTTTGTATTTATTAATATTTTGGCTGTCGAATTTATTTTTATATTTCCAGGTTTCATTTTAATTTTAGTTTCAGTATTACTCGTACACTGTGCTTTTGCCATTGTTTGTTTAGTTTTTAATTGCTGCTACTTTCAGGTTTAGTTTTATTGCTTCATCCCAGTTATTTGCTAAGGGAACATGTCTAAGGGAACATTATTACTGGTCTCAATTGCAAGTTACTTTAATGCAGTTACACTAAAACCTAATTTTCCCGAGGGCACTGTAAGCAAATGTATACTTTTTTTCTTTGGTTTTATTGTAATGTATAGACAGGAAAGTTGGGCGAGAGACCACTGCACCACAGCTCTGACCAATTTAATTTTATTCAATAGCAAAATTGCTGATTTAAAAATAGTTAGAGTCGAGTCTCTCGTGTCAAAAAGTGGCATTTCCAAGTCACTTTTGAGGTTCTATGATGGTTAGGATTAGGGCTAGGTATCATAAATTTTTGATACCGATACTTTGACTTCGATACTGGATCCTGAACGATACTTTTTTCGATACCAATTTCATGAAATCCGTTTTAACAAGATTACATTTCATATTACCTAAAAAATTAAAAAAATAAAAATTTTGGTTTTATTTTTTCAGTTTGTTGACTTTTTTTTTTACAGACTCAAAGACTCATATATGCCACTGGGGGGTGGAAAATTTGCCTCGCTCTCAAGCACACTCATAAATCTTGCCGCAAAGTACTGGCAAAAGTAGCCTAATGATTATGAATGTGTCTGGAAAAAATATCAAGACATTTTAATTGTTTATTAATAAACTAGTGTTTTCTGAGTCAGTGTTGGCTGCAAAGATGAAGGTTAACGCTGCTGATTCGTCATCTCTGCAGTATAGTGAACGCACGCGCCTATAGAGAGAAATGCATCTTTCATTTGGATTACATAATCAGAGAGTGTTTGTTTTCTAATTGGTTCTTTTACAAGTAGACATTTAAAGCTTTCTATATGCCTATTTCTCATGTCTGTGAGGCAAGTAGCCTATATGCTGAGTTCCGGTTCATTTATGAGGCGAGCTCCAGTTCAGTTGAAGACGGAGCCACTTTCTGCTCGAAAGTATATTCTGTGCACTGTCAAGTACTTCATCAGATTTGTCTTGGCAGCAATTATCTTGTTGCAATTATTGCATCACGCTCTGTTGGCATCAAGTCTGGTGAAATGTAGCCACACTTTTGATCTTTTACATCTATGTGGGTAAGGACGCTTACACACTACAGCCTCACGTGTGAGCCTCTGGGTGTAACCAGCGTAGTGTTTTTCCTTGATGCCTCGCAACAGCTCTGGTCACAACTTCACTGAAGTTGACGAGATTAACCCCTTAGGAATAAAAATTTGGTACTGAACGACAAGACATTTTTTGATACTCTGTTTTTAGATGCCTAAAAATTATTGAACTCGATACCCAGCCCTAGTTAGGATGTAAGCAGTAGTTAGCGAATCTCACTAGGTTTTGGAACAGAGCTTAATACAATATCTAAGTATTAGGACTTGAAAACAAGGCAGGTAAAATGCAATAACTTATCCATATTGAATGCTCTGGGTTTGTACGTGTTTGTGGGCATGGCGTATGTTTCACAAAGGCTACTTAAAGGAATTGTATCAATATAATATAATATAGCAGGCAAACTGTCACGAGGAATAATGTCAGGAGACATAGAGATGCCAATGGAAGTTGTCAGACATTGTTTAAAATGCAAGCCTGCCATTTAAACTTTTATTTATTTCACACACCTGACTAGACACCCTTGTCCATCATACATAATTGATTTTATAAATGTATTTTGACATTTCTCTATATATTTTCTCCAGCTAAATCCTCATGACAGGTATGAAGGAAAGACAGTACACTCATGCAATGCTAAAATTTATATTGTGAAGTGAAAGCTTATTATATTATAGAATACATTTTAAATTATTGCACAATTCTTTCTCAAAAGACTGCTTTAATTAATAGTGTATAAGTATTGGGGATGAGCTCTCTGGGTGTTGTCTGTTGATCCTGTTTTACTTTGTGTGCCTGGATTGTATTAGACTGTTTTCTCACCGTCAAGGTCAGGAGTGTGTAAGCAGACTAGCTACAGTCTTTCCGGGTATTTTAAGGTAAAACTTCAAACATATTTAGAGTTACTGTATGTTATTATCCAAAGAAAGTTATCAGAACTTCACCTGTTGGTCCGTGAAATAAATTGTCTGCTTTGGCGGCAGAGTGTGGCCAAGTTTGCGGTGCTCTGCTAGGGTCATTTTTCCCATGCTGTGTGGCTAGTTTCTGCTCGCTCTCTCTCTCTCTCTCTCTCTCTCTCTCTCTCCCTCCAGACTCCAAATGTTATTAGAAACCTAGTTCTGGCCCTCAGGCTCTGGATCAGCTCCCCTGATCCAGCTAGCGCCAAGGAGAAATAAAGGACTGAAGTTGGACAAATTATCAATTCATACTTGTACAGCTACATGAGATTGCGGTGTTTTTGACTCATAATGGCCTTATGAAGAAAGTAAACATATTTAACAACTGTCTTCTGCAGTGTTTTTTATGCTAACAAGTTCCTAAGTAAAGTTATTTTTGGCTTTAATTTGTGCAAAGACATGCTACTTACTAATTAAATTGTTTATCACTACCGTTAGACCTGAGGTTTGATTGGACGTGTTCTTATTTGGTACCCTGTCACTGTGGCTAAGCTGTCTGTAAAAATAGACACTGTATTTGCTTTGTCAAGATTATTGATAACACATTTAGCCGTCATAGCCCTGCTTGCCCTGTCAAGCCTTTTGTATATGTGCGAGACTGTGTTATAGTGGGTCTAATAGAAGCAGTGGTCACATCTGCCACTACTGAAGAGCTTTTTTCCGAGGCAGTAAAGGAACCCACCAATCCTAATGTCCTTCGTGACTGGGTATATTTTAAGCGGGATGCCCATTTCATTTTATGCCACCATCTGTTAACCTCAAAGCTAGCCGTATCTGCGGCGCTCTGCAGCAAGGCATACATAATTCAGATATCTGATTTGAATTCCATATTGATTTAAGTGAGAAATGGTATTGCACAGGTACATGGGGAAAATTAGTATTCTGCTGTGCTAAATTCAATATCTTTGGGCTGTCTGTGATTTTCACCACATCCTCTCTTGTTATTAATTGTTTTGTCAAGCCTTCTCACCTTTTAGGGAGGGTTTTGGTGGTGTGTCTCATGCTGAAATTACATACTGTGGTAGACTGATCTGTCTAATATGGATTTTTTTTGTGTGTTTTTTATTTTCGGTGCGAGTATTACAATTCCTTAATTCCATGACAAGCATTACAAGGGAGTGTGATATAGATAGATTATATGTCAGTGCTCCATATTAGAGTATTTATAGGTTTATTTTTCCTCTAGCACGCTGTGTTTCTGATGTTTTTGACTCGAGTTATTTGGGTCAGGAGATTGAGGAGCAGGTGACCTACATGTTTCTGAGTGACAGCCCACATCCGTCCTTTGGCAGCGTGAAAAGCTGTAGTGAGCACACACATGCCACCATTGACTTCTGAACGGGGGAATCGCTAATCCATTAGCATGCGAGGTGACTGTCATGACTGATTCCCTTGTCTCTGTCTGCCCGCTCTCTGACATACTTCACCACCAGATCAATAATACCAGATGTTTGAATTTAAGTCTAAAATATTTATGGCCTCTGGTCTATTAAGTTAAACTGTCCCACTTGGCTCAGATCAGGTCAACTCCCTCATAGCTCAAGCAAACTTTTTAACGCACAGGAAATTAAACTCTGATTTGATTCGCACTAACACAAGAATGATTAAAATGATCATCAAAATGATTGCACATTAACATGAGAAAATGTTGAAGAAGGACCGGGAGACATGGACAAGGAGGATTCTAATATCGCGAGAAAGCCATCTGTTTGCATTAGCGACTATCCTGAGCTGTGACAGACAGGAAAAACTTTCAAGAGCCTTTTTGTGTTTGTTTTTGTTTGGTTTGTTTTGTTTTACTTTGCTTTGCTTGTTCTACCCTCTGGAAACCCACTTTTATTGAAGACTTGTATTTGCTTAATGCAGTTGATCAGTCATCAGTTAAATCCCAGCCATTTTAAATGTTAAATCCTGCTACCACTACCTCCCTACACACACACACACACACACGCTACATTCTGCTATTTCTTTGTTGTCATGACCCTATATTCACAGCCTACAATCCCTGAGAGAAGTGGAGCTGGCATTGATGTGGTTTGATGTGCAGTCAATGTGGCTGTATTGAGACTCCTGCTGGGATCCAAATGCCATTAGATGGAACTGCAGCTCTTTAAACAGAGCAGGTTCTTGTCCTAGTGCCTTCCTTCTAAAGTGTGTGGCAGACACATCACAGAACGCTGACACCAGGGATATTGTTCTTTGAGCGTGCCACTGGGTTCAGTCCCCGTTTAACGCACCAGAACCCAGTGTCTGTCACGCGTCTGCAAAAAGCTCCGTGAAAAGACAGGCCGCCTGTGTCTGTCCTCTTCACAATTGTGATGAAATCAGCCAAGCGTTTTTTCATTCCCTTTTTACCCCTCCATCCCTCACTACCCTCAGATAGTTACAACTTTTCTCCTGCATGTTCACCTAAAGAGAAGGACGGAGGGAGGGGAGTGATAAGCAAACTTGTGCCGTGTCATCAAAATAACAGCTATAAACAGCAGGGCAGAAAATAATGTCTTCATTAGAGCAGAATGAAGAACTGACTGGAAACGTTTAAAATAAATATATAATTAAACTAAGTTGGTAGCTTATACTTTTTGTGATTAAAATGTTTTCTTGCTCCTTTTTTTCAGTCCAATCTTCCTTTGACTCTTATGTTGATCTTGTATCTAGTTTCCACAAGTATATCGTGGCCTTTAAGCATGAATGTGCCGTATCCATGTTAGATTTTAGAGCTAACATGAAGACATTAAGAATGGGTTGAAAGGCTTTGTTGGAATTATTCTCGAAGGACGAATGTGTCATTATAATAATTAGTCTATTTTTATCCGGTTGGATTTATTTATATATTTATTAATTTTCCTGATATTACATAAATACTATACTTAAATTGTGGAAGTCAATCTCTTCTCAGCCTTGCCTTGGGCCTCCCTGTGATTTCAGCATCACTCAGAGTCATGGACATTGTCATGAACAGCAGAAGGGCCTCAGTTGCAATATTTAGTCAGTGACTAACTGTTCTGGTGCTCAGTGGTGGGTTGAAATGTTGAGAGCAATTTGTTGCTAGGAGCAGAGGGCCTCGAGTGGAATAGAGCAGTGCTGAATAGGCCACGGGCAGCCGAATGAGACCGTCCATGGCTTAGCCCTAATACAATTTGAAAGGCATTGCTCTCATAGAGTGTTCTCAATGACACAACACTCTAGATCTTCTTCAAGTGCAATAACAATGTCAGACTCAACAGCCAGGCTTTTGGTTGACATTAGAAGGTTCAGAAAATAAAGGCAAAAAGTCAGATGAATAACCTGCCGTTATTGTAAGGCTGTTAACCGACTTTTACAGCGTCAAGTGGGGTTATGCAATACACTCCAGCTGATGGTCATTAATGATTTTTCGCATGCATTTGCAATTTACTATGTGATGTTCAAATTAAATGTCAAACATAATTACGATTGCACTAAAACTCACAACTGTTGCCGTTTTATTTTATTTTATTGGATAATATTTTGTCATTGGTACTGTAAACATGACTATTTCACCATTATAGAAAGAAGTGGAGAAACAGTGTTTATTATTTTAAGTGTTATGCTCTGGAAGGTTAAAGAATTGCTAGTTTATTGATTATATTTAGTAGCATGTGTATGTAACAAATGCTATTGTATGTATTCTTTAACAGGCCGTGCACATTTCGTTTAACCCAGAAAATATATGTGCTCATGTCAAGTAACTCTGCTGGCTTTTCTGCCGCTTAACTCCAGGATTATCTCAATCAATATTTTATGAATAAGTCTAAATCAAATCGTTGGATCCACGCCACAGAGTGTGGGTAGGTCACTGATGAGCTGATTTGACAGGAAATTATGCGATGTTTACTCAGGGGTTTCAATGAAAAGCTGGCAAGCAATCTAAGACATAGACTCATGGACAGACAGACAGAAAGACAGGTAAAGATTTTTTTTATCCTGCTGACTAAGTAATCTTGCGTTAATCTTAAACGTGTTGATCTGATGCATGATGCCTCTATCCACTGAGAGAAGATGCCATAAGAGTGATAAAAAGCCTCCGAGAGAACTCCATTCTGTCTTCAATTCAGTCATGTCTGACTGACATAGTTATCTTTGAAAGAGTGATTTCCTCCCATTTTCATGCTTGTTAGTGCTGCGAGCTTAGCTGTATGTGATTTTGTTAATTTAGATTTATATGATTTGCACTACAAGTTTATAGAGCTGGTCAATTTGTAGTTCTAAAACCTGGAAGAGAATCAACGGTTTCGAACCATGGGTTGTCTCGAAGTTACGATTTTTAAATTTTTTTGTTTTAATTTTAAAATAATTAAAATGTAATTTAATTCATTAGCTTGAAGAGACTTTGATTTGTTCTACAATATATATATATATATATATATATATATATAAAATACAAATCTTTAAAAAAAAAATCTACAACACAACATACATCTATGCACATTGTGTCGATACTACATTGTAAATCGGTGAATAATATATATATATTTTTAATTGATCAGTATCAGTATTGGATGTATAATTGTCACTGTTTGGGTTTTGTTTCTTGTTCCTGGTTCTTGTCTTGTCATGTGATTCCGTTTGTCATGTGATCCTGCCATGTGTCTTGTCATTGGTTAATCGTCTGATTATTGCAGGGTCCCCACGGGTCCTTAAAAAGTCGTAAAAAGTCTTAAATTGGATTTTTTAAATTTAAGACCATAAAAAGTCTTTAAAAGTCTTATTTTTACTTATGAAAGGTCTTAAATTTTTTATGACATTTTGACTTAGACGTATCTAAATGCTTTCCAAATTAAAACTATCTAATTATTAGCATACGTATTCTTTTTTTATTATTCTATCTTTGTGGATTTGCTTGTTTACGTGACAATTCGCAGCAGCATTACGTCTGTCTCCTGCACGCGAGAGGACAGGTAGAAGAAAGTTGGTAATAAATGTCAGTTCAATTGTAAGTTCATTCTTTATGTGCTAAGGAGTGTGCGCTATGTATCATCTATGATAATATTGTAATCATTGTTTTAACTATGGATGAGGCACTTGCGAGCTGACATCGCATGTCTCTCTCATGCTTGCTTTCATGCGTGATGTGTTAGTGCAGTTATAGTATGTCCCCAAATAAGTTTGTCTGTTTACTATATCATATTATGTTGTTATTAAAATATCTCATGAGCAAGAGTGCCGTTTTAATGTGAACAATTGCAAATACAACAGTTAAATTAACAATAAGTTAACATTGTGAGTTAGGCTACTTTTTAGATATTGTTTACAATATTGTGAATATTGTTTGTTTCCCTTTATTTTGTCGACGAGAATTTCAAAATGAAACCTTACCGTAGCAGTCTCAATGTAACAGACAGCGAAGATTTTTTGACCGTTTTGAACGAATCATTTTAACGATTCAATGAACAATCACTTGCTTTTCCTGAATGAATCAGCCGTTTGAACAAATCGGTTGAATGAATGACTCACTTAAAACATTGCCGCCACCTACTGGCGGTTTAAGTTTCATATTTACGGTAAAGTACCGGTACCCTTTAATTAAAGTGTTATAATAATTATAATTAGAAATAATTTCATATTTAAGTATTAAAATTAAAAAAACTAATCACATAGCTTTATTTATGCAATTGTAAATGGAGTGTAAATATATTAATGCCAGTTCTGATGCCACTTTTGTGTCACCTCTGCACTGCAAAGATGGATTTTGATTTAATGATTTAATTTGATTGGTAACAGTGGTAATATGTTATTATTCTAATATAATTTAATTGGAATGTTAGAATTTGACATACAAGGTGATGCATATCTCTAAATAAGTTTAGAAAAAATGTCCATATATAGGTGAAAATGCCCCTGGAAATCAATTTAAGGTGGCAAATATTGCCCCTTAATAAAAAAGTTAATTTATGTCAAGTTCAAGTTCAGTTTATTTGTATAGCACTATAGCCACACGACTGACCAAAGTGCTGTACAGAGGTTCAGAAGGAAGGAAAAAGGTAAACACACAACACAGCTAAAACACAGTTAAAAAAGTCTGCTGTCAACAACAGGCCTAAACGAGCCATTGTACCAGTACAAAAACACAATCAGTAAAATATCATCTAATAATTATTAATAAAACTTTGAAAATATTGAGATATATTTTTGTCAATATTGCGCACTCCTATTGTACGGTATTAATTTTGATTTCTTCAGGTCTTAAAAAGCCTTAAATTTGACTTTAAAAAGTGTGCAGATACCCTGTATTGTTCACAGGTGTCCCTTGTCTTGTCGTTAGTCTTGTGTATTTAAGCCCTCATGTTTGTCCTGTGACTTTGTCTAGTATTGAATGTTTCCTGTCGCTGTTCTAGTTTCCTGTTTCTAGCCTTTGTTTTATGTTTGATCTTATATGTATTATTAAAGTTGCATTTGGGTTCGCTACATCTTGCCTCTGGTGGAATCAATTCATAACAATAATGCCCAGTATTGGATATGTATTTGTGCATACTCTTTTGCTTTATTTACATTTAGAGTAGATTATCTAAAATTTAAATTAATCTCAAATCTCATAATGGATATTCTTTTTTTCATACTGCACAATACAATGTTTTAATGCCCGAATGCATTTCTAGCAGTTCAAAAGATTAATTTGATTAGATTTTTTATATGAAAATAATTCTACTATTTCTGTATCCTAATGATAATCAAAGACCTTTTTTCACTCATAAATCAAAAACGGTTGTTCAATAAACCCATTTGAGATTTTCTAAAGGGAACCTGTTGTGAATGATCCTTTTAAGGCTGTCCTACAAATGCAGTTTTGACTACTGCAATATAAAACTTTGACCATGAGCTGTTGTCTCATCTCTCTGTAAATTCTTGTTTGCTTGGTAATTTGGTTTGAATGTGGTTAGAGTTTTGTTGCTCTTGTTGAGCGGCACAATGTCAATGCTGGCTAAGGTTTCATTAGGTCTCACCACACTACCTCAGATGTTGGCTCAGGTGGCGGACTGCAGACTGACACCATAACCCACTCTGTTGTTATAAGTGAATAAGATATGCTTGCACCCCTCATTTCCACTCACCTCCACAGCAGCACTGCTTTTATACTCCAAGGCTAGGTACGGTTGCTCCCGAAAATCTCATTTTTCATTATCGGCCTCAAACTGTGTTTTTCTTTCAACAAACAGCTGAAAAGTGATGAGGCAAAATTGGAAAGAATAAACGAGAAGCCCCCCTGCAAACAGATGATTATAAATGTTGCACATTAGACTGTTATGTTTTGTGAACAAATCAGGCCATTATAATGTACTGTACATAGTAATACGTTTCAAATTGAGTTTGGTGGGTCGGTAATGAATTTTGAGTAATGGCACGGTGAGTCCGTGTCTTTTTAATTTTAGACTCATTTAATTGCAGATCTGTGAAAAAGTGCATTTTAGCCTTCTGAAACTGCCTTAGGCTACAGATATCATCCCTAATTGAGGGTCTTGTGTGACCATATATGTTCATACAATGACTTTAACATGCTTGTTGCATTGCACACTATGATTGTCAAAAGGAAAGTATTAACTCATTGACTTTGAAAGGGACCTATTTTTACAAGATAAGTCTATAAGAATATAAGTCTCTGGTGTCCCCAGAATGTGTCTGTGAAGTTTCAGCTCAAAATACCTTACAGATCTTTTATTATAAAATGTCCAATTTGCCTCCATTTAGGTGTGATAAAAAAATAACACAATTTTCATGTGTGTACCTTTAAATGCAAATGAGCTGATGCTCCCCGCCACCCTTTCCAGAACAGGGCGGAGCTTTTACAGCTCATGCTTCGATACTCCTGCAACAACAAAACTGGAAATTCCCACATAGCCAAAATGTTTGAAATTGTCAGTACCTGTAGGTGTGTTCAGCCTCATATGAACCGGCTCATATGAATATGAACCTCATATGAACATGTTCGAACCGGAATCGTACACTGATGGAGAAACTCAAGAAGTAGGAACTTTTAGAATGCAACGGGACATTTTTGAATGGTTAGTTGATTAATTGATGTAGTTTTTGAGGAGTTAACTTTATTCAACTGATCAATACACAGGTGCTCATGTGGGAACTGTAGTTGGATGTTGGTATCGACCATTCTTTCAGAATCAACTTTTGTGCAAATCCAGCATTGAACTGACCCTCGTTTACGAAGCAGTCCAGTGTAAAATTATTTGCACAAAACAAAATACTTTTCCTAATTTCTTTGGCACATTTCCTTGATAAATGAAATTCATCCACTGTGTCATCAGTGGCTCAGATGCCGTCTATGGTGACTCTTATGTTCATTGTTACATACAAAAAACTAAACATTTGTTATGTTTATGTGGCGCAGACATTATATTAATAGGTGCTAAAGCGAGGATATAAACATGGCGGACTGTGTGCGACTTACTCATGGCAGGATCTTTGCTAATTGGTTAGATCGTGTCGATCATAGGCTTGCCCCTACTGTGACGTCACAATAGGGGGAAATCTGGAATATCGTATTTTCAGACAATATTTCTGATTTCTGGGTTTCTGATTAAAAGAGGAGTAGGTGCATTTTTACCATTTATAGGCTGGTTGTTACACTGTGGACACACAAGTGTTCAAACACCTTGTAGAAAATAATTTAGCATAGTAGTTGCCCCTTTAAAGCAACAAATGGCCCCCATGTATTAGGGTTTATTGACAATCTGGATCTAAGAACAAGAGATGTTAATAGCATACTCTAAATGCATTCACATACTCTCTCTCTCTCTCTCTCTCTCTCTCTCTCTCTCTCTTTATTCTAATCCTTCCCCAGGTCTTTTAATGTCTCCAGATACATTGTGTTTTATAGCCAATTATCTTACACAATCCATTATTGGTTTTACTGTTATCTCCCATGCATTGCTTTATCTTCCTGTTGGAGTGCATGGCCTACACAAGTTGCCTGAAGGCGCCACACACAAATAATTCTCTCATTTGCATTCGTCTTCACTTCATTTGGAATGTGCTGTTTTTAGCTGAACCTTTTTTAAATAAGTTGTTCTTTCCTCTGGAGTTACATGTGGTCACACATATGTGGAAAATTCTTCACGTTAAGCCACCAACAGCAATAAGGGGAACAAAATCACTATATTTCTTCATGTTCTTGTCACAGGTGGCATTTTACCGATGGAACAGAGTCTGACTCATCTCGCATGTGTTGCTACAGGTGCCACAATGACCTGTACTGTTTGTCAATATTAAGGATGGGAAAATAAACAGAAAATAGTTCCACTGTTTCCAGAGTTGTGTTGTAACCCAGTTCATCTTCAAACCAAACTTTTCTAACCTTTAATGAACTTGTTTGGGTTTATCTATTCTAATGGAGCCCTTTGCCTGTCTCTTCTTGTCTTTAGCTGGGTGAATAACTTTGGCCATGAGGGTCTCGGACTGCTTTTGGATGTGCTGGAGAGGCTTCTTGACAAGAAACTGTAAGTTATGCTGGATTTTCTAATGTCATCTTAAGAAATTCTCTTTCTTCAGTGCTTATGGATTGCTCATTCACACGCTCTTTCTCTTTACTCACTGCTTTTCTTTTCCTCAGGCAAGAGAACATTGACAAGAAGAACCAGCACAAACTCATTCAGTGCCTCAAGGCCTTCATGAACAATAAGGTGTGTTTCGAATTTGAAAGCTCCACCACGAGTAGTTTATATAATTTTGTGTCCCACACCTGCCAAGTGTAAAAAAAAAAAAGAAAAAGAAAAAAAGTATATCAAAGAATATGAAATCATGCCAGCTCCTTGTCCTTGAGAGAATATATTTCTGATTGAAATGCTGCTGCTTTATTAAACAGTAGCAAACCCAAATTAAGCTCGTTACAACTCCAGATAATCAGCAATCTTTTAAAGCTGCTTTCATGCTTAAATGGTATTGACATTATTTAATTTATACCTCAGCCATGTTAAATTAATGTTATTTTATTCCAAACACTTTTCTGTAATATTTTTTATTAGTATTTGTTTATTTATTTAAACCCCCAAGTGAATTCTGTGTTTTGCTCAAATTGTGGTCAAGTGTAGTGCATTACACCCTCTGAGGAAGACAAAGATGCAGTAATATGATTATTTGTCCCTGCTGTCCTGTCCTGATTTAAATGAATTAATCTTAAAATATATCTACACCGAGAAAAAAAGCCTGAATCTGTCCACACACAAAGGGTTCATTATATTTTCTTAAAGCTTAAAGGCATTATCCATTGCAAAATGTTTCCATTTAAAATGTGCAATAAAATGAGATGTCTTTTTGTTTCAGTATGGCCTCCAAAGGATTTTGGGGGACGAGCGAAGCCTCCTCCTGCTCGCAAGGGCGATTGATCCCAAACAGACTAATATGATGACCGAAATTGTCAAGATTCTGTCAGCTTTTTGTATCATCGGAGAGGAGAACATGTAAGATCAATATCTTAATCCCATTTTGTGTCATAAAAATCCCATATGCCAAAATAGTTTTATGGTATCAAAATCAGATATAGTACCTATATATATATATATATATATATATATATAGTATATATAAATGTATATATAAATAAACCTTCAGTCGCCTTGCAGTTACATCATTGACCAGAAACTCAGCGTCTTTTGCAGTGCAATACTAGTAGACTAGTCCACGTTACTATGCCCTTTTCAAATTAGTCTGCTAGAAAAGCATCTGGCTAAGTGTAATGTTGACCTTGCGATGCATGCTTTGTTAGTTTTGTTGTTGAATAATCAAGAAACTGTGTTTGGTGCAGCCGACCATTTTATTTGCCGATCAGCACCTTCATCCCTAGAATCTGTATCGGTAAACACACACAGACAGTTTCATGCACACATGCTAAGTGCAGGTTGGGTGAATAGATTAGTGTTTTTATGGGTGTGTAGGTGATCAGAGGGTGTGCAGATCTGTGTGACAGCTGTAAAAACGTTGATACCCCACTTAGTGCCGAAACTAGCTCCTTCCCCCTCAAATGCTGTGCAGTGACACTGGCTTATGTTTGGTGCTGTCACATCAAAGCCCTCTTTAGGAGTTGAGCAGGTGTAGCTTATTCTGAAGCCATGTTTGAATCAGCATGAAAGACTCTGTACAGCCCACTCACGACTACAACTTAATCACCTGGATCACAAAACGTGGATCTTACACCTAGTTGTTCGACAAAACTTCTCTCTGCAGTTTCTTCCACGGCAGAGCAATGTAAACCGATTTGTGGTAACGAGACATGTAAAAAGTGACCTTAAAGGGATAGGTCACCCATAAATTAAATTTCTGTCATTTTCTCACCCTAAAGTTGTTCCAAGCCTGCACAAGTTTCTTTCATCATTACTTTTCACTAAAGAAAGTAACCAAACAGTTGGCGGTAGGCATTGACTGCCATAGTATTTTCACCCCATACTATGTCAATGGCTGTTGTCAACTGTTTGGTTTCCGGCATTCTTCAAAATATCTTCTTTTTAAAAGTGGCTGATATCCTGGTCAGGCCAGTGCACACATGACGCTGAACAGGAGTAGTATAGTCCCATATTCAATTTGATTCATTGTGAAGTCATTCATCTGTGCTCTGATTTCAGAGTTACAATTATTTCTACTAAGAGCCGTCGAGTCATCTCCCAACACATGTGTAATTCACGTTTTGAGAGTCACTCTCCCACTCTTTACCCTGCAACTTTGGCACCGGGATCGCTTGAATACATGGCTACACTTTCAAAATCTGTTCCCTTATCACGCTCAAACCCCGTCACTCATGAGTTATCACCTCTCACCCACATAAAAATACGACAAATTGATTGACAGGTCTCCCTTACCCGACCCTGGTTTGTTGAACTGAACCAATAGGGGTCATGTCAAGAAAAAAATATGTAGATGTCTACACAATACATTACTTTTCTGTGATACTTTTTATATTATACATGTGTTCAAAATTATTAAAATCACATTACTACACAAAAAAGCGCCAATCATTTTAAAAAGCGGCCCAAATTTTCTCCGCCTGTACAATGCATATTTCTCCCACTTAGCCCAATCAAGAGTATCCACATTAAAACCCGCCCAATCTGGCAACACTGCCTCTTGGTCAGGAAACACTGTCCTAGGGTATTCCTTTCATGATGAGTTTGAGCCTTTTACACTATTTGAGAATGTAAAATTCTCAAAGATCAAATATTTACCGCATTGTATTGCTACCAATCAGCTGTGTTTTCAGACAGATTAAACAGAGTAAGATCAAATGATTTAAATAAATTGTTATTCTGAGTTCTGAATAATTTATTATAACATTATATATATATAACCTGCATTATGTTCATTTTAAACTTTCATGCTATAGTAATGTGCTATAACATTATTTGAGAGTTTTATATATCTGAATGGGTATCGAAATTAATTGAAACGAGATCAGAACTGAATTGAATCACAATCTTCTTTTCTATTTACATTTTTGGGTGAACTATCTTTAAGTTAAGGTAACTCTGTCAGTTTCCAGTGAGGCTTCCCCCCCTGTTCTAATCTGATGAGAGCAGGACCAATGACATGATGGCAAGCTACACACAGTTTTGTGTGTTTCTTTTCTCAATAGGCTATTTTTACACAAGCTCTGGTTTGTTCTGCTGTTATTATTTTGTCTATGATGCATTCTGTTATTTCTTTCCCGTAGCCATGAACTGCAATCCACCAGTTCTTGAGTCAGCAAAACAGACATGGGACCTTATAAAGTCCTTAATTTGCTTTCCCACCAACACTTTGTACATCTGTCCAAACACATTGCTTTAGTTCTTTTATGTTGCTGCTTTTTACACAGTGTCACGTACTGTTGAACAAAGGGTCCCTCTTATTACTATGGATAACATTAAGCTTGCTTTGAATTTGCTCACCCACAATGGGCTATAAAATCTACATAAAATCTGTGATATTGTTTCAGGTCCCCTGCATGAATGTCCGAGACTGAGATTGCGAGCTTAGACCAACTTGTGTTGCAATTCTGAACTAATGTCACGGTTGTTGCTTGATAAAAAGCATGTTTACCTAAACGCATTCTTTTCTGTCATCTTGTTTTCCTTTAGTCTGGATAAGATCCTGGCAGCCATGACCATTGCAGCAGAGAGGAATAATAAGGAGAGATTTGCTCCGATAGTGGAGGGGCTGGAGAACCACGAAGCCCAGCAGCTACAGGTCAGTGTTCTGCCCTTTCCAAGAAACAGAGTCAGAGAGCTGTACTTCCCCACCTGACACTCCACCTTATTACTGCATGTTATAATTCATTGCAAAATTTACATAGATACATTTTTGTTTGCTCAGATAGAATGATAACAGCAGAATTTCAATGTATCATTTTGTTTTGTTTTAAATTTAATTTCTTGTAAAGGAATTTTATTATTTTATTTTTTTTGGGGTGGGTGGGGTATGTTTTATATGGGTATGTTCTTTAGCATGTGTTTGAATTTAGTTTCTGTTATTCTCTAGAAAGAACACAGAATGTTCTAGTGGAACACACATAAAATTCATGTTTTCGAAATTTTATATGCCCTCGTGTTTTATTTCACTTATTTCAAATAAATCGAATTCTGCTTGGCAAGGGCAGCAGATATAGATCTGCTGTTTAGTGTCAGTCAATGCGTGAGGCCTCTACACCCCGAATGCTCTTTTTGATGCTGGAGCCAGGTAGAAATTGGCACATCTGTCACTCAAAGCTCTTTTGCACCTCTGCTCAGCTTGACATGTAAACAAGTCCCCATATCCCTCTCCTCACTGTGTTCTGTGGTCGTCTGTCAACTCAGCCACCTACACCACAAGATGGAAGCTAGCTGCTGGCTTTTGTAATGGACTGGGCGGTGTATTATAAACCCTAATCAGCCCCAACCAGGTCACACAAAGAACCTGGAGCTCTGGAAACTAGAAAATAACAAACCAAAAAAAACCTCTTCTTGAGAGGTGGTTACTTTATCATCTTCCCTTCTTACTTTTTCTTCTGCATTCTCCAATCTGGTCTCAGAGGAACTGAATCAAAAGGGCAAGAATGCAGCACCACAACTGTATTTATCATTCTCTGCTTCTCCGCAACCTGCAGTGATCTGTGACCAAGCACAACAAGCCACTCTCACACATTCATTAACCAAATCCCTAATCTTTGTGTTTGTGCTGTTGAGAGAGCAAAGAAGACAACAATATGATATTGTAATATACACGAGCAGAAAGGAGGAGTGTGAATCTCTTTCGATTTTGTGCCTTGTTTTCCTTCTTGAAAAAAAAAAAGTATCTTAATGAAAAGAACCACCATTAATTGTCAAGTAAATTAAAACACCTCACCAACGCTGGTGGTTAAAATAAATGGAACACTTTTAAAACCTGCAATATGCTGCAGAGCCTGACTTTTTAAACTTGATTATTTAAATGTGTTTTGCCATCATACCATCTCAGTGACGCAAACACGCAAACTTAAAACCATCCCAGCAGTGCTGTTTTTTAATTAATCTGCTGGAATCCACCTCTGGCACTGTGCTGCAGAAGCTCATCATTGTACACTCAACCCATAAAGGAAAATAAGCCCCTCAACCTGGACCAACACCCTATCTGCAAAATCATTCCAAACAGGCTGGTGTGCCGACGCAGCTGCTGATAAAAATGCCAAAAAGCCTTCGGAGAACTTGAAGAATGATCTAGATTCACTCAGTGAGACTCTTCAATGATGGAAATAATTGCTCAAATGGGAATACGAGAAGATTTAAGAACTTTGGTGATGGGGAGACATAATGTTGTATGATGGGAGCCTCACCAAAATGTGCTTCATTGGTTTGCAAGAGTCCTGCTATTTAAATGTAATTTTATTTCTGTTTTATATAATTTTTCTTTTCAGGTTTAGTTTTGGTTAGTTTTACTCCCTTTTTTGTTATCTTTAGTTCATAAACTATCTAAGCACAGTCTATTTTTTGGCCTTGGACTTGGCCGAATATCGAAACCGAAAATGACTTAAATAAAAAATGAATAAAAATTATTTCTTATTTTAAATAACTTTTTTTTTTGTATAATTGTATGGTTATTAAACTTTTTAAATTAAATAATTTAATGAATCTGAAAAAAAATAAAAAAAATAAATAACCACACTTTTATTTCAAGTAACACAAAAATTGGACAGAAAATAGGCCTATATTAAATATCAATATATTCTTCTTCATTCAGTTCTATGCAGAAGAATCAGATTTAACTCATTTTGTTTTAACCTTTTATCAAAATAAAGCAGTCCTACAAAGCTATTATAATCAGAGCATGTGAGCAGATAACAGGGAGAGGATCAGTGAACAAGTGTCATTTTACCAGTGTTGCCCAGCACGGCTATTCACACAATATTACAGAACAGTAGGGCTATTGCAAACAAAAACAAGTCCAGATAAATTTCATGTCGGCATGTTTTTAGCGGACTTTGCCTTCCTGGTGAGTGTTAACAATACATGCGTTTGGGCTGTGAGCGACTGAGTAGAGCACGCCACGCACACACACACACACACACACACAGATATTTGGGTGCATCCCCTAGTATTATTGCTGTTTTTATTTTGAGTCATGAACATATTTTGTTTAGTTTTTAGTTAATTTTTTTTTTGTTTTCACAAAGAGCTCCAGTTAAACAGTGACTGTTTTTTTTTTACAACAAAGGGACAAAAAAGTGAACAAGATTGAGGGCCATGGGCTTAAAGTAAATGTTGCATTATATTATTATATTATAGGCTATTAAAATAAATATTTAAATCAAATGCAATGCAAATGCAATTTTGGTCATCATGGCATCTCTGAATTAGAACCAACACTTTATTCCGATAGTCCACATTAGACGTTTTTCTATACATTCTACATTCTACTACAAGTATATAACTATAAGTAACTGGATCAAACCTATGCATCTCCTCCAGATGATATAATTTCTCAAATGTTGTGTCAAACAGTGTCTTCCCCTTGGCTTAAGTCAGGTCTGTTTTTGTGGCCCCTTTTTTTTCTCAAAACTCTTGACTAATAAAATCATGCAAGGACGATAAAACATTCAGACCCACAACAACTCTAAAAGTCCAGGTTGAGGCTGGTGAAGGAGACTCTCCACATGTCCATCAAGAGTGATCTTTCCACTCTGCATCGATCACCCAAGCGAAGAGCATTCCTTCTCATCCCGGCTGGCTCCCTGGAGCCACCTTATAACCTGTTAAGAACCATCAGCACTCCTCCCTGCCCACTGCCCTGATCCGATAAATCAATTACAAATACACATCTGTTCAGCCAGGCCTGCTCCCTCCTTCCTCTGGACAGCTTTACTAATCCACCAGCATCTTTTCCCTTCACCTTTACCCTGTTTTATTTCACAGTTCTTCAAAGTGCCAACTGCCTCGTTCCAGCCTGATTAATTCATTTTATTTTAAGTGATGTATTCAGTTTTTTCTTTAAGATGAGAGACGAAAGCAGTGTGAATGAGAGGCTGTTGCAGAGTACTACATTTTAATAATTTACTGCCAAAGGGATTATTCTAAGAATTTGCTTGCATTAAATGATGGTTGTGTTGTGTGTGTGTGAATGAATACAGGTGGCTTGCATGCAGCTGATCAATGCCCTCGTTACCTCCCCGGAAGATTTAGACTTCAGGATACACTTACGAAATGAGTTTCTGCGTTGTGGCCTCAAGAAGATACTACCAGTGAGTATATCTTTTGCTTTATCATTTTTACTTTTATATTTCTGTTTAAAAAATAAATAAATTTTACTTTTAATTTCTGCATTCATCGCTTTATTTAAAAAGAAAATAGTGGTATGATATATGCTCATTAGTTTTCCTCATGTGGGAAAGGTAAGTTGGTAAACGCATAGGAAAAAAGCTGTTTAATACATCTGTAGTTTATCAAATGACAGATAAATAATTTAGGTTTTAAAATGACATCAGTAAAAGCTTAGAGTTAAAATAAAAACTGCTGAAATGTGCCCTGCTTTGGTGTCTTCCTCCCTAATGGCACAGCTTTGTTTCATAAAGGCCGTTCCCTTCACACATCATTATCAATCAGCGTGCAGATCTCTGCTCCACACTGCCACAAAGCCCACAACCAGGCCAGCACATCACTCACCATCTCATTTATGTGGGCATTTTCTTACTCTTAATAAGTCATTTTGACTGCTCCCAATATTATTGCTACAATTATTATAATTATCTCAATCTACCCCCGCATATGATGAGCTTATCGTAATTTATGAATAATGTATTTGAAAGTTTAATAGGACAATTAAATATGACATTGTTCTCTAATTGTGAAAAATTAGTTTTCAGGTTTTAGTATCCTCAAAATGGCAAGTGCAAAGGGGGGAAAAAAACAAAGTGAAAGACAAATGAGATGCACTAAATCCTCAAGGAGAGATAGAAAATGGTGTCTGATGAAATGAAAATACAAATTTCTGGAGATGGGTGTGTGTGTGTGTGTGTGCGCGAGCGAGCGAGCGAGCGAGAGAAACTTGGTCCTGCCTCCTACTGCGGCATAACGAGTACTCTTTCTCTCGGATTGGCTGTTTCTTTAAGACAGATGGCATGCCTGAAGTATTGTCCACTGATTGATAACTACAGAAATTGGGTTACATTTGGCTTTTCACCGTCCATAAACTACACCAGCAGTGATTAATAGTGGAGTTTTTGTCACACTTTTTTTTTATCCTCTCTTTCTTTATCTCCCTTTTCTTAACCCTTTATATATGTCACACATGTTGCAGGTAAACAAAGCAAGACAATCTGTGTACCATAGAAAAAAAGATTGACTATTAGTTCAATACAACACTAATCATGCTTGTGGTTTTAAATGACACCAGAGTTTTAAATGACTTGATGAGCACAGTTTTCTCAGAAATGTTATTATTATTATGGGGAGATACCGACC
Organism: Semotilus atromaculatus; assembly: GCA_031834385.1. NCBI lineage: Eukaryota > Metazoa > Chordata > Actinopteri > Cypriniformes > Leuciscidae > Semotilus > Semotilus atromaculatus. The sequence goes on along the minus strand of JAULUF010000052.1, from coordinate 11,343,581 downwards.
TGGTTTTAACATTGGCGTAAGCAAAACGACCAACATAGAATCATTGGATACCTTGATAACCAGTCACATTATAGCCTTGATGTCATTGAATTGCTGTCACAGTGAGTCAATCACTTATTTGCAGATGCCATAGAAGTGAAAAAGAAATGCTTTGCTCTGAATACTCCTTGTTGTAAACTTTTCTGTGACTCTTATTAAACAGCAAATTTTTTTGTGAACTTCAAAAATAGATGAATCCAAAATAGATGAGTCAAAGTTTGGAAACGTTAAGGTTTTTTAATGTTTTTGAAAGTAATCTCTTAATCTCACCAAGGCTGCACTTATTTGATCAAATACCGGAAAAACAGTAATACTGTGTAATATTATTACAATTTAAATTAGCTGGTTTCTGTTGTAATATATGTTAAAAAATTAATTTATTCCTGTGTTGGCAAAAATGTCTTCAGTGTCATATGATCTTTTTATTTATTTATTTTTTACTGTATTTCTGATCAAATAAATATATTATTGTATATACAATAATATATACTATATACTAACATGGCCTTGACTCACAGACTTGGACAAAATGCCACAAAACATTATGATTTCTTAAGAGGCCTTTAAGTGGGTTATGTACAATGAGGTGTTTTCAAGCTGTTCAAAAAGCAGACATTTTCTCGAACTTCCTCTTTTATCACCAGTGTTATATGACGACTCAGTCACTCATTCCTCTCATATCACCCTCTGTAATCACAGGAGCTGAAGGAGACGGAGGAGCTCGACATTCAGCTGAAGGTGTTTAACGAAAATAAGGAGGAGGATTCCATCGAACTGTCTCACCGACTAGATGACATCCGTGCAGAGATGGAATATCCTTTTTACCGCTGCCTCGGCCGTGCGTGTAGCCGTGAGGGCGCCCAGTGCAGCTCGTGGGTCTAAAGCCAAGACCTCCAGCTCATTCAGAAGGGATTTGAGAATCAGGATTTTTTTTCAATTCCAGTCCAGCCTCTGGCAACTCTGGTGGTAAACAAACCTCTTCACATCAACACATGCACGCACCGCACACATATCCCAGCATCCTCTGGCCCTGAGCTCATTATACTGACATTCCAGAGACACAGAGAGCAACCTCTACGCTCACCTCTCCTCTGTTTTATTCCCCTCAAATCTGCGGATAGACTATGCTACGCAACTATGGAAATCCGTTCACACTTATTTTCTCCCTGTTTCTACATCTGCATCTGACCCTTCAGGCCACAGCTGCGTACGTGGCAGCCATATGCAGTAGCTTCTGGATTTGTGTGTGTATCCTCGCTGTACCCTTTACAAAGTAGCTTGAAGCCATTCACTAAATTCGAAAAAGAGTAAAGCATATATTTTTGGTTATTTTCGGTTTGATTTGTTGATTTATTTATTTTTTTCAACGTTTCGCCCTTTCCATAAGCTCTCAGAGGGAAAGCTTAGCTGAAATGATGGAGAATCTAGAGTTTTAGTTCAGGCTGTCTGGACTAATGATTTTCGTGAGCAGTCAACTGTGCAAGAGACACAACATTTGTCTCTAAGGACAATTTGGCATTGATCTGTAAGTGCCTTGTGTAATATGCGTGTCTAAGCAACGGTCTCTGTCTTTCTCAGTCTTTCATTTCCCTGCTTCTTATTCAAAACACCAAACGTTTTTCCAATCCCACCCTGAATATTTACAAATAGCGATTCTATCTATCTATCTATCTGTCCGTCTGTCCGTCTGTCCGTCTGTCCGTCTGTCCGTCTGTCCGTCTGTCCGTCCGTCCGTCCGTCCGTTCATCTGTCTTAGCGTGTAGCAACGTTGTGATTTAGCATTTAAACAACTTTCACAAATATCTTCAAAACCGTTAGCCGATCGAGACTAAACTACCGTAGGAAAATCAGAAACATAAGTCGTTGAAATTAATTGAAATGTCAAAAAATGTATAGTAAGTGGCAAACAAATACAATTAAAGTCCAGTGTGGGTAATTTTCTATGTGCTCATAAATAAAAATGTCTAGAACTCAAAATTATTTTACACACTTATGTATGGGTATAATGTATGTATGTATGTATGTATAAATAGCGGTGGGACTACACCACTTGGTTGCGCTATAATTGAACAAAACATGAAATTGGCTCTAGCTGCAGTACCGTTGATCGGATTTACTTTGTCTCAGTTGATATCATAGTCCATTATGACATTGGTATACGTTGAAAAACATGGCTGTCATTTTGATTACAAAATGACTAAAAAAATCCAATGCTGTAACTGCAATGTTTTTGCATATTATTGTTTACAAACGCTTTGTCATATCTTTACGAAACTCAGTATGTTCCTTCGACACCATGCCCTGAAGGTACTCAAAAAGTCTCAGGCTCCCCTTGGGGTCAAAATTTGTAATGCTTGCAGCTATATTTATTATTATTATTATTATTATTATTAAGAATATAGCACTTCTGCTCCAGTTTAGTTCTGGCCACTGTAGTGACTTCAGGAAGCTGTTGAATATTAATTGTTAAAAGTTGGGCAGCATGATTGATTGACCCTCGCTCTCTGTCTTTTGTATTGCTCAGCCTCATGCTGATACAGCTCATGTTTATGCATCACCTTCCCCACCAGTATATTACTGCAAACATGCCCAAAATACAAATATGCACAGACAGAGTGTCTGTGTTCACACTCAGCCCTGCTTAATAGAATGAATGACTTTCCGGTGTGTTTTGCTGGTTTTGAAGTGTGGAGAAAATAATTCACTTAAGCAGATCACCTGTTATCAGCAATAATGCTCTGAAGATGCTTGTATTCTCATATTGAGTTGACAGAACATGGGATACACTCACAACTCTATGAATAACTGAAATGATATGAGCTAATTAGAAAATTTTCAGCATTAGTGGGGCGGATTGGTTTGCTGCAAGGGCAGTTTTTAAAGTGCAGTTCAGGGGCTTGAAGTCTTATCTTTCCATTGTATTATTATTCCATAAATATAGAGTTATATAATAAAACATAGAGGTTTTTTCTCTGTTTTTAGTAGATATTCTTTTAAAGAATATATAGTACACTATCCTGAGGCAGATTTTTATTAAATGGAGACAGACTCGCTTTACTTTTTAGTTTTTCCTTTAAATATTGAGCCTCCACAGTTTTGTTTTCTATCCCAGTGGAATGGAAGGAGCCCAATAATATGGTGGCCCAAGAAAGTGTGCTCCAGTCTAGGCAGTGCATCACCATGCAGTCAGCATGCAACGGTACCCACTATTTATGCCCATATTTATATTTTTATTTAATATATATATATATATATATATATATATATATATATATAGTCGTGACTGATCCATGTTTTATGGTTTTAAATAATCAAACTTAAAGTGTGTTCAGTTAAAGGTAGGGAAGGCAGAATTTTCAAAAAAATAACAATTCCCGAAATTGTTTAACCCTCTGGAGTCTAAGGGGTTTTTGAGGTCTGTGAGATGTTTTGACATGCCCTGACATTTGGGCTTTTTTCAGTTGCTTATAAACATATTAATGGCAAAGGTGTAATTACACTCTATTTAGAACAAATAGGGGTACCATAATATGCGAGCAACATCTGTTTACATATTTGTATTTTTGAGGGAATAATGTTTATGCATGGTTATTCAAAAAACTAAAAATTAAAGTTTCTGAAATAAGGGCACAAAACACATACTTAATATGTGTCCACAAGACTTTTGACTAATGGATGTAGTTGCCTAGTGTTTTTGCTTCAAAATGATCTGAAAATCACCCGGCCTAATCATTCACATAAAACAATACATTGATTTAAAATTTTTAAAACAGTTTTTGCTTCCAAAGGCAATATGCGCAGGGGCGTGACTTGCTGTGATTCACACCTGAGAAGACAAAGACCCTGCATACTAATGAGCCTGCATACTAATGAGCCTGCATACTAATGAGCCTTTCATTCAGGTGTGTCACACAAGAAAGAATGCGAGGACAAAAATAAATAAATTATATATATATATATATATATATATATTAGGGGTGGAACGGTACACAGAAGTCACGGTTCGGTTCATACCTCGGTTCAGACATCACGGTTCGGTACGATTTCGGTACAATGGAGGGAAAAGCAAAACAAAAATGCATAAGGCATTGTATTTTTTAAATAAGTTTTATTAATAAAGGCATAGAACCAGTTTATTTGTAGTGCACTGACAATAGTTTTATATAATTAGTTTATTAATTAAATTAATAAAAAGACCTTGAGATGTGTTTGGTAATTGTACCTGAAATAATTTAAAATTAATTTGCTATATTTCAGATCAATATATTTGTTTTCCTTAATTTTAATTAACATTATTACTTAACAATGTAACATTATTCTCATCTGAATTATAAATAATGGATTTCTGTATAAAATAATACTACCATTAAAAACACATTCGATTTTCTTTTTTAATCAATGTAGAATGTGTAACTTAAAAATAAACAGATTAGTGCTCCGAGGACAAGAAATGAAAACCAATGCAATATGATGAATGTCCAAAAGATGGGACCCACAGACTGTTTTGAAATGGGGTTGGATAAATATGTTTTGCTTTTAAAACAGTGTGTGTGTGTGTGTGATTTTGGTTGGGTGACAGTTGTAGGTTACAGTTTGACAAGAGTTTACAGTGTGACAAAAGCACAATGTTGTGTTTTATTGCGAGTGTACACAAAGTAAACACTTTGCAGGTTTAATGATCTGTATGAACAAAATGACGGAGTATGTTTTTTATGTTTCCATTGTTCGCCCGCGCCTCTCTCTCTCACACACACACACAGTTCGATCGCGCCCGCGCCTCTCTCTCTCTCGCGCGCGCACACACACACTCCAGCATTGCAATCTTGACATCGCAGCCTGTTCATTATGCGGTCACACCAAACGCGAATAGAGCGTCAAATTCGCGTCTAGTTCGACGCTACTCCAAAGCGAATAGGACGCGCGTATAAAGCCAACGTTTAAGTGAACGCGCGTTCAGAGCTAAGCCGAGGGTACAGATTATGTGTCCCTAAAGAACCCGCGTATCTAACAGTAGTTCCGCATTACATTAATTAATTTGCACGCGAGTTTTTTTTTTTTTATACCGTGTATTCTGCGTGTAAATTCGTGCACCGAACCGTGACCCCCGTACCGTTTCGGTTCAATACGAATACATGTACCGTTCCACCCCTAATATATATATATATATATATATATATATATATATATAAAATACAAATATAAATGAAAGTCAAAAGCACATTTTTAGTACATAGTCATACCTGGAAACAAATCCTGTTCAAATAGGCTATATGGACCATTCTACAGAATTAGTTAGAGTTAGAAAGTTAGAGTTCTCAGAGAGGAAAAAAAGGTATTTTTTCACAAATTTTTTATACATTCAAATTGTATAATTTCCAAGGTAAACATTTCTAGTATGCAGTTAATTCTCATACTGTATTTTCAGAAAGTTTTGGAATCTCCTCAAATGTGTCACTAATAAAAAACAATAATATTAAGATTTTTTTTTACATCTATCTTGTCTTTTTTTTTTTTTTAAGTAGGCCTATAGCCTGGATTTTATCATTCATATTTCAAAGTTAAGGATTCATTAGTTTGATATAGTCTACATTGGAACAAACACTATAATAACATATTAGATTATGAGCTTATTTTTGACAAAACATTCTAACGTTATATATTTAACATATGAGCAGAAACTGGTTAACTAAAGCTTATTTGATGTCTATTTTAGAGTAAAAATCTTTATAATCTATCCCAAACTAGTCAACTAAATGTTGTCTTTCATATTTCGTCTGTAACAACAACAGTGCGAATTCCGTTCATTCATCACACAGAGAAAGACACGCGATTCATTTTAAAACAGTATTCGCGATTAGAACAAAGAATAAACTTACTATGATCTTGGATCCATGGCTCCTCGAAGTGAAATTAATCCAGCACTGAGGTAAATTATCCAGAATTATTTCTCACAGCCTCGAAAAACGACACAGACTACCGGTACATTAATCTGAACTTGGTGTTTTATCGAGCTCGTGTGGGCGTTGGCAAGTTTCAGATCATTTGCGTTTCTATAGCGCGCGCTCTCTGTGGGCGTGGTCACATTAAAAGATAATTAGCTGAAATGAGAACGCCTGGCATCTCTCTCTTTTTATATAGATTACATAAACACAGAATATTTGTTTTAGTTTTGAATTAGATAATTTAAAAGTACACACTTAAATGATTATAAAGATATATTGATCATGCCTGTGTGACTAGTATTTGCGGAGTTTTGTTTATGTTTAGAGACGTGCTCTAGAAAAAAAGTTCAGGGAGACGGAGAGGCAGAAGGCACACCCTGTTTATTTTCTTTATTTTACAAAAGCACAATATTTTATTTCGATTGTAAGTGGACCCATAAAAAAGTAGACATTTAATAGTTTATTTTTTCATATTTCTTAAGTGTGTATGACCAAAGGTGACGGAGTATTTTAAGTCTATTTTGCTGCTATGTGAAAAAAATCGCGCAAAACGCGCCGGCGCGTTTCTCGACTCCAGAGGGTTAAACTGTCTTTATATACCGATACATAATTAAAATGTAAGTACTCTGAAAAAGAGATTTTAAAAATCGAGTGTCTGTAGTCCTCTCAGAGGTGCAATAAACAGAGCTCATTATTCCATTGACACCCACCCCCTCGCGTCTGGGCTCCTTCCAAAGCCACACCTCCAAAACACATGACCGCGCGATGCCGCCCGCGCTCAGCTGGAGGACGCGTTTACCAACGCCGAGCGGAGACGAGCGCAGTGCATGGAGTAACATCATGTCACAATCACATGTAATAAAATACCTAACTTTATCATTATGAATATAAACAACTAACATGGCTGTTAGTACTCACTATCAAGCCAGCATATCGATACTGGTAAAGTTTAAAATATATTGAGTTTGATTCGGTAACAAGTAACATAAGGCAAACTCAAAGCTAAAAACAGGTTGCATTGATACACGTTTTTCCTGTTACCATCAGTTACACTGTGATGAAGGGGAATTTTGTGTAAGATTCATAACATATACGGTGTTTTGATTGTAAGAGCTTCCACGATGAAAGCACTGTTACCGTCATTTTTCAGTCCCTTGATGTCCCTCAGTTGTCCACCGCTGGAAAGCCCTGATATTGCTTGCTTTATCCAAAGACTTTTTGGGCATAGCCTTTTCAAATACTGTCTTCCTTTTCTTGCTTGGTTTGCCTTCGCTGACTGTATATGCAGGTACTGGGAATTTTGACTGCTAAATTCACGGCCATAATTGTGATTCTTTAGCGTCCGTGCTTCTTCCCCTCCTCGAGTCAAACGGGCGTGCGCGTGTGGGCGGCTCGTGTAGCTGCAGGGGTGGTAACCATGGTAGCGAGGGAGAGTGACAGTCGCTCCAGCCAATCGTTTCATTCGTCCAGAATGGAGATAAGTAGCTGTGTTTATTACAGCACTGAGAGGACTTCAGACACTCGATTTTTATACTTTCTTTTTCAGAATACTTACATTTTAATTATGTGTTGGTATATATAGAAAGTTCATACATATTTTGTTAGAATTTTTTTTTTTAATTCATGTCCAGGGCCAGGGTATGAACCGGCAGAAGAGGTATTTCTTCTGTCACTTTTCTTCAATCCTTGTGTTTACTCATGTTAACGAATTAGATCCCCAAAGACACTTAAGAATGCGGACAGATAGCTTCAGTTCTGGTTAGACTCAACGTTTGACTCATCCCTCTATCTGAATTAAAGGAAGCAAGTTAATTCCAGTGAGTGATAACCATGCACCTTTAGTTATATTTGCATACGCTTTATTGTTCTTTCTCATTTTAGAACTATACCACTGCACTTTGAATCATTCCTGTCACTCTAGTGTATATTTTATAAACAGTGTTATAAGCATACAAATGTCATGTTTAGATCAACTTTGTTTTACAACATAACAAACAGGATGTACAGTTGTGTCCTTAACAAATCATGCACTGATATGGGTGAGGTGTACCATCTCCTGTCCAACATGGTGAAAGACACAGGCTCAGAATCTTACTTCCTATCCATTCTCCAGCACCTGCTGCTCATCAGGAATGATTATTATATCAGGTGAGTGCTATCATATTTTATTTTTAATATCCATTCCATAATGTGATATAATAAGACTGCACCTTCCTGTTTATTAACACTTTTCTCAGTTTCTATTGACTTGACAAACATACTTGAGTATGATAAATCTGAGATTATAGTTGAGAATGAATAAAACTAAATGAATTGACAAAATGGATTAGAATTAAGTAAAATAAAAAATGGTATACATTTACCATGTTAATAATAAAAAAAATACTCATATCATGATAAAAGATTTTAGTTATACCGCTCATTAACGATGTCTTAAATCAGAATTTATTTTAAAAAAGAGAGCTATTTTGCATGCCGCACTCAAGAGTACTGTATGTGTGTCTGTCAGAAAGTGAAGAAATGATACTGAGCATTTCAGTTCACTGTTGCATCAGACCTGTTGCCGAGGTAAAATATTTAATAAAAAGGGAAGAGCGAAGCGATGAAAGGGAGGGAATTTACCATGGACATGTTGCTGCTCACTTTGAGCTATGAATAATGTATTGCTTGGCTTGTTGGGAAAAAGCGAGAAATAGAAAACACATTAAGCAAGTAGTATGGCAGATTCTTGTTCAGTGCCATCCCTCCCGCCCCTGTGTCTGTAACTCTGACAGCAGAAAACAGGATCACTAAAAATGCTGATTAAAAATGTATGCACTTATTAAAGACTAAAGAAAAACAACACAAACAATCACTTTAATGTCTCCCAATTGTTTCTTTTTGTCACAAATGAGATTAAATGAAGAGAAAATTAAGTCTCCTGCCTCTCAGATTTTTCTTCTGAGAAATAGACCCTAGTAATCCCACAAATATTATGATACAAAGTACATAAACCATAGCTAAGAAATCCTGAGCTATAAAAGAGCGAAGTTTGAGCAATGACACTTTTATTTGCATCAAAACATACATATTTTCCAAGCTTAGCATCTAAAGATGGATATGCAGCTGTGTTTGTTGTCTCATATATATGTATTACATGGTCACTCTATAAAGATCTCATCACTCATGTCTTTGGATGCTTTTGAACCTGGTGCTACGTTTTATGTAGATTGGATTGGCTGGTTGGGAAATTGTATGGCTATAATTTTAGATTAAAGGGATCCCTTGAGATCAGTGCATGCTTTGATGGCCGAGTCTCCAAGGAGAAGGCTGGAAGAAAAGGCTGGTGGCATCTCTCTACTTCAGTCCGCATCAGTCGACAGCGTCACTCTTGTTCATAGGTGTTGGGAGGTACTCTGGTGATCAAAGCCAGCCATAAAGGAGAGCTGTCCGTGCCAATAGATTGCATCGTTTGATTTAAAGCCATTCTTTTAAGCCATTTCAACCAGACACCCTTATCCTCAGTTAACTCTGTGCCCTCAACTCCGTCCTTGTTTATTTGTATGGAAAGTTTCCCTCAATTTGTTTAATAACCTTTTTTAAAATGAAATGAAATTCTTCAGTTTGTTTTAATAGTTACCAATGTCCTTCAGCCTTTCTTTTTACTGCTTTTTGGAGCAGTAGAAGATGTTGGGCAATAACTCCCTAAGACTCTGTAACAGAAGGTAGATCATAGGGAGGGTATATGGAGCACATCCTTTACTTTTGGCCGTGACTGATGTAAAGATTAGATGGGCAGTGTGGAGCAGGGGTTGGATGGGAGATGAGAGGCAGACAGTAAAGGTGCCAGACTGAGAGAGAGAAGGAAAGAGCGGCTCCGTTGAGTGGGACATATGCTGTCTCCTCTGTTGGGGTCTGACAGTTCTGGGTCAGTCGTCTCCTTCCCGGTTCTATCCAGCATGCGGCAGTGGTGGTAGCCAGGATGTTGAGAAAATAGGGCGGCTTATTGAGATAATGATATGGTGTACATCAGTGACAGGCATAAGCTTCGGGCCTTGCCACTAAGCCAGGCTCGGTGACACTCTCAGCCCTATCAGTTCCAGCCACCCCGTCCGCCCCCTCTGCACGCTTATTACACATCGCTGCCGTGTTTTTTACAACAAGGCCTTGAATTGGCAAATTGTGCGAATATGATTATTTGTTTGGTTTGGTTATCTAAATATGTTATTTGTCATTGAGATTGGAGAGACATACAATTTTAGTTAATGTCTTAATAGCTGGTTTTAATCAAAACATGTTCATGTGTTTAAATGTTAGAACAAGAGATGCAGTCCTCTTTGATGCTGTAATTTTGCTCTTTTCTTTTGAATAAATATGCATTTTTTGTATACACAGTATACACAGTACAGTACATGGGAATTTCCGATCAGTCAGTGTTGTTTAAGTATTATTTATATACTTTTGAGGTGTTTATTAATATTTTGAATTTGCTTTTATTTTTTATTTGAATTTAAGTGTCAATAATGCTTTTGTGTCTACATTTCTATTTAACTTTAAGTAATTTTTTTTTTGATCAGTTTTAGTTTTATTGGCTTTAATACTTAATTTCAGTTAGTTACCAAAGTAACACTTTTAATTTAAGTTTAGTTTTTCATCTAATATTATTTAATTTTATGAGTTTTATTTCAATTAATGGAAACTATTTTCAATGGTTTTAGTTAGCAAGAACAACACTGATCAGAGACCACCTGAAAGCTTGCTTATTGTTATTTAGAGGCACCTTCGAGCATACTGAGGTCTTGTGATCAAAATAAGGAAATGTTCCATAGGCAGCCTTTCATGGAATATAGATTATATTTATAGATTGTAAAGATGAGCAAAAGAAAACTCCTGTTGTTGCATTATTCATTAACTTGGGTCAAAAAACATTCATCCATCAGCTCAGCTATATTCCCCTGCAATTATTGTTTATCATACAAGAATGGTTGAAGATTAAAAAATCTAATGCTCTAGAATTTAGTGGCTTTAGCTAAGAGTTGTGGTGCAATTATTTAGTACAGGGACATTTTTAAAGTCATGCTTGTTCATTAGAATTCGAAAGCTTGTTTTGTGTCGAGAAGCCGAGAGAAGGGGACGACACATTTCTGGGAGGAAAATTGAATACCTACAAGAGACATTCAAGGTCATGCTTGGAACATAATTGTTTGCCACTACGGAGCTCGGCTTAAGTCGACATTGTATTTGTTAAATGTCACTCGCAATTAAAATTGGTAATATAACTTGGAAAAGGTCACTCGCTAAGTGCCATGGCAGTATCTAGTCCCAGACCCATTTACTCCCCGTCCCGTCATTGTCACCCCTCCAAACACAAGGCCGTGTTTTCCCTGCCATTGTGTGACTAATTACACAGATTACACTGATTAGATTTGCGTCTGCAGGTTTTATTACCGCCCTTAATTGCCAAAGATGATTGCAAATTAGAGAGGGAAGCACGAAGGCCCGGATGTCAGTTTGTCTTCACCTTGAATGGACAAAGTCACCCAACTGCTCACCCAACGGCTGCATGCTTTGCCGTTAGTGATTTCATTATGTACCAAAGGAAACCTTAATTCAATGCCTTGAAATACCATTAAAAGATATGTCTTACCGGATGATTAATGAAGAACTGTCCTCACCGGAATGCACAAGGCGGTATTTTATATGAAGTTAACGGCTTTGTCTCTTGTCATATTCTGCCCCCTCACTCTCGCAGTACTCCTTCTTTTTATTACAGGCCTCAGTATTACAAGGTGATCGAGGAGTGTGTGTCCCAGATTGTCCTCCACCGCAGTGGGATGGACCCTGATTTTGCCTACAGGGAGAGACTGGATGTGGACTTCAGTCACCTCATCGGCAAGTCTGAGATTAGGTCTCCTGTGTCTTGTAGAAAACGTCTTTATGTTATGAGCACCACACTAAACCTTTATGCACTTCCGCTTAAGTTATCATTCATTAGTACAACTCAGTTTCCAGACTATTACATTCTGTCTTGAACTGTATGGTCATGTGATAAAGTGGCCAGAACATTTCAGAATGAATAAAAAGAGTTTCAGCTTTCGGTAACCAGCTTTAGGTAAAAGCGAGAGAGCGGTATTGAGTTAAATCACTTCAATCAGATCTACTAGAAAGACTTTTTGTGGGCTTAATGGGATGTCTACAGTATTATTACAACAGTCCTGCACAGATTCACACTTCAGTCTGTCTTAACTGTGAAATCATTCTGCGTTGAGGGAGACACAATTGCAGTTGATAAAAGTTTGCAATTTCCTGGAGTAGATCTAATTATTATTCCCCAGTCCCCATGAGAGCCCTGTCTGAAACACATGCACTCACCTGACACATAAGATAAGCTACACTCATTATGCATAAATAAAACATTATCTGCAAAACCTGGCTGGCATGTCATGTCTTATAAACGCAACACGACCGATTACATTTGCAATTCTGAACTTTTTCATTTGTTTTTATGATTAAATGTTGGTGGGGGAAATAAGTATTCACTGCCAATGGTTATGTCACCCAGTTCTTGGACACCAAAGGAATGAATAAAATAAGGGTGATGTACATTTTTTGCCCTCTTTTTTGGATTTTTTGCCCCCCTTTTGTGTTTTGTCACTAACACTTTAGTAACTTGCCAACAAACGCTCATTCAAAGTTTCAAAACCAATCTGCAGAAACAATTTAAATTTTTTTTTTTTATAGATGTTCTCACTTCTTCCCTTACTTTAATGAGTTGAAAACAGATTTTGCGGGGCACCGTTTTTTACATTTACATCTCAAACCCCTAGAACATAATACAAATCTCCAGAGGGTAGGGAGGAATGAGACACTGACAGGTTCATTTTATTCGGTTTGCTTTTTTGTTCTTTTAGTTGTCTTCATTCGGTGTCTGATATGGAATCTTATCCATCAGGTTAACAATGCTCAATAGAATTTGCATATACTTGTGTTTTGTGTGTTTTCATGTACCCGGCTATTTGTGTATGACAGATCAGTGCGTGGATAAGGCCAAGGTAGAAGAGAGTGAGCAGAGAGCAGCGGAATTCTCCAAAAAGGTGAGTTTATTAATCACCCTGGGTGCCGCTATTGGTATGCAACCAGGCTGCTGTCACCAAACTTTTCTCCCATGAGCGATGAGGCAGTGCATCGATTGCTCTCACCTGATCAATAGCTGGCAACAGAGCAACATGATCTGTATCAGTGCAAGCAGAATCAATGCTGATGCTCCAATCTGCAAGCTTGTTTGTGTCATACTGGGAACACTATTTACAGGCACCATTTCAAATAGTGTTAAAGGCCCCAACGTACAATTTTGTCATTTATTTTTTTCTAATACTTAGAGTTTTCTCTGGAGGTTCATAAGGATGCTGATCTAACACTTGCTGTTGTTGTCAGTGAAGCCAAGAGCTGTATCCCATGATGCATGAGGGAACAGAGTATATCCATGCTTTTGCTCAGCTTCCTGTCCAACTCTGCCAAATGTCAGCCAGACATCTGAGGCATGCGGTTTAATGGCAAAGTAACACAAATACTACTGGATGGCTGAAAGCACTGTTGTCATTCACTATGAAGTTTAGCCCTGGATCAAGATGACGATGATAGGGAAGGTGGAGAGAAATGTTGAAGATATTGATGTATACTATGGTATTTGCAGAGTTACTTCAATGTGTTTGTACGTGTGTTGTTGTCTTTCAGTTCGACGAGGAGTTTAGTGCACGGCAGGAGGCACAGGCCGAGCTGCAGAAGCAGGAGGAGAAAATCAAAGTGCTAGAAACCCAGATCAACACCCTGCAGGCCCAGGTAACACTTGCACCATAACCTACTATACAAACTCTTCCTTATCACCACTTCAGGTTCAGGAACCCAGGTATGACCCATTCAGTTGCTCTGCGATCTCAACCCAAGGGTATCAAACACAGGTTAATGCTAATGTAGGCTACCACCGATGCCGTGGCCCATGTGTTCACCTTTAACATGCATAGTCTACTCTTCCGTTGGCACTGATTATACCACAGAACCGATCTGTTCTTTGTTGTATTCTCAGAGGCTTATAAATCCTCTTAAGATTTCTTTTATCTTCCCTCATGAGAGCTTGGTGGTTTCAATCTTTTCTTAGAAGAGCCCTTTATCCTACAGACCCATGAAGCAACAAGCCTACTTTTCTGGTTTCCAGACTGCCTTTCTTCACCTCACAAATATTCTCCAATGGCTATTAAACTACCAGGCATTCAATTATTTGTCTCCATCACGAAACCTTCTTGACGCTCAGTGCCTTGGCTCATCAAATGCCCTGGAAAAGAGCTACACAAGCACATTAGGATCACTAGTACTTATTTTGTGTGTTGTGAGGTCATATGAAGCAGTTTTTCTGTCTGCTTCAAATGGTAATGCAACTGCTAATGTGGCGGCGAAGGGAGAGACTCTGCTAATTTGGTCAAATTGAAACCTTTTTATCTTTTATCGTGAATGCAGTGGTGCTCTAAGTGGGTATTTTAAGACTTGAGGGATTGTATGATTTAATAAAAGGCCAATCTCCCCCTCAAATTGTTGGATTTGATTTTTCTCAATTGCTCCATCGCAGGCTGTTCCTAGATATTGTATGAACGCTGTGAGGGATTGCGTTACGTCTTTGCCTTTCACATCATTGTTTCTGTCAAGAAAAACCCTCAGTCTTTCACCCGCAAAATGACTGCTATTTCCTACTAAACCCAATTTTAAACATTTTAGATTTTAGGGGTGCCTTGGGACAAAAGAAGTAGCTTGCTTGCTAGCTTATGGAGTTTAATAGGAGGGGAAAAAACACCATTTGTGAAGCGCCATTCACGGCGTAAATAGTTTTCCAGAAACCAAATATATTGCAGTCGGAAAAGCCAGCACTTCGTCTTCCCGTTAATTTACCTCTCAACATCTCCAAGCCTATTGCCCCATCTTCCCCCAAAAGGCATCTCCCCACCTCTAAACCGAGATGAGTTGCTGTCATTAAGGACCCTGGCAATTGGACCACCATTCATTCTAACAGATTTACCAAATGGGCACATTAGTGGAGGCGGGGCTGGAACAGGTTCCTCCCAGTGCAAAGCAGAGCTTCTCAGAGCCCGGCACTTCATTTGTGGGCAGTCCTCACCCCTGCACTTCGTCTGCCCCGAGAGCCGAATCACTGCACGTTACCCACTCTGTCTCCTTCCTTCCCTCCATCTGCCTCGTCCATCAATTTCTCAACTCCTACACATATTCATGAGCTCAGGCCTCTCTACGCTCCACTCCTCATCAGTCACCATCATCCCTCCTTTTCTACACGCATTCATACCGAGCCATATTGCATGCACCCAATGCAGAAACTGAAACCCTGTTAATGACTGCTCACCTGCTCTCTTCTGCTTTGTTTTCCTGGACCACAGTGTCATTCGGCTGTTGTTTTTTCCCTGGGTGTCCTTCAGCCTTACCCCATGGCAATCTCATTCTCTTTGAAGCTCAGTCATCTCCAGCACATTAACAGGTAGAGAAGCGAAGCAGAGCCCTGGAGACACATACTCTTTCCAAGCGTGCGCTCTGAAGGCACGTTCAAAGCTTTGGCTCCATAACATTCTCGCATCAACAGACTTCTGGTGCTTCTGGTGGAGAACATGTAATGCGCTCGCTAAGGAAGCACCAGTATATTAGCATTAAAGTGTTGCACTCATCCCGTGGGTGTTTTGGCACATCTGAAAGGGATATAAACTCATAGGTTGTCATACGCAAAGCTGACAAATTGTATCCTTTATTAGACAGCCGGTGTAGAACTCTTCTCCTTCTTCAGATTCACAATGTTTTCAGCTTGTCGGTGCACAACACATCACCGTGAAAACTGACTACGCTCACCCACACTTCAGCCCACATGCCTACTACTTATTATTTGATGGTCTGGTACAGATGGGAAGTAGAACTTGGTTTCTAAACATATTGTATAATAATATTTCATTTAATAATTTTATATATTTGTATATAAATGTATTATTTTTATTTTAGATTATTTGTATTTAATTTAATTTTATTTAATTTCCAATTTATTTAATTTCCAATTGCAAAAACTCAAAACTACAACCAATCAATGAAACCTCTCATCTGAATTGATTCTGAATGATTCAAAGGTCACCTCTTCCAATTCTCAATATTTACCTCTATTTCTATAAGAAGCATCAGTAGGTTACATTATGTACTTTTTAAGAATTTTGAGCTGACAAGCATGCATGTTAAAATTTTTTACATAATTATTTTGCCATTTGGTTCAAGGACAACAAAGAGATGACAGGAAAACATGCTTATCAACATCTTTAACTCATGATGGAAGAGAGCCATTATTCAGAGCAAGCAGCGCTACAGTCATCTGATCTCATCAAAGCTGCCGTATGGAAAATTTCGGACAGACTGAATATGAAATAGAAAGAATAAAATAATAAAAGAGCTTTGCACTTTTAATTCATGTCTTTTTAAGAGTTAATGATACTTTATTAGGCCTTCTGCTCAGTTGTTCTGCCAAGCCCAGTTTTAAATAAGCATGTAACCATATTCTATCTTTTTCATTTCATTTACTTCAGTCATGTTAATGCCAACAAAGTGCAACATTTATGCAGGGTCCCCCATTCAGGCCCCTCCATTCAATAGAAAGAGAATAGAATCAGAGGAGAGGAATCGAACAGTATCTCACTTAATTATTCAGAACTCAAGCGATACTGGAAATCTTTTACAGCACCCTGATATGCTTCGGAAAAATCTGCAGTCAGCTGTCTGTACCAACATGGGACTCGTGACATTGCAGAGCTGGGCCTGTGTCTTACTGCTGCTGCAATATGTCGATAAGGATGCCGATAAGGACGGCACTACACTTGAATCATGGAGTTGGTTGCCATGTGCTCTTTGTTGTTGCCATGGTCAGAATCAGGGGACAAAGCTTGGCCATTCACCTTTACAGGCTGATTCATTTGAGATGCAGCGTGTGCAATCCCTCTCTCTTTCTCTTTGAGGAAACTATCACACGGAATATGAAGATGCTGCTGTGCTTCTTGACAATGATCAGTGTGTTGGCTGATGTTCTGCCCTTCCTATCTTCAAAAATAAATAAAGATAAAACAACCCTCTATAGACACACTGAAGCTTGAGTTGCCTTTTGCTGGTAATTTTTATTTTACTCACCAGACTTTTTGCATGGCTTGCAAGAACAAATCAAATATTCAATCAAGTTACACATAAATATAAAATATAAATTTCAAACACTATTAAAGTCAAGTAATAAAATAAGAAAAAACAAAAATACAAGCAATAGCACAAATAAACACAATATAACAAATATGCAAATTAAATAAATGCTTTCAGGTTTTCAGGTAGATCTAAGGTAGACCTAACAGTTGTTAGATGCAGATTAGTTACAGAAATTGAAATTGACGTAATCAAATGTAAAATAACACTGCGTAGTCTTCACTGTATAAATTAAATATGGATGGATCTTTATTAAAGTTACAAAATGTATTCAGTCAAAAGCATTTTGACAAGTCTGTTGTTTTATTGAAGAATATTAGGCTGCTATTACCTTAAAATATAATGCATGGATCCAATATACTGATACTGTTACACATCTGTTTTCTCTCTTGACTGTTTACATTCACTTAAGACATAACCAACTATTTTTTACTAGATAAACGCCAAGCTCAATTCAGTTATTTACGTGCTGTCAGACATGGTTTTCTGGGCACGTGCATCAGATGTTTTGTTTTGTGCACAAGTTATTTTTTCTTCTTGCTCTTGAATGTTTAAATTGGCAAGGCTTAAAAACCCGTACAAATGATAAACTTTCATGACGACGCAGCACTGGTCCTAAAGTTCTCTCAACGAGCCCTAGATGTGCTCTCTCGTTCTCTCAACAAACCTTAGAGGTTTTGCCACTAACTCAATTATACGCAAATGTAATTGTACAATTTACTAGCCATTGGATAATTAAAGCCATGTTTTTGTCCCCTCTCTTGTAATTTGTTTGCATATGTGAGTGATTTACTCGCATTGTAGAGGGTTGTCTAAAAAAACAAAGCTTACTAACTCAAGTAAGGACAGCATTTCAAACATGATCAAAGTTTTTTTTTTTTTTTTTTTTTTTTTTTTTAGCAGTCTTCACCATGGAAGTATCCATCTTCTTTTCCATTACATGTCTTTAATATTTGATTCCGTCCTACGTGCAATATGGGGGAATTGCACCATATAAGTGTATTTCATAGGCAGTGGAGTATGCTTCCTCTGAATGAAAAGAGGCTGTTAAGATGTTAAGAGCCCTTTTTCTTTTTGTCATCCTCATAGCAAGTTCAAAGTGGGAGCGAAGCCTTGCTGATTCTAAGTGTTTGCGCAAAATTCATTGGCAGTGAAGTAATGGGTAGAAATTGAAAGAACAGGATTCCAGAAGCAACTCTAAAAGCTGCATTGATTGCACAACAACCAATTTACTGCATCGCCGTCTGTTGCGTCTTGAGCTTTCCTTAGAACTGGACATTATTGAAACAAAACCATCATGGAAATTACTGGAGCCAATAAAGTGACAGGTTCCAGAAGTAAAAAAAACAAAACATTATAGAGTCGCATTACTTCATGGGATTGTACATAAGTCTTGTACCTTTGTCTTTTTATCCAATTTTAAAATACTTTTTTGATTGCAAATCAAAGTTTGATTTGTGTGTAGCAGGTGGGTTGGTCATGTCTTTTAACTCTTTAACAAATACTTTTTTCTTAAATCATCCAATAAAGCTAAAAAAGTGGGTGGGCACAGATTTGTTCTGTTGTGTCTGGAACTAGAATTAAAGATGTTTAATGATGTTCTTAATTTGTGAATTCACTCTTCAAAAACGTTTCTGGAGTGAAAATCTCACAGCAACCACTAATGAAACCCTGTATTACTTTATTAGTAGGCAAACACTGTGTTTTGATAATGTTCAAGTCTTCTTGCATCCAATTTCTTGTTGTCACCAAGTGTTATTGCCATGTGACTTTCAGCAAAGTTGGCAGTTGACTTTTTCTTTACCATTCTCCTTTTCCAGCTATGGTCTTTGCCTTACTGTTGCTCTGTCTATCTGTGTATGTTTCTGTCTGTCCCTCACCTGTCCAGTTGACTAGTGAGAGAGACAAGCTAAGAGAGGCAGAGAAAAGAATCAGCGAAAGAAACAGCAAGGTGGGTGTTCTCCCAACCTCCCCATTCCTTCCCAGCATGCTCAAAGCAGCCACCTGCCTGCATCTTTGAAAATCTGCATTTTTTATACCTTCTAACAGGTTGATCAAAGCGGTTACCCCTCAGTGATCAGGCAGAGCCTTGATTTTCTGTATTGTCTCAAGACTCTCTCAACAGATGCTGTTCAATCATCCATTACAAATGCATGCTACACAATTAGGCCATAATCTTTTCCACATATCCAGCATATAAACAGCTTGTGATGGTGGATCCTGCCAAATATAATCTCTATACTGTGAACTAGAATATTACCACATACACTAGAAAGTATATGAAGCAAGCAGTTTGTTTGTTCCCTGGGAATCAAACACTTACTTTGGGGTTGCTAGTACCGTTCTCTTCCACTTAAGCTACAGGAACATGATAGAACAGGCTACCAGAGCCAGTTCAAGCTTGAAGGGAAAAATTAAACCCATCCTTCCATTTAACAAGAGTATTGTAACCCTCAGTAGTTACCAAATCTAATTTAATTTTCCTCTTGCTCATCAGAGATGAGATTGGGATGGTTTAATTGTGTGTTAGTCCTAGTTAATTACCCAAACTGTGACTGTTTCTACCAAGAGTGCCCTCCCACCCGTTGAGAGTGTAAATGGATACTTGTCCTCTTGATATTCTCCTGTCCATATAGAACACATAGTTTCAGACACACCGATTGCTAATTAGTGCAACTTAACATATAAGAGATGGCGAGCAAGTCCAGGTCAGTGGCCAGCTTAGACCTTTAACAATCCAGACTTTTTGGAAGTAAATTGCTTTTTTAAAACAAGACAAAAAGCCGAAAGGAAACCATAGGGGGAAATGAGCTTTAAATGAAACATTTTTCCTGTATAAAATGTTTTTGTTGTAAAATTGAACTAAATGATGGATATTGTTCAAAGAGAATGAGGAGTATGTCTTGAGAAAATTGTGTGCCAGAGGCTGATTAGCATTCCAGAACTGTGGCTGGAGGGTCTGCATCACGCCACAAGCTGCCACAGAGGGCCAAAGCGATGCGGAAATGACGGCGGTCTAATTTAGCAGCTAATTTGCTTGCCATTCTCTTGTATTAAACTTGAGAGAGAAAATGGGTCACAACGGGCCAGAGATTGACAGACGCATAATCATGGGACAGGGTACTCGTCAAGGGACCTCAGCTTCCTGCATGATGCTTCTACACCTTTTTAATTTCCCTTCTAATAAACAATCCACTGCCTGCATTGTGTAATCAAACACTCGGTAATGCATATAAAAATGACTCAACGCATATCATACTCCTAATCAACTGAACTGAGGCTGGAGCGCAGAGAGGGGAATTGCTTTAGAAAATGAGAAACTTTTTCACTAAGCAGTGATGAGAATGAGGCTCAAAGTAAGTTTTGAGAAGGAGGAGGAAAAAAAGAGAAAAAAATTGGTTTGTAATCATCCAAAGGTCAAGTCATATCTGGGCTATTGGGACTTCTAATTGAAGCATTTGCATATCATTTGTTGCTAAAGAGACTGGCCCACCCTTTATCAGTGGTTCGAATTACCTGTTTATTCTGTTGCGAGCAGAGCAGGGCTTTGTCAAGACATTTACTGACCTTAGTCTTATCAGTTACTGGATGAATTGAGTGACTGACTCCTCCATAATGGCTTCTCTTCCTGGAGACCATCTCGTGAACTTCAGTTATCTTACCAGGAGAGAAAAAAATGACCAATAAAGAAAAATAAATGCACACTTGGTTAAAAACTCTATGGATTGTGGCTCAAGGTTAAGGATCTAGAAGGTGGAGCAGAGAGGTCGACTGGCTGCCACCACCAGTTGCATGAGTGTTCAAGCCCGATTACTCTTCTCATTACTGCTAAAGGTTCAGGTGGCTGCATCCCATTCATACGCTCAATCTATTAGCAAATTACAGAGGCAATTTACATGTTAATCAAGTCTAATGGTTTACTCTCATCTGTTATGCTTTATGATTAAACGAGATGAATCAGTCTACACAAAGTGCTTTCCATATTTCATCCACAAACAAATATCGATACTGTCATCTTGTCATTCAGTGTAATCACAGTTAAGTATGTTCCATACGGAAGGAATGAATGCTTATGTCATTATGTCTTAAAAACAATAACAGATGATCATAATAAACTTCACCATGTTTGTTTCTTTTTGAGTTATGCCCTCAGTGTCAGGCGGTTTTTCATTTTCTACTGCTAATCTGAATTTAAAATGGCTTTTAAATTGTGTGTATGTGTGTGAGTGGAAGTCAGTCAAGCTTACTGGAATCTTACGAGACCCATTCAAGTTGGTTATGTTATGCTGCTGTATAATACCTGATGTTACCCCGAGTTTAGCTGTATCTCACTTTCTTTAGCAATTTTTTTTTCTTCTTTTTTTCTGTTTACTGAATATTTGCTACAGTAGGGTCCACAATTAACTTGTGCAGTCATTTATGCATTCACTTGGAGTTCTAGATAAAAATATCCTAGATAGTCTTTTGATGATAAATTAATAATTCAGTAGAATTTCGCGTGCTAAAACATTAAGTTTTGACATGTTTTCTTTAGTAGATAGTTTGTATGTTATTTTGTTTTTGTAACTTTATTTGAATCTCACATCAGACAAGTAATTTTAATTGCTCACAAAATCCCATTTCTAGTCCAGTTTGGCTTAGTGTTCACTTTGGACCCTGGATGAAACAACACTCCGGGGTCCACCTGAAAATCCTACCATCACATACACACCTCACCGCTTGTTCAACACTTGTCAAATTGCTTCTCTGAGATCCCAGTCACTTGACAGGTGTGTACATTCCAGAAGAATCTATCGGTCACATCGACCGACCTGCCATTTATGTATTTACATATTCAATGCGACTACCTGCCCCTCAGGAATTGCTGTGTCCCAGTTTCCCCAGCGAGAGAATCAGACGGTGGGCTCACGCTCCTCTGAGCGCTGGCCCCTGCTTGGCTCTCAGGAGGCGGGGCTCTGTGCACTAGATGGGCAGATGCTCAGTGCTGCTGAGGGAACAGGTGCCCGGAGGGAAGGCCACGGCGGCCCCAAATCATCCATCTGCTTTTATCAACTCTTATTTAATGCATGTGAGAAGTCCCCCCCCCCCCCCCCCCTCCTCTCTCTCTCTCTCTGTGTGATTTTAAGACTTGTTGTAATGCACTCTCCTAAAATGTAAAAGTCAGCTTCTGTAAACACTGTGTCTTTTATCCTCCACTCTCCTTTGCCCTTGTCTCACCTGCTAGTTCTGATGGGATAAAACATGTAATGGTGATAAAAGCTTGGGCCTTTGGGTATGGAGGCTGAACGGGAGTGGTTGAGGTGAATGTTTGGCTCACAGAGGTCTCGTAAGATGCCCTTTTCTTGTCTCTCACTCTTTGTAATCCCTTTGCAGGTTGCAGCAGGACCTGGAGCAGCCGGTGCCATTCCTCCACCACCTCCAGCAGGGGGCATTGCACCACCTCCTCCTCCTCCGCCCCCTCCACCGCCCCCATGTGGTGGTATACCACCTCCTCCACCTCCTCCTCTACCTGCATCTCTGGGACCTCCTCCTCCTCCACCTCCACCCGGCTTCGGACCTCCACCTCCACCTCCTGGAGGAGGCCCGCCCCCACCTCCGGGTATGCCTTTGGCTCCTCCTCCGCTCGTTGTCCAGCTGCCTTACGGGCTGGTGCCCAAGAAGACCTACAAACCTGAGAGCGTCATGAAGAGGGTTAACTGGTCCAAGGTAAGAAAGACAAAGACACTATTGAAGCTTGAGCGGTTTATAAACACGTGTGTTTTGAGAACCGAAAAACACACTACAAGGTCAGCAATAAATTGTAAATAGTGGTTGTAATTTAGCCTTCCCATCGTGAAGAGAGTTTGACTTTTTCAGTGGGAGTTGATAGTCCAAAGGCTACGAGTACATGCAGCTTATTAAAAAAAGCGTTGAGCCATGGAACAAGTAATTGTCCCATGGCTCACTCTCAAGATATCCGGCCGTAAACTATTTCATTAGCTCAAGTTCCCTAGCATGCACATTCTGGCTGTAATTGAATACATTTTTGAGTTAAAATGAAACAAAACAAAAATAAATAAAACAATATTAAGTAATCCTCCATTGTTTCAAATGCGATTTCTATGGGTCAACCTCTTCATGTCGTCTTTTTCCCTTTAACTCTCATTCATTAATTTACCCATCGCCTTGGGAACTTTAACTGTCTAAAAACTGGATTAATTTATTTGTACTTTTTCATGCTTATGCTCGACCTTGTCTTTAACTCCTTTATGCATCAGTTCAGAGAGGATAGACGCCTCCACAAGAAGCAGAGTCCTATGAAAAATAAAAATAAAGAACTCACAGTAAGAAACTCAATTAGCAATCATGCATTCAGTACATAATATAAATCAGGGCTACTCATCTCTGAAAAGCTCAAGAGCTACAAAGCAGGATCCATTTAGCCCCAAGGGCAACACTCCTTATTTTTGTGATAATTCTTTAATATTAATGAGGTTGAATTTGTGTGGTTTGCAGTATGAGCAAATTACAGTGAGTTTTATATTGTATATTTTCTAAATTGAATCAAATACTTTGATCCAAAAATACAATAAAACAGTAATATTGTGAAATATTATTACAGTCTAAAATAGCTGTTTTCTATTTTAATATATTTTAAAATGTAATTTATTCCTGTGATGGCAAAGTAAATCCTTGTGAAATCATTCTAAAAAGATTTCTTATTATTATTACAGTTCTACAAATTATTTTTGTAGATACCGCAATTTCCCTTCCCCCAAGAATAGAACAAATATAAGATGATTTATTTGTATTCAAATTTATTTTTTATCAAATCAAAACATTTTTACTGTCACTTTTGATCAAACTATTGTATTTTTGCTGAATACAAGTATTAATTTATAAACAAACAAACAAACAAACAAAAAAGAAAACTTACTGACCCCAAACTTTGAAATGGTAGTGGGTGTGCACATATATAATTAGTAAATTAAATACTTTACAAATTAATTAATTATTTTAGTAGCTCATTTGATTATTTTTATTATTATTATTTTTATTTAATTTTATTATTTGCTTATACTTATTTGAAAAAAAAAATTATTATTAACAAATGAATAAATGTGTTTGGCATCAGCGCAGTTCTTCACATTTTGTTATACTGGAGCTAAAAACACTGATAAAATAATATAGTAAAATATTTATAGTTTATTGACATGTCAAGGTGATGTTACCATGCATGGTAACGCTGAGATCTCTCAGGTGTCATAATGCTGATGTGTCGGTGATTGGTAATGGAGAGAGTGAGAGGATGAAAATGAGAATGCTAATCAGTTTGTATCTTGCTATTTTAAATCACCCACCGGAGACCCCTCCATCTCTCACAACAGAGGAAGATAACAGCCAGACAGTAAAAGCAGCCGGCAGCAGTAAAGTCGGGAAACACTCCAGCCTCTGCACCCTCCCGATTTTTCCCTTAAGCATGTAACGGACTTTCAAATAGCCACATTGGAGATTGCTGCCTGGAGGTGCTGTAATGTAATTTCTCTAACCGTTAGAACACCCACACAGGGGAGCCGCACTCCTTTATGGAAAAGTAAATGATTGCTTGCATCTGCGGCTAAGACCATTTGGAGCTGCTCGCTTTCTGCCCAGAGATGGGTGTAGCCTCCCAAGGCGAGAGGAAGCTACAGTATTTCTCTCTGCTGCTTGAGCATGAACAAGGTCACCCTTGCTGAGCCCTGTGTTAATTACTATGTTTGGAAGAGTCATGTTTTTTTTCACAAGTGCCCTTATGAGGTAGCGCACTAATGAGACTGCTCATTTCTCACTCTCTTAGTCTCTCTGTATTTCCACTGTACCACTTGGATTTAGTGAGATTGTAAATGCGATCTGATACCTGTAATGTGGGTCATGATCGAGAATAGGGGGAAAAGTAGTCATCGATTTGGGAGCACACAACTCAGTGAAACACTGTTGAATGAGTACCATTACCATCTGGAGATTCGGAACGTTTCACGTTGTTAGACATGCATTTGCACAACTCTATAAAATTAGCAAATGCCATAAATAAATATTTCTCTAAAATAATTCGATTTAATGTAAGATTGGGGCACATTGTATTTTGTAAATTGATTGACTTGACCTGCTAAACAACTTCCTTCATTTTGTTGCTAGCTAAGAATTATTTTTTTATTTTTATTCTTACACTTACATTTTACATTATCTTGTTGCAGACAGATAACAGCTGAATTGAGAGGGGGTGGCGATGTTGCACAAAGCGAATAGTTTCACAATTAATTTACAGATTAATTTATAAAAATACTGAGTGTGTAATCAAGAGGCATTTGGACTTCTTGTGTGTTCTGCTTCGGTTCTCTTCTGTGATGTGACACAATCTGAACTATATCATTTTCTTTAAAGCTTAAATTGCGGTTGAGGAAATGACCAGCTCTCGTTTATAATGTAAAGAGGATACAAATTGTGTTTATCCATAAATCTAGTAACTCCGTGTGACAGTTCCTCTGGCTATTGTTTCCATATTCTAATTATATCCCACTGATTTCTTGGAAATAGTAGTATGCATGTATATGCTGTTGGATATATTCTTCTAGTTGGTGGGATGCAATTATACAGGTAACAACAACAAAGTACGCTGCGATTAAGAAAGAAATGTCTTTGCAAAGGTGTCATTTCATGCCAAACGTAACCTCTCATTTCCTTTTCTTTCGGGTTTGATGTGTGATGTGTTGATTGCAGAGCAAAATAACAAATGAAAAAAAAAAAAAACTTAGCATGAAAGTTTCTGATTTTAACACCTTATGGTGATAGATATTGAGGTTTGAAATTGACGGTAAGAGGATGACAGGTGATAAAATCTAACTATTCCATATGCAGATTTCGTCTATCCATCCATCCATCCATCCATTGTTCATTCTATCATTCTGTCTTTCAGCTGTTTTTTTAAAAGCAGCAATATCCATCTTAAAAATATGTAGTTTTGCTCTACATAAATCTTTCTGCTGTCCTGGTGCTGCTGAGCTTTGGAGACCCTTTACTAAAGATGTCAGTGCACTAAACTGGAGGCTGTTTTACATGTATGGAGAGCTCTTTCAAACTTCCTTCAGCAAAATACAGTAGCTTTAAAGTCTTAGGCTTAAATTCTTTCAATTCTGCCAACACCTAATTTATTGCACACACACACATGTTGGCTTTGACGTGACGAGAAGCACAGTTGAATTCCCCTTTGCTAGTGTCTTAATGAAGCAGAGAGAATTAGCCAGAGATGATGAGGGGGAGGAGGTTACTATATGTAAACCGTAAAGGAGAAAATAAAATACATAATTTAAACTGCCACCTCTTTCTGCTAGTTTACATAACTTTGATCCTTATTTGAATCCCACACGTAAACAGACACACACACACAAGGAATGGGCACATATTTTCTGGAAAAAGATCAACATATTTTCACAGTCTAGTTGGTGAGTTGTCTGAATGACTGGTTGACTGATCAGTTGTATCATATGTAGTATAATTGATGACTGACTAATTGACTAGTCGTCTATCATGACAAACATATACACAAACATACACTGTAAACTGCAAATAAGAGTTCAAAATGTTTGATCATATTTAGTGGTGTATATGCATGCTGCTGTATGTGTGCGCTTATGTGTGCATTGGTGCTCGCTTGCTGTATTCCTGCTGGTGTTTGATGGAGTTTTTCTGTGCTTACAGATAGTGCCTCAGGAGATGGCGGAAAATTGCTTTTGGCTCAAAGTCAAAGAGGAGCGGTTTGAGAGTGCGGACATGTTGGGCCAGCTTTCACTGTCCTTCTCTTCTAAATCTAGAGGTAAGGACAACCTGCTTTCCCTCTCCTCCTAATCACATAGGAACATGTCGTTTCTATTACCCTGATGGCTGCTTTTATTCCTTTCAAACTTTTGGAAACCACTCATCTCTGTGAAATCTTAATTATCTTTATAAAGCTGTTTTGGTTTCCCCATAACTTCCCTTTTTTATGGGGGTCTACAATCAGATTAAGGAAGTGCTTAGCTATGTGCCAATTAGCAGAGCTGCAGAGTTGGAAGTGTACTTTACAGTACATGTCAGCACAGAGTCAGTTTACAAAGCATCCCTCTTCCTTCACGGGATCCGTACTCTAAGCAGCTGTGGGTTTCGATAGGAGCAGAGGACAGACATGCTTGGTTAGCTTGGCTGCCTTTCCGCTTCACTGGAAGCCCCCCGAGAGACAGTGAAGAAGAAAAAAGCAAGAGAAAGTTACAGTACTGAGAGTTGTACTTTTGTTTTGGCCAGTTTGTTTCTTTGTTTGCTTCCCCTGTTTATTCACACTGCTGTAGAAGGATAAAGTGGATGTTTCTTTCGGCAAGGCAGCAAGTTGAACCTTTGACAGTGAATGGCCTCAGTAGATTTAAATGCCTGTTTCATAAAGGGGCATTGCAGAGGGCCTGTCAGACATTGAACACAATTGAAGAGTCTGCTCATGTGTGCAGCGGTGGTCAGATGATCAGTCATTGAAGTGAACTGATCTGAGAGCAGATTGACCACAGTGTGTGGAGTTGGCTAGCGTTAGCCCACTGGCACAGCTCCAGATAACAATAAGTCCTCTTATTCTTCAGTATTGACATTATATCAGTCTGTTAAACTCCATCTAGCAACACTTTAAGCATAATGTGATGCTTTAAGATGTGCAGAAATGCCTATATGACTCTTGAATATAACCATTGCTGATTGCTACTGGGGTTTGCACTCTCTCTTCTGAGATAGTGACGAAAACACAGCCTGTTCCTGTGAAGCTGAATACCTTTTTTAGATATAATTGTGTTTAGATTTCATTCTTCTACACTTTGTATTGTTTCTTTAGTTTTTCTCTGCAAAGGTGTAGGTTTTATAAGTAAGAGTTGAGGAGTTCCTCTGGGACCCATCTTTGGCTCAGTTCCTATCAATTACGCCTGGAGCGTACCCACTGACTCGTCTATCCCCAGGTCTGTTTCTGAACCCTAACTGCACGTCTTCATGAATGAAATATGCTTTTCTGTGTTTGATAGTTGTAGCTGCACTTTTAAGATGAAGCTAGAACTCTGAAAATACAGCTTTGAAGTGTGTAAGATACGATTTGGACCCATTCTGGAAACTTTCACACAACGAGTAGAACCTTACTTCCTCATACCACTTTTAATTAAAAGATTATTAACCAATGGTAAACCTCACTGCTATAAAAAAAGACTAGGCAAAAGAGGATGATATTATACCACTGGTAATCCTTCTGACTTTGAACTGTCTGCCATCTGATGAGTGAGTCTCAGTGTACTGCCAATCTCTAAAATATACTTTCACGCCACCAGTTGGAGGGGGTGGTAGGTGGTGTCCTCACCCTGTCTCCAGCGCTTTTTGAGACTTGCTGCAGCTGGCAGTCTCCAGGGATGAATTACTTTATAAGGCCTCACAGATGCTTGGTTTGGCCACACACTATAAATCCTCATAGCAGAGCTGACAGGGCAGTCATTGGCCAAAATTTGCTTAATTTGTCCTCTTATTATACCTCTTTATTTATGTATTGGTGAGTGTGGTCTGCCGACTAACAGTGCTATGGAAAAGCATTCTAGATGACTTGCTTATAGCTAAAACATCTGTCTGGAGACTTCCAGGTAAACTGTAGAGACTTTCCCGCTGTAAAGTATACAAAACAAGCCTCTGTTTTCTAGTTTTCCCCCAGAGTGTGAGTCTTACTGGTGTTTGAGACTTGGTATTTGCTCTGCTCCATTTCAAGTTCCCTTTTCCCACTTGACACATTATTTTGAAACCTATTTCAAATGTTTCAATCTATTTCGAACATAATTTTTTTGGAAGTTTTGGAAGCTATGTAGTTTTTCTGAATTTCTCCCATCAGTGTAGAAAGTGCACATGGAACTGGTTAAATTATTTGATAACATTGTGAAATCAAACATCTAAATGCTAATGCCAACTATTTTGGTTCTTTCTTTTTTGAGCGTGGACTAAAATTTCAGATCACTAGCATGCAACTTAAAGAGAATATTACCTATTTGTGTTGCCTAGTTAAAATATGGAATATGTCTGAGTCTTATAGATCCAAACCTTGGGGGAAAAAGTAATTTGAATAGAATAATTTGAGTAAAATGTTTTATTAATTACTTACATTTCCAGAGTTATGCTTCATGCCATCTGGGGGCAGTTTGGCTTACCACTGTTTGACCACAGTTTGAGAAAGACTGATATAAAGAAAATACTCACTACTTGTTTAATCAATAGTCTATCCTCTGCAAACTTGCTCAGGGCTTAAACTTAAAAAAAAAAAAAAACACTCAAGTGTTCTGTGTCCTTTCATCCCAAATTATAGTCTCGTAGATTAGCATGACTGTCCACAGTCACCACTTGTTCAATACATGCTTCAGAAGCAACCTGATCCTTTTCAGAAATGCAGTTTAGACCTCATTTAAATCCTCTTCTTTGTCAGATTCAGGTTTTATTGTAATGTTGTTTTCCTTGTTGCCACAGTTGCTTGGCCTTTCCACCCTCTCTATCTGGCACTCTTATTCCCCATTTCCCCCTGACACCCTTCGCTTGGTGGTATCAATCAATGGTTCTGCTTGTGTTTCTGCTTGGGGGATCAAATCAGATACACTGGTGGATTGAGTGTGTGGCATGGCCTAGTGCATTTGAAAAGCAATTCAACGCCTCCGCTTGTATGTGCCGCTGAAATAAGATGGATGCTGGCAAAACTTGCTCCTCCTCTCGCCCTAATAGGTTTTCTTCACCGCTGACATATGCTCTCAAGAAAATAGAGGTCTGACTCTCCGGCACAATGATGACATGCATTGCTTGTTGCTTTCGAAATATAAACCACATCAGCACCACCGTCCTCTTTAAATGGTGCATCATATGAATTCTTACCGAAATTTGAACTCACAGCAGCACCTGAACACTTCACTGATATTCTCTGTAAAAGCACATACTCCTCCTTTTTTTTGCTTGGTGAGGAAAGCTGTGTTTTTTGCATCAGTTTGAAGTGCAAATTGATGTTGAATGAAGTCATATGGTAGCTTTTTTTTCTGTCACATACATAGAACAGTTACTATCAGCAAAAACCTGAAATGAATTAGTTTTTTTGGGGAGGCACTGTTCAGCCCCACTCTTGTCTGTGCTTTGAGTGGCTCAGGCAATAGATGAGTTTGATCTGGGTAAATTAAGTGTGATGGGGTGGTGAAGAACGCTTCTGGCTGCTCCACAGATGGAGCTCTGAAGCGAGATCTAATGAAGATGTATTTTAATAATTGGTGTCAATGCTGAAGTAATTCATGGAGGAGGAGGAGCCCAGGGCAGCACTTGACCTCTAAAAGGAATACTATCATAATTTTTGTCTCTTAATGACCAGTGAGCCTATGATGAGAAAGAAGGATAGAGAAAAAGCTATGAAAAGCAATTTAGGGTCAAGTTGTGGAGTTCCATATATCTCTTACTTGATCAGTGGTTAATTTTAAAGCAGTGCCCTGCATGATAATACAGCAACAAATGAAAGAATGACAGCTGTCAAACAACTAAATATTTTAATTGCATTATATGCATTATGTGCAAAGTGATCACATTTGTTCAAAATCAAAAATAATTGCAGTTATTTGCATTAGGGGTGTGCGATATTGACACATTATATCTAGATATTTTCTGGGATTTTATCGATAATTATCTCGATTATCTAATAATCTTGATTATTAGACGATATTTTTCTGACTGTGTTTATTGTGTTGGTACTTTGGCAGGTTATGGACTGTTGTGGACAGCCGACTCCTAAAGTTTTTGATATTCTTCATACTCAGTGACAAATGAATTTGACCTAATATGGGCATTTTTACCATTTTCGTGCCACTTTTTAAACCTAATTATATGCATGCATCATCTTTTGTCAATTTCATAGATTTCATCAAATTCAATTATAAAAATAAGACACATTAGGGCTGTTCCCAATCAAATGAAATCAGTATCAACAAAATTCATCTTTGCAATATTGAATAGTGATATTTAAAATAATTTAAAACAAGATACTTTAAATGTGAAATTGAAACCGCCAGTAGGAGGCAGCAAGTCACTGTAAATGAGCGAATCATTAAGATTCAACAGATTCATTAAAACGGCTGATTCATTCAAGGAAAGAGGCATTTGACTATCTTAATCTATCCTAGTCAACTGATTCATTCAAAAAGCTGATTCACTCAGTAAGGAAACACTGCTGTGTGTGGCTTTGTTTTGGACTATTTTCGTGACTAAATTAAGTCACTTAGTTAATACTAACTTATTGTGTATTAAACTTGTATAAAATCAATATCACATTTGTTATCATGCTGATATTTGGAGAAAAACTGCACTATTGTGATATTACTAAATTATATAAATAAAGACTAAATCACGCAGTGAAAGCGTGCACTCTAAATGCGCACCTGCGCTAGTCTAATCTACAAGACATCGCGTAGAGTATACATGCTCTCTCTGGGTGTGTGTGAGGGATAGGCAATACTCGATCATCTCAAATCGCACATCGTTAAAACAACAATTACGATATTATCACAGACGATATATATCACATACCCCTATTTTGCATATTTAAGTACTATAAGTAAAAACCCAAGTAAAATAGTTTAAGACATCACAAAATTGTGACGGATGTATATAGCGTTGGATAGGAATTTAAAAGTGGCTTTAGAAGTCAATATATATATATATATACACTCACCGGCCACTTTATTAGGTACCCCATGCTAGTAACGGGTTGGACCCCCTTTTGCCTTCAGAACTGCCTCAATTCTTCGTGGCATAGATTCAACAAGGTGCTGGAAGCATTCCTCAGGGAGTTTGGTCCATATTGACATGATGGCATCACACAGTTGCCGCAGATTTGTCGGCTGCACATCCATGATGCGAATCTCCCGTTCCACCACATCCCAAAGATGCTCTATTGGATTGAGATCTGGTGACTGTGGAGGCCATTTGAGTACAGCGAACTCATTGTCATGTTCAAGAAACCAGTCTGAGATGATTCCAGCTTTATGACATGGCGCATTATCCTGCTGAAAGTAGCCATCAGAAGTTGGGTACATTGTGGTCATAAAGGGATGGACATGGTCAGCAACAATACTCAGGTAGGCTGTGGCGTTGCAACGATGCTCAATTGGTACCAAGGGGCCCAAAGAGTGCCAAGAAAATATTCCCCACACCATGACACCACCACCACCAGCCTGAACCGTTGATACAAGGCAGGATGGATCCATGCTTTCATGTTGTAGACGCCAAATTCTGACCCTACCATCCGAATGTCGCAGCAGAAATCGAGACTCATCAGACCAGGCAACGTTTTTCCAATCTTCTATTGTCCAATTTCGATGAGCTTGTGCAAATTGTAGCCTCAGTTTCCTGTTCTTAGCTGAAAGGAGTGGCACCCGGTGTGGTCTTCTGCTGCTGTAGCCCATCTGCCTCAAAGTTCGACGTACTGTGCGTTCAGAGATGCTCTTCTGCCCACCTTGGTTGTAACGGGTGGTTATTTGAGTCACTGTTGCCCTTCTATCAGCTCGAACCAGTCTGGCCATTCTCCTCTGACCTCTGGCGTCAACAAGGTATTTCCGCCCACAGAACTGCCGCTCACTGGATGTTTTTTCTTTTTCGGACCATTCTCTGTAAACCCTAGAGATGGTTGTGCGTGAAAATCCCAGTAGATTAGCAGTTTCTGAAATACTCAGACCAGCCCTTCTGGCACCAACAATCATGCCACGTTCAAAGTCACTCAAATCACCTTTCTTCCCCATACTGATGCTCGGTTTGAACTGCAGGAGATTGTCTTGACCATGTCTACATGCCTAAATGCACTGAGTTGCCGCCATGTGATTGACTGCTTAGAAATTAAGTGTTAAGGAGCAGTTGGACAGGTGTACCTAATAAAGTGGCCGGTGAGTGTATATATATATTTATCCATAGTGCAATGGAATTTTTCAATCTTTTTTAGAGAAAAAGGGACTGTTCACACAAGTTGCATTTTCCAATTTTGTCTGTGCGATTGTTTAATTTGTTAGTCAATGTAAAATCTTAGGCCATTGCAATGTGTCACTCTGTTTTTGAGTGTGTCTTTGTCGAGGTGCATTGCCTGTCGAATTAAAAGCAGTTGCACTTACCGAATACTTACAAAAGCATAAAAGTGGTATTTTAAAGATAAATGGTGAATTGTGACTTTTAAAAAAAAATACATTTCCTGGTATAAGTAAGAGTTATGGGGCCATGGCTAATTGTTCTTATTTATTTCATTGTAATAAATTTGGATAATTTAATTTAATTCATTTGAATTAATGTTTTATTATTTTATGTTGTATTATTGTTTTATTTTCAATCACATACAAAAAATCACATTACAATATTAAATTGACAGCATTGCCGTAAATTAATTGTTTCTGTTATTCTGCTAATTTAATTTATTAAATGATTAATAAATTAATAAATAATTAATAATTAATTAAATTAAATCTATTAAATGAAATATCAAATATGATAGAGAAATAGAATAAACAGTGAACGTGACAGAAGCTCATACAAAACATTTTAGCAGGCTTAATTAAGCATGAAAATAACTAAAGAAAATATAGATTTGCTGAGCAAATTAAGCCGACTAATATGATTTATATTCATTTGGTTTCTCTAACGAATACATGTAAAAATTACAAATGCAGTGAAAATACAGATATCGGCAAGTACCAAAAATGAAAGTATCAGTATCGGACTCCCGGAGTGGTATCGATGAATCCCTAAAATCTGATGTCTGAAATGACCTGGACACTTTAATGATGGAATCAGACCTAACCTGTTCATGAGCAAAGGCCTCAGATATGCTGCCCACTATTTTGTTTCTATACTAAGCTCTTACGGCAGGTTTTTTCCCCCCTGCATTTCATGAACGCTTGCTCCTTACAAATCCTTACACAGACCGTTAGATATAAGACAGAAGCAAGAACCCCCTAAGAGTGTTTTTTTTGTTGTTGTTGTTGCTTAAATTGCCTTGTTGTCAGTTTCAAGCCTGTAATCTGTTATGACAGCAGTGTTATGTCTTTGAAAAATGACATATAGGCATTACCATGAACAGACACAAATGTATTTTATGTAACACAACAGATCCCAATATCAAAGGAAGCTCCTTGAGGTTTCCATACTGGGCTTTATAACATAGGACCACCACCTGATTAAAATTATGTTTATTTCCATACCAGCCAATCCTGTTACTCCCTGCGGCAGATGAATGTGGGACGCAATGGAATTGTTCTCCAGCCTGGCTCATATTAACAGCTTGGTCTTAATGCCACAGTAAAATAATAAAGGAGGCTTTTGATAAGCAGCATGCTAAAGCGCTTTGAACAGGGGGTTAGATCATTCCACTTGTCTCCCCTAAGGACAGAGCTGTTTATTGCTGATGCTGTTTATTGCGAATTGAAGCATCTGCCAGTGCAGCTCTGTCCACATGACTCTGGCCCTCTCCCTCCCCTCTCTCTTTCTCTTTCTCTTTCATAACTCCAGAAAATCATTCATCCTCAGACGTCAACATATCCATCTGGACCCAAGGCTACCCAGTCTTGCACTAAAAACTCAAGTGCACACACTATTTCTCTCAACACACACGTTTGATGGCATGCTCTTTCTATCATCAGATCACTACTGGTTTTGGCAACTACACTTTTATAAAATCACAGTTTTTTTGGTCAGCTTGTGTATAAAACAGCAATGGCTTCAGTGGCAGTATTGGAAGTAGAGACCATACCACTTTTGGAAATCATAAATTCATGATGCAGTCATTGTCAGATTGTATTGCTGATTTGAAATGTTATTGAAACAGTTATTCTTCAGTCTGGACCAGCAATGAACCAGCTTGCCTTAAAGTGATACCTGTGTACCCTTGTGACCTTGAAGCTCTGCTGTAGATTTTTGCTCTCTTTTAATTCTTCTCCACTGAAAGCAGAGGACTTTATCAAATCTGCTGTGCTAATTCCAAAATAGAGAGTTGCTTTCTGGTGGCATGCGTCTGAAAAGAAAGTGATTTCTCTAATTGCTCTCATGCGCAGAGCCAATTTGTCTCAATAAAGCCAAATGCGGCCCGTGCTAATTTTTCTTTGTTTGCCCACTGTGCTCAGCCTCAGCCTAGGTCCACGGTCTCGCTCATTTTTGCCGTTTTCTAATAAATCACATATGCAGGAAAATTAGATAGTTAAATATTAATGGGTTGTAATGAGTTTATTGTGCATTAGAGAGGCCACAGGGGGTGACCTGGATAGAGAAGTCAGTGCATTTTGAGAAGGATACCCCACTGTTCCTTGCTCTTATCGCTACACTTGGATGTCCCACTGACTTTAATCATCTTTTCTCAGAGGGGAGCAATTTGGGCAACCACTGCACTTTACAACCCATTTGAAAATACCATCATGCCGTGGTACCTGTCTCGAAGAAACTGCCTCATAACTCCTCATTTGGGGGCATGTTTAGGTGCAAGGTTTTCCTTGCTGCTTATATCATGGACTTTTGAGTAGGCAGTGGAACTTTTTCTCAACTTGATTTCCCCTGAGAAAGTTAAAAGATGACATTGTTGTACGCTACTGCAACATGATGTCCAAATCTAGTTTGAAGTCTAAAGAGCTCTATGAAAATGCGATAATTATGTTATACATGGAAAAGCTTTTAAATATATAATGCTACTTCTCAAGCTGTTAAGCCTGAGATTAATGAAAGTTTTCCGGCGGAATATCTTTCAGCTAAACAAGTCGTATTATCTTAACAAGTACTCACTATAAGACAAGTATTCTATTTTAATTTCCCAGGAAAGAGAAAAGTAGACATTAGTTGAGACATTTTGATTTGTTCAAAGAAAGAACATTCATATTCATAGGCTTAATCGCAGTATCACAATTCTAGTTTTGCATTTGCTGATGATCTTAATGTTCGGTACAGTTGTGTGACATGATTGGACGAGCTAAGACTGAGATGAATAGGCCTGCATCACCTGATCATTTATAGTTCTCTTGTCAGTATGAGGTACATGAATAATCAACAGTTTTTCAAAATAGTGACAGAGGGAGTAAAAATGAGACTGAGATAAGGAAGAGAAAACAACGGCATCAAATCTACTTCCACAATAAGGCATCCCAAACATGGGCATGGGAACTCTGTGTATCCCCAGAGAGATGCGCCCCGCTCTCACCGTGGTGATGGGCGTTTCTATCGCTGCTGAGCTTTGGAGATATTCATGTCTGCATGTGTTATAGCTACTTCCCCAGTGTTTCTCATGCTAGAAACTGACAAATGACAGAGTACTTGAATGCAGTAATACCTGCAAATCTTTCTAAATCAATTTGTTCTGTAGATCACAAGGTTGCGTGTAGTTTCATACTTAAATATTTTGTGTCTATCCACCTTATTCTTTGCCTGTTCTATTTCCCATGATTCATAGCGGGTTCAACTGACTAAACGGTTTTCTACTTCCTTTTGAAGTGTTTGTTTACATAGAATGCTAGCACTCTAGTCGAGACATTTGAAAAATAGCAGTCTACACATGCGTTTTATATTTAATATGAGCAAAATACACATGTGACATGACACAACAAATCTTTAACTTTTAGGTGGCAAAATATTATTTGAGTAATTCTATGAATTACACTGCGCAAAACAAAAGTAATACTAACCGGATGAAGAAGGGTCGGCCTCCACAGAACATAAAATATTCTTTTTATTTTATTTTCCGTGTTCACATTTATGAGGGGAAAAAAACGATGTTACGGACGTGACAGTTTTACGGACATGACCGCTCTGAAAGCGACTTTAAAACTCTCACAGAGACCTCAAACAGAAAGCACAAAGCCTTTCTTTAAAGTGAATTTAGTTTTTTATTAATTGTATCTTAATTTTAATCAATGTTTCATCAACCAATTGCCTGGATTTAATAAATAAGAAGTAAACACAGTAGAAAATAGATCATCATGACACGGAGGCGCCGGCGCGTGAACTGGACTCTCATCTAATTAATGAACCAAAACTCAGCGTACAGCGCATTTCTTCACTGAAGCACGGAAACTATGTAGTTTTGAAAGCAGAGGTAGACAGGAGTCATAGTGATAACCAGCCTAAGCTTATTGCTTGGGTTATGCTGCAGCAGTTGGGGGGGATAGAGACTGTCGGATGTTCATGTATTGTATTAGGGAGATCGTGCAGTCATGCATCAGCTATCCGTTTGGAAGGTATGAAGAAAATAAAAAAAGTTCATGTGATTTAATAAAAAATAATGTGATCAGATCACATTTGATGAATATTTTTTTCTATTTAGTTTAGCGATGTGGGGATGGCAAAAGCATAGACCAGATTCGAACCGGAAGTTGGCAACCGGAGTCGTCGTCGTCATGGCAGCGTGCAATGTTTAGAGCAGAAAAAGGTGAATATAGATTAGCACAACACATGTTTTAAAATTAAGTTATTATCATCCACTGTGTTTGATTGAAATTACAGTACATTAACTTGGCTTAGTGTTATTTTGATTGTAATTAAACTGTAAAGATGTGAGAGAGAATGTGTTTAAATGTATTAAAATATAGTCAACTCAACTGTTGACTAGAAAAATTCTTATAGACTTCCTCTATCGTGTCAGCATCATCCAAATGCATTTGTTTTATTTACTTTCCGCTCGCTTTTCTGGTCATGTTATCAGTGGTAATTGCTGCTATAGTCTCTTATCTTAATGTTACATTTCCCAGACTGCACCTTTATTGGCTGTTCAAGCAGTTTGACTTCTAATTTCCATACAAATCAAAAATGGTGCAGAGGCCACATCTCCGTGTGATCCTCTCCTCCTGCTCTCCAGGCCTGTGTGGTGACGTCTTATCATGTTTAATTTGTCCCCGAGACTCTGAGGTGGAATTGGTTCAGGGTGGCGAGAGAGTGTGGCGAGAGGTCTGAAGAGTAGAGGGGACGATGCTCTCGCTGCTCCCCCCATCGCCTCCTCTCGCCCGCCTTTCGGGTAAACAATCCCGGTGCTGCATGCTCAAGATGGAGCCTCGCTGAATATCAACAACACACTCCGCGGTGTGAAAAGCCTCTTCTTCGTGGAAATCTGAGCCGAGAGCCCAGACAACTGCACAACAGCCCTCGTCCTGATTGGAGACCGGCGTTACAAAGACTGTTTTGGAAAAAGACAGAAAAAAAGTAAGGAAGGGAGAGGGCAGAGGTCAAGGAGAGAAATTGAAATCAACTTAGGATGGAAGGTAGAGTAGTGAGATTTATATGGATATTTAAATGATCCATAAATGAGAATTCTGTCCTCATTCATGTTATAGTTTGGAACGACATGAGTAAATTATACGACTTTCTTCCATCTAATGCAGAAGGTGAAAATTAGTTTTTTTTTTAAACACTCAATGAATAGGGACTGAAGTGTTCAAGCATAAAAGAGGGTACAAAAGAAGCATAAGTATATCATAAGGTGGTCCATCAGACCCGTCGCCAGACCTCAGTCTTAAGGGGGGCATATGAAATGCATGGGAGGGCACAATTATTATTAGCCCACAGTACGTATATTTTTAATAATCGTATACTCTATTCGCGCAGCACGTAATCATCACGTTAAACATAACCTACAGCAATAGGACCAGGTAGCCTATAGCCTACACCACATTACATAGAAGCAATGTTATGAATATAAAACACTTGACTATACAACATATTAGATGTAACACCAGAAGCATCTCTCAAACATTGCATTTTAAAGCAGTCAACAGAGGGATATGCATTGCCATGAGACAGACACACACAGTTTTTTATAAAAAAAAAAAAAAATACGACCTTATGTTTTGTCAATTACACTTACACACTGCCACCGAAACTTTCGTCCGTCATAAAAAAATTCGGATTGGGTTCGATTTTATGCGTTTTTCGCATCCGTAGCAAGCATTTTGAATGGTGTTTTGACAATTCAAAAGCCACCGAATCACGAATGCAAAAAAAAAAACGAAAACACTGAAAAAAAGCTACGGGTGTGTGGTCCATTCAACTTGTGTGTTATATTCCAAATCTTCAGAAATCATAAAATAGCTTTGTGTGATACTCTAACTGAAGTCATAATTCACCCATAAATTCACTCATTGTCATGATTCTGGATTTGGATTAGACCGCTCGATTGATTACTTTTTTGATGCCTTTATGACATTTTTAGATCTTTTAAGTTTTAGGGGAATTTACTTTAAATGAAGGGACAGAAATATCTCATATTTCATAAAAATATCTTAATTTGTGTTTGGAAGATGAACGGAAATCTTAAAGGTTTGAAATGACACTAGAGTGAGTACATGATGACAGAATTGGCATTTTTGGGTGAATTATACTTTATAAATACAGTAAGCTGAGTTTTGGATAAAACTAACTCTGTATCGCGAGTCATATCGTTTACATCAACAATATATATCGTCACAATTTTATATCGCAATATCACGATTGAACGATTTATCGTTACACCCCTACCCTTGAACAAAGAGAGCTATTGAATAGTTTTAGAACATTTTGACTGTACTGCACAGGTTGTATGAACCACTTTTATGTCACTTTTATGATATAGTGTTTTTTTTTCTTTTTTCTGTGCCCATCCATTGTAATTGTAATACTGTATAGAAAAGGAAAGCAATGACATTAGGGCAGGTCAAGACTGAATTTAAATTTTTGAGTGAACAGTGAACATTCAGCTTGTTTTGGAAATGTGCATGTTGACTGTTGTCGAAGTCAGCATAAACCAGAAACTTTTCTTCCCTATTGTGACATACAGTATATCTGAATAAAATGAGTGGGACTTGATAAGAATTGTTGGTATTTGATAATTGTCAGTATGGGGGTTGATCCAAAGGGTTGGGAACGTTAAATGGTTTTGATTAATTATACATTTATTATAAATACTGCAATATTAATATAAAATACGAGGATTGTCAATTTAGATTTCATGGTGCCTTTAAAAGTCTGTCTTCAAGGCTTGATTGCTGTGGATCCGTCTTGCTCAAGCTTTGTCTCTTTTTACCTCTCCGTGTTTCGTTCAATCATCACTTCAGTCCTCCACTTTGAATGCTTGTGAGAGTTTTCTTGACCTCTCACCAGCAAAGATCAGCTTGAGGTCTTTACTTGATGTATGAGAGCCATATGGTCTGACAGATTGACCCTTTCTCTGACATTTTGTATCTTATTTGTTTCTGCTCTCTTGATCTTTGACCTCATGTTTATCTTGACCAACTCTAAACACTGCTCATTTAAAAGGATGCAAATAATGAAAGAAGATAGGTCTGTTTATTTTCAACAGAAAGCAACACTGCCTTAAGGAAGCATTCTATATAAATTGGAACGTTCACTGTGCTTATTTTATTACCTTTCACTCTGGATTTTGAATATGTTAAAATATGTGTTCTATGTACATTTGAGTGCAAGTTTTCTGAGCCCTGAGCTACAAATTTGTAAATACTTTACAACGACAACCATTAGTTTAATAACATTAATTTGTAATTCTTGGGAGTATGAGGATGCAGTGGTCTTATTTTGTGCATGTTTGACAAATGACAATGTTGGACTTCAAACCAGTTTTAAATGTGTCATAGCATCTATGACAATTCTGAGTCTCTCACATGTCCTCACACTAGTAATGATGGGCACACGCTGCGAATTGGCTACAGACAGGAGCTTTTGTTGCTGTCTTTAAAGTAAAAAAGCTTGTCGCTCTTTTATGTTTTGGGAACGCTATGCTTTACTTAAGCCCTATTCGGATGGTAATTGTTTCTCATGGGGTCGTAAGATATTTTCAACATTTACTGGGGCTAGTCTGTGATTTGTATTTCCGTCCGTTTTTTCTACCACCACCTGCGTAAAAATCCCCGGGCCGAATTACCTATTGTTTTTTGACAAACACCAAGGTCGTGTGGTAATTTGATTGCCATTCAAATCCACATCTCTGAGTTTTCAAGATGAGATTACTTCAAAATTCACTGTTTAAAATATTTTTGACCACTGTAGAGCACTGCACGATATATTTTGAGCTTCGCTGTAATTTGGATGCATTTTAAAGAGCTAGCCTATGCTTTTATTAGTTGAAAAGCACGTAAACATTTGAAATGGGCCGTTATTACGGCAGCAATTATATACATTAAAATAACAAAGCATCATGTTTACCTCATGTAAATAAGAGGCTCTATTAACTTATTTCCTCTAATTTCCACATTTTTTAAATTACATCCATCATTTTGAGATCAAATACAAGACAGAAAACCATTTTTTACTAAAATGCATATATATATTTTTATTTTTTAAACATGATAAATAATAATTAGTGTATTATTTTCCTATTATGATCATGTGAGCAGCACGTTCCAGGGTTCACAAAACTCGCCCCTTCACCGTGAGTAAATCGCCATCCGAATGCATGAGTTTTATCACTGAGGTGCCTTGCAGATTTATTTTTAGGGACGTCCACATGAGAAACAATTACCGTCCAAATAGGGCTTTAGACTCAAGTCATCAGAACAGTAGATACCTATTTATGCGTTCT
Organism: Semotilus atromaculatus; assembly: GCA_031834385.1. Lineage (NCBI taxonomy): Eukaryota > Metazoa > Chordata > Actinopteri > Cypriniformes > Leuciscidae > Semotilus > Semotilus atromaculatus. Next base: position 11,301,764 of record JAULUF010000052.1, on the reverse strand, counting down.
CTCTATCTTCCTCTTTCTTCCTCACTTTTTTTCTTTCCAAATTTCCAAGGTGTTGGTTAGCCCTTGGCAGTGGACCGGTCAAGAGTGTTTGTGTCTGTGGTGTACTGTTTAGATGCTGATACAAGTCTCCGTCCTGGCACATTTCTTTCCCTTCGCCTTGTCATTAAATCCATTCGCAGACAGCCACAGGGTGCAATATAGGAAGCATTTCATCAATTGTGACTGTGAATGGGATTGACTCTAAACTTTGATCCAGCAGCTAATTGTCAACTTTACAGCAGAGCAAATGCAGAGAGAGAATAGTGGCTCCAAGAAATAAACTTTAAAATGCATGGATGTGTTTACAAGATTATATAACAAGTTATCAATTTATTTTAATAATAAAAAGGTTAATTTAATTTAATTTAATTTATTAATGTCTATAGTATGAACAATGGTTATTTAGCTAAGGCACCTGAGTTAATCTGGAGAACTGTTCCAGTGTTATTTTAGTATTATTTATATACTTTAATAGTATGTATTGTATTAACATTTTGAATTAGCTTTTATTTTTAATTTAATTTTAGAATCTGACCCTCTGGTCCTCCATCTTTTCTCTTTTTTAAATTTATTTAAGGTGTTGATCTAAATATGTGTAACCTATTTTTTGTTATTATTTCTATTTAGCTTTTTTTTTTTTTACATTTCAGTTTGTTTTAGCAATTTTAGTATTTCCACTTATTTTATTTGAATTGGTTTCTAAGGCAACATTTAAAATGTTTACCTTTGTCATCTAATATTTATATTTTATTTAATTTCAGCATTATTTCAATAACAATTGTTAATAGTTTGTGTAAATTAACGATAACAACACTGCTTACATCATACATTCACTAAAATAATCTTCACTGCTAAAGGCCCTAGATTTCAAATGCCTCTTGGTTTAATGTTTTTTTTTTATTTTTTTTTTTTTATGCAATGACATTCATACATTTTTAAGTGTGCAAAATTGTTAAAAACCATTTTGCGGCCACAGTACAAGGATTATCTTCTTAACGGTTCTGAAGATGAGGCCAAAAGAGCGGATGTTCTGAATAGATGTGACCATTGCTGTATGTGCTCTTGTGAATTTGCATTAAACGAGCGTGCTCTGCCTCTTCTCTCCTTCCTCCACCATCTCGGCCGAGGTGAGGCAACTTATTAACCTTTCTGAAGCCATGGGCATCTCAGGGATTGAAAGCACACTTTTGGCACGGCATGTTAATACAAATTAACCTCACACGATTGATATGCCTTGATTCAATTTTAATCACATTTCACACCATCAACGTCAGAGCACTCGTGTTCTTCAGCTAACACCACCTTGTATTACATTTTCTCATCAGTCCTCTGATATTTGATTAGAGACATCGGCGTGACGCATCAGAGTGTCAAACCACTGTCCACTTAAATTCCCCAGTCCCTGTTTTATCGTATGTGAAGTTTACCCTCTGATCGTTAGTATGTGTTGTGTGACATTATATGCACCAACCCTCCTCCCTCAATAATAACAATCGAGCTGAATTGATTTGCCTGCGTGCTCCTCAATGCTGTTTTTTCACTGACGTGCATCATCGGCATCCTGTAAAGCATGTTTGCCATGCTGATGGCAGTGCTAATGGTCTATGTCATGTCAGAGAGAATGTTTGACGCCTTTCCCCCTTCTTCCAATGCTGAGGCTACTGAAGCATGTTTAACTCTCCCATAATGCCAGAGTCCATTAGTCGACCGATACATAACTATCACGCAGGTGCTCAGCAGTGATAGAGGGTCTCTCAGCCCACATGGCTATTTAAACCCATTCACTCTGTCTAAAATCCAGTCAAAACGCATCTCTCTCCCTTTCACTGTCTCTATCTCATGTGTTCTCCATCTTGTCCAAAATGACTAGCGCCGTAATTGACCGAAGGGGGAGAGAGTTGGAGCTCCCCTGCGGCACTATTAAAGAGCCCACGTCTGGGGCTGGGCCCAGCTGCTAGTGGAGAGGGTCACCTGCCAGCCCATCACTCTGGTCCAGAAACCAAGCTGACTGCCACAACGGAGCAATATACTCGGCCCTTCCCCATGGCCCTTCCACCATCGTAGATTGGAAAGAGAATTTGCTTGTGGCTCTAACCCCAGGTGTGTGTGAGCTGTGTGACTGGGTTTCCATGGTGAGAGGTCAGCGGATGGCAGGCCAGTAATGAGGGCTGGGTGAGGCAGGGAGGAAGGGGTTGTCAGAGGGTGAGGGGAAGAGACCAAGAGCTCTGGAGTTAATTGTGTGAACATTAGCTGCAGCCCCGTCTGGATATGTTGGCACTGAATAGTGTTAATGTGGTGGGTGTTTTGGATGTGGATGAGCCAAACCGGGCCACTGTTGATGGCATGGTGTGATTATACACATGCTGTGTGTGTATTTAAAGTGTTAAGTAGGTTAGATAGCCTGTATGACTGTATGGATAAGCCTTGGTGTGGGTGTGACTGGGGCTATACTGATACAATCATATATCAGTATATCATGAGTTTGTCTCCACTTCAAAATATTCACATTGTGTGTATACACAAGATTTTTTTTAAATGTGTTTTATAAAACAGGCTGTATTTATAAAAAAAATTAAACGATTTTAAAATGTAATTTATTCATCTAATGGTGAAATAGATTTTTCAGCAGCCTCTACACCAGTCTTCAGTGTCACATGTCCTTTAGAAATCATCTAATGTGCTGATTTTGTGCTTAAAAAAAAAAATTCTTCTTATTATACATATTTTTACTGCTATCTGATCAGTTTAATGTATCCTTGTAAAATAAATGTTGGCTCGACATTTTTTTTTTGAAAAGACTGATAGATATTATTTATATACTGCATATAATTGTGATGCATCATTTGAATACATTTTCAATTGAAATTGAAAACCTGTGTTCTTCCATCCTAAAATAAAATATAATAATTCTTAATAAACACTATATAAAAATAAAAAAATATATAAAACTATATAAAAAATATTTTTTTTTTACTCTTCCACCAGTTGCGATCAAAATATGATGCTTTACACCTATATCATGTTGTGTGTTGTGGATGCTGTTTCTAGTGTGCACGTCTGTGTTTACGCTTAAACTGTTACATTTAATTCGTCAATTATTTTCCCTTGGATCTACGCACTAGGCTCCTAGTTCTAAATTTCTGCATGTGTTGTGCATATCCATGTATGATAACATGTCAGTGAACTTCTGCATGTCTGTTTGCGTGTGTGTGTTTGTGTTAATGAATGCTCCTGGCGGTGTGTAATTAACGCAACAGCAAATGTCCCCGAAGGGTGAGATTAACACTGAATGCATGAGACACAATGCAACCCGGGAGAGTAGAGAATAACGCTGTCCCAGCTCCTGAGACTTCCTGGGTCTTGCCGCTGTCCATTCAGATTACTCCGCACCCGTGTGGCACTGATAGCTGCCTGTCTGCCTCCCCTCTCCACCCCTCCGGTCCATTTGGGCATCATATCATGGTTTAACACTCACAAACACATGCTGCTTTGATTGGTAGAGTGCCAACATGGGCTGGTGGCCATACCTCGTATGGATTATGGGACAAAACAAAATCGTAATATCCAGAAACAATCTCGCTCTGGCAGACTAAATTGTTTATCAATGACACCAAGATTTTGGCAAATAATCTTACATTTCTCTGGTTAGGCTTGTTGTAAATGCATTTAGAGTGGAGTCTTTTTGTGGCTGATACTGATACTATTACTAGAGAGGTACAGTGCATTGACACTGTTCCTTTTATAGATGTGTGAAATAACAGCACCCCCCCTTTATTGTGTTAATACAGTAGTATATTCATATTAGTTTTGAGTTATGTGCTCACTGATCAGATGCATCTCTTCGGGATATATAGACGCTGAGAGGACGCTGTTTACCATCAGTTTATCTGATTTTGTGAAATATGGAATATAGTTATGTGGAACATTCCTCACACCAAAACAAAAATTAGCAACAAATTCACAATGCTGTTTGTTGAGACTAGCTAGAATAGACATACGATGCTGTGTGATGCAATAACTTGTGCTGTTTAGCACATTTGTTCAAGGAAATAGTGGAAAATAGGAAAATACCTGACAATTTAATCTTGAATTATTTTCTTTCATTTTGTATTTTTTTTATTAATATATTCTAGATTAATTCATTGACATTAGAAAATGAATGAACGTAGTTAGTGTCATTGTTATTTCAGTAAGGACAATGGAACACTAGTGTAAGAGTAAGTGCTAATGGAGGGTCACACTACAGGCAAACTGTTATTATGAGTTGTGCCTTTTTGGTATGTGTTTTTTGTAAAGCTATCATTATACCTTACACAAAACACTCTCCCACATTCACAAAATGGAGGTGTGCCACACACAAGAGATATCTTGTGTGTGGCACACCTCCATTTTTGTGTGTGGCACACCTCCATTTTGTGAATGTGGGAGAGTGTGAAGGTTTTTTTCACATGGTTATTAGGGTGCAGCTGACAGCTTTATATTTTCTGTTGTATTAATTGAAGATTAAGATTAATGAATCACCTTGATATGCTAGACCGAATAGGAGGGGTTAGGCCAACTTTATTGTGAATGTGTGAAAGATGGACAGAAAAAGAAAAGTCTCAGACAAAGTCACTCACTGTACCTTCTCAGGCTTGACCACACGTTAACCACTTTTCCTGCGGGCTGCCCTGTGATAGTCCATTCAGGCTGCAGTATGAGAGTTTTCACGCTGTCCGCTGTTTCTCGACACTTGTTTGTCATGAGTGAGAACTGTGTGACGCGCTCCACTAACCCACACCATTCCACTCGCGCGAATACACGCGCATCAGCTCTGCATGCACCTGTCCCCATGGCAACCAGCCTTTACTAGTCTTTGAGCTTAAACCGAATGCCACAAGTGTGTGTGTGTGTATGTGTGTGTTAGTGCGTGTTGCGCTGTCAAAGGGGTGTAGGAGGCGGTTGAGCTCAAATGGAAGCTTGCCTAGTGGTTGCAGCATGGCTTTTGGCTCAGAGAGTGCCAAGTTGGGTTCAAATGTTCAAATGAATTTTGTAATAATAGATATATGTTGCATATTAATAGACATGCATATGAAACATAAGTACTATTTAAATTAAGTATGATTATTTAAATAACAAATTGACTTATTTTTTGGCATTGATTCACAGAATACCTTTATAAAAAAAGTTTATTTAGATTTAGACTTTTGATTTTATGATGTGCAAATAATATATAAATATAAATAGTTTTTATTATACATAAATAATAAATCACGTAAATTATATATAGATACTATTTTTTGTTATTATTTACATTTATATTATGTGTATTTATTACATGGCTACATGTGGAGTATTTGATTCTGATTGGTCAATCATGCCATCCAGCATTATGTTATCACCCGATAACAAACTTTAAAAACTGATAACACAGGCTTATCCAGGTTACTGAAGTCGGTGCTTTACGCTTGCTAGGAATGTTTTTTCCTCGTGGAAGTTTTGCTTTTGGTGAGGTTATAAGATATTAAAACTCAAATCAATATTTTGTATAGTTATTTTATTGTCATCCGGTATCGCGGACTCGCTCTCTCTTGTTTCAAACAGCTCCCATTTTGCGACAATTGTTTTGTACACTGTAATGGATTATAAGATAACAAAGAGGTAAGATTTTAGAACGGTTTCTTCTCAAATCAATATCTCTTATCTCTTATCTCAATATCTCTAATAATTATTTATGTGGTGAAATACTGTGTAATAAGTGGTATGACTGTACCGTATCCCTTAAATGTCTGTCTAGTTTGAACTTGTCACTTGCTAACAACTGCTTTCTTCACGGAAGATTTGTGTTTAAAGAGCTGATAAAGTATTTTAACTCAGAAAAAATATTTACTTATGTGGCAAGTAGCCTTGTAATAAGCTGAATTATGTACATTAACTCAGAATAAACCCCTTCAGGCTGATGCAAGACCTCTCACTCTGCTCCTGTTTACCCTGTCGGGATTTATTCTGCGATAACAACCAGCTGGATGTATATTATCCCTTAGATTTAAACTGCTGGTAAAAAGTTTGGCAACATATGATTTTTAAATGTTTTTGAAAGACGTGTCTTATGTTCACCAAGACAGCATTTATTTTTTCTAAACTAAAAACATTAACATTGAGAAATATTGTGATAGGAATAAATTACATATATTAACATACAAGTGAAACTCGAAAAATGTTAATATCGTGCAAAAGTTAATGTATTTCAGTAATTCAAGTTAAAAGGTGAAACTAATATATTAAGTATATAACTATATACATATGCATGATTATACTTTTCAGAGGGCTGACATTTCTGTATTTAAAATTCTGTATTTTTATTGATTTCATGTAATATACACATTTTCTTAGATTTTGAATTTGGGGTTTCGCACTTTTGCACGACATCCACATTTTTTGAGTTTCACCTGTATATATACACACACACACACACACACACACACACACACACACACACACACACACACACACACACACACACACACACACACACACACACACACACACACACACACACAAAAAGCACTTATGAGCATCATTGTTACAGCCATTTAAAAATATAAATGTACATGTTGATTGCTATAATTTAAATGTATTTGCTTATATTATGTCATATATATCCGCCAATTTTAGGAATTTAAAGATATTTTAAAGACATATTTTAAGAAATATGAAATGTGATATAAGTTTGCGTAATACAAATGTTTCGTTTTTGTTGTTGAAGTTAACCCTGTTTAAAGGGATGGGTATTAAGACATGCTTAAAATAACGAAAATGATGCCCCTTTCTGAAATATGTAGTTGAAAACCCATCAAAGATGTATTTTATTTTTAAAAAATCACAATCGTTTTACACATATTTTGAACTATGAGGCACCATTATTTTGATGACATAAAATGGTTGGACTCCGTGAGCTACTAGTGTTATCTTTTGCTATTTTTACCACAATACATCTCGAATTAGACAACTCAGAAAATAAAATACTGACATGATGACCACAGCTACTGAAAGAGCTTACAGGTGGCGATGGATATAAATATTGGTTTAAACCAAATGCTGTACCATGAATTTTTCCCCACAAATAGTGTAAACGCCCCAGCTATCGGGGGAAATCCGCGGCCGCGAGTCATGATTAGCGTCGGCATGTTGACATCCTAACTGATGGCATGTAACGTTTCTTGTTTCAGCCGTTTGTAAGCTATTTTAGTAGCTGTGGTCTACTAAAAGGCTCAAAGGCATCAAGGCTAAAGTGGAGAGAAAAAAGAAGCGAGTTTTTATACAAAAAAAAAAAAAAATGTCCACGGGTATCTTCCTATGCTTTTCTCATACTATTGTTGTATTAAGCAGTAATTATACAGTAATAAGCCAAAGACTATAGAAATAAGCGTCAGTAGCTCACCGAGTGCAACCATTTGACGTCATCGACGCAGAATGTGTACATAAAAAATGGTGCCCCCCATAGTCCAAAAACAATGTTGGTTTTTTTTTTCAAATAACATACATTTTCTTGTGTTTTCTACTACATATTTAAATAAGAGATATCGTTAACGTTATATCAAGCTATACATGTCTTCACACCGGGGGATCCCTTTAAGTGCTGACTATAAATCTCTTTGAAATGCATCTACTCGTGTTTGGTGGGCATGCCCCTAAACTAGCCTATTTATACATGGCTTCCATAAGGCCAACTAGTTGTCCAAACAACCCACTGACTTATTGATTTTGAAAAGTATTGCACATCCCTAACTGTAATGCAGTAGTGAATGACAACACAACACCTAACCCAAATGGCTTTCTGCTTTGATTTGTGCATTTCTACACCCTGCAGGTGGTTGTTTTCAGTGGCACCAGTAGGTGGCGCTCTTAAACCGGTGCAGGGGTTTTGATATCAATCAATCAATCTTTATTTCTATAACAGCCACCAGGTGTCCAAAGTGCTTCACATCAGGTGCAAATAGACAACACAGCGTTCAAATAAAAACAAAGAAACAAACAGAAAACAAAAGCATGAAGCATAAAGTAAAAAAAAAAAAATTTGCACCACTACTGGGTATTAAAAGCCATTCTTAACAAATAAGTTTTAAGTTTTGTTTTAAAAAGTACAACATCTGTTATAGTACGAATGTCAGGGGGGAGCTTGTTCCAGAGTTTAGGGCCAGCAACAGCGAAGGCCCTATCGCCCCACTGTTTGTACCTCGACATCGGGACCTGTAAAATCCGTTGATCAGAAGACAGACAATTTTGTCCACCCAGAGTTAAAAGCTCAGACATGTACTCAGGGCTAGCCCATTTACAGCTTTAAAAACAAACAATAAAATCAATCCTAAAACACATTGGAAGACAGTGTAGAGTAGCTAGAACTGGAGTGATATGTGCACTTCTAGGTGTACTTGTTAAAAAGCGAGCAGCAGCATTTTGCACAAGTTGAAGGCGGGAAAGAGACATCTGATTCAGACCAACATAAAGAGCATTACAATAATCAAGCCTTGAACCAATAAAAGCATGTAAAGCCTTTTCTAGATCGTGCCTATTAAGAAAAGGCTTAACTTTAGTCAAAAGACGAAGTTGGATAGTGCCACAGACTCGGAGAACTTGAGCTTGGGATGGACATACACACCGATGTGGCTGTATTTGCTCTGGTCGTCTGCCAGTTCCCGCTCTCATTATTCTGTCTATTATAATTAAGGAAGCCCTATGGTGAGGCACGAGAGGGCGAGAGCAGCGTGGCTGGACGGGCTGTGGCAATAATGGGAATAAGGCTTGATTTCAAGCTTTTGTGGCTTGAACAAATCTTCTCTCTTACAAATTGGGCCAAATTAATTGAGTGCATTATCAGAAATGTGAATAGTTCCTTGTCAGCTGTTATACAATTCAGCAGTGACTGTCGGTGATGGCGGCAGATTGATAGTGGCAGGTTAAGTGAAGGAGAGACTGTACTTTCACTGTCTTTAAAGGTCCCTGAACATGGAGATGATGACTTCTTTTAGACTTTAGTTTTCCGTACAGAGCATGGGGAGGGTGTCTTGTATGCATTAACACTTTCTACCGGTAGTCACATGTTGTCGGTACACTGCTCTCAGTGTCTCCCCGGGACGCATGTGACTTGTCCCTCCTGTTGTGTAGGTGACAGTGCAAATGGCCCAGTTTTTAAGCTCTAGTGACACACTTGATAGAATGATTCCTTTTAGGACCACTGCTGTGGGACAGCTTTTAGTCGACTGGTGTGTTTGTTCCTGTCTTGAGCTGAAGAAAGGGCGTTTTTTGTGTGTTTTTTGAGCATGTATGTACACATGTTTAAAGGGGGCTGTGTAATAATGTGTTTGTGTGTAACAGGTGCCCCACTCCTCTAGATTCAGACAAAAAAACTCAGGGGTCATGACCTCACTGACGTCTGACCTCATATCCTTAGTATGACATAACATTCCTGTTTTCTCTTTTTTTTTATTTATCTGTCACGCTCTTTGTTCTGTGTGTATTTTTCCCTCTGTATATTTTTAGATATTTCACTTCACAGAGAATTACCTATCTTGTGCACTGAAATATTTATGTGAGACATACTTCTTCTTCTCTCTACTAATTAATCAGGCATGAAAATCACTCACCTTTCGGCGAAATTTGCCGCTTTGAAACCAAAATAGGTGACCTATGTGAATCGTGTAGATTCGATGAGAAAATGTTTGGTGTGTGTGGGGGGGGAGGGATACTATATGAAGCCATACTATAGTATAATGTGAGATAGAAATGAATATTTAAGTAATTAAATTCACGTAAACTTTTCCCTCCGCTGCGGCTGTCAATCATTCTCCATTCAGCGTTCAAACAGCGCGCCGCGTTCGGTTACGACAGTCAACATGATGAAACTCTCTCTGCTGCGTGCTGTGACTCGTGTTGCTTCAAGCGCATCATTCTGCGCTCGGGATGCGCATAAGTGCTTTGTGCCGCACTGTATTGGAGTCTTTCATAATCATATCATAATACTTTTGCGCAATGAAAGATTATTAGTAGCCTTTTTTGTTCTGTCCTATCTATCATATGTTTCTGCCTCATTAAACAGCTATGCTATACATTTAAAAAATGTCTTAAATTTATAGTAGACTATATAAAATAATTGATCTTTCTGATTTTATCTGGTTTTTCATTAATGTATTTTACAACAATACAAAGAGCAATGTGTGACGTTTGACCAGATTTAGTGCTACACTTATTGTCTCATATTTGTCCCCCACTAAATAATGTTTTTTTTTTTTTCACTAAATGTTCAGATTTAATACAATTGTTGGTTTTCTAGACTAAATTTTAGTTATCCACTAATCTAGTTTATAATATAATTTTTGTCATAGGTTATGATCATATTTTTTTTTATTTGTTGTTTTTCTTTATAATGAAGATGTCTGTATTAAGTAGATTGTGTTTAACACACAAAAGAGTGATTATCAGTTCAACACACAGTTATAGAAATTCTACTTGATTTAAAAAAAAAAAAAACTGCACTGGTATTAGATCGGTATCAGTCGATACTCAGAATTTTTGGTATTGGATTGGTTAAGAATTTTTTTTATCGGGACATCCCTAATATTTTCTGGTCGGCTATATATCTAAGTTACCCAGGAGCTCTGTTGACATAGGCTATCTTGATGAATAGAGACGTTGAACACAGCAGGAGAGAACGCAACGTTAGCCAGCTAGCTAAAGCTCTGGTGGAAAATTATAGCTAACGCTACGGAGGCCATAATATTTTTGACTCATGGCTGAAGTTAAGTTTCTCCAGCTCTCCCCAGGATGGCAAAAAATGCATCTCAAAATGCATCAGATTGATGCTTTAAAATATGGAATATGAAAAATTTTCTTACGGGATATCCTTCTCACCTTTTTCACCCCTGACCCGTTTTCATGCCTGATTAATACAGTAGCACAAAAAAGTTAAAATACGTAAATAAAATTATACAAAAACCATAATGAACATCAAATATATTTCTGTCCTCATGAAAAGAAAGATAAAAAAAAGAAAAAAGTTATATGAGAGGAAAGAAAAAACTAGTTAAAATCACATGAGATGATGACTAAAATATATTAAAATATATTATTATCTTTTTCTCTTTTTTTCCTGGAGTGGGTTGCTTTTTTTCCCAAAAAGTTGAAAAATGCTAATAAATTCAATAACACATAAAATACAAATAAATTAAAGGGCACCTATTATGGCATTTAAAATGTTCCTAATATTGTTTTGGGAGTCCCCAACAACAGTTTTACAAGCATGCGATGACAAAAAACACTTTTGTTGTTTTATAATATGCATTACTTTTACCTGATTTGCTCAGTGACTCCCATATGAATCGTTCAGAGATTAATTTTTCCAAACCCCGCCTTTGCGTGACGCTAATCTGCGGTGATTGGTCAGATGACCCAGTCAGTTGGTTAACACGGAGTACAGTGTACAATGCTGTTATCAATTACATTGTGTTATAATAATGATTATAGTGCACCGCTTTGTAGTAAAAAAATCAAAATAAGAGAAGGAATTTAAGTTGAGTTATGTTAGCGACCATAGCCCAAAGTTCAGTGGTAAAAGCACATTCAGTCTTTGTTTGTGTTAGCCCAACGCATAAACATATTGATAATGTAGTACTACAAGGTTTTGCCCTATTCTTTATGACAACTCCAATAACAACGACAAACACTTCACATATTTCAATACAATTGACATTGAAGACTATAGAAGCTGCGCTGTGCGTACGCAACACACAAAATAATTATTGAGCATGCTACATAAAACATAAAAGCAACAATTATATTAATAATACTTACAGGTTGTGATTCGGAGGAGGAAGCTGATCCAAATAAACTTGGTACTGAACCTTCCTTCAATATCAGCCGGCTCGCAAATCCATATTTGATAGCATTTATGTTTGTGAAGCAATCATCTTCAAAATGACGCGAACAAAGCAAGGTCCGGGCTATACTTCTGTGGTATAGTTGTATATATGACCTGTAGCTCTTAGTCTTTGTTACGTTCCCCCAAAATGGTAAATCCAGGGGAAAGGGAAGCAACAATAATTTAAAATAACCAGGTCAAAAGAGAACAGGAAGTCAGAGTCATGTGCAGTTTAAACATATATTTATTACAATATGGACAAAGAAAAACCAATAGAAAACCACTCTCTCACAGTGGGACAATAACAAGCAAGATAAAGCAAACAATACACACCAACTAAATAACTAAGAAAAGACAAGATTTAACATTAACTAAACTACTAAACAATCCTCACTCCACTGAGGAGGTTAGCACACAAACAAACACCAAACACTGTTCTAGACTCACAACACAATGCAAGATTTGGTTCAACCCACAGGTTGAATAAAGTTGGTCTGCCAATGTGGTCACAACTGGAAGGAAGAGACATGAACAGAGCAGAGCATACACCTCACAACAACACTTCCCCCAAACTGTGGGAAAACAGTCTTCTTATCCTCCAGGTACTGAGTGGTAATCAGGCACACCTGGTGCCACTCACACATGCAGCCGAGACATGGAGGGGGAGGGGCCACCACCTAAGAGAGAGAAAGAAAGAAACACACCCCAAAACAAACACATATGACCCTTAGGGTCGTAACAGTCTTCAAATGCTCCTCCCTGGGCAGATGAAAAAAGTAGAGATGCACCGATTACAATTTTCTAGGCCGGTTCCGATTTCCGATTTTCATTGAGTTTGACCTGCCGATACCGATTTTAGCCGATTTCGATTTAATTTTTTCTAACTACTTTTTTATTTTCAATAACACAAATATTTATTTTCTATATATATTTTTAAAACACCATATACTTTTACTCAAACTCAATAATAAAAACAAGTTTAAATGGGTCCATTTTCTATAAGTATTTTCTATAAAGAGTCTTCATTTTCTTTTCTGACACAGCCTACTCCAGTTCTTGTTAAAACACACGACATGCAAATTCTGTGCATTTTGGGCACTTTTAAATCCTTTTTTTTTTTGTCTAACAAACGTGTGCTTTCGCTTTAATTGAGCGTGAGCAGCACAGCAAAAATAGACACGGCGCCGAAACCGCTTCACTGCTGCTCACGCCACGCAACGCTCCTGATTGACGCTCCCGCGCTGCTCCCGCGCTGCTCCCGCGCTGCTCCCGCTCCCGGTGTGAATGCATTCATTGATCAACATGCAAGCCGAAAAAAATACGCGCCGCTCAGACTTGCGGTGTGAAACGGCCGTAATTCACGAGGTTTCCTACATTCCGTGTGCACGTGTGATACTGATGTTGCACAACGTTAATCATGCGGCGCCCGAGTGCATTTGACCGGCATTAAATCGTCATATGTCAGACTGACCGGCCGGTCGCCAGTCATGGCCGATCACGTGAAAATCGTCCGGTTCCGGTCACGCGCCGGTCAATCGGTGCATCTCTAGAAAAAAGTTTGCTTTTGGTCGCACTTCAGAACACAGCGTCTCGTCGCCATGATGTTTTCAAGTTTTCCCTGGCGTCTACGAGCGCAATAAGTGGCCGTATCTTATTCAAATAACTTGTCAAGTTGACGTCATCTAGATAGAGAAAAAGCATCGTTCGTCTATCGATTCATATCAGCGACTCAGAGTCGACTCTTACTTTTGAGAGACAATAACTTTGGATACGGTGAACTTTCATATTTAAAACTTTGCAGGATGTTTTCGTTCACTTAGATCTGTTACACACTACATGAAAGGTAATTTTCAAAATTCCATAATAGGGGCCCTTTAAATTAGTACAATAAGATAGGATAATAATGAACATAAAGGTTTAAACAAAGAAAATAATAGTTATTTTCAAAACAAGTATTTAAAGTGATGCTAGATGATGACTAAAAATGTGTGTATATATATATATGTGTGTGTGTGTGTGTGTGTGTGTATATAAGTATATATGGTTAATAATAACCAAAATAAATCTATTTATTTTACATGATGGACTGGGTCCATGTAAAGTACAGCCAGCACAACACAGCTACAAAATGATTGTGTATTCAATATTCTGTTGTACAAATATATCCAGACAACTGATGAATATGTTGATTAAAGCAGTGATTGGCTTCTGAGTTTGCACGGTAATTTTACTGCAACAGATGCATAACTGCCTTCCTGCAGCAGCACTTACATTTGAAACCTTTCTCTGTCTCTCCTCTCTCTCTTTGATTGTCTGCACATATATTCTGCTTCAGAGCATATGATTAATGATTGATAAATGGCTATCATTAGCGTCATAATGAACTGGACTTAATGTTACCGCAGAAGTGTCAGCGCTTTATAGCCGGGTGGTACACTGTGTTCATAACTCACCCCAGACTTGTCCTCTATCGTAAGGTCTGTCTGAGTCTCATTGGAGAGGGAGGGAGGGAGAGATAGTATATTGTGTCTGATCCTGTGAGGTGATAGCTTGTCAGTCAGTGTGTATTGGAGAGCTCTCTCAGACTGTGCGCTGATGAGGGTTTTTGGCCGTCACACAGCACAGCCAGCCTATTTGACTCTACCTTATTGATCCGTGCCTGAGAGCTATCTTATGCTACTGCAGTGCTCATGCTTTTCCGTGTGTGTGAGTGTATTTATATCCACATATGCATTGTTATTACCGGCTGCAGCTTTTTGGGATACCATGGCACAGTGTATATAAAGCATACATAAATGATGAAATTATGCCATTACGGACATGTTCTTTGTGTTTCTGAGTAACACAGCAGAAACCAAAGAAACCATTTAAAACCACCAGACACCACATTAAACTACACGGCTAAGAATATATTTGCATCACAATGTATGTTTCACTCCTTATGAGGTTTATTCGGTTGATTTTCAGTATCATAAGGACTCCAGGTGTGACCTCTTATATGTTTAGACAGTAGGGGGCACTCAGACCTAAGTAACATTTCCGCGCTCATGGTTTGGGGTGGGGGGGATGAGTGCACTTCTTTTGTAAGTCTTCTGCATGTTGCACCAGCCGTACTCACACAAGACTCTATTTAATATTACCCCCTCCTTCCCGGGAATGTAAACATCACAGAGAGAGTAATTTATAGGTGACGACAGCCACAAATGCTTCTAAACGACAAGTGAACTGTTAGATTGAGAATCAATTACGTGTCATTTTTAGTTCCTTTTTTTTGTTGTTGGCTTTATGCCAAAGTATTAATTTTCACACATTGATGTCCCTTTGGGAGAGTATGTATTTCAATACCAGGGGAGATGTGGTCTTTGGCTGGTAATGGTGTCTGTCAGGGCTGCTTTAACATTTTCCCAGGAGTGCGCACTGCCTCGCCGTCATGTAACGTTAGATGTCATTCAGAAGATTAAATGAGTTTGCCAATGGATTTTCGCCAGTTTCTTTATGCAAAGGGACTGTTCACAAACAAGCCGAGGAGGAAAGGTCAGCAGCATTTTTTTTCAAATCCCATGCCTGTAATTTCAGTCTCAGTCTGACAATGAGGAAATGTAGGGAAACAGTGACTGATATTCTAAAACAAGAATCATTATCATTATAATACACAAAAATGCAATATAAGCACATATATTATGACAATTATTACTTTTCCAAACCCCTAGATATAAACAAAGGAGTACTGGTTTATAAAAATAAGTTTAATTCACTTATTAAGGTTGCATTTTTCACAAAATGTTCATGGCACCCAGAATATTTTGTTGAATGAATATCTGAACATGCAATAAATAATAATAAAAAAAGAACAGAACATCTGCTTTTCAAAATAAAAATTAAAAATATGAACACTTTAATAAAATAAAAAAATTATGAAAAAAAGCAACATTTTGAGCAAAAATCTAGAATACATCCAGATCGGATTCAGAACGATGATCAAAATATAGATGGAGTAGATTGAGTCCATCAACACCCCTAATGCTTGTTCTATACCTCATCCTGGGAGGACATTTCATCCGGTAACATTTGGCAGTTTTGATTTATAAGCTGTTTAATGTTGTTGATCACCTCATTTTATATTTTATGTAGCTGCTTTTGAGATCGCTTGTTTCTGCTTCTTCATTTCCTGTGTTTTGATCTGGAGATTCAGTAATCGTTCAGAAGATGTGCAATAGCGCCCCCTACTGTATAACAGAGAAACACGGAAAGTCAATGGTGGGGAACCGTAGTCTCATAAATGATGGAAATTTCCGTCAATGTAGGGGAAAGAGTTAACATATAGTAAACAGTCTAGTGGACAAAAGTATGTATTATTCAATGCATTATTATTAAATAGGGTTTCACTGCATGCTATGCAGCAGTGAGTTTGTCAAATATTACATTTCATCTAGCTGATGCACACTTTAAAAACATCCAAGACAGAATCACATTAGCATTGGATGTATCATTGTAGAGCAATCTGATAGAGTGCTGTATTGTAAGTAGAACACGCCACTTATTTCAATTAGTTTACCAGGCAGCTTGATTGACATCTGAGAAGAGACTCATTCATTTCTAGATTTTCATTTTCTCTCCCTCAAACCTTAACCCAATTTTTGAAGATCTTCTATGTATCATCATTTATTGGCTTCTTTGTCTTATGCATCTTCCTTTCATCGTGCCCAAATTTCTCATTTATCTTGTGCCGGTTTGAGCTATCGGTTCCATTGTTTGGGTTTATTAAGAGCTCAGTCGTGTCTGTAGCTGAGGCTTGCATAGCTTTTGGCTGTCTAACACACTGAACGCTGTGGGTGGCTGAAGACCAAGCCCACATCACCCTGTCATAACATCCTCCTCCTAGACTCTCACCTCTCCTCCCCTCTTCTACACACGTCTGCGATGTGTCTGGATCTTTGAAGAGAGGGAGTGCTGTAATGTTTAGCTACTTCTGCCCTCAGAATTAACAGAATATACACAACGAAAACACACCAATCCATTATAGCAGAGGATGAACTTTGTTCCATGATGTGTTTATTGGAAATAGCAATGTTCTTAACCCCTTAACTGTCACTTGCCCGTATACGGGCAATCTAAATTTACTTCACTATAAGACTATTAAATCCTAATCTAGTCATGACAAACTATATATCGTTGGAAAGGTCTAAGTCTGCTAAATAGATATTTGACTGCTGTTTTTTGCTACAAATTATGTAAGAAGAGTAACCGATGTTTTTTTGACAAGAGTGCGCCTCAAAAAAATCTGCACCGTAACAGGAGTTCTGACCTTTGTCACAAAAAGTTGACGCACACACCTTTAATAATTGAAACTTTGGGTTTTCATGCTAAAAGTTCATAATAAAACATATAATCTAGTATTTTTCAATAAAAAATTATAATATAATATTATCCTCTAAAAATTATAATATATATATTATCCTCTAAAATATAATATTATCTTTTTTTATCGCCTTTTTTTATTATATCACATATTTTAGTAGTTATCATAAATTAGGTATCATTTGAAAGCTTACAAACTGAGAATTCATCCTGTGAAAACAGTTTTATAATTGAACATTGCGTTACCATAGAAACGGTACTCTAAATAATTTTATCAGGCTCCTCCCCTTTTGGGCATCATTATATTTCATAATTTATGATCAAAACCTTTTCTAATCTTGACAAAACACATATTGTCAGAAAGGTCTGTGTCTCAAGGTTCCAAATTTTGTGACAGAATTGATATTTGGACAGAAAATTATTAATTTGTTAAGGCAGAATATATACAACTAAATTCAATGGAATTCAATGGCACCCGGTGGCTATTTTTGGTACTACGCCTAAACAAAATCTCATGGGAACTTCAATTTTTGTGATATCAACTTCAAATTTGGAACATAACTTGGTTAGATATATGGCTTTGGTTTTATAGTAATTTTAGAGTAAAAAATATTTTGTAAAATATATATTTTATATAAATAAAAAATATATAGTACAGTATATTTGATTTACTGTAAATTTAAACTTCTTGAAGTGTTTTCACTTTAGCAATAATCTGCTGAGTGTTTTCTTTAAAACAAGACCAAACTTGGGTATATATTCCAAAGCATTCTTGAATTACAACCATTTAAGTTTGAATAGTGCATTTTAACCCCCATTCTCAAAAAGGGGGGTGACAGCTAAAGGGTTAAATTGAATCGGAGGGAGTGTGAGAGTTTGCACTGTACTGCACTGTGTCGTGTTGATGTAGGGAGAAATTGTTCTCCACAGCTTGTGTTCACTGAGGTTTTTCTCAAGAGGACACACATAAACACACACACATCACAGATGAGGCGTCAGTAACCTGTAAAGGAAAATGCAAACCTGTCCAACAGTTTTTCGGAGGAACGTGCAGGACATCCCACTGACTTTATGAAGGAATGTGAGAAATATCTTTCCCAGTCTGTATTTGAAAAGTTTTAAACCGCTACAGTGAGCCATTTAATGTATTATTTCACGTGTAACCTTCATAAAATCAGTATGTATGTGTTTATATACATTTCAGGGACACATTTAATGGATCAAATTTGATTTTAAAGATGTGTACATTGTTACAGAAAAATTATATTTTAAATAAATGCTGTTCTCTTGAAATGTCTATTAATTTAAATCCTTAAAGAAATGCAGCAGGTTACCGTATTAGAATGCCATCTGAAGATTTGGCATCACTGGAATATATTATACTATTTTAAATATATTAAAATGGGAAACATTATTTAACATGTAATAATATTTCAGAATATTATAGTTTTTACTTTATTTCTGGTTAAATAAAAACATCCTTGGTAGGGCTGTCACTTTACGTTCGAAAATCGATTGCACAATCGATCGGACCAACCAACACAAGTTTCGAAAACGAAAATAGGGAATCGATTTTAACGTCCTTTTTTCTTTTCTTTCTTTTTTTAAACCAAAAATGTGTTTTAGGTGGACAGATCAATACAGTACACAGAACATGTAAGTTAGGATATTGGAAAATAACAATGTCTTTTCTATTAACCAAATGCGTTTTAATATTCGCAATACTTCAATGCAAGTGAACAAGCGCGCCGTTATTTGTTGCTTAGTGACGTGTGTGTTCAAGCAAGCTAGAAATGCACAGGTTCTGCGCAATACGCTGTATTTAATATATCAAGAGGACTCACGAGTTGCGTATTTGTGCTAAACCAGCGCAGCTTTGGCTACACGAACTTCCCCAGCAAAGTGAGTAAACATAGAAACACTCGTGATTTGACAGCGTTACCCGACAAAGTTAATTTTGGCGGGTGTTAATTTCAATCCCTGACAGTTGCGCTCCTGTTTGTCATTCTGCACGAAAGTTCACGCCAATAAATCATCAGAAATATTTCTGCGTCTCAAGCGCCCTCTTTACGCTCATTCTAATAATGCCTGTTAGTTGTCCGTGCAGGATTTGCCTATATTTAGTGTTGAAAATGGAAACGTCTTTAGACATGGAAAATCGATTTTACAATCGATTCAATCAACACTTATGTCTCAAAAATCGAACAGGATTTTTTCACAAAAGTGACAGCCCTAATCCTTGGTGAGAATATGCAACGACTTTCAAGAAACAAAAAAATCTTACCGACCCCAAACTTTTGAATGGTAGAGTATAAAGCCTTAAAATAATAAGTAATGCTTAAATAAATAATGTATTTGATTCTTGAAATGCAAATTTTTTTAATGACAAAAACAATAAGTGAAACAAACAACTGTGTAAAAATTAACACTGGCTGCCCTGTTGTTTTTATAAGTTTCTCACCTACAGTTATGCTAACATCTCTTTAATGAAAAGCAGCAGCCGAAGGTGCTGATAATTTTATAATATGTTACTGAAGGCTTCTGGTGGGATTTCCAATTAAGACACAATCTGCTATCTACTCAGATGACTAACAAGCACAACACCGCAATGAAAAGACCCCATGAATTTATCAGGCCACTTGAAATAACAGTCACCCTTTATATGATGTACTACCAACATTCCTGCCATGTGGGTTTTTTCATTATTAGCAAGGAAGGCAGGTCGTTTAATGACAAATTCATTAATGCAGGTTCCTCATTGTTATGTACTCTGCAGGCAGGCCCCATCACGCACTGCAGATGATGAGGGACTTTTCTATAGTTAGCATTGTTGGTTTTCATCCAAAATGGATCACAGAAGATCCTTGGATAATGAGGGATGCAGCGGCCCTTTCTGTGTGGTAACAGACGTATAGACCACAATGCACCGCTCGGCTTACATGACCTTCATTATCACACAAACCCAATTACAATGTGAAGAGGGCATAGAAAAGGATTTAGAAAACAGTTATCAAAGGGGGAGAAAATGTATTTATGCCTTTTCCTCCTCCATTGATGCTTCGTAATTGGTATCGATGGCAGAAAGACAATACGTGTGACTTCAGACCATCAGGAAAGAGTCTCATTTAAATTTGTCCTGTCTAATAAAGGCCTCTGTTACTCCATATCATGATAAAGTCAGGGTGGGCATTGTTTCTTACATGTGCCATGTGTGTTTTCTTGAGCAGGTATGATGGCAGTGTCTGTGGAGGGAGATATATGGGTGTGCTCCAGAGCTGCTGGGGGTGATAGGCACATGCACATAGAACCCATGCCAAATAAAGAAAAAGAAACAGACCTTGCCTTAGGAGATGTAGCACTGCATGGGATTCCTCACTCTGCTACCAGCACATCAAAAAGGAGAGCGGGTTTGAGAGTGGTTTGTGTGTGTTTTCATTTGTTGGCATGCTAGTAAGTGCTTTATGCTTCTTCTTTTTTTTTTGTTTTTTTTTTGTCTGTACACACTATAAAACATGTTTTGAGGGTGTCTGCACATTGTACTAATCTGAAGTGAGAAAGATGAGGCATGGCATATGCCTAATGTCTCAGGTGTATTAAAGGCCTTTGTTTGCAGGCTGAAAAACAGGATAGTGTATCCATAAAACGATGAGCCTGCATTTAATTAGTAACCTCTCTGTTCCCCTGTGAAAATCGTGCTCATAATTTGACACCATTTTCAAATGTCACAAGCGAGTGGTGTGATTTGAAATGAATGCTATTCATTATTTATTTTGTGTCATTGTGTCCGTCTTGCTCTGGTATTACAGTGATGCCTGTGTGCTTGTGTAATGGATTCCTGTGAAAACTGTGTGGAGAAATGACATGAATATATAAATGATTGAATGATTCAATGAGTTAATTAATAGGGAAACAATGTGGTTTCGGTATCGACGGGCCGCACCGTAACCCGATGGTGCTAAGTGTAGCAAAGGCTTTTAAAAAAAAAAAAACCTTTCCTGCCTAATAAAAGAAACGAGTCGTAGTGTGTGGGAGAACTGAACTCTTCAGTGATATTTACCGTGGATAAGTACTGTATGATTCACTTCAATGCATTACATACATAGGGAGGCAAGTACATTAGCTGCTCATAAGTGTAAACATGTACAAACCATTAGCCGTGTGTGTCTGTAGCTTCTTGTGCACTTTTCGGTTTGTGTTCGAGCTAGTGGAGCAGTGGTAAGCCCTGAGAATATTTGCTCAAAGGAAGGATTTATAGTTTGTGGAGCAACCCAAACAGATTTTCTCTTCCCAGCTGAAGCAAGCTGGGATTGAGTTTTCTATGATGTTTGTGTTTGGCCAATGGCGATGTTTCTTCACACACTAGTCCTCAGACCCTAGACTGACATTCTTGATATGTTATGTTTATGCAAATCTATCATAGTGTGGCAACATCACACTGGACACTTGTATGGTTTGTTAATTACTGTGCTAGTCGGAGGATGTAAAGTATAAATATATACACATGCATACAATTATATTCAATTATATAATTGTTTTCTCTTAAAGAAATAGACTTGATATTTTGATGTTGTGGGTTCTTTACCTTCTAGAATGAATTTGTCTTTGCCTTTGCTGTTCCAACTAGTATACACACAGGCCAAGCGATCAATCGCAATCATCCCGAACCCTGCCATTCACCGGACAGTGAGGAAGGTGTTAGGGGACAAATAAAAATATCCTGGAGTTCCGGATCATTCATTTTCAGATAGAGCTCTATAAGATAAAAGAGTGCTAAATAAGAGTGTTTTTTTTTGTCCTAGATATTTAGGCCTTTTCCTCCAGATGGTATGGCAAAGTATCTCAGTAATGCCTGCTTACAGTTTCTGGTATGATGACTGAGCACTGTGCGTACTGAAACTCACAGTCCGGTTCAGGCTGGGTTTGGTGTGTCTGGTGTCACATAATCTAACCTTCTTCCACTCTTTGATGTCATAGAATCCATCAGGCCTAGCCACTGTGGCCTGGATATGGCATGACCCCACGGCGGCACAGCGACAGCAGGCCTTCTGTCTGAATTTTTCTCCACACCTTCCTTCCAAAGTCAGAGGGACTTTGTTGAAATTTTAATGTCTCTGACCTAGATTCGTTTTTGAAACGCTGCGTATTTATGTGTGTGTGCTCGTGTGTAGGTGCGTGCAGGTGATGCATGTCAGTCTTTCTGCTGTCAGCTGAGGAAACGGCTTCGATTGATGGAGTGGATACGAGAGAGAGACACTATGTGAACAAAAGCTCATGTCTCGTATTTTTGATTTTGTTTTTCCTTCATTGCTCTTTTTTTTTAAAGGTAAACAGTGGGGGTTGGGGAAAGAAAAACTATTGATAAATCCAAACATTTCTTTAGTTTCTTTTAGAGAAAGACATGCAAGTAGGGATCTTTTTTCTTTTTGCAGGATAATTTGTTTTGTACACTTAACCCAGTTTTAGAGGGACATTCAATCTGTGAAACTCTTGTTTTATTTATTTATTATTTTTTTGTTAAAAAAATGACAGTCCTTCCTTTGACAGTCTTATCACAGCCCAGCATACACAATGAACACAGATATTTCCATGTTGACAAGATAATAACTAAACTATAAGTTATAGATACGTAAACTAAACATATAGATAAGTCTATATTCATTTGAATTGTTTCTATTAGATCAAGGTCAATTTAAGGAAAAAATATTTCACCTTTTCTTTGTTTGTTTGTTTGTTTTTAAATAATACAAATATAACAAATAATAATAATAATAATTAACCATTATAAAATTACAATTATTACTTATTATCCTGCAAAAATCCAGACAAAAGTAATGCATTTGAACAGGTTTTTTCCTTCTCTCACTGTTTTCCTTCCAATTAACAAATGGAGACTTGCTGGCATTTGCTTTTTTTGTCTCGGTTATTTGTCGTTGTACTTGCTTTTGGCTTCTGGTTTCTTGATCATTAGGGGTCTACTTGACCACAGCCATAATTCTTAAAGCTTCAGAAGATACAAAAGTGGTCCCATTCTAATTACTGTACACCCTCTGTGCTCAGCACTCTTCTCAGGTCGAAGGCTGACCCACTTTGACCGCCACAAACAAATCATTGTGTAATTAATACAGTTCCAGTCTGTTGCCCCTCTCTAGTAAGGACTAGTTAGTTGATGGTGGAAAGAGTGACGGTGAGGCAAAATAGAGAAGAATAAGTTAGTCCTCAAGAATGGGGAAAGCCATGATTCCTCATTGGTGATTAAAGATAACCTTTACCGCAGCAGAGAAGCTGTTAGCTTTGCCCTTTCATTGCCTCAAATTCCGTCTCTGACTAGCCTCTAATGATGCTACAGTACATTGCTTTCAAGGCAATTACACTAGCTACTCCCAATCGATCCCAAAGCAATGGATGCAGGAATATGGTACGGTCACGCTAGGCCTGAAGCCATAAGAGTAGCAGTAGGCTAGGCCAGTGGCAAGGTGGGATGCATTGTCGGACCAATTCCTCTTAACTCTGGTGGGACTGTGTTGTCCCTTACTGCTTGTACAGAGAAAATGTTTTACCTTCACAAATAAAAAAGGTCGTCTTGCTTTGGCAGGACAGATGTTAGCCCACAGCTTTGGCTGAAATGTTGTTCTGCAGATTGGCGGATAAACCAAGTGCCATTGCTGCATCTGTGCGAGGGCCAGCAGGAAGCTGGTCTACTTCCCAACAATACATACAATACTGAAAACACTTCTTTCTGTGCCTGCTAGTCATTATTTTGAATGATTTCACAGGTGCTAAAGCTGACACACACACACACACACACACACACACACACACACACACACACCCCAGCAGTTTTTACCAACCTTTTTGTCTTTTTTACCTCCAATACCCCATTGGTTAGGCTGAAGTATTCCATCATCAGCACCAAAGAAGAAATGATTTGCTTTTGGCTCAAAATGTATATAATGTTCATTTTATATTAATATGTAACTAATTTAGGTTGTTCTCTGAAAGTTTATGTGTTACTGCTCCCAGAACTGTCAAAGCAAGCTTATTAATAAAAAGAGAGGCAATAATTGTTGAGCCTCTTTTTCTCAAACAATTTGAAAGTGAATCACTGTAATAAAGGGAGCTTTACTCAGATAAAATGGCTAACAAAAGTGCATAACTAAAAATTAAATACAAATATTGATTTGCATTCTTCATATGATGAAATTCGAGTTCAACAAAAGCTCAACAAGAATGACAGATTACCCACAAAAGAATACATTGTCATTTGTAATTCATTCTAAACATTTCCAAATACCCCAGACCCAGTACCTGCTTTGGGAATCACTGCTATATATATATATATATATATATATATATATATATATATTCTTTTTAAATCTCTCGACTACCGCTTTGGTTATCACCTTGACGACTAGAACTCCCACCCAGGCAGTCGTCGTCGACCAATTAGGAGCGCAGGGCTCCTTGACTTTTCTCGCATGTTTTGTTTGCTCTGTACTGTAAGATTCCACTCACTGATTTCATGACAGCCTTGAGTACTGTTGTGTTTTCATCATACCGAGGTGTACAGATCGTGAGTGCAGGGTAATTTACCCCTTGAAAGTACATGGAATAGCAGCGCCAGCACTGATCTACATTGACAGAGCAAGAGCCGCTGTTTGTGTCGAGGTATGCGAGTCGGTATATTAAAGAGCATGTTTTTGAAATACAGCCCTCAGATGTTGTTGCCGCAATCTCGGAGGCGATGCCGCTCTGAATATCCTCTTTGGAGAAAAGTGCTGTAATTGAATTTAACATGAAGCAAGGTCAAAGTAAAGGGCCTTTTGAAAAGGAGCACTCTGCTCAGCTCTAATTTGTTGCCTGCAAAGCATTTGATTCTACGCTTTTCTTTTCTTTTTTTCTTCTCTTGCACTGCTTCTTGAAAAGGTGTCTAAGGGAGGCACCGGGTTCTACTCTACCCACTGCAAAAAACAACTTGGCTTTTCCAACTTTAGAGATGTGCTGAGTTTGGGGAGTCTGTCTGGCAAAAGTGGGCCAGTATCTGTGTCTTACATGCGCTCAAGCAAACTGCTGGTGGGAAGTTGCATGCTCTGAAGTTTGCACAAATGGTGTTCCTCAGTGTTCCTCTCCCTATAGCTCTGTATCCTTTACTCTTTCTTAGAGCTCTGACATTCTTAGAGCTGCCTGTTCCCAAAGCAGACTCAAGCTAGCTATTTAAACATATGTGCTATATAAGAGTGTTGTGTTATAGGAACAAGCTATTCTGCCATATCAGCAAACAAGCTCAGAAATGTTTATTGCTTTTGAGACACACCCTCTGTAGTGCTGTGGAGCATGATGACCAGTCTACTTCAGTGAAGCATAAATTTTTTTTAGGGATGCACCGAATCCAGATTTTTGGGGTTCTGCCGAATACCGAATCCATTGGTTAAGATTCTGCCGAATCCGAAACCGAATACCGAATTCTACTCTCATCCTCAGTCACTTAACACAGTAAACACATTAATGAAGTAAATAACGTCCACAGAAGTGGATTTTTCCTTTTATTTTATTTTAATTTAAAAAAAAAGAAAAAAAAGAATAAGCAACATTATTCATTTTAACAGCAGCAATGTTGTATTGTTTAGGGTCCTTGCCACCACGACAAGTCCAAATTGTATTCTTTTGACTGGGAGTACTGTCAAACAACACTTTTTCTGCTCATGAGTTCCATTTTCACTTTCTCACAGCATTCGAACGGTGCACTAACGAGTGGTAAAAAGGCGTGGCCCCTTTAAGAGCTGTGCGCGCGCCCTGTTGAACTGTCTGAAGTCTGTATTGTATCGTGCGTGTTGTGGGTTATTTCTGTTTGATGCTCATTTTTATCTCATTTTGTTTATTAAGTAATGCTGTGGACGGTAGAACGTGTGAAGACAGTTAAACGAGTTCAATTGGGGAATAAAGTGCGAGTTGTGAGATGGCAATCGCCTCCGTGAATCTGTCTGGCCTCTGCTATAACTTTAATGTTAGCTGTGAGCTATCCCTATTTTTCTTCCTAACACGACGCGTTAGCGTTACACTCATAGGTTACACTACGTAAACACCTTCCCGTAATCAACGGCGGCGTGACGTCGACCAGCAAGCCTGGGTTCGGTTCGGTAGAAAAAAATTCTAAGGTTCGGCAGAAACCGAACCCCGTTAAAAAGCCCAATTATTCGGCCGAATCCGAATCCTGGATTCGGTGCATCCCTAATTTTTTTTGTAGCTAAAATCTAGATGTAGCTTGGCTGGTAAGAGTATCGCCATGCTGATACAATCATGTATGTATTCTGCCCTACAAAGGCAAAGTGCAGTAACTACATATTTGGTCAAAATTGAGTTTAGACTGAAAATGGGCTTCATAACACCTCCTTTGTCTTATGACAAAAGCTCTTGGTCCAACTGGGTCCCGTTTTAGAGAAATCACTATGTCAAATTTGCAGTAACTACTAATTTGAAAACTTTAGAGGCATTTTTCTCAGTTTCAATGGTGGCGTAGTTACTGCACTTAGCCTTTGTAGGGCAGTATTGTTCAAGTTAATTATTAGTTATTAAAGGGGTCATGGCATTTGTTTTATTATGTTCCCTTAGGTGCAATTATAGTATTGCTATAGTTTTTTGGACAAAAACCTTTTAAAATTTAAGTTTTTAAGTTTCTCATCCTCTGATTCAAACAGTCTGTTTTGGGGGTGTTTCCCCTTTAAGAGTTCAGTGTTAACGCCTACTGTTATGATTTGGCTATGGCTAACGTCAGTGCTTATGCATAAAAAGTAGTTTTAAGATGAAATATATTACTTACAGTTTGCGGCACCGTTGTTGGGCCCAGAATAGTGGGCACGGCTAAGCAAAGGTTTTCTGGCAAAGCCAGCATCATACTGCGATTTGTTCTCAATATAGTCATCCTTGAAATGTAGAGAACACACGCTTAAATTAACACTGCCGTGACTGGGACGTCCACAAAAAATAAACTGCATCTATTTTTCCCTGACATCAGCGTATTCAAACATGTTGTTTGTCCACAGCCAGGAACACCACATCTGCGTGGCATCACAATCTTCTTGTAAACAGACCCACTCGCTGCACGTCGACTGAACACCTGTGGGTGCGAGCCGTGCGACAACGATGCTATGATGCGAAATGAGGCGTAGTTGTCCTGCGCTTGAGGCGGTCATATGCAAACGACTGGTACGTCACTTCATACCGTGACGTCACTTCATACCATGGATCCACAACGAGCTGTATTTAGAGCTTGATTAAATAAATTGTTTGTTTATAATAGGGTCTTAAGCTATGAAACTTTCAGGAAGTTTTAATGGTACAAAGACCTCTTAAATACCAAAACATCAAGGCAAATTTGGTTTCTCATGTCATGACCCCTTTAATTATTTGATGCTTTAGATCATTGTATATATTTAAATTAATGCTGTCAATCGATAAAAAAAATACAAATTAACCACACATTTTTCTATAATTGATAATAGGGATGTTAATGATTAATCAACGATCGATTAATTGTCGATAATACATTCGATAATACGAAACTCTATTTAATGGATTTTCCATTATTCCAATTTTTAGCCATTAATTATAGCCATTCAACATTACAGTATAATTGAAAGCTATCAATTTAAACATTTAATAGGCTTTAAAAATATAACCACTTTTAAAGGTGCAGTATGTAATTTTGACAGTTAGTGGTTGAAATGGGTATTGCAGTCCAAAATCAAAATATTGGAGGGTGTTGTGTCGTCCCCAACCCCACCTCCTCAGACTCAACGCTCACGCTGGTTGCCAGATTGAGGACAATGGAAGGTCACAAGCCTGTTGTTTCTTTGCTTTAACCCTCTGGAGTCTAAGGGGTTTTTGAGGTCTGTGAGATGTTTTGACATGCCCTGACATTTGTGCTTTTTTCAGTTGCTTATAAACATATTAATGGCAAAGGTGTAATTACACTCTATTTAGCACAAATAGGGGTACCATAATATGCGAGCAACATCTATTTACATATTTGTATTTTTGAGGGAATAATGTTTATGCATGGTTATTCAAAAAACTAAAAATTAAAGTTTCTGAAATAAGGCCACAAAACACATACTTAATATGTGTCCACAAGACTTTTGACTAATGGATGTAGTTGCCTAGTGTTTTTGCTTCAAAATGATCTGAAAATCACCCTGCCTAATCATTCACATAAAACAATACATTGATTTAAATTTTTTAAAACAGTTTTTGCTTCCAAAGGCAATATGCGCAGGGGCGTGACTTGCTGTGATTCACACCTGAGAAGACAAAGACCCTGCATAGTAATGAGCCTGCATACTAATGAGCCTTTCATTCAGGTGTGTCACACAAGAAAGAATGCGAGGACAAAAATAAATAAATAAATAAATTATATATATATATATATATATATATATATATAAAATACAAATATAAATGAAAGTCAAAAGCACATTTTTAGTACATAGTCATACCTGGAAACAAATCCTGTTCAAATAGGCTATATGGACCATTCTACAGAATTAGTTAGAGTTAGAAAGTTAGAGTTCTCAGAGAGGAAAAAAAGGTATTTTTTCACAAATTTTTTATATATTCAAATTGTATAATTTCCAAGGTAAACATTTCTAGTATGCAGTTAATTCTCATACTGTATTTTCAGAAAGTTTTGGAATCTCCTCAAATGTGTCACTAATAAAAAACAATAATATTAAGATTTCTTTTTACATCTATCTTGTCTTTTTTAAAAAAATTTTTAGTAGGCCTATAGCCTGGATTTTATCATTCATATTTCAAAGTTAAGGATTCATTAGTTTGATATAGTCTACATTGGAACAAACACTATAATAACATCTTAGATTATGAGCTTATTTTTGACAAAACATTCTAACGTTATATATTTAACATATGAGCAGAAACTGGTTAACTAAAGCTTATTTGATGTCTATTTTAGAGTAAAAATCTTTATAATCTATCCCAAACTAGTCAACTAAATGTTGTCTTTCATATTTCGTCTGTAACAACAACAGTGCGAATTCCGTTCATTCATCACACAGAGAAAGACACGCGATTCATTTTAAAACAGTATTCGCAAATAGAACAAAGAATAAAAAACTTACTATGATCCTCGCTGGATCCATGGCTCCTCGAAGTGAAATTAATCCAGCACTGAGGTAAATTATCCAGAATTATTCCTCACAGCCTCGAAAAACGACACAGACTACCGGTACATTAATCTGAACTTGGTGTTTTATCGAGCTCGTGTGGGCGTTGGCAAGTTTCAGATCATTTGCGTTTCTATAGCGCGCGCTCTCTGTGGGCGTGGTCACATTAAAAGATAATTAGCTGAAATGAGAACGCCTGGCATCTCTCTCTTTTTATATAGATTACATAAACACAGAATATTTGTTTTAGTTTTGAATTAGATAATTTAAAAGTACACACTTTTATCTAATTATATCTTATAAAGATATATTGATCATGCCTGTGTGACTAGTATTTGCGGAGTTTTGTTTACGTTTAGAGACGTGCTCTAGAAAAAAAGTTCACGGAGCACACCCTGTTTATTTTCTTTATTTTACAAAAGCACAATATTTTATTTCGATTGTAAGTGGACCCATAAAAAAGTAGACATTTAATAGTTTATTTTTTCATATTTCTTAAGTGTGTATGACCAAAGGTGACGGAGTATTTTAAGTCTATTTTGCTGCTATGTGAAAAAAATCGCGCAAAACGCGCCGGCGCGTTTCTCGACTCCAGAGGGTTAAAGAGGCTATATGTGTTTTTCTGAAATTTAAACTCGCGACTGACACCTGTGGCCAAAAAAACAGAACTGCTCTTCCTTTCTGCTCGCTCTCGCAGCGCGCTCGTACGTGCACACTTCACAAGTCATCTGCTGCAAGGAGGTCAACATTATGTTTACAGAGGTAAGAACAGTCAAATACATATATTCCATTGCACTGCTTGCGAGTGTAGGCTACTTGCTGACTAGCGGTGGTGGCAGAGTGATCTAAAACGTTTAACATGAACGCGCTCTACGTCACATCCGCAGACAGCGCGGGAAAAATCCGACCCGACAGAAAATAGGAAAAATAGGATACAGGCTTATAGGTGCACCCACTGTGAGCGGACAAGGTGTCAGTATGCTCAACAGGAGATGTTTGAGTCATAAATGGTAAAATAAAAAGGCTATTGTTACGTTTATTTTGGGGAAAAAGCTGCATATAGCCCCTTTAAGATTTTAAAGTAGGTCTAATGGGTACATTTACAGTAATTGAATAATCAATTTGACAATTGTGAAAGAGATCTCAATGTGGCACTGGCACGTTGTCTGAAGAAGCATTCTGTGTGCGCAGTGCCGCTGCTAGCCATTTTGGTGCCCTAAGCATAATTCCTTTATGATGCCCCCCCCCCCCCAAAAAAAAAACATTTTCATTTAGCATTTTCATTTATGTTTCATACCCCAATGAGGGTATGATTTATAAAAAAATAAAAAAAATTTAAAAGTAACACTTTAGTTTAGGGTCTAATGCTCACTAACTAGTTTCATTATTTTATGTTTCATCATGGTTTTATCATCACCGTGGTCCCGAATTTGAGGCAGGTTAGTTAGGAGGGTTCGGGGTTTCCCCGAGAAAATTTTGGATTTCTCTGAACTACAGATGTGCATTTTAAGATGTTGTGAAGGCAAAAAAAAAAAAAAAATTCGATAACAACAGCTTTAAAACCATGTCAGTGGGCAGCTGATTATTTTTCTCTCCTCATCAGCATCACACTCTTTTTCACTTTGTTTTTATCTTGCCCTGTCTCTTCCCCTCCTAAAGTTGTGTTTTTTTTTATTTACTAAAGGCTACAATTTGTATTTTATTCTCAATATGTACACATTCATTATTAATCCTGTGCCTAACATGATGAAAACGGCTTTGTTCATGTTTCTTGTCCCCTCACAATGACAGTAGCCTAAACTATTACACTAGGCTACATGTTACATAGGCCTATTTTCAGTTCAAAATGGCGAAATTAGACAAAACTATATTAGTTTGCCTAATTATTTTTTGTCATTCGTTTAACATTTATGACCTAAAAAAACTGTCAAATATGAAACGTTACGTTTAGCTACTTACATCTTATCTCGCACTTGACCGTACACTGAAGCGTCGAGTTGCACTGTTAAAATTCGCGCTCAGCGTCTGTGAACATAAAGCCCGCCTACTTTGATTTGATTGGTCATCTCAAATATTCTGACATTGACGAGCAGTGACGGACCAATGAGGCTCAGATGAACACACACACACCCTGTCCTCTCTGTTTCTGACGTGCTCTAGCTCTGCTCGGCGCTGCGGATTGAAGATGAAGAACGCGCTGAATCTGATTATAACAAGAAGTTTGATGATTGATTTTTCATTAGGCTATTTTTGGTGCCCCCTCAGCACTTGGTGCCCTACGCACAGCGCGTGATGCGCGTGGTGGGAGCGGCGGCACTGTGTGTGCGTGTTTCAGGTGTTTGGTAATAGAGAGCTGATTCACAGACAGCGCACCAGTACATAACTTTTTTTTGTCTGATTGTGTTTGAATGGTTTAATAGCACTTGAATTATTTATACTGTAGCACAGCCAAATGATGACACAAAAGGATTCTGGGGTAATTGCATTGAAAAAAAAAATAAATAAATAAAAAAACAACGTAAAATTAACACGTTAATTTTGACAGCCCTAATTTAAATATTTATATTGTATATGATATACAGTATATTTAGTAAGATATTTAATAAAACATAATACAAATAAACATGAATGTTTTTAATGCTTGCAATTTTTTATTATTTGTAAATATTTAAAATGTTTGTTTGATTAAACAACATTTTAAATATTAATAATCAATAATTTTATAATATTAATAATCATATTAGTATTATTATTATTATATACTTTTTCCACAGTTCATTGAATGAAGAAGCACACAATATGCAAAAAGTCTGAAACCAGATTCATAGTGGTTTCAGTGAACCATCATACTGGACAAATATCTGAAATGCACAAGAGGTATTAAACATGGCATGCAATGACCACAAAATATTTGCAAACTTAAAAAAAAAAAAAGGTATATTGAGACTTTTGGGTCAGAGTATTTGGAGACTTTCCGGTTGTGAAACGCTAGTGGAACATGTTCATATTGTGATGTGATACAGTCTGCTTGTATACTTTTGTGAACCTGAGAGTTCTGACTTTGTATATCCATTAATACTTGCCAACAGTTGCAAAAATGGTTCATAAAAGTGACAATAGTTCTGAGAAAAGACCACTTCATTTGATAGTTTGTTTCTAATGCAATGCAGTTACTGACAAAACATGTCAGAAAGTGTCCAAATTATTCTTGGCACCAATGTACATGTCACATTGTGTATCTTATTAAGTATTTGCTCATATCCATATTTCCTCTTAAGATCAGAATAAGTGTCTTTAGTTGAGTATCTGAAAGAGACTGCTCTCTTCCCTCTCCACTCTTGTGTTTTGCTACTCTTTCACTCCCCATCAGCACTGCCATTACAGTCCAGCCTGGTCGGGCAGATGGCCTCTGAGACTCTTTTTTTCTTTCACTTTAATCTGTCAAGATTTCATCACTCATTTATTCAGTACCTGATGTATTGCCTCATTTGGAGAGAGGAAGTGGCTTGATTTCAGCATGCACAGTGCCATGGTGAACTTAGGTGACAGGGAGCTGTGCTCTTACCCCGGGGCAGTTCCAAGGCCCCGTCTGCCCATCTGCCACAGATCTCTGGCCAGAGAGAAGCAGGGCGACAGACTGGATGGAGTATGTGGCCTCTGCCTGTGACAGAACATGGGCATGCTCAAAGTGAAGACACACGAGAGCCACCAAAGGACCGGTCGTGCATGATGATAACGTGTCACTTATGATGTGCTCGGGGATCATTGATCCTCTATTCAAAATTCATAGGCATGTTTATAATTATTTTGCATAATTATCAAAACATGACCGTTGTGAAGCGAGGGCATGATGGATAGGTGTTAACATAATCCTTCATGTCTGGAATCACTTGAAGCGGCAGGGGAATACGCCATTTGTTTGTGTGAATTTTCTTTCTTTGACAAGTGTGGTTGGTGTTTTTATATGGCTTTGGCTTAAAGCATTCTCATCGAGTTTTCTGAAGCCCAAACTTCATCCCATGATAGCTTGCGTTCTTAGGACCTGTTCAAACTGTGGCAGGGAGAAACACAGATGCAAGATGTTGACAATGCAGCACTTTT
This sequence comes from Semotilus atromaculatus, assembly GCA_031834385.1. Taxonomy (NCBI): domain Eukaryota; kingdom Metazoa; phylum Chordata; class Actinopteri; order Cypriniformes; family Leuciscidae; genus Semotilus; species Semotilus atromaculatus. The sequence goes on along the minus strand of JAULUF010000052.1, from coordinate 11,268,197 downwards.
AAGCCCTGAATAGAAACCTACATGGCGCTCAAGTCAGATGTCTTTGTTTGCTATCTCTCGTATTCCTGTCAGTCCCAATTTGCCTCAAGTTGTGGCAGCACTTTGTGCATTTTTCCTTTCTCATGCATGCAGTAATGCTCAAACTTACTAAAGATGTTAACACTTCCATCACACACTATTGGACATGCCCTCAATCTCTCACACATACATCATCATCTTTTACCAGACAGAATGCATTAAGTTTAGTTTTACCTATCCAGTCCTTGACGTTTATTACTGTGATTGATCGGCCTGAACTTGGGGCACATTGTGCTCAGGTTTCACTTCTCACTGCTCTCTTTCCTGTTTTCCACCCTCAGGGCCTGGGGACAGGGGCTGATACAGAAATAAACTGCTTGCAACTACATTAATCTCCTTCTTTATTGAAGTTGGAGTCAGAGTAATATCCCAGGGAAAGGTTTATAGCCTGCTAAAAGTTCTTGTGCAAATGCTCAGGAATAGTTGTGCAGTCATCGGCTCCAGGTGTGCTGTATTTACTCAACAACATGCCCCTTTATGTTCAAGCAAAAGAGAGTAGAGTCATCCCATGATCTCTATAAACTTCCCTAAAACTGATTTGTAGGCAATTCACACATGACAAGAAAATAACCCAATTTACAAGACTGCAGAGCTGATGGGAAACTCAATTACTGTTTTTTTTTCTTTCTTTGCTCGCTTGATCAATCAAAGATTGCATTCAGATGCAGATTGCTAGCAAACATATGGATTAACACACTCACATATTCTGCATTTTAGTGTTTCTGTAAACGACAGTCATGATATTTTATTTACTAGTTTCCAAAATATACAAAGAATAAAGATTACATTTTATGAAGTGCATGTTAAGTATATTCAACTGAAATTCTGCTTGAAGGAATAAGTCCCTTTCCATGCAGTTACACGGATCTTGGACTGGAGCTTTCGAGCTTCAAAACTTATCCAAAAGCAATATTAAAAAAATACATAAAATCATAAAAGTGGTCCATATGACACGTGCACTGTATAGTTAAGTCTTGTGAAGCAATTAAAGAGCTTTGTGTGGAAAAAAAACCCGGCAAATTTAAGATTTACTTAAAATAATTAAAACTTTGTAAATGACCTTTGTGTGTGAGAGTAAGACAAATAGTGATTCCTGATTTAGTTATTTTTTAGAGAGATCTTTTTAATCAATCGTTTCATGACCTGAACGTTTAAAAAAAAAAACGTTAAACTTACTTTCATTACGTATTCTCAGGCTTAGATATACGGGCAGCATTACATCTCCTCAATCCAACTCTATTTCTTTCTGTGCATCTATGCATCTGTCTATGCATGCATATTTCTTTCTTTGCATCTCTCTCACTTTCTTAACCTTTTCCAGAGATTTCTTGATCAGTATGTTTTGAAACAATGTATGTCCAGCATTTTTTTATCTACAAGTTTTTGGATAAAAGCTTACTTTACATATGGATGTGAAAGACAAGGTCTTTTTTGGGTTAATTGCTCACTGTCTACAGGCCGAGTCGGTTGGATCTCTCTTTTATATACATTCTGACAATGCCATGTATGAATGATGGAAGCTTTGATGATGGTTGTGCTTGTCTTCTCCATAATCAGCATGAGACCTCACTTTGAGCTCTTTGTTTGCATCTTAGAGCAGAGCTATCTTTATGCACTGCTTTAAACCAAATGACCCATAAAAAAAAGCCAAAGCTAATGCATTCAGTCTCTCAGGATGTTTTTATATAAAAAGGCTCTGTCTGTAATAGGGAAACGGTCCTAATTTCTGCAGGCTATGTGGATACACGTGCTTATGCTTAACAGCACACATAAAAAGAGACAAAAAGCCTCTGCCTTATTTTAGCTAGTTTTTATTGGTGCATCCTATTGGGCAGCTCTGTCAGAGTATAGGAATCTCCCAAAACCCTTTGCAGGGCCATTAACGAACCCAGAAGGGGGGATTGCATTAGGACCACCATGTTGTGCATTGAAAACCAGGACTCAAGCACCACAGATGCTCCTGTTCCCCTGTGCTGAATAAGGAACGTATCATTTCATTTCGGAGTAAAGACTAGAATACAAACATGTATCTGATCAAATAGAGCAGTACTTAGACGTTATGGGTCTTGTGCTAGTCGTTTTCATATTGCATCTTGGCAGGTAGGACTGCTGGGATTTCTTACCAGAGCTCTATGTATTATCCTTGCTTATGTGCATGTGAGCTTGTTAGACCTATGCTAAGCTGAAATATGGTGGCAGATAAACATCGGTCTCTGTTTGTATGAACCATGACATGCTGGAGCCCGTATGATGAAGAATCCTCTGAGGACCAATAAACGAGTAATAGCTAAGGCTCAGGCTGTTGGGGTTTGAGTACTTCCTCTGACTGCTTTTAATCCTGTGAATAGGGGTGCCAAGGGTCTGTCTCCTCGGTATATGAGAGACAGAGAGAGAGAGAGAGAGACATATCTGCTGTGCTCTGCTGTGATCCAAGCATCATTGTACAACTCAAACATGGTCTAAATCGCTTCTAGTAACATGATCTGACTTAGTTCCCCCGAGTGACTTTTCCCATCAAAATCGTCTTACTTATGCTAACATGCTTAGCATTGCTTCCTCCAAAATAGCTGCAGAAACAAGGTCTGTGCCAGCCTCTTAACGCATTTGAGAGGCATGAAGTGACATCCCCATTTTCAAAGTCAGGCCCAATATGAGTCAACAGCTTTGTCAGACGGAAAAAAAAAGAAACATCCAAGCTATAACCATATTAAATAAAATAAATTGAGAGACACATGAAAAGACACATTTATTGGTGTGTAAATATATCTACATCACTCCAAATTCATAGGGGCATATTTATACTTATAGTATATTTATAAATTGCACACACACATATTATATATATATATATATATATATATATATATATATATATATAACCCATTTGCTATTATTGATTATTAATAATTATTTCATTTATTAAGATTCAAATCAGTTGTGTAAATATTTGAATTATATACTATGTGTTTTTTTTTAAATAATTTTAATTGTCATTGAAAGAATGTAACAATGCAGACAACCTTTATACATAAAACAACATTTCTAAAATTTGAACTGGGCATGTTTTTGATATATGTAAAGGTTGTAGTTAAACTGGCTTTTTGCCGATACAAACCATTGTATGTAATAAGTATAGAGTGAGGACATCAGTGTGATACATACTTAGAACCTTATACTTAGAACCTCAGCACTGCTGGAGATTTTCCAACAGAACAACAGAAGTTGTTTTGTATCCATTCTGAAACACAAAAAATGGTTTTAAAGGCCTTTTCACTAAATATTTGCACACTGTGTAGGTACTGAAGTAATTGTTTGGATTAGTATACGAATATATGAACATGATCTCTCCTCCCGTTTATTTTCATTATTTAATCAGCAAGGTTTCATTGTTTAGTGTCTCTAAACTGAGATTTGAAAATGAGAACTCATCAATTAGCAGTGCAGTTGAAATGGCACAATCCATCTACAGAGCAGCTAATGATCTTTTCTAGAGGATGCTTTTGGAGTTTCATCATATCCTTTAGTGATTCCTTCAGATATTAATTTCAGAAAAAAAAAAAAAAGGTTTTGTGGAGTATCTCAGTGGTCTTCTCATCGGAGAGCCGGTTGATGCTCTGCTAGAGATCTGTCTAATGTCTAAACTTGTGAAATGATCCATTTATCCCCTGAAGCCTAGAGTAAAAGTCTGAGGACCCTTTATTTTCTCTCTTTTCTGATATATATTAAACCCAAATCATTCACAGCTGGAAAGGTTTTAATTTTGTTTTCTCGATTAGGGCATTAGGGCCTCAAGCTAATGCACACTATTATATCTATAAAGATTATTCGCTATCCGTGCTGTATCCGACTGCTTTTATTCTTCCCTCAGTATCCACTGACTCTTTCACATGGCTTTTCTGTAGATGATTTATCATAAGCCACAATGTAAGGAGAGAGATGGCCAATGTATCCCAGCATGCTGTTCTTCCTCTGTAGCCTGAGGCGAGACCAGAGAGCGTCAGTGTCTACTGATGGGCTTTGCTACAGGGAGAAGTTGGAGGGAATACCAATCTACCACACCGACTGTCTAAATCAGCAGGGCAGGTTTTGATGGACAGTGTGGAACAGAGCTCTAGGTCCCACGGTCTTCTCCCCTGGTAAAATAGACTGTGTTGCCCCAGGACAAGTCCAAAGCTCATTGACCATGCCTTCCAGAACCACTATCCTCCTCTTCTTCACACCCTGCTGGAGCTCTCCCTGGAAACGGTCAAGCCAGGCGCAGATGCAAATGTCCAACATGTTTGTGAGGGAATTCATGATTGTGCCTAGTGTGTCACCCAATGTTTCTTGATGTGTACTATAGAGTCAATCTGACCTCTGACCTTTGCTATTCCCTAACCTGCCAAGCATATCAAAGTTTGCTTCAGGCAACAGCATTTTTGCTGTCTTTCTGCAGGGCCCATAATTTATACATATAAGGTAAATTGAAGTCTTCTAAGATCTTTATTTTTCTTCGTGTGCACTGTATCTCATCATAACACATTCATTGAATAACTCTGATTAACTTATCATCTATACCCTCATATAGGTTATATATATATATATATATATATATATATATATATATAGGTTAAACAAATCTATTTTTTTTTAGTCATTGGATTATAGTGGTCTGAACTTTTCTTTTTTGTTTGGATTTTAAAAGGTATTATCTATTTGTTGATGGGAAATTTGATTTAAACAAATTGCATCTATCATTTTATTTACGTATTTTTCAAAAAATTACATTGTATATATTATCAAATTATACCAAATTTTCTGCAGTAAAACCTTAATTAGCAAATTTTCACATTTGTTTATTAGTTTTCTTAATTTTAAATAGTATCATCATATTGTATGCGGCTAACTTTGTTTTGAAATATGTTAAACATTACCAATGCATGCTTTCTTTAACTTATTCCCTGCCATTGACTGACTGTCATTTATGACAGCGCTTCCACCCTGGTGATGGAATTTTCTGACAATCCGTGTTTTCACTGTTATTCGGTAGAGATATATTACACATTTTCTGAAATAGTAAAGAATCTCCGGATCCAAAAACAAGTGAAGAAGCAGCAGAAACAAGCGATAGAAGCATTGCTTATCCACATGTAAGCGAACACGATCATCAAACATTAAACAGCATATCAATCAAAATAGCCTAACGTTACAGAAAGAAATGTCAAACCCACTAAGAGATATACTGTAGGACTGTGCAAGCTTTGGGGATGTCAATGGTCTCGATCTGCATGATGTTTTGATCATCATTCTGAGTCTGATCAGTAGTTCAATATGTATTTTTGACAAAAATATGATTTTCTCAAAAAAAAAAAATTTTAATGAAACTTACCCACATTAATGTGGACCCAAGTGTTCATTTAAATAATGCATAAATCAAGAACAAAATTTAGTTTAAAAGCATAGACTCTGTCTTTTATTTTGTTATATTGTATGTTCAGATATTCATACAACAAAATATTCTGGGGGCCATGATATTTTTGTGAAAATTATCAACAAATGATGGTGCCGACTGGCACCTTGTTTTTAAAAATGCTGACAGGGAAAGAGTTATGGGGGGAGTTCCTCATCTAGTACATGCACTGCTATATCCGGAATCTTATATGCATTATAAATCAGTATCAATACAGGTTACAGAGAGATAGAAGGATCAAAGAGAATATCCTGTTGAATAAAACTGTAAGTTGACCTATAGAAGAACTCACTTTAATCTTTTTACAGTGTACTGTGTTGATGTGGCAGGGCTGCGATTCATTCTGCCCGGACCCTGACCCTGCTTGCCAAAGCAGATTGTGGGACACCCGTTCCCGCTTGATTTAATTAGCTGCCCCCTGATATTTTATTCATGTTCACACTGGATTGTCATGGAAGTCCAAACCAATTGTGGGCTATATGCATTTATGGGATGATATTCATTGTTGTCATTGCAGCCAGTGATGGAACAACAGGCCCGACCCCGCTGAAGGATATGCACCATCAGCGTATTAATCCTTATACACAGGCCGGGCTCCTATGATAGATTTTCCATCAAAACGGATTAAGCTTTCATTTTGTATGTCCAACTATGAACTTAAGTGGGGGAGATTGAAAGAGAAAGAGAGTGTGGGCGAGAGAGAGAAAAAGAAAAAGCCTTTGTGCAGTCACAATTAGTTACCTGTCAATCAATCTCAGTCTACCATTACTTTCAGACATATATGCTTTCACTCTTATTCTCCATGAGGCTTTTATTGCGGCTCGGTACTTTTGCTGCAAGTTATACTGGTAGCTTCTCAACAGACCCTGATCTTTCTTTTCAGCTCTTCAATTCTTTCAATCTCCTTTCACTCCTTTTGCAGATGCAAATGCAGAGAGAAGACAACACAGATCCACATAGATTTTATTCACGGACAACAACAAAAACCTTGTCTCTGAGACCTCGCAGTTTCGAGAAATATTTGCTAAATCTATTGTGACAGGCGTGACATTGACGAGAATGGCAGGTTGTCAGGCTTTGGCAGATATTTTGCTTGTTTGCTTTTCCAAGGCATCGAGATCCGTAACTTTACATTTTAAAAGCTGATTTCTTATTTCCAGTGAAACCATTTAGCCTGGGTTATTGGTTTAGTGCTCTGCGTGGTGGGCAGCTGCTGCAGTAAGAATTGGAAGCTTTGTGGAGTGAGACACAGTGAATTGAGGAAGTGGATTGAGCTAAAGTCGATGCTCTGGCATCCTTACACAAAGCCTCAGCTCTTCTCAAACTTTTGGCCCTCCAGACAGATAGAGCTTAGAAGTAAATCTTTATTGTCCTCCCGAGAGGACTCACCAGTTTTGTTACACTGAATACGATTCATGAATTTAATAAATAGCAACTAAGCTGATGTGAGAATTTGTTTTAAGAGTGTATATCATGTGATGAATTTCAAACTGTTCTTGGTCTTACAAACATTTTTAATGACTTTTCACATTATATTTAACAATGCTAAACCAACAAAAGACTTTAGTCATTCATTTATTTTTGTAAAATACTACTGATAAAACTCAGAATCTATAACTACACATCATATGAACAGCCAGTTGGTAACTATAATGTTTTAAGTCTCACAACAGTTACAATATAGCACAGTAAATTGTAAACTGTATAGTATGTTTCTACTGTATTTGTTCATGAGTGAGTACATGTTCCACAACGAGTTTTTGGTCAATTAAGCATCGATTCATTAGATTAATTATTAATAAATTATTAGATTGCTGTATGTACGTACAGTATATTCATTAGCGCTTTTGCATTACGGTGAATAATAGTGCAGGAAACGCTGTATTGTAGTATGATTGCCACCTGCATCTGCAGATAAAGTCATGTGCAAGAACCATTTTATTTCATAAAAAAAAAAAAAAAAAAATATATATATATATATATATATATATATATATATATATATATATATATAATATTATTATTAAATAAATGTATTATTAGGGGCCAAGCACCGCAGGTGCGGAGGCACCTATTGTATCTGTTCCCGTTCTTCTTCTTATTCTTTCGACTGGTAGTCTATGGCGGCCCATAGAACTGCTTGCGGGAAAGAGGACAGTTAGAGGACAGTCTGAAAAGTCTTGATAGCAAATTTGGAGTCTCTATCTCAATCCCTCTAACGCCACCAACTGTCCAAAGTTTCACTCATGTCTATGCTAATCACTTTTGAACTATAATGGCTAGTATCACAATGTCCTCTTATTCCTTTGCTCCGTCATGATAATTTGCCCGCCATTTTTAATTATCTGAAAAACCTACTTTTTCAAACTCCTCGAAGGCCGTTGCACCGATTCTCACCAAAATTGAATCAGATCATCTCCAACAGATCATCAATAGAATTAACGAATTAATTGGTTTAACATTACGAAACTCAGTATGTGCCGTCAGCACCATGCCCTGGAAGTACTCAAAACATTTCGATACAGCGCCACCTTTTGGTCAAAAGTTATAACAAAATTTCAAAAAATGCTAATAACTTTTGAATAAATCTGCGTATTTTAATGCCACTGGTCTTAAGTTTTGTCATTGTCACCAGACTCTGACCACATCACATCAATTTTGTAACTACACCACCTATTGGTCGAAAGTGATAATCCATTAAATCACATTTTTAGTTAATGTATGTGATTTTTCAGCCATTTTGCCTAAATTCATCTTTAAATGTCTTCAATTGCTTCTTGCTGCAGTTGGTCTGACATATGTTGGCATGTCTTGTCATCTTCTTTGCGCTTGGTGCCGGTAATGGCTGCTTGCAGCTATATTTCTTTTCATTTCCGTACCTTATTTACAAGTTACAAAAAAAACAACCTTCCCTTGATTAATTAAGATGTTGTGCCGATGCAGTTGTATGATGTTTAATTGCCAATGCATTAATGTTGGGAGATTATTGTCTTTCTTTGTGACCATTTTAGGTAGTTCCCCATCGAGGGAACTCAACACTGCGTCGTCGTGACGACACTTTGGGGAATGCCCCCAGCGTAGCGCATCTGAAGTATGAATGAAATCTGTCCAATCCTGATTGGTGCTGCGTCATGACGTAGTAGATGACGGCATAACCGGAAGATACAAAGGGACGCCCAGTACGCACACACATTAGCTTTTTTGCTCTTCAGCCTAAGCGCTCTGTGTGAAAACTGTTTGTCATATTTACTGTTGTCTGTCCTTGTTATTATCAGCATGTCTAGCGAGCAGTTTAGACGGTGTGTGCATCCGTGTCCACTCTTTATTACGGGCACGGACACACACCAGCTGTGTGTGCGTTGTCTAGGCGTGCAGCACGCTAGAGCGGCTCTCGAGGGAGCCGCTTGTAGCGAGTGTGATAAGCTGCCGCTTAGAGTGTTGCGCTCGCGGCTGGCCGTGTTTGATGAGTCAAGCGGCCAGGCTCGCGAGCCTCACGGTTCTGGGCCCGCGGTTGCCGAGGCAGCGCGACGCCGCAGATCGTGGGGCTCACAGATGGATCTCTCAGCGGGACACGGGACTGCTTCGGCATCTTCCCGATCCTCGTCTGAAGATTCAGATGTTCTCCCGCCCCGTGTGGAAGCCCGCGATGCGGTTTCTTCCCTCGAGGTGGATGAACAGATGCTTCATTTATCTGGTTCTGAGGAATCAGATGAGTTAAGCGTCGGGGCGGGTGATGGGGAGCCTAGTTCACAGCTTCCCGCACCCGCTCAAGAGGAGCTGGTGGAGGTTTTGACCCGCGCTGTGGCCAAACTAAATTTAGACTGGCCACAAGAGGAACCAGAAATCCAGCCGCCTAGCAAGCTGGATGAACGTTTTTTTAGGCGCAAGTCTCAACCTCCACGCCGGGGCCTTCCATTTTTCCCTGACTTGCATAATGAGTTGTGCAAGTCGTGGGAGAAACCATTTTCAGCCAGGCTCTCCAACCCCCCAGTGCTCGATTTCTCTAATGTACTGGGGGCGGCTGAGCGTGGCTATGGGAAATTACCTCGGGTGGAGGAGGCTCTCGCGAGCTATCTTTCCCCTGAGGCCGCATCTTCCCTTAAGGCCCCGGTACTGCCCACCAAGCCATGCCGAGATACTTCCTCGCTGGTGGGCAGAGCTTATATGGCAGCTGGGAGGGCTGGTAGTTGCTTGCACACTATGGCAGTCTTGCAAGCCTATCAAGCTGACCTCCTTAAGGAGCTGGACGAGGGTGAGGGTCCCTCTCCTAGTGATATATTGGAGCTGAGAAAAGCCACCGACCTGTCTCTCCGCATCACCAAGGAGACGGCCCGTGCCATCGGCCGCTCCATGGCTGGTATGGTGTGTGTGGAGAGACACCTCTGGTTAAATTTGTCGGGAATGAGGGAGAAAGAGAAACATTTTCTTCTCGACTCCCCGATTGCACCTTCCGGCCTCTTCGGCGGTGCTGTTGGTTCAGTAGTCGAGAGGTTTCAGGAGGTGAAAAAGCAGTCGGCGGCTTTCCATCAATATCTTCCTCGTCGCTCTGGCTCCTCGGGGAAAGCGGCCCCAAGAGGGCAGCCTCAGCCGCCTGCCAGCTCCTCGCACCGTCAGGTGCAAAGACAGAGCGTGGCCTCCCGTGCCCCTCCCGAGGGAGCCTGGCAACGGAGACGGCGCTCTCGAGGTAAGCCTTCTGAGCCCAAGGTCGATCTGAGGACCGTCCTTCAGGCAAAGAAGGCTTCCTCCAAGCGGTCCTAATTGCCGGACCGCTGAGAGCTGTCCCCCCCGGGGTGGAGCGATCGAGGTCGCCTCCATCCCGGAGCTCTCGGGAAATCAGTGCTGTGTTCCCGCCGTCCGGTGCGCTTCGGGCCACACTGATTTCCCGCGTACGCACGCCGCTCCAGCCGCCTCTACTAAGACCTGCGGCTGGGCACCGAACGCGTCCGCCCACCGAAAACCGTTCTCGACCACTCCCTGCCGGCCAGTCGCTTCAGGGGGTCGGGAACGAGTCTCGAATAACACCCGAGGCCAGCCTCGAGAGGCTGGTTCCCTTAGTAGAATATCTCGGCGCATGGTCATGCCTTCCGAATATTTCTGCGTGGGCCCTGCGTACTGTAGAGCTGGGTTACAGGCTGCAGTTCAGTTCCCCTCCCCCGAGGTTCAACGGGGTGGTCTGGACTGTGGTCGGCCCAGAGCAGGTTCGGGTTATGGAACAGGAAGTTCAATCCCTGTTGGTCAAGGAGGCCATAGAACGTGTTCCTCTGCCAGACAGGGAGTCCGGGTTCTACAGCCGGTACTTCATAGTTCCCAAGAAGGATGGGGGGTTGCGTCCAATAATAGATCTCAGGCACTTGAACCGGTCTCTGAGGAGATTCAGGTTCAAAATGCTCACCATTCCAGCCATCGTGAGTCAGATCCAGTTCGAGGACTGGTTCGTCACGATAGATCTGAAGGATGCATACTTCCATATTTCCATCCTTCCATGTCACAGGAGGTTCCTGAGGTTCGCTTTCGGGGGCGAAGCGTACCAATATCGGGTTCTTCCCTTCGGCCTAGCTCTTTCCCCTCGCACCTTTACCAAGTGCATGGATGCAGCGCTGGCTCCGCTAAGACTCCAGGGCATCCGTGTACTCAATTACATCGACGACTGGCTAATATTGGCCAAGTCGCACGAGATGGCAGTTCGGCATCGAGATGTCGTTCTGGCCCACATCAGGTGCCTGGGGCTGAGACTCAACACAAAGAAGAGCGTGTTGACGCCCTCCCAGAGGACTACGTTCCTGGGGGTCATTTGGGACTCCACGACGATGAGGGCACAAATGTCTTCCGCACGCGTGGAGTCCATACGGGCGATGGTCTCCAGAGTGAAGCTAGGCCACAACCTCACTGTGAAGCAGTTTCAGAGACTGCTGGGGCTCATGGCAGCAGCGTCCAGTGTCATTCCTTTTGGCCTGCTACACATGAGACCCCTACAGTGGTGGTTGAGAGCCAAGGGGTTTTCCCCGAGGGGAAATCCGTTCCGTATGATCAGGGTAACGCGCAGATGCCTTCGTTCTCTCGTCATATGGAGGAAACCTTGGTTCCTGTCCCAGGGACCGGTGCTGGGAGCATCATGTTGCCGGAAAACCGTTTCAACAGATGCCTCCCTCACTGGTTGGGGCGCGGTCATGGACGGCCGCTTTGCGAGAGGTCTGTGGGAGACCCGGCATTCTTCCTGGCACATCAATTGCCTGGAAATGCTGGCGGTCTACAAAGCTCTGAGGAGTTTTTTCCCGGACCTCCGCGGCCTCCATGTCCTGATACGCTCGGACAACATGTCCGTGGTCGCGTATCTGAATCATCAGGGGGGTCTGAGGTCGCGCCCTCTATGCAGACTGGCACACCAGATCCTTCTGTGGTCCCAGGGGAAACTGTCGTCTCTCAGAGCGATGTATGTCCCCGGGGTCCAAAATCAGGGAGCAGACGTCCTGTCGAGGCAGGGGCTGAGGCCCGGGGAGTGGCGACTCCACCCCGAGGTGGTGGAGGCCATGTGCGTGAGATTCGGCCCTGTGGAAGTGGATCTGTTCGCGTCTCTAGAGACGTCCCACTGTCCACTGTGGTTCTCTCTCAGGTATCCAGCTCCGTTGGGGCTGGACGCCATGACGCAGACGTGGCCGAGGCTGCGTCTGTACGCATTTCCCCCGATCGCTCTGCTCCCGGGAGTCCTGGAGCGAGTCCGCCGGGAGGGGATCAGCCTACTTTTAGTAGCACCCCGCTGGCCGACCCGGGTTTGGTTCTCGGACATTGTAGCACTGCTGGACGGCCTCCCGTGGCAGGTCCCTCTGAGGAGGGATCTGCTGTCGCAGGCAGGGGGCACAATATTCCACCCCCGGCCAGAGCTGTGGAACCTCTGGGTCTGGCCCCTGAGGGGGCTCGGTACTTAGAGGCTGGCCTGTCAGCAGGTGTTGTCGAGACCCTACTTAGCTCCAGGGCTCCTTCCACCAGGAGACTGTACAGCCTGAAGTGGAATGTGTTTTCCACTTGGTGTAGAGAGCGTGAGGTGGACCCAGTTAACTGCCCAGTGGCTTCAGTGCTGGAGTTCCTCCAAGATCGTTTCTCCGCCGGTCTTACCCCGTCCACACTTAAGGTGTATGTGGCTGCCATTGCGGCTCTCCACTCGCCTTTAGGTGATGGGCCTTTGGGAAAGCACCATCTGGTTGTACGTTTCCTCCGTGGGGCTCGGAGGATAAGGCCTGCGGCTCACTCCAGAGTCCCAACATGGGACCTGGCGGTGGTTCTTGAAGGGTTGGCTGAGGCCCCCTTCGAACCACTGGAGTCGGCTGAGGCAAAGAACCTGACCTTCAAGGTGGCCTTTCTCCTTGCCATCACTTCTTTGAGGAGAGTGGGGGATCTCCAGGCCTTGGCTATAACGCCAACTTGCCTGGAGTTTGCCCCTGGCGGGGTTAAGGCCATCTTGCATCCAAGACCGGGCTATGTGCCCAAGGTGCCGTCTAGTGCGCCACGGTCAGTGGTTCTTCAGGCCTTCCATCCTCCACCTCATGGGACGGCGGAAGAGAGGAGACTTCACCTGCTCTGCCCAGTCAGAGCCCTAAGGGTTTATTTGGAGAAGTCTTCTCAGTGGAGGAAGTCAGACCAGTTGTTGGTGTGCTTTGGTTCACCCAAGAAAGGGCTGCCTGCATCTAAACAGACGATCAGTAATTGGATTGTCCAGGCTATAGCCGCGGCTTATCAGGTGCGCAACTTGCCTTCACCTATGGCCGTGAGGGCACATTCCACCAGGAGCATGGCCTCCTCGGTGGCCCTCCTTTCTGGCGTCTCGCTTCAGGAGATCTGCGAGGCGGCCGGGTGGGCCACCCCGCACACCTTCATACGTTTCTACAGTCTGCAACTCCCCGTGACGCCTGGCGCCAGAGTGCTCGCGTCCTAAGTGTGCCTGGTCTCCCAGCTTCACACTAGGGCGGGCGTGATTACGGTGTGGCATAGTGGGTATTTCGTTCCCCAAAGTGTCGTCACGACGACGCAGTGTTGAGTTCCCTCGATGGGGAACGTCTCGGGTTACGACTGTAACCCTTGTTCCCCGAGAAGGGAACGAGACACTGGGTCTCGTCGCCACACCTATCACGATCAGAGCGCTTGCTTCATCGCAAATGAGCTAATGTGTGTGCGTACTGGGCGTCCCTTTGTATCTTCCGGTTATGCCGTCATCTACTACGTCATGACGCAGCACCAATCAGGATTGGACAGATTTCATTCATACTTCAGATGCGCTACGCTGGGGGCATTCCCCAAAGTGTCGTCACGACGACGCAGTGTCTCGTTCCCTTCTCGGGGAACAAGGGTTACAGTCGTAACCCGAGACGTTTTGTGTCGCCAACGGATAGAAGAAAACAAAGGAAGACTGCATCGGGGTGCACTCTTGACCTCTGAAATGACACTCAGTAATGTGTCAAGATGCGTCTAGGCAATTGTAGCACATAAAATGATTTGGCACTGGTGGGATCGGCAGAGATGGGGGAGTGTAACCGCTTCAGGATTTATCTGGGTGTTGTGAAGCGCCAATAAAAACAGTTGCCCCCTTTTATTTTGCAGTTAGTATGTGTCACAGAAACCGCTGTGCAAATATTGGCTATCCCTTGCACCTGCTGCCATGACGAGCTCCTCCTCCCCTCCACCGGCCTATTGATAGTCTCTTCATTTTTCACTTCACAAAAGAAAAGCAGCCACACAATGGGGCCACATTCCAGTAGCACCCAGCCCGTCTCTACCGCCCATGCCGTGGGTAAACACAGGAGGGGTTTACCGGCCACAGGGTTTACCGCTGTTTACATGGGGCCCTAAATTGCAAAAGCAGCATGAGATTACTGGACTATCTAGACAGTGCTCAGGACACAGCAACCATATAAACCCCCACCCCAGGGTCGGCTCTTCCCCATCATTAACATATTTGAGTTCCCCAGCCGCACTGGAGAATGCTGTGAATGGGATTAAGTCAAGCGTCCCTTTCACTGTCTCGTCCGCACTCTCGCATTAATTCATGTGCTCGTTTGTCCCTCTTCACCAACTTTAAATCCTGTTAATTCTTGCTCTCACATCCATATCCATTTCCCTTGCAGCATCAGCTGTTTTCTAGAGGGTTAAGGTAGCTGAAAAAGCCAAATAAAACAAAATGTGGAGACACTGAGGAAGTAGGATTAAGTACTTTCGGGGTTGTTTTGCCCGGTTTTGTTTTTCCATTCGAACCGAGAAGCAAACTTTTCAAACATATTGACTCCAGCAGTGGTTGATGTTCTCAAAAATCCCAATAATGAAAATACTCACCCTCATCTTGTTTCAAACCTGAATGACTTTCTTGAAATGCTATAGGACTGAAGGCATGGCAACTGAGGCTATCAGTCCTTAACATTGTGCTAGCATTATTGTTTGTTTCACGGAAGAAAAAATGTTTTATGGTTTTAGGACAACATGAAGTAAATGGAAGTGTTGAGCTAGAGGCCAAATGATTTAGCTCAAATTTGTAATTGTGTTTTTGCTGTTCTTTAAATCTCAATAAATGCGCATTGCTGCAGTCTTGAAGGTCTACTTTTGTCTGAAATTC
Source organism: Semotilus atromaculatus (assembly GCA_031834385.1). NCBI lineage: Eukaryota > Metazoa > Chordata > Actinopteri > Cypriniformes > Leuciscidae > Semotilus > Semotilus atromaculatus. Next base: position 11,253,075 of record JAULUF010000052.1, on the reverse strand, counting down.
TTCTTGACCTCAGAACATTATCTGACCTGTGCTGACAAGAGCAGATGAGTGTTTGATGAAGAGACCCACCTTATCAAAGCCTAACATGCCTTTGTAGAAAACATCCTGAAACGTAAAAAAACATAAAATAAATGTTGACATTAGGCTTGCTGAAGGAAGAGAGATGAATTAACATGACAGGGGTAACCTGAAATGTGTTAATCTGCCCGACATACTGTGTCACAGAGAAAAGTAGCTTGTGGACAGTTTTGTAAAGGAGAGAGATGTGTGTTTCCTTTCCCTAAATTAATAATTAAACTCACTCTCATGTTTCATTTTATTTAATTGTATTTCATTTCATAAATTTTTTTTGTGTCTTTATTTATTTTATTTTTTAAAATGTATTTAGCTGTTTCTTTTTTTTATCTGTTCCCCACAAGCTATTAAATGGCTTCAGTAGACTTTAAATACTGCATAGATTATACAAATTGATTTTATTGTACTGTTATGTTTTTTGTTTTTGTTTGTCATATGGCTTTGGAGCAATTTGAGGGTAGGTACTATTTCTTATCTAATTCACCCTCCTTAAAAAGCAGGAATATGCTAACTTACTGCAGCTAGTTTTCATTTGTGTACTTTTTTTCAGTGATATTCAGTGATATCTCTTTCTCTACTGTGGCATGACACCAAAGACTCTTTTTTTTCCTACTGTCACAAAAGACTTGCATCTGTTTGTGTAACTATTCATCTTACTGTTCGTGTAAATTGAACTATCTTTTGAAAAGGTTTTTCTTGTTGTTGCTGTTGTAAGATCAGTAAGAAGTAATAGACTTAGATTATCTTTCTGATGGTCTTTGTGATCTGTCTGTACATAACCAAGGAATCATTGAAATGTGATTTACTTAAGGCAGCAATAGAGTCATATGACACCATTCAAAACACACACACATGTTGTATTTAGTAGTATATGATTTAGTAAATTCAGATGTGAATACATTACAAGCTCTCTTGATGTATCTAATAGTATTATTTCTCATATGATGTTATATTTTGTAATCCTTGAAAGATGTCTAAAGCCACCGCACACCCATAGACGATTACCTCTTTCTCTGCCGTGTACCACAAAACAAAGCAGCACTTGCGCTGCAGCAACATCAATTAATTGGCCACAAATCTCCCCCTAAAATAAGCCATTAAGGAGGCAAATTGCTTTAAGTTTATATAATTAATTAATAAAGTGAGTGATGAAATGGAGACTTATCAAACAAGCTCGGCTCCCATTAAAGAGGGCTCTCACTAGACTAGCTTATTAAATTTGGTCCCGAAACAGTGTTTACTGCGTCGTGAAAAAGCCATAGAAATGCAGAGGCATTGAGAAAAAGAAATGAGTTTGTATAATTAGGGACTATTAGGATATTTCAATCCAACAGAGAGAGGGTGGGATGAGTGTGGGATGAGCTTTAAAGGTAGTATCGCTTGCCGCTTGTTTTTTTCCTGAAGGGAACCATTGTTAACCCAAAAGCACACGTGTAATAAAGACGGTGTCCCCTTTACCCCACAAAAAAGGGAAAGGAAATCATCTCTTGAAAATTGCTTTGCACCCCCCTGGCTTGATCCTGAAACTAACAGGCTGTATTGTGAAAACGTCAGCTCTGCGCTGTGAGATTTTCATATAGGGGAACAACTTCCTGCCCTCTGGCTGACGTCTCTTCAGAAGGAACGTTGACATTTGCTCTAAAACTATTATTGATGTCGTACCTCCCTCCAAAAAAGCCAGAGGTTTGCCGTTGGTCTTGTCAGGACAACACATCCTTAATAGTTATTTAAACCCCACCCTAGCCTTCCTTACATCCCCGTTGCCACTTTCTCAGACAGACAGAAAAGAAATAGACAGCTCCTCTGGTGCTTAGTTTTTTTCCTGTGGAGTAGGAAGGAAAGAGAAGAAAAGTTTCTCATCAGAATTACATCTGCATAGCTCCCAAATGCCAAGTTTACAGGAAATCTAAAGTGGAGCTCATGCATACTGTTAAGAGCTTATTATCCTCCACTGCTAATCTGGGCATTTCTATGCTGGAGGCAGATGCCATGCTCTGATATGGAGTAGATTAAGTTCATCGTCTAATAGCCAATTTTACTGTTGTCTTCCACTGACTGCCAACTCCCCCTTCTGCCCCTGACCGCTGCATCCGCCTTTCCTTCCCCTCGCCTAATTGAAGCTTTCAAGTGAACAATTTTGCCCTCACAAATAGTCTCATCCCGCAGCGTAAGAGCGTAGTTTAGACCTTCATCAGACCAGAATCTTCTAATTAGCAGTAAAACTTGTGCCAAAGCGGTGATAGAAGCAGTGGCTCTGGCGTAGAGGTAAGTGGATTTGTAGTTTTTGTGAGCATGTCATATGAATAAGAATTTGTATCTGGCCAGACACAGTGATATTTTTAGGAACAGACTGATGTCATCCTGTGTCTGGCTGATCCTTAGAGAACAGTAGCGTCTGTAATGGAGTGAGGTTGGTTTTCGTGGGCTTGAGAAAGCGAGTGAGAAGGCAAGAGTGAGGCGTTCACTTTCAATCTCTTACCATTATTCCATCACTCTCCTGCTTGCTGACACTCTTAAACATGAAGGTTCTTTACTGGCAACCATGGTTCCATGAAGAACCTTTGAAATCCATGGAATCTCCCATGAAAGATCCCATGGATCTTCCATGGGAGATGGAATCCCCCCCCCATTTTTGCACATTTTGATGCTGCTATGACTGAACTGTCACTACAATGCCATTTGCACACTTCAGATGCTGCTTTTGATGAACTGTCTTTGCACTACCATGCCATTTGCACACTTCCAATGTTTGCTATGACCGAAACTGTCTTTGCATTGTCATGTTACTGGCAGACTTAATTTTTAAATGTCCATTTTATTGATGCCCATACATAGTAATAGTTATATAGTTTTTAGCTATGTCTAGTTTTTAACTCTAGTCTAGGTGTTAACTATATTTCTTTTTCTGTCTTCACCGTGGGATAGAGGGAAACGCAATTTTGATTCTTTGTATGTCTGGAACATGTGAAGAATCGACAATAAAGCTGACTAACTAACTAACTAACTTACTAATCTTTCAAATTGATTTGAAAAACGGTTCTTCAGATGTATAAAAAAAGGTATTTACACTAAGGAAAAAATTGTTCTTCTAAGAACTGTTCACTGAAAGGTATCAGCCAATATGATATTTATGTCATAACTTGCTCACTCTTATGCCTTTCTGACATCAGTATGGCTTTTTTCTCGTTTTTCTGTAAACCATAGGAAGGAACATTTTTGTAATCAATATTTTTTATGCAATTACAATGAATGGGATCTAGACCTTCAAAATTTACTGAAATATACCATATAATGTAACTGTAAAAAAAAAAAAAAAAGCTCTTGTCAAATTATTTTACAGTATGACTCCAAATTCCCTTGAAATTTCACAGTGCTTTGCAGGAGTTTTGAAATGAAATGAGACACTTTGAGATCTGTGTTGTTCTCCTACTTTTGGGAAAATGGTCAAAGACACCCTGGGGTTTGCAAACGGTTTCATTCGTCTTGAGCGCTGATTACATCTCTAGTAATGCGAGTAAGCAGCTGAGCGTCCTCTGGATCTCTAAACATCGTGTCATCTTCCATCGAGAGATGGTGCATTGCACTGGGATGAGGGGGTGATTTGTTGTCATTTCTGTAAAGTGCTCTATTTTCATTTCTAGAGTCCAGGCACATAAACAGAAATATGTGCTTGCTTCTTCAGTCTCTCCATAATCATTATGTCTTTTTATTTCCAAGCCATCAGGAGGTGGCATTTGGTGGCCCATCCTAAGATGCACACGATGCATATGTTGACAACCATGTGCCATTACTCTGATATTCTAAATGGAAAGTGGTTGGTTTGTAAGAAGAACGGAAAGGAGACAGAGACAGGTAGGGAGTAAAGAGAGTGTTGAAGAAATGATCTTAACTGTAGGGCTGCAGTGCCTCGACACTGTAATAGCTTAAGTTGGATTGACATGAGGAAGATTCTACCGTTTAAATAGATGCTTTGTGCTCTGTATAAGCAGCAAGCATTCACAATGTTCTCCTGTTGTGCATGGAATTCACTTTCTTCAGGGTGTCGGAAAGTCACTCCTTTGTTAGCCAGCATTCTGATGTTTTACTGCAGTGCTTCCCAAACCCACACAGATTTATTCAGTGTGACATGGGGGGATTGTAAGTTATGAAACATGTTTGTGTGGACCTCTGGATGGTACTATAAGGAACCGTGTTATCCTCTTTCCTGGGGGAGTAGACAACAGCTGCTACTGTGCCCAGTGTTGTAATTACTGTGCTTTAACTGCATAATCTAAAGTGGACTTGGTCTGAAACTGTGCCATGTTCATTCCTATTAGCTCACAATTGTATTGCTATTGCATTTTTTTCCTCCTCTGTGTAACATGCCTCATAGTGCCAAACATATTGCCATGGCTGGCAAAATGAGGCAGACTCACTTTGACAAATTCAGCCCTGTTAACAGCACATTGAGTCCTAAGCAAATCTGTGAACTACTTTCATTAGTGTGAGATGTTCTGTGTGAACTTTGAGTGTGAAATATTACATAGATTTTGAGACCTTAAAGGAATCCGTTTGGGATGATGTTCCTTTCGGTAGGAAATGTAAACAAATTTCTGGACAGTCTTTCTCTGCAGTCAATGACCCTTAAGAAAATAATGGCATTTTTTTGTGAAAGTGTATTGCACTTTCATTTGTTCCTATTAGTGCTATGCCCTTTATACATACCTGCAAACTTCGCTTATTTTTTTTTTTGTCGCTTTTTTGCCGCTTTAAATCAAATTGTCATTATGTGAGTTTTTTCTTTTTTCTTTAGGGGTGGGTTTGAAATTGCAAGCACAATAAACCTCACAAGAATCAGAAATGGGCTAATTTGCCATAGACTCTAGTAGGGCCATAATAGATGTCTCTTGAGCTGTTGCAATCTTTTTTGCCACTCTTTAATGTGACGTGACATCTTTTTAGCACCTTAGTTCAAACGAGGCGGCAGATAAACCAATCATATCTTCCGCTTTACTACTTACAGCACAAAATAAACATGAATGAACATCAGTAGGTATGTTGAAAGATACAGTACAACTTATCAAAATCTGTATCATGTCACATGTAATCGCTAAATCAGTATTTCAACTGTGGAGAGTCGACAATATAACAGATTGTAAATAATGTCATTTAATGTTACATTTACCTCAGAAAAGCCTTTCAATGTTCATCAACTTGTTAGTCAGCTAAATAAATTGGCTTGGAGAGGAACATTTTGCTATACAAGCAAAATGTATTGCATATTCATTGTATTTTTACTTAACCTGTTCTTCAATATTTAATGTATGTTTGAATAAATCTGTTTTATGACAGCCCACATTTAAATGTTTATATAAACAAACAAGTAGAAACATAATTGTCATTAAGAATTGATTATAACATTATTTAAAAAAAAAAAGTCCTTATTTGTAATTTAAATTTGAGTAGCCTACAAATCAGTTAAGAATCAAATCAAAATCAGATCGAATTGCTTGCTTATGAACCGTAATTTGATCAAATTGTGTTTTTTTTGTCAATGCCCAGCCTTATTGTCGTCTTTTTTTTTTTTAAAGCAAATGTATTTTCCCTTTATTTTCTTGTCAGAGTGCACCAGCATACATGTGTTAAAATCACAACAATATTCTTTAAATAGAGAATCATCCCCAAATCCCCCTACAGCTATTTAATTCAGAAACACGTGACCTCTTTCAACTCTTTGCAGGTCTGTTTATAAGTTTGCATGCAATACCAAAGGGACACTTTCATAATGGACGCAAAATTTTATGCCACTGCTGATCAGATTATCAGTGCGTATAGGGAAGAGACTTTGCTTCGGGAACACAAGCCTAACGAAACCCTTCTCTTCTCATGCAATTCAGCTCAGACTAAATCCTTCACTGATCATGGCATGGCGCATTATCGTAATCTCATCAATTCTAGAGCGCTTGAAATGTGCCATATAAATAAGTAATTATTCCATAGTACAGTATCATAGACAGTCAGTTGTTGTCGCTTCATCTTGACACCTAATTTGGTCTTGCTGAATATAGTTTGTATGACTAGATTTAGTTATTAATGTGCAAGGAAATGCCTGCGGACATTTTGTGGCATCTCGTACCTTGTCCTTGACTGTAATGAGGAGAAAGCAAGGTGTCTGTTTTTTTCCCTTCCTTTAGTTTCTTTTAAGTTTACTGGGAAACACATTAAATGAGAGCCCCAAGTCACACTAACCCTGATATTGGTAACAATTGAGTCTCCATAGGAAGGTTACAGCCTGAAACCTTGAATGCACAGGGGAAAAAAGACAAAGGAGAAATGCATAGCACAACTGGCAGCTAAGGTATTGAATTAGCTCTATTACACAGAGGCTAAACATAAATCAGATGACTCGAGCACAGTCTAGAAAGGGTCACATGGCTAATTTGGGTTGAGATTTGGATATGAACAGGGAACATTCAGTAATGACATCTGCTTAAACTCCTCACGCCGTGATGTAGACCTCAGCCTGAAGCGTCAGGGAAAGGTCAACTGATGCTCATCCCTCCTGTCATATGGAAATTGACAGCCAGCAAAAGAGTTCTGTCTTATACTGATGGCCTACTTTGAAAGTGTAATACTTAAGCATTGGAAAATGGAAAGCCAGTACAGTACTTAATATGTGTGGATATCTGCAAAATGCAATATGGCAAGTTGGCACATTGGCATATTGAGTGGAATGCTAACAGTTTGCCCTGGTCCCTGAATTTTTTAAAATATCAGGGAGGGGCATAGAGAGTGTTTGAAGTTCCAGTAGGAGCACATGATTGTGGGCTAAGAGGGAAGGCAAGAGTCCTTCACAGACACCTAACCTGGATGAATCTCAATAAATGCTGTGTGAAATTACCTTGTGGAAATGAAGACTAGCTGACTCTCAGGTTTGAAGCTGGCTGCTATTTGAGCTTCTGTAAAATTTTCACTTGAAATGATCACTTTATTTTATTTATATATAAGCAGTTAAGATTTCCACAATTTTCTCTCTTCGTCTCTTTAAACTTCACACACACTCTGTTACTTTTTTCAAGAATTAACAGTGGGAGTGGGGTAAAGTATGAATTTGCACTGTATTCCATTACCGATTCTGTTTCAACATAAGCTGTCTTTCAAGCCCCATGAAGTGCTCATGTGAGCTAGTGCAAGGATTTGCCAGAACTGGGTGATGGAGATTAAAGACTCTCTGTTTTGGCTCTGTTTGATGTTGCCATGGTGGTTTTGTTCGTTTAGGCCTTTTCTGACAAATATCATTACCACTTTGCTCCTATAGTTCTGCACACAGCATCTTCAGGGCGAGTCGCCCACACACCCAGAGCTGCAGGTCCAGATAAGACCCAGGAGGGAGGGAAGCCTGGTATGAAACTTCACTTCCAGACAGCTGGACTAGAGCTGACCTGCTCTGCACTGATTGTCATTAATAATGGAATGGAACAGTATTGGTAGTCCATTTACTTTTTTAATATCATCTATACCTGAAGTGTGCCATCCCCCCTGCTGCTGTCTGAGGTGAACTTTAACATTACTCTTGAGACAGTGGATTTAAAACAAGTGTTCTAAATTTCAAAGCGTCATGATACCCTCTGTTTTATCACTGGTCGTTCACACCTCAGATTTGAAAAAGGCAAATAAAAAAATAAAAACCTGTGGAAAAATGGATGTGTTTAGGGTGGGAAGAGTGGAGACAACCACCAATATAAGACAGACCTATAACACACTCATTATACAGACACATGAATATTAAAATGTGGGCGGAGAAAAAATACATACATCGGTTTAAAAATTAAAGGCATAGTTACTTTTTTGTCCATTCTAATTTGAATTTTTGGTTGACATCATTGTCTCCTGTGTATCAGAAATCATCATGCCATCATGTTCATGATCAGTCGTATTGCTGTATCTGTGTCCTTATTTGCTATTTCATCTGAAGACACGATGAAGTACATGACACATACACTCTGCTGTTTTATGTTTGTAGCAGGAGAGTATGTGAAAATTTTTTAAAAACTTTAAACATGCTTGCTCCGGTCCGGATATGAACTGTTATCTGTGAGGCAGGTGTTTTTAAATTCATCGCGGCATTCCACACAGAAACCTCTCTCATGCGTGCTCCGTGTGTTGTTATTAGACTACATATTAAATGTTGTTATAGTCATATTTTCCATGCATTGGTAGTCAAACTCCAACTCTGACTACATCACGGGGAAAATGCAAACAAAACTTTTGTGCTACTGTACGGAAGACGCATAGCTGTCTGTACTGATTCATTTACGACACGTGTCCAAACGCAAAGCTGAACAGGCAGAGGTAAATGAATAACACTGAAATGGTCTGGTTTGACATTTGAATTCTCCGCTTTAATCTCATGCATAATACAGCGCAGTGATTGGATTCAATTATTTTATTCTCATGAATAATACGGAGAAACTTATGACGTCGAAACACACTCTCCAGCCACGGCAGCCGATCACTGAATTAACGCATACACCTTTATTCTCTGTGAAGTTGGTTCAAATTTGCTTTTTAAACCGAAAGAACAAAATAGCTCTGAAAAATCGTAATAAATATGAGTGTTATTGTTGTTTTCATTGATGTGCAACTTGTGCGTATATGCATATTTAATGTAACATAACATGCACATAACTTGTGCGTATATGTAGTATAAATTAACGATGCACAGCAGAAACATGGAGGGAAGCTCTTTTGAGTATCAACAATTTTAGCAATTTGGGGGACTGGGCAATAGCAATCATGATGATAAGTGTGTTCAGACATTTTTAGGGGTGCAAGGGATTGCATTTGATCCTTGATCTGTACCGACCAAGCCCCGTAGTTCGACACGCAAGTGATTCACGGATTGACGGCTAAGTTTAACCATCATAGAGTGAAAGTTTATCAATTGGATATGTTTTGTATTGCCAGTTAACACATTCAAACTATTTTAAACGTGGCAGAAGAGGTGAAAATCAGGACTCACGCGCTGTTATCTATGCGCACAACCGCACACACTTGAAGTGCGCGCAGGCTGAGACACCTAATTCCGTGTTTGCTTGCGGGTTGAAGCCAAATTACAGTTTTAATGCAGCTTCAAAGGGCTCTACACGATCCCAGCTGAAGAATAAGGGTCTTATCTAGCGAAACGAACGGTCTTACACTAGCTGTGATGCGGCACACATTACATAATCACGCTGAAAGGTCACACGTAATGTAGGCGTAAGAACAGACCTAGTGTTACAAAGCAAACGTGCAAAGACTAAGTCAAATGCCCTTTACAAAAAAAAAATCTATAAATGAAAGCTAAAACAATGATGTCGGACAATTTTTGAAGCTGGAGGAGAAAATGAGATATGTTTTTCGCTCTACCCTACATTTTCCGCCTACGTCAGGTTACTGCCTGACTTTTTCAACGTGATTACGTAATGCGTGAAGTCGTGGAAGTGAAAGACGAGCATTTGTGGTTAAAAAATATATATTTTTATTTTAGAAAATGACCGTTCGTTTCGCTAGATAAGACCCTTATTCCTCGGTTGGGATCATGTAGAGCCCTTTGAAGCTGCATTGAAACTGCAATTTGGACCTTCAACCCGTTGGTTCCCGTTGAAGTCCACTATATGGAGACAAATCCTGGAATGTTTTCCTCCAATTTCTTTTTTTGAAGAAAGTTAAATAGAGCTTTAACAAAGGTGAACCTATATTTGATTTCTTCAGCGAACAAATAGTATTTCACAATATTATATGAGAAATAAAAATGTTAACTAATGCTAGTGATCTCAGACTTTTGGAAACCACTGTAGATTTGGCCATTCATGGTTCATTCAAGTGTGCGGGGCAGGACAAATTCTTGTAATTGGAAAGTCTACAGTGTACTTGTGTTTATTCAAAGTCGGATCGGCTACAATCAGCGCCTGTGTATTAGTGTGCAGTTTAAGAGGCTTCACAGTGAGCAGTTAACACAAGTTGACACAAAAAGGAGATCAAAGCTGCGAGCAGCCTTTAAAGAGATGGCAGCTGTAAGCGTTTAAGTGGTAAAGTGCTGGAAAATGTTGTACTTACATGTTGGAGCTATGGTGTGGGATTGCATTTCTTCAGCTCTTTATGGCTCGTAATGGCCATATTCTGGCCACAGTGTTTTAACACAATTGCTTGGTGAAAGCATATCATCATCATCATCATCATCATCATCATCTCTCGCCTGTCTTTTTATATGGAATTATTCGTTTGCTTCCACGCTGCATTAAGCTACATTAAGTAGTCTGTTTTCAAACCTCACTTTCAAATGAGACTTTGCTCTTTCTTTTGAATGATGCCTCTTTCAATTTCTCTATTTTTTCTTCTCTATTTTTTCTGGTTTTCCTTCTCTCTTTCTTTCTCTCTCTCTCTGCTTTAGTATTCCTCTGTTTATTGCTGTATATGTATACCAAGACAGCCATCAGCTTATATCACCTTGGAAGAAAATAGTGGTTATTTTCCTAGATTCTCTGTTTTTGTTCCTATTTTTTTCTTCTTCCTCAAATACAGCACACCTTCCTGAGATCCACAAAGTGCATGTCAATCAAGGGCACATTACTTATTTTTCAAGTGGACGTCTGTTGAATTCTCTCCTATTTTACCCTAGCTGAAATCTCAGCGTATGAATGAAATGAATTGTGCGTGCTGAGAGAGAATGCGTTGATCTCTATGTTAAAGACAGATCCATGCTAGACTCTATTGAATAGATCAAGAATCAGCCAAGACTCAGAGAGGATCATGAACCTGCTGTACAGCTTGACAGGCTTAGCAAATAAAGCAACGCTAGTTTGTGTGTCTGTTTGTGTGTGGATACACAGTCTAACTCACTGCCAGCCTTACTTCAGCCCTATGAAGCTGATGAAAACTACAAGGAAAAGCTACAAACAGCACATTGAGCTTGAGTCTTGGGTCAGAACTGGACCATAACAGAATGATTTGTCCTTCCTCATGATCTGTACTGTTGAGATAAGTTTATCTAGTAAGCACATTTGGCAGGTGTGAGCATATTAAGTAAACATTTAATTTTACATGTATGAAAAGCAGGCTGCAAAAGACATACAAAGCAGTCTGAATGCCTGTTCTATTCTATTTTATTGTTTTATTATATATATATATATATTGTTTTAGAAATTGCATTCAAAATTCGCTTGAGCCAAAAATGTGAGGAAGCGCTTTCCATCTCAGTTTGAATGGGCATGGCTATTCTGATATCACAAATGAAGTTAAAGGGATAGTTCACCCAAACATAAAAAATAAATGTAAAAAAAAATCTTTCTTTGTGTTCAACAGAACAAAGATTGGTGTACAGGTTTGGAACAACTTGAGGGTGAATAAATGATGACAGAAATTTCATTTTTGGGTAAACTATCCCTTTAAGAACCATTTGATATGAACCTTAGAAGGAAGTGTCATTGTGTGGGGCCAAAGGAAAAGAGTCTGAATAAGAGATAACCACACATCTGTCTGATGATAAATGGTGTCTTTTCATTCTTGTGCTTTCACCTCTGTAATTCACGTTTAATTTAGTCTGGCTTTGATGGAGAGCAGAGATCCGGTTAGATCACAGAGCGGTGACTTACAGCGTCGCTTCTTAACCATGGCCACTCTTATCCTCTATTGATCCTGACTGCCTTCAAAGAATTCATTTCTGTGTGATTCCGTGATCATATTACATGGGCCTCCAAAGTGCACTTCTTCTCCTTTTCTCTACCGGAATGCTGGGGAGATCTCGAATATATAAATCTGTTTGGGTTGAATTGTTTCCTGAGCGGAGTCAATAGCTACATTTCCTCTCCTGGAACCAAGTGACCCTAAGGCTTGCTCGTAAAGGTCCAACTGTAATTTGATGTTGTTTATAGATTTGTTTACCTCAGTATGTGCTCCTCTCTTGGATCTACAAAGCCACCATCACCAGGCACTACAAAAACATGTTTGTGCTTTTATGCAATATGACTTTTTAACGATAGATTGGTGAAAAATGATGACAAGATGACTTTGATGACTTGTCCTGCACAAAAGGATGACAAGATGGGATGACTTGTCCTGCACTGTTTACATGACATGAATACTTAAAATCATTAAGTTTAATGACTCTCTTCTTAAAGCTGCCGTCGGCAACTCTGGCTGATTGAGTGGACTTAGGCAAAATGTTGAATGTTTACAACTCTCATGCCCCTCCCCCACTATCAACGAATACCCTCCCACCGAGTTCGTGCTCGTTATTGCGCCATCACTATTCGCTACTGCGCGAACTCATATTCAGGCACACGCATGTGATTGACGTGTGCGTGCACGACTTGTGATTGACAGTCAGATCTCACACCCCCCTGCGCTAATTGGACACAATGAACCGGGAGCGGTGGATTTTTGCAAAACAAATAACACGCTCCAGGTGGAGTTAGAAGCTCGGTTTTTTTTTCTAAAACCACTTTCTTTATGTTGTTCTGTCGGAATATAGGGTCGAATTCACTGAATATGATAAAAAAAAATTGCCGACGGCAGCTTTAATGATCAGATGTTTTTTTGTTTTTTTGTTTTTTCTGTCACGGGGGCTATAAAACAAGTAAAAAAAGTTGATTTTGTCTAGGCTACTAAGAAACATTCTAGCATCTACCCAAAGCACGCTGTAGACATTAGTGTTGTTTTTGTATTATTTATATACTATTATAGTATTCATACTTTGAATTACTGTTAATTTTATTTTTAATAGTTTAATTAGTTTTAGTTTACTATAACAACACTGGTGAACATGAACTAACCTTATAGGTTCCTTATGGGTGCTGAGTTTTACACAGGCAAGCACTACTCATAGATTCTTCAAATGCCAAAATTATTATTATTATTATTATTTTTAATATATTTTGCTATTAAACCCAGCAGTATAAGTTTAATAAAAATAAAAAAAACTGCCATTGTCTGCTGAAGGGCTTATCTTTCACGAATACTGTAAAAATACCTGTCTATCTCTCTGTGCTCTCAAGCTACTCTTTTACAAAACAAACAAGTGCAGGAAGTTACGAGTGTAAAGCCTCATAACTACATTTACTGGCATAGTTTATACACAATCCAATCCCTGAGTAATCCAGACAGCGGGTAACAGCAGGTCCCATAAACATTGCATAATCCAGCCTGCCGGGGAAGCATTTGAGCACACGGTTTGGACGCTGTATGCGTGGACACACTAATTCCAAAGTGAAGCAGGTCACAGCTTACACTTTAAAGTCCTGTCAGCCCAGTAATCACTAGCTGAGTCAAACCTGAGATGGCACACAAAGCCACTACGATAATGTATGCTCACCCCATGCTCTATCATTATAACTCATTATGCTTGACTAGCTTTTGTCATTAAAGCAAACATTGAGGGCTGTAATCAAAGATGGAGTCTAAAGGATGTAACAGAGGGGTCTGGCTTTTTAGGAAGGCAGATCAGAAATAATTGGCTGTTAGGGAAGTGCGCTTTCTCAAAAGCTGTGCTTATAGACACTTTATCTGTATAGGGACTTCCTGTTTACCATAATTTCTGCTTCTGTATCCACACAAATTGTTCTTTTCTAGAATTCTCCATCGTAGGGAAGGGTTATCGTGCAACCAGAAGTAGTTTTGTGATGAAAAGAATCTGGACTGGGGTCATCTTATGCTGTGTTAGCCCGAGCCAATGGAGGACTTTCAAAAACAACAGGCTGCTCTCCTGAATTCTTAGGGCTGCGATCCCTGGCTCTTCCTCACATGAAAATGTTTTTATAGTGGGTTCTGTTCCTCCTGCCCTCATCCTCCACTTCCCCTCCCCTGATCACCGTGCAACTGTCCCGGCTCTTTGATCAACTGCATATAATGAAACAGATGAGCACAGACACTCATAATCAACCTGGTTTCTCTCAATGAGGTGAAATGAGTACAGAGGGTGTATTTGGATGCAATTCATGACTAGGGACTTGTCTTTCTGTGGTGTAGTTTTTTAATCAGTCTGCGTCTGCTTTGGCGTGTCACCTGTTCATGTTGGACGTGAGCTGACTGAGGAATAGTGACGTGGAGGGAACTATGAAAACCTTTATGAAACCACACACAAGCGTTCAATGCCTGTCAGGAATCGTTTACTCTTGACAAGTGAATCCGTATGTCTGTGAAGAGCGGCAATGCATGAATTTCTACTGCAACTGCTTTTGGTGGGATTGTGAAGACTTACAATTACATTGTTCGTACCTGCTGTGGATTTGATTCCGACAGATAGCACTGTCTCACACTAACAAGCATCATTCCAGGCTGCCTTGATGAAAAAGTCATTTTATTTAACTTATTTTGTATTGTTATCCCACAGGAAAAGTTTGACATTTGGATGTACAACATGTGAACCTTCAAGATAGAAAGAGTAATACCCAGCCACATGTTGAATAAAAAAGTAAAATAAAACCAAAAATAAAAAAAACAGGTTGTTATTTAATGCAATGACTCTTCACTCCCCTCCCACCCTTCAAATGATCAAACTATTTTTTGAAAGCCTTACCAGCTAGACTTACAACTACCAACACAGCATAGTGGTTGATCTCAAGGCCACAGATCTCCTTCTGAGAAGACAAATACAACCTCAACACCCAGTCCCTGACCACAGGGAGTCATCAGAGACCATGTGTCCAGCAGTGGTCCTGTTCATGAGGTTCTGTATGACTAACTATAGCTCAGCTTGACACAGACGGGGCCAGGCACAGTAAACATGTTATTTAATGTTACAATTTATGTAATATCTCACTGTTCAAATTATAATTACAAAGTTTGGGGTCCATTTTTTATATATAATGTTATTATTATTATTATTATTATTTTTTTAAATTTTTTTTAAAGAAATTAAAATTAATCATCAATAATGCATTATAATGTTACAAAGGATTTCTATTTCAAATATGTTATTTTGAACTTTCTATTAATCAAAGAATCATGAAAAAACAAAACCACGTATCACTGTTTTCACAATATTTAGCAATACAACTGTTTTCAACATTGACAATTATAAGAAATATTTCCTGAGCACCAAATCCGCATATTATAATAATTTCTGCTGCTTTAATAGTAATGACTGCTGAAAATTCAGATTTACCATCACAGGAATAAATAACTTTTATATAATAAATAAAATATATTAAGATATAAAACAGTTATTTTAAATTGCAATAATATTTCACAATGTTTAAAAATAAATAAATATATGTAACAGACTTGTATTCACACTCTTAATTGTGAACAACATTCAGGACATTTTAAGGCCATATGACGACAGAAGCTGTTGGATTTTTCTCTGTTTACAGTGAGCTTCTATGCCATTTTGTTGTCTGTAGATGCTTTATGAAACTTCAAAGAACAATACTTTACATCATTTATTAATTAGGCTTTTGCATATTTAATTTAAAATGTTAACAATATATTAGTATAAATTACTGTTAGTCAATGTATAAATATGCATTAATTTACAATGAGCAATACTGTATGTATTAACATGAATCTAAATTAATAAATGCTGTAAAATAGTTATATACTATACTAATATATATACTAATGCTAACAAACTTCATTTTAATGTTGTACTAAATAGTTTCTTATTTTCTTTAGAGGTGCACTCTGGGAAAGGTCAGTGAGAGTTTTATGCAATAAAAACACACTACAACTAGATGGACTGTTGTTGTGTTAGGTACTTGATTATTTCTAGACACTAGAAATAAACCATTTGTTGGCCATATGCCGCTGGGATGTGCTTTCAATACAGAATGAAAGTCAGTTAAATGTAATTGGTCAAACTAACCCTTAAACCAACCATCTCTTCTCGTAGCTCATCGGATGAGGGCCTGCATTCAAAGGGTATGGCTGTAAAGCCCTTAGCGGCCAGTTAACAGTGACTCTTCCCACACTCTTTGCGCTTTTGAGCTGCCTAGCCAGAAATTAAAGACATTTTTGGGTCTTGGTACTAATACTGCTGCTTAGAACCACAACCCATTCCTATTCACACCACTCAGATCATCTCTAAGACATGATATATTCCCCTCCCTCATTATTTCAGCACTTCCTCTTTGTTAAATCCAGGTGATATGCATTCTCACAAATGACCTTGCGATAAGGTGTAATGTCAGTGCGATCCATCGTCTTTCATAGAATCCTGTTTTCATTTCACACAAATGTGATCGTGCAAATTTAATACGAGAGATAACCTATTATCAGCTTCACACGCTGCAGCTCCATGCTAGAGGAGAGAGCTGTTAGTGCTGCTGTGTTAGATTACCGTATGAATGTGCGTGCTAAGTGAGCTCCAAACCAAAAAAGAAGCCATGCTTGAGCAAGTCCCTCTCAGAATGCCACAAAAATCACTCGCTATAATTAAGTGGAGGTTACAGCATTGCTTTGTCATTTGGCCTAAATCCATCAGATGCTTCATAGCGTGAGTATGTTTGCTCACAGATTGATGCACTTTGTGTTTCCCACAACCACAGAGGTTACTAAACAAAAGTTTTCTGACATGAGGAGGAGGAACAGGGCTTGACTATCCTCCTGAGCTTTTATCCAAGTCCAGCTGTTAGTTTCTCAGTCTCAGTGTGTCTCTCACTCATAATGAAACTGTTAGAGAGTGAGTTGTTATTTGGGTCAGGCTGTGACCTTTCTAGCCTCTTTTCCACTTAGTCTCCACAGGCTACCAGGAGAACCCAGGGTGAGAATCGGGAGTGTATTAGTGACCCCTGGACCTGGTCATGCTTTGAAAGTCTCTCAGGCATATCACATCGCCCTCAGAGGGAATCAAGCTTTACCTGCCGCCCCATCACAATTATCATCAGCGCTAACCTCACCCTTTTCCCTTGTTATCGTTAAAGAATGATGATAATTGCATGGATGGGAGAGCACAGCCCTCTCCCCCAGCTGTTTTTATTTTATTTTCTGTGCTATTCTCCTTGAGGCGAGACAGCTTTGCCTGAGCTCCCCAGCACTGTGAAGGTCAAGACTGAGGAAAGGGGTAAGTCATTATAGGAAAGATACCTCCTAATAACCTGACATCAGAAAGCCGTCAGAGAGAGGCTGAATTATACTCATTCAGACAGCTTCCTTTGTATTTATGGCTCACAGACCTGTTTGACATCAACAGTATCACAGATACTTGAGTTAGAACAGCTACAATCGCTTCAGTAATAAAAAACGAATAGCTTCAGATGCTAATTTTTCAAAATGCACTCAGCTGTTCCGCCACAAAATCTCCACCCCTAATTTAAAGCATACGTTAAACACTCAATGACAGAATCTTCGTTATGCTGCGCTCAGATTGAATTTGTGTGTGTTTTTTCCTTATTGATCGCCCTTATCCGATCAATGCAGGTTCACTTGGATGAAAGAAAAATAAACCATTTCAGGTTTGTCCCTGAAGGATTTCTTTTTTTGAGAGTGTGAGCATGCATTCAAGAGGCTAGACGGTGGGAACGGCGTCGTGGGCTTGTATCCAGGCAATAAATTGGTTATAGGGTTGAGAAAGAGACCACTCTTTAGCCTTAGTCTCTGGCAGAAATAGTCACAGCTGTAATTCTCCAATAAAATAGTGTTTTCAAACCTCTATTGTGTGTTTGGGATGCCTTGTAGATCTGAGGAATTTGAGGAAATTACAAAATCTAAAGCTTTATTTTACACTCAAAGACTCGTATCACTGATTTTCTTATATGAGCAATATATTAAAAAATAAATCTGTTTTTGTCCAAACAATAAAAATCAGTGGAGTCCAATTGTAGTTTTTGACCCCACTGACATCCAGTGCATGGGCAAAAATAGTTTAACACTTGAACTACCAAGGCAGTCATTTTGACCGTTTTTAAATTTTACAGTGTAATAACTTTGTTAAAATAAAATAAATGTGGCTGTAGGAGACTGACTTTTCCTAAATATGTGTATATTTTATTCTGACACTGTTATCTTATTAAAATCACAAAACACAGAACAGTTCTGACTATTTCTACCAAGATGGCCATGACGGTCATTTTGACAGCACGCATTATAGATATCATAATCCACTACATTTCCCGCCATATGAGTTGCATATACAGTGGCAAGTAAGTAAAAAACAACAACAAAAAAAACAAGGAGACGTGTGAAATGTGTGTGGGAGCTGCACACGAAAGGCGTGTTTACCTGTATGGACTCACTGTGCGTAAGCGTAAGTGAATGATGCGGGGTGTTTGCGCCGTTGAAATGAGCCCACTTGGAGGAAAACGTGTTAACCTGATTATGTTAGTTAATATTTTTTTGTTGACTGAAACTAATCAATCTAGAGCAGTTCGTTGTCTTGTTTAGCTAATGTTCTCATGTTTTTTTTTTTAGCCTGTTTTCGTGTATACTGTATTGCTTCATATGTGTCCATGAAAGTTTTTACAATGTATTCAAATGTACAGTATATAGGTAGTGTTTTTGTTATTGTATGTTATAAGTTATTGTATCATAAGATTTGTTTTTATTGTACAAAGAAAATAAGAAATATTTATCAATTAGGCTGGAAAATACATTTTCACATTTATTTGAATACAAATGTTGTGTCCTGATCTTTATTATTACCTATATTAACATTGTAAATCAATTTATTTTTAGATTTTGTATTAATTTTTGAACTTATTTACAAACGTAAAGAAAAAAGACGTTTCCTAACTTTTTTGCATGTCTACTCACGTCGTGAGTGCGGTGAAAACATTTTTTTTTACGCAAAACTTTCCTCACATAGAGAGGCAGCAATTGTCGTGGGAATCTTTATTTTGTGCTTGTTTTAAGGGTGATTACGTCATAACATGACAGCAGGAATTAAACGCTTCATTGGAAACCTTAAAGAGAAGGTTCAAATGTAGATATGACATGACGAAAAGGACGTTCAGTACGGCCATATGAACGTCAAAGTTGTGAACGGTCAGAATGACCGCTATGGTCGTTCTAGTAGTTATGTAATTTCGATAGTTCTAGTGTTAAAAGATCTTAACTCCTGGTTTTAGAACAGCGTGGGCGTGAGTAAATGATGACAAAATGTGTATTATTGTGTGAACTTTCCTTTTTACCATACTCAACTCTAATTGTTGAAGTATTTTTTCACTCAGGCTTGACTTAATTCCTGAAAGAAATCGTCTCATATTGATTGGCATTGTTCAAGTTTGGACAGTCAGTTTTGCGGAGGTAGATGAGTCATATTATTCCAGTCAGATTGTGCATTCCGACAATGCACTTTCCAGCCCAGACAGTCAGACTCCACATTGTCTGCTTCATCTGATTCGTTGCAGGGACATTGAACACATTTTAAGAGGACCTGTCATCAGTTTTTTCAGTCCTCCATTCAACATCTCTAGCTTTATGTCTCCATGACTGCTCTTGTGTGAATCATTTCAGTCCGGAAGCGAACATGTGGTAGTGTTTAGCTTGCTAATGCTCAAGGCTTTGGCTGCCTGGGGGGAGATATCACATGGACGGCTCCCAGCAGAATGATTCAAGTCCAGTAAACAATCTCTACGCCCAAATGTGAAGAACTTTGGAAATGAGGAGCTCCCATGGGCTGCCCTCTGTCCAAAAATCACAGAAAGGGCTTGTGTGAACTTGAGTGTGTTTTTCTGTTGCCTTTTTTTATTGCTTTTCTTATTGTAAGTTTTATTATTGCTATTGCATTTCACCCCTTGTTGCTTCCAAGAGCTATTCTCTCATCCCTACATATAACAATGTGTGTGGACCCAACACACATGTATATGATTACATTGGCAGGAGTAATCATGTACTGCTAATGTTTTACTAACATTCTGAAACCACCTTCCCCCTGAATACCTCTCGACTTTGTGTTTTACTTCTAATGGATCACATTACTGAAGCATCACTGCTGTTTGTATTGCGTTGAAACACCCTGAACATAATCAGTCCTTCACAGTCAGTTTATAAGAAAAAAAAAACACCTTGCTTCTTCATCAATGGCTGGCCCATTATTCAGTTATTTATTACATTTTCCTGTATTAATTCATGTTGCTTATGTCCTACATGTACGTAACATGTTCTGGATAATCTTTAATTTATTTGTATGAATGTGTTTTCATTATGCACTACATACGCTGCCTGTAATTTTGTAAGGCGAGCTTACTTTTTATTAAATTGTTTTACTGTATTTAACACAAAATTAACAAAAAAGGTTTATTTCTCCAGCGCTTCGTGGTGTTTTTGGGAAGCAGTTAAGATCTTTGTTTTTGGATATTTGTCTGTGGTGGTGACAACATTTGCACCAAAAAAAAAAAAGAAGCTCAGCAAGCAAAGGAGCAGTTTTAGTCTCTTGGAAGGGTGGCGAAGTCGTGTTCCCATCATCAGTGAAGGATAGAGGGTGGAACTGTTGCTCATTGTGCACTAATTATTTCTGTTAGAAACAGTGATGCTTTCTGCTCTTGTCTAGTCATCCGGTTCATCGAGTTCTCACTTCCTGTAAAACTGCAGAATAGTGCAAGCCAGC